>OY288270.1:75466593-76714702 GCA_958450335.1 Hibiscus tridactylites
TATTTCTCTAACCAAACACAGTAACTGCCAAATAAACTAAACAAGGTAATGTAACATTCCCATTGTAACGTTGCATTTCGAGAACCTCATTCTTAAAGGTAATCTTACATTTTGTGAACCAAAAGCTTTTTATAAAAGAATTATATGTCTCTAAACTTATTTGTCACGTCTGAGAAAAGGAGGTCTTGATATATATAAACGGTGACGCTGCACATCCTATCAGACATGTCTTTTGAAAATAAGGTAATGGCCATGTGACAAGTGGTATCGGAGCAACCCTTTGACTGTCTGATTTCATGTCGAACGCCCGTGAACAGAGTAGACAAGGTGGACAAATGTGACAATTGATCAATCACGAGAGCAGAAGCTCGTGACGATTGCGTCACGAGGTTGAATGGAGGAGAATATCTGACAAAATGCTAAGCAATAGTAATTATAACACCAATCATTCATTCATTTTAATTCTATGTTTTTTTTTTCTATATAAAATATAGGGTAAGCTACTGCAGGGGTCACTTTCGTTTCCCGTTTGTACAGAGTTAGTCACCACTTTTGAAAAGTGCCAATAAGTGGTTATCTACGTTTTCGATGTGTAAAGACTTGGTCACTCCGACGTTATAGTCTGTTAGTCCCCTAACGGATTGCTGATGTGGCGGAATTAAAATAAGGATAAATTACTGCAATAGCCATTAAAATATATTTCATGTACATTTTTTCTCCTCAATTTAAAAAAGTAAACATTATAGTCATTAATAAAAATATTTCTTTATAATTTCACCCTTAAATTTTTAAAAATTCATTTTTCAATCCTAAAACTTTACAATCAATTAGTACAATAATATTATAAATGCTTAGATGAAAAATAGGTGCCCAAAGTATACCCTTTGAAACTTAGGTGCCCAAATTGCTCATATTTAATAACTCAAACTTAAAAATTTAGTCCACTAACTACTAAAAAATTCGAGTTATTAGAATTTCTATTTTATAATTCAAACTTTATTTTGAATTTTTGAGTCGAGTTTATGAAATTATGAGTCGAGTATTTTCACATCAAACCAAAAAAATTAATTTTTTCGAGTCAAGTCGAGTTATTGGAATTTCTATTTTATAATTCAAACTTTATTTTGAATTTTTGAGTCAAGTTTATGAAATTATGAGTCGAGTATTTTCACATCAAACCTAAAAATTTAATTTTTTCAAATCAAGTCGAGTGTTGCACTTCCCTACATATAATTTTTAATTTTAATCCGTGTTTGTCCCAAGAAAAACTTCGGACTCTACTGTTGCTTGTTCACCTTCCCGATCGGCCGTCGTCGATCTCTGTCACCGTCGGGCGGTGGTGGTCACCGCCTACATCGCTAGAGGCGCCACGTCGTCGAGATCTCATCCATGGCAACCACGCGCGTCGTCGGGTCGCCTTCCGCCAGCAAATCTCGATTGAAGCTCTGGCAAGAAACCAATCGACGCCACTGTTTCTCGCATTTTCCGGCATCGGTTGCCGCCCATTCGCGAGACGGACACCAGATTCGAGCTCCTGACGTGGCGGCGAGAAAAACCCCTAAGGTTCCGAGTCCAACCGACGTCGGCGGAGCCTCTATCGGAGCTACGTAAGTTCTGACGACCTTTTATTTTTTCGCACGAATTAAAATTAAAAATTATATGTAGGGAAGTGCAACACTCGACTTGATTCGAAAAAATTAAATTTTTAGGTTTGATGTGAAAATACTGGACTCATAATTTCATAAACTCGACTCTAAATTCAAAATAAAGTTTGAATTATAAAATAGAAATTCCAATAACTCGACTTGACTCGAAAAAATTAAATTTTTTGGTTTGATGTGAAAATACTCGACTCATAATTTCATAAACTCGACTCAAAAATTCAAAATAAAGTTGCCCTTGCCACGTCAGCAATCCGTTAGGGGGCTAACGGAGTATAACGTCAGAGTGACCAATTATTTACACATTGAAAACGTAGAGGACTACTAATTGGCACTTTTCAAAAGTGGTGACTAACTTTGTACAAACGCTAAACGAGAGTGACCCCTGCAGTAGTTTACCCTAAAATATATTCAGTACATTTGTTCCACGGGTTGCATTAGTTTCGTACGTGTCATGTCATAAAAAGGTAAAATGGATTTATCTCACATCAAAACGAAAATTGAAGGTAATTACAAAACATTACATCTATAAATGTTTTAGTATTATACAAAATTTTTAATTAAGATTTGAAATTATTTTATAATTATTCTTGAGTTTGCAAAAGAATATTTAATTATTTAAATAATATTATTTTAAATTAATTAGAATATTTGATAGTTTGAATTCAATTTAGAATTTAAGCTATAATAGCATGTTTGGTATAACTATCGTTGTGTATATGACAAAGTCCCTTATTTGATCAAATTCAAAAGATTTAACATTTTACTTGAAATTTTGAAGGTAAAGGTTAATAACTTTTAGTTTTAATGTTTATTTGAATGTTAAAAATGTTTTTTTTGTTCGGATTACACCTGAATTTGATGCTAGAGTTCTTTTGTATTTGGAGTACTCGGAAGCGGCATCGTGGACAGAGAACGAAAAAAAGTGGCTTCATTGTTGGCGGAACTCTGCCCTGAGAACGTCGGAGCTAAGGAAATTTTGAAGAGAGTATCCATTGAAACTTCGGAGGTAGCTCACAGCAGCAACCCTTCGAATATAAATTCTTTCGGAGACTAATGTTGCTGGAGTTCTCGGTTTGCCTTGAGAATGGATATCGCGAGGCAACACGACATAGTATCCACATGGCCAACATATGCAAAGTTTAAGTAATCGAAAGACGAACCAACCTATCCATAAACTGTCATAGAGGCCTAAAACTATTCAATCACCAACAGTGCCAAAAAGGACTATAAACACCTACGCTCGGTGAAAGAGTAAAGTCGAAGACAATGACAATGTGCTTAGATTAAGAGGGTTATACCCCTCCTCTTTTCTCATTTCGACCATCAACCGTCTAATTTTCCCACAACCATCTTATTCGATGTCTCCTCATTTTTGATATCAACAAACAGTTGTTGGCATCAAAGGAGGTGAAGCTCTTGCACGTACAGACATGGCTGGTGGGCTGGTGCCATTTAACGATGAATTCAGGTGGAAGATGAAACGGGCAAGGAATGGGCTCGACCAACATTTAACTGAGGATGGCCTTAGTAACACGGTTCTCACATAGCATTGCAGTAGGACATTCAGCTCGATAGGTTTGACAGATTATTTAACTCTGCTGAAGATTGTCCAAACATTCAAAAATGTTTCCAAGCTTGGTAGAGGGCAATGAAGTGGTTGATTACATTCCATTTGGTCTTTCAATCTTTCATGAACTTTCTTAGTCATTTTTCATGTCGAACACAGACCAATATTCAACACGCAGTGGAGTCCGACTAACACAGATTATTATAACACTAACTACATTAACATGTATCTTCCACTATCTTGCATTAACAAGGAAGATCGAAGTCGGTATACAACATGCACTGCTATTCATTTTAACGAAAACCTCCAAGGACTCTTCAAATACTAGAAAATCTTTGAAAAAATGAACATATACATGCCGCACACATACCTCAGCGGCAAAGTAACTCTCTTTCTACTTGAAAGAAAGAATTCAATGGAACAAAGCACAGAAAACACGAAAAAAAATAGATATATCAAGCACTTAGAGCAACAAACACCACAAAATGTGCATATAGATCAGGGCAGAGAAAACATTGTCTCTAAATTCCCCCATTAAATAAACAAAACATAAGCAGCATTTTTCTGCATCAAAACAAAAATTATCAAACATTGAAGCATAAGACAAGTACATCTATAGAACTCCAAAGGCAAACAAAGCTAAACTGACAAAACTATCCGTCACGAAGAATCATCCCTTTCAAGGAAGACCAGCACCAGCTGCAGATCCAGCCCCACCATAACCACCACCTCCGCGACCAAATGCAGGCCTTGTACCTGGGCCCTGGATGTTCATAAAAATAAATAACCTCAATGAAACTGAAATAACCGAGAAAATTATGCAAACAATTATATGGGAACTGCACTTTTCAAAGTAAAATAACATCATAATGATAAAGCCACACGGGCATTAACATCTGAGCTACAAAACATAAATTTTCTTCATATTAGAAACTAAACTGGAGCATGTGTAACAGAACATGGAATCTATATCACTCCGACTCTTCATTTTGTCCTTAAAGTACCGGTGTCCAGCCTCTATGTCCAAAACATATTCATTTATTAATACGGGGATATTGTCCTCTAATGACCCTCCAAATCCAAGAAATGTATATATATATACCAAAAAGAATACAAATAATTTCATAACTTGTCAAAAACTACAAGAACTATGAACGATTGTAAGAACCCAAAACCTTAACACACAAGCCTAACTTTGCAAACAATAACACAATCCAAGTGATAATAAAGAAACAGAACAAGTAATAGCTGAAAGATAATGTATATCAGCTGTTCATATAAAAAATAGTTACAAACATATCCAAAGCAACATTACCCTGAATGTAGGCTGATAATCAGTTGGAGCTCCTCCCTTGTCACCAAAATCACCGCCTCCTCGAGGACCTCCACGGTAGCCATCTCTGTCGCCAAATCTCCTCTCACCGTCACCAAAGCGTGGTGGACCACTGGTTCATTATCAACATAAATATCAATAAACCCATATATGAACAAAAATCACGTTTAACTAAATCAAAGAGCAACCTAAAAAAAACCTTGAGAGTCTTGAGTCGAGATTATTACCGTGGGCGGTCACCGGGAGGACCCATGGGGCGACCAGCAGGCTTAGCTTGTTTCTTCAAAGTAGCGGGAACAATCTCAGAAGGAAGATTAAGGTAAGTCCTCAAGAACTCAATGCCATCATTGGTAAGGTACCAGTAATAATGCATCCAAGCAAAGGTTTCGCGCACGTATTCCTTCGACTTGAAGCTTTGCATCAGCTTTATCACTTGAAGATTCGGAACATCGATTTCCGGGTGCTTTGCCAAATTATAGTCTTTCTTTGCATAGCAAACGCCCTCTGCTCCAAAAACAATCATAAGCCCAGATCTTAAATTCAAATATCTAAATGAAATGATGAAAAAAATTGAAATGGGTATAGGGATTTATCATTTGGTTACCTTGGAAGAGGTACTTGGAGATCTCGCGGCGGTTCTTTTCTGGGATAATCTAACAGTCAGAAAAAGGAAATCAAGTAAATTAAACACATTTTCATGCAAACATTTTCTTAGAAACCAAACAAAGGGTGAGAAATTACCATGGTTAGGATGAGATAGGAAGCAGCAGCTAAGACAGTAAGCTAGAGCTGAGGCTTATGTTCAACACTGCCTTACCTACACAGAGAAACCCTAATTTTCGGTGAGTGTGCTTTTATAGCATATGTTTTCTCTGCATTTGGGCTTTTCTTTTAGCTAAGACTGAAGGAAATACGGGCTCAAAGTTTTAACTTTGATAACTGAATAAGGCTTTCGAAGTTTTAGACAAAGTTTTGGTCAAAAAACCGCTTTAAAAGGTTTAATTTTGGTTTTAGTCCCTCTATTATGCTAAACTTTAAAATTTTAATCCTATCGTTAGTTACTCGAATTGATAACCAGGTTTGATTTTGGTTTTAATCCCTTTACTTCGAAATCATGGCATAATAGCATATAAAAGACTAAAACCCTAGATAAGACAGATGAATGGTAATGAGATCGGCGATGTTATTAGTTTACTTGTTATGAATTGTGACTAATTAGGGACCGTTGCCATAGTGAGTGACAAAAAAAACTAGTCGCGAAACAAACCTCTGCGCAAAATAAAAAAAAACCCCAACCGCCACTAGTAGCCCTTGTTGCCTCTCTTCTTCCTCTTTCGTTTCTTAGGATCCATCGGCGGGATGGCACCGACGTCCTTAGGGTCTGATTAGCCATCGTCGTCCTTAGTTTTTCAAGTTGTTTATCCTTCAACCGGGTCACTTTTCATCCCCCATGGTTGTTGTCGATGGATCCTAGTGGTCGTTCGTTGAAAACTAGTTTTTCCTACGGCTTTTGGCAATCCCCACAGAACCTTAGTGATGGTTCGGGAGTAAGGGCATTATTTTCGGAGATAGGGGTCGAGAACAGCGACCGAGCTCCCTCGCCGAAGTTACCCCGGCCGGCTTCGCTTCCATCATCTTCAGCCATAGTAGTCGTGTGTCCTCCCCCGAAGCCATCATTCATCTTCATTTGGTTCCCTTTTTGTCTTGGTCGGTGTTTTGCTCTCACCATTCTTCGATGGTCGTCGGTGTCGATGGCTTTTCTCTTGATGTTTACAGGGTCGATGAAATCTTCGGATGTTGTCACCCCCTCTTTCTCTTGCTCACAATCTGGCTCCCTCAACATTTCTGGTCAAAAGATCTTTATCTCTTTCGAGAAAGGAAGGGTACCTCCGGATGGAGCTCTCACAGAGATGTCACCTGATTGAGACTTCGATTGGTTAATGTGCTTGGGTTTTTAACCATGTTTTCGTTATGTTGTTTGCTTTTGTTCCATGGTTTCTTATGTTTTTTCATGTTTTTTTGTTTCGTTTGGAACTCGGTGATCCCTCTTTTAGTTGGTGGTAGTGTTGCGGCCTGGACGGCCAGTTTGTACGGATCCTGTGTTGTGTTCTCCGTGTTATGTTATCTTTTCCTTCGAATGAATGAAGTTTCTTTTCTTTTTCAAAAAGAATTGGGGACAGTTGCCACTGGTGAAAGTATTTTGTGTCACAACACAAAGTCATTACATTTTGTTGTATTTGTTGAAATATCAACACCAAACCATAAAGTTCATTTAAGGAAAACTATTAATGTTTGTTTTAAGTTTTATATGCTTTAATTAACAATAAATGTTGTAAATGTAAATTGATAGAAAGTTAAACAGTTCTCTACCAATAGAAGAAAGTTTTATGTAAGCTTTCTACACACCGAATGAAAATAACAAGTGTTTCTTCTTTCACTTGATTCTCTTCATTCTCTTTTTTAGTGTTTTAGACTGTGAGGTGTTCAACAATTGGTATCAGAGCCTTGTTGAAGGTTATTTCATTTACCCGATTGATGCAAAGTAGTGTGGTATAGTGACAGTGCATGTCTAGGAAAGTTCTAACTAGTAAAGACTTGATATTTGAGTGATCTGAGTGACCCACCTCTCTTTCTTGGGAGCTTACATGGTGTATGTTACACATACTTTTATTGTTGCATTTAGTTTGGTGAGAATCATTTGTCGACATAATGACATACCTATATGTTGTCGGCAGAATGAGGAAGCTTAACAACGACAAATACATACTTAACTTGCTTGATGTCATATATGCAAGGACAAAACTTGTGGAAGATTGTCAATGGTAGTGAAAGGGAGCAACCATAAGCATGGGATGTAAATGGCATGCTAAGAAAATGGAAGATAAAAGCGGGCAAGGCAATGTACGCCTTGAAAACAACAATGAGGGAGGATATGCTGGAACATATTTGAGATGTCAAAAACTCCAAATGAAGCTTGAGAAACATTCACCAAGTTGTTCTCTAAGAAGAACGGTACGAAGCTCCAACTTTTGGAGAGTGAGTTGTTATCTACGAAGCAAGGCAATATGACGATTAAACAATACTTTCACAAAGTAAAGTTGTTATACCGAGAGATTTCTGAGTTGAATCTAGCAACTTCTATTGGTGATACCAAGATGAAATGAATAATTGTCCATGGTCTAAAGCCAGAGTTTAGGAGTTTTGTTGTTGATGTACAAAAATGACAAACTCAACCATCACTTGTAGAATTCGAAAATTTGTTAGCTAGTCAGAAAGCCTTAGCTAAACAAATGGGAGAAGCCTCATTGAAAAATAAAGAAGAGGCACTCTACGTCAATAAAGGCAAGCAGAAATTCAAGCAGCGTGACAATGGTGGGTTCAATAGAAATCAATGAGAATGAAGCTCTCGTGAAGGGGGTTCTAAAAATCACGGCAACAATAAAAAGTTTGAAGAAAAGTGTTACAACTGTGGAAAGAAGGGTCACATGGCCAAATCTTGTTGGTTAAAGAAAAAAAATCTATGGAGAGTAATGTTGTTACTTTTAAGAGTGAAGAAGAATGGGACACAGAGGCATTCTTTGCAGTAGAAGAGGAAGATCTAGCTCTCACGGTGACTATGTCAAGCAAAATTGATTATGAGAATGATTGGATCGTTGAATCTGGTTGTTCAAATCATATGATAGGTGATAAAGAGAAATTATAAAACTTGTCTGAATACAAAAGAAGTCGTGTGGTTGTCACAACAAATAACTCCAAGTTACCAATAGCACATGTTGGTAACACGGTGGTCTCACCTCAGAATAATGACACCGAGATGCCACTTCAGAATGTTTATCATGTGCCAGGTTGAAGAAAAATCTTCTTTCAGTAGCACAATTAACATCTTCAGACCATATTGTACTATTTGGTCTACAAGATGTGAAGGTATACCATAATCTCGATATCAAAGAGGAGTCGGTGATGAAGGGACGAAGATTAGAGTCTATCTATGTGATGTTTGTGAAAACTGCATATGTTGACAAAACAAGAAGAAATAAGACAACAGACTTATGGCACATGCGGTTAAGTCATGTCAGCTACTCCAAGCTAGACGTGATGATGAAGAAGTCAATGTTGAAATGGCTTCCAAAACTAGAGGTGAGAATATACACAATATGTGCGGGTTGCCAGTACAAAAAAGCACATCAACTACCATATGAAGAGTCAAAATATAGAGCAAATGAGCCATTAGAGTTAATCCATTTTGATGTGTTTGGACCTGTTAAACAAACCTCTATTGGTGGGATGAAGTACATGATGACTTTCATTGATGATTCTTTCAAATATGTGTGGATCTATTTTATGAAGAAAAAATTGAGACTCTTTCAAAGTTTAAAAATTTTAAAGGGGTTGCAGAAGCAGAAGCTGGCAAAAAGATCTGTTGTGGGGGAGAGTACACTTTAGACGAGTTCGCTAAATTTCTCTAAGAGTATTAAATACGCTGTTAATTCACACATGCTACCACTTCGCAACAGAATGGTGTAGCTGAAAAGAAGAATAGACATTTGGTATAAATATGTTGAAGTATGCTTCATGCAAGAAACATCATGAGTCGTTTTTGTGCAGAAGCAATAAAAAATGCAGCTTATGTGATCAACAGACTTCCTCAACAAAGGTTACATTTTCTTTCACCTTTTGAAAAAATATGAAAAATGAAACCAACCGTTAGCTATTTTCGAGTTTTGGAAGTGTTTGTTATGTATTTGTGCCTAACCATTTACGTAGCAAAATGGACAAGAAAGTTGTTAGGTGTATTTTTATAGGGTACGACAACCAGAGAAAAGGGTGGAAATGTTGTGATCCTACAACTGAAAATCTTATGTGTCTCGTAATGTGGTGTTTGATGAATTATCTTCATGGTGGTCCTCAAATAAAGAGTTATTGTCAGACTCATATACTATTCAAGTTCAGTTGTGTTTAGATGAAACTAAAATTGTTGATGATGGTGGAGAAGAAGGCGCAACTCAAAATCCATGACAAATTGGTGTTCACCAGCAATCGATCAAAGACGGTGAACTAAGTGAAATAGAAGAACCAACACCATTTAGAAGATCAATAAGGATCAAGAAGCCAAATTCCAAATATGCTAACGCTACCATAGTAGAAAAATGTGATGCAAAAGAGCCAGAAATCTTTGAAGAAGCTTCTCAAAAAGCTGAATGGACTGAAGCAATGAGAGACGAGATTGTTGCACTTGACCGTAATTAAACTTGGGTTTTCAAAGTATTGGTCATCCCGAGTATGTATGTAAGCTTCGAAAGGCATTGTATAGATTGAAGCAAGCACCCAAGGCTTGGCATGGTAAAATTGTTGAGTTTCTAACTCATAGTGGCTATTCGGTGGCTCCTTCAAATTCTAGTCTATTCGTGAAAGCAACTAAAGAAAAACTAACTATTGTGCTAGTATATGTAGATGATTTAATCATTACTGATGATTTTAAGGATGAAATTCTTCAAACCAAGAATAATTTATCAGTCCGTTTCTAGATGAAAGAACTTGGGAAACTCAAACACTTCCTTGGTCTAGAGATTGATCACATCGAAGAAGGAATTTTTCTCCATCAGAGAAATTATTCCCACGATATATTGAAAAAGTTTGAAATGCTCAATTGCAAGCCAATTTCTACACCGACAAAACCAAATGCTAGAATTTGTGCTAATGAAGGGAAAGAGTTAGAAGATCTTACAATGTATCAACAGTTAGTTGCTAGTCTTATCTACTTAACTTTCACAAAGAAATACATTTCTTTTGCAGTTTACGTTGTGAGTCGCTACATGCAAAATCCAAAGAAATCACACTTGAAAGCAATTTGACGAATTTTGAGATATGTGAAGAGTATAATTAATCATGATATTTTGTATAAAAAAGGTAGAGATTGCAAGCTAGTTGGCTATTGTGATGCTGACTATGCAAGTGACCATGATACCTGACGTTCAACTACAAGGTATGTGTTTATACTTGGATATGGAGCAATTTCCTAATGTAGAAAAAGACAACCCACAATGTCTTTATCAACCACCGAAGCAAAGTATCGTGCATCGGCAATGGCAGCTCAAAAGTGTACTTGATGTTTGTGATTGTCAAAGGACTTGCATCAGCAAGTGGAGTTTCCAGTCACCTTATACTGTGGCAACTTGTCAGCCATATGCTTAGCCGAGAATCTAATTTTTCATGCAAGAACTAAACATGTAGATGTGCATTATCATTTTGTTAGAGAAAAAGTCTTGAAAGAATAAATCAAACATGAACATATGAAGGCAAAAGATCAAGTGGCAGACCTGTTCACAAAAGGCTTGAGAGGCAACAAGCTCGAAAGCTTTTGTCGTTAGCTCAGCATGACAAACAAAATGAAAATTGGTGTTGAGGGGAGTGTTGAAATATCAACACCAAACCATAAAATTCATTTAAGCCAAACTATTAATGTTTGTTTAAGTTTTATATGCTTTAATTAATAATAAATTTTGTAAATGTAAATTGATAGAAAGTTAAACAATTCTATGTCTATATAAGAAAGTTTTACGTAAGCTTTTTACACACCAAATGAAAATAACAAATGTTCTTTCTTTCACTTGATTCTCTTCGTTTTCTCTTTTTAGTGTTTTAGACTGTAGGGTGTTTAACAATATTTTAATGTAAAATTTATTTTTTTTTCTAATTTAAGGATTAAATATCAAAATTAATTTTGACGATAAATTATGTATGTACTTTATATGCGATATTTTTGATCAAATGCATGTTTATAACACTTTTTTCAACAAATTCTCTATTGAGATTTTTTTTGAAAAAAATGAAATGAAATTACAATAACAAAACTAAATATTTTACTTAGGGAGACCTGTTATTGAAAGTAATCTTAACAGTAATTTTATTTATCAAACATTTATGTTTATATGTGATTTTATGGAATAAATGTAGATTTACAACATATTTTTTTAAGGTCAAAGGGATTATTTTGCTCTCGAGTTCGACCCAAATTAGCATGTTGCCACTCGCGCAAAAATGTGTTCAATTAGATCTTTTGGTTCGCACGTTGCAGCAAATTAGCCCCTTGATCAACATTGACCGCCACAGTGCCGATGTAGCAATTAAAAGTGCTGATGTGACAGTCAACTGTTATGACAAAACAATCAACTATGCTGACGTGGTAGTGCATGTGTGATGATGACGTGTCAGAGGGGCTGAATTGATTTTTTAAATTGAATTCGAGGGCATAATTGAATTTTTTTTGCCAAGTTTAGGGGCATAATTCATTTTAATTGAAAGTTGATAACTTACTTAATCTTTAAGCTAAAAAATAATAAATTACTAAAAATTTAAAAATATTTAAATAATATTTATATACTCATAAAATATTTAAAAAAACTATAATGAATTAAAAAATTAAGTAAAAAATAAAATAAAAAATATGAAAATTTATAAATATAAAAACTCAAAATTTTAAAATATTTATAAACCATCAGAAAAGTCTTCGACTATTTTTGGCTATGCTAAACCTATTGAGCATATTTTCAATGGAATCATCTTTTTATTAAAGTAGAAAAAAAAATTTTCCTACATTTTCTACATCAAATATTAATGAGCATCAATTTGATGTAGAAAGCGAAAGACAATTTGAGTTTTATTGTTACTTTAATACAAGGTTGATTCCAATAAAAATTTGTTTAACGAATGGTAATACTCAGACTGACGAAGTCAAAGACTTTTTCGATGAAAGTGTTCGATTTTAAATACTTTATAAACATTTTTAAATTTATCTAATTTTAAATATTTAGATTTTTTGTGAGAGCTCTCACTTTGCTTATTTTAAAATTATTAGGGACCCCAAAGGATATTTACATCAATTTGTTAATTAACTTTTCATATATTCTATTTATAAAAGTTAAACTTGAAAAACTAAATTATTTATCTAATTTTATTCAAAAATTAAATAAATTGATTAAATTAACTTAAAATTAAACAAATTATTTATTCATTTTTAAAATTTTAATAATTTCTTAATTTCTTACTTTTTTTTGGCTTAAAGATTAAATAAGTTATAAAACTTTCAATTAAAATGAATTATGCCTCTAAACTCGGCAAAAAAAATTTAATTATACCCTCGAATTTGGTTAAAAAAATCAATTCAGCCCCTCTGCCATGTCATCATCACAATGCACAACCACATCAGCATCGTGGACCACCATGTCATCACAGTTGACTGCCATGTCAGCACCGTAACGATCAACGCTGGTCAATGGGTTAATTTGCTACAATGTGCGAACTGAAGGGCCTAATTGGACGCGTTTTCGCGCGAGAGGCAACATTGCTAATTTGAGTCGAACTTAGGGGCAAAATAACCCCTTTAACCTATTTAAAAATATAATCATTACTTTTTTGAATAGTCTAAAGGTGATTACAAGGTAATATTTGTTCATACCTATTCTTAACCCTTTGATAATGCACATACACCTTGTAAACAAAGTGATTTGAACCCGTGTCTCCTAAGATGAAACATTATCGTTTTTTTTTCACTATGACACTTGTGTTCAAAAAATATAATCATTATATATAGACAGATAGGATTACTATTTAATATACTAAATATTATAGTTTTTTTCTTAATTCCATTTAAGGGTTTAAAAGTTTTCGTCTTATTTATTTTCTATCTTGTAAATAACAATAAACACTAAACAATACACGATAGAGCCAAGTCGAGTAAAAAAATTTAAGTTTGTCGAGTCATAGTTTATAACTCAAACTTTATTTGAAATTTTTTCAAGTCGAGCTGAGTATATGAAATTCAAGTCAAGTTAAGTCGAGTTCTTATTCAAAATTAATTGTAAACATTTATAGTATTATGATACTAATCTATCCCAATTTAAATGATTTTTTATAACCATATACAATATACACATATATTTTTTTCACACTTTTTCATATATATATAAGGCAGAATTGAGGGACTCGACCCAAACTTCAAAATCGATCCAATAATGACTAAAAATTTTGAGTTAATCACTTCAAATTTTTATTTTACAACTCAAATTTTATTTGATTTTTTTTCAAGCTAAGTGTTTTTTTGCATCAAGATGAATAACTTAATCTTTTTCAAGTTGATTCGGATTTTGCACAACCCTCTAACTACAAGTGTCTAGGGATTTCCCCAAAAGTATTTAGAAAAGATAAATTTAAAAAATAAAAGGTAAGTTTTTAGGTAAATAAATTGTTATGACTTGTTATTTACTTAAAACTAAAATCTTAAATAGCTTTAGTATATTTCATAATTATAATTTGTAATAATTTTATTTAACTTATTCAAACATTTACTTTGTGACATCAAATGCAATTAACAATTTATAATTTGTAATAAATGTATGCTTCTTAGCACGTCTCTCTGCTTCTTAGCACATTTCTCTGTCTTTTGACACGCCTTTTCTTTTTCCTTTTAACTTTCTTTGTTTCTGTTTTCTTCTTCAAGCTTTTCTATTCTATTGCTTCTATGGATCCGATGATGGAAGATGATCTGACTACTCTGACAATAGAGGATAATGAAATTCAAGTGCAAGAGGAAGGGGAAGGTCTCCCCACGAGTATTTCTTTTGATCTGTGTTTCGTAGGCCGTTTTCTTACAACTAGTGTGATACATTTTCAGTCTATGCGCAACATTTTGGCCAATCTTTGGAGACCCTTGGGAGGGATTGCTATCTCGGAATTGGGGAATAATAGATATCTGTTTAGATTTTATCATTCGGTGAATATAGATCGAATAGAGGGGGTGCACCTTGGAATTTTAATACTCATCTTCTTATTCTTCATCGTCTAAAGGAGGGTAAAACCCCGATGGATGTTCCTTTGCACACTTCGCCTTTTTAGATCATGGTTCATGACGTCCCATACAGCTACATGTCAGAAAGAGTTGCTTGGCAATTGGGTTATTTTATAGGCACTTTTTTGGGGTACGATTCACAAGCAGTCTCATTGGGTTATAAAGGCATCATGAGAATCCGGGCAAGTTTTGATATCAGGAAACCACTAAAACAACGCAAGAAAATCTCATTATTGGCTGGTGGTTGTACTTATGTTCATTTTGCGTATGAAAAGCTTCCCCTATTCTGTTTTATTTGTGGAAAAATGGGCAATGGAGAGTCTTTATGTCCGGTAAGATTATCCAAACCAAAGGAAGAGATTACTTTTGGTTGGGATCTTAGTCTGCGTGCGCAAACAAGAAGAGCAGCGGCGATGGCGCCTAGCAGGTGGCTCCGGGAAGAATCTCTATTCCCGTTTTCTGGCCATACTAAATTTGTTAATTCCACGTAGACAAACGAACGATCTTCTCGATTTCAATAGCTTAATATGGAAACTGACAAGAATATTGGAAATTCTCCCCTAAATTTTAGCAACCAGAATTACATGGGAGTCTCACCTATTTCAGGCAATAATATGGGGCTTATCCCTTCTAATCTGCATTTGAATGATTGTCTAAATGAAGGAATCAGAGCAATTAATGATGTAATCATGACTTCACAAGAGGAAAATTCTCAGTCTCCACTATCAGAAGGTTCAAAACGCCCTAGAGTTAATGCCTCCACATCAGATGTTCACATACCGATTCAAATGATGCTTCTAAACATTTATCGGCATGTCTGACTCTTCGGGCCAACCGGGCCCAATGAAACTCATAAGTTGGAATGTTCGGGGTTTAAGCCCGCCTCGAACTACAAAACGTCTCAAGCATATGCTTAGAGATGTTAATCCGGATGTTGTGTTCTTAATTGAAACTAAACTACAGGGCCCAAGAATGGAAAAGGTTAGACGTTTGTGCGGTTATCCAAATGGTGTGGATGTACCGTCTATTGGAAGAAGCGGAGGTTTATCTTTGGCTTGGAAAGATCGATGTACAATATATCTTCGCTCCTACTCCGATAGACATATTGATGTTCTATTAGAAAATGATTCTGATGGTCGGGTGTGGAGATGTACTGGTTTTTACGGTGCCCCTGAAGAACAAAATAGGATTCATTCTTGGAACCTCCTACGATAGTTAGATGATACGCATGATACCCCTTGGCTTATTAGTTGGGATTTTAATGAACTTTTATTGGCTTCAGAGAAAATTGGTGGTAGGGTTCATAGTGACCGCCAAATGAACGACTTCCGAGTGGCATTACAAAATTGTGATTTGAGTGATATTGGCTATAGAGGCCCCTGGTTTACAAGGGAGTGGTGTAACCCCCTATTTTGACCTAAGGGTTTATAACAAATTGAAATTGACAATTTGAAAACTTTCCCCTCAAGTAAGATTATTTATAAAAATTATGCCAAAATTATAATTCGATTATAAAAGATGTCCTTTAATGTTTCATCTTAAAACAAGCATGCTAAAAATAGTTTATCAAACCCCAAAAATAATAAATGTCCAAAGTCCACGTTTACAACCAAATCCGAAAAATACTTAAATAAATAAATATAAGTTTAGATCAAAACGTACTGATAAATAGTATCAAATAATGTTCGAACGAGATCCTCCAAGTACCGAAACCTAAGTCTGGAAATCTGAAACATATACTAAGGGGGAGTCAGCTATAAAGCTCAGTGTGTCTCTAAAGTGCATAACAGAAGTCAATCCAACAGTCAAATAACATATCACGAATTTACAGATATTCCGAAGTATACAAGAAGAGCATACAAATATCATAACATGACATGCACCCAACTACATCACCGTCCGAAGAGTGAGGTTCCCCTGAACCACTCTACACCTCAACACCATGTCCGAAGCAGAACTCATCCCGAAAGATGGAACTACTGATCCGAAGCGAAGTTCAACCCGAAGGATGAAGTCGCTGAGCTTCCTCCGTACAATATCCCAACCCAATGATATGACATGTAATCTGATTTCAGAGTCCGAATGCAATCTTGTTAAATAACTAAGATGCATGTACATAATAATCCGATTCCGATATGTGTTACATAACATGATCATAGCATCCGAGTATACATTATTTATCATATAACAGAGCAGAATGGCATACAGTCGAGTCATGCAATATTTATTAGATAACAGAGCAGAATAACATACAAAATATTTCTCAATCAACCGAGCAGGATAACACAGAATATTTCTCATACAGATCATGAAATCAGGTAACACATACATGTAGCACAGACAGAGAACACACCTTAGGCAGCTAAATAGTCAACGTCGATAGTGACGTCTCCCACGCTCAGCCCTAGCGATAGGTCGAACAGAATCAGCTCCTAAAAACAAGAACACTATATAAGTCTTTCTACTATGCCACATTCGAATAATTACGCTTAACAGATAACTTACTAGCAGATCTCGAAGACTGTGCCACCGGAGGTCTGCCTGGCGGAGGAGGAGGTAAAAACTCGGGGTCAGAGTCCACGTCACCTGAACACAAAACAACCGAGTCAAATTCCGATGCAACACTTTACAAAAATCTGAGCTTAACATATAAACTTGATCCAAAAAGCATTTCGGGTTCGAATTTGAAGGAACGGACAGCGGCAACGGAACCGGAACGTCGAAAAACTTAAAGGTGGACTCAGCCGAAAAAGTCAACCAAAAGTCAACGCTGACGTCATCATTGACTGCGATGACGTCATCATTGACTGCGTCAGCACTGCAACAGCAGATGACATCATCGTTGCATCAGCACTGCAACCGGATGACATCATCGTTGCACCAGCCCACTGGTCCTATTCGGTTCAGCCCAGCCGTCCGGTTCACCAACTCAACCGGTTCACAAACATCAGCCACCCAAATCAAATGCAGAAACCCTAATCCAGCAAACCCTAACATCACACCCCCCGGCGGCGCCCGACCACCCCCAGCACTACCAGCGAACCCGACAGCGGCCACGGCCCTACCAGCCACGACCAACGCGGCGCAACCAGCGCCCGACATTGAACACGGCCAACACGCCGGCGACGGTAAACCCGAAGCCCAACCACGACTCACCCAATTTGGGACGGAAGCAACGCGCGCGCAGAGGACGGCGGCGGCACTCACGGAAAACGACGGCGGCAGCAGAAGATCAAAGCTTTCAAGCCTCCCTTCCGATAATTGGAGACGGCGAACAAGATACCCGACAATGGGTTTTGATCGGACGGCCACGAGGATCCCACTGGTGACCGCGAAACGACGAACGACCAAAGCTAGCCCCCTGATCGGAGCTTCGACGGAAACAAAACAGGGATGGGGGTTTTAATATTTTAATATTTTCCTTTTATTTTTTTTGAGAGAACCGAGAGAGAGAGAGGTGTGCGGCGCAAAACACAAGTCTGATACAAAAGGAGTGTTTACCCTAGACAAATGGGTAAATTACAAAAGAAGGGTCCATGTTTTTGCCCGCCTAACAAAATAACCGCCAAACTCTTAATTTATTCAATTTGGTCCCCAATTTAGGTTAGGTTAAATTCTGAGTTTCCCCCAAATTCTAGGGTTTCCAATTGGGAATTCTCACAATTAGGGATTTTAAAATTAGGGCTAAAATGGGGTGTTACAACTCTCCCCCCGTAAAAAGAAATTTCAGCCTCGAAATTTACCTGGAGCAAACAAATGCGGATACTGAACTTTGATGACAGCTTTGGGCTCCCAGGTAGCCTCATCATGACTGCGACCACGCCACAAGACTTTGACCATCTTAATGGTCTTCCTTCTGAGAACTTTCTTATCCTGAGCAAGAATCTCGACAGGCTCCTCCTCAAAGCGTAAATCAGGACGGATCTCAATCTCCTCCACAGGTAAAACATGAGACGGATCAGCATGATAGCGTCTCAACACAGAAACATGGAAAACATCATGAATACGCTGAAGCTCTGGTGGTAACTCGAGCTGATAAGCAACAGGTCCAACCCGAAGAAGAATCCGATAAGGACCAATATAACGAGGACTCAGCTTGCCCTTCCGACCAAACCGAGGTACCTTCCTCCAAGGAGATACTTTCAGGAAAACCTCATCACCAACCTCAAACTCAAGATCGTGACGTCTCAAGTCAGCATAAGACTTCTATCTGTCAAAAGCAACCTTAAGCCGGTCTCGAATCAATCTGACTGTCTGCTCGGCCTCATGGACTAGGTTTGGTCCCAACAATCTATGCTCATTAAGTTCAGTCCACCCAATCGGTGACCTACACCTACGCCCATACAGAGCCTCATACGGTGCCATTTTGATACTGGCTTGTTAGCTGTTATTATATGCAAACTCTGCGAGCGGCAACAAATCCTCCCAACTACCACTGTAATCAAGAACACAACCTCTCAACATGTCCTCAAGAATCTGAATCACACGCTCGGACTGCCCGTCAGTCTGCGGATGATAAGATGTACTGAACTTCAACCGGGTACCCAAAGCAGAGTGAAGTGCCTTCTAGAACTTCGCTGTAAACCTCGGATCACGATCAGAAATAATCGATAGTGGTACCCCATGAAGTCGAATGATCTCAGAAATATAGAGTCGAGCCAACTTATTCAAAGGATAGTTGACTCGAACCGGAATGAAATGAGCAGACTTAGTCAAATGATCCACTATAACCCAGACGGAGTCCTTCTTGGACGGAGTCATCGGAAGACCACTGACAAAATCCATAGTCACACGCTCCCACTTCCACTGAGGAATCTCGATGTGCTGAAGCAACCCAGATGGACGCTGATGCTTTGCTTTGACTCTCTGACAAGTCATACACTTAGACACAAATCCGACAACATCTCGTTTAAGACCTTTCCACCAGTACCTCTGACGAAGGTTCTTATACATCTTATCACCACCAGGATGCATAGAATAGGGGCTGTCATGTGCTTCGCGAAGAATAACCTGTTTCAACGCATATTTCCCCGGAATACAGTACCGGCCTCGGAAACACAAAACACCATCCTGATCAATAGTATAATCCACAGATGTACCCTCAGAAACCTCTCTGATACGATGCATAAGAAAAGGATCCGTAGGCTGCTCAGCTCGAATATCAGATATCAGCGTAGGAATGACCCGAAGTTCTGCCATCAAACTACCATCCTCAAACAAACTCATCCGAGCAAACAAGGTCCTCAAATCTGAGATAGCATTACGACTCAAGGCGTCGGCAACCACGTTCGCCTTTCCCGGGTGATACTCTATCTCACAGTCATAATCCTTGAGAAGCTCCAACCAGCGGCGCTGTCTAAGATTCAACTCTTTCTGCGTAAGGAGGTATTTTAGACTCTTGTGATCGGTGAAGATATAGCACTTCTCTCCGTAGAGATAGTGTCTCCAGATTTTCAAAGCAAAGATCACAACAGCAAGCTCTAAATCATGGGTGGGGTAGTTACACTCATGCACTTTCAACTGACGAGATGCATAGGCCACTACCTTCCCCTCCTGCATCAAAACACATCCCAATCCTGTGTGAGAGGCATCACTGTATACCGTATAGGCCTTCCCAGGCTCAGGCTGAATCAGAACCGGTGCTTCAGTCAACACAGTCTTAAGCTTCTCAAAACTGGTATGCTGAGCCTTAGTCCAGACAAAAGGAATATCCTTCCTCAGAAGTTTAGTCAGAGGAGCTGCAATAATCGAGAAACCTTCCACAAACCTCCGATAGTAACCAGCTAAACCCAAGAAGCTTCGAATCCCAGGAACATTCTTGGGCTGCTTCCAACCCAAAATAGCCTCAATCTTCTTTGGATCAACCTGAATACCATTAGCAGAAACCACGTGTCCCAAGAAGGTAACCTCGGTCAACCAGAATTCACATTTACTGAACTTTGCATACAACTACTTTTCACGCAAAGTCTGTAGAACAACCCGGAGATGTTCCTCATGTTCTGCCTCCGATTTAGAATAAACCAGTATGTCGTCAATGAAAACCACCACGAACTGGTCCATATAGGGTTGAAACACCCTGTTCATCATATCCATAAAAGCTGCAGGGGCATTAGTCAATCCAAACGGCATCACCAGAAACTCGTAATGACCATAACGAGTCCGAAAAGCGGTCTTGAACACATCAGAATCCTTAACCTTGAGTTGGTAATAACCCGATCTCAGGTCTATCTTAGAAAATACTGTAGCTCCCCGGAACTGATCGAACAAGTCATCAATACGAGGAAGTGGGTGCCTGTTCTTGATCGTCAGTTTGTTTAGCTTCTGATAATCAATACAAAGCCGAAGTGATCCGTCCTTCTTCTTCACAAACAAAACAGGGGCTCCCCAAGGAGAAACACTAGGTCGGATGAAACCCCTATCCAACAATTCCTGCAACTGAATCTTCAATTCTTTAAGCTCTTTCGGAGCCATCCTGTAATGAGCCATAGAGACAGGAGCTGTACCCGG
The DNA here is from genome assembly GCA_958450335.1 of Hibiscus tridactylites. NCBI lineage: Eukaryota > Viridiplantae > Streptophyta > Magnoliopsida > Malvales > Malvaceae > Hibiscus > Hibiscus tridactylites. Next base: position 75,487,509 of record OY288270.1, read on the forward strand.
ATATACATCTATTCCAAACTCAACCTCGTCACATTTTGGCGGTACCCCTGGCAATTCCTCCAGAAAAACATCTGGAAAATCCCTAACCACTGGGATCTTATCCAAACCAGAATCTGACTGCCTCGAGTCAAGAATATAAGCAAGATAGGCAGTAGCCCCATGTCGAATCATCTTTTCTGCTTTGAGAGCCGAAACAACATTGGTCATATAACCTCTACGCTCTCCGACCATAATCACCTCGCACCCATCTGAGGTTTTCAGAGTCGCCCTCTTCTTTTCACAATCCAAACGGACTCGATGAGCGGATAACCAGTCCATTCTGAGAATAAGGTCGAACTCTCTGAAAGGTAACTCCATCAAATCAGCGGAGAATATTTTCCCTTGAATCTCCAAAGGGCAATTCTTGTACACCTTAGAAACCTTGACATGACCACCCACTGGACTATAAACGGAAACCGCGTTCCCAGTATTCTCAACCGGAATTTCAAGTCCCTCAGATACCGAACTCGCAACATATGAATGGGTAGAACCAATATCTAATAAAGCAAAATACGAAATAGAGTGGATAGAAAATGTACCAGCAATAACATCTGGCTCATCACGATCCTCATGTCTCATGGTAGCATAAACCAACCCTAGCTGTCTCACCCCGGATCCAGCTGATCCTCCACTCTGAGCTGGCCTACCTCTACCAGTAGAAACTGTAAAATCGGGTCTACCTCGACCTCTACCCCTAGCAGGAGTCTGTACTGATGCATGTGACGGAGTCGTTATATGAGCTGACGGAGGTGTATGCGGACAATCTCTGAAAATATGATCAAAAGACCCACATCAAAAACAAGCCCCGGACTGTCTCCTACACTCCCCAGAATGCCATTTCTTGCAGAAAGAACACTGTGGTGGCCCCCGCGTGCTAGACGATCCTCCAACACTAGAAGTCGGAACAACAATGGTCACTGGTCTGGCTCTGGAATAACTCTGATAGTCACCCTCATCTCTTGCCCTCTTCCTGGTCTGGTTACCCTGACTATACTGAACTGTCGCGGTCGACTGCCTCTTACCCCGATCCATACCATGAGACTCAGCTTGCCTCAACTCTGCCTCATTGCGTTCTGCAGTCCTAGCTCGCAAGGTAATATCCTTGTACTCTTTGTCCAAATGCAAAGACACACCAGTCTTGATCGAAGGTCGTAAACCCTTCAGAAACCAGCTGCACTTCTCTTCCTCTGTAGTAACTAACCCAGGGACATACTATACCAGCCTCAGAAACTCAATCTCATATTGATTCACGGTCATGTCATTTTGCTTCGAATTTATAAAGTCCTCACGACACTTGGCTAGATACTCAGCCCCAACATATCTGTCTCGGAAAGCCTGACAGAAATGATCCCAAGTGATCCGACTAGTAGAAATAACAGTCTTCTCAGCCTCCCACCAGTTCAGGGCTTCACCCTTCAATAAAGATACAACAGCTCTTAATTTCCTGTCAGTAGGGTAGTCCATCTCATCAAATAACTGCTGTAATTTCTTCAACCAATACTCAGCGTCAGCTGGATCTGCAGCCGTCTTACCATCAAACATCGACATACCAACAGACAAAAACTCGGCAGATATGGGTCTCCTAGAACCCTGTCGAAGATACTCAAGTAGCTCCAAATGCACTGCAGCAACATCAACTCCAGCAGTCTCACTGTTACCGGCTGCACGGGGACCATCACTCTGAGTCTGCTGATCAGGGTGATCGGTCTGTTGACCACTCGTATGAACCTCATGTTGCTCCTCAGCCTGCTCATGTTGTGGGTCCTCCTGATGTGGTGGCGAATGCTCAGGAGGATTAACGTCACTCGTATTAGCAGCGGTACGACCTCGTCCACGGCCTCGACCTCGGCCGGCCGTAGCTCTAGTACTCCTACGGGGTGGCATAGTAGTCTATCTACAAAAGAAGAGTCCTAAAGTCAAAATTGGTACTTGGAGACTTTAATTAAAACATATATTACTTCTTAAAAATCCGGAAATTTATCTGAAAATCTCGTAGTTTCCGAAAACATTTATTATGCATGCGAAATTTTGAAAACTTTAAAATCAAATTTTTTATCGAGCCTCACAGGCCGAGGGGTGTAACCTAGACTCTGATACCACTAAATGTAACCCCCTATTTTGACCTAAGGGTTTACAACAAATTGAAATTGACAATTTGAAAACTTTCCCCTCAAGTAAGATTATTTATAAAAATTATGCCAAAATTATAATTCAATTGTAAAAGATGTCCTTTAATGTTTCATCTTAAAACAAGCATGCTAAAAATAGTTTATCAAACCCCAAAAATAATAAATGTCCAAAGTCCACGTTTACAACCAAATCCGAAAAATACTTAAATAAATAAATATAAGTCTAGATCAAATCGTACTGTAAATAGTATCAAATAATGTTCGAACGAGATCCTCTAAGTACCGAAACCTAAGTCTGGAAATCTGAAACAGATACTAAGGGGGAGTCAACTATAAAGCTCAGTGTGTCTCTAAAGTGCATAACAGAAGTCAATCCAACAGTCAAACAACATATCACGAATTTACAGATATTCCGAAGTATACAAGCAGAGCATACAGATATCATAACATGACATGCACCCAACTACATCACCGTCCGAAGAGTGAGGTTCCCCTGAACCGCTCTACACCTCAACACCATGTCCGAAGCAGAACTCATCCCGAAAGATGGAACTACTGATCCGAAGCGAAGTTCAACCCGAAGGATGAAGTCGCTGAGCTTCCTCCATACAATATCCCAACCCAATGATATGACATGTAATCCGATTTCAGAGTCCGAGTGCAATCTTGTTAAGTAACTAAGATGCATGTACATAATAATCTGATTCCGATATGTGTTACATAACATGATCATAGCATCCGAGTATACATTATTTATCATATAACAGAGCAGAATGGCATACAGTCGAGTCATGCAATATTTATCAGATAATAGAGCAGAATAACATACAAAATATTTCTCAATCAACCGAGCAGGATAACACAGAATATTTCTCATACAGATCATGAAATCAGGTAACACATACATGTAGCACAGACAGAGAACACACCTTAGGCAGCTAAATAGTCAACGTCGATAGTGACGTCTCCCACACTCAGCCCTAGCGGTAGGTCGAACAGAATCAGCTCCTAAAAACAAGAACACTATATAAGACTTTCTACTATGCCACATTCGAATAATTACGCTTAACAGATAACTTACTAGCAGATCTCGAAGACTGTGCCACCGGAGGTCTGCCTGGCGGAGGAGGAGGTAAAAACTCGGGGTCAGAGTCCACGTCACCTGAACACAAAACAACCGAGTCAAATTCCGATGTAACACTTTACAAAAATCTGAGCTTAACATATAAACTTGATCCAAAAAGCATTTCGGGTTCGAATTTGAAGGAATGGACAGCGGCAACGGAACCGGAACATCGAAAAACTTAGAGGTGGACTCAGCCGAAAAAGTCAACCAAAAGTCAACGCTGACGTCATCATTGACTGTGATGACGTCATCATTGACTGCGTCAGCACTGCAACAGCAGATGACATCATCATTGCATCAGCACTGCAACCGGATGACATCATCGTTGCACCAGCCCACTGGTCCGGTTCGGTTCAGCCCAGCCGTCCGGTTCACCAACTCAACCGGTTCACAAATATCAGCCACCCAAATCAAATGCAGAAACCCTAATCCAGCAAACCCTAACATCACACCCCCCCGGCGGCGCCCGACCACCCCCAGCACTACCAGCGAACCCGACGGCGGCCACGGCCCTACCAGCTACGACCAACGCGGCGCAACCAGCGCCCGACATTGAACACGGCCAACACGCCGGGGACGGTAAACCCGAAGCCCAACCACGACTCACCCAATTTGGGACGGAAGCAACGCGCGCAGAGGACGGCGGCGGCAGCAGAAAATCGAAGCTTTCAAGCCTCCCTTCCGATAATTGGAGACGGCGAACAAGATACCCGACAGCGGGTTTTGATCGGACGGCCACGAGGATCCCACTGGTGACCGCGAAACGACGAACGACCAAAGCTAGCCCCCTGATCGGAGCTTCGACGGAAACAAAATGGGGATGGGGGTTTTAATATTTTAATATTTTCCTTTTATTTTTTTTGAGAGAACCGAGAGAGAGAGTGAGAGAGGTGTGCGGCGCAAAACACAAGTCTGATACAAAAGGAGTGTTTACCCTAGACAAATGGGTAAATTACAAAAGAAGGGTCCATGTTTTTGCCCGCCTAACAAAATAACCGCCAAACTCTTAATTTATTCAATTTGGTCCCTAATTTAGGTTAGGTTAAATTCTGAGTTTCCCCCAAATTCTAGGGTTTCCAATTGGGAATTCTCACAATTAGGGATTTTAAAATTAGGGCTAAAATGGGGTGTTACAAGTGGGGGAGACTTTCTTCAAATTTGATCCGTGAAAGATTAGATTGTGCAGTAGCGAATTCTGCGTGGTGGGGTATGTTCTCCAATTTTTCGTTAGATCATCTTTCACATGCTTTCTCAGACCACTATCCTCTTCTTCTAAATACATCACCCTCATCAAGATCTAAAGATCAAATCCATTATTTTCAATTTGAGGCAGCATGGCTAATCGAATATTCTTGTGAATCGGAAGTACAACAGCTTTGGCATTCATCTACTGGCTCAGTTCCTGATAGGCTTAAGTTTACTGGTTGAGTACTTGAGGAATGGTTTAAGAAGATTACAAGGGAGGAGAAGATTCCAACACGAGTTCTAAAACAGCTTCTGCAGGAGCTAAATGAACTCCATCCCAATGATGACAATCTTGAGGAAATTCTAGAAACAAAAATTGCATTGAATTTAGTAGCTGACCGTGAGGAGCTGTACTAGGAACAACAAACTAGAGCTAATTGGCTTCGAAATGGAGAACGTAATACAAAGTTTTTCCACAGTTTTGCTTCGAGCCGACGACAGAAAAACAAAATTACTCGTTTAAAGAATGATAAAGATATTTTGGTAGAATCTGAGGATGACATTTGGGATGTGGCCACAAATTTTTTTATGAATTTGTTCTCTACACATGAGAGTAATGATCCTAGTCAGATTCTTGATGGAATAAATCCAAGCATCACAACATAAATGAATGATTGTCTACTGGCTGATTTTACTGTTGCGTGGTCTTGCAATACTATAAATGATACGCAAATGGTGCAAGTATACACGTCAAAAGAGTAATAAAGTGAAGAGTGAGTATCGTCTCCACGGGGATTGAAGGTATTCCCGGTTGCTGTAACAATAAAGATTGGACTTTTTGCAGATGACAATGTTATAGTAAAAGAGATGGTGAAAAATAATGCTGAAGCAAAACAGTGCAGAGAAAGATGAGATAACAATATGATAGACATGTCCCCTTTCGTATGTGAAACTCACTACGGAATGACTGGCTGGGAATGATGGACAACCTAACTCAAGCTTCATAACGATACTAAGGCTCTTCAGCTATCTTCTATGCTAGGCGGGATTTACTAAAGTGTTCCTAAACTATCTCTAGCCAGGAAACTGGTAGTCAGAAATTCTACAGCCATACCTCTCGGCGTAAACTCTTAACACTCCCCTACCCTTCACGTACTATCATTTTTAGCCCTTGAAACCTATCACTTATCTCTAAGGTAGGTTAGAGTCTGTCTCTCAATAGTCACTCCATTTCTTATGAGGGTTCTAAGGCTAGCTCTATCGATTACTAACCCCAACATACACTTAAAGAACGACCAACTCTCGAAGGCGCTTAAGGTAGGGCCTATCTCTCAAAGCACTTACAACCCTAAGCTCTTACAACTTTAAGGAAATGAGAAATGCATAAGCAAAGCATAGAATCATGATAAACACTGAAAAAGCCATAACATGCATTAAAAAGTACTCAAAATAAAATCATCCATCAAACCCAAGCCACCTAAAACAATTCATGGCTGGGCAATATCATCCAACGTATCATTGCAATAACACCACCAAATATAAAGATATGACAATAGATTGCTATAGCGACAGAAAGAAAGGTGAACTCCCTCTCCACCATGGACTGCCCAACTGTCTTAGGTCCACCGCCTCTCTCGAGGCCGGTGAGGCCACTCCTTGGAGCTTCAACGATGGAGGACACCAAGCTGGAGAAGATGAAGGTGGAAACTTCCCTCTCCTTTTCTCTCTCTTCCGCCTCTCTTTTTGCAACACTCAAAATACCACACTTTGCTCCAAGCTTCTCTCCCCTTTATATAGTGGAGGCTTCTAGGGTTTGGTGCCCTAAAGATGCCTTAATAATCCCAAGGAATATCCACCGACAAGGTCTGCCACGAGGGGACAAGGAGGACAGTCTGCAGGTGGGCACCGGCTGCTACACATGTTAGATCGTCCTTTTCTGCATGTTCACATGTTTCTGCAGCTCATGTGTATCTCACATGCTGGCCAATATCCACTTCCATCATGCTATAGCAATTCTCGACACCGGCTTTCTCTCTTGACTCCTTTCCTGCGCACCAACAAAACCAAAACCAACCTTCCGAGCAGTACCCCTCGATATGGACCAATAACCAGCAAAGATAAAGATGCACCCAGAAGAAGAAAATGAAACCTAAATGCAGTCTAAATGCTATGGTATGAACTCAAGAACATGCAAATGCTATAGCAAAAAGGTATGAAAACAAGGATATTTATGAAGTTATCACACCCCCAAACTTAAGCTATTGCTTGTCCTCAAGCAATGAATAGAACAAAACAAAAGAACTACTATGGCAAAGATTTAACCTAGAGGATTGCCATGGCAATATTTTAGTCCTCAGAAATAACCTAGGCAAATACATAAATATATACAACCAGACGTGAGATCTTTAATAACATTCCTTAGGACTAAGGTGTGTGTGTGTGTGCGTGGCTGCCTTCCTCTTATACTTAAGCTGGCGAGACAAATTTTCAAGGAAGCTCCCTAGTTATACCCTAACCATGTTCTCTAGTTCTTTTCCAATTTTTAGAATCCCAAAGATATAAGTTTTCTGCTACGAAGGGTGTCAGCTCATCACACCTACCGTCCTTAACTCTAGATGAGCAGGGAGAAAACCTCTCACCCCCGAGCTAGTAGGCAGAGTCATCCTGTGGCATATTTCATTCACTCATATGCTATAGCAAAGCTTTATTTCTTCTTCTTCTTCTCTCTTTTTTTAAACACTGAAAAAGCTATAGCAAAGCGGAGTGTCCTTCTACAGATATGCCGTAGCATTTATTCGTTTGTTTTAGCACAGTGTCGTCTAGTTTTTCTTTTAAGTTCTCTAGAGTCTACATATTAGAGTTTACTAGGGTTCTTCCTGAAAAAATTCTTCTAACAAACTTACTTATAGAAAGAGAGCAGCCGTGTAAATTTTTTTAACAACTAGATCCTAAAGTCAGTTCTACATATCTCAACTAGTTGTGTTTTTTCTAACTTAGTTCAGGCCTTAGAGATTTCGTCGTCAGACATCATAAATATATTCATAAGCTGTCTCTAGACTAAACAGAATGCCATAGTAAAAATTTTGTTCTATCCTATAATGCATATGCTAAAGCAAATTGTTATCTAAGAACACTAACACCCCCAAACTTGAGAAATGCAGTGTCCACAATGCATAAACTAATCTACACTATATGCCATGAAAAATTGAAAATAAAAAGGTTAGTTACCTCCAGGGTGCGGAGGCTAGGTGGTGCTGCTGGTGTTGTCCATTGATGTCTCAGAGGAGTAGTGGTGTGGGTCTGCCACATCGTCCACACTTTCTGATGAGATTGATTGAGCACTCGACGAGGGCCTGACACGTCCAGAAGTATGTTTGATGCGAGTTTTCGGTCTAGATGCTGTAGCATCCTCAGTTTGTACTAGTGTCGGCTCAGTTGCTGGTGGTGTAGCAGTTTCCTTCTAAGGGGTTTTCTCGGGATCATTTGGTACGTGCTCTAGCTCTAGAAGTGGGTTTTTTGGTCTTGATGGTTTAGGATTGGTTGCCTTTTTGGTGCGTCTCCTTTTCTTGGTCGGAGAGGCTGCTGGGTCGGTTTCTTCGATAGGAGGCTGAACAGAGGGAGTTTCTTGTTCTGACTGGGCAGTTGGAGTTGCTGGTGCTTTCTTTCTTGGAGTCTTTTTCTTTGCAGCAGGTGGGACGGAGCCGGGTTCACTGGGAGACATTGTGCTTGCTGTAGCAGTGGTGTGGGCTTACAGTAACTCCATAGGGAATACTAGAAAAGAGACGTTCTGGTCCGGTAGGAGTTTGCTTAAGCAGGATGCTATGACACTATCATGGTGTTGGGCATATTTGAAGTACGCCTACTGGTGTGCCTTCATTAGGCTGAGCTTAGAGCTCGGTTCTTTTGTTGTTGCCACCAATGCTGCCACTCTTGCTGCAGCAAAACTTTTAGCTCCTCCATCCACTGCTTGCTGAGGCATGTCTTCATTAAATCCTCGGAGTTCCATAACGAGGTCTGGAGTCAAACATGTCTTTCCTGAAAGAGATGTATCTACAAGATCGTCTATGAATACGTCTTTCCTTTTACATAAGGTAGTGATCAGGTTAGGAAAAACAAGGGGACTATGAGGCCGTTTCAAACAAGCATATACCTCATCCACTATTATCTTTCCTATGTCAATTTGTTTACCATGTATTATTGAGTGAATGAGAAAAAGTCGAGAGATATGGACGGTGGCCGTGTGTAGTGTGGGCATAAGCTTATGTCTCACAAAGTGATTCCATACATTTGCCTCAGGTTTAAGACGTCCTCCCTCAACTAACTTATTATTGTCCAGCACCGTTCCTTGAAAACATATGTCCTCTAGCACCTCACGCTGCATCTGCGCGTCTATTGTCATCACAAAAGAAGTGTGACGGTCTACAGTATGCTTTAGCCTGTAGAACTTGTTGATTGCTGCAGTAGTAAACTTTATATGCTCTCCTCGCACATGAACTGTAGACTGGGTTGGACTTGTTAGGTGGGCATATAACTCCTTTACAAGTGATGTGCAAATCTCCTCAGGGTGAGCAGCGAAGTTTTTTCACCCATGTGTGACAATGACGTCCATTATAGACTGGTCGAACTGATCTTCTTCCTTTTGGTGGTATTTAATCCCTAGTTCTGGAAGAACGTTTCTGTTCTTGAGCTTTTCCCATCTCTCTTTTGCTGCTCGTCAAGAAATTTGGGAATTTCTAGGACTGATTGTTGTTTGAGACGGTCAGAAGTCTCAGGGGCATTTTTGCAACGAGCCATGGAGTTTTTGCTGAAAAATTGGGAGGAGTGAATATGTGAAGGAAAGAAAATGGTGAAGGGTGCTCTGTGTGTTTGGGAGAAAATCGAAAAGATGGAGGGAAAGTTTTTGAGTGTTTGAAGAAGATGAAGAAGGTGAGGGGACGAATAATGAAGAAAATATTGGAAGTTGAAAAAGGTGGGGAAAAACTGATGAATTAATGGGAGAGGGGAGGTGATAGGGACGTGTGTCGGCTTTAAGAGAGAGAGAAAAATTTCTAGAGTTAATGTGATGGTAGACGACTAGAGAGAGAATGTGGGTTTATGTGGCTAGGGTTTCTCCTCATTAAATAGATGAATATTTTCTCTCTTGCTTTTTGTTTTTCTTCCTCTTTTTTAATTCAACTCCCCCACTTTTCGGATAAAACCTCCTTATCTTTTTCTTTCCCCTTTTCTTTTCGACCCTCCAAAAATGGATAAAAACAAACTCCATGTCCTTCTCCCTTTTTGCTACCAACCCTGTAGACTGTACGCTCTCCTGCCTCTGTACCTAACATTGTACTAGGAAAGAGAAAGCCTTGTACGAGGGTCACGTGAAAAGATATGAAAATTAAAAGAAAAGATAACATAAAACTAGACTAAAAAGAAAAGCATTATTTATGGACATGCTATAGCATAAAAGATAGGGTTGGAGATGCAAACTTTCAAGGATCGTGAAGATCCAGGTATGACTTGTCTTTGAGGATAGGGGCTCCACTGTACACATTCAGGCGTTGGCCATTGACTTTGAAGACTTCATTGTTGTCCAACTTCTTGATATCCACTGCGCCATGAGGGTACACCTTGTGTATGATGAATGGCCCTGACCACCTCGATTTCAGCTTTCCAAGAAAAAGCTTTAGCCTGGAGTTGTGGAGAAGCACTTGTTGTCCTTTTGAGAAATGCCTTAGCAAAATGTGTTTGTCATGACATTTCTTGGTTTTCCCCTTGTAGATGCGAGCATTCTCATATGCTTGGGCTCTAAATTCCTCTAGCTCGTTAAGCTTTAGCAATCTCCTTTCACCAGCAAGTTGGGCATCCATGTTGAGTTTCTTGATTGCCCAATAAGCTTTGTGCTCAAGCTCCACGGGTAAATGGCACTCCTTGCCAAATACAAGCTTGAAGGGTGACATGCCTAAAGGCGTCTTGAAAGCTGTCATATATGCCCAAAGCGCTTCATCCAACTTGGGGTACCAGTCTTTTCTCTTAGGATTAACTACCTTCTCCAAGATTTGCTTGATTTCTCGGTTGGAAACTTCAGTTTGTCCGTTTGTCTGTGGATGATATGTTGTAGCAATCTTGTGCCTGACTCCATAGCGATGTAATGCTTTAGCAATAAGCTTGTTATCAAAGTGAGTTCCTTCATCACCGATGATGGCTCAGGGTACTCCGAATCTAGTGAAGATGTTCTTGTGAAGAAACTTCATGACTGTCTTAGAGTCGTTCCTTGGGGTGGCAACAGCCTCCACCCATTTTGACACATAGTCGACTGCTAGCAAAATATATAGATCTCCATATGATGCAGGAAACAGAACCATGAAGTCAATTCCCCACACATCAAAGATTTCAAGCTACATAATATTTTGCAACGGCATTTCATTCCGCCTGGAGATGTTCCCCGTTCTTTGGCATCTGTCACAAGTCTTGTAGAACTCGTGTGCGTCCTTAAAAAGTGTAGGCCAATAGAATCCTGCTTGAAGAACTTTTGTAGCAGTTCTAGCACCACCAAAATTCCCTTCACATGGTGATGAATGACAGTGGTACAAAATACTATGGTATTCTTCCTCTAGAACACATCTCCTTATGATCTGATCAGGACATTGCTTGAACAAGTAGGGTTCATCCCAATAGTAGAATCTTGCATCATGTCTGAATTTCTTGAGTCACTGGCTAGATAAATCAGGAGGCAAAATACAACTAACAAGATAATTAACAATATCAGCATACCACGGAATTGCTGAAGCAGCGAACAGTTTCTCATCAGGGAATTCCTTCTTAATTTCAGTTTCACTACCTTGTATGATAGCATTTTCTAGCCTAGATAAATGGCCAACCACCTGGTTTTCACATCCTTTCCTATCTCTAACTTCTAAGTCAAATTCCTGAAGAAAGAGTATCCACCTAATAAGTCTAGGTTTAGCATCCTTTTTAGTCACTAAGTACTTAATGGCTGAATGATCGGTATGAACTATGACCTTAGTGCCTATCAAGTATGATCTAAACTTATCGAAGGCAAATACTACAACAAGCAATTCTTTTTCAGTAGTGGTGTAATTGAATTGTGCATCATTCAAAGTACGACTAGCATAATAAATAACATGAAAGAGTTTACCTCGACGTTGTCTAAGTGTTGCACTGACGACGTAGTCACTTGCATCACACATCAGCTCAAACGGCTTATTCTAATCATGTGGAATGACAACTGGTGCTGAGATAAGCTTCTCCTTCAGTTCTTGAAATGCGCTATGGCAATCTTTGTCAAACACAAATGGTTGATTTTGCTGTAGCAAACTGCATAGCGGCTTTGAGATCTTCGAGAAATCTTTGATGAATCTCCGATAGAAGCCAGCATGCCCTAGGAAGCTTCTTACTCCCTTGACAGTAGTGGGGGGAGGTAGTTTTTCAATGACCTCGACCTTTTCTTTGTCAACTTCTATCTCTTGCTTCGAAATCTTGTGGCCTAAGAACGTTCCTTTCGTTACCATGAAATGTCATTTTTCCCAACTGAGCACCAAGTCAGCTTCCTCACACCTCTTTAGGACCTTGGCAAGATTGCCCAAGCATGTGTCGAAGTTATCTCCGGAGACTGATAAGTCATCCATGAAAATTTCTATAAAATCCTCGACCATGTCTGAAAAGATAGCCAGCATACATCTTTGAAAAGTTGCTGGAGCATTACAGAGACCAAAGAGCATTCTCCGAAAAGCATAAGTTCCATAAGGGCATGTGAAAGTCGTATTCTCTTGGTTTTCGGGTGCTATAGCAATCTGATTATACCCAGAATACCAGTCGAGGAAGTAGTAGAATGCCTCGCCCGCTAGTCGATCCAACACCTGATCAATGAATGGGAGGGGAAAATGGTCCTTCTTGGTCACCTGTTGAGCTTCCTATAGTCCGTGCAAATCCTCCACCCCGTGACGGTTCTAGTAGGCAATAGCTCATTCTCCTCATTGCTTACCACGATCACACCTCCCTTTTTCGGTACACATTGCACCGGGTTGACCCATTAGCTATCGGATATCGGGTAGATTACTCCAACATCCAGCCACTTGATTATTTCTTTCATCACTACTTTCTTCATAATTGGGTTTAGTCTCATTTGGGGCTCAACTGAATTGTTGTGACAATCATCAAGCAAAATTTTGTGCATACATATAGCATGGCTTATACCCTTCAAATCATCCATAGTCCACCCTATTGTGTTTTATGCTGTAACAACATATTTACTAAACTAGTTTCTTGCTTAGGTGTGAGACTAGATGAAATTATCACAGACAAAGTTTCATTACTCCCTAAATAAATATATTTAAGATGTGATGGCAAAGGTTTCAGTTCTAAAGAGGGTGCATGCTCAAGGGAGGGTTTATGAGGTATAAATTCTGAAAAATCAAGAGGTTCAAAGTGCGTACCTGGTCTAGCCTCGAGTCGACTAGACTGCTCCAGTTCCCTTGAGAGCTCTTCTTGGTCTAAATCATCATCTTTACAGAGTGCTTCAAACTCTTCCATTTGCATCTCATTGCTACAACAAAACTCATCAATCATATTCTGTGGTGTAGCATCTACATATTGGCATACTCCTGGGTTGTCTGCATACTTGAGGGTGTCATGAATATTGATCATGACCATCTGATCAACCACTCGTATCGTTAATTCACCCTTCTCACAATCGATCAAAGCTCGCTCGATGGCTAAAATGGCATACCCAAGATAATGGGTGTGTTGCTATCAGCTTCACAGTCGAGGACTAAGAAGTCGACTGGAAAGATAAATCTGCCCACTTTTACCACAACATCTTCAACTCTCCCTTTTGGGTGAACATGAGAATGATCTGCTAGCTGTAGCACAACCATGGTGGGTTGTGCCTCTCGAATTCTCAGTTTCAGAAAAATGGACTTAGGCATCAAGTTAACACTTGATCCCAAATCACAAAGTGCTCTTCCAACAAACTTGTCACCAATAGAACATGGGATAGCAAAACTACATGGGTCCTTCCTCTTAGGTGGCATCTTGCTCCACATAGAATAGCATTCTTTTTCTATATCGACAGTTTCTTGCTTCTCGGCCTTCCTTTTTTGTGACTATATCCTTGAGGAACTTGGCATATGTTGGCATCTGATCAATGGCCTCCAGAAATGAGACATTGATATGTAGTTTGTCCAGGATATCCACAAATTTCTGGAACTGAAGGTCTTCTTTCTGCTTCTTGAATCGTTGAGGAAAATGAGGTGGGGGTCTAACTTCATTTGTCTGAACTGGTGTTGTTGTATCTTTTACTGTAGCAAAAGTAGGCTCCCCCTCCGGTGTTTCTTTTGGTATGACATCCTCACCTTTCTCTTCAATTGGAGGATCTTGCAAATTACCTTCTTCTTGAGGCAAGTTGGGCTGAGAGTCCTCCTTCTCTTTTCCCCCAAACTTCTCTTCTTTGCTAATTTCCTTGCCACTCCTTAATGTGAGTGCGCTGCATTGTTCCTTGCTATGGTGCTTAGTGGCTTCAGTGTCACTAGGAAGACTTCCTTGTGGTCGCACATGCAAGGTTTGAGCTATCTGACCAACTTGTGTTTCTAAGGCTCGGAGAGAGGAACTATGGCTTTGCAATAAGGCTCCTTGATTTTTAATGTTTGATGCATGATCCTGTAGCAAAACTTTCGTGGTTCCCATGAAATCTTTTGTCATAGCCATAAATTCTTTGAATGTAGTCTCCAGTGAACTGTTCGATGAAGATGCTGCTCCCTTGTGACCTTGCCATGACATCATCTGGTTAGAAGATGGTGCTTCGATCAGATTTTGCTGTGGCGCTGGCTGTGCAAAATTATTGTGCCCTTGATTACCCCAACTAAAATTTGGATGTTGACGCCATCCTAGGTTGTAGGTATTGGAGTATGGGTTGTTGTTGCGGTTATAGTTCCTCACATAGTTGGCTGACTCTTGATTGTTAGGGCATTCACTCAAATGGTGATTGCCATCGCATCTGAGACATGAGATTGTGGACTTCACTTCCTTGACTTCGTTGGGACGTTGGAGGTTCTTTAGCATATTTGTGATAGCAGCTAACTGGGTGGCTACCGAGTCATCAGTTTCACTGTCTCGAGCTATTTGGGTTCTCCTCTTTGTTCCAAGCCTTGTGGTCGGAAACTGGTCATCATTGTTGGCTACTTTATCAAGAATGTCAAATGCTTCCTCCGGTGATTTGTCTAACAAGGTCCCATTTGCTGAAGCATCTAGCATCATCCTTGTGGGAGCATTTATCCCATTATAGAACATAACCACTTGGGTCCAGTCATGAAATCCATGATTTGTACACTTCCTCAATAATCCCTTGAATCGATCCCAACACTCATACATGGATTCGTTATCAGCTTGATGAAAGGAAGCTATATCATTTGTCAACTGAGTGTTTCTATTTGGTGGATTATACCGTAGCCGAAACTTTTGCATAGATCTGTCCCAGTCTCTATTGATCCAGCTGACACTCCACTTAGCCATGCTCTAGCACGATCACGTAAAGAATATGGAAACAATTTAAGCTTTAGCACATCCTCGTGCACTCCTTGCTGCCTGAACGAGTCACAAACTTCCAAGAAAGCACGGATATGTTGTCTTGCATCTTCATGAGGCATACCCCCAAACTGACCAATAGTGTTCAACATGTTGAACATAACATGTTTAAGCTCGAACTGGGCTACCTGAATTTCTGGAGCTACTATTATGGGATAGAGGTCATCCAAGATTGGAGCTAAATGATCCCTAATAGCTCGAGGTCGAGCTACTTCTCCCTAGCCATTTGCCATAACATCTCCGTTACCTTGAGGTGGTGGTATTTCCCCGTTCATGTTTCTAGTCTCTTCTCGTCGAACACGTCTCCTAAGTCTCAAAAAATGCTCGATTTCAAAAATATGTGATTGCAGGGGTCCTCTAGGTCACCTTCTGGTCATACACTAGCAAGACACCTGGAAAGAAAAAAAAAATGAAAAACCTAAAATAAATTTGTACAAAAACAAAAAGAACAAGCGATAAAAACAAAAACCCTAAACAACCAATTGCCAATCCTCGGCAACGGCACCAAAAACTTGTTGTGTGGTCTTGTAAGAATATAAATGATACGTAAATGGTGCAAGTATACACGTCGAACGAGTAATAAAATGATGAGTGAGTATCATCTCCACAGGGATTGGAGGTATTCACGGTTGCTGTAACAATAAAGATTGGACTTTTTGCAGATGACAATGTTATAGTAAAATAGATGGTGAAAAATAATGTTGAAGCAAAACAACACAGAGAAAGATAAGATAACAATATGATAGACGGGTCCCTTTTCGTATGCGAAACTCACTACGGAATGACTAGCTAGGAATGACGGACAACCTAACTCAAGCTTCTTAACGATACTAAGGCTCTTCAGCTATCTTCTATGCTAGGCGGGATTTACTAAGAGTGTTTCTAAACTATCTCTCGCCAGGAAACTGGGAGTCAGAAATGCTACAGCGATACCTCTCGGCGTAAACACTTAACACTCCCCTACCCTTCACGTACTATCCTTTTTAACCCTTGAAACCTATCACTTATCTCTAAGGTAGGTTAGAGTCTGCCTCTCAACAGTCACTCCATTTCTTATGAGGGTTCTAAGGCTAGCTCTCTCGATTAGTAACCCCAACATACACTTAAAGAACATCCAACTCTCGAAGGCGCTTAAGGTAGGGCCTATCTCTCAAAGCACTTACAACCCTAAGCTCTTACAACTTTAAGGAAATGAGAAATGCATAAGCAAAGCATAGAATCATGATAAACACTGAAAAAGCCATAGCATGCATTAAAAAGTACTCAAAATAAAATAATCCATCAAACCCAAGCCACCTAAAACAGTTCATGGCTAGGCAATATCATCAACCGTATCATTGCGATAACATCACCAAATATAAAGATATGACAATAAATTGCTATAGCGACAGAAAGAAAGGTGAACTCCCTCTCCGCCATGGACGAATTGACTGTCTTAGGCCCACCGCCTCTCTCGAGGCCGGTGAGGCCACTCTTTGGAGCTTCAACGATGGAGGACACCAAGCTGGAGAAGGTGGAAACTTCCCTCTCATTTTCTCTCTCTTCCGCCTCTCTTTTTGCAACACTCAAAATACCACACTTTGCTCCAAGCTTCTCTCCCCTTTATATAGTGGAGGCTTCTAGGGTTTGGTGCCCTAAAGATGCCTTGATAATCCCAAGGAATATCCACCGACAAGGTCTGCCACGAGGGGACAAGGAGGACAGTCTATAGGTGGGCAGCGGCTGCTGCACATGCTAGATCGTCCTTTTCTGCATGTTCACATGTTTTTGCAGCTCACGTGTATCTCACGTGCTTGCCAATATCCGCTTCCATCATGCTATAGCAATTCCCGGAACCGGCTTTCTCTCTTGACTCCTTTCCTGCGCACCAACAAAACCAAAACCAACCTTCCGAGTAGTACCCCTCGATATGGACCAATAACCAGCAAAGATAAAGATGCACCCAGAAGAAGAAAATGCAACCTAAATGTAGTCTAAATGCTATGGTATGAACTCAAGAACATGAAAATGCTATAGCAAAAAGGTATGGAAACAAGGATATTTATGCAATTATCATTTACCATGAAGGATGTTTTAGCGGTTGTTCACTCCATGAGTCTTTTGAAGGCAGTAGGGGAAGATGGATTAGGAGCTATTTTCTATCAGCGTTTCTGGCATATCATTGGAAGAGACGTGGCTGAATTTGGTATTAGTGCTGTTAAGGGTAACCAAGACTTGGCAGCTATTAACATGACTCATGTTGCCCTTATACCCAAGGTTAGTGAACCGATGTATATGTCTCAATTTTGTTCAATCAACTAGTGCAATGTTCTTTTCTAGATTATCATGAAAATGCTTGCTATCTGTCTATAAAAGGTTCTTTTTGCATGCATTGATGAAGCGCAATGTGCTTTTTTCCCAGGAAGACTTATTTCAGATAATATTATAGTTGCATACGAGATATTACATGCTATGAAACTTAGAAGAATGGGTAAGAAGGGAAGCTTCGCTCTCAAATTAGATGAGCAAGGCCTATGATAGAGTTGAATGGTCGTTCCTTGAAGCTATGTTAGGAAGGATGGGTTTTGCTATGGATTGGATTTCAAGAATTATGGACTGTGTTAGAATAGTCTCTTACTCAATTGTTATTAATGGGAAGGTTGAAGATTCTTTTTTACCTATACGAAGAATCCGTCAAGGAGACCCTTTAAGTCCTTTCCTCTTTGTCATATGCAGTGAGGGGCTTTCTACTCTTCTATGTTCTGGTACACATAATGGCTTGGTCCAAGGAGCTCGCATTACGAGAGGGGCTTCTTTGGTCACTCACATTCTCTTTGCAGACGACAACTATATTTTTGGGGATGCAACAACTAAATGGGCTGCTAATCTTAAGGATATCCTTCACGTTTATTCTCAAAGTTCTGGTCAACTTGTGAATTTCCAAAACTCTAATGTTTTCTTCAATTCGAATGTCCTTGAAAAAAATTGACAAAATGTTTGTTGCATTCTAGGGGTCTCTAGTCACTCTTGCCCTGATACATATATTGGTCTCTCTTCAATGGTGGGACGGAAAAAGAAAGAATCATTGGCTTTCATTAAAGACAAGATTGTTAAAAGCCTATCTTCATGGACAATGAGGTCTTTATCTTCTGGGGGTAAAGGGATTTATATTAAATCTATTCTACAGGCTCTATCTCTTTACGCTATGGGCTGTTTTTTGCTGCCACGCTCTTTGTGTACAGAATTGGAATCTATGTTTGCGCGTTTCTGGTGGCAAAATTCAGCAAATAAAAAAGGCATACACTGGTGCACTTGGCAAAACCTTTGTTTACCTAAAGAGAATGGTGGTATGGGTTTTAGGGACTTGGGCTGCTTCAATATAGCTCTACTTGCTAAATAAGGGTGGCGAATACTATCGAACTCGGAATCTATGGTCTTTAGAATTCTAAAAGCAAGGTATTTTCCATTTTCTAATTTCTTCCATTCTTCTCTTGGTTCACGTCCTTCATATGTCTGGAAGAACATTTTGTCATCAAGAAGAACTTTAGAGATGGGTATTTTCTGGAGGATTGCCTGTGGTAGTTCGATATCAATCTGGAATGATTTATGGCTCCCTCTTTTTCCTACACGCCTAATTACTTCCCCAAGGATTCCTACTCTGAATTGGGTATCTGAGTTAATATGTCCTGAGACACGCACATGGAATGAAGCTCTTATAAGGACAGATTTTAATCTTGAAGATGCTCAAGCCATTCTCTCCATTCGCTTATCTAGAGTTTCTCAACCAGACATCTTAGAATGGGGAGGGAAACATATTGGTATTTTCTCAGTTCGAAGTGCTTATAGGCTTCTTATTATTAGAGATAGTTTTGGTAATATTTTTGGCCCGGCTTACCAATTGAATCAAGGTGTTTCTTCAATCTTTGAATCTGAAGCTATTGCTGTAATTCAAGGATTATCATTTGCAATTGATATGGGTTTCTCCCAAATAGTCGTTGAAGGAGATTGTCGAGTGTTAATTCAGAAGTTATCAACACAGGAAGACGATCGGTCAGTTCTAAGACCTCTAATTGCAGATGCTAAAGAAATTTCAAGGGGTTTTAGGACTTGCCTTTTGATAAGTTCTCAAATGTGACATATTTCATTTGCTATTTTTCTAGTTATTAGGACTTCTTGCTGCTTAATACATGCCGTTTTTGTTATATTTTGTGCATGGACCCAATTCTGGAAATAACAGTGAAAAGGGGGCATTTCTGCAGTTTTTTTATTATTATTATTATGTCATGACTGGCATCGTGGGCACGACACTGGGCACGACGTGTCTGACGTGGCAGTGACGTGGCAACCTCTAGAAGGTCCTGGAATGTTCCGAGAGAAGATCCGATCAGATTATCAGTTCTATCCGTTTGGTTTTATTTTATTTGAGTTTTAAAAACATTTGAATTTGATTTGTTATTTTGATTTTCCTATCTCTTATCCTTGTAATCTAAGCCTATAAATACCAACCTTTGGCGAAGGCTTAAGATCATCTTCTTAGCTTTGAGTATTTTTATCTTTTCCTTTGTAAGCATTTTATAGCTTTAATTCAAGTTCTTTTCCTTTATTTTCTTGTTTCGTTTGTTTTATGCCATTTAATTACTTTTCTAAAATCAAGTTAAGTATGATAATCAATATCATGCTTAGCTAAATCTTTTAAGCCAAGAACCAGCCAAGTCAATTCGATTCGTGAGAATTGAACTTTGCTTAAATTCTTTTGGGAAATCATTTTTATCTTTCTACTTAGATAGTTTGGCAATCGGCCTTACTAAAAGTTTTTAACCCTTTTTCAAATCAAAAAGGGCCCGTTGGTCTGATATCGCTTAAAAACACAGTTGGGATGAAGGATCGGCCTGTGGCAATTTCGACTTCCTATGAACACTCTTAGCGGCGGTCCGCTAAGGAAAGATAAAATCAGAAGCGATTCTTTTTAGACAATTTCTGAGTCGGGTTTTTTCCTGCTTTTAATGTAAATATTTTAACGGCGATAGACGTGGTTGATTTATTTAAGAACCATCTTTCGGAGATAGACTTGGGAGGATTCGTTACTCGAGAGAGAAACAAGTTACGACGGGTTGGGCCTCGTAGACTGTAACCGGCATGATCCCCGAAATAAAAATCTATTTCAGTGATCGAAAGAATTGAAGGAGCTGGTTCGAGGCTATTTTGCATTCTTGAATTTTCTTTATTATTACCCGCACTTTATTTATTTTCTTGCTCAACATTTCAAACACCCCTTTCCTTTTAACTCCTACTTGTAGATATTCCTGGACAAAAAGGCTAACAGGGTCAAGTCATTAAACTGAAAAATCTCTCTGTGGATCGACCCTCTTCCTTACTACATAATTTATTTATCATTTACTTAGGAGAGGCTTTATTTTGACCGGTTAAACGACGACATGTCAAATTTGGCGCCGTTGCCGGGGAGATTTATTTACGGTATATTGACTGATTTCATTTTTTATGACCAGGAGGAATCCGGGTAATCTTGTTCCATACAACCCGGAAATCGAAGCAAGCGCTCGTAAGAACCACAGTGAAACTGTCAGACGAAAGAAAGTACAAAAGCAAAACCAACAACAATCCCATTCGGAATCCATATCTGAACCACCACATGACCAAACCGAAGAAAGTACAAGTCTGATATCTATACCTACACCCGACCCGATGGCTAACCAAACCATTAGACAGCTCAACACCGCCCCCGCTGAACAACAACCCCTTTGTATCGCGTTTCCTCACGGCTATATCCCTTTCCAACTCAAAACAGGCCTAATTCACCTATTACCCACCTTTAATGGCCTCCCTACTGAAAGCCCACATAAACACCTTGCCGAATTTCACATGGTGTGCAACAACATGAAACCGCAAGGAGTTTCGGAGGATCAGATAAAACTAAGGGCATTTCCTTTTTCTTTAGCCGGAATGGCTAAAGAATGGTTTTTTATTTACCTCCGAATTCGATTAATACATGGGCTGATCTTTCTCGTGTTTTCCTTGACAGGTATTTCCTTGCAGCGAAAGCGACTGAACTTAGGTGAAGCATTTTGGGTATCCAACAAACGCATGACGAGTCCTTATACGATTATTGGGAAAGATTCAAAAAGTTGTGCGCGAGTTGTCCGCAACATAACTTATCCGAGCAAACGCTCCTTCAATATTTCTATGAAGGAATGTTGCCGATGGATAAGAAAATGATAGATGCAGCAAGCGGTGGAGCCCTTGCCAACTTGACCCCTGAAAATGCTCAAAATTTGATATCTACGATGGCGGAGAATTCACAGGAATTTAATCTGCGAGTGAACCCAACCGACGGGTTCACACAGTAAGCACAATTTCATTAGAGAATATAATTGATAACTTGACTAATATTGTGAATTTTGTTTCAGGGAAATTAGGAGCTGCCAAAGTTTGTGGAGTATGTACCATGTCCTATCATGTAACTGATCTATGTCCCTTACTCCAAGATCCATCTAGTGCCCAAGTCAACGGCATACAAAACTTTCCAGGACCTCCCCAAAGACCCTATAACCCTCAGAGCAACACTGATAACCCCGGTTGGAGGGATCATCCAAACCTGAGCTACGGTAATAAAAACCAAAATTACCAACCTATGCAACAACCCTCCTACCCAAATCAAGCCCCTCAAAAATCCTCGCTTGAATCCATTGTAGAGAGATTAGCATTATCGCAGGAAAAGTTCCAAAACCAAACGCAATCTCACCTTCAAGAACTAGATAAACAAGTTAGCCAATTAGCTCAAACAATAGGGCGTCTAGAATCCCAAGGAAAATTGCCATCACAAACTGAAATCAATCTAAGGGAAAATGTGAGCGAAATCACTCTACGTAGTTGGACCGTGATAACAACTGAACCGCCAAAGAAGGATGAGCAAAAATCCGATGGCTCTTCGGAACACCAAAACGAAAAATCTCCTTCAACTACATGTAATATCAAATCTAAAATTCCTATTTCTACTTACGAACCTGTTCCACCTTTTCCAGGAAGATTGGCGAAACAAGACAAAAAATGAGGAGGAGAAGGTTCCTATATACGCAAAATTTCAGCCATTTTTCAAAAGCCGTTGCCACCAAAGTACAAGGACCAAGGTATTTTGTGATTCCCTGTAAAATTGGAAATGTTGGGATCAAAAGAGCTATGTGCGATTTGGGTGCCTCCACCAATGTCATGCCTCTAAGTGTTTATAGAAAGATCTCAATGGATCCATTGAAGGAAACTAAGGTAACAGTACAACTGGCTGATAGATCGATTATTTATCCCGAAGGGTATTGTAAAACATCTTGGTTAAGGTAAACAATCTCATTTTCCCAGCTGATTTTTACATTATTGATATGGAGAATGGTCATAGCAACAATGGATCGGAAATTTTGCTTGGACGTCCCTTTTTATCAACCGCACATACGAAAATCGATGTCCGTAATGGCATTTTAACCATGGAATTCGACGGAGAGGTAGTGAAATTTGATTTGTATAAGGCTATGAAATATCCTGATTCTGTCGCAAGCCTTAATTTTGTTGATATTATAGATCCTTTGGCTAATGATTTTATCGAAACTGATTTGTTTCATGATTTTTGTAGGGAATTGGAAGATCTCAACGATGAAGACTTAGGTGAAACAATCTCTACTCTTTCTTTAATTTCTGAACTACAATTAACTCCATCACAATCTAAACCTCTTCCCTCAATTTTGCAGGCACCTCAACTAGAGCTAAAACAACTCCCACCACACTTGAAATATGCATATTTGGGCGACAAGGAAACTTTACCCGTCATTATATCAAGCGAATTGCCGTCGCAACAGGAAGAAGAGCTGATAACCATGTTGAGCATCCATAAAGAGGCGATTGGATGGACAATATCAAAGGCTTAAGTCCTTCCACGTGTATGCACAAAATAAAAGTGGAAGAAGGCGCGAAACCTATCCGAGAGGGACAATGGCGATTAAACCCACCGATGATGGATGTGGTAAGACAAGAAATACAAAAATTGCTAGATGCCGACATCATCTACGCAATTTCTGAGAGTAAGTGGGTTAGTCCAATTCATGTTGTGCCAAAGAAAACGGGAATAACTGTTGTAAAAAATGATGAAGGGGAGAAGATTCCGAAAAGAGTTCAAAACAGTTGGCGAATGTGTATCGATTACAGGAAACTCAATTCTCAAACTCGAAAAGACCATTTTCCATTACCGTTTATCGATCAAATGATCGAACGACTTGCAGGAAAATCATATTATTGTTGTCTTGACGGGTTTTCTGGATTTTTTCAGGCTCCTGTAGCGCCTGAGGATCAAGAAAAGACTATGTTTACTTGTCCATTTGGCACCTTTGCATATAGGCAAATGCCTTTCGGGCTCTGCAACGCTCCATCCACTTTCCAGCGTTGCATGCTAAGCATTTTCTCCGACCACATCGAGCGAGGTATAAAGGTATTTATGGATGATTTTACCGTTTACGGTGATTCATTTTATAAATGCCTCTCTAATCTTTCATATGTGCTTAACCGATGCATTGAGTATAATTTAGTGTTAAATTATGAGAAGTGTCATTTTATGGTAAGTAAAGGTTTAGTTCTCGGTCATGTGGTTTCTGCTCAAGGTATAGCCGTCGATAAGGCTAAAGTAGACGTTATCCGCTCACTTCCATACCCCACTTCGGTGAGGGAAATTCGTAGTTTTCTTGGTCATGTAGGATTCTATCGACGGTTCATAAAGGACTTCTCCAAGTTGGCGCAACCGCTTTGTCGCCTACTACAAAAAGACGTGCCATTCGATATAGACAAAGCTTGTAGAGAATCGTTCGATGAGCTGAAATTGTGACTTATTTCCGCTCCAATTGTGCAGCCCCCGGATTGGTCGTTACCTTTCGAGATTATGTGCGATGCCTCCGATCTAAGTGTAGGCGCAGTGCTTGGGCAAAGAACTAAAGACGTACCACATGTTATCGCTTATGCCTCTAGAACTCTTGATTCAGCGCAACGAAATTATTCGACAACGGAAGAGGAGCTTTTTGCTGTCATTTTTGCATTAGATAAGTTTCGCTCTTATTTGTTAGGAACTAAAATTCTTATTTTTTCTGATCATGCAGCGTTGAAGTACCTGATCAACAAAAAAGATGCGAAACCTCGACTGATTAGATGGATACTCTTGTAACAAGAGTTTGATATACAAATCAAAGACAAAAAGGGCAGCGAGAATTTGGTGGCGGACCACCTAAGCCGCTTGGCGATATCACAGGGTAAAAGTGGTGTTTATTTAACACGTCAGTTTTGTCAACTGTACCATCATATTATTTTTTATGTATTTACATCATTCTAAATATGTTAACCCTAATCCTTAATAATGATCCCCCAACACCTAACCCTAAACCAACCCTAAACCTCAAATATTGAACCATAGACTCTAAACCATAACCCTTAACCTAAACTCTAAACCATAAACCATGAACCATAAACTTTAAACCTTTAACTCGAAATCCCAACCATGAACCCTAAACATTAAACTCCAAACTATAACCCATATACCCCAAGCCTCAAACATAAAACCACAAATTATAAACTTTAAACCCTAACCTAAACCCCAAACCACAAACTCCAAAAACATGAACAATAAACATTAAATTATAAACCCTAAACAATAAACCCCAACCACTAAACCACATACTCCAAACCTAAAATCCTAACCAAAAACCACAAAACTCAAACACTAAACTTTAAACATTAAACCATAAACCATGAAATTCAAACACTAAACCCTACATTATGAACCCTAAAACCCAATTCTATGAACTATCAAACCCCAAACCCTAAACCTTAAACTACAAACCCCAAACACTAAAACCTAAAAATAATATAATAATCAATGTCAAAACAAAGAGAAAATATAGAGCTAGAATTTTAAGGGTAAAAAGGTACATTCTGTTGAACTAATATTTTGATATAACAAATTAAAAGAAAAATATTTTTGGACTTAATCAAATATATTAAATCTATAAAAAATAATTCAAAGTCCAAACAAACTTGAAAAATTTGTTTCGAATATTTTCCAACTTAGCCAATCTTTTTCAAAATAAGTATGATCCGTTTTTGCACTACAAAACTGTTTTCCAGACTCCAAGGCAAAAAGGATCGATCCCTTAATGAAAGGGATCGATCCCTTTATAGACAATTTCACTTATATTTTTGTTTCCAGTCTCCAAGTGCAAAAAGATTGATCCCTTTATTGTAACAGTCATATTTTATGAAAAATGATCAATTCTTTTTTTTAAAGGATCGATCCCTCCTTTTATAAATGCTCTGTTTTTTTTTGTAGGTGACGACTTGATGTCATCCCCAACGGCTAGTATTTATAGAGAGGATACAAAAACAAGGATAAACCATCTCAGCAACAACAAGAAAGTCTATCAAAACATTCAAGCAATCAAGAATCCAATTTGTGCTTAATTTTCCATCTTTCTTGTAAACACTTGAGTGTTCTTCATTGTAATTCATTTGCTAGTGTTTCTTTGGGTGTTGATGAAGGATGCACAAGGTAAGTGATCCTTGTAAGTTCATATTTATACTTGTGTTTTAAAACATGGTTTAATGCTTTGGGAAAATTATTAATATTGATACTTTGAAAACAATGAGGTATGCGGTTAAATGTGAATTATATTGGAAAGTGATGTTATGAAAATGGTTTACAAATGTTATCAGATATAGTTAGCCGACTATAGGATCGAATGCACTATAAATAAGCCGCATTGGATGTCGAGAAGGTTGGTGTCCCGTCTCTCGTTAGTGGGTTAAGCATCTAACCGCTGATTGAGGTTGTTGTCCCTGTTGGTTGTGATTGTACCACTATTACGGTTAAGATGGCTTGAAGTGTTATAAGAACACTTGTTGAATCTGTGTATCCGATATGATATTTTGAGAATGGAACATGGTTAATGATCACTTGTAAGTCAATATAAGTGATGATGTATCATGAAATGGTTTGTGTTATAAAATATGATTTGTACATGCTTACTCTTTAAGCTTTGCATATGGTAGTTATGCATGAGAAGGCTTAAATTGAGTGTTAGTAATGGGACTTGATGTTGGTTCATGATACATGTTGCATAAGGTTTATTATGCAGGTTTTTTATTAGTTAATGTGCATGGTTTTAAGAGCAATATGGTTTTCAAATGATGATTTAAAATAATTGAAATGAGATTTCAATGAGGATGTGAAAAATGGTTTTAAATGCATTGATGGTGTTTTGTTTTTGAGCACTCCTCACTAAGTCTTGTGTGCTTACGCTCTATTTTGTCCATCAATGTAGAGAATTGAGGTTCGGAAGGCAGCGAGGAGCAAGGGATCAAGAGAGACTTCATTCTTGAAAGTATGTTTCGGTTTGGACTATAAGTAATAAGGGCAATGGGGGATCTGTTGTGTTTTTGGGAGATATGTGTGAACTCCCTATTTGAGCAAGTTTATATTGTTGTTTTAGACTTGTAAATGGTCATTGGTGTTTGGATTATGCTTTGCTATGATTTTTGGTATCTTGATTGACTTGATTTCTAGGTTGCATGCCTATAGTTTCTCCTTGAAGCATATTGCTATGAGATGATGTTGAATATGCCATTTTATTGAGGTTTATCTTTGGATATGTTATGTATATGTTATAAGCATGTTTAGGTGGTTTGAGTTACACTAAAGAGTGAAAAACCAACAAATCGTGACATTACATGCCCAGGTATATCAATACGCCTACGGTCGTATCAATACGATGAGTCTGAAATGGGCATAACATTTCGATATAATGAGGGGTGTATTGAAATAGGCTTGGATAATTTAGTTACTGGAATTTCATGTATCGATGCGCTTATAAGACTGTATCGGTACATGTTTATATTTTGAAACACCTAGAGCTGTTTCGGTACAGGGCATATCGGTACATGGTTGAGTGTACCGATACGCTAAGAAGTTATTTAGTTATTTAGAATCTTCTTGAAGTTTTGTTTCTTACGTTTTGGTCCCGAAATGTTGTGAATGTAATTAAATGAGCTTGGATGATCGAATTAGATTGGTATTTGACACAGTGGCATGTAATATGACTAATTAAAGGATGGTAACTTAAAATTGGATGAAGCCCCTGTATTTTGCTAAAATTTAATTTGGTTCCTAACACATGTTCATAATTAATTGAATGCCAAATCGATGTCTGATTGAGTTGATGTTTCTTCCGCTGCGAGTCTTATCAATTAGGATAATAATGTGCATCTAGACAAGATAAAAAGAAAAAAAATAGGGTCGTTTATTGAAATAAACTTTTATGGTTTACTTTAATATTCTCCGTATGACCCGTTCGGTTTGGTCTCACATCCAGGCCGGGTCGAGGGGTTACAGTGATTGTATACTTTTCAATTGAAGGGTATGTAGGTTCATTTGATATCGTTTTTCGAGTAGGGAGGTGTATTTGATGTTTTGATTGTTTTATTAGGTGAACCTATTTTGAATAATTATTAGGTGAAATTATATTTAGCTGCACTGAGCTTTGAGTTTGCTAACAAGAAATTAGTTAGCAATTGTCTTATTAGTCATTCTAACAAATTTATCTATTTTCTGATTTACAATTTTAGTTTTGACAATTTAATTTTATTTTTTAATAGAATTTAATTTAATTCTGAACAAAATTAACTCTAACATCTCACATATGACATACCATGATTAAAAAAAACAACAACTCACTAGCAATATAAAAAGACATGTAATTTTGGATGTTAACCAATATTTTCTTACATATTATTCTGCAATAAAGATTATGCAAATATGGGATTAGACTTAATAAGGCTTTGGCCATAAATTAATTATGCCAATGCCAACAACTTCATCGCCATGTTTGGGTTATTGCTTTCTCTATTTTTTTTTATTGTAAAAGAAACATGTAATTTTTATTATGTTTTAT
Organism: Hibiscus tridactylites; assembly: GCA_958450335.1. NCBI lineage: Eukaryota > Viridiplantae > Streptophyta > Magnoliopsida > Malvales > Malvaceae > Hibiscus > Hibiscus tridactylites. The sequence continues at coordinate 75,515,534 of OY288270.1, forward strand.
CACACGAGTTCAACTTTAATTTTCTTTTATAGTAGTTCATTTTTTTAATGAATAGAGAAGTAAGACTAAATGGTTAATATAACCCGACAACTTCAAACGATATAATATTTATACAATACATATGCAAATGTATTTGGAAACTATGAAATTCTCGAAATTCAAACGGGTGCTTTCACGTCATCTTCGTCATTACATCAGCTAACATGTTTCCCTCACGAGGGATGTAACATCACCCTTTAAAAGTTCAGCTATTTTTTTTTGAATAGTCAAGTGATTACATAAAATATATGTTCATACTTTTCTTAACTATTTGATAACAAACATAAAAAAAATTATTTGAACCTAAGTCTCAAGATGAACATTATTTTTTTTACTGAGACCACTATTTATTATTTTTTTTTCAAAATGCAACTATTTGTAATTACTTTTAAAGTTTTTGTTTGAAATTATTTTTAATGGAGTGCCATTACAATATATTCAGTTAAAAACCGTACCTCGACTACAATTTAACTAACAACAACTTTTAGACATATTGGGTGTATGGATAATGCTATGTATTTCATAACTCCAAAATTAATTGAATATATAATTATTTAACAAAAATCAATGATTGTTTTATAAAATAAGTTTATAAAAAATTATTCCGCATGTCCATTTAATTGTGGCAAAGTAGTACTCGAATATAAAAATGTTTCATTTAATTACAATAATTTTTTTAATAAAACTACTTATATTTGATTTATTAACCGATTAATTCAGATTAATTACAATAATTGTGGCCAAGAAATCCATTGCAAGAAATCAGAAGGTACAACGGAGAAGAGCAATGCCGGTACTGACGGCGGAGTCTCCTTGCAATTGTCCCTTTCCAGTGATAATATGTCCACCGACAAGGGGAAACAAGTAATTGCGTACAAACAAAGCGTCCCTAATATGATGTGCATGGAGAAGAAGAGCGGTGCTTTGTCGCAGGAACAAACTGATATGTCGTTGGAATTATCTCTTGCGGTGAACGGAAGTTGGGGGCTTGAAGTCGGTGACCAGAATCTCAACAAAAGCTGTAGCATTACGAAAGATTTTGACAGAGACCTTACTCTGGCTCTCACCGATGGTTTAACATCCCACAAGAAGAGAAAGGCAATGGATTGTGCCACCGTAAACAAGAAGAGAAAGGCAAAGGATTGTGCCACCGTAAACAAGAAAAGAAGGGTCAAAACAGAAAGCAGGAGGATGAATGAGTTGAGGGTTTGGCATGATCCATGGTGCATAAAGAAGAGGCTTACGAAGAGCGATCTGAGCGACATGTCAAGGCTGCTGTTGTCAACGGAATTGGTGGTATCCCATATCTTGCCACATTGGGACGAGGATCAAGAAACACACATTCCTCAAGGCTTGAAGGTTTGGGTTTATGACTGTGATACAAACACTGAACATGGATTGGTTTTCAAGCAGTGGAATAATGGAGCTTATGTTCTCATCAGTAAATGGATTCCCGACTTTGTGAAGAGGAGAGATCTTAAGCAGGATGACGAAATCGGACTTTACTGGGATATCAATAACTCGAGGTTCAACTTCTCTCTTCTTAACCGAGCTCCAAGGGAGTAATTTCTTCTTCTGTTTTTCATGCTAACTAACCTGGTCCTGAAGGTTAGAAAATGTAAAGATTACAACAACTACTTGTCTTCATTGAATTTGAAATTGAATTGGTATTAATTTTTTGAAAGGTGAATGTAAAGCCTTCTATATTTAACACTTGTGTCCAATACACAGTTGGATATGGTATAATGGTACGATTCTGCAGATATATGAAAAATTGAATAAATTGAACATATCATATCTAACACATATTTAACCACACCGGACGCCACCAGCCAGTCATGCCCGTGACCGTGAGTTTGGCTGTCATGGATACAGCAGAGCAGGCGTTCGTTTTGATATAAAAAGGATGCTCAAGCTCCTTTGGTGATACCTCTCACAGACAAGTAAAATGGAGTTCTGTTTTAAAACATACAATGTTATCATCCCGTAAAAAGTTTGCATTATAACCATCGAAAGCTAAACACGTTACAACTTCGTTCATGTATCGAAAAACCACCATGCATGGATGGCACATTATTTCAAAAGGATCTAACTTGACTGTCAACAGAACACATTCCAACTCTTTCATGGACAATGAAAGCACAAAATCATCGGTACTGAGGAGCGAGTTCACCTTCCTTGACAATGTAGTTTTGTGCAGGAAATTCTTCACCTTTGAAGTACCTCTCAAGCATATCCTTGACTCCGGCAGCATATCGTAGCTGCACAAGTTCCGTTTTCATCTTAGTTGTTGGCAAAAGAAAGAATGCTAAGTTGGAGAACAAAACATAGAACCTGACCATACCTGTGCATCAATGGTGGTACCAGAAATATGGGGAGTCATTGCTTGATTTGGCATATAACGCCATGGATGGTCCATGGGAGCTGGCTGCGGAAACCAAACATCTCCACTGTAACCTGAAAATTTGGGGGAAAAACATTAAATCCAACTTGCATGTGAGGAGGCATATTGAACTTTAAATATAATAGTTGAACCATTTCTTATCGATTTAAAGAAAATTAATTACCCAATTTATCAGATGACAATGAAAGACCATCCTGAAACTCATTGTTTTTGTTGGGATTTATAAGAAATTTGATACAATTTTTCCGTTTGGAACTGTTGCAACCAAGAATGTATGTTACTTATGTTACTCTGGATTGGGAGATAAATATAGAATGTATTAGATATGATATGTTCAATTTATTCAATTTTTTCATATATCTGCAGAATCGTACCATTATACCATATTCAACCTGTGTATTTGAAATTACCAATCACCAAGTCGTGGACGAGTTGATATCAATCCATATATATTTATGATTAACAAAACTTAAAGCCTTAAAAATCAAAAGGAACCTTTAAATTATTAAAGCAAAAAGAAAATGAAGATTTACCTTAAGGAATCGTAATTCTCGACTTCTTTCTTCTAAAGACGTCGATCAATGAACTTTAGCTGATTCGATTCGTAAGAACCGGATCTAAAACTATCCATTGTATCGGGTTTTAAATCCACCAACATCGAGACCGCATGGAAAACAAAGTGGACAAAACTTATTTTCTTTATTTTTTTAGCTAGGGGCGTATTCTTTTAAATTGTACCTTTAATATTTTTAGAAATTCATATTAAATTTTAAATATTTTTAAATATTTTTTTTAATTTTTTTATTGCATCTCTCAAAATTATTAAATTTTTTAACTAAACCTTCGTTTTTAAAAAAAAAATTCATTTAAACCTCCAAACTTTAAAAAAATTTAACTTCCCCCCCCCCCCCCCCCCCTCAAACTTTTACTCCAAGTTATATCACTGTTTTTAGTCAATCTGTTTCAGCTCAGATGATTCCCAGAGTTTGGCTCCAATTGATTACCACATTGGCTACCTTAAATGCGGAGGAATTTCTCTCATTTTCTCGGGAAATAAATAAAGAGTTGAGGTGGAAAATGCGGTTGAGACTCGAGGCCCTTGAGAGTGGGATTCAGTATTTATAGGAGTTTAACGGTTTTTGTTAGTTGACACTTGACAGCATATGGAGATGGGTTAATGACCGGGTTGCGACGGTTAGCGGGAAGTTTTGGTTTTTAAAATAATTGGTTCAGTGTTGGCATGATGGGAAGTGATGACGTGGTATTTTAGACATTAATATATCATTTATTGATCGAATAATTTTGATGGGTATAACAAAGGTTTATTGTCATGGTGATCCTTCATGTTCTATGTGTGTAAATGAGACATTTGTGCTCATACGCAATTTGAGTTTTACTAAAAAAAAACTAAAAATAGATTGTAATTATCAAGTCGAGCTCGATCTCAAGCAACTCCAATTATCGATCAAGACGAATTTGAGCACCAAATACCCAATTTAAACAGCTCACGAGCTTAATCAAGGTTTCTAAGTTTGATATCAATATTTTCTTTTGGTTGCCCTTCCGGTTTTTAGGGCTTTTCCCTGATTAATCTGAACTAATTCGCGTCGCACACTTGGCTTTGGTGAGTGAGTCCCCCGCTAGAGATTTTCTGCATACACAACACCTTAAACTCGAGACCTGCTTAAGCAATATCGAGCTATTTACCACTTGGACCAACCTGTTGGTAAATTAAATATTAGTATTAATTATTAAATTAGTCTTCTACCTTTAATATATATTATTACAACCTTCAAGCCAACAATGTCATCGATACGCTTGTGGTTTTAGGCAATGTGAAATTTACGGATGGCAGGAGCCTTTGTTTTATAATCCATGCAGATGAGTCCCCCCCATCTCTCAGCAATGTTTCAAGAACCACACATTAATAAGAACACCTAAGCACGATAGTCATATCCGACGACTATCGACCACAAAATTTTTAGACCAAGGATTCAGCCTATCAAACCATTTATCAAGGGCACACCTATGTCCTAACAAGGCTTTCTCCATTTTTTTCATTATCTTCAAATACCATCAACATAATGGTTCCCAAAATCGAATAGATGCCCCTATTTATACCCAACATTAAAAAAAGTTTAGAGTTTAGAATTAGAGTTTATGTTTAGGGTACTGGTGTTGATGTATTTTTAGAGTTTAGGTTTTATGATTTAAGATCTAGAATTTAAGATTAGAGCTTCAAATATAACTTTTTAATGTTGAGACATAGATAGATAGGGCACCAGAAAAGTACATAGAATTTCTCCCAAATTACGGCCATACCTCTCAAACAGGATTCATTCATTTCCTTGGCCAAGTCATAAACTTTCCAAAATTTCCTGCACCATCCAACCAGACAACAATTTCAAGATATTGTGTTTTAACCTCTTTGATCTCACATTTTACATTGTTTTTGGCATAATCGTTGGTATTTAATTCATTAGTCAACTAATTCAGATCAAGTACTATAAAAGTTTGTTGTGGGATGACACTTCTTACTTACTTGTTCCATTCACAACAACACTATTCAAATATTTTACGTTAGTTAAACGATCTAACATCTCATTCCACTAAACCAACTAATAGTCGATATATTTGACGTTATTTATTACATTGATTCAATTTATAAGTGAAAAATTATTTGAGTTTTTATAAGAATATTATATGTTACTATTTTCGATGATGAGTGCGAAGGGGATCTTGAGTTCTGTTTGTCTTCACGTGAAAAATCGTTGAGGTGGGTGATTGAGAAATTTGAGTGTACGTTGTAATGAATTGCTGAAGTCTCTATTGTTGTGGTCGTTGCTTTTTATTTTGATGATTTCTGTCTTGTTGAGTTGTAACTGGTATGTTGTATTATTTAATACGTTTTTATCATGTTGTAATCATTAATTTGTCTGAATTAGTTTTGTTATATATATATATATATATAAAAGGGCTTTTCTTTTATCATAAGGTGTTTATAATGGGCTTTGTTTAATACACTACTATTGTAAAGTGATGGATAGGTATGAATATTATTTATTTTCTAAGTGTTACTATATGTTATAATTTATTCCATTATTAACCGTATTACTATAGTTATTTTTGATATTGTCTTCTTTTATATATATATATATATATATATCAAAGTTACATATTACTATTACTATTAATTATTATTATTATTATTTTTTTTATTATTATTAATACGAATCATCCTCGTTATTATCATATATTATTATTACCATTAGTATTATAATTACTATTATAATTATTATATTAAACAAAGAGATAGTTTAAATAAAAGTAACATCCCAATTAATTAAAGCCCAAATAAAAATAATATTAACAGTCCATTTACAAATTTAATTAAAACTACATGAGGACCGTTTGGCCCAGCTACCACCCCAATCTGATAACCCTAACATGTCTCACCCCTTTTTGGCGCCGCAGGATCACAACCAAATCTGACGGTCCAAAACCGAGACTCTTCAGCTGCCTCGGCTCGCACGTGCGGTTCGTGCGAAGCACCTCAGACTCGTGGGATGCCCTAGCGTAGCAGGAACACCAACCGTTGGATCTGGCTTGAACGAGTGGCCAAGATTGCTTCTCCATGCGAGTACGGTCCACACGCGACTCACCGTCTCCCGAAACAAAGATTATGACAGAGACCTTACTATGGCTCTGAGTGATGGTTTAACATCCCACAAGAAGAGAAAGGCAATGGAGAATCCCAAACATTATGCCACCGTAAACAAGAAAAGAAGGGTCAAAACAGATACCAAGAGGATGAATGAGTTGAGGGTTTGGCATGATCCATGGTGCATAAAGAAGAGGCTTACAAAGAGCAATCCGAGCGACATGTCAAGGCTGTTGTTGTCAACGAAATTGGTGGTATCCCATATCTTGCCACATTGGGACGAGGATCAAGAAACACAGATTCCTCAAGGGTTGAAGGTTTGGGTTTATGACTGTGATACAAACAGTGAACATGGATTGGTTTTCAAGTAGTGGAATAATGGAGCTTACTGTCACGCCCCACCAGGTCACGACCCAGCCAACCGAGGGGCACACCCGCAAGGGTGCACTGAGAAGCACCAAGGTGCCCCACCTAGGTGCGCTACGCGCACCCGAGGAGCCCCACCCGGGTGCTCTAAGGCCAACAAGGGGGAAATGAGATGCCTTAGAGATTTTAAGGCCAAGGTTGATCTAGAGAAGGATCTAGAACGACCTAGGGTGCTCCAAACGTTTCCACACATCTCCAAGGGGTTCCGGAAGGTTCCACACTCATCTAGGCTCACCCGGAGGAACCTAGAAGACCCGAGAAGGCTCGGAAAGGCTCAAGACAAGTCCGGAAGGCTCGGGACAACTCCGGACATCTCCGGAACATTCTAGAAACCTATAGACATATGTAGAACTATAGGAACTATCTAGAATAGTAGATATGTATATAGATAAGCATGGAGTTATCTAGAAATATCTAGGCATCTTAGATATTTTAGGAGGCAAGATCCTAATCGTTGGATCAAATAAATCCTAGCCGTCCATTTAGGAGGAGGGAGCCTATAAATAGGGCCATCCCTCTCATTTGTAAGTCACCTAAGAAGTCATTCACTTCATACTTGTAAAGATTATAATGGAGCTTATGTTCTCATCAGTCCAATTGCTTTAGAGATTTTTGAAAGGTGATTTCAAGGAGAGAAGAAGGGCCAACTGATAAAGAAAATTAGTATAATTATATTAAAATAGTTTTACAAAACTTTTCAAGAAAGTCACGAGTATAATTTGTAATGGTGTTGATTATAAATGATATAATAATATGGATGCCAATTTGGCTTAAAGTCTCTTGACTACTGATTTTGGCGAGCAAGCTTTGTTACCTTTTAAGATAACACATATCATAGAAGACAATGCTCGATTCAGTTTTATTTCTGAGGTTATATCATTCTTGTTCAATCTCATCAACAAAAATTTGCAAGTCTAAATTTAATTTTTTTTGATCCCTATAGAATTATAATAACTCAAATAACATCATTTCATCGATTTTTCTTTTTAATAATAAGAGTTTTATGAATCTAAAGTTTTTATTGTAACCTCTATTTATATGGTGTCATACCCTAAACCTTGGCCTAGAAGTAAGTTATTACTTTGATTGTAATTCAAGTTGATTAAAGATAACTTTTGCTTTACCAATTGAATTAATTAAGGAGCAATTGGAGTTTTGTAAAGTTTGATAACCATTTTTGAATTGCTAAATTGAGAGCCTTGAATTATCAAAGATTTACATGTAATCTTAATAAGTCTTTGGGGACATGTACACATGTTAAGCCCTTAGTAGAGCTTGCATGACTCTCGGCCAAGGGGAGAAAGATGAAGAATACATTCTCCATCTTTTCCAAAGAACCGATTCACCAAAAGAAAGAAAAAGAGAATCGTGAGTTAGCCATGGAAGCTTTAGTTAAAGCTTTGTTTTTGCTTAATTCATGGAGATTTGTTGATTTTGCCTAAAGAAGGAGGTAATATGCTCTCCCCTTTCTTCCAAATCCTTTTGCTATTTGAGAATTTAATTGAGAATTTGCTTTGGTCCATTTGTTACTAGTTTTAATTGAATCCAAATCACGTTGTAAAAATTTAGGATGTATTCGATTGTTATGCTTGATTATGTTCCTCTTGCTTTTGATGTGGTGGAATTCGATTAGGATGCTAATTGATTCCTTTAGATTTCTAGAAAATTTCCATGGTGATGGTGAATTGAGTTGAATTTGATAAGAAGTTGGGTGATTGACTTAATTGGATTGTTTGTGAATAGAAGTTATCTTCAAATTTTCCATGCGAATCTCGTAGAGGATCAAGAAACACAGATTCCTCAAAAAAAACCTTTAAATTATTAAAGCAAAAAGAAAATGAAGATTTACCATAAGAAATCGTAATTCTCGACTTCTTTCTTCTGAAGACGCCGATCAATGAACTTTAGCTGATTCGATTCGTAAGAACCGGATCTAAAGCTATCCATTGTATCGGGTTTCAAATCCACCAACATCGAGACCGCGTGGAAAACAAAGTGGACAAAACTTATTTTCTTTATTTTCTTAGCTAGGGGCGTATTCTTTTAATTTGTACCTTTAATATTTTTAGAAATTCATATTAAATTTTAAATATTTTTAAATAACTTTTTTAATTTTTTTATTGCATCTCTCAAAATTATTAAAATTTTTAACTAAACCTTCATTTTTTTAAAATTTCATTTAAACCTCCAAAATTTAAAAAAATTTAAATTCCCCCCTCAAACTTTTACTCCAAGTTATATCACTGTTTTTAGTCAATCTGTTTCAGCTCAGATGATTCCTAGAGTTTGGCTCCAATTGATTACCACATTGGCTACCTTAAATGTGGAGGAATTTCTCTCATTTTCTCGGGAAATAAATAAATAGTTGAGGTGAAAAATGCGGTTGAGACTCGAGACCCTTGAGAGTGAGATTCAGTATTTATAGGAGTTTAACGATTTTTGTTAGTTGACACTTGACAACATATGGAGATGGGTTACTGACCGGGTTGCGACGGTTAGCGAGAAGTTTTGGTTTTTAAAATAATTGGTTCAGTGTTGGCATGATGGGAAGTGATGACGTGGTATTTTAGACATTAATATATCATTTATTGATCGAATAATTTTGATGGGTATAACAAAGGTTTATTTTCATGGTGATCCTTCATGTTCTATGTGTGTAAATGGGACATTTGTGCTCATACGCAATTTGAGTTTTACTAAAAAAACTAAAAATAGATTGTAATTATCAAGTCGAGCTCGATCTCAAGCAACTCCAATTATCGATCATGACGAATTTGAGCACCAAAAACCCAATTTAAACAGCTCACGAGCTTAATCAAGGTTTCTAAGTTTGATATCATTATTTTCTTTTGGTTGCCCTTCCGGTTTTTAGGGCTTTGCCCTGACTAATCTGAACTAATTCGCGTCGCACACTTGGCTTTGGTGAGTGAGTCCCCCACTAGAGATTTTCTGCATACACAACGCCTTAAACTCGAAACCTACTTAAGCAATATCGAGTTGTTTACCACTTGGACCAACCTGTTGGTATATTAAATATTAGTATTAATTATTAAATTAGTCTTCTACCTTTAATATATATTATTACAACCTTCAAGTCAACAATGTCATCGATACACTTGTGGTTTTAGGCTATGTGAAATTTACAGATTGCAGGAGCCTTTGTTTTATAATCCATGCAGATGAGTCCTCCTATCTCTCAGCAATGTTTCAAGAACCACACATTAATAAGAACACCTAAGCACGATAGCCATATCCGACGACTATCGACCACAAAATTTTCAGAAAAAGGATTCAGCCTATCAAACCATTTATCAAGGGCACACCTATGTCATAACAAGGCTTTCTCCATTTTTTTCATTATCTTCAAATACCAGCAACATAATGGTTCCCAAAATCGAATAGATGCCCCTATTTATACCCCAACATTAAAAAAAGTTTAAAGTTTAGGATTAGAGTTTATGTTTAGGGTACTGGTGTTGATGTATTTTTAGAGTTTAGGTTTTATGATTTAAGATCTAGAATTTAAGATTAGAGCTTCAAATATAACTTTTTAATGTTGAGACATAGATAGATAGGGCACCAGAAAAGTACATAGAATTTCTCCCAAATTACGGCCATACCTCTCAAACAGGATTCATTCATTTCCTTGGCCAAGTCATAAACTTTCCAAAATTTCCTGCACCATCCAACCAAACAACAATTCCAAGATATTGTGTTTTAACCTATTTGATCTCACATTTTACATTGTTTTTGGCATAATCGTCGGTATTTAATTCATCAGTCAACTAATTCAAATCAAGTACTATAAAAGTTTGTTGTGGGATGACACTTCTTACTTACTTGTTTCATTCACAACAACAATATTCAAATATTTTACGTTAGTTAAATGATCTAACATCTCATTCCACTAAACCAACTAATAGTCGATATATTTGACGTTATTTATTACATTGATTCAATTTATAAGTGAAAAATTATTGGAGTTTTTATAAGAAAATTATATGTTACTATTTTCGATGATGAGTGCGAAGGGGATCTTGAGTTCTGTTTGTCTTCACGTGAAAAATCGTTGAGGTGGGTGATTGAGAAATTTGAGTGTACGTTGTAATGAATTGCTGAAGTCTCTATTGTTGTGGTCGTTGCTTTTTATTTTGATGATTTCGGTCTTGTTGAGTTGTAACTGGCATGTTGTATTATTTAATACGTTTTTATCATGTTGTAATCATTAATTTTGTCTGAATTAGTTTTGTTATATATATATATATATATATATATAAATAAAAAGGCTTTTCTTTTATCATAAGGTGTTTATAATAGGCTTTGTTTAATACACTACAATTGTAAAGTGATGGATAAGTATGAATATTATTTATTTTCTAAGTGTTACTATATGTTATAATTAATTCCATTATTAACCGTATTACTATAATTATTTTTGATATTGTCTTCTTATATATATATATATATATATATATATCAAAGTTACATATTACTATTACTATTAATTATTATTATTATTATTAATACGAATCATCCTTGTTATTATCATATATTATTATTACCATTAGTATTATAATTACTATTATAATTATTATATTAAACAAAGAGATAGTTTAAATAAAAATAACATCACAATTAATTAAAGCCCAAATAAAAATAATATTAACAGTCCATTTACAAATTTAATTAAAACTACATGAGGCCCGTTTGGCCCAGCTACCACCCCAATCTGATAACCCTAACATTGCTCACCCCTTTTGTGCGCCGCAGGATCACAGCTGGATCTGACGGTCCAGAACCGGGACTCTTCAGCTGCCTCGGCTCGCACGTGCGGTTCGTGCGAGGCACCTTAGACTCGTGGGATGCCCTAGCGTAGCAGGAACACCAACCGTTGGATCTGGCTTGAACGAGCGGCCAAGATTTGCATCTCCATGCGAGTACGATCCACGCGCGACTCACTGTCTCCCGAAACGTGCGCGTGCAAGCCACCGCTCACCCATTCGGCTTCAACATACGATCCGTACAGCCACGTCAGCCGCAACAACCCTTGGTCCCCGTCCTCTCCTCCAGCAGCCAAGCATACAAAAAAAATAAAAGTGTCAGGAAAGGACGAGTGCGGCAAAGGAATGTCTAACGAATTTCAGAACGAATGCAAACAAAAATACCAGCAACCAATGGCATTTTTTCGCAGTTTTTATGTAATTAGAAAAACCTTGTAATCTCGGACTATAAAGCCGAAAGAACAGTAATGTACTGAGGATCCTTTTTTCGAAATAAAAAGAGAAATACAAGCAAGAAAGAATTGCAGAGGTAATCTTTTTCATCTTTATCATCACATCGCATAAAAAAGAGAAAGAAAAGATTTTTGTTTTTACCTTTCCGTTTCATCTTTTTGAGATGGCCTCCGTTCTTTCACCGACGACAATCCTGGCCTTCCCATGCCTTTGAAGGGTGAGTCGGTTGAAATAGATCCTTTTCTTTGCAACAGCTTTCGAGTAAAAAAATGGGTTTTGAGGTTCCTTTTTTTGGAAAACAGAAAGGGTGTTGCTTGAGGTTGCCTTCTTGTAATCACTAATTTTGTCCGGACCTTGAACCCCCTTTAATTTGTGTTTACCATGGGTTTACTAGGGCTATTAGGTAAATAAAAAGAAAAAAGAAAATGGAAAAAAAGAAAAAATATATATACACATATATATGTATATAGGTATAAATAATACTACTATTACCTTATATTATTACTACTCTGTTAGTATTATTACTATTACAAATATTATCACCATCATGACTATCATTTACTATTATTATATTAATTATTACTATTTATCACTATTATCATATTATTATCGAATATTACTATTATAATTATAATAAAAATTGAACATAATAAATAAAAGCCCATTTTGATTAATAATAAGAGTCCAAAAAATAATAATAAGGTCCATTACACATAGTCCATTACAAAATAAAAGCCCAAATAATACATAGCCCATCAACTAAAAAATAAACCCTAATTTTATCATTTCTTTTGATGCAACCGCCCCTCTCCACAGCCGTCAGATCTGCTGAGATCTGACGGTCCAGATGTAGCCTCAGAACAAAACCCTAATGAGGGTGTCGCCCTTGCCCCAGTGCCGCACGAACCAGTGTCTCCCTTGCACGTGTGACCATTACTCTGCCCGACGCGCGCATGCCAAGGCACGACCGTCTCCTGCAACCGGCACACCGACTGTCACCGTGTCCCTCCCATTTCAGGAACCCAAACATGTCACAGAGAGAAAAGACAGGGTCATAATACCCAAAAATGGAATTAAAACAAAACAAAAAGAAAAGCAGAGAATCAACAAGAGGCAACGCACAAAGTCAACTAGACATAAGATCAGAGGCAAAGAGAGATAATGTACTAAGTTTGTTTTACATGGATGTAGTCTCGGTATAAAAGAAACCGAGAAAACCAATGTAAAAGGGGGGATTTTTTTGGAGAGAGAAGCAAGGTAAACCCGAGAGAGGAGAGACATGAGGAAGCATACTTTGTAAGCAAAAAGGGGATTCAATTTTAGAGAGAGAAAAAATCATTGTAACCGTTTCAAAAAAGAAATCAATACAAGAGAAATTTTAGAGATATTTTTGGCTCTTTCGTTTTTTATTTTGAATATAAAGAAAAAATTTATTTACCTTCAATTCAACGACCGCCGGTGATCGAAGCTTCGTTCTGACGATCCCAACGGTGAAAGGCTTCATCTCGATGAGGCGAACGTCGTATCCAAAAATCGCGAAGATCCGACGGTGAACGACTAGGATTCGATGAGGGAAAACCGAAGCATTTCGACATTTTTTCTCATCGATCGGAGACCTTTCGGTGAATCTACTCCAATAGAGAGGAAGAGAATGCCAAGACCACTCTCGTGGTGGCCTTGCATGGCCAAAAATCGCGTTGGAGCGGCGCCGGCGGCGGCCTGAAAGCTCGATGGTGTGGGCTTGTTTGAGAGAAAAAAAGGGTAAAACTAAAATGGGAATAAAATCCCTAAACCTGGATCTGGTTTCTAAGTCTCTTCTTTTTACTCACGCGTAAATCCTCATAAGACATAACTCTTTTATTTTGTTAATTAATCACCGAATAACCCATTTCCTAATTTTATGCCTTACCTTTGATATTGTTTTGAGATTTGTCAATCAATTCCCCATTATGCCATTTTTCTATTATTTTATTTTCCTTATATATATATATATATATATATATATATATATATATATATATATAATATCAAGGCTTTTCCTAGTTACCAAGTATAATACATAATATATTCTAAATCTAATTTTCCAAAGTCACGAAACTACCCGACCAAGTGCAAAGAGGCGGCCAGAAAGAGCGTGGCGACCAGAAAGGGCATGGATTAGGTCAAGAGGTGGATCCAGCTTTGAGGAAATAGCTTGTTTTTCGGGACTTGATACCAACAGTTTTAGAGGGTCTTGAATTGCTAGAGAAGAAAGCAAATCCGATCCAAACAATTTTTGGCCGAAGTTTTCATTTCCTTGAACATGATTCGGGGGCAAGAAAGGTACCCGTAGGACTTTTTCTATGACTATCTTGTAATGAGGATCCTCTTTTACGTTCAAGTGAAAGCTGACCTAAGAGGAATCACCTATATGACCAACACCTTTGACTTGCATACATTTGTAACATTTGTAGCATATATCATTTCAAAGTTGCATCGTCAGTCATGCATCCATATCATGATCATGCATTTGTTAATTTGAGTCCATAATACATCCATCATTGGACATTAAAATTTGCTTAAGACATTTCATCGCATCATTACTAATTGGGGAGAACACTCATCCGAGAGAGAGAAAGAGAGAAAGAGAGAGGAAAGAATGGACAAGGGAACAGTTTCTAGCCAGTGCAGCTTTAGAAGCATGAATGACCTAGTGGCTAGGATGGATAAGCTCGAATAGCTTCGAGAACATTTGGTTCACAATCAAAGGGAGATAATACCGTATATGAGGAGAATAAATCCTTTACAAAAATCCAATTTTCATTATTGGTGAAAATTGATTGTACCCAGGGGAATGGTACAACTAGCCCGGAGAAAACGGCTACCGGTAAAGGCAATTCAAACCCGTTGACCCCCGTGCATTTGGGAAAAATACAAGTCTCGATTCAAGAAAAGTGAATTGGAGACATTACATCGCTTTATGAAAGAAAAAACGATGTTTGGGCAAGTCCAACAGAAATGTTGGCACAACGTGCTTAAATACAGCAAAGTTTAAGACAATGGATAATTCAAATGTCCATCGAAAATCCAGTTTTACGAATGGTCGAAGGGAAATAAATCCTTTGCAAAAATCCAATCCTCATTATTGGTGAAAACTGATTGTACCTAGGGGAATGATACAACTAGCCCGGAGCAAACGACTACCGGTAAAGGCAATTCAAATCCGTTGATCCCTTTGCATTTGGGAAAAATGCAAAAGGAATAAGTTAAGCTGTAGATTGTTTCAAACGAAGAGTATAGTTATTTTTATCATAACGATAGTTTCATTTTGTTATTTAGAAAATATTTTGGCATTCCTTAATTCTTTAAACATTTCATAAGCTTACTCTTGTTTTCCAATTACACACGTATATACTTTTTGAGATTAACTTTAATTCAATTTTAAAAAAGATTTTTTTTCTAAAAGACCGTATGTTGTTAGGACGTTATAAATATGAAAACCCTATGCTCTACTTAGGCCAAGGGAGGAATGACAATGAGTGTTCAGGAATAATGGGTCACTCCCATTGAGTGAATTTTGCCTCTCGGGCATTGTTGTCTAAGGTTCTTGAATGAAGTGATAACCCTAAAACTTCTACCACTTAAAGACCAATTTTGATATTCGTATATGGGAGGACATTTGGCATTCCTTAAATTCTAGTCACATAGAAAGAAAATAAAAAAATACCCATTATTGTCCCCGTTTGAGCTTGTTGAACTCTTTTTTCTTCTGATCAAACCCAAACCAAGGATCACCCCTACACCGAAGGCAAAAAGGATAAAAGTCTATGGACAAGTAGGTGCTCAAAGAGCTACCCAAATCAAGTCGAAAGATTATCGACATAAAAGTTGAAGAAATCAAAAGCAAAAGCACTAAAGTGAAAAGTGCAGTTTTGTAAAAAGAGAGAAGCGGATAAAAAAAGGGACAAGAGGATTCCCTATCCAAATGAATCCCTGCTTAGATGAGCCTCGAAAGATTGTTCACCTTTGATCAAAAGCCTGTACTAATACAATGCGAAGGTGCAAATTGATCCAAAACTACACTTGATGAAAGGAAATGAACTCTAGGATGAAAACCCCAAAAAAAGAGGGACAGTCTACAGCGATCCAAAAAAATAAAGAAAAGAAATAGCATTTCATCTGAGCATAATGAGACTTCCAGTTGGAAAAATTGATCCTTGGTTTCACCACCCTTAAACACTTGTTTGGGCCTTTTTACCCTTTCTTTCGTAGCCATGATCCTTAGCCAACATTACAAGCCATAAAAGACCATTTGGACCATGCACGGAAGGATGAATTTGTCTTCAGATTACATCCCGCCTATCGGGGTTAACCTTTCTTCAAGGATTGCCACACTTCTAATGCCTGATTGAGATAAGAAGAGAGGGGAGGATGGGGCATGGTGAGTTAGTGAGTTAAAGAGAGCCACCTTTAAATTGGATAGAAAATAGGAATGAGAGTCGCTCCTCTCGAAAGCCTAATAGCCCCGAAAAGATTTCATATGTGCATCCCTGCAACATTCAGAAAATGTCACTCGGGTCAACCTTTTTTCAAAGACCCCAAACTTGATTTTCACTTGACATGATTCTTTAAAATGCATATTTACATAATAAAATATTTTTACCCAATCACTTAAATAAGTCTTCTACATGGGAATGAACAAGCGGACTGACCGTGGCTCGAGGTAAAGCCATCAGTACCCGTAGGGGCACCCTCAGAGGTTCAAACATTACTAATACCTCCAGTAAAATTATCAATACCGTCTTCGGTGAAATATTGAGCTACGAAGTCGACCTTCGCTAAGAAATATTAGAATAGAACATGAGGGTAGAAATTTTGACGTTGAGAATCGGGGAACATAAGTTACCCTCATAGCCTAAGCATCTTGCCGGAAGGAATGTCCCAAGAAGGACCGTGTGTGCTGTGCACCAAGAGGAGATAGTAAGTATCGTCTGAAATCAACTCGAAAAAAGGTGACGAAGACATGCCTAAGAAAAGAAGGAAGATAGAAAAGAATAAGAAGAGAAGACGAGACGAAAACCCAAAAGGCACTTTGGGGCAAAGGAGTGAAATTCAGAAGAGACGCTTTTGACCACAAATTTAGAAGAACGAGGGTCGAAAGGTTGTGGCATCTTTAGATAAAAGACACCATTTAAAGCAGCCGACATTAATCGGAGGTCAGTCAGAAGAGTCAAAGGTAGAAGTTGACTTCAAGATGAAAACTCAAAAGAGTGCCCAAAAAGAGAAAAAGAAGAATAAAGAGGACAAAGAAGAGAAGAGGAGACACGGTGAAAACCCAAAAGGCACTTTGGGGATTAAGGCGAAAACTCATGGCGAAGGAGGCAGAAGCTCAAAGCCAAAGGATTTTAGAGCAAATGAGGCAAATACTCAAAGCTCAGGGCAAAGGAGACAGAAACTCAAAGCCCAAGAACTTCAGAGCAAAGGAGGCAGCTACTCAAAGCTCATGGCAAACAAGACAGAAACTCAAAGCCAAAGGATTTTAGAGCAAAGGAAACGAATACTCAAAGCTCGAGACAAAGATATATGAAATATGCTCATCTATTTGGGCATTTGGAGAATAGAACCCGCCTATCCGTTCAGGCACTTGGAGAATGGAAACCTGCTCATCTATTCGGGCACTTGGAGAATAGAACCCGCCTATCCGTTCAGGCACTTGGAGAATGGAAATTTGCCTATCTATTCGAGCAATCAAAAGTCAGTAAAAAAAGAAAGAAGGAGAAAAGAAAGAAGAAAAAAATAGCAGAAAAAGGGAAAAAAAGAAAAAAGGGAAAGGGGTTCAAAGTGAAAACCTGAATGGGAACTTTGAGGTAGGCAATTCCAGAAGTGGATCAAGATGAGAAGAAGAAGAACAAGGGTCCGATAGAACCAAGAAGAGGTGCAATCAACGCAAGAAGAAGCACCAAAGGACACGATGTCAATAGAATTAATATGTTTAAATAACTTGGAAACCTTAGTCGTGCATCACGAGTAGTTAGGCATCCCTAGGATAGGAGCATGCTAACTCACACCATCATAGAATTTTATCTCTTTTCAAAGATTTTTGAAAGACAAATCGAATACCTCTCGGGATGAGGAGAAAACGATAAAGCGAGAACTAAAAGGATTTCGGGTGAAGCCTTTCATGCCGCCGCTCCAGAATGTCAGGAGAAGTCTTCATATTTGCCACTCATAGATTTCAAATGAAAGCATTCAAGCTTGCCGATAGATTTCAAGATAAAGGATCCTACAGAGAAAGGGTCCAAACAAGATCTATATAGGAGGAACTCGCAACTTCAGGATCTCGAAAGTGGAGGGTCCTACGGAGAAGGGACTTGTAGATCCTTGATTTCAGAGAGGAGTTCAATAGAGAAGGAACTACTACTCGAAGAGTACGCTAAGGAAGAGGAGTTCTATGGAGAAAGAACTCAGAATCCTAAGGCTTCAGGATCTCGAAAGTGGAGGGTCCTAAGAGAGAGGATTTGGAGACATTTGATTTCAGAAATACGAGGACGAGGGTTCTATATAGGAAAACTGCAACTCGAGGAATACGCCAAGGAAATGAGTTCTATGGAGAGAGAACTCATGTTCTTAAAGCTTCAGAGAGGAAATTGCTCGGTATAGCGGGTTGCAGCTTAGGGGGAGCAAATGGTCCGACGAGGAAGTTGGACAGAATTAGTGATGACCAGTTTGCTTTATGGCCATGAAGGGAAAGCAAGTCCACTTGGACGCCCAAGTTCGCCTTTTGGCCGTAAAGGGGAGGCAAAGATATTTGGAGTTTCAGCTTGCTTTTTGACCACGAAATGGACAGCTTGCTTTTAGACCATGAAGGGAAGGCAAAGTTGTTTGGATGACCAGCTTGTTCTTACGAAAAAAGGAAGACAAAGCTATTTGGAATATACTCATCTAATCGAGCACTTGGAGAATAGAGCCCGCCTATCTGTTCGGGCACTTGGAGAATGGAAATCTGAAGAAAGAAAAAGAAAAAGAAATCTGGAAAAAACTCTCTGTCTATCTGTTCGGGGCAACTAGGGGAGAATCGACGATCGAAAGGCTTTGGGAAGAGGAATTACTTGGAATCGTGTGGCTGCGTCGGGAGTAAACCGGCCAACAGTGAAGTAGGACAAAATTAGTGCTTATGGTCTTTGCTTTATTCTTGTTCCACAATTATAAGCAAAGAGGGGCAGCTGTAATCACTAATTTTTCCTGGACCTTGAACCCCCTTTAATTTGTGTTTACCTTGGGCTTACTAGGGCTATTAGGTAATTAAAAAAGAAAAAAAATGGAAAAAAAGAAATATATATATATATATATACACATATATATATGTATGTAGGTATAAATAATACTACTATTACCTTATATTATTACTACTATTTTAGCATTATTACTATTATAAATATTATCATCATCATAACTATCATTTACTATTATTATATTGATTATTACTATTTACTAGTATTGTCATATTATTATTGTTATTATTTTTATTTATTATTATATTTATCTTTATTACTATTATTATTATTAGTATACTTATTATTATTATCGAATATTACTATTATAATTATAATAAAAATTGAACATAATAAATAAAAGCCCATTTTGATTAATAATAAGAGTCCAAAAAATAATAATAACGTCCATTACACATAGTCCATTACAAAATAAAAGCCCAAATAATACATAGCCCAACAACTAAAAAAGAAACCCTAATTTCATCATTTCTTTTGATGCAGCCGCCCTTCTCCACAGCCGTCAGATCTGCTGAGATATGACGGTCCAGATGTAGCCTCAGAACAAAACCCTAATGAGGGTGTCGCCCTTGCCCCAGCGCCGCACGAACTAGCGTCTCCCTTGCACGCGCGACCATTACTCTGCCCGACGCGCGCGTGCCAAGCCACGACCGTCTCCTGCAACCGGTACGCCGACTGTCACCGTGTCCCTCCCATTTCAGGAACCCAAACATGCCATATGGTGAAAAGACAGGGTCAGAATACCCAAAAACGGAATTAAAACAAAACAAAAAGAAAAGCAGAGAATCAGCAAGAGGCAACGCACAAAGTCAACTAGACATAAGATCAGAGGCAAATAGAGATAATGTACTGAGTTTGTTTTACATGGATGTAGTCTCGGTATAAAAGAAATCGAGAAAACCAATGTAAAAGAGGGGGATTTTTTGGAGAGAGAAGCAAGGTAAATCATTGTAACCGTTTCAAAAAAGAAATCAATACAAGATAAATTTTAGAGATATTTTTGGCTCTTTCGTTTTTTATTTCGAATATAAAGAAAAAAATTATTTACCTTTAATTCAACGACCTCCGGTGATCAGAGTTTCGTTCCAAAAATCCCAGTGGTGAAGGGCTTCATCCCGGTGAGGCGAACGTTATATCCGAAAATCGCGAAGATTCGACGGTGGATGACTAGGATCCGGTGAGGGAAAACCAAAGCGTTTCTGCACTTTTTCTCAACGATCGGACACCTTTCGGGGAATCTACTCCGATAAAGAGGAAGAGAATGCCAAGACCACTCTCGTGGTGGCCTTGCATGGCCGAAAATCGCGTTGGAGCGGCGCCAGCGGCGAAAGCTCGATGGCGTGGGCTTGTTTGAGAGAAAAAAAGGGTAAAACTAAAATGAGAATAAAATCCCTAAACCTGGATCTAGTTTCTAAGTCTCTTCTTTTTACTCACGCTAAATCCCCATAAGACATAACTCTTTTATTTTGTTAATTAATCACCGAATAACCCATTTCCTAATTTTAAGCCTTACCTTTGATATTGTTTTGAGATTTGTCAATCAATTCCCCATTATGCCGTTTTTCTATTATTTTATTTTCATTATATATATATATATATATCTAAAGGCTTTTCCTAGTTACCAAGTATAATACATAATATATTCTAAATCTAATTTTCCAAAGTCACGAAACTACCCGACCAAGTGCAAAGAGGCGGCCGGAAAGAGCGTGGAGACCGGAAAGGGCATGGATTAAGTCAAGAGATGGATTCAGCTTCAAGGAAATAGCTTGTTTTCCGGGACTTGATACCAACAATTTTAGAGGGTCTTGAATTGCTAGAGAAGAAAGCAAATCCGGCCCCAACAATTTTTTGCTGAAGTTTTCATTTCCTTGAACATGATTCGGTGGCAAGAAGGGTACCCATAGGACTTTTGCTATGACTATCTTGTAACGAGGATCCTCTTTTACGTTCAAATGAAAGTTGACCTCAGAGGAATCACTTATATGACCAACACCTTTGACTTGCATACATTTGTAACATTTGTAGCATATATCATTTCAAAGCAGCATCGTCAATCATGCATCCATCTGATGATCATGCATTTGTTAATTTGAGTCCATAATACATCCATCATTGGACATTAAACTTTGCTTAAGGCATTTCATCGCATCATTACAAATTGGGGAGAACACTCATCCAAGAGAAAAAAAGAGAGAAAGAGAGAGGAAAGAATGGACAACGGAACCGTTTCTAGCCAGTGCATCTTTAGAAGCATGAATGACCTAGTGGCTAGGATGGATAAGCTCAAATAACTTCGAGAACATTTGGTTCACAATCAAAGGGAGATAATACCGTATATGAGGATAATAAATCCTTTACAAAAATCCAATTTTCATTATTGGTGAAAATTGATTGTACCCAGGGGAATGGTACAACTAGCCCGGAGAAAACGGCTACCGGTAAAGGCAATTCAAACCCGTTGATCTCTGTGCATTTGGAAAAAAATGCAAGTCTCGATTCAAGAAAAGTGAATTGGAGACATTACATCGCTTCATGAAAGAAAAAGCGATGTTTGGGCAAGTCCGACAGAAATGTTGGCACAACGTGCTTAAATACGACAAAGTTTAAGACAATGGATAATTCAAATGTCCATCAAAAATCCATTTTTACGAATGGTCGAAGGGAAATAAATCATATGCAAAAGTCCAATCCTCATTATTGGTGAAAACTGATTGTACCTAGGGGAATGGTACAACTAGCCCGGAGCAAACAACCACCAGTAAAGGCAATTCAAATCCGTTGATCCCTTTGCATTTGGGAAAAATGCAAAAGGAATAAGCTAAGTTGTAGATTGTTTCAAAAGAAGAGTATAGTTATTTTTATCGTAACGAAAGTTTCATTTTGTTATTTAGAAAATATTTTGGCATTCCTTAATTCTTTAAACATTTCATAAGCTTACTCTTGTTTTCCAATTACACACGTTTATAATTTTTGAGATTAACTTTAATTCAATTTTAAAAAAGAATTTTTTTCTAAAAGACCGAATGTTGTGAGGACGTTATAAATATGAAAACCCTATGCTCTACTTCGGCCAAGGGAGGAATGACAATGAGTGTTCAGGAATAATGGGCCACTCCCATTGTGTGAATTTTGCCTCTCGGGCATTGTTGTCTAAGGTTCTTGAATGAAGTGATAACCCTAAAACTTCTACCACCTGAAGACCAATTTTGATATCTGTGTATGAGAGGACATTTGGACCATACACGGAAGGACGAATTTGTCTTCAGATTACATCCTGCCTATCGAGGTTAACCTTTCTTCAAGGATTGCCACACTTCTAATGCCTGATTGAGATCAGAAGAGAGGGAAGGATGGGGCATGGTGAGTTAGTGAGTTAAAGAGAGCCACCTTTAAATTGGATAGAAACTAGGAATGGGAGTCGCTCCTCTCGGAAGCCTAATAGCCTAGAAAAGATTTCATATGTGCATCCCTGCAACATTCGGAAAATGTCACTCGGGTCAACCTTTTTTCAAAGACCCCAAACTTGATTTTCACTTGACATGATTCTCTAAAATGCATATTTACATAATAAAAATATTTTTACCCAATCACTTGCATAAGTCTTCTACATGGGAATGAACAAGCGGACTGACCGTGGCTCGAGGTAAAGCCATCAGTACCCGGAGGGGCACCCTCGGAGGTTCAAACATTATTAATACCTCCAATTGAATTATCAAGACCGTCTTCGGTGAAATATTGAGCTACGAAGTCAACCTTCGTTAAGAAGTATTAGAATAGAACATTAGGGTACAAAATTTGATGTTGATAATCGGGGAACAGAAGTTACCCTCAGAGCCTAAGCATCTTGCCGGAAGGAATGTCTCGAGAAGGACTGTGTGCGCCGCACACCAATTTGAGACAATAAGTATCGTCTGAAATCAACTCGACAAAAGGCGACGAAGACATGCCTTAGAAAAGAAGGAAGATAGAAAAGAAGAAGAAGAGAAGCCGAGACGAAAACCCAAAAGGCACTTTGGGGCAAAGGAGCGAAATTCAGAAGAGACACTTTTGACCACAAATTTAGAAGAACGAGGGCCGAAAGGTTGTGTCATCTTTAGATAGAAGACACCATTTAAAGCAGTCGGCATTAATCGGAGGTCAATCAGAAGAGTCAAAGGTAGAAGTTGACTTCAAGATGAAAACTCAAAGGAGTACCCAAAAAGAGAAAAAGAGGAAGAAAGAGGATAAAGAAGAGAAGAGGAGACACAGTGAAAACCCAAAAGGCACTTTGGGGATTAAGGTGAAAACTCATGGCGAAGGAGGCAGAAGCTCAAAGCCAAAGGATTTTAGAGCAAAGGAGACAGAAACTCATAGCCTAAGAACTTCAGAGCAAAGGAGGCAGATACTCAAAGCTCATTGCAAACAAGACAGAAACTCAAAGCAAAAGGATTTTAGAGCAAAGGAAACAGATACTCAAAGCTCGAGACAAAGATATATGAAATCTGTTCATCTATTCAGGCATTTGGAGAATAGAACCCGCCTATCCGTTCACGCACTTGGAGAATGGAAACCCGCCTATCCGCCTATCCATTACTCTGCCCGACGCGCGTGCGCCAAGCCACGACTGTCTCCTACAATCGGCACGCCGACTGTCACCGTGTCCCTCCCATTTTAGGAACCCAAACATGCCACAGAGGGAAAAGACAGGGTCAAAATACTCAAAAATGAAATTAAAACAAAACAAAAAAGAAAAGCAGAGAATCAACAAGAGGCAACACACAAAGTCAACTAGACATAAGTTTAGTGGCAAAGAGAGATAATGTACTGAGTTTGTTTTACATGGATGTAGTCTCGGTATAAAAGAAACCGAGAAAACCAATGTAAAAAGAAGGAATTTTTTGGAGAGGGAAGCAAGGTAAACCCGAGAGAGGAGAGACATGAGGGAGCATACTTTGTAAGCTAAAAGGGGGATTCGATTTTAGAGAGAGAAAAAATCTTTGTAACAGTTTCAAAAAAGAAATCAATACAAGAGAAATTTCAGAGATATTTTTGGCTCTTTCGTTTTTTATTTCGAATATATAGAAAAAATTTATTTACCTTCAATTCAACGACCATAGGTGATCAGAGCTTCGTTTTGACGATCACATCGTTGAAGGGCTTCATCCCAGTGAGGCGAACGTCATATCCGAAAATCGTGAAGATCCGACGATGGACGACTAGGATCCGGTGAGGGAAAACCGAAGCGTTTCAGCCCTTTTTTCTCAACGACCGGAGACCTTTCGGCGAATCTACTCTAATAGAGAGGAAGAGAATGCCAAGACCACTCTTGTGGTGGCCTTGCATGGCCGAAAATCGCGTTGGAGCGGCACCGACGACATCCTGAAAGCTCAATGGCGTGGGCTTGTTTGAGAGAAAAAGGGTAAAACTAAAATGGGAATAAAATCCCTAAACCTGGATATGGTTTCTAAGTCTCTTTTTTTACTTACGCGTAAATCCCCATAAGACATAACTCTTTTTTTGTTAATTAATCACCGAATAACCCATTTCCTAATTTTATGCCTTACCCTTGATATTGTTTTGAGATTTGTCAATCAATTCCCCATTATGTCGGTTTTCTATTATTTTATTTTCCTTATATATATATATATAATATCAAGGCTTTTCCTAGTTACCAAGTATAATACATAATATATTCTAAATCTATTTTTCCTTTTTATAGTTTATGTATGGTATATGTGTGTGTATATATATATATTATGTGTTTATCTTGTGTCTTATATTTTATTCTATTCATTTATCATTATTTGTTCGTATTTATCATTTTTATTGACTTATTCGTATTGTTTCATGTCTTATTTAATTTATTCTCGTATGTTATGTTAGGTTGCATTCGAATTAAAATGTACTCACCCGTATAACCAAATTTCAATATGATTCATCACTTTAATTCGCAAAATTTAATATTAACTAAGCGGTAATGATTTTGGTACCAATTTTGGACACGACGGGGGTGCTCATCCTTCCCCGCGTGTAACCGACTCTCGAACCCATTTTCGAAGGAAAATCTCTGGTTTTAATTTCGGTGTCCGATCTACCATTTTTAAATGGCCGGTGGCGACTCCTCCCCTTTTCAAGATCCGATTAAATTTTCAAAATTAATTAAAACCCCGATTCTTCCAAGTGACACCGAGGTATTTTTCTAAAATTTAGTCGCTACACTTATAGGTGGGTTTAGTAGGAGAGAGGGTCGTTTCTAGGGTTTAGGTTTGTTTGGGATTCTTTTCGGAGACGTTTCGAGGTCACCGGACGGTGGATATCACCGGCCGATATTTGATGGTCGAGGAGAGGTCTTTGGCGGCTAGGGTTTTAGAGTTGGAAATGGGGCTATGTTTGGTTTAGGTTAGGTATTTATAGAGTTTTTAGGTTTTAATTTTGGGGTAATCTCGTGTTTGGTCCCTCCGTGTCGCGTCCTTAGCAGGTTAGGGGTCTCCGCGTTTTCAAATTGCACCTTAGGTCCCTAGGGTTTTGTGTTCATTTTCAATCTCGTCCCGATTCGAGTCACCCACGGTCTTTCTGGTCATCCCCTCCCCCATATTTTGAGTCCGTTTCAATTTAGTCCCCATTCACAGTTTTGTATTTATTTTCATGTCTCTTCGATTTGGCCACTATTTTTTGCATTTCTTCCATTTTGGTATTGTTTCTTGCTTGATTTTATTCATATGGTATGATTAATATATGTTTGTTTGTTTTAATGTATTTTGTTTATGTTTTAATTGTATGTTTTCATGAATATAATGTTTTTTTTGTTTGTGGTCATGATGTTGCTTCTTTATCAATGGTGTTGTGTTTTCTTAAGGTTTAATGTAAAACTTACTTAACATGTTATGTAATCTAAAGCCTAATGTTAAACAAGGGTAAATGGTCTTTTGTTCAAATGTTTAACTTAATTTAATTGATTAGTGGTGTTTTCTAATGTGATGTATAAAAACAATTAGAAGCTCGTTTTTTTAAAATGTGATAAAAACATCAAAATGTTTAATAAAATAATATGTGTTTTCAAATGATATTAATTTTGGGTCTTGTTGAATTGTTTCTCTTAATATCCATTAATTTGGGGTTTTTGGGCTATAGGTTTTAAATGAATAGATTTAGATTCTTTTGGGCTTGTTTCTTAGTTTAGGTGGGCTTGGGTTAGTTAGATTAGTCTTTAGTTTTGTCAAATCGATTTAATTGTTCCGGATCATGTGCCCGCCTCATAGGGCCACGGTTCGAACAATTAGGTCGATTTAAGTTTAGAGCTTGAATTAGGTTTAGGGCTATAATCGGTCTAATTAACTTAAATTCATCCTTGGCTTATTAGGATGGATATGAAGTTCGTTAAGCCAGTTTAGCCACATTCACTTTAATGATAAAATTAATATTATTTCTAGACGAGATAAAACAAGATAATCCATAATTGATCCGAGTCCCTTAGTTAGGATTGAAATGATCAAGGATTTAATATTAGAATCACAAAATGAATAATTAGATCACTAACAAAATTTCCATAATTCGAGCCTTTAAGTTAGGGCATTGGGTGGGCTTTTATTTGTTTATTTTCAAAGCTCTTTTATGGCATGCATCTTATACTTGTCATTCATGAGACCGCTAATTATTAAGCATGTTAATCGAACTTAAAATATACCCAAAGAGTGGTATTAATTAACTCTGGTATTCGTGTTATTATTGTCCAAGCTTAATGGATATCGATCGAATATTTGGTTTAATTTTCACCGTCTCTAGGTAAGCAGAAACATAAAAAAGAAATCACCACGCATCATCTTTTACTTGCTTGCATCATGCATAAAGGTGACGTACGAGATTTGAACCCTAAAGTAACACAGTAGTCAGTCTTATATGATGTCGGTTTATTCTATGGTCCGATGTACCGTCATCCTTTCTAATTAAATGTTCAATTAATTCCAAAGCCACAATTTGATATAGCCCGCGCTATTTAAGTCATATTTTCATTTAAGAACCCCTTTATTAAATTTACTTTGGTTTTTAAATAATTTCTATCGATAAAAAAGGCAACAGCTAATTTGGTACCGATTTCCAGGCGTGATGGGGGTGCTAACCCTTCCCCACACGTAACCTACTCCCGAACCTGTTTTATAGCAAATCTCTAGTTTTGTGGTGTCCGACCTACCTTAGTGGTCGGTGGCGACTCTAAATTTTTACTGTTTTCCAAAGTTCGAGTTTTCCCCTTTTAATAAATCTTTTTTCAAAAGCGATACACAAAAGGCTTAGTAGTTTTTCAAAAAAACGTTATCACAGTTTGGCGACTCTGCTAGGGACGAATTTTTTTTTTATAAAACAAAAAAGAGAGTTAATCCAGTAAAACACTTATTGCCTTTAATCGATAGAAACTATTTAAATTTCAAAGTGAAGTTAATAAGGTTGTTCTTTTATGAAAATATGACTTAAATTGAACGGGCTTTGAAAATTTGTGACATTCGAATTAATTTTCCATTTAATTATTAAGGAATCACCGACATGTGTTGCACCATGATTGTTGAGTTGTGGGGTGCTCGATTCCTTCAACCGATCTTGCTCACCAAGTGGTGGAGAGGTGGAATTTTGGGTGGATGTGGTGTGGAAGCTAAAATAAAGATGACACAATGATTTTAGAGTGGTTCAACCTTCTAACCAAGGTCTACATCCACTACCTTAGCTTCCCACTAAGGATTTCCAATCAATCCACTATTGATTCGTCCCCTTTTCTAGGCTTAGGAGGAAACCCTTATACACCGGTCAAGCTTTCTACCCAAAGCCTTGATCAAACCCTCTTTACAAAGAGAAAAGATAAGCAAACTTAAATCCCTCTAATAGGTATTTGTTTGCACAATTTGCACTCACCCAAAACCTAAAACACTTGAGAAAATTTGACAATTTTGGCTCACTAGTGTTTGTCTATACAAGAATTGACAAATTAAGTACAAAGACACTTTTTGATCATTAGTTGATTAACAATTGAAGCATTAACCATACCTTGATGCTTGAAGGTCCCTTTTATACTCCTTGATGAGTTTATAGCTGTTATTAGCTGTTGGGGATGATTTGGAGCCGTTGAGGACTTTATTTCCCACCCTAAATGCAGTTCTGCTGCTACCTGTATCGAAACGCTCGAACCCATTTCGATACGCTCTTTAAGTAGAAAGAGCTGTTGCAGTCTGATGAGCATCCATATCGAAACGCCATGGACCGTATCGAAACACCCGTATCGAAACACTAGGCACCATATCTAAACGCTCTGCATTTAAAAGTTAGTTGGAAAATAGCCGTTGGGGTTTATGACCGTTATGGTCAATGCCACGTAGGCGTATCGAAACGACATAGCCCGTATCGAAACGCTGGGCAAAATCCTCATCTAGGGAAGACTCGTTTCGATACCAGTATCGAAACTTTTTGCTACTGGAAGACACCGTATCGAAACGCCTAAGGGTGTTTCGAAACGCCTGGAAGGTTTTGTGAAGTTTGGCCTAAGAAAAACATGTTAAACCCTTTTAAAAACATCCCTAAACATAGTTTCAAGTTATTTGGACTTTGGAAATAGTTTTGAATTCTTTTTAAATTGGTCCAAAACATTTTTCAATTATTATATCAAAACATTAGTTCTACAATGATCATTCAGCTCTATACCCGAGCTACCCTTCTTAAGTGAGAGTGAAACCCCAAACCCACGTGAGCATCCCTCCACGGGTCGGTAATTCACTCTCGGAATCCACGCCTTTAACACGTGAGCAGCCCTCCACGTCATTAGGTCGTGCTTTTGCTCGAACCGAAACCAGTTTGCAAGCCTGTAGTGGGCTAGCATTGGGGTTCTTGTGGCCTTAGTAGGTGATGAGATAGGTTCGGGTACCCTTGTTAGAACTAAACTCATGTGTGAGAATATAAGAAGCCCACCCCATTAGAGCCATGTGGATAACCATAGAGCTTAGAGTGGCTAGGGTCGTCTTATTAATTGCTTGCTTATGCTTATTTTTCCTTGCCTTCTAATTTATGTTTTTCTTGTAACTAACGCATTTTCTTTCCTTGATTTTTTTCCTCTTTATTTTGCATATTTCATCATGGCATAAAGAGCACATTGAGTTGGAAATAATTTGAAATTAAAGACTTGATTAGTGGGAAATCTGGTCCGTAACAATAATGAGAAGGATCTCGGCTAACAAATAGCCATAAGAAGAGCAACTACATGGTTGGGTTTCCGATACAAGAAAGGCTTCCAAAAGAATGGCCACCTTACATATTTGTTAGATGTTCCAGTTAGGAAATACCGAGTCTTACAAGGAAATTAACGAGAACCACACCAAACAAGAACTAAGCTTTCCAGGGCAAGATCGAAAGTTTCTCGGGCACCCTGCCATCTTGGGTCGACAATCAAGTCTCGACTTAGGGAAAAAAACTTCAAGTTAGAGGGAATTCTGACCTCAGCTTCGATACGCCTTGAAGGTTGGGTTCAGTGGGACCCTTTCAAAGAGCAAGTCAAGAGTACCAAGCATCGACAGTGGATCAATCATAATTCGTCGCCTACACCACATGGGGGCATTACCGAGAGTTGGCATATTTGTTAACGTAGATATGAGGGAACACCTGATTCCTAGCGAAAGATCCTTCCAAGAAAGAAGAAGAGATTGTGTGAATCTTGAAGAATATCGTCGACCTAGATGCTAGCTTAAGAACCATATGTAGTGGGTTTTATTTGATCATTGTAACAGACCAAGCTTCCCATTGATACAAGTCGTTTAACGAGGATATTTGCCGAACTCAGTATCGCTCTTTGCATACATTCATATGTTCATAAGTAGCATTATTTTGTGGCGTGTTTAATTTCAATTTCTTGTTCAATTCTCTTTATGCATATTCATAGCACTTTGCATATGAGATGTTGATTCGAGAACAGTTCGAAGTTTAAGACTTTCAAAACGGGAGAAAGAATCTATAGCAACGAACCAAAGAATCTCAAAGCCTAGGGTTGATCACAAAATAAGCAAAGGTAAACCTAGCCATCAGCGAAGAAGGAACTCGAGTTTCAATTATGCCTTGTATGGAAATTGCTTTTCTCTTCCCATTATGACGAGACCCGATTTTCGTTATGAAAGTTATTAAATGAGAATGTTCGTTGAATCAATGCATCCTTGCATTTCAATTGTACATGTCTGTTTGATTACCTTTAATCTTCTATCCTTGTTGTGCATACAACACAAACATTGTTCCTTGTATACTTGTTTTTAAAAATTATCTCATTTTCATACATGTGATACATTGCATACATTAATCAATCATGGAATTAATTGCGAGAAATTCATGGCAGAAAGTGAAATTTTAATCTGCAATCATTCCTCATTCATACGTTACCTGTTTGCAAGCCCAAGCAATGGAAGAGAGATTGCCAAAGGTAGAGAAGGGGCAGAAGGACCTCGAAACTCGTTTGGATGGGGCCAGTAAGAATATCAGCGATCAGATTGCACAGTCGCAAGCTTCTATTATTGCTCAGATGACTGACTTGTTATTAAAGATGACAGATGAGGAAATAGTTTCTATGGGTAGCTCAAGCATTAAAGGACACAAGGGTCCTACATCCCATGAGAAGGGTCAACCAGTAGTACCAAATCCCGGAAAAAGAGTCTACGCAGGAGTTTCTGCCAATCCCGTTATCGGGGCACCTCTTAGCCGCCACGGAGGAACCTCAACGAACTAGCTCATCGACTTAGGGGCAGGGTATGAGGATGAAGTGGAGAGGATTAAGGCCAAGATGAAAGAGAAGCATGAGGAGAGGTTTCGCTTCCTTGAAGAAAGATTCAAGACCTTACAAGGGACGGATGAGCAAGGGAATGATGCCAGTGATTTGAGCCTTGTAACGAATTTAGTCCTTCCACCGAAATTCAAAGTTTCTGACTTTGAGAAGTACGACAGAACTACTTGCCCCTTGGCGCACATTACTATGTATTGCCGGAGGATGTCAGCTTTTATAAAAGATGAGAAGCTACTTATCCACTGTTTTCAAGACAATTTAACCGGATCCGCAACCCATTGGTATGTTCAACTTAGTCGAGTTGACATCAAGTCATGGAGAGATCTTTCAAGAGCATTCATAGGTCAGTACATGCATGTAACTGATATGATTCCAAATCGGCTCATGCTACAAGGTTTGGAACAAAAACTAAATGAGAGTTTCCGTGAGTATGCTGTATGCCCAGCGTTGGCGAGACGAGGCAGCTCAGGTCCAACTTCCACTGCCAGAAGGTGAAATCATTCCTATGTTTGTGAACACACTGAATGGAGTCTTGTATGATCGGTTGATCAGGAATCCCGCTAATAGCTTTGCAGACATGGTCATGACGGGAGAATGTATTAAGGATGCTATTAAGAAAGGGAAGATAGTGGAACCCTATAGCACAACCGCCCACAAAGGGCATGAGTCCCAAGTTCATATGGTGGGATCTCGCCCAAACAACCAATCTTATGGCCACTTTCATAATCAAACGTCATGGTCTGCAAAACCTCCAGGGATTCTTCAACCGGTTCCTATGTCGTACACCGATCTACTCTCAGTGCTTATTGAGAAGAAGCTTCTGACCCTAGTTTAGTCCAAACCAAAGGATCCTCTCTATCTTGAAGGCTACGATGTGACTACCATGTGGGAAGCACGGGCCACACCACAAAGAATTGTGGGGAACTAAAAAAAGTTCAGGGACTGATCGAGAACGGTCTGTTGAGGCTCTGAAAAAAAATGATGAGCGAGACTTTTGGGGAAATGTTGTTTCCCGGGTTGTTAGGAGCTCGTGTGTTTGAGTCTTCTTTCATCTTGCATTTTCTCTTGAAGTAATGTATGAAACAAACATTGCTATCATTTGCCCGAAGATAGCAATGACCATTTTATGGGCACTTGTTATGTTTGCGAATTTTCTTTCTAATGAAAATGCATGTCGCTTAACATACAATGACCTTGAAATCATATATATGTATATCCCTCCTTACTTCCGTAGGTCTTCGGATATCACATGCTTGATGTGGCATTGATTCTAATAAAAAAGATTGATCGAATGTTGTGATAACGATGAAGTGAGATTTCTCGCTCTGTCCGCTTCTGGTCGAAAAAACGAGAGAAGCAAGATTACTATTCCTTCGATGATGTTCGATTATAAGAAAATCTCCTAAGAGAGCACAAATAGAGTTGCTTAAATGTGCCTAAAAAGAGAAGAAAAAAGAAAATAGACTATTTCAAAATAAAATGTTTTTAACTTCAGAGTCTGGTAATAAGCTTTAACAAAAAGCACTCCAATTTCTGAAACCTGGTAATAGGAATTTTTGAATATGAGTGTCGAATTTTAGGGGCACTCTCTTCGCTTCATGAGTGATGTTAATATTTTCAAAATCGTGACCATGCCGAGTAACTCGGGGTATCGTTGTGTGCTCCATCTTTATTCTCGAGCCAAAGGATTGTGACGAGTTGAATTCCCCTAAGAAAAAGAAATAAATGGACAAATTCAATAAGTCCCGGAAAGGAATCCTTGAGGACACCGACACAAAATCAATGGTAATCATAAACGCACATGTCCCATGGGCTAAGCAAAAGTTGAAATTTTAAACATACATATGAATGAAGAAACATGATGAGAACTAGAAGGAATAGTAATCGAGCTGATCCAGCAAGTACCATAATCATGAGGATGAATCGAGCGATTTGGGAGGGGTCTCGCAACTTCAAATATCGCCATAACATTCAAAGTCTTCATAGACGCAAGCTATGCTTGAAGTGATCATCTGAAAGTTGAATCTAAGACGCTCTTGCATTTGATATCTGGAGCATCCTATTCTATTTTTCTTTTAATTAGAATTTTGGTTTTAAGGTTCTGTATATTAATCTGAAAATCCATTCTTCATTAGAATGACGACCAACGAATTGACATATTTCAAAACAAATAAATTTCCTGGTATTACTTCAGAGATAAATGTGTCGCCATCAGTGGAGACCAAATTGAGGGATACTACATAATGTGAGATGATGAAGGGCCATTGGGGCATCATTGTCCGTGGGGCAGCATGGGCTTCTACGCATGAGACTTCGAATCAAAATAGATGGGAGATGGCATACGGCTTGAAAGTACTTGATTAATGATTATGATTGCGACTAAGGTCATTGGACTCAGGGAGCAGAGACGAGCTAAAGCCATGTATCTTTGCATTCTCATGGCCATACACATCTTTACATCATGAAATATGCTCATGCATCATTGATAGTTAGACATCCCTATGTTAGGGGTATGCTAACTCATGCCATCATAGCATTGTGCTTTTTTTAAGCAGGTATTTGAAGATTGATAAAAGGGTGGATCTACGGCTCTACGAGAAGAGAAATGGATCTCAAGAATCCTTTGACTGGTATTAAGGTTTTTTAATCCCTCATTTTTATCCTTCTTGAAGGATTTTTCTCAAAAATCAAAATTCTCAATTTCAT
Source organism: Hibiscus tridactylites (assembly GCA_958450335.1). Lineage (NCBI taxonomy): Eukaryota > Viridiplantae > Streptophyta > Magnoliopsida > Malvales > Malvaceae > Hibiscus > Hibiscus tridactylites. Next base: position 75,549,051 of record OY288270.1, read on the forward strand.
TCCTTCCTAAAGGATAATTTCTCTAAAAATTCCAATTTCTCAATTTTATCCTTCCTAAAGGATGTTTTTCGTAAAATTCCTAATTTTTCAACGTTATCTTTCTTAAAGAATGTTTTTTCTCAAAACTCCATTCCTCAATTTATTCCTTCCAAAAGGATATTTTTCTCAAAAATTTAAATTCCTCAATTTGGTCCTTTCCAAAAGGATGTTTTCCTCAAAATTCAAATTTCTCAATTTTATCCCCCTTGGAATGTTTATTTAAAGTTCAGGTTTCCTGGTTTTAAATTAAAAGAAAAGCAAAAAGAGAGAATGATAAAAAAGAAAAAGAACGAGAGGAAATAAGAAGAGAGAAAGAGAAAAAGAAGAAAGAAAATAGAGGAAGAAGAAAATAAAAAGAAAAGAAGAAAGGAGAAAAGGAAAACGAGAAAAGGAAAAAAGAAGAAGAATAAAGAGGAAAAAGGACTAGAAGAAGAAAAACAAAAGGAAAAGAAGAAGAAGAAGAAAACAAGAATGAGAAAAAGGAAAGAAGAAAGAAGAAGAAAGAAAGAAGAAAAAAGAGAGAAGAGAGAAGAAAGAAAAGACCCACAGCTTCAGAATTTCATAGCAGAAGAGGCAGATACTCATTGCTCAAAACTTCGGGCGAAGGATTTCAGACTCGCCATATTAGACTTTCCAAGCAAGAGAGGCAGATACTTATAGCTCAAGGCGAAGAATTACAGACTCGCCATATCTGACTTTCCGAGCAAGAGAGGCAGATACTCATAGCTCAAGGTGAAGAATTTCAGACTCACCATGATCAGGACTTCCGAGCAAAAGAGAAAGATACTTGTAGATCAAGGCAAAGATTTCAAATTCGCCATGTCAGGTTTTCAAGTAAAGGACTTCAGATTTGCCACATCATGACTTCCGAGCAAAATAGACAGATACTCACAGCTCGAGGTGAAGAATTTTAGACTCACCATAATCAGGACTTCCGAGCAAGAGAGACAGATACTCACAACTCGAGGTGAAGAATTTCAGACTCACTAAAATTAGGACTTCCGAGCAAAAGAGACAGACACTCACAGCTCAAGGCGAAGATTTCAAATTCGCTATGTTAAGTTCTCAAAGCAAAGGAGACAAAGACTCAAAGCTTAAGGACTTCAGGCGAAGGACTTCGAACTCGCCACACCAAGATTTACGAGCAAAAGAGCTCAAGGTTTTTTCGTGCAAAAAGACCAGAAGACTTACCCAGTTTATCCCGGTTGTTTTAGGAAGATGAGCAGTTTGCACATTGCCGCTTCGGAGAAGCAAATCACTCAAATAGGGATGTCGAACAAAATTAGTGCTTATGGTCTTTGCTTTATTCTTGTTCCACAAGTATAAGAAAAGAGGGGCAACTGTAATCACTAATTTTGGTCGGGTTAGTTTTGTTATATATATATATAAGGGCTTTTCTTTTATCATAAGGTGTTTATAATAGGCTTTGTTTAATACACTACTATTATAAAATGATGGATACATATGAATATTATTTATTTCCTAAGTGTTACTATATGTTATAATTAATTCCATTATTAACAGTATTACTATAGTTATTTTTGATATTGTCTTCTTATATATATATATATATCAAAGTTACATATTACTATTACTATTAATTATTATTAATATTATCCTATATTATTATTATTATTATTATTATTATTATTATTATTATTATTATTATTATTATTATTATTATTATTATTATTATTATTATTATTATTATTATTATTATTATTATTATTATTGTTAATACGAATCATCATCGTTATTATCATATATTATTATTACCATTAGTATTATAATTACTATTATAATTATTATACTAAACAAAGAGATAGTTTAAATAAAAGTAGCAGCCCAATTAATTAAAGCCCAAATAAAAATAATATTAACCGTCCATTTACAAATTTAATTAAAACTACATGAGGCCCGTTTGGCCCAGCTACCACCCCAATCTGATTACCCTAACATGTCTCACCCCCTTTGTGCGTCGCAGGATCATAGCCGGATCTCACGGTCCAAAACTAGGACTCTTCAGCTGCCTCAGCTCGCACGTACGGTTCGTGCGAAGCACCTCAGACTTGGGGGATGCCCTAGCGCCGTAGGAACACCAATCGTTGGATATGGCTTGAACGAGCGACCAGGATTGCTTCTCCATGCGAGTACGATCCAAGCGCGACTCACCGTCTCTTGAAACGTGCGCGTGCAAGCCACCGCTCACCCGTTCGACTTCCACATACGATCCGTACAGCCACATCCGCCGCAACAACCCTTGGTCCCCGTCCTCTCCTTCAACAGCCACGCATACAAAAAAAAGTGTCAAGAAAAGACGTGTAACACCCCAATTTTGGGCTTGGAAGTTTAGGGTCTGAACCGGACCGGTTTAAATTACGGTTAAAATATAAAAGGTTGATTTTAGGGAAAGCCTAGTTCGGGATGCATTAAAAATATGGAAAAATATCTAAAAATCCTCTTTTATTATATATAAGAGAGTGGTGAAATCAATTTTACAAAATGGGGTTTGGAAATATGAGATTTCAAGTTAGTGACTAAAATGTAATTTTTGAAAAGTTGGTGACTGTTTTAAAAGGATTGAAACTTTGAATCTTTAAGGAGCTAATTTACCCAAGGGAGGGTTTCTCCAGATTTTTCTTAAATTTTAAAGACTCATTTAATGTTAATTAATAAAAAGAAAAGAGGGGAAAGTCACATTTTGGTTTCATAACTAACTTTTACCAAAATTTTCCCATTTCATTTTCTCTCAAAATTCCCCCAGCCAAACACATTTCCACAACAACTTTTCCTTTGATTTTCACACCTAAAGTTGAGATTTCAATCCCTAAATGATTCCTAATCATTTCTACACAAAATCCTCGTCATTTGCTTATTGAATTTTCAATGATTTTGGCTCTAAACAAGGAGAAATCCACATTTCGAGGTATGAACGTCCTTCTCCTCTAAATACTCAGTTCTTTACTGAAATTCCCAAGTTCTCAATCCTTAAATTGAGTTTTATTAAAGGTTTTAATGTTGTGTTCTTGATTTTGGCTTAAAATGCAAGATTTTGATTTAATTTTGAAGTAATTCGTAATAGATGATTGGGCTCTGTTTTGAGATGTCTTTTTGATGTATTTTGGATGTCTAAATGATGTGTAATTGAGGTTTAATCAATGCAATCCCGAATAGGTTGATTTTCCTAAGTTTTTACTTGAGAAAATGGTGGTTTTTGGGGTGATTTTGATGTTCTGCTATAGCTGGAGGTATAAGGACGTGATTAGGTCCTTTTTGGATGTTAATTGATGTCTAAGAATGATTGGAAGTGATGGATCTTGGCTGGGTAATGTTGTAGAGGTGTTTGGATGTGATTTCGGTTGTGTTTGGTAGCCGAAATGTGAGTTTTGATGGGAGCAGCGAGTTTAAGTGTTTTGGTTGAAGATTTTAATGCATGATGATGCATTAATCCTCTGCTTTGATGTGTTTAAAACAGGGGAGACATCTTCGGATCCTTGTGGTGTTGATTCGGAGGCTTGATCGGCGTTTCGGAAAGCTTGCGAAACGGAATCGGTGAGTGAAGTTTGGTTTTCAGCTTTGAAACCAATGTTTGAAGGTTATGTGAGCTTAGTTTAAGTCTAAACAACTTAGCTAAGCTCAAGAGTAAGTTTTCGGAGAAACTCTCTTTTTGATGAACCATGAGATGGTTGAATGCAATGTGTTTATTTTGCATGTTTCAATTCTGTTTTGAAAGCATATTTTAGCATGTTTAATGCTGGTTTTGTAAGCCATGTGTTGAAGGATGCTCAAGGTAAGAGATCCTTGATTTGAACATTGATAAATGTGGTTTGATGCATTGTGATGCATGATTATTTAATGGCTTTGTTAAATGCATAAAAATAGTGGATTGATGATGGTAAATGATGTATATTGGCAAGTGATGTGTTGGTTTAAAAGTACTTGAATCGGATATAGTTAGCCGGCTATAGGATTGGGTGCACCGTGAATAAAGTCGCCTTGGATGTTGAGGGGTTGTAATGGTACCGTAAACTCCATCCAAGTACACTAACGAGATGTCTAAGATCATAATGGTGGTTAAAATGCCATGTGAGGATCTTGTGTTGTGTGTCCCGTGTTCTCGTTAGTGATGTTATACAACTACCAATGAGTGATGTGGAGGGGTTGTAATTGTACCGTAGACTCCATCACGGGTGTTGAGGGGTTGTGATTGTACCGGTAAACTCCACCTTGAGTGTTTGGTAGTGTGTATGAAGCGTATGGGACAACGCTTGTAATCCGCGTATCCGATTGTGTTTTGAGTTGAAAAATAGTTATGGATTATCACTTGAAAGCCAATATGACATGTTGATGTATTGAAGCATGAGATGCTTGGTTTGTGTGCATAGATGCATGATAAATGATGTTTTGAAATTAATGGCCTTGGAAAGGTGTTTTTACAAAGTGCATTATTGTGTTGTTTCATTAGAGCATTTCTCACTAAGCATATGTGCTTACGCTCTCTCTTTCTTGAACCAATAATGTAGAGCATTGAAGTGCTTTAAGGGAAGCAAGGAGGTCAAGGATCCATGTGAAAGTCTAAGCTCACGTATGGTGACTATTTTCACAACACTATTAGCTTTTGGTATTTGGCAATGGGAACCTAGATTGTGTTTTTGGGAGATGTTTTGGACTCCCTAAGTTTAGTTTAATGCATATGATGATGTTTGGAACTTGTAAATGGCCATTTGGTTTTTGTTTTGGAGATTTGATGATTGCTTGCTTTTCATTATAGGATGCATGCCTTTAGACTTGTGGTTTTTCTTATTTGAGGCCGTGATTGAGCTTTGATGATGCAAATATGTTCCTTTAAAGTTTGATGACTTGTTGGCATGATATGGAGGTCATATGAACGTGTTTGGTGGGTCGAAAGGGTGTAAAAACAGACTTTTCTGCTGTTTCTAGGCAGGGTGTTTCGAAACACCCTTGCCTGTTTCGAAATAGGTGCATGCTTTGGCCTGGGTGTTTCGAAACGGGTAGAGGTGTTTCGAAACACTTTGGCTACTGCCAAGCCGTGTTTCTGAACGGTCTAGACCCGTTTCGAAACACTTGACCGTTGGGCACTGATTTGAATGGTTCTGAGGTTTGCAAGCTTTACGTTTCAGTCCTAATTTTTGTATATGCAATTGATTGAGTTTGAGATGTCCGTTTGAGATGAAATTTGACATAGAAGCATGAAACATGACTAATTTCATAATGGTAACTTAAAAATTGGTAAAGTCCTCTTAATTTCCAGAATTTACAAATTGTTCCCTAAATTCGTATGTTGTGCAATTGAGTCCCTTAATGTTTTCCGATTGCTGTGATTTTTGAGTATGCTTATCTCAAGAGTATACCTAGGGTTAATATGCATTTAGACAAGGTTAAAAAGAAAAAAAGGGTCGTTAATCAAGGTTGACTTTCGAGTTGACTTTGGTTTTCCTCGTGTAATCTTCGTAGTTCGGGTCAACCGTCTAGGCCGGGCTAAGGGGGTTACATTTTGTGGTATCAGAGCTGAGTTCTCGAGTATTTGGGAATGGTTATGTGGGTAATATGTGTATGATTGCTTGTATACTTGTTGAGTGAAAGTATGATGTATGAATTGTAAGAATGTTGCAATTGTGGTGTATGCTGTGGTGAAGCATGTTAGAGGGACCCATTGCCATATCAAAGCTAATGAAATGATTTGTTTTAATTGGAAACGAGCTTGAGTACTTGGATTACTTACCTTGCTGAGCCTGACTATGTTTATTGCATTTGTGATTGCATTGTATAGTGAATGGGACCTCGTAGAGAGACGAGGATTAATACGCGAGCTATGGCTCAAAATGAGAACGAAGAGAATGCTGAGAATGTGGTGGATTTACCTCCTCCACCCGGTGGTGGTGGTGCTGGGGGTGAGGGAGCTGGTGCTGGTGCTGGTGCTGGGGTCGCTGGACCTGAAGCTGCGCAGGGGCAAGATGCTCCTGACATGACAGTGCTGATTCAGGCTATTGCTAAAGCCTTTCAGGCGGCGGTAGATGGAGCTCATGGAGCTGGGCATCAGGGAGATGCTAATGCTAGACTACCTCTGGAACGCTTGCGCAGTCTGGGAGGGACTGAGTTCAGGGGTTTGTCTGCTGAGGGTTCCGAGTCTTGGTTGGAAAGTACTAAGAGAATTTTGGGACAGATGAACTGCAATGAAGTGCAGAAGCTGGGCTGTATAATATCATTGTTGTATGACGATGCGTATACCTGGTGGACAACCGCTATCTCCGGAATGGAGGATGCTGATGTGCCTTGGACGTTCTTTCTGAACGCGTTCAAGAGGAGGTATCTGGGTGTGCGGTACCTGGATGAAAAGAAAAGGGATTCATGTCTCTTACTCAAGGGAGCATGTCAGTGGCTGAGTACGAGGTTCAGTTTGTCCGACTCAGTCAGTACGCACCTGAGCTTATCCCTGATGAGCGTGAGAGGTGTGAACGTTTCCGTTATGGATTGGTGACGGAAGTGAAGACCTATATGCTGGCTGCTGAGTACACTGACTTTGATGTGCTGGTTGGTAGAGCGAAAGATATTGAGTTGAATTTGAGTTTATCTTCTAGAGGAGCTGGTCCTAGTGCGGGCAAGCGAGCTGCTGAGTATAGTTCCTGTGGCAGACGGAACAAGAGAGGACGTGATCGGAAGTATCAGTCTTCAGCTAGACGTGGTGGTGGAGGGCAAGGTGCGCCTGTTCAGGGAGACAGGGCGAGAGCTGATCAGAACACATGTTGGGCATGTGGATCGCGTGGTCATCTGAGGCGTGATTGTCCTCGAGCAGCGAGGGAGGTACATGCTCCTATTGTGGTGACCGATAATTTGTGCTGGAACTGTGGTTCGGCGGATCACATGAGGAGGGATTGTCCTCTGTTGGTCGGTGGTGGTCAGGGACGTGCTCCTGGAGTTGTTGCACAACAGAGAGGTCGTGGGGGCGGCCGTGGTAACTTCCAGCGCAGGGAGGATGGTGGAAGGAATGTGGCTCATGTGGTAGTTGTTCAGCCTGAGGGTGGTGGCCAGGCCAGAGTGTATGCTCAGAGGGAGGGGAGGAATGACACGGATGTGATCGCAGGTACTTTCACTTTGCAATCCTTGTCATTACTTTCCTTGATTGATTCTGGATCTACACACTGATACATATTGCGTGAACATGCTCAATTGCTTGGTTTGCCTGTTGAGTCTTTGGATGTTGGTATGCGTGTAACTAGTTCTTTTGGTGAGACTGTTGTGAATCGAAAGCTTTATAGAAGATGTCCCTTGGTTGTGCATGACCATGTTTTTCATGTTGATCTTATGGAATTTCCTTTCTATGGTTTTGATGTAATCATTGGTATGGATTGGCTTGTTGAGCATCGAGCTGTAGTGGATTTTGAGAATAAACGAGTTTCGTTGAAGCTTGCGGATGATTATGAGGTAGTGGTGGTTGGTGAGAATGTGAAGTTTCTTGCCAATGTGTTGTCTACATTGGAAGCGAGCCGGATGCTGAGGCAATTTTGTGAAGCTTACCTAGCCTTTGTGATGAATCCTAGCTCTAAGGAGTTACGAGTGCAAGATATCAGGACTGTGCGAGAGTTTCCTGGTATGTTTCCGGAGGAGTTGCCTGGGTTGCCTCCTAATCGCGAAGTGGAGTTTGGGATTGAGCTGTATGAAAACACAACTCCAGTGTCCATTACCTCTTATCGAATGGCACCTAAAGAGTTGAAAGAGCTGAAAACGCAACTTCAGGAGTTGCTTGATCGTGGTTTCATTCGGCCGAGTGTGTCACCTTGGGGTGCACCGGTCTTGTTTGTGAAGAAAAAGGATGGCACTATGGGAATGTGCATTGATTACCGTCAGCTTAACAAGTTGACTATCAAGAATCGGTATCCATTGCCGAGAATTGATGATCTTTTTGATCAATTTCGGGGAGCGGCTGTGTTCTCTAAAATTGACTTGAGGTCAGGGTATTACCAGTTGAAGGTGAAGGATGTGGATGTGCCAAAGATAGCTTTTAGAACGAGGTATGGACATTATGAGTTTCTTGTGATGCCGTTTGGTTTGACGAATGCTCCTGCAGCTTTCATGGACATGATGAATAGAGTGTTCCATGAATACTTGGATAAATTTGTTGTGGTGTTCATTGATGATATTCTCGTGTACTCTCGTACTGAGGAGGAGCATGAGGGGCATTTGAGAATTGTGTTACAGGCTTTGTTGGAGAATCAGCTTTATGCCAAGCTGAGCAAGTGTGAGTTCTGGCTTAGAGAAGTTGTGTTTCTTGGTCATGTGGCCTTGGAAAAAGGTGATGAGGTTTGGCCGAAAGGGTAAGTTGAGTCCTAGATACATTGGACCATACGAGGTTATTGAGCGTGTGGGTCCTGTTGCGTACAAGTTGAGGTTACCGCAAGAGTTAGAAAAGATTCATGATGTGTTTCATGTTTCTATGCTTCGAAAGTATAGATCGGATCCTTCTCATGTGATGCTTGTGGAGGAAGTGGAGTTGAATCCGGATTTGACCTATGATGAGGAACTGGTGGAGATTTTGGATTCGGACAGTAAAGTTCTTCGAGGCAAGACCATTGAGTTGGTAAAGGTGTTGTGGAAGCATCGTGGTGATGAGGAAGCCACGTGGGAACGAAAGGATGACATGTTGAAGCAGTTTACGTACCTTTTTCCTCCAGGTAAATTTCGAGGACGAAATTTCTTAAGGGGGGAGAGTTGTAACACCCCAATTTTGGGCTTGGAAGTTTAGGGTCTGAACCGGACCGGTTTAAATTACGGTTCGAATATAAAGGTGGTTTTTAGGGAAAGCCTAGTTCAGGATGCATTAAAAATATGGAAAAATATCTAAAAATCCTCTTTTATTATATATAAGAGAGTGGTGAAATCAATTTTACAAAATGGGGTTTGGAAATATGACATTTCAAGTTAGTGACTAAAATGTACTTTTTGAAAAGTTGGTGACTGTTTTAAAAGGATTGAAACTTTGAATCTTTAAGGAGCTAATTTACCCAAGGGAGGATTTCTCCAGATTTTTCTTAAATTTTAAAGACTCATTTAATGTTAATTAATAAAAAGAAAAGAGGGAAAAGTCACATTTTGGTTTCATAACTAACTTTTACCAAAATTTTCCCATTTCATTTTCTCTCAAAATTCCCTCAGCCAAACACATTTCCACAGCAACTTTTCCTTTGATTTTCACACCTAAAGTTGAGATTTCAATCCCTAAATGATTCCTAATCATTTCTACACCAAATCCTCATCATTTGCTTATTGAATTTTCAAGGATTTTGGCTCTAAACAATGAGAAATCCACATTTAGAGGTATGAACGTCCTTCTCCTCTAAATACTCAGTTCTTTACTGAAATTCCCAAGTTCTCAATCCTTAAATTGAGTTTTATTAAAGGTTTTAATGTTGTGTTCTTGATTTTGGCTTAAAATGCAAGATTTGGATTTAATTTTGAAGTAATTCGTAATAGATGATTGGGCTCTATTTTGAGATGTCTTTTTGATGTATTTTGGATGTCTAAATGATGTGTAATTGAGGTTTAATCAATGCAATCCCGAATATGTTGATTTTCCTAAGTTTTTACTTGAGAAAAATGGTGGTTTTTGGGGTGATTTTGATGTTCTGCTATAGCTGGAGGTATAAGGACGTGTTTGGTAGCCGAAATGTGAGTTTTGATGAGAGCAGCGAGTTTAGGTGTTTTGGTTGAAGATTTTAATGCATGATGATGCATTAATCCTCTGCTTTGATGTGTTTAAAATAGGGGAGACATCTTCGGATCCTTGTGGTGTTGATCCGGAGGCTTGATCGGCGTTTCGGCAAGCTTGCGAAATGGAATCGGTGAGTGAAGTTTGGGTTTCAGCTTTGAAACCAATGTTTGAAGGTTATGGGAGCTTAGTTTAAGTCTAAACAACTTAGCTAAGCTCAAGAGTAAGTTTTCGGAGAAACTCTCTTTTTGATGATCCATGAGATGGTTGAATGCAATGTGTTTATTTTGCATGTTTAAATTCTGTTTTGAAAGCATATTTTAACATGTTTAATGCTGGTTTTGTAAGCCATGTGTTAAAGGATGCTCAAGGTAAGAGATCCTTGATTTGAACATTGATAAATGTGGTTTGATGCATTGTGATGCATGATTATTTAATGGCTTTGTTAAATGCTTAAAAACAGTGGATTGATGATGGTAAATGATGTATATTGGCAAGTGATGTGTTGGTTTAAAAGTACTTGAATCGGATATAGTTAGCCGGCTATAGGATTGGGTGCACCGTGAATAAAGTCGCCTTGGATGTTGAGGGGTTGTAATGGTACCGTAAACTCCATCCAAGTACACTAACGAGATGTCTAAGATCATAATGGTGGTTAAAATGCCATGTGAGGATCTTGTGTTGTGTGTCCCGTGTTCTCGTTAGTGATGTTATACAACTACCAATGAGTGATGTGGAGGGGTTGTAATTGTACCGTAGACTCCATCACGGGTGTTGAGGGGTTGTGATTGTACCGGTAAACTCCACCTTGAGTGTTTGGTAGTGTGTATGAAGCGTATGGGACAACGCTTGTAATCCGCGTATCCGATTGTGTTTTGAGTTGAAAAATAGTTATGGATTATCACTTGAAAGCCAATATGACATGTTGATGTATTGAAGCATGAGATGCTTGGTTTGTGTGCATAGATGCATGATAAATGATGTTTTGAAATTAAAGGCCTTGGAAAGGTGTTTTTACAAAGTGCATTATTGTGTTGTTTCATTAGAGCATTTCTCACTAAGCATATGTGCTTACGCTCTCTCTTTCTTGAACCAATAATGTAGAGCATTGAAGTGCTTTAAGGGCAGCAAGGAGGTCAAGGATCCAAGTGAAAGTCTAAGCTCACGTATGGTGACTATTTTCACAACACTATTAGCTTTTGGTATTTGGCAATGGGAACCTAGATTGTGTTTTTGGGAGATGTTTTGGACTCCCTAAGTTTGGTTTAATGCCTATGATGATGTTTGGAACATGTAAATGGCCATTTGGTTTTTGTTTTGGAGATTTGATGATTGCTTGCTTTTCATTATAGGATGCATGCCTTTAGACTTGTGGTTTTTCTTATTTGAGGTCGTGATTGAGCTTTGATGATGCAAATATGTTCCTTTAATGTTTGATGACTTGTTGGCTTGATATGGAGGTCATATGAACGTGTTTGGTGGGTCGAAAGGGTGTAAAAACAAACTTTTCTGCTGTTTCTGGGCAGGGTGTTTCGAAACACCCTTGCCTGTTTCGAAACAGGTGCATGTTTTGGCCTGGGTGTTTCGAAACGGGTAGAGGTGTTTCGAAACACTTTGGCTACTGCCAAGCCGTGTTTCTGAACGGTCTAGACCCGTTTCGAAACACTTGACCGTTGGGCACTGATTTGAATGGTTCTGAGGTTTGGAAGCTTTACGTTTCAGTCCTAATTTTTGTATATGCAATTGATTGAGTTTGAGATGTCCGTTTGAGACGAAATTTGACAGAGAAGCATGAAACATGACTAATTTCATAATGGTAACTTAAAAATTGGTAAAGTCCTCTTAATTTCCAGAATTTACAAATTGGTCCCTAAATTTGTATGTTGTGCAATTGAGTCCTTAATGTTTTCCGATTGCTGTGATTTTTGAGTATGCTTATCTCAAGAGTATGCCTAGGGTTAATATGCATTTAGACAAGGTTAAAAAGAAAAAAAAGGGTCGTTAATCAAGGTTGACTTTCGGGTTGACTTTGGTTTTCCCCGTGAAATCTTCGTAGTTCGGGTCAACCGTCTAGGCCGGGCTAAGGGGGTTACAGGACGGGTGCGGCAAAGGAATGTACAGCAGATTTTAGAACGAATGTAAACAAAAATACTAGCAACCAATGGCATTTTTTCGCAGTTTTTATGTAATTAGAAAAACCTTGTAATCTCGGACTATAAAGTCGAAAGAACAGTAATGTAATGAGGATCCTTTTTTCGAAATACAAAGAGAATTACAAGCAAGAAAAAATTGCAGAGGTCATCTTTATCATCGCACCGCATAAAAAAGAGAAAGAAAAGTTTTTTGTTTTTACCTTTCCGTTTCATCTTTTCAAGATGGCCTTTTTTCTTTCACCGACGAAAATCCCGGCCTTCCCATGACTTTGAAGTGTGAGTCGGTTGAAGGAGACGCGAAGCCCTTTTTTTTGCAACTGCTTTCGAGTCAAAAAATAGGTTTTGAGGTCTTTTTTTAGAAAACATAAAGGGTCTTGTTTGGGGTTGTCTTCTAGGTAGGTTTAGTACGAGAGATGGTCGTTTCTAGGGTTTAGGTTTGTTTGGGATTCTTTTCGGAGACGTTTCGAGGTCACCAGATGGTGGATATCACCAGTCGGTATTAGATGGTCGAGGAGAGGTCTATGGCGGCTAGGTTTTTAGAGTTGGAAAATGGGGCTAAGGTTGGTTTAGGTTAGGTATTTATAGAGTTTTTAGGTTTTAATTTTGGGGTAATCTCACGTTTGGTCCCTCTGTGTCGCGTCCTTAGCAGGCTAAGGGTCTCCGCGTTTTCAAATTGCACCTTAGGTCCCTAGGGTTTTGTGTATGTTTTCAATCTTGTCCCGATTCGAGTCACCCACGGTCTTTCTGGTCATCCCCTCCCCCATATTTTGAGTCCATTTCAATTTAGTCCCCATTCATAGTTTTTTATTTATTTTCATGTCTCTTAGATTTGGCCACTGTTTTTTGGCATTTCTTCCATTTTGGTACTGTTTCTTGCTTGATTTTATTCGTATGATATTATTAATACATGTTTGTTTCTTTTAATGTATTTTGTTTATGTTTTAATTGTATGTTTGCATGAATAGAATGATTTTTTTGTTTGTGGTCATGATGTTGCTTCTTTATCAATGGTGTTGTGTTTTCTTAATATTTAATGTAAAACTTACTTAACATGTTATGTAATCTAAAGTCTAATGTTAAACAAGGGTAAATGGTCTTTTGTTCAAATGTTTAACTTAATTTAATTGATTAGTGGTGTTTTCTAATGTGATGTATATAAACAATTAGAAGCTCATTTTTTTTAAAATGTGATAAAAACGTCAATATGTTTAATAAAATAATATGTGTTTTCGAATGATATTAATTTTGGGCCTTGTTGAATTATTTCTCTTAATGTCCATTAATTTGGGGGTTTTGGGCCATATGTTTTAAATGAATAGATTTAGATTCTTTTGGGCTTGTTTCTTAGTTTAGGTGGGCTTGGGTTAGTTAGATTAGTCTTTAGTTTGGTAAAATCGATTTAATTGTTTCTGATCATGTGCCCGCCTCATAGGGGCACGGTTCGAACAATTAGACCGGTTTAAGTTTAGAGCTTGAATTAGGTTTACGGGTCTAATCGGTCTAATTAACTTAAATTCATCATTGGCTTATTAGGATGAATATTAAGTTTGTTAAGTCGGTTTATCCACATTCACTTTAATGATAAAATTAATATTATTTCTAGACGGGATAAAACAAGATAATCCATAATTGATCCGAGTCCCTTAATTAGGATTGAAATGATCAAGGATTTAATATTAGAATCACATAATGAATAATTAGATCACTAACGAAATTTCCATAATTCGAGCCTTTAAGTTAGGGCCTTGGGTGGGCTTTTATTTGTTTATTTTCAAAGCTCTTTTATGGCATGCATCTTATACATGTCATTCATGAGACCGCTAATTGTTAAGCATGTTAATCGAACTTAATTTATACCCAAAGAGAGGTATTAATTAACTTTGGTATTCATGTTATGACAGTCCAAGCTTAATGGATGTCGATCGAATATTTGGGTTAATTTTCTTCGTCTCTAGGTAAGCGGAAACATAAAAAAGAAATTACCACGCATCATCTTTTACTTGCTTGCATCATGCATAAAGGTGACGTACGGGATTTGAACCCTAAACTAACACGGTAGTCAATCTTATATGATGTCGGTTTAGTCTATGGTTCGGTGTACCGTCATCCTTTCTAATTAAATGTTCAATTAATTCCAAAGCCACAATTTGATATAGACCGCGCTATTTAATTCATATTTTCATTTAAGAACCCCTTTATTAAATTCATTTTGGTTTTTAAATAATTTCTATCGATAAAAAAGGCAACAAGTAATTTGGTACTGATTTCTTGGCGTGATGAGGGTGCTAACTCTTCCCCACACGTAACCAACTCCCGAACCCGTTTTAAAGTGAATCTCTAGTTTTGTGGTGTCCGGCCTACCTTAGTGGTCGGTGGCGACTCCAAATTTTTATTGTTTTCCAAAGTTCGAGTTTTTCCCTTTTAATAAATCTTTTTTTCAAAAGTGATACACGAAAAGGCTTAGTAGTTTTTCAAAAACACTATCACACATGTATTTTATTTTTTAATTAAATAGAGATTACATTCTCATATTGAGATTTGAACCCATACAAGATGGGGCAATATGAGCATCCTTAGTCACTAGGCCAATCAATGGAACTCACAAAATTTATTTTTATACGTGTGTTTAGTATATGTGAAATTTAATATGGCGTATTATTTTACACACAAGTTGGGTGATATTTATCACATGGTAAAAGTGGTGTTTATTTAACACGTCAGTTTTGTCAATTGTACCATCATATTATTTTTTATGTATTTACATCATTCTAAATATACTAACCCAAATCCTTAATAATGATCCCCCCAACACATAACCCTAAACCAACCCTAAACCTCAAATATTGAACAATAGACTCTAAACCGTAACCTCTAACCTAAACTCTAAACCATAAACTTTAAACCTTTAACTTGAACTCCCAACCATGAACCCTAAACATTAAACTCCAAACTATAACCCATATACCCCAAGCCCCAAACATAAAACAACAAATTATAAACTTTAAACCCCAACCTAAACCTCAAACCCTAAACTCCAAAAACATGAACACTAAACCTTAAATTATAAACCCTAAACAATAAACCCCAACCAATAAACCATATACTCCAAACCTAAAATCCTAACCAAAAACCACAAACCTTAAACACTAAACTTTAAACCTTAAACCATAAACCATGAAATTCAAACACTAAACCCTACAATATGAACCCTAAAACCCAATTCTATGAACTATCAAACCCTAAACCTTAAACTACAAACCCCAAATACTAAACCCTAAAAATAATATAATAATCAATGTCAAAACAAAGAGAAAATATAGAGCTATAAATTTAAGGGTAAAAAGGTACATTTGGTTGAACTAATATTTTGATATAACAAATTAAAAGAAAAACGTTTTTTGACTTAATCAGATATATTAAATCTTTCAAAAATAATTCAAAGTCCAAAAAAACTTGAAAATTTTGTTTCGAATATTTTCCATCTTAGTCGATCTTTTTCAAAATAAGTATGATCCATTTTTGCACTACAAAAAATGCTTTCCAGACTCCAAGGCAAAAAGGATCGATCCCCTAATGAAAGGGATCGATCCCTTTATAGACAGTTTCACTTATATTTTTGTTTCCAGACTCCAAGTGCAAAAGGATTGATCCCTTTATTGTAACAATCATATTTTATGAAAAAGGATCGATCCTTTTTTTAAAGGATCGATCCCTCCTTTTATAAATGCTCTGTTTTTTGTAGGTGACAGCTTGATGTCATCCCCAACGGCTAGTATTGATAGAGAGGATACAAAAACAAGGATAAACCATCTCAGCAACAACAAGAAAGTCTATCAAAACATTCAAGCAATCAAGAATCCAATTTGTGCTTAATTTTCCATCTTTCTTGCAAACACTAGAGTGTTCTTCATTGTAATTCATTTGCTAGTGTTTCTTTGGGCGTGTGAGGGAGCTTATATTGTGCAAACACCTTCTTTGTGAGGATTTCCTAGTTTGCTTCTTTGTATTTGTTTTGGGGAAAGGATTTAATAGACTTTGGGGTATAAGTCAATTGAATTGTGCAAGGTTACTCCTTATCCTTAAAGAAAAGACAAATTAGTGGATTTGTGGAAAATCCTTAGTGTGTTCACTAAGGTAGTGGATGTAAACTCAATTAAGGGAGTTGAACCACTCTAAATCACCTTGCAATTTCTACCTTTGCAATTAGTATCCACATTCTTTAAAAATCCAATTCACCCCCTCTTGGTTTTATTCGATCGATTGCCACTCTCAACAAATTCATACATAACACTTATCTTTTAACTTTATCACAAATTTCACGACCAAACATCTTTATGTAGTAACAACCATCTTTCATCCATCTTTTTAGTACACGAGTGTTATTTAATACAACACAACTTTTTTACATCTAACGAGCCCTTTGATTTTTGAGGGATGCGTGATTGTAATGCCCCTGTTTTGGGCCTAGAGGTTTTTAGGTTGGGTTTAAGGTCTGTTGGATCGAGATTAGAGACTCGGGTTGGTTTTGGGATGAGTTTAGGGGAAGCCTAGTTCAGAGAATGATAAAAATATGGAAAAATTCTTAAATCCTTTTTAAATATGTATAAGGGGATGGTGAAATAAATTTTGGAAAATGGTAATTGGAGTGTGGACATTTCGATCTAGTGACTAACATGTAAAAATTAAAAACTATTTTAATGACTATTTTGCAAAGAGTCAAAGCTTAGAATCTTTAGGGAGCTTAATGTAATTTTAATCAACTATTCCCTTAACTTGACTTTTTTTAAATGTGTATTAATTAAAAGGTTTAAAAAGAATTTGATTAAAAAGGTAATTAATCTTTAAAACACATTTTGACGTAACTCCCATTTTCCCAAGATTTCTCTCTATTTTCTCATCAGCAAAACTACATATTTTCTTTCAAAACTTTTAGAGATTTATTCCTTTTCATTTTACTTTGATCTCCAAATGATTTCCATGGATTGTCCTTAACTAGTTTCAATGGTTTCTTGAGATTTTCAATCAAATCTTGTCAATTAAGGGAAAAGCAAGGGATTAGTAGTAATCTTCATTCTTCTCCTCTAATCAAGGTTCTTTATTGAAATCCCCAAGTATTTTACTCTTTAATTTGAAGAAAATGGATAAATCAAACTTTAATTGATGATTTTGTGTAATTTTTGTAATGGGTCTATTTTTCTGGGTTTAAGATTGATTTTAATCATGATTTGTAAGTTTAATAATGTTAAGATTAAGGTTTAAGCATGGTAATCTCGAAACTATATGAGTCTCTAGTTGTTTAGGTTGCTAGAATTGGGTTTTTGTGGTGTTGTGGTGGTTTTGTGAATGCTGGAGGTATAAGGTTGGTAATATGATGGTTTTGGATGTTAATCAATGTTAATGGATGGTTGAAAGTGTTAGGTTTTGGCTGGGTTAAGTTTGGAAGTTAATTGGTGATGTTTTCGGTTGTTTCAGATGGGCGTTTTGGTGGTTTTGGGCAAGACAATGTGGTAGGATTACTTGCTGGAGTTTTGAATGCATTGAGATGCATTAATTCTCTGTTCTTATGTGGTTAAAATAGAGGAGAACATTTCGGAAGCAACTAGTGAGGTTTTGGAAGCTTCAGATGCTTAGTTTCACGTTGGCTAATCAAGGTTTCGCGTGTCGGTGAGTGAGAACGTGGTTTTCAACTTTGAAACGTTTTAAGGGTGTTTTTAGGAACTTATATGTGAGCTTGAAACGCTTGTCTAAGTTCGGAAGTAAGTATAAGAATTTTATTCCTCGGTTGTGCTATTTTGAAATGGTTTATGCACATGGTTTTTGAATTCATGTTACATGCTATTAAAACATGTTAAAAGTATGTGGTTTACTATTTTTAATGAAGTATTGATGAAGGATGCACAAGGTAAGTGATCCTTGTAAGTTCATATTTATACTTGTGTTTTAAAGCATGGTTTAATGCTTTGGGAAAATTATTAATATTGATGCTTTGAAAACAGTGAGGTATGTGGTTAAATGTGAATTATATTGGCAAGTGATGTTATGAAAATGGTTTACAATTGTTATCAGGTATATTTAGCCGGCTATAGGATTGAATGCACTATAAATAAGCCGCATTGGATGTCGAGGAGGTTGGTGTCTCGTTCCCATCCAAGTACCCTAACGATCGAGGAGGTTGGTGTTGTCTCTCGTTAGTGGGTTAAGCATCTAACCGATGATTGAGGTTGTTGTTCCTGATGGTTGTGATTGTACCATTTGGTTGTGATTGTACCACTATTACAGTTAAGATGGCTTGAAGTGTTATAAGAACACTTGTTGAATCCGTGTATCCGATATGATATTTTGAGAATGGAACATGGTTAATGATCACTTGTAAGTCAATATAAGTGATGATGTATCATGAAATGGTTTGTGTTATAAAATATGATTTGTACATGTTTACTCTTTAAGCTTTGCATATGGTAGTTATGCATGAGAAGGCTTAAATTGAGTGTTAGTAATGGGACTTGATGTTGGTTCATGATACATGTTGCATAAAGTTTATTATGCAGGTTTTTTATTAGTTAATGTGCATGGTTTTAAGAGCAATATGGTTTTCAAATGATGATTTAAAATAATTGAAGTGAGATTTCAATGAGGATGTGGAAAATAGTTTTAAATGCATTGATGGTGTTTTGTTTTTTAGCACTCCTCACTAAGCTTTGTGTGCTTACGCTCTATTTTGTCCATCAATGTAGAGAATTGAGGTTTGGAAGGCAGCGAGGAGCAAGGGATCAAGAGAGACTTCATTCTTGAAAGTATGTTTCGGTTTGGACTATAAGTAATAAGAGCAATGGGGCATCTGTTGTGTTTTTGGGAGATATGTGTGAACTCCCTATTTGAGCAAGTTTATATTGTTGTTTTAGACTTGTAAATGGTCATTGGTGTTTGGATTATGCTTTGCTATGATTTTTGGTATCTTGATTGGCTTGATTTCTAGGTTGCATGCCTATAGTTTCTCCTTGAAGCATATTGCCATGAGATGATGTTGAATATGCCATTTTTTATTGAGGTTTATCTTTGGATATGTTATGTATATGTTATAAGCATGTTTAGGTGGTTTGAGTTGCACTAAAGAGTGAAAAACCAGCAAATCGTGACATTATAGGCCCAGGTATATCGATACGCCTACGGTCGTATCAATACGATGAGTTTGAAATGGGCATAATGTTTCGATATAATGAGGGGTGTATCGAAATATGCTTGGATAATTTAGTTACTGGAATTTCGTGTATTGATACGCTTATAAGACTATATCGGTACATGTTTATATTTTGAAACACCTAGAGCTGTTTCGGTACAAGGTGTATCGGTACAGGGTTGAGTGTACCGATACGCTAAGCAGTTATTTAGAATCTTCTTGAAGTTTTGTTTCTTACGTTTTGGTCCCGAAATGTTGTGAATGTAATTAAATGAGCTTGGATGATCGAATTAGGTTGGTATTTGACACAGTGGCATGTAATATGACTAATTAAAGGATGGTAGGATGAAGCCCCTGTATTTTGCTAAAATTTAATTTGGTCCCTAACACATGTTCATAATTAATTGAATGCAAAATCGATGTCTGATTGAGTTGATGTTTCTTCCGCTGCGAGTCTTATCAATTGGAATAATAATGTGCATCTAGACAAGATAAAAAGAAAAAAAATAGGGTCGTTTATTGAAATAAACTTTTTTGGTATACTTTAATATTCTCCGTATGACCCGTTCGGTTCGGTCTCACATCCAGGCCGAGTCGAGGGGGTTACAATGATTGTATACTTTTCAATTGAAGGGTATGTAGGTTCATTTGATATCGTTTTTCTAGTAGGGAGGTGTATTTGATGTTTTGATTGTTTTATTAGGTGAACCTATTTTGAATAATTATTAGGTGAAATTATATTTAGCTGCAATGAGCTTTGGGTTTGTCTAAGTGTGGATCAACATCTTTTACCTTATAATTCCTATAATGGGTATTTATTAGAGGTGGCAAACAGGTCATTCAATTCGGGTCATTTCGGATTGGGTCAGGTTCAGTTTTTAATCACATTCGGTTTCAGTTATCAGTCTGGATCGGGTCACATAAGTTCGGTTAATTTTTGAGTCGGGTATTTTCGAGTCGGTTGATTTTGGGTCGGTTCAATAGGAGATCAATATGTTTCAACCGAGTTTTCAAGCCAGGTTAGATTTTTAAACCCATATGTGGCTTTATAAAGCCAATATATTTAACTTTTTGGTGAGTTGTGTGACGATTCACATCAAATCTTTTATTATTTCTTTTAATAACTTTTCTTTATTTCTGGTTGCCTTCGACTCAAGTTACTTTCGGTTCATATGAAATCGATTCGGGTCCATTTTATTCGGTTGAAAATCAGTTCAGGTCTATATCGGTTCAACTAAAAACTGGATCAGTTTCAATTCAGTTTATTTCAGGTTTCGAATCATCCTGTTCGGGTTGATATCGAGTCTCGGATCGGGTAAAACTGGTTTGGGTCTCGGGTCAGTTTGCCACCTTTAGTATTTATCTTCATTAATAAATATAATTGGTTAGCAAAAAAATTTGGATAATTTAGATAAACTTGTAAAATTTTTCTTTTCTTTGAATAGTCTAAAGGTGATTATAAAACATATATATTCTTAACTCTTTGACAATGTGCAGACATCTTGTAGACAAAGTGATTAATCCCTAGTCTCCTAAGATGAACATCATCTAGTTTTCCACTAGGACCACTTGTTAGGTTCAATTTATAAAATTTTTCATATATTGATAATTTGATTTATACATATTTCTAGCGCAGGGACACAAAAAAGGCACCAAAAAGGATAGAGAATTTCTATTCGAAATAGAAACCTACCTTCATTTTAACTAATAACAACTTTGGATTTATGGAGAACGGGTTGGGCGATGCAAGGGGTGTCGAACGATAAAAATAGGTGCAAGGATGACGAAGATGATAGAGTTTTCCTGCGACAGAGAGTGGTCAGTGGTTGAATCGGTGCTAATATTTGATTTAAGGATTTATGGGGCTTTTTTTAAGAAATGATACTTTGGAGTTTTTTAGAAAAACATATTATTTTATGTTTTTATTAAAAAATTAAAGGAAAATAAGAACATTAAAATAATTTTTAATTTTATTTTTTTCATTTTTACGAATTTTTATAATTTTATAATTTTGTAAATTTTTTTTGAATTTTTTAGGGTTTTTTATAATTTTTTAAAAATCACTTTTGATGTGGCACGTTTAGAGTGTGTCACTCGTCCTTCTATCTTTGACCGTTAGAGGGCATTAACGGCCAACGTAATGGAGGGGCTAAATTAGACACAATTTGAATTTTGAGAGCTAAATTGAATTAAAAAAATTTCATACGAACTTAATTGATTTTTTAACTTTTGTTGAAGACTAATTTCACCTTTAAGCCAATATTTTAATTACTATTAGAAACAAATTCATAATGAATGCAAAATATTAACCCATTGGATTTTCATTATCGGAATTTGCTTTATTTTTGTGGATAACCATTATCCAAATCTAATATCCACCTTATTTTTTAAATGAATTAATTTAATTTTTATACTCACTAATTATGATTATTTTACGGATTTCAATATCATACGAATGATTTTGATATTCAATCTATTTTTATAGATTAAACTCACTTTATTACAGAAATATGAAAAAGTAATTTTACATTTACCTTTTTAATTAAACTTAAATAATTTTTATTAAATGAATAATAATAATTTGAATAGCAAACTGAATTTGAACCCATCGGTCTAAATAAAAAGCACAAAAACCTATCGAGTTGGATACAACAAGATGTATGTGTTTTTTTTATCAGAAAGGTAAGGATTCCATTTAAAACAAAAATCACAAATACATCAAGAGGCCGGAGGGAAAAGGATGTTCCCATAATGTTCGGCCCTGGGAAACCCTAGCAAACTTAGCAAGCCAATGGGCTGCCTGATTACAAGAGCGTGGAACAAAAGAAAAGGAACAACCTACAAAGGCTTTCGCTTTGCATCTAATGTCCTCTTAGATAGCCGACGAGGTCCATTTAGAGCAGGATCCTGAGCAGAGCCCATTGACAACCGCCTGACAATCCGATTCAATGATGATTAGCAGGAAATTCTCCTCTAAAGCCAGAGATAAACCTAGCCTGATTTCCATAGCTTCAACCACAACCGCGGAGGGGGCAAGCTTGGGTTCTGAGGCTTCTATGATGACGTGACCTGTGGAATCACGAGCAATGGGTGCAACCGTAGCCCTTCCTGTAAGATTTTCAAAGGCCGTGTCACAGTTTATTTTAATTGTACCTGAAGGAGGAGAGGTCCAGCTGACAGCCTGCTTGGGATGGCTTGTAGTGGAATTCGTAGACGGTGTTGTTTCCCGAGAAAACTCCTAGAATGAATTCTCCGCTCGTAGCCAAACTTCCCACGGAATGTCTTTCTTGTGCTCGAACACAAAGGCATTTCTCGATTTCCAAATTGCCCAAAGAAGAAAGGCAGTAAGAGCATATCCTTCGTCGAAATTCCCTTCTTTCCTGAATTCATCAATTTTGAGCCACCATTGGGAAAAGCCAGGGAATCCTATAGCGGAGGGAGAGTAGTTGAATCCGGACGCTCTCCAAACCGCTTGTGCAAAAGGGCAAAAGAATAGAAGATGTTCAATAGATTCTGATCCTTCCTCACATCGTGGGCATCGGTCCGAGTGAGCAAAGCTCCCATGGAATCGGGCTGCAAGTGTCTCTTTGGTAGGGATAATGTTGTGGCAGAGCTTCCAGAGGAAAGACCGAATTTTGGATGGAACTTTAAGGCCCCAAATAGAGTTCCATAAGCCTTTGTTGCTATCCGGTGCATTTCTGGATGAAGGATCCATCTTCAAACCCTTGTTGTTCTCAATGAACCAATAACCGGATTTGGAAGAGTAATCTCCATTCTTCGTTCCAGCCCAGATTCTGATGTCTTTGACTTCTGGTCCCCAAATTGGGATGTTTAGGATGACCTCCACTTTCGCAGGCAAGAAATGGGTTTCCAGTTTAGAACGGTCCAAGAAGCTTTTGTCGGGAATCATGAGACTGGAGATTGATAGACAAGAGGACTGGGGTGAGGCTTGTGATAAGATCCGGAACCCAGGAAACTTTGGTATCCAATTGTCCTTCCAAATGGAAATACTTCTTCTGTTGCCTACTCTCTATAGGGAGCCTTCTTTGATCACTTCGATACCTTCCATTATACCCGCCCAAGCCCAGGATGAGTTTTTGCACTTGGGAGCGTCAAGGATGTTACCATTTGGGAAGTATATACTTCGGAAGGTTTGAGCCATGAGGGAGTCCGGATTTTTAATCACTCTCCAAGCAACTTTCACCACAAATGCTTTATTGAAAGATCTGAGGTTGCGGAAGCCCATTCCTCCTTGATCTTTAGGTCGACAGAGATTCCTCCAATTCATCCAGTGTATGCTTCTTTCCTTTGATCCACTGTTGTTCCACCAAAACTTCGCCACTAATGAGCTGGGCTCGTCACAGAAGGTGACAGGGAGGAGAAAGCATTGCATCACGTAAGTCGGGATGGCTTGGGCAATAGCTTTGATGAGGACCTCTTTCCCAACTTGATTTAAGAAGTTGGTTTTCCAGCTTCTAAGCTTATTCTGTACTCTCTCTTTGATAAAAGCTAGGGCTTGCTTTTTGCTTCTTCCCCGCAGGGAAGGAAGGCCAAGATATTTACTATCCTCCTCCAAGGGACTGAAACCCAGCATGTTTGAGAGATGGTTCTTCAAATTGACATTGATATTGGGTGAGAACAAAACAAATGATTTTTGGAAGTTCACGGTCTGACCAGTCGACTTCTAGAACAGATGGAGAGTCTGCAGAATTGAAGAGCAGTTTCTTTCATCTGCTGTGGTGAACATCAGGCAATCATCAGCAAACATAAGATGGTTGAGAATAGGGCATCTTCTCTTGATCTTGAGCCCTTCCATACGGTTAGATTCCACTTCTTTTTCCATAATCCAAGAAAAGATATTGGAGATAAGTGTGAAGAGAAAGGGTGATAGGGGATCTCCTTGTCGAATCCCTCTCCCTAGGAGAATTTCACCATGTCTTTCTCCATTTAGGACCAGGGCGAAGGAAGTCAAAGAGACGCAAGCCATGATTCTATCTATCCACCACTTACAGAAACCTATTATGTCCATCAAAACCTGAAGGAGATCCTAATCCACCTTGTCATAGGCCTTTTCCAGGTCGATCTTGAGTGTCATTATCCCCTTCTTCCCCTTCTTTGGGATGAGTACCAGATTTGTTTTATTCAGCCCCTACTCCAAAGCGTCGTTCCTAAAGAAACCTTGGATCATCCCCACCAGGTCTTCTTTAATGGTTTCTGAAAAGGTATGATAGAAACAGCCCGAGAATCCATCCGGTCTTGGTGATTTTGTTGCCCCTATAGAATACACCGCTTCTTTGATTTCCTCTTCGGAGACTTCTCTAGATAGATACGAATTCTTCTCCTCGTCTACCAGCTTCGGAATATAGTCCCCGAGGCACTGAAAGTCAATTGACTGATCTTTCTCAAACAGGCCCTGGTAGTGTCGTAGAAGATATTCTGCAACGTCCCCATGTGCCTCAAGCAATTCCGCACTTTCCGTTTTAAGCCTTATGATGGAATTGTTTCTTCTGTGTTGAATGGTGGATGCATGGAAGAACTTTGTATTTTTGTCTCCACATTTTAGCCATTCAATTCTAGAGCGTTGATGCCAGTATCTTTTTTCGCTTTCCCATTCCAGGTTCAGCTCTTTTTCCATCAATTTTACCTTCACAAATTTTGTTTCTGTCAATTTTCTCCCTTGCAAGTTCCGGATACTAGCCAAGAGTTCCTCATTTTTCTCCTTTTTCTCCTTTTTCCGCTTCCGGTTCAATTTATTCCATTTGATAAGGGAGGTTCTTGTTCTGCCAATTTTCTTTCCAAAACTGTTAGGGGCTCCACCGAGGGTAAGAGAAGCCCAACTATCCTCAATAGTCTTAGGGCATTCCTCATCCATAAGCCATTTAGTCTCGAACTTAAAATATTTCTTGTATTTTCGTGATAAGCCCGAAGGGAGAAGAATTATGGGGTTGTGATATGAGGCAACAACAATTTCCATTAGACATATGACCTTAGGGAAGGCGATGATCCATTCAGTGGAGCATAGAACTCTATCCAGTTTCTCCAAGATTGCATCGTTATCGCTTCTCTGGTTATACCAAGTAAAGCTTCCCCCTTTGATCGGCATATCCAACAACATCGACGAATCCAAAAATTCCTTTAAGCCGTTCACTTCAATCGGGTTTACCGGCACCCCACCTAGCTTCTCTGCCTGGCACATCACAACATTTCAATCTCCCAATACTAACCATTTCTCTTCAGATGCCCTTCTTAGTTTCGACAGTTCCTCCCAGAAGGCTTGTTTTTCTTCTTTGTAAGGAGGACCATAGATAAATGTTTCGAACCATTCTTCGCCCCTGTTTAGGGAGACTTTCGCATCGATAAAGTTCTTATTATAACTGAGTATTGTCACCTTTGTTTCACATGACCACCATAAAGCCAACCCGCCTGCAATCCCCTACGGATCCACATAAAAAGACCCATCCATCTTCATTTTCATTCGTATCTTCTCCATGTATCTCATTTTCTTTTTCGTCTCACTGAGAAAGATTATACTAGGCTTGTGTTTCCAGATCGAGTTTTTTAGAGCCCTAACAGTCTCTTTGTTCCCCAGTCCCCTTACATTCCACGCTAGTAGCGCCATGGAAATCCGAGGTAGAAACCCGAAACGAACACGAAGAAGCAACCAACACTAAGAAAGGAAGACTCACCACAAGAGTACACACACAAGCCAAGCAAAATTTAGAGAAAGGAGCTGAAAATACAACCACAACCACTGAAATTCAGAAGCATTCCATCCACCACAAATAACCACCAAAAGGTTCGACTTATTTTTCAGGGCCTTCCTTACGTACGACTCCGTACAATCGATCCAGTAAGAACCAAAAATTCGGCCAATGGAAGTAAGACTACAGCCGCAACAACAACCATTCAGCATTCAAATGATTCAAGAAAAACCAGCACTTCACAAAGGTAATCTGAAACCTGCAGAAACAGTCGACAAGAGAAAATGGCTATTACGAAACTAGTTCCCAACTCAGTAGAACATGGGTTGCATCATATCAGCACCTACAATCCATAACCATAAAACACCAAGAACGTTGAAACGTAGCCAAAAAAATTACAGCACCCAGCAAATATTCATAGCAACCCATAACAGTTAACAAACATCAAAATTTATCAGGGAAAGGTGAGCACTAGCAAAATAATTCAGTCCACAGAAGAAATGGTGGAATCAACAAGAAAGCGGGGAGCAATAAACCAGCATGGGGAAGAAAGAGAAAAGCCAACAAGAAGCCGGGGGTAGAAAAACGCTGGAAAAAGGGAATAAACCTGATAGATCGGTGTAAATGATGCCCGGAAAAGCTTCGACCCTAAGAGATAACAGCAATAGATCAGAAGACAACCAGATTTTGATGAAAATTCTGGCTGTCGGACGCCACTTTCAGTGCTGGAACGGGGGACCCAACTCCCTGGTGATCTCCTGCCCGTGGAACCACTGACTCCTGAGCCAGGTAAGCGTTGTTGACCTGCTTTCGATGTTCCTCGGTGGCGAGTACAGACTAAGATTTCGGCAAAAACGTGGAAGAGACCGTCAACGCAACCCCGAGCAATCCTCTGCACCCGCAATCTCCTCGAGCAAACCACCAGTCGAGGATGTTTGCTGCGATACCGGAGTACGACGACCTTCTAAGGGGGCGGAGCCACACACTCGCAGGCATCGTTCAATAACGCCGGGGCAGAAATCAATCCGACGCCTGAGGCTCGGAGACTTCGGTTGAGAGGAAATTTTAGGGGCGCGTGGTTGTTACGCGCTCGCTACACGTCTCGTATCGCAAGATGTATGTGTTAAAACTTAGAAGGTCTGGCTCTTTACATTTAGGTTAAAACCCAAGCTCAAGAAAAGAAATAAATATATGTTCATAGATCTCAAGGGATAAAGTAACAGCTAGTCCCTAAATTTAACATTTTTTCTTGACTTAGTCCTTGAACTTTTTTATCCACATAAGTCCTTGAACTTGATACATTTTCATAGCTTGGCCTCTTTTTTCATTTTTGTCCCGGAACATGACAATTGTTCTAAAGTTAGTCCCTAAACTTGAAGTCTATCATACATTTTATTCCTTAATGGAATTCAAGTTCAATGGTCAAGTTTTGAGATTAATATAGAGCGAAATAAGTTCAAGGATCAAATTGATAAAAGTTACTAAGTTTGCGGGCTAATGTGGACAAAAAATTCAAATAAGAAAAAAATGATCAAGTTTAGAAATTACATGTTTTATCCCTAAACTAAAGTATCTTTATAACCTATAAATAAAATCAAAACGAACCAAATTAAGAATCTGTTGTTTGACAAAAGTTGAGGTATTGGGCCTCTTAGTATTTATATTTGAATGTCGTTATATATAAATGGGTAAACTACACAGATGACCACTAAACTATGGGTTTGGTGTCAAAATGACCATTATATTATTTTTTGCCGCAAATGCACCACACAACTATTTAAATGGTTCCATTTTAGCCACACGCCGTTAAAAAACGAAAAAGTTGACGGAACTGTTAAAAAATTGGTATAATTACATATTTGGTCCTCTATATGTATACAATATATCAATTTAGTCCTAATTTTAATCTAATAAAATAAATTAAGTATTCGATAAGATGGTGACACGTGTCACCATCTGATTGGAGTAGGAAAAATAAAAAACTAAAAAACTGCCCTTGGTAGGAATCGAACATGGGACCTTGAAAGTTTAGCACATGAGTTTACCTAGAAATTACATGTTTTATCCCTAAACTAAAGTATCTCTATAACCTATAAATAAAATCAAAACGAACCAAATTAAGAATCTGTTGTTTGGAAAAAGTTGAGGCATTGGGTCTCTTAGTATTTATATTTGAATGTCGTTATATATAAATTTATGCATGTATAGGTTTTTAGTCGAGATTTTATTTTAGTTCAAGTCTCGTTATGAGTAGGTCTTGTCCATATATATTGTAGTTATTACTTTATCCGTTTGTGTTCATGCATAGTGATAATTGATTTTAAAAGTAGTTATACAAATTGTATTGATCGTAATTATAATTTTATTTATACATTATATTAATAGATTGATATTTGATAATTGTCTGTGTAAAAAAAATTACACAAGTATGACTATTTTTAAACTTAAATCTAAAAAATTATTTCTAACCTTAAAACTCTATAACTCTAACAACAAATCATAAACCTTAAATCCTAAATTCTAAGCACTAAAATCCTAAATAACCCCGCTTGTGGAAACTTTATTTTCTACCACCTGTATATATGATAATAATCATATATTAATTGGTTCTAATAATTGTATTGTACGGACATATACTAATTATAACTAATCTTAAGTTAATAAAATATTTATCAATATTCCAGTAAGGCTTTGCATGATCCCTATGTAAACAAACATGACAATCCTTTCAACAAAGTTATATCGAGAGTTGAATTTAAAAAATAGTCTCAATAAAAAATGATTTTATTCTTAGGCGATCAAAATTCGAGTAATTTTTATGTGCATAGTGTGTATAAGTTTTATCAAACACTAAAAATAGAATATATTATGTGCATAGTGTGTATAAGTTTTATCAAACACTAAAAAAGGGTTTTTCTAATTTTTAGTACTATTGACAACAAGAAATTAGTTAGCAATTGTCTTATTAGTCATTCTAACAAATTTATCTATTTTCTGATTTACAATTTTAGTTTTGACAATTTAATTTTATTTTTTAATAGAATTTAATTTAATTCTGAACAAAATTAACTCTAACATCTCACATATGACATACCATGATTAAAAAAAAAACAACTCACTTGCAATATAAAAAGACATGTAATTTTGGATGTTAACCAATATTTTCTTACATATTATTCTGCAATAAAGATTATGCAAATATGGGATTAGACTTAATAAGGCTTTGGCCATAAATTAATTATGCCAATGCCAACAACTTCATCGCAATGTTTGGGTTATTGCTTTCTCTATTTTTTTTATTGTAAAAGAAACATGTAATTTTTATTATGTTTTATCACACGAGTTCAACTTTAATTTTCTTTTATAGTAGTTCATTTTTAATGAATAGAGAAGTAAGACTAAATGGTTAATATAACCCGACAACTTCAAACGATATAATATTTATACAATACATATGCAAATGTATTTGGAAACTATGAAATTCTCGAAATTCAAACGGGTGCTTTCACGTCATCTTCGTCATTACATCAGCTAACATGTTTCCCTCACGAGGGATGTAACATCACCCTTTAAAAGTTCAGCTATTTTTTTTTGAATAGTCAAGTGATTACATAAAATATATGTTCATACTTTTCTTAACTATTTGATAACAAACATAAAAAAAATTATTTGAACCTAAGTCTCAAGATGAACATTATTTTTTTTACTGAGACCACTATTTATTATTTTTTTTTCAAAATGCAACTATTTGTAATTACTTTTAAAGTTTTTGTTTGAAATTATTTTTAATGGAGTGCCATTACAATATATTCAGTTAAAAACCGTACCTCGACTACAATTTAACTAACAACAACTTTTAGACATATTGGGTGTATGGATAATGCTATGTATTTCATAACTCCAAAATTAATTGAATATATAATTATTTAACAAAAATCAATGATTGTTTTATAAAATAAGTTTATAAAAAATTATTCCGCATGTCCATTTAATTG
Source organism: Hibiscus tridactylites (assembly GCA_958450335.1). Lineage (NCBI taxonomy): Eukaryota > Viridiplantae > Streptophyta > Magnoliopsida > Malvales > Malvaceae > Hibiscus > Hibiscus tridactylites. Next base: position 75,578,840 of record OY288270.1, read on the forward strand.
TGGCAAAGTAGTACTCGAATATAAAAATGTTTCATTTAATTACAATAATTTTTTTAATAAAACTACTTATATTTGATTTATTAACCGATTAATTCAGATTAATTACAATAATTGTGGCCAAGAAATCCATTGCAAGAAATCAGAAGGTACAACGGAGAAGAGCAATGCCGGTACTGACGGCGGAGTCTCCTTGCAATTGTCCCTTTCCAGTGATAATATGTCCACCGACAAGGGGAAACAAGTAATTGCGTACAAACAAAGCGTCCCTAATATGATGTGCATGGAGAAGAAGAGCGGTGCTTTGTCGCAGGAACAGACTGATATGTCGTTGGAATTATCTCTTGCAGTGAACGGAAGTTGGGGGCTTGAAGTCGGTGACCAGAATCTCAACAAAAGCTGTAGCATTACGAAAGATTTTGACAGAGACCTTACTCTGGCTCTCACCGATGGTTTAACATCCCACAAGAAGAGAAAGGCAATGGATTGTGCCACCGTAAACAAGAAGAGAAAGGCAAAGGATTGTGCCACCGTAAACAAGAAAAGAAGGGTCAAAACAGAAAGCAGGAGGATGAATGAGTTGAGGGTTTGGCATGATCCATGGTGCATAAAGAAGAGGCTTACGAAGAGCGATCTGAGCGACATGTCAAGGCTGCTGTTGTCAACGGAATTGGTGGTATCCCATATCTTGCCACATTGGGACGAGGATCAAGAAACACACATTCCTCAAGGCTTGAAGGTTTGGGTTTATGACTGTGATACAAACACTGAACATGGATTGGTTTTCAAGCAGTGGAATAATGGAGCTTATGTTCTCATCAGTAAATGGATTCCCGACTTTGTGAAGAGGAGAGATCTTAAGCAGGATGACGAAATCGGACTTTACTGGGATATCAATAACTCGAGGTTCAACTTCTCTCTTCTTAACCGAGCTCCAAGGGAGTAATTTCTTCTTCTGTTTTTCATGCTAACTAACCTGGTCCTGAAGGTTAGAAAATGTAAAGATTACAACAACTACTTGTCTTCATTGAATTTGAAATTGAATTGGTATTAATTTTTTGAAAGGTGAATGTAAAGCCTTCTATATTTAACACTTGTGTCCAATACACAGTTGGATATGGTATAATGGTACGATTCTGCAGATATATGAAAAATTGAATAAATTGAACATATCATATCTAACACATATTTAACCACACCGGACGCCACCAGCCAGTCATGCCCGTGACCGTGAGTTTGGCTGTCATGGATACAGCAGAGCAGGCGTTCGTTTTGATATAAAAAGGATGCTCAAGCTCCTTTGGTGATACCTCTCACAGACAAGTAAAATGGAGTTCTGTTTTAAAACATACAATGTTATCATCCCGTAAAAAGTTTGCATTATAACCATCGAAAGCTAAACACGTTACAACTTCGTTCATGTATCGAAAAACCACCATGCATGGATGGCACATTATTTCAAAAGGATCTAACTTGACTGTCAACAGAACACATTCCAACTCTTTCATGGACAATGAAAGCACAAAATCATCGGTACTGAGGAGCGAGTTCACCTTCCTTGACAATGTAGTTTTGTGCAGGAAATTCTTCACCTTTGAAGTACCTCTCAAGCATATCCTTGACTCCGGCAGCATATCGTAGCTGCACAAGTTCCGTTTTCATCTTAGTTGTTGGCAAAAGAAAGAATGCTAAGTTGGAGAACAAAACATAGAACCTGACCATACCTGTGCATCAATGGTGGTACCAGAAATATGGGGAGTCATTGCTTGATTTGGCATATAACGCCATGGATGGTCCATGGGAGCTGGCTGCGGAAACCAAACATCTCCACTGTAACCTGAAAATTTGGGGGAAAAACATTAAATCCAACTTGCATGTGAGGAGGCATATTGAACTTTAAATATAATAGTTGAACCATTTCTTATCGATTTAAAGAAAATTAATTACCCAATTTATCAGATGACAATGAAAGACCATCCTGAAACTCATTGTTTTTGTTGGGATTTATAAGAAATTTGATACAATTTTTCCGTTTGGAACTGTTGCAACCAAGAATGTATGTTACTTATGTTACTCTGGATTGGGAGATAAATATAGAATGTATTAGATATGATATGTTCAATTTATTCAATTTTTTCATATATCTGCAGAATCGTACCATTATACCATATTCAACCTGTGTATTTGAAATTACCAATCACCAAGTCGTGGACGAGTTGATATCAATCCATATATATTTATGATTAACAAAACTTAAAGCCTTAAAAATCAAAAGGAACCTTTAAATTATTAAAGCAAAAAGAAAATGAAGATTTACCTTAAGGAATCGTAATTCTCGACTTCTTTCTTCTAAAGACGTCGATCAATGAACTTTAGCTGATTCGATTCGTAAGAACCGGATCTAAAACTATCCATTGTATCGGGTTTTAAATCCACCAACATCGAGACCGCATGGAAAACAAAGTGGACAAAACTTATTTTCTTTATTTTTTTAGCTAGGGGCGTATTCTTTTAAATTGTACCTTTAATATTTTTAGAAATTCATATTAAATTTTAAATATTTTTAAATATTTTTTTTAATTTTTTTATTGCATCTCTCAAAATTATTAAATTTTTTAACTAAACCTTCGTTTTTAAAAAAAAAATTCATTTAAACCTCCAAACTTTAAAAAAATTTAACTCCCCCCCCCCTCAAACTTTTACTCCAAGTTATATCACTGTTTTTAGTCAATCTGTTTCAGCTCAGATGATTCCCAGAGTTTGGCTCCAATTGATTACCACATTGGCTACCTTAAATGCGGAGGAATTTCTCTCATTTTCTCGGGAAATAAATAAAGAGTTGAGGTGGAAAATGCGGTTGAGACTCGAGGCCCTTGAGAGTGAGATTCAGTATTTATAGGAGTTTAACGGTTTTTGTTAGTTGACACTTGACAGCATATGGAGATGGGTTAATGACCGGGTTGCGACGGTTAGCGGGAAGTTTTGGTTTTTAAAATAATTGGTTCAGTGTTGGCATGATGGGAAGTGATGACGTGGTATTTTAGACATTAATATATCATTTATTGATCGAATAATTTTGATGGGTATAACAAAGGTTTATTGTCATGGTGATCCTTCATGTTCTATGTGTGTAAATGAGACATTTGTGCTCATACGCAATTTGAGTTTTACTAAAAAAAACTAAAAATAGATTGTAATTATCAAGTCGAGCTCGATCTCAAGCAACTCCAATTATCGATCAAGACGAATTTGAGCACCAAATACCCAATTTAAACAGCTCACGAGCTTAATCAAGGTTTCTAAGTTTGATATCAATATTTTCTTTTGGTTGCCCTTCCGGTTTTTAGGGCTTTTCCCTGATTAATCTGAACTAATTCGCGTCGCACACTTGGCTTTGGTGAGTGAGTCCCCCGCTAGAGATTTTCTGCATACACAACACCTTAAACTCGAGACCTGCTTAAGCAATATCGAGCTATTTACCACTTGGACCAACCTGTTGGTAAATTAAATATTAGTATTAATTATTAAATTAGTCTTCTACCTTTAATATATATTATTACAACCTTCAAGCCAACAATGTCATCGATACGCTTGTGGTTTTAGGCAATGTGAAATTTACGGATGGCAGGAGCCTTTGTTTTATAATCCATGCAGATGAGTCCCCCCCATCTCTCAGCAATGTTTCAAGAACCACACATTAATAAGAACACCTAAGCACGATAGTCATATCCGACGACTATCGACCACAAAATTTTTAGACCAAGGATTCAGCCTATCAAACCATTTATCAAGGGCACACCTATGTCCTAACAAGGCTTTCTCCATTTTTTTCATTATCTTCAAATACCATCAACATAATGGTTCCCAAAATCGAATAGATGCCCCTATTTATACCCAACATTAAAAAAAGTTTAGAGTTTAGAATTAGAGTTTATGTTTAGGGTACTGGTGTTGATGTATTTTTAGAGTTTAGGTTTTATGATTTAAGATCTAGAATTTAAGATTAGAGCTTCAAATATAACTTTTTAATGTTGAGACATAGATAGATAGGGCACCAGAAAAGTACATAGAATTTCTCCCAAATTACGGCCATACCTCTCAAACAGGATTCATTCATTTCCTTGGCCAAGTCATAAACTTTCCAAAATTTCCTGCACCATCCAACCAGACAACAATTTCAAGATATTGTGTTTTAACCTATTTGATCTCACATTTTACATTGTTTTTGGCATAATCGTCGGTATTTAATTCATTAGTCAACTAATTCAGATCAAGTACTATAAAAGTTTGTTGTGGGATGACACTTCTTACTTACTTGTTCCATTCACAACAACACTATTCAAATATTTTACGTTAGTTAAACGATCTAACATCTCATTCCACTAAACCAACTAATAGTCGATATATTTGACGTTATTTATTACATTGATTCAATTTATAAGTGAAAAATTATTAGAGTTTTTATAAGAAAATTATATGTTACTATTTTCGATGATGAGTGTGAAGGAGATCTTGAGTTCTGTCTGTCTTCACGTGAAAAATCGTTGAGGTGGGTGATTGAGAAATTTGAGTGTACGTTGTAATGAATTGCTGAAGTCTCTATTGTTGTGGTCGTTGCTTTTTATTTTGATGATTTCTGTCTTGTTGAGTTGTAACTGGCATGTTGTATTATTTAATACGTTTTTATCATGTTGTAATCATTAATTTTGTCTGAATTAGTTTTGTTATATATACATATATAAGGCTTTTCTTTTATCATAAGGTGTTTATAATGGGCTTTGTTTAATACACTACTATTGTAAAGTGATGGATAAGTATGAATATTATTTATTTTCTAAGTGTTACTATATGTTATAATTAATTCCATTATTAACTGTATTACTATAGTTATTTTTGATATTGTCTTCTTTTATATATATATATCAAAGTTACATATTACTATTACTATTAATTATTATTATTATTATTATTATTATTATTATTATTATTATTATTATTATTATTAATACGAATCATCCTCGTTATTATCATATATTATTATTACCATTAGTATTATAATTACTATTATAATTATTATATTAAACAAAGAGATAGTTTAAATAAAAGTAACATCCCAATTAATTAAAGCCCAAATAAAAATAATATTAACAGTCCATTTACAAATTTATTTAAAACTACATGAGGCCCGTTTGGCCCAGCTACCACCCCAATTTGATAACCCTAACATGTCTCACCCCTTTTGTGCGCCGCAGGATTACAACCAGATCTGACGGTCCAAAACCGAGACTCTTCAGCTGCCTCGGCTCGTACGTGCGGTTCGTGCGAAGCACCTTAGACTCGTGGGATGCCCTAGCGTAGCAGGAACACCAACCGTTGGATCTGGCTTGAACGAGCGGCCAAGATTGCTTCTTCATGCGAGTACGATCCACGCGTGACTCACCGTCTCCCGAAACGTGCGCGTGCAAGCCACCGCTCACCCGTTCGGCTTCAACATACGATCCGTACAGCCACGTCAGCCGCAACAACCCTTGGTCCCCGTCCTCTTCTCCAGCAGCCAAGCATACAAAAAAAACAAAAGTGTCAGGAAAGGACGAGTGCGACAAAGGAATGTCTAACGAATTTCAGAACGAATGCAAACAAAAATACCAGCAACCAATGGCATTTTTTCGCAGTTTTTATGTAATTAGAAAAACCTTGTAATCTCGGACTATAAAGCTGAAAGAACAGTGATGTAATGATGATCCTTTTTTCGAAATAAAAAGAGAAATACAAGCAAGAAAGAATTGCAGAGGTAATCTTTTTCATCTTTATCATCACATCGCATAAAAAAGAGAAAGAAAAGATTTTTGTTTTTACCTTTCCGTTTCATCTTTTTGAGATGGCCTCCGTTCTTTCACCGACGACAATCCCGGCCTTCCCATGCCTTTGAAGGGTGAGTCGATTGAAATAGATCCTTTTCTTTGCAACAGCTTTCGAGTCAAAAAATGGGTTTTGAGGTTCCTTTTTTTAGAAAACAGAAAAGGTCTTGCTTGAGGTTGTCTTCTTGTAATCACTAATTTTGTCCGGACCTTGAACCCCTTTAATTTGTGTTTACCTTGGGCTTACTAGGGTTATTAGGTAAATAAAAAGAAAAAAGAAAATGGAAAAAAAAGAAAAAATATATATTCACATATATATGTATATAGGTATAAATAATACTACTATTACCTTATATTATTACTACTCTGTTAGTATTATTACTATTATAAATATTATCATCATCATGACTATCATTTACTATTATTATATTAATTATTACTATTTACCACTATTATCATATTTTTATTGTTATTATTTTTATTTATTATTATATTTATCTTTATTACTACTATTATTATTAGTAGTATATTTATTATTATTATTATTATAGGATATTACTATTATAATTATAATAAAAAATGAACATAATAAATAAAAGCCCATTTTGATTAATAATAAGAGTCTATCAAACCATTTATCAAGGGCACACCTATGTCCTAACAAGGCTTTCTCCATTTTTTCATTATCTTCAAATACCAGCAACATAATGGTTCCCAAAATCGAATAGATGTCCCTATTTAGGGTATTGGTGTTGATGTATTTTTAGAGTTTAGGTTTTATGATTTAAGATCTAGAATGTAAGATTAGAGCTTCAAATATAACTTTTTAATGTTGAGACATAGATAGATAGGGCACCAGAAAAGTACATAGAATTTCTCCCAAATTACGGCCATGCCTCTCAAACAGGATTTATTCATTTCCTTGGCCAAGTCATAAACTTTCCAAAATTTCCTGCACCATCCAACCAGACAACAATTTCAAGATATTGTGTTTTAACCTATTTGATCTCATATTTTACATTGTTTTTGGCATAATCGTCGGTATTTAATTCATTAGTCAACTAATTTAGATCAAGTACTATAAAAATTTGTTGTGGGATGACACTTCTTACTTACTTGTTCCATTCACAAAAATACTATTCAAATATTTTACGTTAGTTAAACGATCTAACATCTCATTTCACTAAACCAACTAATAGTCAATATATTTGATGTTATTTATTACATTGATTCAATTTATAAGTGAAAAATTATTGGTACAACAATTTTTATAAGAAAATTGTATGTTACTATTTTTAATGATAAGTGCGAAGGGGATCTTGAGTTCTGTTTGTCTTCACGTGAAAAATCGTTGAGGTTGGGTGATTGAGAAATTTGAGTGTACGTTGTAATGAATTGCTGAAGTCTCTATTGTTGTGGTCGTTGCTTTTTATTTTGATGATTTCTGTCTTGTTGAGTTGTAACTGGTATGTTGTATTATTTAATACGTTTTTATCATGTTGTAATCACTAATTTTGTTTGAATTAGTTTTGTTTTATCATAAGGTGTTTATAATGGGCTTTGTTTTTTTTAATATGCTGGTGTAATGCAAGGGTAGCATCTGTTCAACTTTCTTAATCTTTTCAAAGACGACACACACATCATGGTATTACTGGTGCTCGAACCCGGGTCCCAAAGAATGATAAACATCAACCTTTACCACTAGGACACAAGGGATGAGCATAATGTGCTTTGTTTAATGCACTACTATTGTAAAATGATGGATACATATGAATATTATTTATTTTCTAAGTGTTACTATATGTTAGAATTAATTCTATTATTAACTGTATTACTATAGTTATTTTTTATATTGTCTTCTTTATATATATATATATATATATATATATATATATATATATATATATATATATATATATATATCAAAGTTACATATTAGTATTACTATTAATTATTATTATTATTATTATTATTAATACGAATCATCCTCGTTATTATCATATATTATTATTACCATTAGTATTATAATTACTATTATAATTATTATATTAAACAAAGAGATAGTTTAAATAAAAGTAACAGCCCAATTAATTAAAGCCCAAATAAAAATAATATTAACAGTCCATTTATAAATTTAATTAAAACTACATGAGGCCCGTTTGGCCCAGCTACCACCCAATCTGATAACCCTAACATGTCTCACCCCTTTTGTGCGCCGCAGGATCACAGCCGGATCTGACGGTCCAAAGCCGGGACTCTTCAGTTGCCTCGGCTCGCACGTGCGGTTCGTGCGAAGCACTTTAGACTCGTGGGACGCCCTAGCGTAGCAGGAACACCAACAGTTGGATCTGGCTTGAACGAGCGGCCAGGATTGCTTCTCCATGCGAGTGCGATCCACGCGCGACTCACCGTCTCCCGAAACGTGCGCGTGCAAGCCACCGCTCACCCGTTCGGCTTCCACATACGATTCGTACAACCACGTCAGCCACAACAACCCTTGGTCCCCGTCCTCTTCTCCAGCAGCCAAGCATACAAAAAAAATAAAAGTGTCAGGAAAAGACGAGTGCTACAAAGGAATGTACAACGGATTTCAGAACGAATGCAAACAAAAATAGCAGCAACATATGGCATTTTTTCGCGGTTTTTATGTAATTAGAAAAACCTTGTAATCTCGGACTATAAAGCCGAAAGAACAGTAATGTAATGAGGATCCTTTTTTTGAAATACAAAGAGAAATAGAAGCAAGAAAGAATTGTAGAGGTAATCTTTTTCATCTTTATCATCGCATCGCATAAAAAAGAGAAAGAAAATATTTTTGTTTTTACCTTTCCGTTTCATTTTTTTGAGATGGCCTCCGTTCTTTCACCGACGACAATTCCAGCCTTCCCATGTCTTTGAAGGGTGAGTCGGTTGAAGGAGATGTGAAGCCCCTTTTTTGCAACTGCTTTCGAGTCAAAAAATGGGTTTTGAGGTTCCTTTTTTTTCTTCAGAAAACAGAAAGGGTCTTGCTTGAGGTTGTCTTCTTGTAATCACTAATTTTTTCCGGACCTTGAACCCCCTTTAATTTGTGTTTACCTTGTGCTTACTAGGGCTATTAGGTAAATAAAAAGAAAAAAGAAAATGGAAAAAAAGAAAAAAATATATATATACACATATATATGTATGTATGTATGTATGTATGTATGTATAAATAATACTATTATTACCTTATATTATTACTACTTTGTTAGTATTATTACTATTATAAATATTATCATCATCGTGACTATCATTTACTATTATTATATTAATTATTACTATTTACCACTATTATCATATTATTATTGTTATTATTTTTATTTATTATAATATTTATCTTTATTACTATTATTATTATTAGTATACTTATTATTATTATCGGATATTACTATTATAATTATAATAAAAATTGAACATAATAAATAAAAGTCCATTTTGATTAATAATAAGAGTCCAAAAAATAATACTAAGGTCCATTACACATAGTCCATTACAAAATAAAAGCCCAAATAATACATAGCCCATCAACTAAAAAAGAAACCCTAATTTTATCCTTTCTTTTGATACAGCCGCCCCTCTCCAAAGCCGTCAGATCTGCTGAGATCTGACGGTCCAGATGTAGCCTTAGAACAAAACCCTAATGAGGGTGTCGCCCTTGCCCCAGCACCGCACGGACCAGCGTCTCCCTTGCACGCGCGACCATTACTCTGCCCGACGCGCGCGTGCCAAGCCACGACCGTCTCCTGCAACCGGCACGCCGACTGTCAGCGTGTCCCTCCCATTTCAGGAATCCAAACATGCCACAGAGAGAAAAGACAGGGTCAGAATACCCAAAATGGAATTAAAACAAAACAAAAACCAATGTAAAAGGGGGATTTTTTTAGAGAGAGAAGCAAGGTAAACCCGAGAGAGGAGAGACATGAGGGAGCATACTTTGTAAGCAAAAATGGGAATTTGATTTTAGAGGGAAAAAATCACTGTAACCGTTTCAAAAAAGAAATCAATACAAGAGGAATTTTAGAGATATTTTTGGCTCTTTCGATTTTTATTTCGAATATAAAGAAAAAATTTATTTACCTTCAATTCAACGACCGCCATTGATCGGAGCTTCGTTCCGAAGATCCCAACGGTGAAGGGCTTCATCCCGGTAAGGCGAACGTCATATCCAAAAATCGTGAAGATCCGACGGTGGACGACTAGAATTAGGTGAGGGAAAACCGAAGCGTTTCGACCCTTTTTCTCAACGATCGGAGACCTTTCGGCGAATCTACTTCGATAGAGAGGAAGAGAATGCCAAGGCCACTCTCGTGGTGGCCTTGCATGGCAGAAAATTGCGTTGGACCGGCACCGGCGACGACCTGAAAGCTCGATGGCGTGGGCTTGTTTGAGAGAAAAAAAGGGTAAAAGTAAAATAGGAATAAAAGGGGAAAAAAGATGAGAAAAGAAAGAAAGAATGAGAAAAGAAAAAAGAAAAAAAAATAAAAAAGGGAAAGGGGTTCAAAGTGAAAAACCGAATGGGCACTATGAGGTAGGAAATTCTAGAAGTGGATCAAGATGAGAAGAAGAAGAACAAGGGCCCGGTAGAACCAAGAAGAGGTGCAATCAACGCAAGAAGCAGCACCAAAGGACACGATGTCAATAGAATTAATATGTTTAAATAACTTGGAAACCTCAGTCATGCATCACGAGTAGTTAGGCATCCCTAGGATAGGAGCATGCTAACTCACACCATCATAGAATTTTATCTCTTTTCAAAGATTTTTGAAAGACAAGTCGAATACCTCTCTGGATGAGGAGAAAACGATAAAGCGAGAACTAAAAGGATTTCGGGCAAAGACTTTCAAGCCGCCGCTCCAGAATGTCAGGAGAAGTCTTCATATTCGCCACTCATGGATTTCAAATGAAAGCTTTCAAGCTTGCCGACAGATTTCAAGATAAAGGATCCTACAGAGAAAGGGTCCAAACAAGCTCTATATAGGAGGAACTCGCAACTTCAGGATCTCGAAAGTGGAGGGTCTTACGGAGAGGGGACTTGTAGATCCTTGATTTCAGAGAGGAGTTCAATAGAGAATGAACTACTACTCGAAGAGTACGCTAAGGAAGAGGAGTTCTATGGAGAAAGAACTCAGAATCCTAAGGCTTAAGGATCTCGAAAGCGGAGGGTCCTATAGAGAGAGGATTTGGAGATATTTGATTTCAGAAATACGAGGACGAGGGTTCTATATAGGAAGAACTGCCACTCGAGGAATACATAAAGGAAATGAGTTCTATGGAGAGAGAACTCATGTTCTTAAAGCTTCAGAGAGAAAATTGCTCGGTATAGCGCGTTGCAGCTCTAGGGGAGCAAATGGTCCGACGAGGAAGTTGGACAGAATTAGTGATGACCAGTTTGCTTTATGACCATGAATAAAAAGCAAGTCCACTTGGACGCCCAAGTTCGCCTTTTGGCCGTAAAGGGGAGGCAAAGATATTTGGAGTTTCAGCTTGCTTTTTGACCACGAAATGGACAACTTGCTTTTAGACCTTGAAGGGAAGGAAAAGTTGTTTGGATGACCAGCTTGTTCTTACAAAAAAAAGAAAGACAAAGCTATTTGGAATCTGCTCATCTAATCGGGCACTTGGAGAATAAAACCCGCCTATCCGTTCGGGCACTTGGAGAATGGAAATCTGAAGAAAAAAAGAAAAAGAAAAAAAAAAACTGGAAAAAACTTTATGTCTATCTGTTAGGGGCATCTAGGAGAGAATCTACGATCGAAAGGCTTTGGGAAGAGGAATTACTTGGAATCGCGTGGCTGCGTCGGGAGTAAACTGTCCAACAGGGAAGTAGGACAAAATTAGTGCTTATGGTCTTTGCTTTATTCTAGTTCCACAAGTATAAGCAAAGAGGGGCAGCTGTAATCACTAATTTTGTCCGGACCTTGAACCCCCTTTAATTTGTGTTTACCTTGGGCTTACTAGGGCTATTAGGTAATTAAAAAAGAAAAAATGGAAAAAGAAAAAAATATATATACATATATGTATGTATGTAGGTATAAATAATACTACTATTACCTTATATTATTACTACTATGTTAGCATTATTACTGTTATAAATATTATTATCATCATGACTATCATTTACTATTATTATATTGATTATTACTATTTACCATTATTGTCATATTATTATTGTTATTATTTTTATTTATTATTATATTTATCTTTATTACTATTATTATTATTATTATTAGTATACTTATTATTATTATTATCGAATATTACTATTATAATTATAATAAAAATTGAACATAATAAATAAAAGCCCATTTTGATTAATAATAAGAGTCCAAAAATAATAATAAGGTCCATTACACATAGTCCATTACAAAATAAAAGCCCAAATAATACATAGCCCGACAACTAAAAAAGAAACCCTAATTTCATCCTTTCTTTTGATACAGCCGCCCCTCTCTACAGCAGTCAGATCTGCTGAGATCTGACGGTCTAGATGTAGCCTCAAAACAAAACACTAATGAGGGTGTCGCCCTTGCCACAGCGTCGCACGAACCAGCGTCTCCCTTGCACGCGAAACCATTACTCTGCCCGACGCGCGCGTGCCAAGCCACGACCGTCTCCTGCAACCGGCACGCCAACTGTCACTGTGTCCCTCTCATTTCAGGAACCCAAACATGCCATAGAGAGAAAATACAGGGTCAGAATACCCAAACACGGAATTAAAACAAAACAAAAAGAAAAGCAGAGAATCAGCAAGAGGCAACACACTAAGTCAACTAGACATAAGATCAGAGGCAAAGAGAGATAATGTACTGAGTTTGTTTTACATGGATGTAGTCTCGGTATAAAAGAAACCGAGAAAACCAATGTAAAAGGGGGGATTTTTTTGAGAGAGAAGCAGGGTAAACTCGAGAGAGAAGAGACATGAGGGAGCATACTTTGTAAGCAAAAAGGGGGATTCGATTTTAGAGAGAGAGAAATCATTGTAACCGTTTCAAAAAAGAAATCAATACAAGAGAAATTTCAGAGATATTTTTGGCTCTTTTGTTTTTTATTTTGAATATAAAGAAAAAATTTATTTACCTTCAATTCAACGACCGCCGGTGATCGAAGCTTCCTTCCGACGATCCCAACGGTGAAGGGCTTCATCCCAGTGAGGCGAACGTCATATCCGAAAATCGTAAAGATCCGACGGTGGACGACTAGGATCTGGTGAGGGAAAACCGAAGCGTTTTGGCCTTTTTCTCAACGATCGGAGACCTTTCGGCGAATCTACTCCGATAGAGAGGAAGAGAATACCAAGACCACACTCGTGGTGGCCTTGCATGGCCGAAAATCGCGTTGGAGCGGCGCCGGCCTGTAAGCTCGATGGCGTGGGCTTGTTTGAGAGGAAAAAAAGGGTAAAACTAAAATGGGAATAAAATCCCTAAACATGGATCTGGTTTCTAAGTCTCTTCTTTTTACTCAAGCGTAAATCCCCATAAGACATAACTCTTTTATTTCGTTAATTAATCACCGAATAACACATTTCCTAATTTTATGCCTTACCTTTGATATTGTTTTGAGATTTGTCAATCAATTCCCCATTATGTTGTTTTTCTATTATTTTATTTTCCTTATATATATATATATATATATATATATATATATATATATATATATCAAGGCTTTTCCTAGTTACCAAGTATAATACATAATATATTCTAAATCTAATTTTCCAAAGTCACGAAACTACCCGACCAAGTACAAAGAGGCGGCCGGAAAGAGCGTGGCGACCAGAAAGGGCATGGATTAGGTCAAGAGATGGATTCAACTTCGAGGAAATAGCTTGTTTTCCGGGACTTGATACCAACAGTTTTAGAGTGTCTTGAATTGCTAGAGAAGAAAGCAAATCCGGCTCCAACAATTTTTGGCTGAAGTTTTCATTTCCTTGAACATGATTCGGGGGCAAGAAGGGTACCCGTAGGACTTTTGTAACACCCGTGTTTTGGGGTTGGGAGTTTGGTGTGTGTGTTGAGTTCGAGTAGTCCTAATCGGTTTAATTTAATTAGACCTTAATTTAATTTAAAAGAGCCTAAAATCCTCATAATGGCATTTTTGTAATTAAGTCAAAATAAAGAAGACAAGCTTTTTGAAACAAAAAGAAAAAAAGGGTATTCTTCTTCATTTCTTCATCCAACGTGAAAACCCTCCCAAAACCCAAAATCACTATTACATCTCTTTTCTCCATCATCTCAAGGGCTCCTTTGAAGGTAATTTCGTTTGTCAATTCTCCTTTTCATTCCAAGCATCTCCATGGTTTTAGATTTCAAAATGGGTAATCTTTTAAGTTTTTCAAGTTTGAAGAAAGTATGAAACTTTAATGGGTTTTCCACTTGTTTTTGGTTCGGTTTGTTTAGTTAAGTTTTGAGTTAAGCTCACCTTAATACACCTCATATTTTGAAATGGAAGGATTTTGACAAAAATCCTGAAATGGGTCTTGGGGGCATTTTTGAAAGTGTCAAAACTTGAATTTTTGGTGTGGTTTTGTGTTGGGTTGAAGGGCCGATGGTATAAGGTTGTTAGGAAAGTGTTTTGGAAGTCTTTAGAGGTCATTTGGGTGTTGGAAATGGTGGATTTCAGCTGGGTATTTGGGGAGTACGAAAATGTGAGTTTTGTGGTTAGTTTGAGTTTGAAACTATGAAGTTTTGGCTTGTGATTGTGGGTTGAGATTGTGGCTGAGTTTAGCAATGATTTGGTTGAGTAATACCTTGTCTTTTTATTGGTTAGAAGCAAGAGGAAACATCAGAGAAGGTTCGGGATCGAATCCGGAAATTGTGGAGGCTTGTGTAGCTTTGCTTGGTTTGCTTAAGGAAGGGTGGTGAGTGAAACTTCCAAATTTATTAAAATTGGTTCAAGTGTGTGTAGTTGAGGTTTTGGGATGTGCTTGGTAGGCCATTCCAAGGTAGAAGTTAAGTTGGTAGCTTAACTTCTTGTGTGTTAATAAGCTTTAAATGTTTATGCCTATTATGATCTTGTGAAGCATGATTTGGTTATGTATGAGTATACATTGATGTGTGTGATGATGGATATGTGCTATAAATGATGGTTGTTATGGTGTAGTTTTGATAGTATGATTGGCACTAGTTAACTTACCGGGTATAAATGATCGATCATTAGGATTAGTATGCACACGGTTGAGTCAAATTCGTGCGTGGCCTTGGTGGCGTTAAGCCATCAAGGAGGAGTACGGTGATGTAATATTCCACCGGACATGTTTATATTATACGTGATGATGAGTGGAATCCCATCCGTAGGGCATGTGATGATGAGTGGAATCCCATCCATGCGAGGTTCGGTGATGAGTGTAATCCCACCGAGGTAATGTTGTTGTTGAGTATAATCCGCGTATCCGAGTAAACTAATAGTGGCCAATATACTTGTTCATGTGGTTATGTTGCTTAGATAAATGCCTTATCTTGTTGAGCTTAATACGAAGTAAGGTGCCATATTATTGTCTCTTGTGTTGCAAGTTAGATTGCTATATTGATGCTTACGTATGTTTGTGTGTGATGTAAGGATTATATGCTTGAACCATGCATTGTTGTTGTTTTGGTTTTAGAGCATCCTCACTAAGCTTCTAGCTTACGCTCTCGTTTTCGACAATGCAGATCACTAGCGTGGAGTTAGCAAGGAGCAAGGCGAAAAGGGCATTCCAAGCTCTTGTAGTTGCTCAAGTATGGTTTAGTAAATAAAGTAGTAGTTTAGCAATGGGGCTGCTATGTGATTGTATGACTCATAAATGTTGAATGTTGTTTATGTTTTGCTTCAGATTTGTAAACCATGTTATGCTTTGTCGAATGCTTGTGATGAAAGGTTATGCGTTTGGATGTTATAGGTTGTTTTTGAATGAGCATGTAAACCTTATGTGTGAAGCCATGTGCCTTTTGGCTTTAAGCTTTTGAGTATGCTTGAAATGAAATATTTATCCTTATTTGAATGCCTTGTTGAAATTGACTCGTTGATCACCTAAATTGTTCTACATGCTAGTGCTTGGTTGTTGAATGTTGTATGAATGCTTGTATGTGGCTAGGGAAGTCTTAAAATGCATTTAGTGTTGAGTCTTGTGTTGTTTTGCTGCAATTTGGTGTCTTGCAGTGCAGGGCGTATCGATACGCCTAAGGGCCGTATTGATACGGTCCTATACTTTGGGACACAAAATTGGCTAAGGGTACCGATACTCAGGGGCGTATCAATACGCCCAATCTTTACTGGAAATCCGAGATTTTCACGAGTCTTTGGTGTATCGGTACGGGCTCTAAGCGTATTGGTACGGTTTTGTCTCGTTGACCGCGAGATGTTGACCGAGAAGGGTGTATTGATACGCCCAAGGGCTGTATCGATACGGTCTTCTTGAGTTGACTGAAGGTAGTTAACTTGGTCAAGGCGTATTGATACCCTTGACTGGTGTATCGATACGGCCTGCTCTGTGACTTTAAAATGGGTTGTTTAACATGTTGTTTGGGTTTGGTTGCTTTTACCTCGTGATGTTTTCATGCTGTCGTGATCACATAGGATTTAAATATGCCTTTAGACAAGATATAATTAAAAGAAATTTTCTAGGGTTGCTAACCGAGGTGGGACCTTAACGAGTTTCACATCGGTTTTCCCCGTGTAGCCTACTCGAACCGGTCAGCCGACCAGACCGGGACGAGGGGGTTACAACTTTTACTATGACTATCTTGTAACGAGGATCATCCTTTACGTTCAAATGAAAGTTGACCTAAGAGGAATCACTTATATGACCAACACCTTTGACTTGCATACATTTGTAACATTTGTAGCATATATCATTTCAAAGTAGCATCGTCAATCATGCATCCATCTCATGATCATGCATTTGTTAATTTGAGTCCATAATACATCCATCATTGGACATTAAAATTTGCTTAAGGCATTTCATTGCATTATTACTAATTGGGGAGAACACTCATCCGAGAGAGAGAAAGAGAGAGGAAAGAATGGACAAGGGAACGGTTTCTAGCCAGTGCAGCTTTAGAAGCATGAATAACCTAGTGGCTAGGATGGATAAGCTCGAATAGCTTCGAGAACATTTGGTTCATAATCAAAGGGAGATAATACCGTATATGAGGAGAATAAACCTTTACAAAAATCCAATTTTCATTATTGGTGAAAACTGATTGTACCCAAGGGAATGGTACAACTAGCCCGGAGCAAACGGCTACTGGCAAAGGCAATTCAAACCCGTTGATCCCTGTGTATTTGGGAAAAATGCAAGTCTCGACTCAAGAAAAGTGAATTGGAGACATTACTTCGCTTCATGAAAGAAGAAGCGATGTTTGGGCAAGTCCGACAGAAATTTTGGCACAACGTGCTTAAATACGGCAAAGTTTAAGACAATGGATAATTCAAATGTCCATCGAAAATCCATTTTTACGAATGGTCGAAGGGAAATAAATCCTTTGCAAAAATCCAATCCTCATTATTGGTGAAAACTGATTGTACCCAGGGGAATGGTACAACTAGCCCAGAGCAAACGGCTACAGGTAAAGGCAATTCAAATCCGTTGATCCCTTTGCATTTGGGAAAATGAAAAAGGAATAAGCTAAGCTGTAGATTGTTCCAAACGAAGAGTATAGTTATTTTTATCATAACGAAAGTTTCATTTTGTTATTTAGAAAATATTTTGGTATTCCTTAATTCTTTAAACATTTCATAAGCTTACTCTTGTTTTCCAATTACACGTGTATATACTTTTTGAGATTAACTTTAATTCAATTTAAAAAAAGAATTTTTTTCTAAAAGATCGAATGTTGTGAGGACGTTATAAATATGAAAACCCTATGCTCTACTTAGGCCAAGGGAGGAATGACAATGAGTGTTCAGGAATAATGGGCCACTCCCTTTGAGTGAATTTTACCTCTCGGACATTGTTGTCTAAGGTTCTTGAATGAAGTGATAACCCTAAAACTTCTACCACCTGAAGACCAATTTTGATATCCATGTATAGGAGGACATTTGGCATTCCTTCAATTCCAATCACATAGAAAGAAAATAAAAAAAAATACCCATTGTTGTCCCCGTTTGAGCTTGTTGAACTCTTTTTTCTTCTAATCGAACCCAAACCAAGGATCACCCCTACACCGGGGGGCAAAAAGGATTGAAGTCTATGGATAAGTAAATGACATGAGATTCTAATTATGCTATAAAGATGAGGCCTTGAAGGGCAATAAAAGAGAATAGATGCATTGAATACATTTTCAGTTTAAGCAGCAAAAACATCAAAAGGAAACAACGAAAGAAAAGTAGGTGCTCAAAGAGCTACCCAAATCAAGTCGAAAGATTACCGACATAAAAGTTGAAGAAATCAAAAGCAAAAGCACTAAAGTGAAAAGTGCAGTTTTGTAAAATAAGAGAAGCAGATAAATAAAAGGGACAAGAGGATTCCCTATCCAAATGAATCCCTGCTTAGATGAGCCTCGAAAGAGTGTTCACCTTTTATCAAAAGCCTGCACTAATACAATGCAAAGGTGCAAATTGATCCAAAACTACACTTGATGAAAGGAAATGAACTCTATGGGTGAAAACCTCAAAAAAAGAGGGGCAGTCTAGAGCGATCCAAAGAAATAAAGAAAATAAATAGCATTTCATCTGAGCATAATGAGACTTCCAGTTGGAAAAATTGATCATTGGTTTCACCACCCTAAAACACTTATTTGGGATTTTTTACCCTTTCTTCTGTAGCCAAGAGCCTTAGCCTACATTACAAGCCATAAAAGACCATTTGGACCATACACGGAAGGATGAATTTGTCTTCAGATTACATCCCGCCTATCGGGGTTAACCTTTCTTCAAGGATTGCCACACTTCTAATGCCTGATTGAGATCATAAAAAAGGGAAGGATGGGACATGATGAGTTAGTGAGTTAAAGAGAGCAACCTTTAAATAGGATAGAAACTAGGAATGGGAGTCGCTCCTCTCAGAAGCCTAATAGCCCAGAAAAAATTTCACATGTGCATCCTTGCAACATTCGGAAATGTCACTCAGGTCAACCTTTTCTCAAAGACCCCAAACTTGATTTTCATTTGACATGGTTCTTTAAAATGCATATTTACATAATAAAATTATTTTTAACCAATCACTTGCATAAGTCTTCTACATGGAAATGAACAAGCGGACTGACCATGGCTCGAGGTAAAGCCATCAGTACCCGAAGGGGCACCCTCAGAGGTTCAAACATTACTAATACCTCCAGTTCAATTTTCAAGATCGTCTTCGGTGAAATGTTGAGCTACGAAGTCGACCTTCGCTAAGAAGTATTAGAATAGAACATGAGGGTAAAAATTTTGACGTTAAGAATCAGGGAACAGAAGTTACCTCTAGAGCCTAAGCATCTTGCCGGAAGGAATGTCCCGAGAAGGACCGTGTGCGCCGCGCACCAAGATGAGATAGTAAGTATCGTCTGAAATCAACTCGACAAAAGGTGACGAAGACATGCCTAAAAAAGAAGGAAGATAGAAAAGAAGAAGAGAAGCCGAGACGAAAACCCAAAAGGCACTTTGGGGCAAAGGAGCAAAATTCAGAAGAGATGCTTTTGACCAAAAATTTAGAAGAACGAGGGCCGAAAGGTTGTGGCATCTTTAGATAGAAGACACCATTTAAAGTAGCCGACATTAATCGGAGGTTAGTCGGAAGAGTCAAAGGTAGAAGTTGACTTCAAGATGAAAACTCAAAGGAGTACCCAAACAGAAAAAAAAAAAGAAGAAAGAGGAGCAAAATTAGTACTTATGGTCTTTGGTTTATTCTTGTTCCACAAGTATAAGCAAAGAGGGGCAGTTGTAATCACTAATTTTGTCCAGACCTTGAACCCCCTTTAATTTGTGTTTACCTTGGGCTTACTAGGGATATTAGGTAATTAGAAAAGAAAAAAATTGAAAAAAGAAAAAATATATATACATATATATATATGTGTGTATGTAGGTATAAATAATACTACTATTACCTTATATTATTACTACTATGTTAGCATTATTACTATTATAAATATTATCATCATCATGACTATCATTTACTATTATTATATTGATTATTACTATTTACCATTATTGTCATATTATTATTGTTATTATTTTATTTATTATTATATTTATCTTTATTACTATTATTATTAGTATACTTATTATTATTATCGAATATTACTATTACAATTATAATAAAAATTGTACATAATAAATAAAAGCACATTTTGATTAACAATAAGAGTCCAAAGAACAAATAAGGTCCATTACACATAGTCCATTACAAAATAAAAGCCCAAATAATACATAGCCCAGCAACTAAAAAAGAAACCCTAATTTCATCCTTTCTTTTAATGCAGCCGCCCCTCTCTATAATCGTTAGATCTGCTGAGATTTGACAATCCAGATGTAGCCTCAGAACAAAACCCTAATGAGGGTGTCGCCCTTGCCCCAGCGTCGCACGAACCAACGTCTCCTTTGCATGTGCGACCATTTCCCTGCCCGAAGCGCACGTGCCAAGCCACGACCGTCTCCTGCAACCGGCACGCCGACTGTCACCGTGTCCCTCCCAATTCAGGAACCCAAACATGCCACAGAGAGAAAAGACAGGGTCAGAATACCCAAAATCGGAATTAAAACAAAACAAAAAAGAAAAGCAGAGAATCAGCAAGAGGCAACACACAAAGTCAACTAGACATAAGATCAGAGACAAATAGAGATAATGTATTGAGTTTGTTTTACATGGATGTACTCTCGGTATAAAAGAAACCGAGAAAACCAATGTAAAAGGGGGGATTTTTTGGAGAGAGAAGCAAGGTAAACCCGAGAGAGGAGAGACATGAGGGAGTATACTTTGTAAGCAAAAAGGGGGATTCGATTTTAGAGAGAAAAAAACCAATGTAACCGTTTCAAAAAAGAAATCAATACAAGAGAAATTTTAGAGATATTTTTGGCTCTTTCGTTTTTTATTTTGAATATAAAGAAAAAATTTATTTACCTTCAATTCAACGACCTCCGGTGATCAGAGCTTCGTTCTGACGATCACAATGGTGAAGGGCTTCATCCCAGTGAGGCGAACGTCATATCCAAAAACCGTGAAGATCCGGCAGTGGACGACTAGGATCCGGTGAGGGAAAACCGAAGCGTTTCGGCCCTTTTTCTCAACGATCGAAGACCTTTCGGCGAATATACTCCGATAGAGAGGAAGAGAATGCCAAGTCCACTCTTGTGGTGGCCTTGCATGGCCGAAAATCGCGTTGGAGCGGCACCGGCGCCGGCCTGAAAGCTCGATTGCGTGGGCTTGTTTGAGAGAAAAAAAAGGTAAAACTAAAATGGGAATAAAATCTCTAAACCTGGATCTGGTTTCTAGGTCTCTTCTTTTTACTCACGCGTAAATCCCCATAAGACATAACTCTTTTATTTTGTTAATTAATCACCGAATAACCCATTTCCTAATTTTATGACTTACCTTTGATATTGTTTTGAGATTTGTCAATCAATTCCCCATTATGCCATTTTTCTATTATTTTATTTTCCTTTTATATATATATATATATATATATATATATATATATATATATATATATATATATAATATCAAGGCTTTTCCTAGTTACCAAGTATAATACATAATATATTCTAAATCTAATTTTCCTTTTTATAGTTTACATATGGTATATGTATATATATATATATATTATGTGTTTATCATGTGTCTTATATTTTATTCTATTCATTTCTCATTATTTGTTCGTATTTATCATTTTTATTGACTTATTCGTATTGTTTCATGTCCTATTTAATTTATTCTCGTATGTTATGTTAGGTTGCATTCGAATTAAAATGTAATGTGATGTCTTTTTATTCGGGAATGAACGAGGCCAGTACCAGTCGTAGTGGTGGTGGTTCGAATGTTCCTTCTCGATATTAAGACTTTTAAAATCTACTCACCCGTATAACCAAATTTCAATATGATTTGTCACTTAAATTCGCAAAATTTAATATTAACTAAGCGATAATGATTTTGGTACCAATTTTGGACACGACGGGGGTGCTCATCCTTCCCCGCGTGTAACCGACTCTTGAACCCATTTTTCGAAGGAAAATCTCTGGTTTTAATTTCGATGTCCGATCTACCAGTTTTAAATGGACGGTGGCGACTCCTCCCCTTTTCAATATCCGATTAAATTTTCAAAATTAATTAAAACCCCAATTCTTCCAAGTGACACCGAGGTATTTTTCTAAAATTTAGTCGCTACACTTCTAGGTGGGTTTAGTACGAGAGAGGGTAGTTTCTAGGGTTTAGGTTTGTTTGGGATTCTTTTCGGAGACGTTTCGAGGTCACCGGATGGTGGATATCACCGGCCGGTATTAGATGGTCGAGGAGAGGTCTCTGGCGGCTAGGGTTTTAGAGTTGGAAAATGGGGCTAAGTTTGGTTTAGGTTAGGTATTTATAGAGTTTTTAGGTTTTAATTTTAGGGTAATCTCGCGTTTGGTCCCTCCGTGTCGCGTCCTTAGCAAGTTAGGGGTCTCCGCGTTTTCAAATTGCACCTTAGGTCCCTAGGGTTTTGTGTTCGTTTTCAATCTCGTCCCGATTCGAGTCACCCACGGTCTTTCTAGTCATCCCCTCCCCATATTTTGAGTCTATTTCAATTTAGTCCCCATTCACAGTTTTGTATTTATTTTCATGTCTCTTCGATTTGGCCACTATTTTTTGCATTTCTTCCATTTTGGTATTGTTTCTTGCTTGATTTTATTCGTATGGTATGATTAATATATGTTTGTTTGTTTTAATGTATTTTGTTTATGTTTTTATTGTATGTTTGTATGAATATAATGTTTTTTTGTCATATTGTTGCTTCTTTATCAATGGTGTTGTGTTTTCTTAAGGCTTAATGTAAAAATTACTTAACATGTTATGTAATCTAAAGTCTAATGTTAAACAAGGGTAAATGGTCTTTTGTTCAAATGTTTAACTTAATTTAATTGATTAGTGGTGTTTTCTAATGTGATGTATAGAAACAATTAGAAGCTCATTTTTTTAAAATTTGATAAAAACGTCAATATGTTTAATAAAATAATATGTGTTTTCAAATGATATTAATTTTGGGTCTTGTTGAATTGTTTCTCTTAATACCCATTAATTTGGAGTTTTTGGGCCATAGGTTTTAAATGAATAGATTTAGATTCTTTTGGGCTTGTTTCGTAGTTTAGGTGGGCCCGTGTTAGTTAGATTAGTCTTTAGTTTGGTCAAATCGATTTAATTGTTCCGGATCATGTGTCTGCCTCATTGGGGCACGGTTCGAACAATTAGGTCGGTTTAAGTTTAGAGCTTAAATTAGGTTTAGGTCTCTAATCGGTCAATTAACTTAAATTCATCCTTGGCTTATTAGTATGGATATGAAGTTCGTTAAGCCAGTCTAGCCACATTCACTTAAATGATAAAATTAATATTATTTCTACACGGGATAAAACAAGATAATCCATAATTGATCCGAGTCCCTTAATTAGGATTGAAATGATCAAGGATTTAATATTAGAATCACATAATGAATAATTAGATCACTAACGAAATTTCCATAATTCGAGCCTTTAAGTTAGGGCCTTGGGTGGGCTTTTATTTGTTTATTTTCAAAGCTCTTTTATGGCATGCATCTTATACATGTCATTCAAGAAACCGCTAATTATTAAGCATGTTAATATACCCAAAGAGTGGTATTAATTAACTCCGGTATTCGTGTTATGATAGTCCAAGCTTAATGGAAACCCATTGTTTTGAGTTTTGAGTTTTTCAAGTTCTAAGTTAAAAATCCAAACTTTATTGACTTTTGATTGAGCTTTTGATTTCTTGAAGTTAGATATGTATTTGGTAGCCCAAATGGTCCAACATATATGATTTTTACATGGTTTTTTAATGATTCACAGATTTGGGTTTAAGTGGGGTTTTAAAGTGCCTTGGAATGGGTTTTGGGGCTGATTAGTGTGGGAATTTGATGGCTGTTGATTAAGTGGTGTTTGAGGGTTGTTTTGGGTGTATTAGATGACACCTTGGAGGTTGGAAATACAGTTTTCTAGTTTGGCTTTTGGGCAGCTCGAAAATGGCACTTTTGGGGTTGTCTTTAGTTTGAATTCGTGTGATTTATGCTTGGATTGTATTCCGGGTTTGCTACAGTGATTTGTGGACTGAAATGTGGTTGTTTTGATTGTGTTGGATTGCTTAGAAGCAAGGAATTGTGTTGGTGAAGCCTCAGGAACGAATCCATATAGCTTGGTGGATTGATCGGCTAGAGTTGTTGAGCTTGGAGTAGTCGGTGAGTGGTTAACGATCTCAACTTGGTTTAAATGGTTTCCAAACATTTCGGTTCGAGCACGTGGACCTAGGTCGAGCTTGCTAAACCCGCCTAGAGTTGAGATTAGATTGGTAGTCTAATCTCAAGCTTTAGTTAGAAGACTATGGTTGAACTTGAGCATTATGTTTATGCATCTTGTTCTATATTTATATGATTAATGTTGTTATGTATATTGTGATATACATGTGTGATGAGGCATGATGTTTTATGCATTGTGATATGCATGTGTTGTTGGAGTGTGGTTTGTGCATGATTGTAAATCATGGTGGATACGTGCTAGGCATGGGGTATTGGTAAGAATATTGTATTGTAATGACCTTGTGATGAGTTAGTATTGGCACTAGTATGCTTGGGTACAAATGATCGATCATTAGGATGTTTAGTGTGCACACGAGAGTCGAAATACGCGCATGTTCTTGGTGATGGTAGTCATCAAGATGGAGTACGGGTACGCCTGGAAATCTTCTTTTATATGTTAGTCGGTGATGAGTGGAATCCCATCGACGGGCCGTGAGGATGAGTGGAATCCCCTCCGCGTGAAACGGTGATGAGTGTAATCTCGCCGTAAGGTAATGGTTGAGTTGTTGGATGTGAGTTCCAACGGTTGTTATCCGCGTATTCGGATCATAGCTAGGTGCCAATAGGTTTTGTTGAATGTGTATTCATATGGATGTGGACATGTTGAGCATGGCATGACATTTGATGATATGTTCATGCATTTTATATATTTGACTCTTGTGGCTTTGAAGGTAAGAAAACATGCATTCTTCCTTGGTTTTGTTGCTAGTGCTTGGACTCTACATTGTCGAGGTTTGTTTTATGAGCTTACCCTCACTAAGCTTTACACTTACGCTCTCGTATGTTTGACAATGCAGATCCGTAGTTCGTGGGTTGCTTGTGCAAGGAGAGGGCCTCCAAGTGTGCATTCTTAATCCTCAAGTATGAACTTTTAAGTTATGAGATGTAATGGATAAGCAATGGGATTTGTGTTGTTGGTTGTGGCTATTTGTGCCATGTATGTTGGCCTTGTGCCCTTATCTCTATGCTTGTATGGCATGTTTAATGGTTGGATATTTAGTTCCTTTTATAGTATGCTTTGAGAATGTTGTTGATGCTCCTTGTTCGTTCTAAATGTCTCGTATGCTGAATTCTTGGTTGGTAAATGTTGTATGTATGTTTGCTTGTGGCAAGGTGAGTCTTAATTTGCATATAGAGTTGAGTTTTTGTGTGTTTTGCTGCAAATTTGAGTGTTGCAGTGTAGGGCGTATCGGTACGCCCAAGGGCCATATCGATACGGTCCTACACTTTGGGACTCAAATTTGGCTTAGCGTACCGATACACGGGGGTGTATCGATACGCCAAAATCTCTCTGGAAATCTGAGATTTTGGCGTATCGGTACGGGTCTAGGGTGTATCGGTACGATCTTGTATCGTTGACCGTGATAAGTTGACCAGATGAGGGAGTATCGGTACGGTCAACCAGTTTACCGCTACGGTCTCCCTGGGTTGACCTTGGGCTGTTGACCTAGTCAAGGCGTATCGATACCCTCTTCTAGTGTATCGATACGACCTGCTGTTTAATCTAAAATGGGTTGTTTTAATTGTATGTTCGTTTGTTTTGCCTCGCTTGTTGCTTCCGTTGTCGTTGCTTCACATATGATGTATTAAAACATCTAGACAAGATAATAATTAAAGAAATTTTTTCTAGGGTCGTTAACCGGAGTGGAACCTTAACGGGTTTCGCCTCGGTTTTCCCCGTGTAGCCCACTCGGACTGGTCAGTCGCCCGGACCGGGACGAAGGGGTTACAAAAACACTCTACAATAACTATATGTATGATCCTCAGACTTGAGATCATCATTATTTCAACATCGTGAGTGACATATTTTGATACGGTCAAACGTGTGTCGTAACTAACTACACTATAAAGACTGATATTGGATACGTCACAATTTATGTAGTGAAATATGGTTGATCAAGATAGGATTCGTCCCTCCTACATAATAGAAGTAATATCGTAGGCCACTTGATTGAGTGAGACTAGAAATTCATGGCCATGCTCGAATAAGTTGATATGAGATATCATAGTTATTCATTTATAATAGTCTACTCAAGATATCAAGAAATATTAGATTGACTATACAAGTGTGATTGTTCCATGACTTGTGTTCAATTTAGATATAAAGGATAAAAGGAGATACATAAATAAAGTTAATCATGAAAAGGTTATGTCGAATCATGTTTTCCTGTAACTTAGGTGACAATGACATATTGCTAGATGTCACTCATTGTTTGTAATATTAGAAATGTTCTAATATTTACTACTAACGTTACATGAACCTACATGGTCACACCCATAGCTGAAATGAGTATATATTAAACGAATTATATATGTACAAATTTATTTTACATGAATTTAGTTAAATTAATATATATTTGATATATATAATTTAACTATTGGATAAATGTTAAAAGAATAATAATTATTGTAATTATGCCTCTTTATTTTTATATATATATATATATGATATAATTATATTTAAATCAATATATATATATTGAAATCCTAATTAAGTTGAATTGTTATTATATATATTTAATATATATATATATATATATATATATATTGAAATCCTAGTTAAGTTGGATTGAGATTATATATATATTTAATATATAAATAATGAAATCCTAGTTAAGTTGAATTGGGATTATATATATTTAATATATATATATATATATTGAAATCCTAATTAAATTAACTTGGGATTATATATATTTAATATATATATATGCCTATATTGAAATCATAATTAAGTTGAATTGAGATTATATATATTTAATATATATATTGAAATCCTAATCTGAGTTAAATTAGGATTTTAAAGGCTATATAAAGGCATGAGAGATCTAGCAGTTATTGATGCTTTTTGAGAAAAACCCTTTAAATATTTTGGAGAGTTTTTATATGCTCGTTCCCTTCTAAATGGTTTAGATAATTTTATATGCTCGTTTCAATTGGGTGAACTACATAGAGGTTGGAGCATTATCGTTGCAGCTTAGGAATCAACATCATAGAATCGTGATTGAATATCTATCTCCTCCATATTCAGAATTTCAGATTTTAAACAGGTAATTCTTCATCCTTATTCATCCCGATTCGTTCCTCGTACATTGATCTCTAGTGGTAATTGCCGAATAATTTTTCCGCTGCGCCATGGGGTGTACCGGCGTGACCCAACACTTACCACTCTGAAGTTTTACAGCTTTGCATTGTTCATTGTTCCTCGTCTCGCATCTTCTGTTTCACTTGGCAAAGCTCTCTAGGGTCTGTTACTGAGTGCATTGGCAATCTGCCTAATCTGGACCTCCAAGTTTCGCATCAAAGCTGTCAAACACTGGACAGTTGCATCATTCCTCTCTATGTATTCTGGCAAAGTCCCCTAGTTGTTTCGTTGCCCCATATGGAAATTATTTTATGCCCGCTACACAACATTCTGATTGACTCATGGCGTGGCATTATTCTGACGTTGGGAATTATATTGACGATGGGCATTGTTGTTTTGTTGTTGGGCATTGTTATGGTTGGATCCTTGACTTCCCCAAGAAGGGTTAAGGTGCTGCCTCTATCTTTCATTATAAGTATTTGAGTTAGGATTAAAATTGCGATTTATGTTGCCAACATAATTTACCGACTTAGTGTTGGCAGGGCAATCATCCACATGGTGGCTCTCTCCACAGATGATGCAAAATGGTTCTATTGCTTTCACTTCTTGAGGCTCATTATTCTTTTGCAATGTTCTCACCATACTAGTGAGGTTAGAAATCTCAATATGGATGGACGTTAGTTCATCAACCTTTAACTTCCCACTAGTTTTATTCCCGGTACCTAACCTGACAACGGGGTACTCGAAATCATTAACTGAAATTCTCTTAAGGATACCCACAGCCTTTATATAGTTCTTGTCAAGCAATGAACCGGTTGTCGAAGCATTAACAACAGTCCTTATCTGTACATTTAGTCCGTTGTAGAAAGTTTGTATTTGAGTCCAATTTGGAAATCCATGCATATAACACCTTCTCAACATATCTTTAAATCTTTCCCAAGCATCATATAAGGTTTCATCCTCGGCCTTCCTGAATGTAATAATCTCACCAGGTAGCTTGGCAGTGAGTGTTGGCGACTAGAAACGCGTTAGAAACTTTTGCCATAGGTCCCCTGCAACGGCGCCAATAACTTGTTGGACTCGTAAGAGTGCTTGGCAAAACGGGTATAAGTGTGATGGTAATGAATAAAAAGTGTCAAGTAAGAGTCTTTTGCGTCCAAGTACACATGGTATTCCAAGTAATATAGCAGTAAGCTAAGTTACTGATCCCACAAAGATTGGTCAAGAGTTTAATTGCTTACTCGTTTTACTTGCCAAAGAAAAATTTGTTAGTTTTGAAGTTGGTTTTTGGAAGAAAGTTGAAAAGAAGAAAGTGAAAGACAACATCGTTGGCAAGGATAGTTTTAAAATGTATGATGAGTGTTGGCAAGGGATGCTTGGTTTTCATGCTATTCATGCCATGCCAGCTTTTAATAAATTATGTCTTGGCATTGTTTGCCGAGCAGATTCAAAGTTGGTATTGCCTCTCTCGATGGCAATGCCCTGAATTAACTATGCAAAAACTTTTATATCTCTATAAATCAGCTTTTTCATAAATTAATTTGATTAAGTTCTAATCTTTTGCTCCTAAGGGGTAGATTTCACTCCCAAGGTGAGTTTATCTACTTGAACATCTTCTCTCGAAGCATCTCGCCTTAGTATCTAGCATTAGTTCGTTGTTCCCTAAGTCGATTAAGATGTTAAGGTTCAATAAACCAATAAAGCCAACTCTCGTTTGGCATTGTATTTGTGAAAACAATCAAGATCATGCCAGATAGGAAAAACAATGACATCGCTTTCCCGATTATTAAAAGCTAAACATGAAAATAACGTTCAAGCAAACATCCCTCGCCAGCTATTAAATTAGTTTATGGTGGGGGTTTCCAACCAAAAACCATAATCGTATCTCAACATCATCATCTTAAATAAAAATAAAAACAACTTAAACGAAGAGAATGGGTGAGAAGGGGGTTTCTCGATGCAGCCCTTCAAAATCCAGGCTCGGTCAAGCTTGGTTGAACCACGTCTCCTTGGTGCAGCTTTCTAAATCCGATTATCGATCTCTCCTTAAGTATTTGCTTGAGTTCCTTTAAATAGGCGCACGGGAATGACCTAGTATAAGTTTGGGATGTGCTCATCTTATCCCTCGTTTGAATCCTAGAGCTAACGCCATCATTGGTTCACCGTCCACTCGACCAGGCATCAAACATCTCTTCTCTGCCAATCGGTGCTTCGGTAATTTTTTTGTCCTTCACTGCCAACAGCTACCGGCATTCTCATCGTTCTCTTTTTGCGCTATCTACTCTATTGTGCCTGCAACCATGCCAACAAACCACCCTTCATACTGGCATAGCCAGATTCAAAACTCCTATGCAAATGCATGCAATTAACAACTAAATGCATCTAAATGTGCTTAAAGACAAGAAAAGATACTGTAAAATAGGCATAAAATCAATACTTTTGAGGAGGTAACAATGGTCATGGGGTGATTGTTAGAAGCAGGACTCTTGTGGAGATTAACATCCAGGCACAATATGAGAGACATGAGTGCAGGCAACTTGTGCCCAGTGCCGGTTGTGGTTCTCCATCTTGGTCCCCGCCATCCGACTATTGGATTAAGATCAACATTGATGGTACGCGACAAGAGTCAGATAGCTGGGCATCATGCGATGGTGTTGCAAGGGACAACATCGGGTCTTGGAGATTTGCGATTTGGCTTCACAATATTCATTGGGGTATGCTCAGTGGTTGATGCGGGAGTTTGGGGTGCCTATGTGGGTCTTGTATTTGCATGGGAGGTTGGCTTCCGACACGTTATTCTTGAGTTAGATAGTTTAGAGGCGTTTTGGATTATCCGAAAGGACTATGATGAACTTCATGGACTGCATGGTCATTTGTTGGAGCTCTAGTGTCGTCAATGGATTATTCAGATTCAACATGTGCCTCGAAATGGTAATCAGGTCACGAATAAGATAGCTCGGATTACCTTGTGTTCTTCGATACACCACCAGTCTCAATTATTCCTTACCTACAGAAGGATTTTTCGATTGCTCGAGGGATTGACGAGGCTTTGTTTAGTTTTGGTTATAGTTTATTTATGTTGTGGTTTATCCGTTTGACTATTGAATTTGTTTTGTGGACTTGTATTTTTTTTTCAATTTTTTTTCATTTAAGTTAAGAAGGTTATTAAAGAGGCATGTGTATATAGTTCTCTATATGTATGAAATTGCGGTATTACCTAAAAAAAAAGGGGGAAATCGATGTTTGGAAATTAACCCACAGATCAACATCATCTCCCCAGAAACATCAACTTCAACTATCAAATGAACGGGTGAAGATGATGACGATGGTTAGCTAATTGCCGTCCTTAACTAAACTATGGATTAAATTAGTAGCAAACAATAACTAATCCCCGTATTATTTCAAGTTCTTTCTCTTTGTAAATGTTTTATAATAAAACAAATGTTTAAATTATTATTATTTTCTTTAAATATGTAACGATTTTTTTGTTAAAAATTAACGTTTAATTAAAGACTCGATTTATTTAATTAATTTAATTCAAATTAACCAACTATTTATTCACCTATAAATATAAATCCCCAAATTTTCTAAAAAGGGGGAAATGGAAGAGCATTTGACTTCCTCAACGATTGATTTGGTCCGATGTAATTTTTTTTATTGTTGTATTTTTATTCTTCGAGAATTTACCTTGACTAACTCGGACCGACTCACGTGGCACACTTAGTTTTAGTGGATGTGTCTTGTAACAAATTTTTTTTTGTCTACACAAACCTCAAACTTGAAACATGTTTAATCAATATCAAGTTACTTACTACTTGGGTCAACCCTATTAATTGATCCAATATAAATTAGTTTAATATATATATAGTTTTAAATGGATCATCTATAAATAATAATAAAAATCGAGTCAGTATAAGAAATCGAAATAATCAAATTGATGAATTCGATTATCAATTATATTAACCAATCGTCAAATCAATCTTTTAAATCGAATTAATTAAATTAAAATGTATAAATCGATTTAATTACTTTAGTTTTAGTCATCTCTAATTTTAAATTACTATGTACTTTTCTATTTATATGTTGGTCTTACAATTTTGCGTGGGTCGATGGTTTCTATGATCATATCAATCATTGTTTTATTGTGTGGAAGTTTTGGTCACTGCTTCCAGTTTCAACACCAATGAAGGTCAAGACTTTCCTTCTTTCTAATCTTATTTTCCTCCCAGTTTTTCTTACCAGGAAATTCGAACTTTCTTTATGTTTCTGTCTGATTCTTGTTTGGTTTCATTTTTCTTACAGAAAGTTGTCTTGAAATTGGATTTACATGATGGCAAAGATAAACAGAAAGCCATGAAAGCTGTTTCTGGTCTCTCAGGTACTTCACTTTAAACCATCCTTTTGTTCTGTAATAGGGTTTTATACCAGGAACTTGTCCAGTTGTCCCTTTCAATTTCTGTATTTTTTTGGTTTGTTTGTAGGTATTGATTCTATTTCGATGGACATGAAAGACAAGAAACTGACGGTGATCGGCGATGTTGATCCGATTAACGTCGTGAGCAAGTTAAGAAAACAATGGCACACGGAAATTTTAACGGTCGGACCGGCCAAAGAAGAGAAAAAGGATGGTGGAGCCAAGAAAGACGAAGGCGGCGGCGGCGGCAGCAAGAAGACCGAAGATGATAAAAAGAAAGAAGCTGATCAGATTGCGGAGCTTGTTAAGGCTTACAAGGCCTATAATCCTTACATGACTATGCATTACCGAGTCGTAAGTGCCGAAGAGAATCCGAATTCGTGTGTTATCTGCTGAATTTCCCGTCCTTTTTTTTTCAAAGGGTATGCTGTAAAAAAAACTGAAGTGTGAATTAATTTTGATAGATTTGTACCTATTTTATTTCAATTATTCATTTTTTTGTTTTAATATTCGATACATACTTAAATCCGATTACAAGATATAAAGCAATCAGTCTGGCTTCGTCTGGATTGAGTACGGGGTGAAGAGGCTCATAGGATGATGATGAATTCGATGATGCATGGAGTGTAATTTATTTATTTGGAACAATGTTGAATAATCAACTAATCCGATTAATAAAATACCAAGGAAAGATATCACTCGTTGATTTTCTATATAAATTTAAATACTGTGGACCATTCATTAATCATCAGGCTGCTGCAGCATAATTTGACTTGGAAATTAATCTAGATATATATTTTTGGTTTATTTTTGACTGATTAACCGATTAATTTCAATCAAATAATATAAAAAAAAATTAAATTCATTGTCATTTGATTCTATATATTTGTTTCCTAGATTACTTTATATTTGCATCATGGTCGACTCTCATGGTATTGGATGAAAATTGTCTGTTCCCTTAACATGTCTCCATTTATACCCACACTAAAATTAGGATTTAAAGTTAGAGTTTAAAAAATTTAAGGTATGATGTATTTTTATTCCATGATATCAGTCTAAGAATCATGGTGCCCAAACCACGTTTCCCTACAGAAAAACATGCTTTCTAGTGAATTAATCGAATTTATCATTCACAGAACAAACGAAATCCAAATTTTCAAATTCATATTTTCAAATGACCAAATGAAACATAAAATAGTTTTAAAAAATTAAATTTAAAATTAAAATTTATGATATCCAAACTCACAGAATCGAGATTTAATAAAAATCGACACGAATAAAAATCAAGGTTACTATAGAAAGAAAGGAATCATCCCGTTAAATATCGAAAGCGTATATAAACTATGTTGAAGTGACAAACCAATGACCTCGTCACCCATTGGTGTCAAGGTCATGTGCAGTACTTGCCTCCTTGTGTGTTGATTTTTTCAAACGAATATTTTCAACACCATCAACCCTAACCCATCTTTCTAAATTTGAAATTTTATTTTTGAAATATTTAGGGTTAAGTTGACCGGCCAACGGTGATTCATAATGAAATGAATGTATTTTTTATTGAACAGTCATATATTTATTATTATCTTTCCACATATATCGTAAATGAGTATGAACAAAATAAGCAATGTCTAGATCGAGTTAGTTAAAAATAAGGAAAATTGTTTGGAATTCAAGTTATGTTTCCACATATAAAGACTATTTTTGTAGCTTTATGGAAGCAAATAAATTCAGGGATTATCTTATTTTGTTAAAAATAAGTTGTTCGTCAAAAGAAAAGAAAAATGATTAAATTTAGCAACAGATATGTTAGTGTTGCAAGGCATCTGGTAGCCTGGTGTTAGTTTTGTCCGGTATTAGCTCCAACCCTTAAACCCTTAAATTCTTTATCTTCATAGTCGCAGGGTCCACTTCACAGTGATGATGAATATGTTATCATATTAATGCATTATAAAGAGGGATGAAAGTTCTCCAAAAATATTCTGAACGATTCACTGTGTTTTTGGATTGATCGACCTCATTTACCATTTAGAAGCAATGGCCGACAATCAATAAGCAATGGCTTTCGCGAGCATTGTCATCCCGGTTCCAGGCGGAGGCTTGAGAAGACCACCTTTGAAAAGGTCTGGGCTTCGTAGGGGAAGCATCACTAGCTCTTGCTGGGACTCTCGCAGTGGCAGAGGGTAATGAGGGCCCAAGGGGGCCTTGGCCCCTTCAACAATTTAAATTTCACATAATAAGTTCTTTAATTTTTTTTATAAGTTTTAATTTGGCCCCTTTAAAATTTTAAAAATATATATTAAATATTAAATTTTTTAAATATTAAGAAAAAATTTTAAATTTTTTAATTTGGTCTCTTTAAATTTTCGGTCTAATGACAATTTAAGACTTTATAAATTTAAATATTATATAAATTAGACATCAATTTTGAGTTTTAATACTTCATAAACACCTTATATTTTTAAGTTTAATAGTTTGGCCCTTCCTAACATTCGATCATGGCTCCGCCCCTGGACTCTCGTATCATCTATGGCACGATATCAGCAAATGTAACATTGATCTCGTTTGCTGGTATGACCTTGGGTCTTATTCGCTTTTCGAATTTATTGTTCGGAACAACTTCCTGTGCATTAATATGAAGGATGACAAAATCGGATATTGAGAACTCAAAACTTTGACTGCTGGAGCAGGAATTTCACGGTCAGTCTTTTTTGGATTTTTGTGTAACCCCCTCGTCCCGGTTCGGGCGACTGATCGATCCGAGCGGGCTACACGGGGATAACCGAGGCGAAACCCGTTAAGGTTTTACTTCGGTTAACAACCCGAGAAATTATTTTCATTTATTATTATCTTGTCTAGATGCATTAATATATCCTATGTGAAACAACAACAGCAGAAGCAACAAGCGAGGCGATCAACCCAAACAGCATACCAAAAACAGCCCATTTTAACTTAAACTGCAGGCCGTATCGATACGCCCAGAGAGTGTATCGATACGCCTTGACTAGGTCAACAGGCCAAAGTCAACCCGAGGAGACCGTATCGAAACGCTTGTTGACCGTATCGAAACACCCTCATCGGTCAACTTCTCGTGGTCAACGCTACGAAGACCATTTCGAAACACCT
Source organism: Hibiscus tridactylites (assembly GCA_958450335.1). NCBI lineage: Eukaryota > Viridiplantae > Streptophyta > Magnoliopsida > Malvales > Malvaceae > Hibiscus > Hibiscus tridactylites. The sequence goes on from OY288270.1 coordinate 75,613,772, forward strand.
ATGACCGTTTCGATACCCTCAATTTCTCGTCAAAATCTCAGGTTTCCAGTAGCAAAATGGTATCGAAACGCCCCTCCCGCGTATCGAAACGCTTGCCCTGAAACAAAAGGATCGTATCGAAACGGGTCCAACCGTTTCGATACGCCTGCTGCGAACATACTGGTTTTAGCTGGTTTAAGGCACAAGGCTTCCTCAAAACACCAACTAAGACCTCCACAACCAAACATGCATTAACCCTAGATGCAAAGCACCCTACAACAAGCATGCTTAACACTCAACATACATATAAAAGCCATACATAGCATTTAAAGGATATCATGTCTTAGACAAGAACATACATAAGGGCATTCACAAAAGGGCACAAGGCCAACATACACAAGCATTCAAGGTAAGCATTTAAGCATGGTTTACAAACCAAAACAAGGCATCAACAAGCCAAACCATAACATCAGCAAGGAGTCTAGCGTGCTCCTAACACAAACAACAACATACATATAAAACTCAATCCCATTGCTTGTCTATTACATTCATAACTTAAAATTCCACACTTGTTAATAACAAAAGCTCAACTAGCACACTTGGAGGCCCTTCTCTTGCACTAGCAACCCACGAACTACGGATCTGCATTGTCGAACAAAAGAGAGCGTAAGCATAAAGCTTAGTGAGGGTAAGCTCATAAAACAAACCTCGACAATGCAGGGTCCAAGCACGAGCACACAACCAAGGTAGAATGCATGATCTTACCTTCGAACCACATGAGTCAAAAATATAAATGATGCATGAACACGATAACAATATTATGCCATGCTCAACAAGTCCATAAACTTAACATATGGAAACACATATATCAATGTATTAGCAAACACATTCCACAATCCGTATTGGCACCTAGCTATGACTCGAATACACGGATAACCATTGGAACTCACATCCAACAACACAACCATTACCTTACGGTGGGATTACACTCAACACTGTTTCACGCGGAGGGGATTCCACTCATCCTCACGCCCCCGTCAATGGGATTCCACTCATCACCGACTAACATATAAATGAAGATTTCCGGACGAAATCGTACTCCATCTTGATGACTACCATCACCAAGACCATGCGCGCATTTAGACTCTCGTGTGCACACTAAACATCCTAATGATCGATCATTGTACCCAAGCATACTAGTTCCAATACTAACACATTTCATAAACTTCCACAATACTATTTCTTACCGATTTCCGTGCTTAGCACGTACTCACCATAATTTACCATCATGCACAAACCACATCCCATAATCACATGCATATAACAATGCATCCAATATCATGCCTCAACACACATGTATAACACAATATACATAACCACATTAATCACAATTAATATGAAACAAGAGGCATACTCAACATTTAAAGTTCAACCAAAGTTTCGAACTAAAGCTTGGGATTAGACTACCAATCTAATCCCAACTCTATGTGGGTTTACCAAGCCCAACCTAGGTCCACATGTTTGAACCACATTTGAAAACCAATTTAAAAACGTATAACCACTCACCAACTATTCCAAGCTCAACAACTCTAGCCGATTCAAGCTCCCAACGGTTCCGGATTCGTTCCCGAGGCTTCACCAACAAAATTCCTTGCTACTAAACATCCCAACACAATCAAAATAACCACAATTCAGTCCACAATTCACTGTAGCAAACCCGGAACACAAACCAAGCACAAAACACATTAATTCAAGCTAAAGACAACCCCAAAACCTTCATTTTCGAGCAGCCCACTTGCACAGCCAAAAGCTATTGATTCAAACACCTTTGACACTCCCAAAAGCTTTCAAAACAACCCATAACTATCACACTAACATCAGCCCTCAAGATTTCACCCAAAATAACCCCAAAACCAACCTTTAAACCCTTCTAAAACCTCTCAAAAACCTAATTTCGGGAGTCAACATAAAACCATATAAAAATTGAGTATGTTGGACCTTTTAGATAGCAAATAACTTATATAACCTCAACAAATCAAAAACTTAAGTTAAAGATAATAAAGATGACATTTTTAATTTAAGACCTCAAAACAAGAAATTGTGGGTTTTAATGAAAAATAAAAGTATAGACTTGTAGAGAATGATAAGTACAACTCAAAAATATGTTTACCTTTCGAAAACCTTCAAAATCAAGCAAGAAGGGTGATGGAATAGTGAATCACAATGGTGAAGGGGTTTTCACATTAGAAGCTTTGAGGTAGAAAATGATAGCCTTTTGGTGTTTGAAAAGTAAAAGAAAATGTTTTATTTTTACAAGTCTAAATATTTACCAAATTGTCATTAATGAGATGGCTACTCCAATTTTTAAAATCTATGAGATTTGGGTTTTAAATCAAAACAAGCCCAACATCAAAATTATTTATTTTGAAAACGCGATGCCCAAAATATTATTTTATTATTTTAATTTCACCTGACCCCCAAAACTGATTGTTACAACTCTCCCCCACTTAAGGAAATTTCGTCCCCGAAATTACCTGACAGAAACAAGTACGGAAACTGCTCAAGCATATCAGCTTTCCTCTCCCACGTGGCTTCTTCCACGCCTCTATGTCTCCACAACACCTTGACCAACTCTATGGTCTTGCCACGCAACACCTTGCTATCAGAAGCAAGTATCTCAACTGGTTTCATTGTAAGACAAATTCGGATTCAGTTCTATCTCCTCAACGGGCATAACATGAGATGGATCTGATCTATATCTCCTAAGCATCGACACATGAAAGACATCATGGATCTTCTCTAACTCTGAAGGCAATCTCAAACGGTAAGCTACTGGCCCAGTCCGCTCAACTATTTCATACGGACCGATAAACCTCAGACTCAACTTGCCTTTCCGGCCAAATCGCATTACTTTCTTCCACGGAGATACTTTCAGAAACACTTTCTCACCCACTGAAAACTCAATCTCTTTTCTCTTCAAATCTGCGTAAGATTTCTGACGATTGGAAGCTGCTTTCAAACGGTCACAAATCAACTTTGACTTTCTCAGTAGTCCCCTTAAGCAAATCTGGCATAGGTAACAATTTCTGACCCGTTTCAGCGCAACAGATCGGAGTCCTACATCGCCTACCATACAATGCCTCATAAGGAGCCATCTGTATACTAGCCTGGTAACTGTTGTTGTAAGCAAACTCAACTAATGGCAAATGTTTCTCCCAAGAACCTTGGAATTCAATCACACAACAACGAAGCATATCCTTTAAAATCTGTATCACTCGTTCTGACTGTCCATCTGACTGCGGATAGTACGAAATATTGAAATGCAAACGGCTACCTAGAGCACTATGCAAACAACTCCAGAACTTCGCTATGAATCTCAGATCTCTGTCTGAAACAATAGACTTCAAAACTCTATAAAGTCTCACAATCTCGTGGAAATGAGAGGTTAACGGAGAAAGTGGGTTTCACCATCTTCACAATCATCCTTTTTAGCCTCACTTTTTGATTTCAAAAAAGCTATAATTGATGGCCATGGGTCTTCCACATCACCCAAAATAGCTCCATATTATCTTCCAACTAAAACATTCGAATTTGATCATTTTTTTTCACTGACTTACCATGTCAAATCTTTCACCACTAAATACACAATCAAAAAAAAAAGTTCATGTCTTTATATTTACCATTTGGAACGTAAAAATTCTCAATTAAAAAAATATATATTAAATTATTTATCTTATTCAATAAATTCAGCCGATAAAAGTAGAATATAAATTAAACATATTTAATCTTACGTTCTCTTGTATATGATACTAATAATAATAAAATTATTATTTTATATACAGTCAGTGAATTTTTTTTGTTTTTACAATCGTCTTAGTTTTAGAGTTTAGGGTTTTAGTTTAATGTTTAGAGTTTAAGGGTTTTAGTGTAGTGGTTTGGAATTTATTGTTAACAGTTAAATTTTAGAGTTTAGGGTCAGGGTCTATATTTTAGGGTAATATGGTTAGAGATTTGGATTTTAACCTATAAACATAAAATTTTAACCCTAAACCCAAAATTGTATCAACAATCTCTAAATTCAAAACTACTACACTTACCCCCAAGCCATAAACCTTAAACAATCTCTAAACCCTCAAACTAAGACGCTTATGTAAACAAATTTTCTACAAACATTTGCGCATAAAATAATTACCCATAATAAAATCAATCAAACTATACTTAATCAACCAATACCGTGATTTTTTATATAATAACAAAGCGGTGGTTTGTAATAACATGCCAATTATTAGGGTTTGACGAAGAAAAGAATGAGACAAACTGCCTTGATAACATTAAAGTTTTTAAGTATGATTCCATGAGATTGAAAAAATGTTGCAAGTCTCAAATGGAATATCATGAAATTTTTAAACTTCCCATTATACTCTTAATTTTAAGGAATATTACATGATTATGCTTAACAACATTTATTTTATGTCATGAGATTAATTTGTTTGACTGGTCTATATATTTTTCCTTTAAGTATTCAGTAAAAAAATGAATGATGTTCAACCTAAAAAATTTTGGGTTCAAATCGCTTTATTTGCAAGGTGTGCGTAAAACATAAGACTCATATCTGTTCAGGTTCAATATTGTCTAAAATATGAGACCCATACTTTGTCCAAACTCATCCATTATAAATAATTAGCTCAAGCTCATTTTAGGCCCACTTATATATTTTTAAATTTTTATTAAAACTTTTATGTTGTTTTAAATTAGTACTTATTATATATATTTAAAATTTTAAAAATAGACAACTTAACATTTTTAATGTCATTATTAGTTTAAAATTAATTAATGTGGTATTAGTTATACAGTATACAAATAAACTCCGGACTTTAATATACAAAATTAATATATTATACGTTGTAATACAAATAAAACATTATAATATAAACTGGTGGTCCAAACCTTGAATGTTGAAGTCAAAACTCGGTCCATAGTTTTAATGGGCGTAATTATTTTACAGTGTTTTCTTTGTCCAACTCATCCAAATTTTGAACAAAACTTTGGACTTTATTAAATATCTTGTCCTTAAATATGTAAGAAAATATTTGATGACAGAGATTTATTAATTTTAAGGTTTAATATATGAATTTTAAGATTATAATTTAGAGTTTAAGTTCAGAATTTAAAATTTAAGGTTTAGTTATTAATGTTCAGAATTTTAGATTTTAAGATTTAAGCTTGTGAGAAAGGACTCATTTGGCCAGAGATGGTGATGAATGGTGGTGGAACGTTTATGGAGATAGTGAATGACAGAGAAGAGAGGAAAGGGGAAAGTGATTTTATTAGAAATTGAACTTATCGGTTTTTTTTTCATAGCAAAAGGTGGGTTTATATAACCCAAACTTATAACAAAATACTAACAAACTTAACAAAATAATGAGCTGAAACAGCTGGCCCAACTTAACACAATACTAACAAACTTAACAAAATACTAATTATTTTATTTCCTAACATTCACCATGATTTCTTCTTCTTCCGTCTTCTTCTTCTTCAAACCGTTGAGATGCTAGAACAACAATAGATGATGCCTTTGAACAAACGCTTTCTTCAAAAAAAAGATGAGCTGCCGCGAAAAGAAAGAATCTTCTTTCTTCTTTCACCATTTTTTAATCTGAAATTCCTTCTGAAATAAAAATTGTATTTCTTTTTAGGTGGTTTACTGAGAATCGAAGGTGTTCTTCATCCTTTCGTTCTTCTTTACTCACCTTTTTGTCCTACATTATTCTTTTCATTCGAAATTTCTTGAGGAAAAATAGTAATGAAGAAATTCAAATCTGACTTTACTGAGCAACACAATTCTGTGGCAACAGTGACCAACGTTTAACAGTAACATCAACTAGAAAACCTAAATCATCACCTGCTTGTACAACAACATGAGACACTAACCAATAACCAGACTCACCAAATCTCAATCAACTCAGAATCAATAACCAGAACAACACCGGCAACTTCAAATCGTATTCAGAACTAATAGCTCAATCCAACTTCGGTGACCAGATGCACTAACAGGTGAAGCATAACATAAGCAAGTAAAGAAATCTAAATTTCTTCCAAGCGTGAGCATATCATAAACCAAACAGTGACCAAAAAAAATTTCAAGTAAGTTTGGAATTGATTTTTTCCCCAATCTTATCTCATACCAACTGTCCAAAATTGATGTAATGTTCCTCAATCAAAAAGTACCCACGTTACGAAAAAAACAAACAGAGCCATTAATCCACAAAGTGGAGAACGTGAAAGAGCGGCATAGTCAATGAACAAATCCGATAAAGAAAAAACACTACTAATCCGCTTGGAATCTCAAGATTCAAACATGAAGAAGAAAACATCAAGGATCAGATGCATTTGTAGAACCAGATTTGAGCAAACTACATTAATCAATGAATCACAAGCAGATCTCACCAAATTCATACCAAAAACTAGACCTGCACATGCAATCGAACTGGGCTTGCTATTCCGACGCAGATGAAGGAGACGAATCTGAAGATGAACCGACAAAGAAACAAGAAAAGACGAACAGACTCTCGAAGTGATAGAGCGAAAGATAACAAATCGGTACCAAACTGAGAAAATTCAAATCTGAAACGCCGCAAAGAAGAATAAACGACACTAGGATCTACGGAGGAGACTCCATCGTCGATCGAGAGCGATCCAAAGCAATTTTAAGAGGAGGTATCGAGAAGCAGTGAGTAGAGCATAAAAGAATACACAGAGATCGGAAACGAGCATCGGCGGAAGAAAAACGGCGGCATGATCGTTAATGGCTCTGATACCATGTGAGAAAGGACTCATTTGGCCAGAGATGGTGATGAATGGTGGTGGAACGTTTATGGAGATAGTGAACGACAGAGAAGAGAGAAAAAGGGAAAGTGATTTTATTAGAAATTGAACTTATCGGTTTTTTTCTCATAGCAAAAGGTGGGTTTATATAACCCAAACTTATAACAAAATACAAACAAACTTAACAAAATAATGGGCTGAAACAGCTGGCCCAACTGAACACAACACTAACAAACTTAACAAAATACTAATTATTTTATTTCCTAACATTCACCCTGCTTTCTTCTTCTTCCGTCTTCTTCTTCTTCAAAATATTGAGATGTTAGAACAACAATAGATCGGCCTTTGAACAAACACATTCTTCAAAAAAAGATGAGCTGCCGCGAAAAGAAAGAATCTTCTTTCTTCTTTCACCATTTTTTTCATCTAAAATTCCTTCTGAAGTAGAAATTGTATTTCTTTTTAGGTGGTTTATTGAGAATCGAAGGTGTTCTTCATCCTTTCGTTCTTCTTTACTCACCTTTTTGTCCTACATTATTCTTTTCATTCAAAATTTCTTGAGGAAAAACAGTAATGAAGAAATCCAAATCTGAATTTACTGAGCAACACAATTATGTGGCAACAGTGACCAACGTTTAACAGTAACATCAGCTAGAAAACCTAAACCATCACCTGCTTGTACAACAACATGAGACACTAACCAATAACCAGACTCACCAAATCTCAATCAACTCAGAATCAATAACCAGAACAACACCGGCAGCTTCAAATCGTATTCAAAACTAATAGCTCAATCCAACTTTGGTGACCAGATGTACTAACAAGTGAAGCATAGCATAAGCAGGTAAAGAAATCTAAAATTCTTCCAAGTGTGAGTATATCAAAAACCAAACAGTGACAAAAAAAAAATTCAAGTAAGTTTGGAATTGATTTTTGCCCCAATTTTATCCCATATCAACTGTCCAAAATTGATGCAATGTTCTTCAATCAAAAAGTACCCATGTTACGAAAAAAAAACAGAGCCATTAATCCACATAGTGGAGAACGTGAAAGAGCAGCATAGTCAATGAACTAATTCGATAAAGAAAAAACACTACTAAACCACTTAGAATCTTAAGATTCAAACATGAAGAAGAAAACATCAAGGATCAGATGCATTTGTAGAACCATATTTGAGCAAACCACATTAATCAATGAATCACAAGCAGATCTCACCAAATTCATACCAAAAACTAGACATGCACATGCAATCGAACTGGGCTTGCTATTCCGACGCAGATGAAGGAGATGAATCTGAAGATGAACCGACAAAGAAACAAGGAAAGACGAACAGACTCTCGAAGTGATAGAGCGAAAGATAACAAACCGGTACCAAACTGAGAAAATTCAGATCTGAAACGCTGCAAAGAAGAATAAACGACACCAGGATCTACGGAAGAGACTCCATCGTCGATCGAGAGCGATCCAAAGCAATTTTCAGAGGAGGTATCGAGAAGCAGTGAGCAGAGCAAAAAAGAATACGTAGAGATCGGAAACGAGCATCGGCGGAAGAAAAACGGCGACAGGATCGTTAATGACTCTGATACCATGTGAGAAAGGACTCATTTGGCCAGAGATGGTGATGAATGGTGGTGGAACGCTTATGGAGATAGTGAACGACATAGAAGAGAGAAAAGAGGAAAGTGATTTTATTAGAAATTGAACTTATCGGTTTTTTTCTCATAGCAAAAGGTGGGTTTATATAACCCAAACTTATAACAAAATACAAACAAACTTAACAAAATAATGGGCTGAATCAGCTGGCCCAACTGAACACAATACTAACAAACTTAACAAAATACTAATTATTTTATTTCCTAACAAAGCTTAAAATAGATAAATTATATATAACTCAACCAAATGTAGCTTAATCATTTGAATTTGCTAGTATATACTTATTGGAGGCTATTAGGTACGTTCTAATGAAATTTAATATAGACAAAAGGAGGATTAACTGTAACTTGCCAGGTAAAAATTCACTAACGAAAGCAGTTGCCAGAATTTTCAACTATTTTTCATAAATATTTTTAAAAGATAAAATTTTCAAACAAATAAAAAAAAATAATGCTTTTATGAATCTTTTAAAATTAGTTTTATTACTTAAAATATAAAATTTATTTTTATATTATATAAAAAATATTAATTCAAATAAAAAATCAATTTAATTAATTCGAATATTTTTCTGTTCTTTTTAACTATCAACTGTTCAAAACTTCAAATATTTTGGTTCAATTTGATTTTCGGTTTCGTTGCTGAGCCCAATAAGATTATTCGTATAAAATATTAAAAAAATCTCACTATACGTTGTGGTGGGGGACCATTTAGACAGCCAATGAAAGCCTTACACACCAGTCCTTTTTATAATTAAGGTAACCAAAATACCACTAAACTTTGTTAGAAAAATAAAGGGTAAACTATACTATTGACCACCGAACTATGGGGTTGGTATCGATTTGACCATTATATTTTCAATTGTGTTAAATATACCACATAACTATTTAATTAGTTCTAATGTAGCCAATTGTCGTTAAAAAAACGAAAAAGTTGACAGGGCTGTTAAAATAATTGGTATAATTACAAATTTGGTCCCCTTTATCTATACAATCTATCAATTTGATCTTAATTTTAATCTAATAAAAATTTATTTATTTTAATTAGGTTGTGACACGTGTGACCACCTTATTGGGGGATTTTAATTATTTTTATTTAACTTAATTAATTAATTTCCCCTCTCCAATCAGGTGGTGACACGTGTCACCCTGATTGGAGTAGGAAAAATGAAACCCAAGGAATTGCCCATGGAAGGACGAAAACTTGGGACCTTGGAGAATAGCACGCACAAGCTTGCCACTGAGCCAAACATATAATTGTGATATGCAATAATAATAATAATATATGTCTTATACAATTGGAAAAAGAAAAAACTAATATACTCGCCCTTGGTAGGATTCAAACCTAGGAACCCTTAAGGGTTGTGGCATGGGTTTGCCACTAGGCCAAATAAGTATTTTTGATATAATATACTAACTATAATATATATCTTATTCGATTGTAATTTAGTTTGGAATATTATATATATAATAATATTAAAGTGCAGACTATGATGCTTGGTTTCCAGAACAAATTGGTCCTGTAAATACCTGTTGGACCGTACCTGGGTTGATTTCAACATGTTAGAGACATTTTTAAACTATGTTGTTGTACTTTGAAAGAAAGAATGAATGTAAGAAGATACCTTTGTTTCAAATTGTTGATAAAGAATTCTGGGTTTTGAGATTTGAATGCTCTTAGGAAAGACCACATATTCTCGATCAATGGCCACCCTATGTCGCCTGGAGGGAGAGAATTCAGCTTCTTCTTCCGCTGCTACCGCAATCTGTTGAGATTTCCAAAAGAAAGAGCACAGAATGCTCCAACGAGTATTGCATGAATCAACCATAACAAATATGAATCCATTTCTTCAATTCTCTACGTATGGTTTCATTATGTTAGCTCAAATTTATATAGGATGTTAAAATTACCCCAACTTGCCCCACTCCAACGTGACTCGTCCCAACCCGAATGTATTTTTTTCTTGAATTTCGAGTTTGGGGAGGACTGTGCAGGTTCTGGTAAAGCTTGAGTCAAGGTCCGGATAGGTTCGAGTTTAGGGGAAAACCAATTATAGTTAGTATTTCATATAAAAAATTCAATTGTATAAGACATATATTATTATTAGTATTACATATTATAGTTATATGCTTGGCTCTGTGGCACGTGTCATTTTTCCTTCCAAGGGTAGTTCTTTAGTTTTCATTTTTCCTACTCTAATTAGGGTGACACGTGTCACCACCTGATTGGAGGGGGAAATTAATTAATTTAGTTAAATAAAAATAAATAAAATCCCCCAATAAGGTGTCACCACCTAATTAAAATAAATAAATTTTTATTAGATTAAAATTAGGATCAAATTGATAGATTGTATAGATAAAGGGGACCAAATTTGTAATTATACCAATCATTTTAACAACCCGTCAACTTTTCTGTTTTTTTACGGCATGTGGCTATATTGGAACCAATTAAAAGTTATGTGGCATATTTAACACAATTGAAAATATAGTGGTCTAATTGACACCAACCCTATAGTTCGGTGGTCATTATTATAGTTTACCCAAAAATAAAATAATAACCAAACTTTTAAATACTACTCCCTCTGTCCCACTAAAACTGTCACATGTTGATTTTTTTTAGTCAAACTTTTTCAACTTTGACCTCTTATAATTTAAAATTTATTATTGATAAAAATATGAAAAAATATATTTTAAAAACTTTGAATAAACTAGTTTTTAAATATATTTTTTATAATTTTTAATTAACTAAAATATTTAAATAAATTATAGTCAAAGTTGACAAATTTTGACCAAAAAAAGTTAACATGTGACAGTTTTAGTGGGACGGAGGGAGTACAAAATAACATTATTTTTGAAATTGAATTTACTAATTTTATTAAATAAGGAAATATCCAAAATTACAATTTCATTTTACTATTGAGTAAACAAGCACCTAAATCCGGAAACAAACCGAGAGAAACTAAATTAGCAGCTCTAGATCATAAGAGAACCATACCAAGAAACAAGTGAAAACCTAATTTAAAGACTCGAAACAAAAGATGGATACAAACATCCCCAAATTGACGATGATGGGCAAAACCATCAATAAACAACATTGACAAATGCATATTACAGTGAACGTACGTTGACAATAAGGTCATTACCACAACTCAATTGCGAATAAACAATAGATGTAATCGCGTATCCAAAATCGGTTCAAGGGTCCAAAACAGAGAGATCAACAACATAATGAAAGGAATGTCATCTTGATCAGTCGTGGCGACGTCAGATCCAACCCTGATATAAAACAAATAACAAAAAAGCGTGCCAAGAGACAGAAAAATGTGCTAAGAAGCAAAAAACGGTGACAATTAAACTTTATGTTTTGTAACAAAATGGTAACTCGGCCATTAAATACTTAAATTGATTGTTATAAAATTTTGTATAATGATATATTTAGTCCTTTATATTTACACATTCAATCAATTTAGTTTTAATTTGAAAAAATTCAATAAACGGTGACTGCCATTGTTGGACTTTGGGGATGGATTGTTGTGTCTCTCGGTATTGCTTGGTTGAATATGTTCTACAGGCGTAGTAGGCAATTGTTATTCTCTGGCTTTAAGTTCATTGAGTTGATTTTACATATTTGTTTTTATTTTTCTGGTTTTCTACTTGTATATATAAGCAGTTCGACATGGGTTTTTTTGGAACATGGTGCATGAAATATTATTAAACAAACTTTTGGTGATCGGTATTATGAGTTATCATTATATTTCTCTTTAGATTATATGTTTATAGAGCACGTTGCGATGTTGAATAGAAGTTTAGATGTGGCTTTTTTTCTAAGGTGCTGTGAATGCTTGAATCAAAAATTAAAACATTTGACAAATTTGGATTTATATAAGTAAACTACTCGGTAAACATTTTATGATTTCATAATTTCTAACTTGTAATGAAACCATCATCTGATTTTAAACAACTTTTCATTCTTGTTATTTTTTTTTACTTTTCTTGATTTTCTTTCATAATTCTCTTCAGCAAAAATTCAAGTTATATAAAAAAATTTAAAAGTTTAAATGGCTATGAAGATACAAAGGTATGAGAGTTTTTGTGTAATCAGTTATAAACTTTAAACTTCAAAAGCAGTTAGGAATGAGTAAAAGCTCGAGTTCTATCGAGATTGTTATATTTGACAATTTTAAATTTTTTAAAATTAGAACTAATTGATTGAATGTGTAATATAGAATAAATTTACTATCATACAAAGTTTCATAACGGTCACATTAAGTATTTAACAGCCTTTAATGGCCGAGTTACTATTTTGTTATAAAACACAAAGTTTAATTGTCACTTTGTAATATTTGAAAGTTTAGTTACCATTTTACATTTTTAACAAAATTTAGTAACCATTTTAGTACTTTACCCTTATTATTTATTTATTCCTTTTATTCCGCTGCTTTCAGGGATTAACAAAACAAACAAACAAGCTGCGACAGGAGGATCTCTCGGGTGCTTCCTCCTCTCTAATTCTCCAATTACTTCTTTATTATTTGTTATATTTTTCTCTTTAATTTAAAACTTTCTGAGCTAGCTTCAATATATTCGAAGGCGATCTAGCATCGATTTCATTTTCCTTAATTTCCCCCCAATTTTTTCGTGATTTTTTAGGGTTTAGGTTATGGCTTCAAAGCGGATACTGAAGGAGCTCAAGGATCTCCAGAAAGATCCTCCTACCTCTTGCAGTGCTGGTTCAATTTCTTCCCTCTTTTATTCTGCTTCGTGCCTTGATTTTTTCTTCATAAAACATTTTTCAAATTTTTGCTTAAATTTGCTTCCTTAGATATCAGGCTTTTTCTATCATGAATCGATCATGTTAGATAATTATCGCTGCGTTATTGAATTTTGAGATCTATATAATGGATTGTGCTTATTAATATATTATCCAGGGGGTATGATTTTGACCATGTTAATTCATTGATTCAATGTTTGCTAATGTCGGTATGCCGTCAAATGAATTAGTTATGGTTTAGGTGAAGTGTTGGAGAAATGATCATCATTAGTTGCTGTGGGTGATTATTTCTAATTCATCGTTGCTTACTCATTTCTACTAACTCTGCTAAAAAAGTTTAGGAGTTCAATTCTTATATTTTATTTTATATCAATAAATAGTTTGATAAGTTTACTTGCAGATTGATTATTCCATCGAACTGTTGTTTTACTTATTTTTTATTATTATTATTGAAACAAGGCCCTGTTGCTGAAGACATGTTTCATTGGCAAGCAACTATTATGGGTCCTCCTGACAGTCCATATGCTGGTGGAGTGTTCTTAGTATCCATTCATTTTCCTCCGGACTATCCATTTAAACCACCCAAGGTAGTTAATTGTATTCTTTAACCATCTAGTTTTCTTTCTTTCCTGCCTTTTCTGTATATTGTGTATTTTTACTTTTCTCGGCTATATATAAATTGTAATTGAATTTCTTTTGCTTCTGAAACTGTTGTTATGTCGCTCAAGTGTTCCGAAGAAAATGCGTATCACTTCACATTCTGCAAGTTCATTTTGTTAGCAAGCTAATTTTTTATATAACCATCTGTACATGTGCTATCTCCTCAGAAATCCAATATTGCTGGTTATTTATATGGTCAATGGCCCTGCATTTGCCCAATTTATATTTCAAAGTTTGGAGGGATATATGTATAGCATAAGTGTTTAAAGTCTCCATGTTATATAGCTAATTCCTTGCCATTAACACTATGGGTATGGTGTCTCTACGGAGCCAATGGCTTGTGCAAACTTTGCTTGACATTGAAATGGGTAAATGTTAATTCTATTTGTATACATGCACAGTGGTGCATGTGCATCATGCATGCTGAGTGTCTAATGGTTTAGTTTATGCATGGAAGGCTATTGTTGGGTGGTTTTCAGTGCCAATTTTGGTTATACTTTGGTAAACCATGTCAAGGTAAGTTTTCATTGTTACATGCATGTTTAGTTATGGCATGTAACATTTACTGTATACATGTTAGTTATACAAACGCATTTTGCATGTATGCTATAGGAATATATTTGCAGTTTTGTGATAACAATGATGCATATTCGTTGAAGGATAGAGTAGAACCAAATTTATTGTATGCAGTGAACAATGGCATGTCAATGCAGAGCTGGACTCTGTAACATCTATTATTATTCTTGACTCCCTTTTTTCATTATTTTTCCTTCTGTTCAGGTTTCATTCAGGACAAAGGTCTTTCACCCTAATATTAACAGCAATGGTAGCATTTGCCTTGATATTCTGAAGGAGCAGTGGAGCCCTGCCCTTACCATATCCAAGGTTATTGTTAAACAGTCTTCTGCATTCAAGTTTATACATCTTTTACTTTATCATATGCGTTGCCATGTTATGTGTCAACCATTCCTCTTGGAGCCATTAAAAAACTGCAGTGGTTTAAGATGAAGAGTTAAAGCAAGGTTTTAATTCTTAATATTTCATCGATTTGACCTGTTGTTTGCAAATTGCGCCTTAGATAATTGCTACTTTGTGTCTGGTCACCTCATTTAGAATATCACTTTTTTACTTGCAACTCTTATTGGACTCGATTTACCAGTACTTAGGTGCGGGGATCTCTTATATATATATTTTTTACTTTAGGTGTTGCTCTCAATCTGCTCACTGTTGACGGATCCAAATCCCGATGATCCTCTGGTGCCAGAGATCGCCCACATGTACAAGACCGACAAGAACAAGTACGAGACGACTGCTCGGAGCTGGACCCAAAAATATGCTATGGGTTAGTATGCTGTTAGCCTGTTACCATATATAATAGGAGGACTTCAATATCCTGTTGGCTTTTGTCTTTCGAAACTAACATGTCTGGATCAATATGTGTGATGTGATGATCTTTCGTATCTTTTATTTACCGGACCGATCCCTCCTTGACAAGAAAACACATTTGCCCTTTAGTTGTTTGAATGGAGATTTATCTTTCCGCATTCTGCTAAATAGAACCTCTCGTTTGTGATTGTTAAATCTTAAATAAGTTGGGTCATTTGCCGATGAATGGCTGTCAAATGCAGATGCTTTAATTTGCCGAGTCTTTCTTCTCTGTGTCTATACTGTCAAAGGTGCCAGAGGGCTGGAACTAGGGTGAGTTTGGGGTTCGGCTAAAAGACGACAAGTTTCGAAATTTGTCCAAGCAACTAAAAATGTTAGACTTTTTGATAATAGTTTAGGTTAGTTTTTTTCGTGATGTTTGTCAAGTTTCGAAACTTGTTGAAAAATTAACCTGAAATATTATTAAAAAGTCTCACATAACACATGTATAGACACCAATTAAATGGTTTTTTAACCTTCAAAAAAATTAAATGGTTTTTATGATGTGTAATTATCATGATTTTGAAGTTTGATTCTAATGAATCATTGCAATAACCCACATGACTAAAATGATTTTATCTTCTTCTTTTCACTTTAATTCTGCCAAAGCATTATTGTCAATGGAGCTTAGGGGGATCAATTCGGATAATGGCATGTTCAAGCCATCATTTTCAAGTTGCAAACACATGTTCAAAGATTTGAAGTTTCAAGCATATCAT
Organism: Hibiscus tridactylites; assembly: GCA_958450335.1. NCBI lineage: Eukaryota > Viridiplantae > Streptophyta > Magnoliopsida > Malvales > Malvaceae > Hibiscus > Hibiscus tridactylites. The sequence continues at coordinate 75,629,800 of OY288270.1, forward strand.
TATTATCTTATGTCTATTTTGCCACTACAAGAAATAATTTTATGTCAACATTAACATAAAAAAATGTAGTGATCTGTACATATGTAAGGTCAGGTCGGTTTGTGACCGATACTTTTGCCTAATATGACAAAGTGATTACAAGGTAGTATTTGTTGATAGATATTCTTAACTTTTTAAAAATGATCATATATTTTGTAGACAAAACAATTTTAACCCGTGTCTTTTAAGATGAACATCATTCTTTTTTTATTGGGACACTTGTTGGGTTCGAGCATGTTTGTTATATATATATATATATATATATATATATATATATATATATATATTTTATATTAATATTCATATATTTTTGTAACTAAATTAAAATTTTAAAAATTATTATTTAAGTTGAATTTGATGTCCTTGGTAGGAATTTTTCTCGTGTTGGTTCCATCAGGTTGTGCTTCAACTTTTTTCAGGCTCGTTTTTTTAGTTTTACCCTAAAACTATAATTATTATTAAATATAAAAACTAAAAAGCATATATATATATATAGTATATAGTATAATTGCATAAAAATATTTTAAAATCAGTTGATCTAATGTGATGAGATACTAGGTCTCTTAAGCAAGATTAAGAGCTCAAATCATGATGATGTGAATGCAGAAAATTAGATTGAGATTGTCGCTCCATAATGAGTCTATAAAACTCGATTCAAATTAGTCAACCAATGAATCATATATCGATACTTATAAAATTAGAGTTTAAAAACCATCAAATATAAAATCTTTAACTTAAGCACACCATCTCTTGAATATAAGTAATTATTATAGCCACTTGAATGCCGCCTATATGATATTTTCTTTATAAGATAAAGAAGAAAGAAATTGAAACATTACATTCTAACAAGTTGAGAGTGTCTCAATCTCTTTATATCATTATCTAACAATTTCAAAAATAGTTTATGTTTAAAAAAACAATTTCAAAAATAGTCGGAGGAGGATCAGTGAAACTAATGCATCCAACACCACAACTTGCACCCAATGTCATCATTCAATCCAAAATAATGTTTTTTTTTTTTGTAATTACGCTGCACTCATTCTGGGGCAGATATTTACAACTCAGGTAGGGATAGTAAAAAAATTTGAATCCGGCGGATTTTGACCCAGTCCAATTCGGTAAGTTCAAATTTTTTTTAATGTTTAATTTTTGGGTCAGGTCATGTTCTTAAAAAGTTTGAGTTGGATCGGATTTAAGTTTAGGCGTGACAATTTTTTGTTCCGTCTGACCCGTATGTATATATATATATTACTTTATATATTATATTTAATATTTTTTTTCGAGGCGAGCTGAGTTTAATTGGTTTTTTATTGAAATTTTGGGGTCGGTCGAAATCGGGTTATACTTTTATTATATTACGTCGGATCAAGGATAAAAATATATTAAACTTAGGTTAGGTCGAGATTTTAAAATTTCGAGTCGGATTTGGGCGGTTAAAAATCCGCCCTGTTACTATCTCTAAACTCAGGTTAAATAGATCTAGTTAAAATTTTAAAAATAATTAGATGTATAAATTAAAAAATTTAAATATTAAAACTTAATGAAAATTTTTAAAAATTTAAGAGAATATTTAACTAAAATCTTTAAAATTCTTACAATATAATATAATTTTTAAAACTTTAAAAGAGATCAGATTAAAATTTTTAAATAATTAAAAGTTAATATGCCAAATTTTAGGTGTCCAGGAGTACAGGCTCATTAGAGCGTTCGCCCCTGCACTCAGGCTGTTGCACCATAATCTTAAATGAGTGCAAAACACCCACGTGATTATCAGTCAAAATACCCATTATAATAATTTTTTGAATATAACCCAAATAATAATTAAATTATCATAAATAGTTTATAATTGTATAAACTAATTTTAATTCGATTAGGTTAATAATTATCCTAATTAAATATTTTTGGTTATAATTATCCTAATTGAATATTTCTGTTTATAATTATCTATGTGCATTAAAATTAGGCTTATATTTTAATTTTCATAAAAAATAATTATATATAAGTTGAGAATAAAATATTTAATTACATGTTTTATAAAATAAAATCATCAGCTATTATAAACGTATTAAGGACATTCTTATTAAATATATTTAATTATTTTAATATTTAAATTTAAACTAAGGAATAATTTAAAATTTGAATATTTAACTTTAATATGCAAAACTTTAAAAAGGTAATTATTTAATGCACAATCGTTTGTGAAATTTTTATTTCCACAAGCACTTTAGTTTTAGGAGTTAGGATTTTTGTTTATGATTTACTATCTAAGATTTAAGTGTATGAGTTTTAAATTTAAGGGGTGATATTAAAATTTTGATTTTAAGGTTGAACTTTAGGGTATAGATGTTAAAACCTAAATCCCTAACCATATTACCCCAAACCTAAACTCTAAATTTTAACCTTAAACCTAAATTCTAACCATAAACCCTAGATTCTAAACCCATATTAAACCCCTAAATCGAGTCCCTAAATCCTAACGCTAGAGCACTTATGGAAACTTTTCGTTTCCACTATCAGTGCATAAGATATTTTCCTATTTTAAAATGGATTTATATCCTATACACTGTTGGTGGAAACTGAAAGTTTCCGTAAGTACCTTAGTTTTAGTGTTTAGGGGTTTAGGTGTAAGAGTATAGAATTTAGGGATGATGGTTAAAATTTAGAGTTTAAGGTTATAATTTAGGGTTTAGATGTTGGGGTTTTGTTTTTAGGGTAATATGATTAAGATTTAGGTTTTAACTTATAAATCATGAACTATAACCTCAAACTCTAAATCCTAACCACCATCTCTAAATTTTAAACCCTAAACCCTAAACTAAGACCTTAAACCATAAAACTAAGACGTTTGGTGAAAACTTTTAATTTCTACCGCCAGTGTATAGGATCATATTCCTTTTAAAATATACAAATATTATATACAATGATTGTATATATGTTGAGAATAAATTATTTAATTATATATTTTATAAAAAAACCACTAAGTATTCTCAACGTATTTAATCATATAGAGATCCACTAATTAGCATAGTGGCTAAGGATGCTCATATTACCTCATTTTGTATGGGTTCGAATCCTAATATGAGAATGTAATACCTCTCTATTTAATCAAAACGTATTTAATCATATAAAACTATTAAAATATGTTAAATTTAATAGAGTTAATTGTACCATGACACCCATTCTAAATTGGTCCTCAAACATTTAAACATTCCAATTTCATCCTTTGAGCATTCAAATTTCATCCCCAAACTTTGACCCCTCATTCTAAATTGGCCCCCTAACATTTTGAATGATCCAGTTTCATGCTCACATTATTGTTTATACCACATCATATTATTACATAATACACATAGTTGTTTCATGAAAATTAACAATTTTATAAAGGTTTTATTAACATAAGATATGATTATCATATACTGATAATTTGGGGATGAAATTATAATGTTCAAAAAGTCCGAGCACTAATTTAGAATGAGAGTCAAAGTTTGATGATGAAACTGGATCGCTCAAAAATTTGGGGACCAATTTAAAATGAATGTCATAGTTTGAGGACGTGTGATGCAATTAACCTAATTTAATATATAATAACTTCAATTTAATTATAATTTTTATCTTATCTTTAATATTTAACGTTGTTTTAAAAATACATATATAATCTCAGAGAATTTCTTAAAATGTATTAAAAATTAGGTATATATTTTAATTTAATATATATATATATATATTCAATTGAAGTCCACTTATCAATTTTTTTAGAAAAATAGAATAACAATTACTTTGAGTAACTTGTTATATATGTATAATAAATATTTTTGTTAGTTTATAAAAGTGAAGTTTGATATCAAAATAAGTGTTTAAACTATATATTTTTTTTTGAGATATGTGTTTAAAGTTTTTCTATTACAAAAATAAGTATCTAACGTTTTATTTTTGACCCATTTTAAAGTCTTTCTAAACATTTACTTTTAAATTCTTTTTAAGCATTTACTTTGTAAAAAAAAAACTTAAAACGCCTATTTCAGTTCAAATAACTTAAAACACCTATCTAAAAAGAATATAATTTGAATATTTATTTTATTATTATGCCATAAAAGTTGGGTTAGATTGAGAGCAGAAATAAGTAGTACGTTATTATTTCACCCGGGCCCATTTTAGCGCTAATATTTACTGCTGAAAAAAACCGGGTTGTTGAGGCCATTCAAAACTCGGTGTTATTTGAAATTGAAGATCGGGTTTTAATTTCAGTGATGAAAATTTAAAATTTAAATATTTCTTTGAATTAATGGTGTGATTATAAAATATAGTATTTATTCGTGAATTCTAGTATTTTTAATAACACATTGTTCAGGCAAGTCGTAGAATGACGATATGTAAAATGGTATATTTTCGGACTTTGCAACTGTTAAAGAAGGTAAGATTTATAATAAATAGGTTAAATGCTCAAATAATAATATAATCAGGAATGGACCGAGAGGGTAGTTACCCCTAAAAATTTGAAATCCGTATATGATTATAATTTTTTTTAAAATTTTCTATTAAAAATTTATTTTTGCCCCTTAAAATTTTACAAGTTTGCCCTCCTAAAATTTTACAGATTTGTCTCTCTAACGTAAAATTTTGTGTCTGTCCCTGAATATAATCTTTTAGAGGATACTCACATATAATTCTAATATTTTAAAGGAAAATTATATAGCGCTTGTCGAGCAACGACGAACACCAATATTGACGAGCACCGATGAGCATTGATAGATTATTTTATAAAATTTTTAAATTCAAAGTACTTAATGCGTAATTATAATTTTTTTTAAAATTAAAAATGTAATTTAATTAAAGTATTTTTTAGTTTTAAATTTATTTTAAATATTATTAATCAAAATAAACTATCCCAAATTAAAAAAATTGCTTTGAAATTAACCCAATTGTCGTCGTATCCACCGTCAACTGCTGCCGTAGTCGACAACCTTTGCCGCCGCCGCCGTCGACAGCCACCGCTACTGTCGTCAACAGCCGCTGGCAGTCCTAATTCTTTGTTGCGATTATCGATTTATTTAAATTTGAATTCAGTCCTCATTAAAACATGAGCTGGTGGTTCATCTGCAATGTTATCATACTTGAAAACCTTGTCTGCAACGTTGTAGTATTCGGCGAGTTTAAGCGGAGTTGTTGGCTCGACGTATGAGACTCCATTAATAGCATATCGAAGCTTGCCATCGATCATTTCAGCAGTGTTCGCTAGCTTGATTGTGCGGGTAATGTTAATGCCACCATATTTGTATGAGACCTGAGGATTAGTCCCCATTAAAATATTAATTTAGTCCCCATTAAAACATGAATCAAATTTGAATTCCGTGAGTGGTATTAAATTTGAATTTTAGTTTGGGTGATGGGTTTCAAAAATTGAGATAAATTACCTAATTGCAATGAAGGATTAAGATTGGCGGCGGCTGTTGACGACGGTGACGGTGGATGTTGGCGGTGGCGGCAAAGGTTGTCAGCGGCGGTTGGCGGTAGGTGCGGCGACAATTGGGTTATTTTCAAAGAAAAAAAACTAGGATTTATATATTTGGGATAATTTATTTTGATTAATAATATTTAAAATAAATTTAAAATTAAAAAATACTTTAATTAAATTGCACTTTTAATTTTTAAAAAAATTATAATTACTCATTAAGTACTTAGATTTAAAAAATTTATAAAAAAATTTATTAGTGTTTATTGGTGCTCGTCAAGCGTAAAAGAACTATTCTATTTTAAAACAGTCGAATAACAATCTAGCACTTTCAAAAATTTGCTCAGAAATGACATAATATATTTAGATTTGCCCAAATAATTGCTTAACCTTTGATTCAATCAATTAAGGTGTCTGATATTTTCGAATATACTCAAATAATCACTTATTTGATTAAATTTGATGATGATGTTTATATTATTTTTTTATTAATAAGAAAAAAATTGATGATGCTTGTATTATTTTTGGATTAATAATAAATTTATTCCTAATATTTATCTCTTTCCTCACTTCAACTCTAATTTTTATATCATTTTAGCATTCAACCTTTAAAATTTAGTTAGTTTTTTTTATTAACAAAAAAGTGATTGGACTATTAATATTTTAATTTCGTTGACTGGCAACTCATATAGTAGTCTACATGTACTTCGTTTATGAATTGAATAGTTTCTTTTTCTTTGTTTTGTTTAAACACCGACATGCAATTTTTCATACTAAATCGGATTGTGTATTGCAGAAGCTCATTATAAGGCAGAGGCGGAGTTCCTTGGGGCTCAAGAGGGCCTTGACCCTTATTAAAAATATATAATTATTTGATAATATTGGTATAATAACAATCTAGTCTCTGTAAAAATAATTATTTAAATAAAAAATACAAGAGTTTATCAAATATATAATCAAATAGGGGTTAAACTACGGGTACAAATGAGCCGAGCTTGAACGAATAAGGTTTTGTTCATATTCGTTTATTTATATTTGAAGGTGTTCATGTTCGATTCATTTAATTTTTTAATATCATGTTTGTGTTCATTTATTTGTTTTTGATGATGTTTGTTTAACGTTCACGAACATGTTCATTTAACGTTAGTGAACATATTTGTGCAATGTTCACGAACTTGTTCATTTATATGACCGCTAACATGTTCATTTATATGTTCGCCAAAATGGTAGAATTACACCACTAGTCTTTAAGCTCATTAGGCTTCACAATTTGAACTTAAAAAATCACCACGTATTCGATTTAGTCTATACATTCACCAATATTTAAAATTTTAAAAAATAAAAGGAAAATAGAAACCAAGTAAACGAGCTTATAAACGAGCTAGTTCGTGAACATAAATGAACGGAATACACCTTTGTTCGTGTTCGTTCGTTTATTAAACGGACTTAAAAAATTGTTCATACTCATTTATTTAACTGACTTAACGAACGTTATACGAACGGTTCGCTAACAATTCGTCGAACGCTCTATCTATTTACATCTTTTGGTTGAACTAAAGAAGAATGAGCATGTATCATCAAGGTTTTTAGTCCAATAATAATTTAGGTCCTTATAAATTTAAATATTAAACAAATAAGGTCTTAACTATGAATTTTGAGTTTAAATATATAATAAGCCCTTGTATTTTTAAAATTTAATATTTTGGCCCCTGCCAATATTCGATCCTGGCTTTGCCCCTGTTATGGGGTGGCCCTCTCAACACAATTTTCTCCATTTACAACACCGAAACTCAAACCCCTAACATTGCTTAAGAGATCTAATGTCTCATCCCACTAAATTAACTGATTGTTAATAATTAAATAATTTTTTAAAACTTTATGTGTTTTTCTTTTTAAAAAAATAATTGTATGTATTATTTGAAGTATATGTGGGCTATTAGGCGGGCTACCGTATCAACGCTATTAAATAATAATTGTCCGGCCACACCCCATTTTTCGTTTAAAAATATTATTTTGACTAAATTTTAAAAAGTGGGTTAAAATGATAACAGAAAATAATTGAATAAAAAAATGATAGACTTAAAGGGTTACAGATGTGGTTACGTTTACCTTTTATGAAAGGTAATACGTAGGGAGAGGGTTAAGAAACAGTTAAATATTAATTTTTCGGCATGAGAATATAATATTTTTATTTAATAAGAAAGTCGAAAAAGGCTACAGTTCCTCCTAAACAAACGTGTCTTTGGCCCGGTCAAGTGTTGTTAAAATTAAGGGTAAACTATACCGTTGACCACCATACTTTAGTTAAAGTATTAAAATGATCACCTTAAAAAAATTGAGTCAATTGACCACCCAAACTATTAAAATGGGATCAATGTGACCACCAACCGTTAATGAGCTAGCGGAAGGTGACGTGGCAGTTAAAAAATTAAAGATATAATTACACATTTGGTTCTTACTATTTACACATTCTTTCAATTTAGTTCTAATTTTAATCTAATAATTGCACCTAGCATGAATCGAACCTGGGTATCCTAGGCAAGCAAGACACGGCATGGCAAAGCCACTGGGCTAAAGCCATTTTTGTGATACAAAGTGCAAATAATTAATATAATTGATACTTGGTACCATCTGATTGAAGGATGAAAATAAATAGAACAAAACTAGGTATTTGCTCCCAGCGTGAATCGAACCTAAGTAAGCTAGGAAAGAAACCGCATGGCAAAGCCACTAGGCCAACGCCATTTTTGTGATATAAAATGTAAATAATTAATATAAGTCATACTTGGTTTTTTTATGCCAAGGAAAAGTAAATAAATACGGATTAACGGTATTCGAACATGACACGCTTATAATGCATAAAAACATCTAATTCAATGAAATAAATCTAATAATTAAATTAAAGTTAACAACATTTTGTATATATTTTAAAATATAGTTAGTGCACAATTTAAAATAAAAATCGTTTTAAGAATTTTGTATTTTTAAACTAAATTTAATATATTTTTCGTTTTCGCATTTATTTTTATAAGTTCATGTATATAATCGTTGAATTGATTTTTTAACTTAATTTATAATTTTAATATTTATTAAAAATTTAATTAAATTCCTATATATATATATGAAAATATATTACAACTTTAAAATTTTAAAACTATATTAATTTATTTAGTGAATACAAACTTACGAACATAATTGAAATGAATTGATATAATTTTAAATTATAATTTAATTATTAGATTTATTTCATTGAATTAGATGTTTTTATGCATTATAAGCGTGCCATGTTCGAATCTCGTTAATCCACATTTATTTACTTTTTCTTGGCATAAAAAAATCAAGTATGACTTATATTAATTATTTGCATTTTATATCACAAAAATGGCTTTGCCATGTGGTTTCTTTCTCAGGTTACCCAAGTTCGATTCACGCTGGGAGCAAATACCCAGTTTTGTTCAATTTATTTTCATCCTTCAATTAGGTGGTACCAAATATGAACTATATTAATTATTTGCACTTTGTATCACAAAAATGGCTTTAGCCTAGTGGCTTTGTCATGCCGTGTCTTGCTTGCCCAGGATACCCAGGTTCAATTCACGCTGGGTGCATTGACACGTGTCACCACCTAATTAATTTATTTTATTAGATTAAAATTAGGACTAAATTAAAAGAATGTGTAAATAATAAGGACCAAATGTGTAATTATATCTTTAATTTTTTAACTGCCACGTCACCTTCCGCTAGCCCATTAACGGCTAGTGGTCACATTGATCCCATTTTAATAGTTTGGGTGGTCAATTGACTCGATTTTTTTTAAGGTGGTCATTTTAATATTTTAAGTAAGTATGGTGGTCAACGATATAGTTTACCCTAAAATTAATTAATTAATTAACAATATAAATTTAAAAGGGAAAATCTGCACATTTAAAACGAAAATATCGTTATCGAGAATGTTAGGGTTTTTTTTGGCTGCTTTCAATATTTAGATTCTTTTTAACAATATAAGAAATAGGGTAAACTAACCCAATGACTACCATACTATGATAAATGTATTAAAATGACCACATTAAAAAAATCGACTCAATTGACCACCCAAACTATTGAAATTGGATCAATTAAAGCACCGGTCGTTAATGGGCTAACGGAAGGTGACGTGACAGTTTAAAAAAATAAAGGTATAATTACACAGTTGGTCCTCGTTACTTATTCACTCTATTAATTTTATCTTGATTTTAATTTAATAAAATAAATTAATTATTTGGTGACACTTGTCACCTGATTGGAGAAGGAAAAATGAATGTAATGAAAAACCTCAAAAGGGATGGAACCCACAACCTCAAAGATAAGAGAGAAGGACAAGCATACTTGCCACTAGGCCAAGCACATTTTTGTGATGTAAGTGACAACATTTAATATATGTTTTAAATACATGTTAATGCCCGGAAAAATGAAAACAAGAAAAATAGCCTTTGGTGGATTTGACCCAGTGCCCTTGGAGAAGATGAAAAGTGTGTTTACCACTAAGCCAAACATATTTTTAAGATATAATGTACAACATTTAATATATGTCTTGAATATTTGTTAATGCCTGAAAAAAATAAGGTGGTGACACGTGTCACCAAATAATTAATTTATTTTATTAAATTAAAATTAGGATCAAATTAATAGAATGTATAAGTAACGAGGACCAACTGTGTAATTATACTTTTATTTTTTTAACTGTCATGTCACCTTCCATTAGCCCATTAACAGCCGGTGCTTTAATTGATCTAATTTTAATAGTTTGGGTTGTCAATTGAGTTAATTTTTTAATGTAATTATTTTAATACATTTACCATAATATGATGGTCATTGAGTTAGTTTACTCTAAGAAATAAGATAGATGGAATGGAATATTAAGTTTGATTCTATGACTTTCGTTTTAATACTTTAAACTTTTTTATCCTAGAGTGAAAGAAACAGTATAGGTCGCAGGACTCATGAACAAAAAGGTGTTTATTATTCGGAAATTTGAATTAGTTGACGAAACAAAATTTAGTTAGACTAATTGGTCAAATAATTCAGTTCAAAATTAATTGATTAATTAAATTAACCTAATTAACCGAAAATATTATATATATATATATATATATGTCAATATTCAATTAATTTTTGAGTAAAACTTTGATACACAAGCTGTGTAAAACTAATATTACACAAACCTATATATTTATACTATAAAATCCAAAACATAAATTCTAAACACAAAGATAAACACCTAAACTTTAAACCCTAACCTATAAAAAATTTGTGCATCGAAATTTTTCCTTAACATTCAATCCAAAACTCATTAAGATTTAAAGAGTGAACCAATTTGTTTATTCAAATAAGATGCATTTAGGCCGTTACAAAAGGAATTATGCTCTTAAGCAGAGCAATGTGAATCTAAAATACTTAGACTACTAAATCCATGGAAACCAAACGAATATTATCATGCCGGTCTCTAGCCATACCACCGACTATCATATTTCCTTCATGATAGACATGTTACATGTATTATATTTACATTCCAGTTATGTCTCAAAATACCAAAATTAATCTAATCTAACTAAAAATATTAGTTAATTTGAACCAAATGTCCAATGTTATTCTAATTTTTTTGTTAATTTGAAAACGATCGAACTAACTATACTTTATTTGTTTTGATTAAGAATTAAAGGGAAAAAATTTCATTATTTTAATTTTGTTTAATTTAATTCGATCACCCATTGAATTAATTGATTGAGCACATCTAATGAATAAAGACAATATTTAATAGAAAAATATTCAAAGTTTTGATTGCTTGAACGAAAGAGGTAAAAATAAAAATAAAAACAAGATCTAACGGTAGATGGTTACATTAGGAGGGAATTTAATAATCATTAACTACTAGTTGTAACTAATACATTATTATTATTAGTCAAAGTCAGAGGACTAGCCTCAGCGTCCCCCATCACGTGACATAAATCCCTGATTTCGAGTTGAAATCTTTTGCCCGAGTCCGGTTCAATGACCCTTCCCAGTTCCCTCTCCTGTTTTCTCCAGACCACATCCACGTGTCGATATCTCAAACTAACTATCTTACGCGGCGCCAAGGGAAATATCTCCCGGATACCGGAACGTCGCCGATATACTCCCGCAGCACAGTAAAATCACTAAAAACCTGTGTTTTTAATTAAAGGCTTAATAAAGATAATTGGGGATTTAGTTGAACCGGGTTTTGGGATCCTATAAAATAAGCTAAAACTTTCCATTTTCACTTGAAAAACACTCTTATTCCATTCCAGTTTCCCCAACACTAAAGAACACTTCTTTATTCTCTCATCATTTTTTTTATTTCTTCTTGTCGTCTTGATATCTTCTTTTGTTTACCTCGGGAAAAAGTATCATTAGAAAGTATGTTGGATTCGAAAGTTACCCAGAAATTGCATAACCCTGCTCTGTTCGAGCGAGTGAAGAAAGTATTTTTGTGGCCATCTTCTGCCCCCAAAGCTATTTTTCTCTCTATCTCCTTTTTTATTTTATTTTCTGGGCTTTACTTCGATCAACTTTTAGAGTAATGGTGGATTTTTTTTTTTAAATTTTCTTTTCGTTTCAAGCTGATCTTTAACGTGTTCTTTTCTTTTTCAACCCTTTATTCTCCTCGTGTCTGGTCTCAGATGGAATCTCTTCTTTACTTCTTTTCTTTTTGATTTCACTCCCTTCTAACTTCACAGTTAACTCTCGGTCTCAATGAGAAGAAGTGAAAGAATCTGAAAAAAAACCCAGAGAATCCCAAATGAAGAAAATGGATTGTTTCCTTGTTCATTCGATCAAATACACAGAACACCGCAATCAAACGACGCTCTTTTCACCACCGTTGGATGTCGATCTCGAAAACTGGCCGGAAATGAAACGTCGGGTTGTTCGGATTTCAGTTACAGATGCCGACGCCACTGATTCTTCCGGCGACGAAGAAGAACATCAAGTAAATCGATGTTGTTCTCGAAACAGAGTGAAGAAATACGTCAACGAGATAACTTTAGAGTCATCACGTCCCGTTAAAAGCGACACCGTTTCGAGGAGTTCACGGAAGAGGCCGGCGGTGAAAGTTAAACCCTTACCGACGACGACGGGTAAGAAGTACAGAGGGGTACGACAACGGCCTTGGGGAAAATGGGCGGCTGAGATCAGGGACCCGCTAAGTCGTGTACGGTTGTGGTTAGGTACCTATGATACAGCCGAGGAAGCAGCGATGGTATACGACAACGCGGCTATTAAATTGCGTGGACCCGACGCGCTCACGAACTTTTCAACTCCAATGGAACAAACGATCAGAGTCGAAAACAGCCAAAAACCGTTACGCAGCTCAGACTACAACTCCGGCGAAGAATCTCACAACACAAACCTTTGCTCTCCGACTTCCGTCCTCCGTTTCCCGTCGATTTCCGCCAACGAAGGCGGCGACCTCCAAAGCGTCAAAGAGCCCCGAGAATCCGGGAGCCAACCCCGGGATGACGTTGACGAGTCTTGCGTCATACCGGGAGAAAATTTCTCGAATTTCTCCGATCATTTATCTTTGTTTCCGAGTGATATATTCAGCTCAGTGCCGGGTTTGTTCGACGATAGTACGAGCTTACACGATTGTTTTCCGAAAGATGATTTCGGGTACGGGTTTTTGAGTTCGGGTGGTAATTTCGAGTTCGGATTCGGTGCCTTGTCGAGGTTGCAGCGTGTCGATGATCATTTCCAAGATGTTGGAGATTTTTTCGGGTCGGATCCTCTCGTGGCAGTTTGAGTATTAATTAATACTAATTAGTAAAATTAAGGGGTTTAAACTTTCTCCGTCATTATAACAGTAACGGACGTTTTTGGCTACCTGTTGTATGCTGTGTCTTTTATGTTCCTTACTTTTGTAAAGGCACGTGTTCTTCTACTACTCTAGTGAGTAATTGGTAATTGTTATGTCATTAATGAGTTTTTAAGATATTTATTGTCACAAGACATATTGTAATTTATCGCGGGTAATTTATAGGTTTTAAATTTTTAGAAATAAAACTCTAGCACCTTGCTTGTTTTACTTTCACTCGAATCATTTTTTTTATCGGTTGCTGACATTAATTTGGTGCTAGTCACCTGCCGTTAGTAATTTATATATATATTTTCCGTTTTTTATACTTAAATTTATCTATTCTTCTTTTGTTTTCTCACACATTTCGGTGTGTTTCTTTTACCTTTGTATTATGTTTTTTTATCTTTATAACACGTTTTTATTTTTATTTTTTTTGTATATTTTACGATTAATTTTGTAGGCGTTTGATGTTCGATCGATGACTTTCACAGTTTTGTTTTCTAATTTGTATTTTATTGATGGTCTTGAATAATTTGATCCTTTTTAAATTGTTGACCGATGTAATCATAATTGAGTAGCATATGGTCGCCTTTGGAAATAAACATGAAAGGTGGTTACTTATTTTAGAGACTTTATCTAGTTAGTGTTTTGATAACTCCCCAATGACCCTTCCTACTATGGATAACCCTTCCTACTATGAATCACATAGATTTTTTTTGTGTAAAGAAGAAGTGTCTGATATGACGATGATACAATAATCTTTTCTTTTTAAATCTATTGCTTTCTTTCTATTGTTCTTGGATGTTTTAAAACTTTTGATAAATTATGTTCTTGTTTTACTTTTGTTTATCAATAAACTGATAAGTTGATAAGACATATAACACCAATAAATTTAAAAATTTGTTAGATTTAACGGTTAACATTGATCAAATAAGTGCATTGATAAAATTTGAGAGTATAAAAATTTAATTGGATGTAAAAATTTAAGAATCCGGTTGCTTTTTCTTAAAAAATTGAAAGTTTCTAACACTTAAAATATTAATTGATGATAATAACTAACATTGCATATAAATCCTTTAAAATATATTAAAAAAGTTTTTTATTTTCAAAATTATTTTAATTATAAAACTGTATTTGAGTGGAACCAACCCTAGACATAACCTGAGCAGCACTTGTCAATCCTTTATAGATAGACATTGAGAAAGTTAGATATTTGTATTGATGGCCAGCATTAAGGCCCCAGCTTTGAATTTTCAAATAATAATTGGTATGGTATGTGTATATATCTTGATTTTGATTTAAGGGTTTATTAGTTCCAATCACTCTGCTATTCACCACAAAATATCACCCAATCTGATCAGGACTTCATACAACAAGCAACTTTCTTTTCTCATCTTAGACTATATACTATTTGTCCTTGCTAAGTTCGGTGCTCAATCAACACTTATATGCGATATGCTAAATACTTTGTTTATAAATTTATATTGGTATTGTGTTCGATTTTGAACATGTGATTTTAGTACTGATTATAGTTATATTTTATTTAAAGGTTTGACTTATATTCAAATAACTATTTAAAGTATATCAATTTTTTTACTTAGGTATTTAAAGTATTTTTTTGGTCAAAATAAGTAATTAAAATATATTTTTTGGTTAAAATAGGTACGTAAAATATTTTTTTATTATCAAAGTAGGTACCATATATCTATATATATATATATATATATATATATGTGTCAAAATAGGTACCTAATATATTTTTTTAATCAATACCACATGTCAACTTTTAAAACCTAAATGAAAAGAACATATTTTAATCAAAAAGTATATTTTATGTACTTATTTCGAAAAAAAAAACACTTTAGTTACCTAAATAAAAAAGTAGATATACTTTAATTACTTATATGTAATATAAGCCTAAAGATTTTATAAAAAAAATAGAGAAATATAAAAGTATTATTATAATAATATTTATTATCATTTAAAAATAATATCTTTTAATCTTTTCTCAATTAATTGAGAGTTAATAATCATATTAAATCAATCAGTTTTTTTTGTAATTATTACCCTATATATTCTTTTCTTCGTATTAAATTTAGAGAGCTTTTAATAAGACACATGATAATATTTTTCTATTTATTTATAAAAAATGGTTTATATAATATAAATATAAATATACATTAAAAAGATTACATTCTTTTAATTATAAAATAGTATATTGTAAAAATATTTTCTAATGGACTTTAAAAAGTAATAAAATAATTATTTGATTTAAAAAAATTACAAATTGATCTAGTGTTGTTGAATTTGCAGTGACTAATTATGTGACAGCTGATAAAAATTGACATAATAATAAATTTAATTATTAATCTCTATACATTATTATAATCAGGTGCTAACTTAAAAATTTTATACCAGTTTATTCCATATTTCTTCCATTGAAACTCAAATTTCACTAAAATTATATGAAAAATATTTTATGATTTAATTTTGAATCACCAAGTTGTTCCCCCAACCACATCATCACCGCCGCATGCAGCAACTCCCACCGCTACACCATTAGTCTAATTATCGGCTGCAACTCCTACTAATTTTTACCATCAGATTGAATAAAAGTTTTCTAATAAAATTTCATACAACACACACTATTCCTCCTCCCATAGTTCTAGCATAGCTTGCCGCTGTAGTAGTTGCGATGACCTCATTGGTTTAAGTCGTGTTTCGTTATTCGTATATTGTTTTAACAATATTAAGATGATTATAATGTAGTATCTGTTTATATGTATTTTTTAACTCTTTAACAATGCACATACATTTTGTAAATAAAACAATTTAACTTCGAATTTCTTGAGATAACGTTATCTGTTTTTCACTAAAACCACCTATTAAGTTCTTGTTACTCACATATTTGGATATATATGTAAAGTGATTGCACCTTCTTTCTTTTTCTTCAATTTTTAGCGAATAATGTCACATTTGGTATTTGTATTTTAGCCAAATGTTCAGTTATGCTAATAAAAATTAGTTTTGTAATCAATAAATTTAAATGAATATCATAAAATAATTTACACTTTCAATCTTTTTGTTTGTTCAGGTATGTAAATATGGGTCCCGATTCTAATACGATCCTCACGCCTCTTTAGCCCCATACAGTCCAAGTAATAAATGTTCTAGTTCTTAAAATTTACACAATCTATTAATTTAATTTTAACTCGAAATAATTTAATAAATTTAATATTATATTTAATTTTTTCATTAGTGAAGTGATTGTATTTACTAGCTTACGACATTAAGGTCATACTGTATTTGTTTTATTAGTATGTCAGTTGCCTAGTAGTGAAATGATTGTCTTTCGAGCTAACACAACTGTCGATTATCAAGCGAATAGATTGTAGCACAGAGTGCGACATTAGTCGAAGGTTGTTTTAGCCTTTTAAGAGTATGCAATGGTTAAATTTATAATCATGAATGGTTAAATTTATTGAACTAAGATCAAATAAATAGAATGTATTTGAAGACTAAAATTATTATTATTGTACCGAACCATATTTCAATTTTAATGATAAAATAACATATTTGTCACAAAATTTTAATTGACTAAATTATTTTTTCTAAAAGAAAATAGACTAATTTGTCACAAAATTTTAATACAACCACTTTTTAAAAAATAACATAATTATTATTAAACATGTAATTTAGTTACATCTTATATATTTTATGGATTTATATTCAATACACTGGCGGTGGAAATTAAAAGTTTTTACAAACACCTTAATTTTAGGTTTTAGGGGCTTAATTTAGGGGGTAGAGTTTAGGTGTAGGGATTTAGAATTTAGGGATGATGATTAAAATTTAAAGTTTAGGGGTCAAGGTTTAGTTTTTAGGGTAATATGGTGAGGATTTAGGTTTTAACCTACCAACCCTAAATTATAATCACAAACCCTAAATTTTAACCACTATCCCTAATTATAAACCCCTAAACCATACACCCTAACTAAACCCTTAAACCCTAAAACTAAAACGCTTGTGAAATCTTTTAGTTTTCACCGCTAGTGTAAGAAATAATTTCCCATATTTTATCCCAAATTTTGTCAAACTACAAGTATATAACATTGGGAAAATAAATGATGTATTGGCGGTGGAATAATTTTAGGGTTAAGGATTCAATTTAAGGTTAAAAGTTTAGGGTTTTAGGTTTAGAGTTTAGGGTCTAAAAATTAAAATTTAGAGTTTAGGATAATTTGTTAGGGGTTTAAGTTTTTACCTATAACTCTTAAATTTTAAATTCAAACCACATTACTAACATTTTAAGTTCATAAACATAAACACCTAAAATATAAACCCTAAATTAAATCTCTAAACCTAAAACTAAAACGCTTGTAGAAACAAAATGTTTACTCCTCTATCATATTACCCTATAACATTATCCCTTCTAAATTTAACAAGGAGCAAAGGTAGTGGTAACTGGTAAGTGCTAACCCGAATCTTAAATAGACGACGGCGTTTTAAAGTCATTTTTGCGGCAACGCAACGGTCATAGCGTTGAAAGTGTAACAGTTTTACAGAAAATAAGAAGAAAAAAACGAAAATCGCGGGAACACGACTGCAAAGAAATCGGGGACGTGTTTAAAGTTTATTGAAGGAGAAGGAAAACCAAACCTTAAACCTACTTCAGGTATCCTAAAAAAAACGTCAAAGCTGACATGTTTTTTTTGTTGTTGTTGTGTTCTCTTTTGACCTCGGGTTATTGTTTTTAATTTTCGTTACAAAATATAATATTTTTTGGGAGTTGCTTTGCTTTGATGGTTTCTGTTTTTGCCTGAATTCCAAGTAAATCAAATTAAAAAGAAACAAAAAGGATTTCTGGATTCTGGGTTATTTGTTCCAGGTGTTATTCGACGGGTGGATGGTTTGTCAGCTTTCATTTCATTTTACTCTTTTCGTTGGTTTTTATTTTCATTGTTAATTTGTTTGTTTTATGTATTTTTCTAGGGAATAAAGCTGGGGGGTTTTCATACATTGGAAGTGTTTGGATTGTAAGGAAGCAAAAGGAAACATTGCTATCTTGGTTGTCTGAATTGGATTTGTATATCAACGACAGGTTTGTATCTTGTACAAAGCTAATGACATTTATGTGTTTGATTAATGTTCTCAATGACAACAATCCGACAATTTTGTTTATAAAATGATGTTTGCAGACCAGAAGAGATTTGGGGCTGTTTGATTCTGGTGTTTTAATCTCCAGAACTCGGACAGCACCATTTGTGTGTGTGTTTTAACTTTTTATAGCAATGGAGGAATTCAGACAAATTAGTGAGGTTTTGGGAAGTTTAAGAGCTCTCATTGTCTTACAAGACGAGTATCAAATCAATCGACGACAGTGTTGTCTGTTGTTAGACATCTTCTGTTTGGCTTTCGATGTAATCGCCGAAGAGATCCGGCTGAACCTGAAACTCGAAGAGAGGAACACCAAATGGAGTCCCCTCGAGAACCCGTTGCGAGAGCTTCAAAAGATCTTTAAAGAAGGGGAATCGTATGTAAGACAATGCATGGACAAGAGAGACTGGTGGGTTAAGGCAATCAATCTCCATCAAAACAAGGACTCCGTTGATCATAACATCCACAATTTGCTTTCTCATTTCCCGGCGGTCCTCGAGGCCATCGAGATGGCCGGAGAGATTGCAGGGCTCAACCGGGATGAGGTACAAAGGAGGAGAGTCACGCTTTCTAGGAAGTATGATGCTGAATGGATAGATCCTAAACTTTTTCAGTTTCGGTTTGGAAAGCAGTACTTGATCCCTCGAGAGATTTGTAGCCGGTTCGAGAGTGCGTGGAGGGAAGATCGATGGAACCTTGTCGAAGCTCTGAGGGAGAAGAAGTGTTCGGAATCGGTATCGAAAAACCAAGAGCGGCTAGCTGGCTTGTTGATTCGGAAAATTATTGGATCGGAGGCTTATAATGGTAAACTTTTCCCTAGTGCAATCTTGTATGGAGGGGATTACCAAGTAAGGCGAAGATTAGGGGGACAATACAAGGAAATCCAATGGTTGGGAGATAACTTTGTGATGAGGAACTTCTTTGGGGATGTCGAACTGTCCTGTTCTGAAATCTCGACATTGCTTTCACTTACTCATCCGAATATCCTGCAATACCTTTGTGGATTTTACGATGAAGAAAAGAAAGAAGTGATGCTTGTTCTTGAGTTGGTGAACAAGGATCTCGGTTGTTATTTGAAGGAGAATTACGGTTCGAGAAGGCGGATCTTGTTCCCGCTTCATGTTGTAGTTGATCTTATGTTTCAGATTGCCAGAGGAATGGAATATCTGCATTCAAAGAAGATTTATCATGGAGAGCTGAACCCTACTAACATCTTTTTAAAAGTTAGGAACAACACCGAAGGTTTCCATTTGAAGATCTCAGGTTATGGTTTACCTGATATCAAGCCTCGTTCATCCCCGAATTCATCGCCGAGGAGGTATGAGCCCAACCCCACCATTTGGTATGCTCCGGAAGTTCTGTTAGAGCAAGAGCAACTATTCTTTGGCTCCTCCGTTTCAAAGTACTCAGAGAAGGCGGATGTGTACAGTTTTGCTATGCTTTTCTTTGAGCTCTTGGCTGGGAAGCCGCCGTTCGAAGGACATGGAGAGAAGATGAGTAGAAGTATCATTGCAGGGGAGAGGCCTCTTTTTCCCTGCACAGTTCCGAAATATCTTGTCAACTTAACGAAAAAGTGTTGGCATACGGAACCGAATCAGCGACCGAGTTTCTCATCTATTTGTCGTATTTTGCGGTACACCAAGAAGTTCCTTGTGATGAACCCTGACCATGATCACCCCGAAATGCAATGTCCTATTGCAGATTATTGTGAGACAGAGTCATGGTTTGTGAAAAAGTTCACTGCAAATGGGACTTTCAATCCACTTTCAGTTGCACAAATCCCATTTCAAATGTTTGCTTATCGGCTTGCTGAGAAAGACCGAACTATTATGAACACAAAGGATAAAAACGGCGATTTAACAACCGAAAGGACCTCGGCTTGCAGAGATGACAATGTTTCTATAATAGAGGAACCATTGACAGGAACGAGTGATAGAACGTCCGTTGGTTCTGATGCAAAATCTCGTGGTTCAGATAGCAAGTCTATTTATTCCGATGTCAGGTCAGTCTTCAGCGAGGTTCCGGAAAGGAGATCGATCCAATTCCGTACACCCCCGAAGAGACAAATTTCCACCAAGATTCCAGAGAAGAAAGTTGTAACCCCAAAGAAAAATACTAACGTGAAGGCCAAGAAAAGTCCAGGTTAGAAATATAGTTATCACTACCATTTCTGATCATGTATATATATAGTTCAGGTTACATAGAAGTTGTAGAGGATACTGAATTTAACTATCCAATCATTGATTGCAGTGGCATCAAATGGGCAATCTAGGCCATCGATCTTGAACCGTGTAAATAGTACCGGCTTAATCCGAGAAAACCGCTCACCATTCGTTACAGGTTCCTTCACCAGAGCCCGGCAACGAACGGCAGCAGCAGCAGCGGGTCATACCTCAGATTAGCACCATTTAATCACAATATTGGGACCAAACGGGACAATTAACACAAGCATCAATCTCGAATACTGTTTGCAGTACAGGATTCATGGAAGAAAATCATTCAACATTCATTATAGGTTCTTTCAGCAGAGGTCTGGCAAGAAGCAGCAGCAGATCAAACCTCGGATTAGCACCGATTAATCGCCATAATGAACAAGGTTGCCTCGTGAATTACCGTGATGCATATTGGACACTGCCATGTTTTTCCATCACATTTCTTGCAAACATCTGCTTCTTGTATCCCCTTTTGATAGATGGCCCTCCTATAGGAACTTTTAAGATACAGTTTTGGAATGTTCCTTCATTGGTTACAAGGTGTGATACTCTAAAATCATTGAGCCATTTCCTACTCCCCTTCATGAAGGTTTAATTACTTGACGGGTCTTTGTATTATAGGTTGAGGAATAAATTAATATTTCTATATTA
Organism: Hibiscus tridactylites; assembly: GCA_958450335.1. NCBI lineage: Eukaryota > Viridiplantae > Streptophyta > Magnoliopsida > Malvales > Malvaceae > Hibiscus > Hibiscus tridactylites. The sequence goes on from OY288270.1 coordinate 75,651,158, forward strand.
TAAAAGTGAGTAATTTTGTTTTATATATTTAACTTTAAAGAAAATACTAGGTATAATACCAAAAATTACTTATGATGTTTGACTCAATAGTCGTTTTGGTCCATATTCTATTTTTTGAAGCAATTTACCCCTCAACATTTTATTTTGGGTCAAAATGCCCCCTCAGTAAATGAAAACTGTTAGTCAGCTGACGATAAACAACTTGAAATGACTTGACATAATGACACGTCAGAATTATAAAACTATTTTTTGACTAATACGTTATTCTGTAAAGTCGACATATTTGCCTATATAACACTGCTATCGCGGCGTGCGCTACCATGTAGCTTTACCACGTCATTTCAAGTCATTTACCGTTAGTTGGCTAGCAGGTTTCATCTGCATATGAGTCATTTTGACCCAAAATCAAACGTTGTAAGTTAAATTACTTAAAAAAAATAAGAATCAAAATGACTATTTAATCAAACATTGGGAGATTTTTTAGCATTATGCAATTTTTTTCTCTTCAAAGTTAAATGTATAAAACAAAATTACTGACTTTTATAATATAGAAAAATATATAATTTGTTATGTTTTAAAATGATGTGAGCAAAATAAATTTTACACTACCATTTTTGAGGTAAAAAGAAATGGGGTTGTGAAATTAAATTTATAAAATATTGAAAGATAAATGAGTAAATATAAAAAAAACGAGTTTAATGAAAAATATTTGAAATAAAAATTATTTAAAGTTTAAAATTTAAAATTTAAATGAATATAATACAAAATAAAATTTATACTACCATCAATAAATACAATATAAGTAACGAAATATGCCAACGTTGATACAAGCCTAATCATCAAAGTGCAAAATTTTGTATAAACTTATGATACTTTAAACATGTGACACAAAACTAAATACATAATATTTTTCCTTTCCATTTTTTTAAAATGAAAAACAAGAAGTTTTTTTTTTTTTTTATACAGTGTGCTATGTAAGCCTAATGCTAGACTTCAATTTAAAGCACTTATAATGAATTCGGTTAACGTATAGTAAAAGTATTTGTATTATATCTAAAAGTTTATTTTAGACCTTATGCTATAAAAAATATTTTAGTCCCTACACTATACCAAAAAAGTTCATTTTAGCCCTTTAACTAATAAAAGGTACATTTTTATTTTTGTACGTTTGAAAAGTTAACGTTTTGGTCCATGCATGTTTTAAAATGCTTAAGTTATTGTTAGTTAATTTAGATATTTCGTTTAAACACTCTTTAGGTCTCTCTTAATTTTAAACTCGAGCAAATTAGTCTCTCTCAAAACACTTTTTGTGTGAATTTTTACATAAAATTTTTAAACACTTATGAAATCTAAATACAAAATTAATTCCTATTCTAAATCCAAAGTTATCTTCACTTACAATAATATTACAATTACGAGTTAAAACATACAAAAATATTTAAAACGTTTGATTGAAAAAATGTATTGATACGTTTTTGAAACTGCCAGAAGCCGTTTCGATACATGGCTTACCTGTTTTGATACAAACAAGGGTTGTTTCGAAACACTCTTTGGTGTTTCAATATGCCTACGTAGCATACACCACAATGGCTAAAAATCCAAATAGCTATTTTCCAACGACTATTTGAACTGCAAGCTGTTTCGATACGACACTATGCATTTCGATACGGGCATTCCAATATGGCCCAAGGTGTTCCGATACGACACACTACATCAGACTCCAACAGATAATTCTAAAGAAGGGCATTTCGATACAGCTACGCATGTATCGAAACAGACATCACCAAAACTGTATTTATGGTGGGAAGTAAAGTCTCCAACGGCTCTAATTCAATCCCAACGGTCCTCAACGGCTACAAACTCAATTGGGAGTATAAAAGGGACCTCCAAGCATCAAGGAGAGACTAATGCTTCAATTGTCAACAACCATATGATGAGAAATTTGTCTTAGGGATTTAATTATTCAGTCTTTGTATATACAACACTTGTGAGCCAAAACTGTCAAATTTGCTTAAGTGTTTAGGTTTGGGTGAGTGCTTTAGCGAGCAAACATCAACCTTGTAAGAGGGATTTTAGTTTTCTTATCTTTATCTCTTGCAAAGAGAGTTTGATCAAGCTTTGGGTTAGAAAGCTTTGATCGTTGTAAAGGTTTCCTCCTCATCCTAGAAAAGGGGACGAATCAATTAGTGGATTGATTGTGAAATCCTTAGTGGGAAGCTAAGGTAATGGATGTAGGTGCTTGTTAGAAGGCCGAACCACTTTAAATTATCGTGTCTCTTATTTTCTAGCTTCCACAACTAAAACAACCAAAAATCTAACTTTTCCACTACTTGGCTAGCTAAACCGGTTGAAGAAAATCGAGCCTATCAAGCCTAACAATTGGTATCAGAGAGAGGCTCAATCGAAGGGGATTAACATCCTATTGAGGCGATCTGGAAAGCTCGATACAATAATTCAATCAACCAGTCAAATGACGCAATCAATCGACAAGCCACCATTCTTCAACGGAACCAACTATGCCTATTGGAAGAAAAGAATGTCGTTCTTCATCAAATCTAAGGATTACAAGCTTTGGAACATAGTTGAAGATGGTTCGTTCGTTCCACAACGAAGAAATACTGATTGGAGTGCGGATGATTGCAAGAAGATGAAGCTTAATTGCAAGGCTTTGCACATTCTCTTTTGTGCATTTAGCCCTAACATCTATGAGAAGTTGTCTTCTTTTTAAGATGCCAAGAAAGTTTGGGACAAGCTTGAAGTCGAGGGAACTAATGAAGTAAAGAAGACCAAAATCGGTCTTCTCAACCATGAGTATGAGAACTTCAAAATGAAACCGAATGAAGACATCACAAAGATGTTCAATAGATTCTTCACCATCACAAATGGACTAAAAGGCTATGGAGAAATCATTTCAGAAGACAAACTTATCCGTAAACTCATCTACTCTCTTCCCGAGTCTTGGGACTCAAAGAAGACTGCCATCATCGAAGCCAAGAATCTCAAGACTTTAAAGCTTGATGAACTCATGGGGCCTCTTCTCAGTCATAAAATTATGAAGAAAGGAAAAGAAGAGAAGAAGAAGGAAGAGATAAAGAAGATGCGGAAGAAGAAAATCATGGAGCTTGGCATCAACACCTATGCCATTACTCTCAAATCCTCCAAGTGCAACTATGTTGATACAAGCGAAGAGGAGGACGAAGAAGAAGAGATAGTTTATCTCTTTAAGAAGTGTGCCCCATTCATAAAAAAACAATGAAAGAATTCGAACATGAATCTATGAAGAAGAAGAAGAAGATGACAGGCACTTCAAGCCATAAGAAGAATGCATATGTGACTACATGGGGAGTGATGAAGACTCTACCAACGATGAACAAGTCAACCTTTGCCTTATGGCCATCGAAGAAGATTCAAAGGTAACTTCTAATTCATCTACCTCATGTTCATATACTTTTGATGAATTACAAGATGCCTATGATGATTTAGTTTTAGAGTTTAAAAACCATATTTTGAAAAATCAAACTTTTATGTTAGACAATCTAGTGCCCCTAGATTTTTAAGTGGTAAAGTTTTTAGAAGTATTTGGGTCCCAAAAAGACTAAGTACTTCAACTAAAAAAGATGAAATTAAAAAATGGATTCCTAAAGGGACAAAATTATGTGCCACTAACGTGTATGGATCCAAAGCAATTTAGATACCAAAAACTACTTGATTGTCCTATGTTAGGTGTGATGGAGATTGATCAACAAGTCCAAATTTGAAGGTGAGCTCCATACACACAAGGAAGAACACTTGGAGAAGGAATGCTTCACATCCTCCCTTGAAGTTCAAGTGTTTGTAAAATTTTTGGTTGTTTTTTGTTTTAATTAGATTATTTTTTTTACAACTAGATTATCATATTGTTGGACTAACAATATTTGATGATTTGAGTAAGGGGGAGCCAATTTTAAAACCAAATTTTTTTAATTATGTCAAAATTCTTTAAACCTCATATGTTATTTTGAGCATAGTGTCTTTTAAATTCTTTTTAATATAACAAAAATGGGGAGAAATGGTTTGAAAAATTGATTTTTTCAAGAGAATAAGGGGGACTTTAACTTCATTCAAATTTTAAAATCTCTTATTCAAATTTTTAAAATACTAGTGGGGAAGAATCCCAAATAATTTTTCAAGTTGGTTTTAGTATATCAAAAAGAGGGAGATTGTAGAAATATATGTTTTGATATAATAATTGAAAAATGTTTTAGACTTAATTGAAAAGAATTTAAAATATTCTCTAAGTAAAAAATAACTTGAAAAATAAGTTTGAGGATGTTTCAAAAGATTTTGGCAAGGTTTGAAACGTTTTAAGTAGCCAAACTAGTGCTTTTAATGTACCCGTTTTGATACATGCATAATCTGTATCGATACGTTTTGAAACTGCCAGAAGCCGTTTCGATACAAGGCTTACCTATTTTGATACGGACAAGGGTTATTTCGAAACACCCATTGGTGTTTCAATACGCCTATCTGGAATACACCTCAATGGCTATTTCCCAATGACTATTTGAATTGCAGACTGTTTCAATACGACACTAAGCATTTTGATGCGAGTGTTTCCATACGACCCAAGGTGTTTCGATACGACACACTGCATCAGACTCCAACGGCTAGTTCTGATGAAGGGTTTTTCGATGTAGCTACACGTGTATCGAAATAGACATCACCAGAACTATATTTATGGTGGAAAATAAAGTCTCTAACGGCTCCAATTCAATCCCAACAGTCCTCAACGGCTACAAACTCAATTGAGAGTATAAAAGTGTTGAGTTGATCAAACAATGAAATTGGCCAAGAGGGGGTGAATTGGCAATTAAAATTTTCAAGGGAGAGAAATGGATGAACAAAAATTTGCACAAGAGATTTATAGTGGTTCAAGTTCTTTAATGAACTCTACCTCCACTACCTTAGCTCCCACTAAGGATTTTCAACCAATCCACAATTGATTCTTCCCCTTTTCTTGGATGAGGATGAAACCTTACAAAGAAAATTAAGCTTTCTACCCAAAGCTTAATTTGAAACACTCTTTACAATTGAGAAAATGGTAAACCTTACAAATTCCTCTTAAAGGATGAATTGTTTACCCAAATACAATTTATCACACCCCAAACTCACAATACAAATAAGAATGATACATTAAATAGAGTTGGGTACAAGGATTTGACAATAAAAGGCACAAGAGTTTGGATTTGATGCTTGGATGATTCTTGTAGGTTCAATAGTTGTTGTTGGTGCTCAAAATGCTTGCTTTTATACCTTCTCATTGTTTTCTAGCCGTTTGGGTGGTTGACATCATAATTATAGCCATTGAGACTTCATCTTCCCACCATTAATGCTGTTCTGCAACTACCCGTACTGAAACGACATCACTTGTATCGAAACAGAGAAAAAATAGAAAGAGCCGTTGGGAGCATTTAAGAGACCGTATCGAAACGATTGTGGTCGTTTCGATACTGAAAGAGCCTATTTCGAAACGGGACAAGGTCGTATTGAAACATTTTGAAACTTTGAAAACCCGTATCGAAACACACCTAAAGTGTATCGATACGCTTAACTAATTTTCAATAAAACGGTTATGACAAAGCAACAATCATATTTTTAAATCAACTTTCAAAACTCGTATCAAAACGATTGAGACTGTTTTGATACTACCGTATCGATACGAGTTCTCTCGTTTCGAGCCCACACTTTACAGTTTCAAATCATTTCGAAGCACCTAAGGGGTGTATCGAAACGATTAGTCAAAAATCATCGTTTTGGCTTGGAAAACACTTAGAAACATTTATGGGAACTTGAGTTTTGACTTAAACATTTTGCTTGTCAATTTTGGGAAGTTTGAGAACTTAAAAATTTATCTTCTTTTCAAATTGGTCCTTGAAATATTTGTTATATCAAAATCAAAGTTTTTGTTTTACAATCTCCCCCTTTTTGATATAACAAAACCAAATATAAATTTTTAAGTTTTGAGAACTTTGTAAAACTTACTTCCCCTCAATTTAAGATAGGTTTTTAAAATTAAGTTGCAAAGTTTCAAAATTGGCTCTACTTCTCCATCTTTTTGTTAGATCAAAATAGACATAATTTAATGAGAAATAAAAGGGCAATTTAAATCAAAGCAAACAACATAATATATTAAGTTCATAAATCCAAAGCATAGAACATAAATCTAAACTTAATACCTAAAAGCATAACATAGGAAAGAAACATAGTTCAAAAACTAAAAAAGGTGCATAAAAGGAAAACTAGATAATATGATATGCTATGAGATGCAAACTAGTCTAGGGATCCATATTGCCACCATCCTCATCATCCTCATCATCTCCATGATCGCCATCTTTGTCTTTATCTTCCTCTTGACTTCTCCTAAAGTGTTTCTATTCTCCATAGAAACCGGTGAATGAGAGATCCATCAAATCATGTTGATTCTCAAGGGAAGAGAGACGGTTTTCCACATTAAGAACACGTTCCTCCAAAGCAGTGAAACGTGTGTCGATGGCAACAAATCCTAAAGAGATGTTGGTTCGCAAGCCGGTGAATTATGTATTGAGATAAGCCATAAGCACATCATTGTTTTAAGAAGCAATGGGAGCTTGAGGAGTTTGAGGTGGAGGATCAACCAGAGGATCTCTTGCCCCTCTATCAACATGAACCCATTCACCTAGAACGTAGCAAAACTTGGGCCTTAGGAGGGTACTTTCATCGAGCTTTTGTTTGAGAGACTTTGGATAGTCACAAGAATAATCAATCCTGGACTTGAAGAAAATGTAGCTCAATGCAGTCCCATAGGTGAAAGATTGGATGGATTCGAAACCACGGTGCCTAACTAAATGCACCATCTCGGCAAACATGATCTTCACAAGGTTCGGTCACTTTTCTTGACGGAAGCACTCTAGCCAAAAGTTATCAACTTGGCGGATGTGAGCAAACTTTCCTCCGGAGGGACGAAACCACTGAGAGATTGAGATGCAAGAAACGATCATGAACATCTAGGGAGAGAACCGAGTCCAAAGAGGTCTCATCTTTAATGCCTTCATCGACAAGGCCTAGGAAATTGACCAAAGTCAATGGCTCAATTCGGATCTTTTTCCCCATAAGAAAAGACTCGATGGCAATGACTTTGGAATGGTCTTGGTTACTTACTAACCGAGCATTAACATAAAACAACAAAACAAGGTTACGGTAAAGAATTTCAGGTATAGTCATGAAAAATAAAAATCCCCAACGCTATAAAAGAGGTAGATATTTGAAATAAAAGCGTGCAGAGTCGAGGAAGGTCATATCAACCATACGCTCACAACGAATGATGATGTCTTGGTAGAGCTTGAAGTTAGTTCGAGCATCATTGTTTTTGAGTCTTTCCAGTAGCCAACTTAGTAAAAATGGTATCGATATGACTGGAAGCGTATCGATACGCCTGGACGTTTTTCAATACTTTGGCCTTGGAACACTTAGAAAATATTTGGAGTTTGAGTTTTTCAAATCAGATTAAAGTGTTGGTGATTTATAAATCATTTGAGGGACTTAGAAATCTATTTCATGTTTTTAATTTAATCCTTAACATACTTAGTTATATCAAAATCAAACATAGGTTTTACAACTTCTCTTGGGTTAAGAGTTATGTTGTAAATTAGTTGTGAAACGGTTGTATTAGGTTTCGAGTTGTTTTTCAATAAAATATTCCAAGTTTACTTAACTCATGATCTTCACTTCTTCAATTAGTTCCAAAAGTCCAGTTGAAGAAATCCATTTGTCGCGCACGAGAGTGTCAAACTTACGAAAGAATTAAGTACGGTCTCATCATGTCGAGGTGTTGACTAATTCGGCTTAGACATAAGTTCGAGTTTCAGCGGCTAAAAGGAGAAACCAAATGTCGACTGCTTGCGTTAGGTTTACGCTGAGATTGTTAGGTATTGCTTACATCATGTGGTGACAGAATCCTTGCCTAGACATAGGAAGGATCACTTAAGAATTGCTCTGCCGAACTTGGAGTATCTGCCAGACTTGCCGCCAGGACTTCTATCCATTCCACCTATCGAGACAGCGCAAGTTGCAAGAGCAGAGATCCGCTGCGGCAGCGAAAGGGTCGCAGCCTCAATCCGCCAGTACCCACCGAGGCAGCATATCGTGGCAGCGCAGAACAACTTAGCCTATTCAACGTAGTTCCACACTAAGTGGCAGCATAACCCTGCTCGCTTTATCAACCTGGATCACTTCTTCTATTACTTGTGTTTTATTTTACTTCACTTCTCAAACAACTATCTCATTTGTGCACTTACTTTATTTGTGCAGGAACTACAATTCGAACCAAGCTGACCAATCCTCGTGGGATTCGACATCTTTTATACTATAACTTGGCAGGAGTGTGCACTTACGCTCTCACAAAAAGGGAACACCTACACGCCTTACAATACCTAATTCCTTCACTAGCCCGATAAGCCATAAGGCTTCTTTTGCAGCTTCAGCTACTGCCATGTACTCAGCTTCAATTGTTAATAATGCCACAATAGACTGAACATTTGACTTCCAACATATAGTCTCTCCACCAAGGGTGAAAACATACCCAGTTGTAGACCTTCTATCATCCAAATCACCTGCATAGTCTGAATCCACATATCCAACAATCAAAGCATCATGTCGTTGACTGCCGAAAACAATTACATGTCCCATAATACCCTTTAAATACCTGAAAGTCCACTTGATTGCTTCCCAATGTGATCTTCCTAGTTTAGACATGTATTTACAGACTTGACCAACGACATGAGCTAAATCAGGACGAGTACATACCATCGCATACATCAGGCAGCCGATAGCACTGGCATAAGGGACCTTTACCATCTCTTAAATTTCCTTGTCTGTCTTTGGGCACTGTTTTGTAGAAAGCTTAAAGTGATTCGCCAATAAAGTGCTCACGGGCTTTGCTTTGCTCATCACAAACCTGTCTAACACTTTCTCAACATAGCCTTGCTGAGATAACCACAGTTTCCTTGAGCCTCTATCTCTGTGAATCTCCATTCCAAGAATTTCCTTTGTAGCTCCTAAGTTTTTCATATCAAATTCCTGACTCAATAAAGCTTTCAAACCGACAACATCATGCATATACTTTGCAGCCAACAACATATCATCAACATACAGTAGCAGAAAAATAAAAGAACCATCATCAAGGCTTTTAACATAGACACAACAATCATACTCACATCGCTTGTAGCCAATCTGGATCATGTAGGAGTCAAATCACTTGTACCATTGTCGTGGAGACTGCTTCAACCCATATAAGGATTTCTTTAACCTGCAAACCAGATGTTCATCTTCGGATTGAATGAACCCTCCTGGCTGCTGCATATAAATATGCTCCTCTAGATCACCATGCAAAAAAAGCAGTTTTAACATCCATCTGCTCTAAATGCAAATTCGAACTAGCTACAAGTGCAAGAACTACCCTGATTGAGGTATGTCTAACCACAGGAGAAAAGATTTCATCATAATCAACTTCTTTTTACTGTGAAAAACCCTTTGCTACCAATCGCGCCTTGAACTTTTCCCCCTCTTTTTCTGATATTGTTGGTTTCCTTTTATACATCCATTTGCAACCAATAGCATTCTTTCCCTCATGAAGCCTAGATAGCTCTCACGTATGATTTTTCTGAAAAGATTCTATCTCCTCAACCATTGCATCCATCCATTTGCTTTTCTCCGGACTAGAGATAGCCCCTTGAAAAGTATCCGGATCTTCACTACTAATGTGAAGTGCAAAAGACACCATATCTTCAAAACTGAATTTGCATTGAGCCTTTAAATTTGTGCGTCTCTCTCTATCTCTGGCTAAATTATAATTCTGCAATGAAACTGTATTAGAGTCACCAGAAGTTGAAGTTGAACTTTCATCTTTCTCAGTTGTTACTTCTTTCTCAACTGCTCTTGGATATTTTTTGAAATCCACCAGCACCTCGTCTCGGTTCTGCTGCAACATGAATTGCTCGTCAAAAATCGAATATATACTAATCATTGTTTTCCTTGCAACTGGATCCCGAAACTTGTATCCTTTGACACCTTTCTTGTAGCCCAAAAAGATGCACTTCTTTGATTTTGTATCAAGTTTTGATCTCTCATCACCAGTACATGCACATAAGTAGGACAACCAAAATTTCGTAAGTGTGAAAAATCAACTACATTGCATGTCCATACCTCTTCTGCAACTTTTCCATCCAAAAATGCCCGTGGTGACCTGTTGATGAGATAACATGCCATACTCATAACCTCTGCCCAGAAGTTTTTAGGAAGCCCTGCATTCAGTCTCAAGCACCGAGCTCGCTCAGCTAATGACATGTTCATCCTTTCAGCAACACCATTTTGTTGTGGCGTCTTTCGCACTGAAAAATGTCTCTAAATCCCATGCTCCTCACAAAACTTCAGAAACTGCGAATCTGTGTATTTTGTGCCATTATCAGACCTTAAATACTTGATCTTTCTACTCGTTTGGTTTTCCACCTCAACTTTCCACACCTTGAATTTGGAAAATACTTCAGATTTCTGTTTCAAGAAATACACCCAAACTTTCTTAGAAAAATCGTCAATAAGAGTAACATAATACACAGATCCACCCAATGATGATTCTCTAGTAGGCCTCCATACAACAGAATGCACATAATCAAGAATCTCTTCAGTTTTGTACTTTCCAATCGTGACACTAACTTTAGTCTGTTTACCAAGAACACAAAATTCATAAAAATCGAGCTTGCAACTTTTGACACCATGCAACAAATTTCTTTTATACAATTCAACCATTACACGTTCACTAAGATGACCAAGACGCATATGCCACAATTTTGTAATATCATCATATGACTCAACAGAATGAGCTCCACATACAAATGTACTCCCTAATAGTTTATAGATATTCCCTGCAATTATCTTTCCTTTCATCAGCTTTAGGAATTAAACCATTCTTATACAAAGTGCCCAAAGAAATTAGATTCTTTTTCAAATCTGGTATATGTCTAACATCACATAATGTTCTAACAGTACCATCATACATCTTAATTCTAACTTCACCAATACCGACAATATTGCAACATCTATCATCACCTAAATAGACAAAACCCGAATTAACAAACATATAGGTAGAAAACCACTCTCTATTATGTGTTATATGATAAGAGCATCCTGAATCAAGAATCCAAGCATCATTGGACTGAGTTGTTGAAATAGAAAGCATATCACTATCACTGCAATCGGAGTTCTCATTCTGTATTACATTCACAGTTTTAGATGATGCATCATGTTTATCATCTGACTCCTTTTTCCACTTTGAACGGTCTCGCTTCATATGTCTTGGCTCCTTGCACTTGTAGCAACGAAACGTCTTCTTGCCTCTAGACTTTGATCTAGAATTTTGTGTTCCAGAACCCTCCTTCTCTGACTTCCTTCCACGGTCGTGATTACCCTTAACATATAATCTATCAGCGTGAGAGCTTTTGCATGTATTCTGCCTTCGCTGGTTGTGGGCCAACAAGGTTGCAGTAATCTCTTTAACTTTGATTGTTTCTTTCTCATATATAAAAGTAGTCACCATGTGTTCATAAGAAGAAGGCAACGAACACAACATAATCATTGCTTTGTCTTCATTTTCAATCTTCACATCAAGTTGAGTTAAATCAGTGATTATTTGATTGAAGATATTCATGCGTTGTGCCAAATCCTGACCTTCCTGCATCTTCAGCCCATACAATCTCTACTTTAGATACAATTTATTTGTCAGAGACTTAGATATAAAATGACTTTCCAACTTGCTCCATATCTCTTGTGAAGACGTTAGATCCATAATGTGATACATAATCTCATCTGCCAAACATAACCGTATGGTTCCAGTCGCTCGTTGTTGCAATTCTTCCCTATCATCGTCCTCCATCGATGCTAGTATTGTAGATCGTAAAGCCTTTAAAATCCCTTGTTGCGCTAACAAATCCTTTACCCTCGTCTGCCACAATCCGAAGTTACCTTCACCATTGAACTTGACCACTTCGAATTTCGCACCGGACATAGCCATCGCAACCAAGCTCTTGATACCAGTTGTTGTGCACACGACAAACAAAAAAGAAAATCAAACAAGCAAGAAAATAAGAGATTTAACAAAGTTCAGCAGTGCGCTTACGTCCTCGGGGAGCAAAGAGCAGTTGTTTTCTTTTATTCAACCGATAATGCCTGACAAAAACAAGGCTTAAAGCCTAAAAAGAACAATTGATGATATGCCTAATGAGGTATGAGTAAGCCTCTTTATATAGCCCCCTACATCCAAGTCCTATTCTAACTAGGATAGCTACTACTTAATCCTACTTTAACTAGGATTACAATTGTTCTAATCCTTCGAGGAGTAGTATTTATTATACTCCTCGAAGGATTCATACTCCTTAACTTCCAAGGATCCCTCAAGTCGGTTGGTTATTAAGCCCATATGTCCTTTTACAGTATATAAGCCATACTTAACACCTTTTGACTACAAAATGCTTCAGATCTGGGTTTACAAGAGGGGCATTGTTGTCTTTGACTAAGAAAGACACCAAGGTTGGCCATCTCACGTCTCTGGAATATAATGTTTCTTGGGTATTGGCTAGATACTTGGGCGATAGTGTTTAAAGTGAAGAATCCATATTACAGTAGCTGCTTGTCTTTGACTCTTCTCTCTTGTATGGTTGTTTGTGGTTTTTGGTCCTCAACATATGTTTGTTTAGTCTTTTGTGATGTGTATTGAATATCTCAGACCATTGGCTCGTTGTACTCTTTTTCTTCCATCTAGGTTTATGGAGGTTTTTTAACGAGGCTCGAGCCAATGCGTAAATTCAAGTTAATAATATTATATCTTCCAAAAAAATTATAATTTTAAATTTTTAGATCAAAATATTCACTTCTCAAACGTACAAGGACTAAAATCTCTCTTTTTATAATAGAGGGACTGACTAAACTTTTAGGTATAATACAAAAATTAAAATGTTCTTGTCTAAAATAGAGGGATTAAAATGAACTTTTAATATAGTATAAGGACTTACGGGAGACTTTAACCAATGAATTCAAATCTTAGCTTTAATGGAATTATATGTTGTTGTTTTTTTTATCGCTCACATCTTTTATATTGTCCACGTGGAACAATTCTTTTAAATACATTTTAATTTTTATATATTTATGGAAGAAAAAAACGCATTGATAAACCTTTTTAAATACACCGTTTTAAAATAAACAAAAATTAAAATCTTTTATTTGAACGAATTGAGTACGATATCTTAAATTGATTTACGAGTAAATTTTAAGATCAAAACCTTTTAAACCTACCATTTACAATTAAAATAAATAAATTAGTAATATAAAATTATTTTTAAACTTTTCCCGGTTGAATCTACATGATTCTAAATTAAGTTAGGCTTAGGTATGAAACGTGGTTCAACCATTTTAATTATTTTTCAAATAAATGAATACATATTTGTCTAAATTTTTACAACGAAAAAAAATTAAATGTTTTTTATATATATTTTAGCGTCTTAAATAAGAAAAATTATAGAACGAAGATGCACATCGTTGAACACCGTTAAATTTTTAATGACTCTTAAATAATTATTAAAAAATTCAAAAGCTTAACATGCAATAATCATATTTCAAAATAAATTTAGAAGAAATTATTTCATGAATCATTCTCACAATCTCATCCATAGTCTCACTCAAATAAATAAAACCACGTCATCTTCTTTTTTTTCACGTAATATTTTCTTATAAATTAAAATTTACAAATATCATCTTCTTCCTCACACCTCATATATTAATTCTAATATGCTAATAATAAAATTTTTAAAATAAATAAAACACCCAAAAGTTTGATAAATAAAGGGGTGGGGCTTTAACCCTTCATGCTCTTGGGCGTGGGATCGAATCCCGCTACTTTCAATTTGTCTCCCATTTTACTTGTTTCAATTGATTATGTACAATCCGATGGTATCATGTGTCAACATCTTATTGGTTGATCAAATTTATTAAAGTAAATAAATTAGAATTAAAAAAGGAAGAGACGTATACCGTCATCTAATTGGTTGATTAATTTTATTTAATTAAATTAAAATTAGAACCAAATTGATATAATAGGTAAATAATATAGATCAAATGTATAATTTTATAAAATTCTGTTAACTGCCACATCACCCCTTCCGTTATTTTTTAACGGCGGTGGTCAAAATAAGACCATTTAATAAGTTTGATGGTCTAATTGACAAGTTACCTAGTTCGTTAGTCAAAATATGTAAGCCCAAATAATTCGCTGGTCACCTAAGTAGCTTACCCTTAAAATTATTATTAAAATAATATTATTTTATGTTAACATATTGTATACATAAATAAGTATATTTATCAAACATGAAAAATATATAGATATATTTATTTTTAAAATGTGTAATATCAAATTAAAATTAAAGTTTCACGTGTTTGGATAAAAATGAATTTTCATGTATATAATTATATATTTTTTGACTAAAAGACGGTCAAGCTTTTATTAAGAAGGAAAAGAACAGACAAAAACATTAAAAAGTACGGTACAAAATACTCGAAAGAAAACAAAGAGCAATAAATAAAACGTGGAAAAAGACTGTGGTAGCTCAACCGACTCAGCTTCCCAAAACAAGAGAAAAAACCCTTAAGCGTGTGAGAGAAGCAGAAGAAAGGGGGAGTGTTCCATGGGTAACTGTTCAGAACCAAAATCCCCAAAAATAATCAAGACCACACCGGTGGAATCACGGCGGATCCCTGAAGCGACGATCTTCATCGGCCACATGCAAGACCTTCGGTGGTGCATCCTCCACCCAGAAACAGTCAAACCGCATCGATCGTCCTTCTAAAGCCATCTCGTGTGCCGCTCGGTTCTGCTGACGGCCACAGAAGAGGAAAATACACGAATCCAACCTCCGGGCAGCGGCGCAGATATCTCTGGTAATAACCCCTATCTCCGATAGATCTGGCTTCGTTGAAGTTAATTTCTTAATTACTGACCTCGAATCACTCTCTGCTTCTATGTTACGGAACCCAATGTCACATGCAAATACAATCCCTTGGAGGACCGCCGTTGCTTCCGCCTGAAACGCGCTGGAAATGCCCGTGTTATGCCAGACCCCTGACCCGACAATGAAGCCCTCGTCGTCTCTCAGCAGAAAACCCGAAACCGACCTCTTTGTGGAACCATCGAAGCTCGCATCAACATTCAGCTTTATCGAACCAGCCGCGGGAAACTGCCAACGGGCATTGACGTTTGGAGCTGGGTACGCCAACAGCGAGGTGAGCACAGTAATTTCCTCACAGTAGCTGATAATAAAGCTCGTTATGTCCGTAATGCTTGTGGTTAAACCCTCATGGATGTACTTATTTCTGGAATACCATAGTGCCCAGATAGCTGTAATAATTTTCCTTCTACGCTTATTGTCACTGTGTTGAAATAACCATAGGAGCCAAACATCAAAATCTTCTTGGTTCAAGTGCGATGGCCACGAAATCCCTAGGTTAGACCAAACCTGTGTAGCATAGAAACATCCTTTGATGACATGATTCACATCCTCCACCCCAATCGAACAGCGGATACACATAGAGTGGGGGAAAACTCTTTTAATAAACAGATTACGGAACGTAGGAACATAGTTCTTAATAAATCTCCAGACCAAAATCTTGATTTTAGATGGGCCTTCTATGCTCCAAAGATAGGTAAAAATGTTTCCCATAGGAGGACTCGTAGATGGGCTTAGAAGCAACTTGTAACCACTACGGACGGAATAGACACCTGACCCTTTCCCATACCAAACGAAAACATCCTCCTGACCCGAGGATGAGATAGGTAATTGGAGAATACGATCTGCTTCAGACTGTGAAAAGCTTGAACGAATCAACGGCTCTTTCCAACACCTAGCCGGGAGGGCAATGAGATCCGACACCTTATTTAAGTGCGGCAACTGAGGGGACGATATCCGTATCGAAGGGAAGGATGGCAACCAGAAATCGTTCCAAATGGAGACTGATTGACCATCTCCAATTCTCCACCCCATACCCATCTCTAGCAGCTTTCGTGAGCTCCAAATGCTTTTCCAAATTAAGGAGGGATTGTTCCCTAGCTCTGCCCGTAGAAAAGTAGAAGACGGGAAATACTTCGCCCGTAGTAATCTGGCAGCTAGGGAATTCGTATTAGTCAGCAACCGATAACCTTGTTTTGCTAGTAACACCACATTGAACTTTGCTAGGTCCCTAAAGCCCATTCCTCCCTCACTCTTTAAACTACAGAGGTCTGTCCAAACACACCAATGTATCCCCTTCTTCGTAGTAGCATTTCTCCACCAAAACCGAGTCATAATGGCCTCCATTTCACGACAAAGGGTTAGGGGCAACAGGAAACAAGACATGACAAACAGGGGGAGAGCCTGTAAAATTGACTTAATAAAGACTTCCTTACCTCCATAGGATAAGTTAACATGATTCCAACTTTGCGAACGGGATTCAGTTGAATCTAGAAGTCTTTTAAAAGCTTGCCTCTTATTACGACCCAATGTATATAATTATATTAAACCAAAGTTAATAAGTCATATTACATATTTAATTAAGGAAAATACTTTAGTACATAAGTTTGTGTAAATTTTAGTTTATTATACAAGCTTTTTGATTTTAGAGTTTATTGATTTAGATTATGGTTTAGGGCTTGAGGTTTAAGTTTTAGGGTGCAGAATTTAAGGTTTAAGGTTTAGGTTTTAGGGTGTTAGAGCTAGAAATTTAGATTTTAAATTTTATAATTAAAATATATAAAATTGTGTAAATTTTTTTATACAGATTATGTATCAAAATATAACTCTTTAATTAAAATCATCTACATATATAATTATTCTAAACCGAAATTTTGAGATATCTTTTAATGATAGTTATAGAGATATGTGAATCAGTTAAGAACCAGTTATTACTAATTTCATAACAAATTTTAACTTTAAATACGTTATTATTATTTAATAAAAAGTAAATTAAGACAAAAACATAAAATGCAAAAGCGCGGGACATCACCCACCTGGCTTCAGGTTAGAATTCTACCCAATTATATTCGAATTCACAAAATTATCGTTTGTTTTGCGGCTATAATTTATGAGTGTAATAAAAGCCGAAATCAAAGGGCAATTAATTCAAAAGAGGCGCCAAAAATTTCATTCTCGGGGACCAGCAACCAGTCCAAGACAAATCCTCCCCCCTCCCTAAAAGAATTGAAAAGAAATTCAGTGAATAATTCTTTATATTTTTCTCTTTTTCCGGCGATTATTCTATCACTTTTACTGCATTTTGATCCGCATAAAGAATATTCGCCTTCAGTTTCCAGGTAATATTTGTTTCCAATCTAATTTTCTGGTTAAAATATAGGTTTTTGATTTGATTCGATCGTCGATGAAATCGGAGGAAATTTTACGTTGTTTTTTCAAAGATTTTTACCGAATTTTCTATCCTTTTTCAAAATGAACTTATATTCAGATTGAATTATTTAATTGGGAACTACAAAGTTGTTCGTCGTTTTCAGCGAACGCCATGCCTTATCTAACATTGATCGACGTGTAAACGAATCGATGCACTAATCTCATGATTTTATCTGAAATTCGTGATTCAAAAAATGAAGGATGTAATTGTTATTAATTTTTTTTTTAGATTCAAAGGTGTCGAGAAATGGGTGGGGCTGGCTGGTGTTGCTTTTGAAAATGACACCTAAAGACTTATGCACCATAGGCATTATGAATAATCTGGATGTAGTAATGAACATCACCTTTTTTGTTGGTAGGTCTTGGTGTCAAAATCATATAAAGCTACTGTAGTAGAATAATGGTTAGATCCCTTAGATGAAAGGAAGATTCCTAGATGGATAAATGTGTTCAGTACTTCAGGGCAAACAAGGTTTTTCTTTTTTGGTTAGCTAGGTTTCACAAAAAAAAAAACATTGATACGAAAATATGTTATTCGGACTTTGGATGAGTGACGAATACATGTATGCATTCAAGACGAGTATGTTCAATTATATAATTGGGTTTGGCTTAAAGTGGATAGACTTTGATTTTGATTGCAGTTTTCCAAAATGTGGGGATAATATGCAGCTCCTGTTAACGTTTTGACAAGGTATTAATGCCATTGATGAATTCTTCATGCAGATAGGTCAAGTGTGTTCATTGATTGAAGATTTTGAAATTTCAAATCCTTCTCTCTTTTTCAGGACATTGAGTTTGAGCAATTTGGATAAATGACTATTACTACTTTTTCTTTGATTTAAGCATTTTTTATGTTAGTAAAGAGGGACAAACAAAGGGTGGTAAATCATCTATAATGCAATAGTGCCCCTAAATAGTTTCCAAGGTTTTGCATAAGTATAGGATTTTAGTGTTTGAATGTGGCAATGTCAAGTAATTATTAATGTTTGTTCTTTGTTGTGTTTGAGATGAAGAATGTTTCTTCTTCTTTTCCTTCCTTTTTTCTTTTGCTTGGGGACTCATTAAATTTGCTGCTAATTTCATAGTGGAGAAGCAAGAAAGCCCGGCGATGACCTCGGAGGATTCCGATGATGTTCAAAAGGTTAAAAAGGTGGAACAAGTAGAAGTAACTAAAACAGGTTCGTATAAAACAACTAGAGTCCAAAAGATTGGACTTTATAATGCTGTGATATCCTGTTTATATCTTCTCTGGCTACCTTCTTTTTATCGTCCTTTGCTATGTTGCTTGAAGTGCATGTCTCTAATGCATATCCGATCATAGTGGAAATACCTGTGTAAGACACATATCCACATTTGACACTTGTTCTGGAGTCCCTGTGTATAGACCCTCTAAGATCAATGGAGTCCAAGTATCACTTGGATGGAAACTTTTTATGTACATGGATGGCCTATAGGCTATTCATTCCCTTCATTTTAATATAATTTTGCTTCTTAATGTAAAGTTAATGCATGCTTGTCTACATAAGTTATCTTCATTGAAGCATATACTGTATAGATTAATGGACCATGACCAATGCGAATAATTTTAGTAGTGGCTAGACAGCTGCAAAGGTTGTCACCATGTCTGTCTTGTAATAATTTCCTTGCAAAGATAGAGAAAAACTTCAAGTTTGCCTTGCAATAATTTTCTATCTTATTGTGATATTGTTTAGTGTTTTGATGTATCAGATTCAGAAGTTCTCCGTTTTCCTTTGCAGATGCTGAAAAGAAAGTTGAAAGAATCTTGAAGCACATCAAGAGGAAAAGCAGAGGGAAAAAGGAGCACGAACTTGTTGTACTCGTTGAGGACTTTCACAAACAGTACCAGTCTCTCCATCCACAGTATGAACAACTTAAACGAGAGTCCAATAGAAACGGTTTTGATCAGAAAGGACTTGAAAGTCATTCTTTTTCTGCCTCTGGTTTGGATTCAGAATATGATTCGTCCATGGATACCGAATCTGATGCCGATGTAGAATTTAACGAGGATAGAAGTTTCCAGAGAAGGATGACGGGAAACATCCAGGAAGAACTTGAAAGGGCATTAACAAAAGTTGCTGACCTGAACCATCAATTGATCTCTAAGACTGAAGACCATTTAGCTGCTGTAAGTAAAATACAAGAAATAGAAATTGTCAACAGAGATTTGAGAAAAGAAGTGGATGAGAAAGAGAAAAGACTTTCAGATTCCGAAGCGGAGCATAAAGGACGGGTAACAGAGCTAGAGGAGCAGTTGATTGGCTTGAAAAATGAGGTGGAATCTCAGCAGCTTAAGAAAAGGCATTTGGAAGCTCAGCTTGAGGATAAGACAGCTGAATGTAAACTGCATGGGAAGACAATTAAGGCATTGTATAGGCAGATTCCGGAGGTTGGAGATGAAGTTACTAATTTCATGAAGCAAATCGAGGACAGTGACAACAACTTAACGTCTAAACTTGAGGATTCAATGGCTCAGATCATCAATCTGAAGGTGGGGGTAGACAATATACGTGACCAAAAATACCAGGTAGATGTACTGAAGCAGGAATTGGATTCCCCATGCAGCCAGAAAATCGAGTCAGAGACTCTGCTAGAAAGGAAGTCTAAAGAAATTTCCCAGTATTTGATTCAAGTGAAAACCCTGAAAGAGGAATTAGCAAGAAAAGGTGGTGTTGAGCAAATAATGGTAAAAGAAAAAGAAGGCTTACAGATGCAGGTGCTGGAGTTGGAATCCGAGGTGGACATTCTTCGCAAGCAGAAATCTAAATTAGAAGACAATGAGCGGAGTAATATTCGCGAAATCAATCAATCGAGAGAGAAAACGAAGCGCCTAAATGCTAAAATTGTAGAACTCGAAGCACTATGTCGGCAGAAAGAACTCAAGCTTTCGACTATTCAGGAGGATTACGAAAGTAAACGGCTTGAAGAAACTTCTAAGACCATGGCCTTGAATGCAGAGATTGAACTTCTGCAACAGAAGTTGGAATTCATGAAAAAGGAGAAAGATGAGTTGGAGTCGCGGATCACTGATCAGAAGAGAATCATGAAAGAAAGAGAGGAAAATGCAAACAATTCTTTGGAGTCAAACTCTAAGCTTGCCAGACGATTATCGGCAGGAACCAATTTTAATTTCACTGTCTTGGAAAGAAAGATGGAGGATTTAGCAGAAGAGTTCCGCAAGAAAACCGAAGATAACATCCGACTTTTGTACCAGAGGATCACGGTTTCTGAAAAGATACATTACGAGAATAAAGATACTTACAAGACTATGAAAGAAAAGCTAGAGCAAGAGAATGAAGCACTTTCAGGGAAGCTTAAAACTTGTGAAGCTGAGCTTAGGAAGTTGAGGGATTCACTGGAGGCAGGCAAAAAGGAATGGGCTGAGTCGAACTCAAAGTTAAAGCAAGAAAATGGAGCACTTGGGAAGAAGCTTGCTAGTTGTGAAGCTGAGCTCAAGAAGCTGAGGGATCCAACGGACCCAGTGAAAATTGCATTGACTGAATCGAAATCGAGGCTGGGGGTAGAAAACCAAGTGCTTAGAAATAAGCTTGCCAATTATGAAGGTGAGCTTAAGAAGTTGAGGAATTCAATGGAGGTAGGCAAAGATCCTTTTGCTGAATCGAATTCAATGCTAGAGCAAGAAAATGTAGCACTTAAGGAGAAGCTTGCCGCTTGTGAAGCTGAGCTGAGGAAGACGAGAAGTTCGATCAAGACAGGTAAAAATGTATTGGCTGAATCGAATGCAAGGCTAGAGCAAGATAATAAGAAGCTTAGAGGGAGGCTTGCTGCTTGTGAAGCTGACCTGACGATGTTGATGGCTGCAACGGAGGCAAGACAAAATGCATTGACTGAATCCAATTCACGGCTGGAGCACGCAAATAGAGAACTTAAAGAGAAGCTTGCCACTTGTGAAGCTGAGCTGTGCCAGTTAAAGGATTCAATGGATGCTGGCAAAAATGCGTCGAATGAATCGAATTCAAGGCTAGTGCAGGAAAATGGAGCAAATGGTGAAAAGCTTGCAAATTCTGAAGTTGAGCTGAGGAAGGTGAGAGAATTGATGGAGGTACAAAAAAATGCATTGACCGAATCGAACTCAAGGCTAGTGCAGGAAAATGGAGCACTTCGTGAAAAGCTTGCAAGTTCTGAAGCTGAGCTGAGGAAGGTGAGAGAATCGATGGAGGTACAAAATAATGCATTGACCGAATCGAACTCAAGGCTAGTGCAGGAAAATGGAGCACTTGGGGAAAAGCTTGCAAGTTCTGAAGCTGAGCTGAGGAAGGTGAGAGAATTGATGGAGGTACAACAAAATGCATTGACCGAATCGAACTCAAGGCTAGTGCAGGAAAATGGAGCACTTGGTGAAAAGCTTGCAAGTTCTGAAGCTGAGCTGAGGAAGGTGAGAGAACTGATGGAGGTACAAAAAAATGCATTGACTGAATCGAACTCAAGGCTAGTGCAGGAAAATGGAGCACTTGGGGAAAAGCTTGCAAGTTCTGAAGCTGAGATGAGGAAGGTGATAGAATCAATGGAGGTACAAAATAATGCATTGAGCGAGTCGAACTCAAGGCTAGTGCAGGAAAATGGAGCACTTGGTGAAAAGCTTGCAAGTTCTGAAGCTGAGCTGAGGAAGGTGAGAGAATCGATGGAGGTACGAAATAATGCATTGACCGAATCGAACTCAAGGCTAGTGCAGGAAAATGGAGCACTTGGTGAAAAGCTTGCAAGTTCTGAAGCTGAGCTGAGGAAGGTGAGAGAGTCGATGGAGGTACGAAATAATGCATTGACCGAATCGAACTCAAGGCTAGTGCTCCAAATTGGAGTACTTGAAGAAAAGCTTGCCACTTGTGAAGCTGAGCTGAGTAACTTGAGGGATGCAATGGAGGCAGGCAAAAATGCATCGAGTGAATCGATTTCATTGGAGAATGAAAACTCCCAGGCCGGCATTTCAAATGCTGAAGACCAGCTTGTTTCCACGAATGACATCAATGCGGGGAAGGATAACGAAACCGAACAGCCGAATGTGGATACGATGTTAGCAGAGATCAGTAAGGAAAACGAGTTGTTGAAGGAGAAGGTTTCGAGTTTGGAAGCCAGGTTGAGTGAGGAAGGAGAAGAAAAGGTGAAGCTGTTGGAAGCCATTGCGGAGCTCGAGACTCGAGTGAAAGAATTGGAGAAGATTACAAAAGAAAAAGATGATGAACTGTCGGGCAGGGAAGAAGAAAAGAGGGTAGCCATTAGAGAGCTGTGCCAGTTGATTGACTATCACCGCGGCCGCTATGATCAGCTCAAGGAAATGATCAACAGCAACCCTGCCTTAACCAAGGACAAAATCACGAGATCTTTTTCATATTATCCCAAATAGGAAACTGAAAGGGAAAAACCATCCACGTCTATTCATATTTTGTTGTTTTAAAACAGATACTAATAAAATGGGAAAACTACACGGATGGTCACCAAACTATGCTCATTTTCTTGTTTTGGTCACTAAACTAATTTTTTCCGTTAAAAACATCTCTAATGTTAAGCTTCTTTCTTGTTTTGGTCATTCGTTGTTAAAAAATTAACGGCATGACCAACCAAGAGGTGACATGTGTCACTTTCTGATTTTGAGCAAATCAAAGGAGAAAAAAAAACTCTCTTAGATGCTAATAAATAGAATAAAACCAAAGACCCTTTGCACAAGGGGTCCAACACCAAAACCCTGAGCTAGGCTTAGCATATGGTTAATTTTTATTCAAACTTATATTTAAGTTAAAGTTTGACCACCTCAAAATTAAGAAAGACTATCGCATGGAGAATTGAACTAGAAACCCCTTAAAATGTTATTTAATTTAAGATGTATTATAACTTCAAAATTAAATCAAAATACTACTACTAAAATCAATCTAAAATTATTTTTCCAATTCGTTTGATATTAAAAAAACTTATTATTTATTTTAATAAACTTGTATTAGATTAGTCTAAAAATTTACTATATAATATATATTTATGATAGAATATAAATTTTAAATTATTTAAAAATAACTATTTAAATTTATATTTATTATTTTAATTATTAAAAATTTATTTAACTTGAAATGTAATTAAAATTGAAGATCAAATTAAAACTATTTTTTTCACTTCGTTTTGAAATAAATAATAATAATAATTAAATATTTATTTATTTATTTTATAAAATTAATATTAAAACATTCTAAAAATTAAATCCATAACATTTATTTAGGATAAAAATATAAATTTTAAATAATAATTAATTCGTTGACATCTATATAGACAAATTATTTTACATATAATAAATTTTTAGATTGATCTAATACAATTCTATAAAAATAAATAATTAGTTTTTTATTACCAAACGAATTGAGAAAATAATTTTAGGTTTATTTTAGTAATATTTTAATTTAATTTAAAGGTAATAATACATCTTAAATTAAAGATTAAATTTGGTGAAATTATACTAAGTTCTAAACCTAGCTTAGTGGTTCAACACAAGGCTTTTGGTGTAAGGGATTCCTAGTTCAGTTCTCTATGAAGTCGGTTTTGCTTTATTTTGAGGTGGTCAGAGTTTAACTTAAATAATAGTAAGGTAAACATTATCCATATGCTAAGCCTAGCTTAGCGGTTAGATGTTGGACCTTTTATGCATGGGGTCTTTGATTTAATTCCATCTACTAGCATTTAAGCGAGTTTTTTTCCTCCTTTGATTTGTTCAGAATCAAGAAGTGAGACGTGTTAATTCTTAGTTGGTCGAATAAAATAATAAAAAAATTATTAACGAGGGGGGAGATGATGATGTGAAAAATAAAAAATATCAAATCAACTTTGTCATTAGTTTTAGTCGGTGACCAAAGCAAGAAATAAACATAACGTTAGGAACGTTTTTGACGAAAAATAGTTTGGTGGCCAAACCAAAAAAAAATCATAATTTGGTGACTATCCACATAATTTTCCTAATAAAATCGACGGAATTGTATTCATTAATTTCTTCTAATAATTAAACTTACTATGTTTTAATTTATTTATGTTGAAAAAAATAGTTTTGTTATGTTGCCAAAAAACGCAGGAAGTTTCGTGACTAAAACGGCACGAGAAATATAGCTACTCAACCATCATTGGTTATCATGGTGATCAATAAATCACAATTCAAATTTTATTGTTGTAAATGGTATATGTTAAATTGAGAGGATTATTTTTACATTGTGTTTTTATAATATATTATTTAAATTTATAACTAATAAATCGAATGTTGATGGTTATACCAATTAAAAATATATATCTCCACAATGTATATTTTTTATGGAAATTTTTTTGATACACAACCTATAAGTTTACACAAGGCTAAATTTGACAAACTTAATCCGAGACCCAAACCTATTTACTCGAATCGAACATAATGATCTAAAACCCAAAAATAAATCGAACCGAAATAGACTCGAACTGAAAGTAACCCGTAATAAAGAAAATATATTAAAAGAAATAAGAAAGATAAGCTGTGAATTTTCGCACAGTTCACCAAAAAACTAAATATATTAGCTTTATAAACGCGAGTATAGTGGTGTAAAAATGACATGGCCTGAAAATTTGACTAAAACCAACCAATAGATATCATATTGACTCGATATTGACCTAACTCGAAATCAACCGACCCGACCCAATACACAACCCGAATCGCCATAGACACGAAGTAAAATCGAACTAGATTCGAACCGGCATGAACCGGATGTAGTCTAACCCGAATCGAACGACTCGTTTGCCACCTCTACAAAAAGGCTTTTATTTTTAGGAGTTAGAGGTTTAGTTCAGAGTTTAAAGTTTAGGGCTTTATGTTTATGGTTTATAATTTAAGGTTAAAGTTTAGAATTTAATTTTTTAGGATTTTAGAATTTGAATTTTATAGTGTAAAATATGCATGTTTGTGTATCAAAACTTTACCTTTATTTTATTGCTACATCAGAGTTCAATTTAAAATTTAAGAATAAATTAACTTTTACTCTCTGAATTTAATTATTATTTTTAAGCTTATATTATAAATAAGTACTTAAAGTATATCAATTTTTCATTTAAGTACCTATAGTATTTTTAGTCAAAATAAGTACTTAAATTATATTTTTTGGTCAAATTAGGTACTTAAAGTATATTTTTTGGTCAAAATAGATATCTAAAGTATATATATTTTTCGTTTGGGTCTCTAAAATTTTCATGTGACTTTGACTAACAAATACATTAAGTGCCTATTTTGACAAAAAAAATATATTGTAAGTACCTACTTTGACAAAAAAATATTTTATGTAGCTACTTTGACAAAAAAAAACTTTAGTTATCTATTTTGGCCAAAAAGTATACTTTAGGTACTTAATTTGATCAAAAAGTATATTTTAGGTACTTATTTTGACCAAAAGATACTTTAAGTACCTAAATGAAAAGGTTAGTATATTTTAAATACTTATTTGTGATATAAGCATTAATTTTAATCTGATCCTTAATTTTTTTTGTCAATATAAATTTAAATTTTGATATTTTTGATAACGTAACACCTTAAAAATGTATAATGTAATATATTTTTTCTATAAAGAAAACTTTCAAGATCGTCAATATTGAAGGTTTAATCTCATTTGATAAATTTGTTTATTCAGTAAAATATTAAATAAAATTTATTATTAGTTTTAAATTTAATTGTTTGTATTTCTGTTTGAGTTCAAACTAATTTTACTTTTTAGTAGCTAAAAATAAAAAACACTATATATATGATAATAAAAAATTCAATTAAACCTATATATTAAACAAAACAAATATTTAAAATGAAATAATTATAGATTTATAGTGAGTAGAAATATTTCGTTTTCCGGCAGCCAATTTGAATTCAACGCAAATACACCAATGTATGTGGTTTTAAATTAATTCAAATCTTTTGATGAGAAATTGAAAGGGCATAACTGAAATAAAATAGAAAAAGCAAGGGTAGTTACTTATAATTAGAATAAATGAAAGCTACAAAAAATTCCACTCCATGCTTTTCACCATTTATCAAACAACAAAACTCCCTCTCAGTTCCTCTCTCTTTTTTTGCTCCGTTTTTCAGATTCTTCGTCTTAATCAAGTTTTGAAGCTCTGATTCTGAGGTAATCCTTGTTCATCAACTGATTGATCATCACTTCGTTCGTTCTTTTGATCACTTCAAACTTCAGTTTCGATATAAAACTTCAGTCAGTTTTGATAATTGAATTGCAGTTAAGATTTTCCTCTTTTGCATGATTCGTAAATGGATTTGTGCTTTGATTCACTCGTTTTCTCTACCATAAAATTATCTTAGATCTTCTTTGTTCTTTTGCTTTGAACTTCCGTGTGGTTTTGATTTTGAACTCCGTATTTGAAAATGACTTAAAAGATGAAAAGTTTATTAGATCATGATTTCCAGTTTAAGTCAGATGTCTTTTTCTTTGAAATTTTCCAGATTTTATTCGTTCCGAACTCATCACTTGTATCAGTATCAGTGTTGATTCGATTGTTGATTTTGATTCACTCATTTGATTTGAAGAGAAAATCAAAATCTTTTTTTTTTGCAGAAATATAACAAAGTTTGAGAAACGAAGGCTGCGAGAAAGTCCGGAATCTCAGGTGATAACGGTGCAAATTTACTACTGATATTCCTTTACTGTTTTTTTATTGTTTATTTTACTTGATAATTTAATTTAATTTTTATTAAGAATAAAAAAAACAAATGTTAATATAGGACCAAATACTAAAAAAAGTTGCGAGTAATTGAGTGATGATGATCGACTGGCCTTGACTTATATGTATGAATTGGAAAAAAGAAAACGGATGAACAAAAAGAACTGCTCACCTTTTTTTTCAATAATAGCTGTCTTTTATCGTTTCGATACCAAACCAGCTTTCTCCATTTGTGGCGTGGGTGATTCCAGTCCCCAGTGAATGTGATGATGATGTGTCGCCACGCCAGACTAGAATCATATGGACCTGCCACTTACTGACCGTTTGCTCCTTAAAATACTACAATTTTAGCTGTTTTTTTAAAATAATCTTTCTTATTGTGCTGAATGACTGAGCGTTGATCTCAATTATCGATTTAATTGGTTGAATAAACTGAATAATGAATATATTAGATGTTCGATTTTATTTAAAATAATTTTAAATGTAAAAAACTGATAAATCTGGTAAATGATTGACAAGAAAAATGCATTTTGCTTAGTTTTCCTTTTTTTTATATTGGTTAAATCGGTTCAAACCCCCAATCCTTCTAAACGATCATGTTCATTATCTGTCTTATTTGATAAATCCTATGCTTGGGTTGTTACATAAGTTCCTAACTTAACCACTTAAGTTGAAAAAAGAAATTGCTTGTAGATTTTGTCACCTAGGCTGTATTTCCTACAGAAAATAAAGAGGTTTGGATCTGATTTTTATTTTAAGAAATAGCAGTTTGGCGCGAGTAATACTCAAATAGGCCATCACTTTTCTAGTCATTATAATACCATAATACTTTGTTAACTCATACTAATTAAGTATTTAACTGGATGTTTAGTAGTTTATATGTTTGCTACTTCAATCAATCCGCTCTTGTTATTGTTAAGGTTATGTAGTAATGTTTCTGTTTGCCATAGTTTTAAACTAGTTACCAAGTATCCTTAATTATGTTTTTTTTTTCAGGTTTTATGCTTGAGATGGTGCTTCCCTCGTCTTTATGCCCACTTGCTGAGTAAAATTATTTGGTTATCTGATAGAGATGACTAGGCATCGTTTTAGGGAGTCTATAAAGTCCTTCTTTGGGTATCATGTTGATCCAGAAAAGGATGAGCAGCTTAAAGGAAGTAAAATAGGTAATTTTCTACATATACTTATTTCTTTTGGGTGACATTTTCTATTTTACTTATAACTTCGGTTTATGTTTCAACGACTCCTCATTTTTCTTGAATTATCCATTTTCGACACCCATGTTCGAGGCATATTCGAACATGGGTGTGATATGACTCTTCAAAGCCTTCCAAATACCCATATTACTCCCCACACTTAGTGTAAGTGACATAAACTTCGATTCCTGGATGTTCTGAAATGCCACAAGAAGCTTAACATGGTTTTCAACATATGATTTACTTTTTTGTTTTAATCTAAGTGTAAACCCCCTTCAATGCAGAAATTGAAGAAAAAGTGGCAACGATATTGAAGCTCATTAAAGACGAAGAAGCCGAAGACAATGACGGAGTTCCAATAACTAGCTCCAAGAAGGAACCACTTGTTCGGTTAATCGAGGATTTCCACAAACACTACCAGAACCTCTATGCACACTATGATCATCTCACCGGGGAACTGAGGAAAAAAGCTCATGGGAAACGAGACAAAGATGAATCCTCTTCGTCAAGCTCGGATTCAGACTCCGATAGTTCTACAAAAAATGGGGGCAGTAAAAATGGACACTTGGAAAGAGAATTTCAGGCAATATCTGAAGGCCTTAAACAAGAACTTGAGGCTGCGAATCTGGAAATTGCTGATCTTAAGCGGAAGCTGACAGATACAAGCGAAGAAAGAGATGCTTTGAATTCAAATTATCTAGCTTCTTTAAGCAAGGTGCAAGAAGCAGAGGAAATCATCACAAACCTAAAGCTTGAATCTGAAAGATCGGAGAATGAAAAGTCAAAATATGTGGTTGAGAATGAAGAGCTGAGGCATAAGCTGGACACTGCTGCTAAGATGGAAGCCGAGTTGAACCAAAGATTGGAGGATCTGCATAGAGAAAACAGTAACTTAATTCAAGAAAAAGAGGCTGCTGTTAAAAGAACTGAAGATGGCGAGAAGTTTACAGAAGATCTCAGAAGAGAAGTTGGTTTGCTGAAGGAGGAAAATATAACTTTAAAGCAAAAGCTAGACAGTGTCAAAGGGGAAGTTTCCGGTATGCAGCAACAGCTGGAAGCTTCAGAACGGAGAGTTTTGAAAGTGAGCCAGAGTTTTAATGCCACGGTGGAAGAGAATAAATCACTGAACTCGAAGCTTTCTGAGGTTTCAGATGAGATTCAGCTCGCACTGGGCACAATACAACAGCTCAAGGCTGAAATTAGTCAATCAAAGGTGGAACTGGGTGACAAAGAAAGGGAACTTGTGACGCTCAAAGAGTTGCATGAGGTGCATGGGAATCAATCATCTGCTAAGATTAAAGAATTAGAGGCACAAGTGACAAGCTTGGAACTCAAGTTGGAACAATTGCAAACAACAAACAGAGATATGGAGCTGCAGATAGAGAACAAGGCAAGTGAAGCAAAACAGCTGGGAGAGGTAAATATAGGACTGCAATCACAAATTTCAGAAGTCGAGATGATGTCAAAACAGAGAGAAGAAGAACTTTTGAATCTCAAAAAGAAATTTGAGGACAATGAGAAAGAATCATTGTCTAGAGTGGAAAATTTGACAGTTCAGATCAACAATCTGGTGACGGACATGGAGCCATTACGCACCCAGAAAGCTCAGTTGGAAGAACATATTGCAGTAAAAGGCGATGAAGCATCAACTCAAATCAAGACCTTGATGGATCAAATAAATACCTTGCAGCAGGAGCTGGAGTCCCTGCATAGCCAGAAAGCAGAGCTCGAAGTTCAGCTCGAGAGTAAAGCTCAAGCTATTTCAGATCATGTGATTGAGATAGAAAAGGTAAAAGAAGAGATAGTAAGCAAGACTGAGGATCACCAAAGAGTTCTGCAGGAGAATGAGGGTTTGCTGGCACAAACTAAGGAGCTAGAACTTGAGGTCAATTCTCTAAGGAATCAGAAAGGTGAATTGGAAGAGGACTTAAGAACTAAAATCGAAGAGAATGGTCAGCTGAGGGAGGAAAATACAGGATTGCAATCCCAAATTTCAAAACTCGAGGTGATATCAGAAACGAGACAAGAAGAACTTTTGTCACTCACAAAGAAGTTTGAGGATAACGAGAAAGAATCATTATCTAGAGTGGAAAATCTGACACTGCAGATCAAGAATATGGTAGCAGACATGGAGTCATTACACACCCAGAAAGCTCAGTTGAGGGAGGAAAAGGTGGGTTTACAGGGTCAAATCATTGAATTAGAGAAGACATTGGCAGAAAAAGGGCTTGAGTTCAATGCTCTCCAGGAAAAGCAAGCAGGCTTGGAGAATGAAACTTCCTCCCAATTAACAGCCCTAGTGGCGGAGGTCAATGATTTGCAGCGGGAGTTGGATTCGTTACAGGCCAGGAGAAATGAGCTGGAGTTGCAGCTTGAGAGAGAGAAACAAGAATCATCAGAAAGATTGGCCGAGTTTGAGAACGAGAAATCCGAACTGGAAAGCCAAATTAGCAATCAGCAGAGAATGCTAGAAGATCAGGGTGAGGCATATAAGAAGTTGGCCGAGGAGTACAAAGAGGTCGAGGGCTTATACCAAGAGTGCAAGGCTAATCTTGAAATTGCAGAAAGGAAGCTGGAAGAAATGTCTGAAGAATTCCGTTCAAACATCGACTCTAAAAATCAGATGGCAGCTGATCTGAAGCAAATGGTTGAGGACCTTCAACGAGATTTGCAAGCAAAAGAAGATGGGTTTAACAAGCTAAGCGACGAATACAAGCAACACGAAACTTCATTTCAGGAGTGCAAGGCGACTATTGAAATCACAGAAAGGAAGATGCAAGAAATGGCAGGAGAGCACAATACAAACATTCAATCCAAGGATGAAATAGTTGCTGAGTTGGAGCAAACCATTGAAGACTTGAAAAGAGACATTGAAACGAAAGGAGACGAGATCAGTAGTTTGGTTGAGAAAGTCCGCAATATTGAAGTTAAGCTCCGGTTGTCAAACCAAAAACTTCGAGTCACAGAACAGTTACTAACCGAGAATGAGGAGAGCTACAGAAAAGCGGAAGCAAAGTACCAGGAAGAACAAAGACTGCTCGAAGAAAAGATCTCAACGTTGTCCGGAATAGTCACTGCGAATAATGAAGCCTATTGCAGGATGATCAATGATATCTCCGAGAATGTGAATAGTACCTTGATTGGATTTGAAGCAGTGATACAGAAATTCGAAGAGGGGTGTAGAAACTACACGCATTGCATTGAAGAAACGTCGAAAGTGCTTACGGTTGCAAAACATTGGATTGAAGAGACAAAGAGTGAAAGGAAGCGGCTGACGAATGAAGCGACTACCATGATCGAGCAACTGAAAGATCTGAAAGAACGAGAATCTACGCTGCAAGAGCAAGTGGAGAAGCTACGGATTAAGGCAAACAAGGAGGAAGGCGGGAAGGAGAACCTGCTGAAAACCGTGAATCAGCTGGAGAAGAAGGTGGAGCATTTGGAGACGGTAATGAAAGAGAAGGATGAAGGCATAGTCGGACTAGGGGAGGAGAAGAGGGAAGCCATTAGGCAGCTGTGCTTGTGGAGCGATTATCACCGCAGCCGTTGCGATGATCTAAAGGAAATAATCTCAAAAACTGTCAGAATCCAGAGGGCAGTCTAGAGGAAGCCCCTGTCGTTTGTTTATTTTATTGTTCATTGGGGTTTTTGCATTCATGGATTATTATGTTTCATTATTTCATTGTTTTTTTTTCTTTTCTAGTCAAGTTTGTGTTTCATAAAACTTGGTTGCCTGTAAAGATAAATTCACAGTATAACCTTTTACTAGGAAAAATATCGGGTTTTGAGCAGATTTCCTGCGTAAGAAGTGAAGAACAAGAACTAACGTATGTTCTAACTTTATCTTTTGTATACTCTAACTTTATCTTTTGTATACTCGGGATTCTTTAATTTATTAAAACTAGATCCTTTAACTTATACTCCTAAAGGTATATAATGTTATTTTAAATATTTTTATTTTAGTAAAATAATATATTATGGAGTCATCTTTAAAGTTAATTTCTTTTTATTTTTTTCTTGTAATTTATTAAACCGAAATCTTTTGTTTCCCTATAATCATGTAATTTAACTAATTTGAAGTCTTATTTTCTAGAGGCTTTATGCAGTCGCTCATCTAGCACATATCTAAAACCCTATTATCTTTGGTTGATCTAAAAGGGATAGTAAAGTCTGTGAATAGGGAGATATAAAATAGCATTTAAACATAGATATACTAATTGATCGAGTAGTCAAAAATGTTTATATAGTCACATTTTGTATGGGTTCATATCTCGCTTTAAGAATATAATACTTCTCGACTTAACAAAAAAATAGTACTCTCTGCCTCATAAAAATTGTCTTTTATTAACTTTTCTTTGGTCAATTTTTTTCAACTTTAACTTATTATTATTTAAAATTTATTATTGATAAAAATATATTTTAAAAACCTCTAATTAAGTAGTTTATAAATATATATTTTATAAAATTTAATTAATTAAAATATTTAATATAATTATAGTTAAAGGTTAAAACTTTTAATTTTTAAAAATAAATAGGGATAATCTTCATAAGACAAAGAAAGTAACTTTTAAACAAGTATACGGAACATTTTTTTTGTTCTAATACGGAACATCCTATTAATCATGTCTATATGAAAAATATTGAATTGGTTAAGTCCAGCCCAATCTTCCTATGACTATCTTATAATAGTCTAATAAATTTAATGATTATTTTATAATTTTTAGTGGTTAAAATAATTATTTTTTATAATTTAGTGACTATCAGTATACTTTATCCTATTACTAATCTATTTACTTCCGTAGTTTTCTCAGTATTGAATTGAAGAAAAATAATATATTCTTAACTAGCTGATGTCATTCATCCAAAAAATTACATCATTAAAAAGTAAAATCCTAAGTTCCTAACCCCAGAAAACATCAATAAAACAACGGTAAGAACCCCCCAACTAAAAGCTACCATTTACAGCCATCTGATGAATATTTTCATTTTTTTCTCAAAAAAAAAAATTATTATCCTAATTAGCAAGAATCTCCCACAACAATTCAGCGTCAAAAGACGGCATTCTAGCAAGCGAACAATCTTCAAACATGGGTTCCTCTGTAATCACCGCCGGATAATCATTCGAAACGGAGGACGGCGAGTTCTCACATCTCCAAAACCCCTCATCGGACACATTCGGGGACGGCAACGTCGCCGAATTATTGCTTAAATCGTCGCTAAAAACCAAAGGCGACGACGAGCATGGCTCCGAAACTTTAGCTTGTTTTTCAGCTTTCTTCTTCTTAGCTTTCTTCTCTCTTTTCACCTTTTGACAAATGGCCTGAATCTTAGCGTCCACCGTGTTCTTCAAAGCATTCAGCTTTGCACAATCTGCGAACCCCAACTCCGTCACGTCCTTCATGTCGGGGAAATTCAACCTCCCGTATTCGCCCCGGAGCTTATACGCTGCCCGATCGTAAGCATACGCGGCGGCTTCCGCCGTGTCGTAAGTGCCTAACCAGACACGGGCTCTGTTCTGCGGGAGTCTGATTTCGGCCACCCATTTGCCCCATTGCCTTTGCCTCACCCCTCTGTAAAGCTTCTTCTTTTGAGGGCTGGCCGAGTAATTGGTCGTAAATGGAAGGTTTTGGTAGTTTCGAAGAAAACCCTTTGCCGGTATTCGTGAAATCGAAGGGCTTCCTCTGTTTTGTTGGCAGAATCTTTGCAGGAGATCTCTTTGCCGGAGATAGACTGATGAGCCTAACGGTTCGTTTACGGCGGTCGATGGTGGTGGGCAATGAGAGAAGACTGAATCTAAAGTATTCAAGCCGCCTGATAATATGATCTGCGATAACGATGACCCAAGATCCACGCCATTGTTGAATCCAAGAGAATGGTTGATTTCTTGCATTGTCCCAGGACTTTAAAAAAAATGGAAGAAAGGCAAGAGGAAACAGAGAGAAACTTTAAAAACAAAAGAGATTCCGAGGTGGAAGAAAGGTATGTTTCTTTGTTTGAAACAGAGGATCAAAAGGAAATCTGGAAATGGGTGCTTAATGAAGAAGAAAGGTTGGGTTGAACATTAAAATCTGAGATGCAAAAACCCAGATTTTAGGAGTGAAAAGGAGGAAGAGTTTGATTTTGGGGGGTTTCAAAGGAAGAGATGGTTACAATTACTACTAATTCTTGTTCGAGCTTTGGGTGTATTTATAATAGCAGAGAAGTGGATAAAGCAGAAGGTTACCCACATTTCTTATTAAATTTAAAAATATTAATATAAAATAGTAAGGAATGGGATGTTTTCATAAAATGACTTTTCCTTTTTAAGGTAATCAACATGTATTAATACTTTACTTCTAAAATTATTTATTTACTAACTCCTTTAATATAATGTTTTTCGTTCTTTTAATTGTTTTAAATTTATGGCTTAACTACAAAATAAATATCTAAATTATATTTTTTTATTTATAATAAATACTTAAAGTATTTTTTTGTTAAAATATGTGCTTGAAGTTTCATTTTTTGTTGTTTAAAGTCAACTTAGGCATTTATTTGGCTGATATTTCAGCTAAAAAAATATTTTAGACGCTTATTTCAGCTAAAAATAAAAAATATTAGACATATATTTCAACCCAAAAAAACTTTAAGAGCTCTCTGTAAACAATATCTTCTATTATTTAGGTTATGAGTTCAACACCATTACGAGTAAAATTCTCATTTGCCTCCATTCACCAGAGACAAAACAGTTGTTGTCCACTTGTCACTCCCAAATTTTTTTTATATAATAACATTTTGGGTCCTATTTAATTTAGATTTCAGTCAAACAATATCTTTATCCCTCTTATCTTTTAAATTTAAAAAGGTTAATAAAATTTTGTCCCTCCTAATATTTGATACTACCTTCATGAAATTTTTTCCTAAATACTTTTATCCAAGCAAAATTCCCAATTATTTTGATTATTTGAATTTAATTTTAGTTTGAAGTAAAGTATAAATAAATAGACATTGGAAGGCACGCAATGCAATATTAGAAAGGACATATCTGGTAATAATGAAAAGAAAATCTAAGATTTTGACTCAGCGTGTGGATCCCATCACGTGTCCGTACTTTTCAAAGGCTACTTTTAAAATTGATTACAAAAATAGTCAGAGTCAGAGTCAGAGTGAGCCTGTCTTCTCCTCTCTCCGCCACACACACAAAATTACTTTCTTCCTCTGCACCAAATCCAGACCCCAATTAATACTCATCTCCTCTCAATGCTTTTCTTACAACCTTTTGTCCTCTCAATTCCTCATTCATTTAACACATCAACAGGAAGTTCACATTCCATCTCTTAACCTTTCTAATTATAATTTTGTTACAAATATCTTGGGAGACTTTCTAAAGAAAATGTGACTTTCATCTTTTTAAATATTCTTTTTCACGCACTATTTATTAGATAAATTAAATATTATCTTCTAAATTTTAAATTTGAATACTTAATAACCTATTTTACTTTTAAATTTAACATTTATAACTTTTTTCAATATTCAATCATGATTCCGTTTCTGATTATCCAATTAGGAGAGAACACAATCAACTTCAAAGTGGGATCCAAGGGTGGATATGGAGCATTAAATTCATAAAGGCGGGGTTTGAAAAGGTCAAATTGAATGACAGAGCTGGTGAAAGACACCCGCCACATATATGTGGGTACCAAAGGAAAGGGGTCTCTTTATATTTGCATGTGAAAACTAGCCTAACCATTGCCTCACACTCACCACTCCATAATAAAACCACCAATTCCTTATTCCACTTGCCTTCTTTTTTATATCCATTTTTAATAATAAATATAGTTTTTGTTAAAAAAAAAGTTAAGCATGGATTGACAAGGATGTAGCCACGGTCACTTTCAATTTTTTTAGTATAATAACATTTTTAGATCATTTTTAATTTAAATATTAATTAAATAAAATTTTTATTTGTTTAATATTTTAGATTTAAAGATTTAGTATACTTTTGTCCATCTTAATATTTGACTCTAACTATGTTCTTGTGAACCGATATTTAGTTAATTATTTGTAGTTTTTTAAATTTGCATGTAAGGATTAAGAATTTGACATATATCAATAGTTTTTTTACCTTTTTAAAAAAATTGTCATTTTGTGATAAATTTTTGCGTGGTACAATGTAAAGCGTCGGTAAAAGGTGTCGCTAGAGACAGCTAATATGTAGTTAGGAGATGGGAGGGGGAATTAATGAGGGTGGGGTAGCACCCTTCAAAAAAGTTGAGTTTTGGCAGTATATGGCTTGGGCCAAGTCCAACCCACGCCGACTTTAAGCCGGTGGTCCTATTTCGTGGGACCCGACCAGTTGACACGTGTCTCTCGTTCATTCGTTAACCGGCTCCTAAATTGGGAGAAAATTTTCAACTACAAAATTCTCGTGATTTCATTTCATTCCCGCTAAAGATCTACTCCGGCACGCAACTGTTGATGAATACGACGTCGCTTACTCTTACCAAAAAGAAAAAGCTTACGCCATTTCACTAACGGTTGATGTCACGCTGACGAGATATTTTCGCTTTTCTTATTGTATTCTACATAGGTGTTTACTTAGGAGTCAAAAAATTATAGCTTAATCCAGCTTTCTCCAATTTGTCTTTTAAACTTTATTTTGTCAACTTTTCTTTAAACAATTTACCGTTACTTAAATACCCCTAAAAGCTGACGTCGTTTAAAAAAAACATAACAACCAATCAAAAGTCGCAACGTAACTTTTTTTTCTTATTTCTTATTTTTGAATATTAGATAAGAAATAGAGAATAAGAAAAAGAAATTAATAAAATAATAATTTTATTCCCGCAGTAAAATTAGTCAATCCCCAAAACTACCCGAATCTAAACACATACTCATTTTGAAACCAAAATCTGATTTTTTCTTTCTTCATCAGAACAAAAAATGACGATTAGACATTTAAGGTTAGAATCCATTAAGATTTCTTTGTTTAGTGTTAATCGGATTTGAATTTAGAGATTGAATCGATTCAAATTTGTTTGTTTAAGGTTTGATTAATCCTTGTTTTTAGGATTTGTTTAATTTTATGCTCTCATTTGAACGGTACTGAAACAAACAACGATTGTAATCTTTGGAGTTGGAATCCTAAATCATGAAAAGAGAAAAAATAAGTTACCATTTGTTCTGAAATTTTGTTTTTTTACTTAGAGAGTTGAGAAGTAAGCTTTTTTTTATTTGCTTCGTTTTTGCAAGTTGTGTTTGAGATAATTAAAGTTGACAGGTAAGAAAATGAATGCATTGCCATTTTGCAGAGTCACATGGTGCATTAGAATAAAGTTATTTTTTTTACTTTGGTTACTGTTCAATTAGTGGTGGTTGTAGGAAATTACTCCTTCCATGTTTAATTTAATTAGTGGTGGTTGTAGGAAATTGAATTCTTTACTTAGTGAAAAATATTGTCAAGTTGCAATACACTCTTATCTATTTAATTGATTTGCTTTGTTTAATTAACTGCCAAAATGTTTTTGTTGATTTGTTCAATTAACTGTTTAAATGCTTTGGTAGGTTTGTTTAATTGATTTTGTTGAGTTTTAAAGTGCTCGATTCCTTCAACCGATCTTGCTCACCAAGTGGTGGAGAGGTGAAATTTTGGGTGGATGTGGTGTGGAAGCTAAAAGATAGATGACACAATGATTTTAAAGTGGTTCGACCTTCTAACCAAGGTCTACATCAACTACCTTAGCTTCTCACTAAGGATTTCCAATCAATCCACTATTGATTCGTCCCATTTTTCTAGGCTTAGGAGGAAACCCTTATACACTGATCAAACTTTCTACCCAAAGCCTTGATCAAACCCTCTTTACAAAGAGAAAAAATAAGCAAACTTAATTCCCTCTAATAGGTGATTGTTTGCACAAATAAGCTCTCACCCAAAACCTAAAACACTTGAGCAAATTTGACAATTTTGGCTCACTAGTGTTTGTCTATACAAAGAAATGACAATTTAAGTACAAAGACAATTCTTGATCATTTGTTGATTGACAATTGAAGCATTAACCATTACTTGATGCTAGTAGGTCCCTTTTATACCCCTTAATGAGTTTGTAATCGTTACTAGCCGTTGAGTTGAATTGGAGCCGTTGGAGACATAATTTCCCACCATAAATGTTGTTCTGCTGCTAACCGTATCGAAACGCTCGAACCCGTTTCGATACGCTCTTCAAGTAGAAAAAGTCGTTGCAGTCTGATGCAACACACGTATCGAAACGCTCTTGGCCGTTTTGGAACACTCGTATCGAAACGCCTTTCACCGTATCGAAACGATCTGCATTTAAATGTTAGTTGGGAAATAGCCGTTGGGAGTTTATGACCGTTGTGGTCGATGCCACGTAGGCGTATCGAAACGACATAGCCCGTATCGAAATGCTAGGAAAAAATCCTCTTCCAGAAAAGACCCGTTTCGAAACGTTTTGACACTGGAAGACCCCGTATCGAAACACCTAGGGGTGTTTCAAAACGTTTGGAAGGTTTTTTTTAGTTTGGCTTTGAAAAACATGTAAAACCCTTTAAAGACATCCCCTAAACATAGTTTCAAGTTATTTGGACTTTGAAAATAGTTTTGAATTCTTTTTAACTTAGTCCAAAATATTTTCAATTATTATATCAAAATATTAGTTCTACAATCTCCCCCTTTTTGATATAATAAAACTAACTTGAAAAATTGTTTGAGATTCTCCCCCTTTAAATTTAAAAATGTGAATAAGAGATTAAAAATATGAAATCAAATAAAGCCCCCTTATTCATTTTAAAAATTCAATTTTTTCAAACCATGTCTCACCCTTTTTGTTATATCAAAAAGAATTCAAAATACTTTTAAGTTTAAAATAACAATTGAGGAAAAACAAATTGACAAAAATAAGGATTTGGTTTTAAAATGGCCCCCTTACTCAAAGCATCATAAAAATGTTAGTCCAACATATATGATCATCTAGTTGAATTAAATTAAAAAATCAAATAAAAACAAAACAACTAGATTTTACCACATTTGAACTCAAGGGAGGATGTGAAGCCTTCCTTCTTCAAGTGTTCTTCCTTGTGTGCATGAAGCTCCCCCTCAAAGTTTGACTTGTTGATCACTCTCCATCACACCTAGCAAAAGACAATCAAGTGATTTTTGGTATCCAAATTGCTTTGGATCCATAAATGTTAGTGGCACAAGCTTTAGTCCCCTTAGGAATCCATTTTTCAATCTCATCCTTTTTAATTGAAGTACGAAATCCTTTTGGGACCCAAATACTTCTAAAACATTTTCCTTTTACAAATCTAGGGGCACTAGATTGTCTTACATAAAAATTTGATTTTCCAAAATTGTTTTTCTTTTCTAGCTCTTTGGAAATCAAATATTTTTCTTCTTGAACTTTATGAAGCAAATTTTGTAAATCAAAACATTTTTGTTCAAACTCTTCGAATTTTGCTTCAAGTTCAAGTTTGGTTTTAGAAATCAAATCATTTTGAATTTTAAACTTTGAAATCAATTTATTGTTTTTCAAAATGTGATTTTTAAACTCTAAAACCAAATCATCGTAGGCATATTGTAATTCATCAAAAGAGTAAGAACATGAAGTAGATGAATTAGAAGTTACCCTTGAATCTTCTTCGATGGCCATAAGGCAAAGGTTGGCTTGTTCGTCGTTGGTGGAGTCTTCATCACTCCAAGTAGCCACATATGCCTTCTTCTTATGGCTTGAAGTGCTTGCCCTCTCCTTTTTCATGGATTCTCGTTCAAACTCTCTCAAAGCTTTCTTCATGAACGAGGCACACTTCTTGAAGAGATTAACTATCTCTTCTTCTTCATCCTCCTCTTCACTTGAATCAACATGATGACAAGTGGAGGATTTGAGAGCAATGACATTGGTGTTGATGCCAAGCCCCTTAAGCCTATTCTCTCCCATAACTCTAATTTTTCCCTCTTCTTCTCATCTTCTTTGTTCTTCTTCATGATTTGATGAGTAAGGAGTGACCCCGTGAGTTCATCAAGCTTCAAGGTCTTCAAATTCTTGGCTTCGATGATGGCGGTCCTCTTTGAGTCCCATGACTCGGGAAGTGAGTAAATGAGCTTTCGGACAAGCTTTTCCTCCGCGATGGCTTCTCTATAGCCTTTGAGACCATTGGTGATAGTGGAGAACCTATCAAACATCTTCTCGATGTTCTCTTCCGGATCCATTTTGAAGTTCTCATACTCTAAGGTGAGGAGCCCAATCTTAGTCTCCTTAACTTCATCGGTTCCTTCGTATGTGACTTCAAGCTTGTCCCATACCTCCTTGGAACTCTCACAAGAAGAAATCTTCTCATAGATGGTTGAGCCAAATGCACAAAAGAGGATGGGCAAGGCTTTGCAAATTAGTTCCATCTTCTTGCGATCGTCAGCACTCCATTCCGCTTTGCTTCGTTGAGGCACGAACGAACCATCTTCAACTATATCCCATAGCTTGTAGTCTCTTGACTTAATGAAAAACTTCATCTTTGTCTTCCAATAGGCATAGTAGGTTCCGTCGAAGAAGGGCGATTTGTCGATGGATTGCGTCATTGAGCCGGTTGTGTGAAATGATGATCGAGCTTGCCGGATCTTCTCAATAGGATGTTAATCCTCTTCGATTGAACCAAGCCCTGATACCAATTGTTGAGGTTTAAGGTGCTCGATTCCTTTAACCGATCTTGCTCACCAAGTGGTGGAGGGGTGTAATTTTGGGTGGATGTGGTGTGGAAGCTAAAAGATAGATGACACAATGATTTTAGAGTGGTTCGACCTTGTAACCAAGGTCTACATCCACTACCTTAGCTACCCACTAAGGATTTCCAATCAATCCATTATTGATTCGTCCTCTTTTTTTAGGCTTAGGAGGAAACCCTTATACACCGATCAAACTTTCTACCCAAAGCCTTGATCAAACCCTCTTTACAAAGAGAAAAGATAAGCAAACTTAAATCCCTCTAATAGGTGATTCTTTGCACAAATAAGCTCTCACCCAAAACCTAAAACACTTGAGCAAGTTTGACAATTCTAGCTCACTAGTGTTTTTCTATACAAAGAAATGACAATTTAAGTACAAAGACAATTCTTGATCATTTGTTGTTTGACAATTGAAGCATTAACCATTACTTGATGCTTGGAGGTCTCTTTTATACTCCTTAATGAGTTTGTAGCCGTTACTAGCCGTTGGGGGTTGAATTGGAGTCGTTGAAGGCATAATTTCCCACCATAAATGTTGTTCTGCTGCTAATCGTATCGAAACGCTCGAACCCGTTTCGATGCGCTCTTCAAGTAGAAAGAGCAGTTGCAGTCTGATGCAGCACCTGTATCGAAACGCTCTTGGCCGTTTTGGAACACCCGTATCGAAACGCCTTTCACCGTATCGAAACGATCTGCATTTAAATGTTAGTTGGGAAATAGCCGTTGGGGGGTTTATGACCGTTGTGGTCGATGCCACGTAGGCGTATCAAAACGGCATAGCCCGTATCGAAATGCTAGGCAAAAATCCTCTTCCAAAAATGACCCGTTTCGAAACTTTTTAACACTGGAAGACCCCGTATCGAAACACCTAGGGGTGTTTCGAAACGCTTGGAAGGTTTTGTTTAGTTTGGCTTTGAAAAACATGTAAAACCCTTTAAAGACATCCCCTAAACATAATTTCAAGTTATTTGGACTTTGGAAATAGTTTTGAATTCTTTTTAACTTAGT
Organism: Hibiscus tridactylites; assembly: GCA_958450335.1. NCBI lineage: Eukaryota > Viridiplantae > Streptophyta > Magnoliopsida > Malvales > Malvaceae > Hibiscus > Hibiscus tridactylites. The sequence goes on from OY288270.1 coordinate 75,693,244, forward strand.
CCAAAATATTTTTCAATTATTATATCAAAACATTAGTTCTACAAATTTGTTTAATTAACCATCAAATTGTTGTTTTAGTTTAATTTGGTTTAACTATTTAATTGATTTATTTAATTAACTGATTTGTTGTTTGGGTTAAAGAGAATTAATGATTTGCTATTTTGGTTTAATTTGGTTTAACTGTTTTGTTGTTTTGGTTTAATTTGGTTGATATTATAAGTATGATTTTGGATATTTGTGTAGGTAAAATGACATGGCTAGAGCAGTTTGTAGTAATACATTTTGGGGGTAGATTTAGTCATTTTCCTAAATTTGATTATGTGGGGGGCAAAGAAGTGGAAAAAAATATCGACCATGACTACATATGTTACCCCACTATTGTTGCTTTTATTCAAGAGGTAAGAATTCTCAAACATAACATTGAATATTTAGCATATTTAGAAGCATGTTTTAGTTTGGATGGAGGTTTGAGGGTCTTAGGTAGTGAAAATAGCACTTATTTGAATTTGATTAGCCATTTGTCAAGAGAAGGAAGCATACACATATATGTTGTTGGAGAAAATGATGTTAATGGGACAATGTTGAGAGAAAATGATGACAATGATGTAGTGGGCCTGCTGCTAATGGGCCTGCCACAGATAAAAATGATGTTAATGATGATGTCTAACTTGAGAGAGTAGAAAATGATATTTTAGGGTTGAGAGATAGTGATAGTAGCTTCTGTGAAGATGGCGAAGAAAGTGAAGATAGTGATTCTGAATATTTGAGGGCTGACGAATGACTTACTGATGAAGTTGATGAGGAGATACGTTAGATTTTTTAGAACAAGAAAAGATTTAAAGAAAAAAGTTTAGAAGATGAGCAACAAGGGGCAGAACCTAAGAGCACTAGCATTGGTTATCAAGAGAAAGAGGCAGCCATTGTAGCAAATGAAAGTAGTGACACTGACACTGATTACATTGAATCAGATGATCTAGGCAGTTACGAAATTGACTCTGAAGGGGAGATTTGTGTTAAGAAAGGTAAGAAAAAATTCTTCCATGAAACTAGTGAGGTTCTTAGGATTGAGTTGTGTATGATATTTGAGAGCTTGACACAGTTTAAGGAAGCTTTGATGCTTATGTTGTTACAAATATATTCGATTATAGGTATTTGAAAAAAGATCCTAATAGGACTAGAACAAAATACAAGGGGGTCGGGAGTTCTTTTCTGATCTATGCATCTCTGGGAAAAAATATAGGGTTTATAGGGTTAGAACATTTGTGAACAAACATTCATGTTCTGTAACCTTTAAAAACAAAAAGGCTAATTACAGGTTTATTGGGAAACATTTCTTGAGTAAACTTAAGATTTTTCCTAACTTGAAATTGAGGGACTTGATGAAGCTTGCTAAGGAGGAGGTTAAAGTGGAATTGAACAAAAATGCGTGCCACATAGCTAGAATTTGGGCTACTGAAAAAATTAAGGGTAGATTGCATGAGAGGTTTAATAATTTTTTTGATTATATGTTTACATTGAGGGAAGAAGATCTAAATGGTACATTTGACCTTTTTGTTGAAAAACCTACTCCATCTTCTAACCCTATTTTCAGAAGACTGTATGTATATTTTGGTGATTTGAAGGAAGGATTCAAGAGATATTGTAGACTAGTTTTATCTTCGGATGGTTGTTATCTTAAAAGAGACTTTAAGGGTGAAATACTAGCTGCTGTAGGTAGGAATGGTAATAACCAAATATTCCATGTTGCGTAGGCTATGGTGGAGGTGGAGAATAAAGAAACTTGGGCCTGGTTTTTAGAACACATTAAAAGTAATCTGCAAATAGGAGATGAGGATAAGTTCACTATACTAAGTGACATGTAGAAGGTAAAATATTTTCTCTATTGATTTTGTTTAATGTAATTGTATATTGTTTATATAAAATGCTTATCTAAATTACTTTCTCAACTGTTTTAAGGGCTTTTGAAAGAAGTTCAAGTTGTTATTTCAAGAAGTTGAGCATAGATTTTGTACAAGACATATGTATGCACATTGGAAGAAGGAGAACACTGGACGTGAATTGCAACAATTTTTTTGGGCATGCTGCAAGACAACTAATGTGGCAGATTTTCAAAAGCAGTCTACAAAGATAAAAACTATGAAGCCTAATGTTTTGTCTAGTTTAATGAAGAGAGATTCAAAACATTGGTCAAAAGCCTTTTTCAAAACACATTTAAAGTGTGATGCAGTAGACAAAAATTTTGGGGAGGCTTTTAACTCAACAATCATTGCCGCAAGGTACAAATCTATCATCTCTCTATTTGAGGACATTAGGCATTATGTGATGAATAGAAACTTTGCACACAAAGTCAATTGTCAAAAATGAGAAGGTCTTTTATGCCCTAAGATTTTTAAGTTAGTTGAAAGCCACAAAGCCTTTTCTGCATTTTGTCATGTCACTTGGAATGGTCAACATGGGTATGAGGTTTACTGTAGTGGGCAAACATATGTTGTTGATGTACAAGGTCATAAATGCACATGTTGATATTGGGATCCAACTAGTATTCCATGCCAACATGCTGTATGTGTCATGTTGTTCAATTGTGACCCACTTGAGAGGTATGTTTATGAGGCATACAAAAAAGAAACATATCAGTCATTATATGATTATGCATTGCTAATCATATCTAGTGAGACTTTCTGAAAAGACACAAAAATGAGAACAATTGAACCCCTTTAAAAAGGAAGCTCTCTTAAAGACCAAAATTAAAAAGAAAAAAAGAGGAAGGAAAAACAAGTAAGGGAACAAAGCTTCCTAAAAAAGAAAACAAGTGCAAATGTAGATCTTGTGGGGTGCTTGGACACAATAGTAAAATTTTTCCTTCAAAAAACAAAGCTGTAAGTGCATTTTAGTTTAATTTCTTCTTTGAATTCATGAATTATTACCTACTAATTGATTTCATAATTTCAGTCTCAACAAATACATGAGTCTACATCTTCTCAAACAACAACCACTCATACCTCACAATCAGCAGCCCCTAATGCCTCACAACTGCCTACTACTCATTCCTCACAACCAGCATATACTTCAACAAGGGCAAAAAAAAGTCAAACATCACTTAGACCAAGGGGAAGGATAATTATGCAAGGCATTGAACTGTATACAAATGAAAAAATAGGCATGCAGATTCTCAATGTGGGTGATGCATCAAATATTATTCATCATTTATTAGATTTTGACTATGTTTTAATCTTATGTTACTTTATTTTTTTGTAGCATGACAGACCAAGTCAAATGATGGTAAGGAGGCTTAACACCAGATCTCAAGTGAACCCTTTCACTATGTCTGAACCTCTAATTCTAGCTCAGTCAGCACCATTAAGTCAACAATCTGAATTCAGTCACCATGCACCACGCAACAAGCCCGCAATTATGTCTACAACACCATCAACTACAACTAACAACAAGAATAGAATTCCTAAGTTGATCTCAAGAAGGAGGCCAACTTAAGCTTAAGCAAGCATTGAGACTGTTTTATTTTGTGAACTTTTGTGAACATCTACAGTTATGCCCTTATATGAGATATTTTGTCAACAACTCAATGTTATGCAACTATTATGCCCTTATATGAAATATTTTGTGAACATCTACTATATGAAAACCCTTTTATGGAACCTGTGTTATACAATTTTATGTGTTATGTAAACTGTTTTATTCAAATCAATTCATTTCATAAAATTTAAGTTAAACACAATTTTATGTGTTATGTAAACTAACCTTTGCAAGTTATTTATGTACAATGTTATCACATTAATTAATTTCAGTTGAAAAATATAACATTTAAGTTAAACACAATTTACCATTGACATAACAATCCATTGACGTAACAAAACAACATCAATTCATCATTCACATTTCTCCAATCACATATCATAAACATAACCAATCTTCCATAACATTCCATCCTTCACATAACATAACATTGAATAACAACCATGAAATTCATGTCTTCTACAACATTAAACCTAACATTCTCAGTTCACTTTAAATGAAAAATTTGAGTGCAACATAACAGAAACATGAAACAACTAAATACTCTTGTAGAACATTGCATCATTCTTCAATTTTCTTGTTTCAACTTTAAATTTCTCTTTCACCTTTTCTAAATTTTTCTCCAATCTTCTAACTTAATCAATATTGACCATCTTTTTCAATTCTACATTCTCAAGTCTTATTTATCTGTTCTCAACCAATAATTTATGAACTTTATTTTTTAATTCTTCATTTTCATTCAATGTTGCATCATCATAGTCAAGCCACCTAAAGAAATTACATTCAAACTACAAAATAGGTACAACAAATTAAATTAATCCTTCAGCACAATATTTCTAATCTAACATATAACTAACATACAAATTACATTGCCAAAAAATAACAACTTAAATCTTGGCCTTTAGCACATCCATAGAATCTCCTACCTTTGCTCCGCGGAACAATAGAAGTGTAAATTCGTGCTTTCAACTCACAGTTACATTGAACGTCTCCTTCAACGAAAAATTTTGAAGTTTCGGTTGACATGCTTCTTTTCTATTATTGGGTATCCTACAAAACAAAACAAATGTTCAGATGGTGAAGAATCGAACGAATTGAAGAACCCTAAATCGAATTCAAAACAACAATTTCTTCCTCAAATCGAACGATTTGACAAACCTTGAATCGAACTAATTTTTGATTTGGGTATAAACAAATTAGGAATTTTAGGGTTCCAGGTAAGCAACTCGTGCTTTTAATTAGGGAATAAAATTATTTTTTTATTATTATATTAATTTCTTTTTATTTTTCTATTTGTTATCTAATATTCAGAAAATAAGAAATAAGAAAAAAAAGGCTACGTGCCGACTTCTGATTGGTTGTTACGTTCAGCTTTTGGGGGTATATGGGTAACGACGAATTGTTTAAGGGGAAAAAGTGGACAAAATGAAGTTTAGGGGGTAAGTTGAGAAATCGAGTATACTTTAGGGGGGAAATTCTGTATTAAGCCAAAAATTATTTAACGATGTTAATTATTTATAAATTGGTATTATTTATTTTTTAATATTTTTATATACAAGTAATATAGAGCAATTTTTTAAAATCGACAAATATTTATTTAAAGATTAGACCTTCAAAATTTTTGATCTCCACCAATGACCATTCGAATAGATTTGTTTTGAGATATGTTACTTGTCTTCTTGAAATTTATGTTTGCTTCTTACTGTTTTGATTTTCGGACGAACACCTCAGCCCCTCAAATGCAACAAATGCAACAAAGTTCCAAATCCCAAAATGTTTTTTTTTGTGTGTGTGAATTTTATAGAGATTAAGAGAATATGTATATTGATTCTATAATAAAAAGATACCATCTCAGCACGAACCAATTTGTCTAAGTGGTTAAGAGAATAGTTGTTGTTTCTAGAGGTCACGAGTTCAAGGACGAACAACTACAGCAGGGTGATTGAACATGTATTGTCAAATGATTGAGAGTATATTCAGAACAAATATTACTTGTAATCACCTTAGCTTTAAAAAAAAAAAGATACCATATCATATCTTAATCTTTGGTTGAGGGTTCAATCTTCACATTTATTACGAAACAACTTTAAATTTGTGATTAATATTTATTTTTATATAAATTAACCGAACATAAAATTATTAATTATTAAACTTGCTTTGATGAATACCTTAAAAGAGGAAACACCTAAAATTTAGTAACGAATGATGTAGTTTATGGTTTTGATTTTTTACGATATCCCTTGCGTCAAATGTTAACCACAAAACTAAACTAAATTAGTATTCTCTCCGTCTCACAATTTTTGTCCCTTATTAATTTTTTTAGGTCAATTTTTTCTTTAATTTTGACTCATAATTATTTAAAATATATCATTGATAAAAATATGAAAAAATATATTTTAAAAACCTCTAATCGAGTAATTTTCAAATATATATTTTATAAAATTTAATTATTTAAAATATTCAATATAATAATAATCAAAGTTTAAAAATTTTGACTTTAAAAAAGTCAATAAAGGACATTTTTATGGGACAGAGAGAGTAGTTGATAATTATAGAGGAGGGAGGCAAGACAGGATCAAACGTAGAATAGGAAAGCGGTAACATGGGTAATAGTGGATAACCTTTGTCGGTCCAATTCAATGACTTGTCTTGCTCCAGTCCGATCTTTTCTTCAATTTCAAATGGATTGAGTCTAGGCTTAAGACATTTGTAGGATCTTTAGATCCTATTTTGACCAAAATAATATCTGCAATCTTAATTTTTTCTTACTAATACCTTTACAGTGAACTAGTTGCACTAACACGGCGAGTTGTAAAAATATATTATTTTTTAATTTAAACTCGTCTTAAGTTTACGGCGAGTTTTTTGTACCCGGTATAAACTTTAATCACAAGATTAACTTAACCCCAAACTAAAATCGTCGTATGGCCACGTTGAGTTCCCTCTGACTTAACGGTCGTTCTGGGGCTAAGCATAACGCCGTTTTTGAATGCATTGAACTCGCCGTGTGTACACGCCGAGTTTAGTTTAGGACTAGGTATTAAAATTGAAACCGAAAGCGTTGTAAAGTTTAGGTTATAAATTATATCAGTTATATTTTTTTTTTTTAAAATGATAAAGGTTTTGAAAATGTGTTTTTATTAAAGTTTAAATTTATGTAAGTTGTATAATCTTTTAAAGAAAATGTAAAAGTTGAAATGAATTATTTAATTTTAAAAGTATAACCGTTTAGGTGAATTATGCAGTGGTGAAAAGTTAGATCGAAATAAAGTGAAGTGAAGTTTTATTATAATATTTATGTTAAAACATGACTACTTAGTTTAAAAATAAAACAACATATTTATGTTCGAGATGGATAGTTTGGCATTATATGACCTAAAAGTCTACAATTCTCGTAGATCTAGGTTGTCCGGTTGGCTCGCGGTCGTAGTGACGTATGTCGTCCATCTCTTGTGGATCTTAGACGTCATGCTTTTTCCCTTCGTAGAGTTGGGTCAAGTAAAATTGTGGTTCATGTCTGCTCAACATTCTATTTAGTTTCGTTGCCGATTGGTGGGAATTCCATTTCTTAGACCTTAAATACTAAATGAAGCCAGTATACAAGATCCACATATTCCTTGTAATCGATCCTAGCATCGGAACATGTAGCGATGACATGCTAGCTTGGAGTCTTCAGTGTTTGGTATTTACCATAATCACACAACATGTTTTCGAGATCCACCTTGTACGATGTTGGGTCAAAACCATGCATTGGTCATGGCATCTCCGAGACACGCAAATAGTTGTCGTTACACGACATTGGCAACATATGCGAACCGTTTGATTTAACAACAGTTTTTTGAATTTTTTTTGGGATCTTCGGGTGGAATGTGCAACCCTTTTGCATCATAACGACAACTTATTTCCCCAAGGTTGCAAACAACTTGCTCAAACGAAAGTACGTAGCTTTTACGATAGCCGTCACTGGCAAATTTCAAACCCTCTTCAAAGAAGCATTGATTGCCTCAGCCAAGTTGGTTATCATGTGGCCATATCTAAAACCGCCATCGTATGCATTGATCCATTTTCCTTGGGAATTTTCGCAACGTACTTGTAGCTTATAGAGTTCTTGCCCCACAAGTCTTGAATCATTTGTTCAAATTTGTGTTGAATTAGTTCGTACCCTAAGACACGACAATGTACATATGAGATATAAGGAAAGTAGTGATAAATACAACAAATCTTAATACGTACCCTTGCATATAAAGAGCCTCCGTTCATCGTCCTTCTCATACCGACCATGGTAGTTTGTAGCAATGTGGCGTATGGAGTAACGTGTTCAATGTTTAGAGATTGAAACCGTCAATCTAAGTTTTTGATCGCTGATTTTATCTCACCTCCTCGATATGAGATTAAGCAAACTCGATCATTTTTTATAATGTAATGGCGTAACTTCTTGAGGAAAAACATGCATGATTCAGTACCTTCTCTGGGCACGAGTGCGAACGTTATGGGTATTATTTTGCGACTGTCTTCTTGAACAACGACTAATAGCAAAACTTGCTTGTATCTTCTATACATGTATGTTCCATCAATCTGCACGACAAGTTTGCAGTTATTGTACGCATTAATACACTGCAGAAATATCCAGAAAAGTCGTTTGAATTGGAAAACATCAGGAACCACACGATCGTTCTTGTAGTATGGTTCGGTTTCTAAATATGTGATCATTCCACGATTGTATTTCTTCATGATGTTTATCCAAGCTGGGAGCTTGTTGTAAGAAGCATCCCATTCCCTGTGAAAATTCATGATTGCCTTTTCTCTTCCCTTCAAAGTCATTTTTGTATGATGACATGTAATCGTATAATGTCATAACATGTGCCTGTAATGCATAAACATTAACTTTGAGGCTTACCTGGACAATTGTTTGGATGCTCCCGACGATGATTTTTTAGTCCAGGTTTGGATGATCCTGCCTATAACCGATGACACAACAAGTATAAGGGCCGTTGTAGACTGTGATCTCCAAGTCGTTGTCTTTTTTCCCCTATCTTTTGGACCTGCACCTTCTAGTTGCATCCTTGTGTCTATTTTTGTCTACATTCACATACGTATTTCTTTGATTTCGAGTACATCACCTTGATTTCGTTTTGTCGCTTGTTCTGAATTGTATCCCTTGCCACAAGTCATCTTTTTTATTGCAAAGTAAGAACCATCAAAACCCATGTAAGAGAACTCTTGCACGTCCATTGCCGCCAAGTCAATGTCGTCCATGTGCTATGGAGGGTCGTACGGTGTGAGGACACTACTGCTTGAACCATGTACCAATTGATTTTCATTGAAGTTTCCAGGGGCGTCATCATTATTATTAGTGCCACTTTCAATTTCAGAGGCGAAATCGACAACATCATCTTCAAGCTCCACGAATAACCCAACCTCAGCACCATCGGGGCCGCGCTCTTGAATCGGTTCTTCTGAGGATGTGTAACCTTCATCATCACCCGTCTCCAGATGGGCAGGTGCAGAAGTTGTAGTTCTAAACCCGGGGAAAAATTAGGAGGAACGTAGTTTTGCTCATTTAGATCAAAGGAAGATGCGCAAGAGTGTCGCCCCTTGAAAAATTTGATCCACCAATTCTCGATTGATGCCCATCAACGTATGGGTTAAAGGTGGAATGTTTCGTTGATGGTTGTTCAACATTTAGGTCAAAGAAGTTGGCTGACGACTGTCATGCTGTTGAACACGCATGTTCACTATGAGACGAATGAGGTATAAGCAGGAACACCAAGATTATAATCTTCCAACAAAGAGCTGAAACCATATGTTGTCGCCTGAATTGCGACTCACTTTTCATTGTCAACAGCTACTTCTCCACTAAAATCTGCATATAAATAGCAAATTTCCTCTATGTACCCAGTATTCATGTCGACCATTGCTTCGACATCGAATTGATTCTCAATTCTCATCGTATCGTATGTCACTAGAAACAAGGATGTTTGGAACCTATAATAAAGAGCTTATAGTGGTCTGTTATGCTCGACAGATACTAGTCGTTTGATCTTCTTGACTAGCTCCTCAATAGGAACGATGCGAATGAATTTAATAGGAAAAAAAATTTCGGACTCAAAGTTTCCCATGCTATTATCTCTCATATAGTTGCCATCGTAGTATACGATTTATAAATTTGGTGTTGGTGCCATTGTAAAATGATGTTTGTATGAGTTTTGGAGAAAACAAATTGAATTGAAAGAGAGATTAGGAGATTGTTTGAGTGTCGTAGAAAATGGCAAATAGAAGAACTTAATGAGTTTTCAAACTCGCCATGTATATATGACAAATTCCCTTAACATAATCCTCGTTAATTACGTTCGTGTTGGAAATGCAAACATGCAGTGTAATTTCAATTCTAAGCAGCAAATTGGTGACATGATAAGCCAAACTCGTCGTGCCTAGACGACGAGTTTTGCCTAACTAGCCGTGCATGGACGGCGAGTTTCACTTGTCATGTCACCAATCTGACACTCAAACAAGACGGGTGTAACTCGGCTTACATGCAAAGCGACCTTATGTTCAAATTCCCGATTATAAATAATTGGTAACATGATGTTCGATTATTTGAAACTTGTATTTCAAAATTTTATATTTTATGTGTCTCAAAATTCATTCAAAATTAGGGTCGTTTTATGTATTGGTGGCACCTAGTTGCACGAACAAAGGTTTCCTTACAACATTAACCAAGTAGGGGGAGGTCATGGTGTCAATGGCTAGCTAGTTTCTTACATGGACCATCCCAAACCATTGTGCGAATCCGTGACAGCTGCATATCCCATGTTGAGTAACTCTGTGTAGCACCCATTGTATCCCTTCATATTCTATCAAATGGGATCACGAGACGACAACTTGCCCCGTACGTCCACCTGTTCAAACTAGCACCCGTTACCAAACCATCAAATTTTCTTCGCTCTTACCCCGTAAGTCCACCTGTTCAAAGTAATACCCGTTACCAAACTGTGTAGCACGAACGGGAATGTCTTTTAGAAGGTCCTCTAGAGCTGTATATAATACAGGTTTATTAAATTTATAAAATTACGTATGTGTTATAACTGTATTAATTTTTTACTCGTTGCCTACTATGTGAAATGTATATTTTTTAGATTATTAGCTGAGTTTAATTTAAAATAAGTCATCCATGTTAACTCTCATAGTGTTTAGACGCATTTTACGTCATCTCCGGATGTTTTTTGGGTCAATTTTTTTACGTTAACATCAAGTACAAGTGTTTATTTATACACCGTGCTCGCGTTCGATCTAACATTCAAAAACCGCTCTGAAAAATGCGTTGAAAACCCTACCAAGAGAACTCCCATAGGGGGTGTTTAAGTGCATTTTATGTCGTCTCCGGATGTTTTTTGGGCCAATTTTTTTACGTTAACATCAAGTACAAGTGTTTATCTATAGGACTTAGTGTCCGCCCTTCAGTCCAACATTCAAAAACCACTCTGAAATATACGTTGAAAACCCTACAAAGAGAACTCCTATATGGGTGTTTAGGCACATTTTACACCGTCTCCGGATGTTTTTTGGGTTGAGTACAAGTGTTTATCTATACGACAACGTGTCCACGGTTCGATCCAACATTCAAAAATTGCTCTGAAAAACGTGTTGAAAACCCTACCAAGAGAACTCTCATAATGGGGTTTTGGTGCGTTCTACGCCGTCTCCGGATGTTTTTTGGGATGATTTTTTTACGTAAACATCTAGTAAAAGTGTTTATCTATAGGACTAAGTGTCATCCCTTCAGTCCAACATTAAAAAACCGCTCTAAAAATGCGTTGAAAATCCTACCAAGAGAACTCTTGTAGTGGTGTTTAGGCGCGTTTTACGCTGTCTCCAGATGTTTTTAGGCCGGTTTTTTTACGTTAACTTCAAGTACAAGTGTTTATTTATATGAAAGCGTGTCAGTGGTTTGGTCCAACATTCAAAAACCGCTCCAAAACCTGCGTTGAAAACCCTACATGAAACCTCTGTAAAATACTTCTGAAAGGCTGGGGAAGTGAAATGATAGGGGAAAACTCATCGAGCATACACGACGAGTTAGGGTAACTCGTCGTGCCGTCACGACGAGTTTCCCCATCATTTCTACTTCCACGGCGACATAGCCGACTGAATTTTTCAGTATAAATAGCACTTAAATAACTCATTCTCTTCCATACCATACCACAACTGTCTTTCATATTTTTTATACATACCAAATTGAGAAAGTTCACGCTGCTACATTAATTACGTTGTACATTGTTCGGAATGAGCCTACCAAAAATCATAACGGAAGCTTGGAGACTTCAATTGATATTGTATTGTCTCATATTACGAAGTTCTGCTTACAACATTTGCTTTCTGTGAAACCGTGTGGTCTTACATTATTTGGGATGCAACCCAAATGTTGCCGCTATTCCACCAGTGTGTAATGTTGCACCCTTTTTTATTCCATTCAGGACCCCCTATGCATCTATCATGACATATACAGGTACTGCATGTCATATTCCATGTTGATTGACCTCCTTTTTTGAACGACCAACCCTGTACATATCAAACAATTGGGCAGTCATAGCTCAAATTCTAGTATTGAGTTAATCTATTGTATACTACAACAAATTATTTACATGTACTCAAGCATATGTATTCAAATTTTAGGAGTAATGTACTCAAGCATATGTATTCATTTTTTGTGTGTTCTAACATATCTTAGTGTTCTAAATGTAGTAATCTGTTATATTCAATCGATTACAACACTCTACATAGTTCGTTAAGTGAAAAAAATAAACATAACAATTTTTGTTAACTAAACTCAAATCATTATTAAATCATGAATTCATTCAATGTGTCCGAAATTTATTAAAAACAAATATTTAAAATTAAGAAATAAAACTATTGCATACGAAACATAACTAATTTTGTTAACTCAAATCAAATCAATTATTAAACCTCTGCAGAGTTTGGTCCCAAGTCAAGTTCGAGATCAGGTTCTTGTATCGGTTCCGGTTCTTTTCTCAAGCGTCTACCTCTACCTCTACTTGCAGATCTACCTTTACCTATCCCCCTGGATTTGCCTCTAGACGACTCGACACCCGATGACGACTCACTCGGTGCTCCCTGGTCCTCGGCTTGTTTGATTTCAAACAAAAGAAGGAAAGCTTCTTGTTGGGCTTCGTTTGTCAACTTCGATTTTCTATTTGCCACAAACCACTGATGGTACTCACATTTTTCAAGAAATCTGAATCATTCAGTCGAATGAGATCACGAGCTGACAAATGCAAACATTAATTTTGTTCGGGGTTAACCCATGCTTTTGTTGTTACAATAATGAGCTTATATATATATATATATATATATTCTATAGTACATATTGGGCTCTGTTTATTCTACCCTCTACTAAAACTTCAAAATCCCAAAAAGATTAATTAACTATTAATACCTTTATTTAATTAGGCTCATATATATTGTGAGTTATTATTATCAAGTTGAAAGAAAAAACCTAAATACTATAAGAATTATTATTATTATTATTATTATTATTATTATTATTATTATTATTATTATTATTATTATTATTATTATTATTATTATTATTATTATTATTATTATTATTATTATTATTATTATTATTATGTAGACACAAGTAAATAAAACAGCCCAATTTCACTTTTATAAAATAAAAAACCAAGTCCACATAGCAAGACCTAAAAAAGTTCATTAATTACAATATATGAACCAATAAGGCCCAAATAAGCAAAAATCCTAATCTAATGTTTCTTTTGCGCAGCCGATTGACAATCGTCGAATCAAACCCAGATCATACGGCCCGGATCAACGAGAAGAAGATTCCAGAACGCCCACGGCTCACACGCTACCCCTTCAATTCTCCCACGCACGAGGGCCAAGGCTCGCTCGATGCTTCAATTCCTCCACGCACTTGTACGACTGCCACCTCCACGCCGTCTGCCAACGTTGCCTCCGTCCTGTTTCGGGAATTATCGACATGCAAAGAACGAAGCAGGGTCAGAGCATACCCAAAACAGAATCAAAACAAAAAAACCTCAAAAGGTACTAGACAATTTCAGAAGAACCAAAAGCAGAAGTCAGAGATAAAAAAGAAAAAAGCAACCGAAATTTTATTTTTCTTTCTTTTTTCGATTTTGGGACTTCGATTATATAAAGAAACGAAACATATTGTAAAAATGGAGACCATTCAGGAATTCAAAAAAAGGAATAGAAATCAAATAAGTTTCCGAGGTATTTTTTTGTTCATATTCCAGTGCATGCATAGAAATAAAAGAGGGGTTAGGGTTTCAGGTGTTTTACCTTTGTGACGATTCGGTTTTCGTACACCGTTATTCCACCTCCCTCCGGTAATAAGCCCTCAGCCTTCAAGGTTAACAAAGGTGAATCAGAGGTTCAAGGATCCCAAAAGAGATTTTTTTTCATGTCTGAAGGTTTCAGTTTTTTTTTTCAGAAAAAAAAGAAAGCAAATGGGCAGTATTAGTCTTTTTTTTAGTCGCCGGCCGCCGATCAGCTTTGGCAACGTTTTATTTTTTGTTACCTAAACCCTAGCGGAATGAAGGAAAGAAGAAAGACTCAGTTTTTTTTAGTATGTTTTGATTCAAAATGTCAAAAAAGGCAATTTTGTGATAAAAAAAGTTTTTTATACCAAGTTTCTTTTAAAAAATGGTCCATTTACACTAAAACCCTCCGTGTTTCGAAAACCTCTCCTTAAGGGTTTTCGTTTTTTTAACTACACACATGGTCCCTGAATTTTTTAATAACTTTTCAATTCCATCCTATCTGACGCTAAATAATCAAAAGTAAATGGATTTATTACACCTCGACCCCTGCGTTTTTTCCAAATCACGACCACACCTGTAACCCCCTCGACCCGGCCTAGCCGCCAGACCGCATCGAACGTGTTACACGGGGAAACCGAAGTGAAACCCGTTAAGGCTCCACTCAGATTAGCAACCCTAGAAAAAATTCTTTTAAAGTTATCTTGTCTAGATGCTTTAATTATATCCTATGTGAGAGTACACGCAGCGGAAACACACATGGATACAAAACACACAAGACATGCAATTAACAAACCCCTTTTAAAATTTACAACAGGTCGTATCGGTACGCTAGAGGACCGTACCGATACGCCTGGACTTGGTCAACACCCCAAAGTCAACCTAAGGAGACCGTATCGATACGCTAGAAGACCGTATCGATACGCTCTCACCCGTCAACTTTCCCAAGGTCAAACTACAAAGACCATACTGATACCCTCAAGACCCATACCGATACGCCAAAATCTTGTCAATTTCTCAAATTTCCAGAGAGCATTTGGCGCATCGATACACCCCCGGGTACCGGTACGCCTTGCCCAGAACAAGCCCCATAGCAAGGGACCGTATCGATACTGCCCTTGAGCGTATTGATACGCCCTGCACTGCAAGACTTATTTTAGCTGCTAAAAACACAAGGACTCAACACTAGAGGCATATAACGACCATTCAAGCAACATACAATCATGCATACATTACAAGGCATCCATGGATAAACATATAAAGCATATTAAACACTGAACGATGCAACATTCAACATGATAGGATTTTAAAGGGAAACGTGCATACATAGCATTCACCAACATAACCAAAACCCAAACAAAAGAATAAATCAACACGACATAAGGCAATACATGCCCAAAACATCTAAGTAAACTTGTCTAAGAAAAAAGGACATCCCAACAACACATCAAACATAAAGGTCCTATCCCATTGCTTAAATACTAATTATTGAAATCTAAACAATACTTGAGCAAACCCAACTCCCTTGGATTCTCCCTTGTTCCCCGAGCAGCTTCGAAGGTCTAAGGGCCTGCATTGTTAGAAAAGAGAGCGTAAGCGTTTAAGCTTAGTGACGGTGCTCAAAACGGTAGCTACAACAATGCAGTTTTAAAACGTTAGTTTGCTTGAAAACCAAAACCATTTCCAAATCATTTCAACATGCTTGAACACACAATGTCATACATTTACCTTCACGTGCATTTACCAAATGCAACCACAAGCCATAGGCTTACCACATGCTCATTCTCATAATGCAAGCAAAGTAAACAACAATGCATAAACATAAGTATAATAGAGAGGATCAACAACATGCTTAACATGAGAATTAAAGCATTCATGGGTATATTGACATCCATCGTTTTACTCAGATATGCGGATAGTTTCTCAAACCCACTCGACACTTCCGGTGGAATCTCACATCACCGTACTCCTCCTTAGTGGAATCTAACATCACTAAGGCCACGCACAAATTTTACCTCGAGTGCACCCTAATCCTATTGATCGGTCAATTATATCCCGTAACAACCCAACACATGCCAATATACTCAATTATAACCACAAGCATTACTGATGCTTGAACCACTTACCAAGTCCAAACTTCTATGCAATGCATGTACTCACAATGCAAGTATAAACACAAGTCCCACATCTCAACATACATAACAATGCAATTCAACACATAACAACATAACATGCTCAATTTGCTTTCAAGAATCGTAAAACACAATTTAATTGCATAAAACCTTTAAAACTTGCTCTCGAGCTTGGATTGGCCTTTCAAGCTCAATCCAAACCCCCAAAACATTTCCTTAACCACGTTAAGGCTTTTAAAATCGATCCACTCACCAACCAACACACAAACGATGCCCAAGATGCCGAATCAAGCATTCGATCTACCCGAATTTCTGTCCTCAAAGCCCGAATCCAATTCCTCTGTTTTGAGCAACCCAAAATAGAACATTAGAACACTAATACGCTAAAAAACATAGCAAAGACCCGAAACTCAACAACCTTGCAATAATACACATCGATTGAAGCCCAAACTTCACTTGAAACATAACAAATTTAGTCCCAAACTACTTACAGCCATACCCAACGAATTTACCATAAAAAATCTACCTTTTAGAATCCCTAAACATCAATCCAAAGCTACCAAACCTCCAGCTTCCATTTAGACTCAAAACCCATCCAAAAACTCAAGATTTCCAACTCTTAAAATCACCCACAATACCCATTTCGGATTTCCATTAAAAACCCACCATTTTATGTTATTTTAGTGTTAAGACAAAGTTAGAAACACCCTCAAACTCAGCCATAACCAACCCAAACGAAAACCTATAAAATCCCTTTTATTTCAAACCAAACTTTAAGAATCAAACCAAGTTTAATCCACGAGTTTTACAAAAATATCAACATTCATGACTCAAGGAAGATGAGACTAAGTTAAGGAACCATTTACCTTGAAGAAATCACTTGGTTTGGAAGCTTGAAATCAATGGAATAGTGAATAGGGTTTGGGGAGGTTTTAGAACGTGAAATGAAAAATTGAAGAAGACAAAGGCTTTCAAAATCCCATTTTTTATTCCTTTTATTAAAAATCCCCCTTTTTGCCCTTTAATCTTTTAAAACCCTTTTTGGTGTGTTAAAAATAGTTTTTCTCCAAATTAATTTTAACCCGACTCGGTTTAACTGATCCGATATCTCTCGGCCCTAAACTCTGGGCGTTACAACTCTCCCCCACTTAAGGAATTTCGTCCCCAAAATTTACCTGGCGGAAAGAGATGCAGAAACTACTTTCTCATGTCATCCTTCCTCTCCCAAGTGGCTTCTTCCACTTCTCAGTGTCGCCACTTAACCTTAACCAACTCAATGGTCCTTCCTCGCAACACTTTGCTGTCCGAAGCCAGAATCTCAACTGGTTCTTCATCGTAAGTCAAATTCGGATTCAATTCCATCTCCTCAACTGGCATAACATGTGACGGATCTGATATATACCCCCGAAGCATCGAGACATGACACACATCATGAATCTTCTCTGGTTCGGCTGACTGTTTCATTCTATAGGCAACGAGACCAAGTCTCTCAACTATCTCATACGGACCAATGAATCTCGGGCTCAACTTACCCTTCCTACCAAACCTCATCACCTTTTCCAAGGTGAGACTTTTAAGAACACTTTGTCGCCCACAACATACTCTACTTCTCTTCTTTTCAAATCTGCATATGATTTTTGTCTATCTGAAGCTGCCTTCAAACGATCATAAATCAACTGTACTTTCGCGGTGGTACCCTTAAGCATATCAGGCAAATGTATCAATTTATGTCTGGCTTCGGCCCAACAAACATGTGTTCTACATTTCCTAACATAGAGAGCTTCGTAAGGTGCCATATGAATGCTAGCTTGATAACTATTATTATATGCAAGCTCTACTAACGGTAGATGCTTCTCCCACGAACCCTGAAATTCAATGATGCAACATCTCAACATATCTTCCAACACGTGTATGACTCTCTCTGACTGACCATCGCTCTGAGGATGATATGAAGTGCTGAAATTCAGTCGAGTACCCAAAGCAATATGCAAACTCTCCCAAAGTCTAGCCGTGAACCTCGGATCTTTGTCTGACACTATAGACTTCGGTACACCATGCAGTCTCACTATCTCACTAATATACAAGTCGACCAACTTATCTAAAGTATAAGTGGTGTGAACAACCAAAAAGTTTGCACATTTCCTGAGACGATCAACAATTACCCAAATCGAGTTCTTCTTAGAAGGTGTCAACGGCAAACCCGATACGAAATCCATGAAGATTCTCTCCCACTTCCACTCGGGAATTTTCAACGGTTGTAACAAACCTGAAGGAAACTGGTGCTCGGCTTTAACTCGCTGACAAACCATGCACTTACTCACAAACTCAGCAACATCTTTCTTCAAACCAACCCAGAAATACTCATTCTTCAAATCACAATACATTTTCGTGCTTCCCGAATGCATAGCAAATGAACTACTGTGAGCTTCAGTTAGGATGGTGCGTCTCAAGTCTACATCTTCCGGAACAACTACTCTACTCTTGAAACACAAGACTCCATCACTACTAAAACAGAAATCTGTCGGTTTACCCTCTGCTATGTCTTGTACATGAGATGTTAATGATCTATCTTGCAACTGTTTCTCTCTAATCAACTGAAGCAACGAGGGCTTAACTTGCAACTCGGCCACTAAACCACCATCTTTAGACAAACTCAATCTAGCAAACATAGCTCGTAATTCCACTGCTACCTTTTTACTCAAAGCATCAGCCACTACATTGGCTTTACCCGGACGGTACTCAATCGTGAGATTGCAGTCCTTAAGTAACTCTAGCCACCTACGCTGTCTAAGATTCAACTCTCTTTGTGTCATTATATACTTCAGACTCTTGTGGTCCATATACACTATGCATTTCTCACAATACAAGTAATGTCTCCAAACTTTAAAAGCGAAAACCCCTGTAGCCAATTCTATGTCATGCGTAGGGTAATTACGCTCATGAGTCTTCAACTATCTAGTCGCATAGGCTACTACTCTTCCTTCTTGCATAAGCACACAACCCAAGCCAACATACGATGCATCACTGAAGACTACAAACTCTTTCCCCGACACGGGCTGAATCAAAACAAGAGCTTCGGTTAAGGCTTTCTTCAATTTCTCAAACGCTTGCTGTTTTGCATTAGTCCACTTAAATCGAACATCCTTATGTAGCAATTTAGTCAAAAGAGCTGCAACCTTTGAGAAACCCTCAACAAAACGTCTATAGTAACCGGCCAAACCTAAGAAACTACGAACTTCGGTCACTGTCTTCGGTGGTTTCCAATTCACAACTGCCTCAACTTTCTTGGGATCCACTCGGATTCCCTCGGCTGATATGGTATGGCCTAAGAAGACTACTTCCCTAATCCAAAATTCACATTTGCTCAACTTGGCATAAAACTGATTGTCTAAAAATTTCTGCAACACCAAACGTAAATGCTGATCATGATCTTCCTCGGTGCGAAAGTACACTAAAATATCATCAATGAACACTACTACAAACTGATCTAAGTACTCATGAAACACTTTATTCATCATGTCCATAAAAGATGTCGGTGCATTAGTCAAACCAAAGGGCATCACTAAGAATTCATAGTGCCCGTAACGAGTGCGGAAAGCTGTCTTCGGTACATCTTGATCTCTTACTTTCAACTGATAATAACTGGATCTCAAATCTATCTTCGAGAACACTGAATCACCTCTCAACTGATCAAACATGTCATCAGTCCTTGGCAACGAATACTTGTTCTTACTGTCAACTTATTCAATTGTCGGTAATCGATACACATTCTCAAACTACCTTCTTTCTTCTTCATAAACAACACCGGTGCACCCCCAAGGTGAAGTACTCGGACGAATGAACCCTCACTCTATCAATTTCTGAAGCTCTGTCTTCAACTCTTTCATTCCTTTAGGAGCTATTCGGTACGATGCAATCAATACTGAAGCTGAATCTGAAGAAGTCTCAATAACAAACTCTACATCTCTATCTGGAGGCAAACTAGACAATTCTTCCGGGAATTCACTCGGAAAGTCACAAACTATTCTAATGTCTCACGGCCGTGCCTCATCCATATTCGGATTCATAACATAGGCTAGGTATGCCTGACAACCCACATCCAATAACTTCTGAGTCTCTAAGGCTGAAACTACATTGGACAAGAACTTAACGTTCTCGCCCACTATTACTACCTCGTGATCCTCTAAAAGTCTCAAGGACACCCACTTTGTCTCAAAATCTACCCTGGCTTATGCTCTACAAGCCAGTCCATGCCTAATATTACATCAAAACCATAAAACGACAATTCCATCATATCCACAAGTAAAACATGACCCTGAACCATCAAATGGCATCTTCTGTACATCTTTCTGACCACAACTATCTCACCAAAGGAACTAGTGACATTCATACCCACATCTAATATCTCAACTGGAATATCTAACAATCTTGCATGCTCACTCAATATATACAAATTCGTAGAACCAGAATCAATCAAGGAAAACAAAGTCAAATACTGTAATGAGAAATTACCTGCAATCACATCTGTGTCATTCATGTCCTCACGGTGTGCATACACCCTAGCTGGCCCACCTCCCTCGGGCTGGAATGCTACAACATGAGCTACATTCCTATGACTGTCATTCCTAGGCTGAAAGTTACCTCGACTGCGCCCACGACCTCTCTGATGGTCGACAGCTCGTGCAAAAGCTTGTCCATCCCTAGACGGATGTGGACAATCGTGCTTCAAATGCGCTCTAGACTCGGAGTTCCAAAAAGAGCCATAAGTGCCCCAACACTCACCGTAATGACGTCTACCACACTTGTTGCACTCGGGAGTACGATTCTCAGTCCCTTGGCCGTGATGGCCTCGCTCTGGATTACCACCTCCGCGTCTATGATCATGATAAGGTTTCCTATCCTTGTGCCTCTTGGCACAATCTCTGTCCCATCCAGCATTCCTCTTTCTAGAACTAGATCTACCCTTGTGATCCGCGAGTCCCAAAGACTATTCGATGTCCTTGGCCCTAGCGACCAACACATCAAAATCTGTATAGTCGGAAGCCAACATGTAGGTCTTCACATCCTGAACCAACCCATAACGGAAACGCTCACAACGTTCCGCCTCAATGGGAACTAACTCAGAAGCATACTGACTCAGACGTACAAACTGTACCTCATAGTCAGACACGGTCAAGCTACCCTGAACTAGAGCCATGAACTCTCTCTTCTTCTCATCTAGGTATCGAGGACCTAGGAACTTCTTACGGAAAGCAGCCCTGAAGAACTCCCAAGTAACCTCGGCCTCTAGCATACCCGTAGTGATAGTAGTCCATCAAGTGTAGGCATCTCCCTAAAGCAAAGGGACAATGCAACCCAACTTATGCGCTTTGGAACACTCCATATGACTCAAAATACGAATTGTGCTCTCAAACCATGACTTTGAACCCTCGGGTGACAACCCACGAAATTCAACCCCGCCCAAGCTACAGAGTCGCTCTAACGGTAAACCAGAACCTGCACCCTGTAACCCCCTCGCCCCGGTCTGGCCACACGGGGAAAACCGAGTGAAACTCGTTAAGGTTCCCTTCGGTTAGCAACCCTATTTTTTTCTTTTTACATTAATCTTGTCTAGATGAACATTATGCCCTAAGCGATTCACACAGCGGAAAACAATACAAAGGAAAACACATTCGAACCACGACCATACATAAACAGTCCATTTTTAAGCTTACAGGACATACCGTATCGGTACCCTAGCTAGGGGTATCGATACGCCCTGTCTAAGTCAACCCAAGAAGTCAACCCCGAGGAGTCCGTATCGATACAGCCCTTGAGCGTATCGATACGCCCTTCTCGGTCAACCCTTCTTGGTCAACAGAGTAGACCCGTACCGATACTCGGGAGCCCCGTATCGGTACGCTCTACTCTCACTCAAATTTCCAAATTACAGTAACTTTGGAGGGTATCGATACCCTTAGGGTATCGGTACGCAAGGCAAAATCTGAGGCCTTTGGGCAAGACCGTATCGATACGGCCTGAGGCGTATCGATACGCCCTGCACTGCAATTCCTCAAATTCCAACTTAAACGACCCCAAAACGACTCTAAATGCATTTCTCGACTCACCTAAGCATATACCAACATACTAGCACACATATTTAAGCCAAAGGAATCATTCATACACGGATTAAAGCATTCATACATAACATTCGAAATAAGGAGCAATTTAGGCAATATTGTGCATACATAAAAGACTCAAAAGGGTCTTAAAGGCACAAGTCAATCAAAAGAGGTTTGCACTCATACTCAAGGCAACCTAGACTTTCTAAAGCATGCCATCACACACATCACTATTCATCATAGCATTACATGCTTACAATCCATGATCAATTCAAAACATCATCATTTGAAAGAGTCATACAAAGCTCATACAAAGACTCCTTTGCCACATTGCTAACTAATACGAAATTTACCACCGTACTTGAGCTACAAACTTGGAAAGCCCTTCTTGCCTTGCCTCGAGCTAACACCACGCTAATGATCTGCATTGTTGAACATTGAGAGCGTAAGCTATAAGCTTAGTGAGGGTGCTCTAAAACGAAAAACCATCAACAATCCAGGGTTCAAGCATGTTAATCCTAGTCTTACATACATCAAGCATAGGCATAAAATCAAGTAGACCTAACTAGTCTTTCAAGTGGCATATATGGTCTCTCAATCCTAACAAGCTCAACATCAATATCAATCATCATGCAACAACACCATATACCACAACCATATATCACCATCATATATCACAATACATGAACAAGTTTAATTGGCCACTTTAATTACCCCGATTGTGCGGATTTAAACCTCAACAACACTTTACCTCGGTGGGATTCCACTCATCACCGGACCTTGCATGTGCGGGATTCCACTCATCGCCACATGCCCTATGGATGGGATTCCACTCATCATCCCGTAGAAATAAATAAAAGCTTCCGGTGGAATGTTACATCACCGTACTCCTCCTTGATGACTTAATGCCATCAAGGCCACGTACGTTTTGACTCAATTTGTGTGCACACTAATCCTAATGATCGATCATTTACAACCGGTAATTATTTTAGTGCCAATTATCATCATCAATCACATATCATCAACCATACTCATGCTCATCACATATATCCACATCATGATATATATAAATGCACCAAATAATCACAAGTACAAGAGCATAGTCATTAAGCACATTGGCATTTAAGGAAACAAGACTAAATTAACTACTTGGGTTATAAGGAAGTGGCCTACCAAGCACACTTTACACACACACTACTCATGCTCGAACCAAACTTTAAAACAAGTTGAAACCACTCACCGCCCTTCCTTAGCAATTCGAACCAATCTTCCTACGAACCCGGATTCGGTCCCAAAGCTCCTTCAACGATTCCTCTTGCTTCTAGCCAACCAAAAACACAACCGATAACAAAAATCAATGCTAATATTCAATAATCACACAACCTTGAATTCAAACCAATCCTCATCCTAAATTTCCAACCAAGATAAATCCCCAAATAACTCAAATTCGTACTCCAACAACCCTTGGCTGAAACATCCATTTCCAAACACCCAAATGACCTTCAAAACATCCCAAATCACCCTCCTATCATACCCTAACCATCAGCCCTTTGTTTTCAACTTAAAACCCACCAAAAACCCAAGTTTTAATACCCTAAAATTTGCCTTATGAACATACTACGAATTTTCATTCAAAATTCAACCAAATTGATATATGTTACACCTTTTAACATGATTAACTAAAGCCCCAGCTCATTTTATCAAAACAAATTGAAGAACCCCTTAAAACCCCAAACTTTAGTATAAACCCTAATTTCCAAAACCCCATATTTTTGAAATCTAAGACTATGGATAGATAAAGGATAAAGAGAAGATTAAGAAAACATATTTACCTCTTAAATTGGTGTTGAAATCGAGTACTAAAATCAATGGAATAGTAACCCAAAGTTTGAAGAAGCTTGAAAATGGTGGGGAGGGTTTCCAACGTTTGGAAGAGGTAAATGGGAAAGGGAAGACAACTTTTCTATAAAGTTGTCTTGCTTTTTAAAAGTTTTGGGTCAAATTGCTCTTTTGGTCCCTCCTCCTTTTATTAAAGCTCAATTAGGTCATTATTTAAGTTGAATTGATTCAATTAAATTTTTATTGACTCGGAAGATAAACCCGGTTAACTCCTAGGCCCAAAACACGGGTGTTACACACCCTGAGGTGGTACTGCAACCCGAACACCCGCTAAAGCTGTTTGAATAGCCCCGCCTATAGCCTGAATTAACGGATTCACATCAATACTTGCATGTCCCTGACCAGCCTGGGGTCTAACACCTTCCGCATTCACTTCACCACCTGAAGGAGGAGGAGGAGGAAAGTTCTCTCCTCGTACATCCTCAACGTTCTCAATCTGTTCAACCCTCGGATTATCCATCCTCAGCCTTCGTCTCGGTCTCACCATGCTAACAAATGCAAAGCTAAACAACAAACACAACAAGTGAAATGATTTGGGGTCAGCAAGGAACAAGGTCCAAGGTGCTCAAGTCCTTAAATTTAAAATCACTTACAATAATAATATACTAGCAATGAGTGTCTTTAACTATTTCTCAACCAACACAAAGATAGCCACAAGCATGCTTACAATCACCATGCAATCACAATCAACAAGCTTACACCATAAAACTTACCCCACTTACCTTTCGGCTTGCGAAAACTCAATGAACCTAGGTGAAACCAAGGCTCTGATACCAACAAATGCAACCCTCTCAACCCGGCCTATCCATCAGACCGCATCGAACGAGTTGCACAGGGAAAATCGAAGCGAAACCCGTTAAGGCTCCACTCCGATTAGCAACCCTAGAAAAATTTATTTTAAAGTTATCTTGTCTAGATGCTTTAATTATATCCTATGTGAGAGGACACACATCGGAAACACACATGGATACAAAATACACAAGACAAACAATTAACAAACCCCTTTTAAAATTTACAACAAGCCGTATCGGTACTCTAGAGGACCATATCAATACGCCTGGACTTGGTCAACACCCTAAAGTAAACCTATAGAGACCGTATCAATACACTAGAAGACCGTATCGATACGCTCTCAATGGTCAGCTTTCCCAAGGTCAAACTACGAAGACCGTACCGATACCCTCAAGACCCGTACAAATATGACAAAGTCTCGTCAATTTCTCAGATTTCTAGAGAGCATTTGGCGTATCGATACATCCCTGCATACCGGTACGCCTTACCAGAACAAGCCCCAAAGCAAGGGACTGTATCGATACTGCCCTTGAGCGTATCGATACGCCCTGCACTGCAAGACTCATTTTAGCTGCTACAAACACAAAGACTCAACACTAGAGGCATATAATGACCATTCAAGAAACATACAATCATGCATACATTACAAGGCATCCATGGATAAACATATAAAGCATATTAAACACCGAATGATGCAACATTCAACATGATAAGATTTTAAAGGGAGACATGCATACAAAGCATTCACCAACATATCCAAAAGCCAAACAAAAGCATAAATCAACATGGCATAAGGCAATACAAGCCCAAAACATCTAAGCAAACTTGTCTAAGAAAAAGGACATGCCAACAACACTTCAAACATAAAGGTCATATCTCATTGCTTAAATACTAATTATTGAAGTTTGAATCATACTTGAGCAAACCCAACTCCCTTGGATTCTCCCTTGTTCCCTGAGTTTCTCCGAAGGTCTAAGGGCCTGCATTGTTGGAAAAGAGAGCGTAAGCGTTTAAGCTTAGTGAGCGGTGCTCAAAACGGTAGCTACAACAATGCAGTTTTAAAACGTTAGTTTGCTTGAAAACCAAAACCATTTCCAAATCATTTCTACATGCTTGAACACACAATGTCATGCATTTACCTTCACGCGCATTTACCGAATGCAACCACAAGCCATAGGCTTACCACATGCTCATTCTCATAACACAAGCAAAGTAAACAACAATGCATAAACATAAGCATAATAGAGAGGATCAACAACATGCTTAATATGAGAATTAAAGCATTCATGGGTATATTGACATTCATCATTTTACTCGGATATGCGGATAGTTTCTGAAACCCACTAGGCACTTCCGGTGGAATCTCACATCACCGTACTCACCCGTCTAGTAAAAAAAATATAATTTCCGGCAGAATCTCACATCACCGTACTCACCCGTCTAGTAAAAAAACATAATTTCCGGTGGAATCTCACATCACAGTACTCCTTCTTAGTGGAATCTAACATCACTAAGGCCACGCGCAAATTTTACCTCAAGTGCACTCTAATCCTATTGATCGATCAATTATATCCGGTAACAACCCAACACATGTCAATATACTCAATTACAACCACAAGCATTACGATGCTTGAACCACTTACCTAGTCCAAACTTCCATGCAAGGCATGTACTCACAATGCAAGTATAAACACAAGTCCCACATCTCAACATGCATAGCAATGCAATTCAACAAATAACAACATACAATGCTCAATTTGCTTTCAAGAATCGTAAAACACAATTTAATTGCATAAAACCTTTAAAACTTACTCTCGAGCTTAAGTTGGCCTTTCAAGCTCAATCCAAACCCCCAAAACATTCCCTTAACCACGTTAAGGCTTTTAAAATCAATTCACTCACCAGCCAACACACAAACGATGCCCAAGATGCCGAATCAAGCCTCCGAACTACCCAAATTTCCATCCTCAAAGCCCGAATCCAATTCCTTTGTTTTGAGCAACCCAAAATTGAACATTAGAACACTAATACACTCACAAACATAGCAAAGACCCGGAACTCAACAACCTTGTAACAATACACATCGATTCAAGCCCAAACTTCACCCGAAACATAACAAATTCAGTCCCAAACTACTTGCAGCCATACCCAACAAATTTACCATAAAAAATCTACCTTTTAGTATCCCTAAACATCAATCCAAAGCTACCAAACCTCCGGCTGCCATTTAGACTCAAAACCCTTCCAAAAACTCAAGATTTCCAACTCTTAAAATCACCCACAATACTCATTTCGGGTTTCTATTAAAAACCCACCATTTTTATGTTATTTTAGTGTTAAAACAAAGTTAGAAACACCCTCAAACTCAGCCATAACCAACCCAAACGAAAACCCATAAATTCCCTTTTATTTCAAACCAAACTTTAAAAATCAAACTAAGTTTAATCCATGAGTTTTACAAAAATATCAAGATTCATGACTCAAGGAAGAAGAGACTAAGTTAAGGAACCATTTACCTTGAAGAAATCACTTGGTTTGGAAGCTTGAAATCAATGGAATAGTGAATAGGGTTTGGGGAGGTTTTAGAACATGAAATGAAAAATTGAAGAAGATAAAGGCTTTCAAAATCCCCTTTTTATTCCTTTTATTAAAAATTTTCCCTTTTGCCCTTTAGTCTTTTAAACTCTTTTTAGTGTGTTAAAAAAATAGTTTTTCTCCAAATTAATTTTAACCTGACTCGGTTTAACTGATCCGATATCTCCCGGTCCTAAACTCGGGGCGTTACAACACCCCTAGGATTTCGAAGTGTTTTAAAATTTGGTCATTTAAAAAAAATAATTAGCTTTGTAAGTGGGTTATTGCTGTTTTGGGTCCCTGTCAACATACATTTTTAACATTCTGCCCTGTAATTTATTTTCATTGCTTTTCTGGACCTATTCTATGTTAATGTTTAGTATTCTTGTCTTGTTATAACATGTTGTATGCATAATGTGGTTTTGACATATCTATATAGACATACGTATGATATATAATAAATGTTTTACATGGTATATAAATCATATTTTTTGACATGTATTATATATGTTATATGTTATATAAAACATGATTTCGATATATATATATATATATATATATATATATATATATATATATATATATATATTATAGTTTTTTTGTATAATATATAAACGTGTATTCATAAGATATATTCCTTTATAATATGTAGTATGAAGATGTGAAGTTCTAATAGTAATATATGTGTAAAGTTGGCTACTGCCATATTGTGGTTTTCTTTTTGTCTTCAAATATATATTTGCACACATGTAGATGTATATGTATATAAATATTTGTAGCCTCTTGTCACGTGCATATAATATAGTTTTCATGTGGTGACATCATTTTAATTCGAGCCATTTTTGTCTATTAATTGTTTACGTTCATTCTTGCCCATGCACTTAAATACCATATTTATTTATCGTTTATTTGTTTAGTACTCAGTGTCTCGATATTCTAGTGGGAGCGTCATCCCGAGTATTTGGGTGTCGTCTCTTTTGGTATCGTAAGCCACGAGTTAGGTTGCAAACTCTGCATGACCATGCATCCATGCATTTTTAGGGGTTAAAAATTAAGTTAGGTCGAATTTGAATTTCTTCTTAGTTAAATGTGATATGAACCCTTAGGTACTAATTTTGGGCGTGACGGGGTGCTAACCCTTCCTCGCATGTAACCGACTCCCGAACCTATTTAAATTTCTAGTTTATTTTCCGGCGTCTGATCTACTTTTTTCTAAAAAAATGATCGGTGGCGACTCCAAGTCTTCATTGTCTCAAAATATGAATTTTCAAAAGAAATCCCCCGAAATCCAATTTTCACTAAACTGGGGATACCCCGTATCGTGCTTTCAAAAATGTCTCTACAACATGGCGACTCCGTTGGGGAAAATTGTTTTCAAAAAAATGGAGAGTCAAGCCTTAGTTGGGTTCGTATCGCATTTATTAAGAAAAATCAGAATTCAATTTAGTTTAATTTTTAATCCCTAACCTTGTTTGTTTACCACTTTATTTTGCACGGTGTTTGATATAAATTGTCATCATACATTAGTTTTAGCATCGTTAGGTGGGAGTGGTCACTTTCTTTCGTGGGGTGTCCACCTCCGTATGGGATTGTGATCCTCTTCCAGGATTTGACCCTTATATTTTGTGGGGCCCATGCTCTCGTATGGTATAAGGACTCGGATCCTCCCGAATCAATGTCCTAGCGACAATTTGAGTACCCAATACTTTAGATCCAAACCACATATAGTGAACCGTAGAGCTTACCTTTTAGAGCCATGTCGGAACTCTGCTTATTTTAGCGGTAACCCTTTTAGGTCTTCTTTGATATATTTATGCATTCATTTTCTACATTTATGTTATCTATGTAATTATTTTAATTTCTTGCTTTATTTACCGTTCAACATTTAATTCATTTATTTGACTATATATTACCGTACTAACTTGGTTTTTGTCGGTGTTTGTTGATTTTTCTTTTATTTCCCCTCATTCATTTGTGCATACCATGTCATAACATATTGATTCAAGAACGGTCTAATTTAGAAGGCATTCGAGATAGAAGGGAAGTTTGTGATGCCAAGAGCGATAATGCTACGATATCAAGTTGGGTTGACGAAGACCAATCGAAGAGAAAAAATTGACAAGGAGACACGTGCCAGCGACATGGGTGACACATCTTGGATACATAGGTGAACCATCATTGAAGCCAAAGTTTGAAATTTTCACATTTAATCTCTTAAAATCGAAAATTTTAATTTTGCCCCTCCATTTTTTAAAAGAATAAAAAATAAAATATTTTTATACTTCCAAGTTTTAAATAATTCCAGTTAAATCACTGTCTATTTTTTCTAAAATTTTGGTTAAGTTCCTACATTCTATATAAATTTTAATTTGAGCCTCCAAAATCTTCAAAAAAAAAAATTTAAATAGGCCCCTTCAAACTGGATTGTCAAGATTCACCCTTGAAGAAAAAAAAAATTATCCACATTCTTCCCGAAAGCCCTTGGGTGCCTAGATCATTGTTGCAAACCTTTTGAGCAATAGAATAAAGATCGGTGGCATCGTCCCCCATTCCGAAAACGACGTCAAGACATGGAGTACGAGCTCTACTTCACGAAGTCGAGATGTCAAGAAGAGAAGCTAACAATTATCTGTAATTCATTATTTCAGCTTCTTGTAATCAAACATCTTCTTCGTTAAACAAATGTCTTTCTAAGGATTGTTCATGAATCAACACCTTTATTTGCACGCATCTGTGTTTTGTGACATCATTAATGTTTGTTTTGTGCATTTCATAACATAATTATTCACAACATTAAAATTGTTTATATCTTTAATAATACATTCATTACATCATACACATTGCTAATTGGGGAAAATACTCATCTCAAAGAGGAGGAAGAATGGACAAGGGAATTGTTTCTCGCCAATACAACTTCAGAAATATGAACAACCTAGTAGCAAAGGTGAATAAGCTCGAACAGCTTCATGAACATTTTGTTTGGAATCAGAGAGAGATAGTAAAATTTGTGAAGAATTTCCAAGAGGAAACAAGGGGGCAAATCAATGAACTGATGGGTATGATGGCCAAAGAAGAAGACATGAAAGAAGACTCTTTCATGCAAAAGGAGAGTGAGAGTTCGGATTGCGACTTCATGGCGGAAAGGATTTTGTCTAACGAAGACCAAGCTATCGTCAACCAATATGAGGTAGCGTGCACCGCTTCAGAGTGTCCCAGTAACTTGATATTGGATAAGATTGAAGACTCTCTCTTGAAGTATCTGTCATCTCTAGTGAACGGAGGTCTGGAAAAGATAAATTTGGAAATCGAAGAAAATGCAAAATGCAATAAGAGAATGAAGGTGTCGACTGCATCGACGTCTGAAGAGTCGCCTCGCCTAATACAAGGTCAACCTCTGGCATCAGCCTTGCTTCCGCAATTACCGGTTGATGAAGCCTCCAGAACCCAAGAGAAAAAGATGAAGTCGAAGGACTTTCAATTTAACCCTAGTTCATTCACCTACCAAGAGCTGTTTTCCAAATTGTTGAACGCCCGATTGATTGCACCGTGCTTCGTCAAACCTCAGTCACCCCCGTATTCGAGTTGGTTCAGAGATGAGGAACATTGTGAATTCCACGCCGGAATTCAAGGCCATTCCATCAAGAAATGTATAAACTTTAAGCGCAAAATTCAACACCTCCTAGATGTCGGGGTATTAGAGTTTGAACCAACAATTTAAGGTCTAAAGATCAATCATCCATCTAAAAAATTAGATAAAGATCAAGGGAAAAAGGATAAATGGAAGATGCATTCAGTTAGGAGGGTCGTACGACAAGCGGGATCGTTTGAGGAATCAAGGATCGCTCTGAAGGATTCCATGAAAGCGACAGTAATCGAGAATGAGAAGGTTCTAAAGGAAAGTAAATTTCCAATCAAAGAAAGGATAAGCAAATAACGAAGAAACGCATGTTGAGGACACCGAGAAGAGTGAAAAGGAGACAAAGGTGGCAACCCTAGTGATGTATTTTGAATTGTTACCCTTGTTGGTTTAGAACAAGCTTTTGGACTTACCCCCATCGAGACGCTACTCTTATTTTAACCCTAATGTGTATGGTACCAAGATTGCATGTGGTTTCCATTATCGTGATTGTGGTAACACAACATAAGATTGCACGTTTTTTGAAACGTAGGGTTTATAGCCTTATCAAAAGGGGTATACTTTGCTTTGAAGATGGAAAGCCCAGGTTCCACCAAGGATTGGGGCATGCCGGAAAATTGACAAACGACCAAAATCAATGTCGCAAGCGTCCAACAAGGACACCTCTCAAGGTTCTCAAGACGTCAACTGCGTTCTTACTTCCTCATCTAATTTAGAGGAGATATCTTGCCCCTAGGCCGATGGAACAAATGTTAGATCCACCTCTTAAACATGATCCGGACAATGTTTGCAATTTCCATTTAGGGGCATCGAGGCACCCTACTAGGAGGTGTTGGATTTTGAAAGAAGAAATAAAGAAGCTGCTC
The DNA here is from genome assembly GCA_958450335.1 of Hibiscus tridactylites. Lineage (NCBI taxonomy): Eukaryota > Viridiplantae > Streptophyta > Magnoliopsida > Malvales > Malvaceae > Hibiscus > Hibiscus tridactylites. Next base: position 75,725,095 of record OY288270.1, read on the forward strand.
GGTAATGGGACACTAACACTTGAAATGGTTAAGCAATGGAAAGCAAAAGGGATGGGGGAGACTACTACCTCGATTGAAGGACTGAAGGAGCAAAAAATCAGTTCTGAAGTTGTCTAGAGTTTTGATGTATCTTACCCATGTTTTTCCATGTTTATGTTAGGCGTTGGTGTTTAAGTTTTCATGCATTGTTTTTTCTTTTTGAAGTAATGTGTGGAATCAACTTTGCTACTATTTGCCCAAAAGCAGTAAAGATCTTTTTTGAAGGGCCTGTGTTGTTTTCTGATTTCAATGAAAGGATGCATTATATTTTGCGTCTCAATTACCTCTTCATTTCGTGCATATGTTTCTCTATTGGGTCCCCTTATATCAATTGCACGAGGGACATTGTTTTAGACCCAAAGGTTGATTTCGAGCGACATGTGTCTAATTGAAATCCTATGTTGTGGAGATTATGAAGGTGTTACCCACATCAAATAACAATAAATCGGTGCAATTTAATGTTTAGAGTTTGGTAATAGGCATTTTCAAAGCGAAATGAATTGATTTTCTTTTAAACCCTGGTAATAGGCGTTTTTTTAGAGAAAAAGCACTTCAAAGCCTGGTAATAGATATTTTCTTTCAAAAATTAATCAAAAAACACTCTTATGTTCGAAACCTGGTAATAGGCATTTTCGGATAAGAGTGTGGAATTTTTGGGGCACTCCGCTGAAGCCCATTCTTATAAAGAAACGCTTAGCTTCATGAGTGGTGGTAATTTTTTCAAATCATGACAATGTCGAGTAGCTCGAGATTTTGTTGTTTGCTCCATCATTTATTTCAAGCCAAAGGAATGTGATGAGTTAACTTCCCCAAAATAAGAAAGAATGAGACAAAGCAATAATGATAATGGTAAAACCTATAAAAAGGTAAATCCAAATTGGTTAATAATAATAATAATAAATTGAAGTAATTCGTAGCGTACTTTACATCTCCAGACATCAACTCAGTTTTCGTGGTCTCCTAGACACATGATGCTCGAGACAATCCTTGGTGAGCCATTATAGCGTTGCTTTGTTGTAACCCCCTTGTCCCGGTCTAGCCGACAGGTCGGTCCGAACGGGTTACACGGGGGAAATCGGGGCGAAACCCGCTATGGCCTCACTCCGATTAGCAACCCTAATTTTTTCATTTAATTATCTTGTCTAAATAGTACATTTAGTTCTATGTGCGAGGACGACAGCGGAAAATGATAACGAGACAATACAAGAAGAACGTAAGGTAACTTAAATTTACCAAGTTACATGTTAGTCCAATTGCATGCTTACGAAACCAAAACCAAACATAAAAGATACACAAGGACTCAACAAGGAAGCAAACAAACTTTTGAGACTGAAACACAACATCTAAGAACCTTTGAAGATGCCAAAAAGCCAATTTACTTGCATGCATTTCGAAACAGGCTTGCCCGTTCCAAAACGCGGGCTTCAGTTTAAAAGCCAGACCAAGTCGTTCCGATACGGTCCATATTGTTCCAGAATGGGGGTCAACAGTGACAAAACGTTTCGAAACTGGTTCCGAAATAGGCACTCACAGTGGCAAACTGTATCGAAATGCGTATCGAAACGGGAGCTCACAGTGTCAAATCGTATCGAAACGGAACCACCATTGTTCCGATACGAGTATCCCTGGAGTTACAACCGTTCTAAAACTATCGCGAGCGTTTCAAAACAACAAGAATCATAAAACGACAACTATACATACAATCTAAAGGCATCATATCCTACCATGAGCATGATCAAACATACAAGCATGCATATGAGACATTTAACTATGAAGAATCATACATCCACAAAAGCATTACATAAACAAGGTTTACATGCCTTCCACACAAAAACATAAGCATCCATCATCAACATTAAAGTCAACACATAGGAGTCTAACAAACGCTCCTACAACACATAGCATCCCCATTGCTATCTATTACATTATTTAAGAAAACCATACTTGAGCAGCAACACACGCTCTTGGGTGCCCCTTCCTTGCTCCTTGCTAACTTTCACACTAATGATCTGCATTGTCGGAAATGAGAGCATAAGCTTGAAATCTTAGTGGGGGAGCTCAAAAACAAATATCGACAATGCAGGGTCCAAAGCATGGTATCCACAAAACATCAACAAGACATGCATTAACACCAACATAACAACATAACCAACCGCTACTATAATGCATGAACATGGCATCTTAACTCATGTTATGCTTAGCATGGATGTAACGAACATCTTACACATCAACCACACATAAACAAAGTATATTGGCAACTATATAGCTTACTCGGATATGCGGATAACTTCCGTTGGGATTTTCGCCCCAACATACTCAACAACAATATTACCTTCCGGTGGGATTTCACACATCACCGTTTTCTTTTACGGATGGGATTCCACTCATCATCACACACAAACACTTTCTGGGGGAATGTTACTTCACCGTACTCCTCCTTGGTGACTACACATCACCAAGGCCACGCGCGAATTTGACTCTTACCATATGCACACTCATCCTAATGATTGATCATTTATACCCGGTAATTATAACTAGTGCCAACATACTAAATGAGTCTCACCATGATTTCACAAATCATGCAACAGAATATACAAACCACCATCATGCAACATCAATATATCACAACATGCATAATCGAACACATATCACACAAGTCCACATTTATGCACATTTATCAAGGAGTATATAGAGCTAAACAAGAGATTAAGCTACCAACTTAATCCCCACATTAGATTGGCCTACCAAGCACAATCTAAAACTCCAACAACATACTTTGAACCAATTTAAAACCATTTAAAACAGCCCACTCACCAAACACTCCTAAAATAAGCCAAGAACGTCGATCAAGCCTCCAAGTTTCCCGGAATCGAGCCCGAAGCTTCTCCAACGGTTTCCCTTGCTTCTAATCAACCAAAAACAGCGTATTACTCAACAAATCATACACAAAACTACTGCCACAAATCATGTTACAATCTCAAGACCATTTCACTACATTTCCAAACCAAGAACTAACCCAAACTCCTCATTTTCGGACTTGAACGCAACCCAACAAAAACCCATCAATTCCAACACCCAAATCATTACTAAACACGTTCAAAACAACCCTCAAGCATAACCATACCATCAACCCAACTTTCCCTCAGAAAACTATCTCAAAAACTCAAGTTTTCTACCCTTTAACACACCCACAAATACCCATTTCGAGATTTCAACAAAACTCCACCATTTTAAGATATGATACACTTAAGGGCAAGACTATAACATATAATATCTTTACAAATCAAAAACCCATTAAAGTTTCCTCCTTTTACCTAACATTTGAATACTTGAAGAACTTCAAAAATGGAGTTTAGGAAAAACTAAAACCATAGAAACATTAAGGACAAAGAGGAGAAGTCAAAAACATAATTACCATGATGAAAACACTTGAAAACGTGGAGGAAATGGATGAAACAGTAACTTGGGGTTGGGGAGGTTTTGTGTCGCGATTTTAGTTTGGAGGAATAAGAAGATGGTGGCTTTCAAAAAGGCTCTTTTTACTTGTTTTATTTTTCCTCATTATAAAATTCCCATTTTACCCTTAATGAAAACCACTTGCTCATTTTAATTCAAAAGCAAACCCATTTTATTTAAACCAAGCCCAACGACCCAAACCCGATTTAACTCTCCTAACACCTGACCCCTAAACCCGGGTGTTACACTTGTGCACTTGATACTCGGGGTATTTAAACTAACTTGATGTATTCATAATTTGAAGAGAAATTATTTTTCCAAAAAAAAACATTTTTATTGAATTTAGCATGTATAAATACAAATAAATAAATAAATAAATAAAAATTCTTTGCATTACTTCAGAGATAAATTCAAAATAAAAGGGCATAGATACATTTGATTGACCTAACAAGAAGGAATAACCCACCGGTGGTTATGGTGGAAATGGTGGCAAGATTTTATATGCTAGTCAATTCAGAGACTTGGGGGCGTGTGCTTCCCCAATGTTGAGATAGGAGAAAACTTGTCATGATGAGTCAAGGTAAAAAAGGAACTTGAACCCTAAGACTAAGTAGGGGTAATGTTATTCTAACCGGTGTAATTCAGCATCTCCTTTCAAAGAGAAACGATGAAGGAAGATTAAGTAAATAAGAAGGAAGGTAGGGCTTCATGAAAATAAGAGAAGTTCAGAAGAATTAAGGGGCATGTGTTCACCCCAACGTTGAGATTGAAGAGGGTTCACCGTGAAGAGTCAGTGAAGAGACAACATCTAAGCCCGAGTTGAGTGGGGCAATGAAGGTGAGTTTTGGGAAGTGACAGATTTTAGTCAATCTGGTATAAGCCAGTCGTATCTTTTAGAGATAAGATATAAATGAAGACCTAGCAAGGATAGAAAGCCCGTGGAAGTTAAGGGTGATCAACCAGAAAGCAAGGGTTTTTTTTCCAACATCTCTAAAAATGACTCCATTCATGCATCATGTTTAGTTAGACATTCCTAAGTTAGGAGCATGCTAACTCATACCATCATAGCATTTTATCTATTTTCACAGATATTTAAAAGATAGATCGGGTACCTCCCAAGATGAGGAGTAAACGATAGATCAAAGATCAAAGAAGATTTCAGGCCAAGGATTTCAAACTCGCCACTCAAGGATTTCAGGCGAAGGATTTCAAACTAGTCACTCAAGGATTTAAGGTGAAGAATTTCAAACTCGCCGCACAAGGATTTCGAGTGAAGGATTTCAAACTCGCCACTCAAGGATTTTAGATGAATGATTTCAAATTCGCCGCACAAGAATTCTAGGTGAAGGATTCCAAACCCTCCGTACAAGGATTTCAGGCAAAGGATTTCATATCGATGCCACCCAGCTTGTTTTCGTCATTTTGGGAAAGTAAGTTATTTAGATTTGTTCGCTGCCGCTTCGGAGGAATGAGTCAATTGAGGTATTGTTATCTGGCCCGTCCATTGCCACTTCGGAAGGACATACCGGCGCCACCCAGCTTATTTTCGTCATTTTAGGAAAGCAAGTTATTTAGATTTGTTCGTTGCCGCTTCAATGGAATGAGTCGATTGAGGTATTGTTATTTGGCCCCTCCATTTCCACTTCGGAAGGACATACCAACGCCACCCAACTTGTTTTTGTCATTTTGAGAAAGCAAGTTATTTAGATTTGTTCGCTGCCGCTTCGGAGGAATGAGTCGATTGAGGTATTGATATCTGGCCCTTCCATTGCCACTTCAGAAGGACATACCGGTGCCACCCAATTTATTTTCTCTGTTTCGAGAAAGTAAGTTATTTTTCACTATCGCTTCGGGGGAGCAAATCGCCCAAACAAGGAAGTTTGAAAAAATTAGTGCTTATGGTCTTTGTTGTATTCTTGTTGTACAAGGATAAGCAAAGAGGGGCAGCTGTAATCACTAATTTTGTCAGGGGTTAACCCATGCTTTTGTTGCTACAATAATGAGCTTATATATATGTTTTATAGTACATATTGGGCTTTGTTTATTCTACCCTTTTCTAAAACTTTAAAATCCCAAAAAGATTAATTAACTATTAATACCTTTATTTAATTAAGCTCCTATATATTGTGAGTTATTATCATCAAATTGAAAGAAAAAACCTAAATACTATTAGTATTATTAGTTGTTATTATTATTATTAATTAGTTATTTTTATTTTTCTTTCTTTTTTCGATTTTGGGACTTCAGTTATATAAAGAACCGAAACAAATTGTAAAAAAGGAGACCATTCGAGAATTCAAAAAAGGAGGAATAGAAATCAAAGAAGTTTTCGAGGTATTTTTTCCTTCATATTCTAGTGCATGCATAGAAAGAAAAAGGGGTTAGGGTTTCGGGTGTTTTACCTTTGTGACGATTTGGTTTCCGTACGTTGTTGTTCCACCTCCCTTCGATAATAAACCTTCAGCCTTCAAGGTTAACAAGGGTGAATCGAAGGTTCAAGAATCCCAAAAAAAGGATTTTTTTTCATGTATAAAGGTTTCATTTTTAAAAAAAAATAAATAAGAAAAGGGGCAGTTTTGGTCTCTCTTTTTTTGGTTCGCCGGCCAGCAGCAGTGATGTTTTGTTTATTGGTTACCTAAACCCTAGCGGAATGAAGGAAAGAAGTAAGACTAAGTTTTTTTAGTATGTTTCGATTCAAAATGCCAAAAGAGGCAATTTTCTAATAAAAAGGTTTTTTATACCATGTTTCTTTTAAAAAAAATGGTCCAGTTACACTAAAACCCTTCTGTGTTTTGAAATCCTCTCCTTAAGGGTTTTCGTTTTTTTAACTACAAACCTGGTCCTTGAATTTTTTAAAAACTTTTCAATTACATCCTATCTGACGCTAAATAATCAAAATTAAATGGATTTATTACACCTCGACCCCCTGTGTTTTTTCAAATCACCCCGTGGCCCTCTCACATTTCCAAATCACGACCACACCCCCTAGGATTTCGAAGTGTTTTACAATTTGGTCCTTTTTATGGTGACATCATTTTAATTCGAGCTATTTTAGTCTATTAATTGCTTACGTTCATTCTTGCTCATGCACTTAAATGCCATATTTATTTATCGTTTATTTGTTTAGTACTCGGTGTCTCAATATCCTAGTGGGAGCATCATCCCGAGTATTCAGGTATCATCTCTTTTGGTATCATAGGCCACGAGTTAGGTTGCAAACTCCGTATGACCATGCAGGGGTTAAAAATTAAGTTAGGTCGAATTTGAATTTCTTCTTAGTTAAATGTGATACGAACCTGTAGGTATCAATTTTGGGCATGACGAGGGTGCTAACCCTTCCTCGCATGTAACCGGCTCCCGAACCCATTTAAATCTCTAGTTTTATTTTCCAATGTCCGATTTACCCTTTTTTATAAAAATGTTCGGTGGCGACTCCAAGTCTTCATTGTCTCAAAATACGAATTTTCAAAATAAATCCCCCGTAATCCAATTTTCAATAAACGTGAGGATACCCCGTATCGTGCTTTCAAAAATGTCGCTACAACAACCTGCTTGACTTGTCATTCCACCATGCTATGTGTGACGAATATCTCTTTGGCCAATTCTCTTCGCTCTTACCCCGTAAGTCCAGAGGCTCTAACTCATCCATATTGGTCGGTTCTTCCGATACAGGCTGGTGGTATCTGAACTGCCTAAGAACTCGATTATCGTAAAACATCTCTACAATCGCAAAATTTAACAACGACACCCAACACAAATTTTCGGCATCTTCGTACGCATCGTTAGGAATCACATGGCGAATATTATCATCCTCATCGTATGGCATCCATCAGAACTGCAATAATACGTACATAACCAAAATATTTGATCAAAATAAATTCAATTTTTCAAATTTCAACCTAAAGCAATTTTGCATTACCCGCTCTTCGCAATACACGTCAATCTTCACTCTAATTGTGATGACTAATTTTACCTCCAACGCATTCTTTTTGAATTTTTGGGCTCATCTACATAATACAAATACATAGATGGATCATGGGTTTCATAAACAACTTTTAAAATAATTATAGGAATTAACATTATTACCTTGAAGCGAGTGGGAATTCAAACGGAGGATCGCAAATAGGTGTCAGGAATGGAAGCCTGTACCAGGCCCATGATTGTATAAGCGCCACGCACCCACCAATATCGCCGTGCACGAATCTGTCGTTGACGTATTTCTAGGTCGCTTCCTTGCACAACTCATGGTACATGAAACTTAATATTGTAGATCTCAAACTGAATTTTTTTCTACCCACGATGTCTCCAAAAACGGAAGGTACTGCGTGTGCACGTGAGAACTCGATTTGTCCAGCATTAGCATACCACCGATAAGGAGCGATATATAGGCTCGAGCAGCATAATCAATTTCTGCCGATATGGAATTTTCATCCACTTAAAAATCACTTGTAACCCCCTAAACCTGGCCTAGGAGAAAAGACCGAATTTAGGAAGTTACAATTGAAAACTTTTCTCTCAAGAAAACTAATTTTAAAAAAAGATATACTTTAAATTAAAATAAATAACATAAATTTAATAATAAATAAAAATAAAAATATCATAATAGATATTTGAATAATTATATAAAATCTCTGAATTAAAATATCAGTAAATGAATGCTAAAAATAATCTCAAAATATAAATAGCCTAAAATTATATTCATGTCCCAAAATAATTGTTGAGATTTTAGGGGCTCGATTCGATCAACCGTTCTTGCTCGCCAAGTGTGGAGAAGTTGGATAATTGGGTGTTTTAGTAGGAGATAAAAATTTGGCAATTTGACACAAGGATTTATAGTGGTTCAACCTTCTAACCAATGTCTACATCCACTACCTTAGCTCCCCACTAAGGATTTCCAAACAAATTCACTAAGAATTTTGTCCCATTTTCTCGGCTTAGGAGGAAACCGTTACAATGATCAAGCTTTCTACCCAAAGCTTGATCAAACACTCTCTTACAATAGAAAGACTTAGCAAACTAGAAATCTCTCTAATAGGTATGTGTTTGCAATACTAAGAACTCACCCAAAACCTAAACACTTGAGCAAATTTAACAATGTTTAGCTCACAAGTGTTGTCTAAGCAAGAAATAAACAATTTAAGCTCTAGACAAATTTTGACATCATAATGTTGTAACAATTGAAGCATTTTCTTGTTCTTAATGCTTGGAGGTCCCTTTTATACTCTCAAATGAGTTTGTAGCCGTTACTAGCCGTTAGGATTGAATTGGAGCCGTTGGAGCCTTTATTTCCTACCATAAATACAGTTCTGTGGCTTGGCATATCGATACCCTTCAAACCGTATCGATACGATCTCGAAGAGGAATTAGCCGTTGTGCTCTTCAGCTGATGCGTATCGATACGCTTACCTAGCGTATCGGTACGACCCTGCAATTTAAAAGACCGTTGGGAAAATGATCGTTGGGGTAGTTAGGCGTATCGGTACGGTTAAATACTGTATCGGTACGGGTACTTGAAGTTCTAGGTTTTGACTACTTTAAATGTACTTTAAATTGTTCCTAAGCCTTGTAAAAACTCTTAAACATGTTTTCAAGTTGTTTTTGAGTGAAAATACATTTTAAATTCTTTTCAATTTAGTCCAAAACATTTTTCAAATATTATATCAAAACACTTAGTTCTACAATCTCCCCTTTTTTGATATAATAAAACCAACTTGAAAAATTATTTGGGATTCTCTCCCCTTTGTATTTTAAAATTTTTAATAAGAGATTTAGAATTTGAATTAGATTAAAGCTCCCCCTTATTCTCTTGAAAAGCTTGAGACTCAATTTTTCAAACAATTTCTCCCCCTTTTTGTTATATCAAAAAGAATTTAAAATGACATTGAGCTCAAAATAACTTAGGATGTAAGAAAATTATGACACACTTAAAAATTTGGTTTAAGAATTTGGCTCCCCTTACTCAAAGCATCATAAGAATGTTAGTTGAAAGGAGAGTCAGTTTAACCGTGGGAAAAAGGGGAATTGGAATTCAATTTAAAAAGAAATTGTGTTAAAAATATATATTAAATAATTAAAAAACGTATGGATGAAACCAGTTGAATTGAAATTCAATTTGATAAAATGATTATTTACGGAGCCAGTTCTTAAACTTTCAAGAAATTTCATAGTAACTTTCAAGTTTAATAAAAATTCATATTTAGTCAATCATAGAAAATTAGGGTTTTAAAAATTAGGGATTTTGAAATTATGTTTCTAAATTAGGGATTTTTCGAATCTAGGGTTTACAATTTGGGCGTAATATTTGGGGTGTTACAACTCTCCCACCTTTAAAAAAAACTGTCCTCAAAATTTTTCAGACTTCACGTAGATTCCCAAAAGCACGAATATTTAGTTAGAAGCTTAAAAGAGTATTTTGGATCAGGATACAAATGAAAACACGTGGTTTTCAGATAGACTTTGATCTCAAATTCATAAGAACGAATATGATCACGATCGATCACTAAGTCTAGAGCTCATACGAGGTGGCATAGTAATCTATATACAATAGGAACAATCTTAGAATTAGAGTTGGTACTTGGAGTCTCTATTCAGAACATATCTTTAATTCTTTAAAATAATAAATTTATCAAAAATCTCATTTTGCCCGAAAACATTTAATATGCATGCAAAAATTATTTCCGACTTAAAATTTTAAGTGAGCCTCACATTCCGAGGGTTGAACTTAGCTCTGATACCACTAAATGTAACCCCCTAAACTCGGCCAAGGAGAAAAGACCGAATTTAAGAAGTTACAATTGAAAACTTTTCCTCAAGAAAACCAATTTAAAAAAAAAGATATACTTTAAATTAAAATAACATAAATTTAATAATAAATAAAAATATAAATATCATAATAGATATTCGAATAATTATATAAAATCTCTGAATTAAAATATCAGTAGATGAATGCTAAAAATAATCTCAAAATATAAATAGTCTAAAATTACATCCATATCTAAAATAATAAATAGAAATCTGACTAAACTAAAATAGTTTCGTACTGAATAATAAAATAACCAGATAAAATCTGAGATCCTCCAAGTACCAAGTTTCTTAGAGTCCAAGATATCTGTAAAAGAAAAACTATGGGGGAGTAAGCTAAAGAGCTTAGTATGTCTTTAAAGTGCAAGAAAACCATAATTATAAAATATAGTATTATTTTCTTATAATCTTTTTAAAAAAATCATAACACAATCACATTCATAATGCAATGCACCCAACTACAACCACTATAAAAAGAGGTAGGTTCCCCATAACCACTCACTACGTCGTCATCATCCGAAGTGAAACTCAGCCCGAAAGGTGGAACCACTGATCCGAAGTGAAATTCAGCCCGAATGATGAAACCACTGAACTTCCTCCATACAAATCCCAACAAATGCTTATACATACATGATGATTAAAAATCAAATTTCATAAACAAAGTTCCATAAATCCGATATTCCATAAACATACTTCATAAAACATAGTCCATAAATCATATATCCGTAAATCTAATGTTTCATAAATCATAATTAAAACATGTTTTGAAAATCGTATGCACATGATGTCAACCATACAAGCCATAATACATATAATAATCACACAAGGTGTAAAACATCAACACATAAAAAAATATCATATAATTTATTTATAGCACCGGAAGAAAACACACCTTAGGAAAATAATAGCTCTAACGGCGACAAAGGGCGGTTGCGGCTTCGATGTAAGGTGATGGCAACGTCAATCCGAGAGGAATTCATAAAGCATTGGAATAACTAAGAGCAACAACACTTTAAAACTTAAGGCTTAGGTTTATTTCTGTACGTAGTAACTATGACTATGTATATATAGTTGAGCGGTGGTAATCTAAACAAATTAGTAGTAGTAGTAGTAGTAGTAGTGGTGGTGGTGGTGGTGGTGGTGGTGGTGGTGGTGGTGGTGGTGGTGGTAAAAACAAGAATTTAAGTTGAAAAAGGAGAGCCAATTTAACCTTGGGAAAAAAGAGAATTGGAATTCAATTTAAAAAGAAATTGTGTTAAAAAAATATATTAAATAATTAAAAAAAGTATGAAGAAACCAATTGAATTGAAATTCAATTTGATAAAAGAGTTATTTACGGGGTCAGTCCTTAAATTTTTAAGAAATTTCATATTAACTTTCAAATTTAATAAAAATTCATATTTAGTCCATCATAGAAAATTAGGGTTTTAAAATTTAAGAATTTTGAAACCATGTTTCTAAATTAGGGAATTTTCGAATCTAGAATTTACAATTTGGGTGTAATATTTAGGGTGTTACATCACTCTTCAGCCATGTCATCTTCACACGTTTACCATCAACAACATGCGTCGATGGTGTCTTCCCCAAATACTAGGAGCAATAATTATTAACAAAATAATTATTTTGACCAATTATTGGACTGCCTGAAATTGGACTTCAAGATGCATAACAACATCTTCGAGGGTGATTGTGCACTCCCCGCACGGCATGTGGAATGTTTGCGTCTCCAGTCTCCAAACGCTCGACTAACCCATTAATCAACTGCGGCAAGATATCAAACTCATGAATCTTTGACGCGTATCTAAAACCGAAAATCTCCAAAAATCCCATTATATATTAGCTTGGTGGATCGCTCCATATCAAGCGAAGCTGAAATTTTAATCCTCTTTCTACAAAAAAAAATAATTAAAGTAGTATTTTATCATTTAAAAACAATAAATGAAAAGTTGCCAAAAACCATAATTTCTTACCAATAATCTCATGTTCTTCGTGATGTGAGAATCTTGAAGTCTTAACAACATCATTTTTTCGCAATAGTTATACGCAATTAAATATCTAAAACAGCACAAATCAATTGAATTTTTAAATATTTTTGGTGAAAATATTTTCAACACAATTTACTATTCAAATTAAAAAAGTATGCATATATAAAAAAATTCAAATAAAAAAATAAATCATATTCAAAAAATTTAATTGTACTCTAAAAAAATTAACAAACGTTACCTTTAACCTTTCAAATTACGTGTGAGCTTGCTTCTTTCGGTGTCATCTAAGAAAATCGCACGGCTTCACAAACTCTTTTGCTTTGCTCGAACAAAATAGGTTAAATTTTTTGTGTGTTCTAAACCCTAAACAAAACTACCTATTTACAAGAAAATACAAAACCCTAATGTGCAAAAACCCTAAAGGCACCCATTATTTTTTTCATAAAACCATTGCAGACGTAAAGTCAAAGGGAACTCATCGTGGCCATACAACGAGTTCGGTTTGGGATTAGGTTAATCTCATGATTAAGGTTTAAACTGAATATAAAAAAGAACTTGTCGTGAACTTAAGGCGAGTTTGAATAATAAAATAATATATTTTTTAAACTTGCCGTGTTGGTGCGGTGAGTTCACTATAAGGGTGCTACTCCGGGAAATTTAAGACTTCAGATCCTATTTTGGTCAAAATAGGATCTAAAGACCCTACAAATGTCCTTAAGCCGATGAGTCTACCACGCTCGATAAATACCGTTGAACACCACTAACACTATTAAATTGATTAATAAAGATTAAAAATCTCAAGGACTCAACATATAATTATAAGTTATTTAAAATAAAATTTTAATCAAATTATTTTTCATATATATATATATATATTATTTTTTAATCTTTTTAAAAATAATTGGATCAAATATCAACCGTAGTCAATTTAAAAAATAAAAAACCTAAACATGAAACTCTAAACTCTAAACCCAAAATTTCAAACCGTAAACCATAAACCATAGACCTTAAACCCTAAATCCTAAACTCAACATTTGAAATTAGGGTTTAAGATTTACGATTTATGGTTTAGGGTTTAAGATTTAAGATTTTAAGTTTTAGGTTTAGGGTTTAGAATTTAGGGTTTTTGATTTTTATTTTTTAAATTGACTCCAATTATTTAAAAAAAATTAAAAAATATTATATATATGGAAAATAATTTAATTAAAATTTTATTTAAAATAAAATTTATAATTATATGTTAAGTCCTTAAGATTTTTAATATTTATTAATTAATTTAATGTGTTTAGTGTTGTTCGTCGTTGTAGAATTTTCCTTTTCAAATTCCCATATTTTTATTACATTTTCGTCTTTTTGTTGTACTCCTGATTTTTTAAGACTTTGTGTTGAATAATCTGAATTGATTTGTATCACACACTTAACTTTGGTATTGTCAAAAAAAAATTTGGTGAATAAATCTTCCAATGATTTTTTTTTACATATTTAACACCTCAACCTCAAAACATACTTAAATGATACACTAAATTATAAATTATTTAGTACTTGGATCAATCCTAGTTGTTCTCTTTTCGTCTTTTACTTTTATCAACACATCACTCATTCATTACATAAGTTTAATATACCATCTGGGCTATAAAGTTTTGCTGCAATAATTTATAAACTGTGGGTCAGGGGCGGATCCACAATTCTGACTGCGCATTTAATCCAAATATTTTTAATTACAGAACAAAATTTCTTATCTACCGGGAAGTAAAATTTAAGACTCAAAATAATCCAATTAAATTAACAAATAATAATAATAAAACCAAATCCGAATAACTTGAGAAACAGATATGTCCACGTTTAGCCATTGTTTTGGTAGGGGCTAGCATTGCACATGGACCAGGTTTGAAATGGGTCCGGTCGAATAATCTCATAAAACGGAACGGCATGGGCTCAGCTATTGGGTATTCGCCTTAGCCGACAACAAAATTTGGGTCGTTTCGTTGTTACAATAAGAAATCACCTTTCTATCTTTGGAACTTCTCCCGGCCCATGAATTTCATAGGCATGAAAATTTTCCTAAATCTATAGGGTTTATTTGGACAATAAAATGTTATTGCATGAAATTATATTTTTATTCTAATAATTATTCTAATTATGTAGACATGTTTTTAACAAGGGTCTACATCTATAGTGTTATACTATCGGAACGATAATGACGAGATAAGTAAATAAACACAAACGTAGAAAAAAAAATAACATCAAGAATTTACGTAGAAACCCAAAAGGGAAAAATCGTGGGCATGTGATGAGAACTTTCACTATGATGGAGAAAGAGATTACGACTGATTTATGATGTTTTGTCTAAACCCATAATCCTCGATATCTATTTATAGAGATAAATTTCTTGTTTACAGAGAAAACTTGCATAGAAACAAATTCTACTCAAACTAAGTTTTCCACCTTTAACTAATGTAAAGTAAACAAGATCTACAAAAAGTAGGATTCTAACTTTAAACCAAAATTTAAAAGAATCTGAATCACAACTCTAACAAATATCCACCTTGAGACAAATTCTTGTCGAACAATATCTCCACCTTTTCCGTGAAACCCCTTCAAGGGGTAGTTTTCAGCAATGAACACCGACTGAATCCAAGCCTTGCCCAAGCTTGGATGCACAAGGTAATTTAATCTTCACATCGGTAAGATCAATATTAGTTCTAATTTTGCTCACAACTATATCACCACGAGCAATATCATGCATAACACGATCCGATCATCAATGACAATGCTATTCTTTCTCATTATTTATCCTTGTAGCAATCGAACTCTCTTAAGCTTCTCAAATTTGTTATTCCCACAAAATTCAACTTTATTCTTCTTTTTAAATTTGTTATGCCCACGGAATTGAACTCTTCTCTGCCCACCAAAACCGTTATGCCTACAGTTGTCATGTTCAACACAAAATCCTCTTTTACTTGATCAGTCAAGATGCATTCACCAGTAACATCGTCATTTGACACGCAGAAGGAAACAACAGATGCATCACCTAAAATAGTTGAACCTTGAAGAACATAAAAATTGGATTTCTTTTTATGCCCTTTCGTCACAACGAGAGAGCCCTTGCAAATTTTCATAGCTCCACCTTCATTGGAGTATTTGTACCCTTTTGAATCTAGAGTACCTAACGAAATCATATTCTTTTCAAATTTGGAGCATGCCTCACATTACCAAGTGTTCGAATAATCCCATCGAACATCTTAATCTTGATTGTGCCAATACCTACAACTTTAAAAGAGACATTATTTCCCCCCAAAAAATAGCACATGTAGACACATGTTTATATGTCGTAAACTAGTCTCGATTTGGAATCATATAAAAACTACTACCAAAGTCAAGATTCCACTCCTCGCTTGATATAGAATCTTTGTCGGAAGCAACTAAAAGTTCACCATTATCGTACTCCTCTGCAATACCAGCTTCATCTTTATTGGAATTCTGATTTTCAGATTCTCTCTTTATCTTATTTTGTAATCTGTAACACTCAGATTTAATGTGACCTTTTTTTCTTCAGAATAACATGTTTTACCTCGATTTGACGGCTTAGATATGCCCATTTTTTACTGCCGAAATTACGATGACCTTTTCTTCCGCGGTCTGAACTATTCGATCTATACACCACGAGACCCTCTGCTTGGAACTCGGAGTCGGTAAGATGTGGCTTCTTATCATGCAAATTCAGATTATCATATACCTCTTCAAGAGTAAGGGTATCATGGTTGTATAGGAGGGTGCTTCTAACAAACGAATATGAAGCGGACAATGAGAAAAGTAAAATCAAACATAAGCATTCCTCATTGTACTTTACCTCCATCATTTCCAAATTTGAGACGATCTCCTTGAAATCAGTTAGGTGGTCGTCAAGACATGAACCTTCTGCTAAATTGTGGGAGTATAGGCGTTGCTTCAGGAGCAACTTCCTGGTCAAAGTTTTCTTCATGCAAATTTGTTTCAATTTTTCCCATAAGTCGACAAATGCCTTCTCTTTGTGAACATCATGCAAAATATTGTTTGATAAGTGCAAACAGATCTAGGAAGAAGCTTTCCTATCCTTACGACGCTTCTCTGTATCCGACCATTCTTTCGACATATTATCAAACTCATCCAATGCATCATCTAAATCCATCTAAACAAGAACATCTCGAACCTTTACCTGTCATAGCAAAAACCTGACGTTGCGATCCAACAACGAAATTTCACACTTCATCATCGTCATTATCTTGAGTAACCTAAAAGTTTTGATGCCATTTTGTTATACTACTTGGACGATAATGACGAGATAAGTAATTAAACGCAAACGCATAAAAGAAAAATAACACCAAGAATTTACGTAGAAAACCCAAAAGGGAAAGACTACGAGCAGAGGATGAGAAGTTTCTCTATGATGGAGAAAGAGATTACAAGTAGTTTATGATGTTTTGTCTAAACCCCTAATCCCTAGTATCTAATTATAGGGATAGATTTCTTGTTTATAGAGAAAACTTGCAAAGAAACAAATTTGTAACCCTCTCGACCCGGCCTAGCCGCCAGACCACATCGAATGGGTTACATAGGGAAAACCGAAGCGAAACCCGTTGAGGCTCCACTCCGATTAGCAACCCTAGAAAATTTCTTTTAAAGTTATCTTGTATAGATGCATTAATTATATCCTATGTGAGAGGACACACAGCGGAAAACACACGTGGATACAAAACAAGCAAAATAGGAAATTAAGATAACCCTTTTTCAATTTTACAACAGGTCGTATTGATACGCTAAAGGATCATATCGATACACCTATACTTGGTCAACACCCCAAGTAAAACCTAGGGAAACCGTATCGATACCCTCAAAGTTGGTATAGATACGCCCTTAACGGCCAGTTTCCCTTGGTCAACTTCGAAGACCGTACCGATACTCTCAGGACCCGTACCGATACGCCAAAATCTCGTCAATTTCTCAGATTTCCAGAGAGCATTTTGGGTATCGATACGCCCCCGCGTATCGGTACGCCTTACCCACAACAAGGGACCGTATCGATACCACCATTGAGCGTATCGATACTCTCTGCACTGCAAAACATGTTTTAGCTGTTAAAAGCACAAAGGACTCAACACTAGAGGCATTTAACAAACATCTAAGCAACATACAAGCACACATATGACTCAAGGCATCCATGGATATACATATAAAGAAATTTAAACACTTAACGATGCAACGACCAACAAAACAAGATTCTTAGAGAAAACAAGCATACATAGCATTCACCAACATAGCCAAAAGCTAAACAAAAGCATAAATCAAAAAGGCAAAAGGCAATACAAGCCCAAAACAACTAAGCAAACTTGTCTAAAGCAAGAGACATGCCAACAACACCTCAAAACATAAAGGTCATATCCCATTGCTTAATACTAATTATTGAAGTCTAAACTCATACTTGAGCAAACCAAACTCCCTTGGATTCTCCCTTGTTCCCCGAGCTGCTCAGAAGGTCTAAGGGTCTGCATTGTTGGAAAAGAGAGCGTAAACGTTTAAGCTTAGTAAGGGCCTGCATTTCTAACCTCTTCGACCCGGCTTAGCCGCCAGACCACATCGAATGTGTTACATGGGGAAAACCGAAGCGAAACCCGTTGAGGCTCCACTCCGATTAGCAACCCTAGAAAATTTCTTTTAAAGTTATCTTGTCTAGATGCATTAATTATATCATATGTGAGAGGACACAAAGCGGAAAACACACGTGGATACAAAACAAGCAAAATAGGCAATTAAGATAACCCTTTTTCAATTTTACAACATGTCGTATCGATACGCTAAAGGACCATATCGATACACCTGTACTTGGTCAACACCCCAAGTAAAACCTAGGGAAACCGTATCGATACCCTCAAAGCTGGTATAGATACGCCCTTAATGGTCAGTTTCCCTTGGTCAACTTCGAAGACCGTATCGATACTCTCAGGACCCGTATCGATATGCCAAAATCTCATCAATTTCTTAGATTTCCAGAGAGCATTTTGGGTATCGATACGCCCCCGCGTATCGGTACGCCTTACCCACAACAAGGGACCGTATCGATACCACCCTTGAGCGTATCAGTACTCTCTGCACTGCAAAACATGTTTTAGCTGTTAAAAGCACAAAGAACTCAACACTAGAGGCATTTAACAAACATCTAAGCAGCATACAAGCACACATATGACTCAAGGCATCCATGGATATACGTATAAAGAAATTTAAACACTTAACGATGCAACGACCAACAAGACAAGATTCTTAGAGAAAACAAGCATACATAGCATTCACCAACATAGCCAAAAGCTAAACAAAAGCATAAATCAAAAAGGCAAAAGGCAATACAAGCCCAAAACAACTAAGCAAACTTGTCTAAAGCAAGAGACATGCCAACAACACCTCAAAACATTAAGGTCCTATCTCATTGCTTAATACTAATTATTGAAGTCTAAACTCATACTTGAGCAAACCAAACTCCCTTGGAATCTCCCTTGTTCCCCGAGCTGCTCCGAAGGTCTAAGGGCCTGCATTGTTGGAAAAGAGAGCGTAAAAGTTTAAGCTTAGTAAGGGCCTGCATTTGTAACCTCCTCGATCTGGCCTAGCCACCAGACCACATCGAATGGGTTACATGGGGAAAACCGAAGCGAAACCCGTTGAGGCTCCACTCCGATTAGCAACCCTAGAAAATTTCTCTTAAAGTTATCTTGTCTAGATGCATTAATTATATCCTATGTGAGAGGACACACAACGGAAGACACACGTGGATACAAAGCAAGCAAAATAGGCAATTAAGATAACCCTTTTTCAATTTTACAACAGGTCGTATCGATACGCTAAAGGACCGTATCGATACACCTGTACTTGGTCAACACCCCAAGTCAAACCTAGGGAAACCGTATCGATACCCTCAAAGCTGGTATAGATACGCCCTTAACGGTCAGTTTCTCTTGGTCAACTTCGAAGACCGTACCGATACTCTCAGGACCTGTACCGATACGCCAAAATCTCGTCAATTTCTTAGATTTCCCGAGAGCATTTTGGGTATCGATACGCCCCCACATACCGGTACGCCTTACCCACAACAAGGGACCGTATCGATACCACCCTTGAGCGTATCGGTACTCCCTGCACTGCAAAACATGTTTTAGCTGTTGAAAGCACGAAGGACTCAACACTAGAGGCATTTAACAAACATCTAAGCAACATACAAGCACACATATGACTCAAGGCAACCATGGGTATACATATAAAGCAATTTAAACACTTAACGGTGCAACGACCAACAAGACAAGATTCTTAGAGAAAACAAGCATACATAGCATTCACCAACATAGCCAAAAGCTAAACAAAAGCATAAATCAAAAAGGCAAAAGGCAATACAAGCCCAAAACAACTAAGCAAACTTGTCTAAAGCAAGAGACATGCCAACAACACCTCAAAACATAAAGGTCCTATCCCATTGCTTAATACTAATTATTGAAGTCTAAACTCATACTTGAGCAAACAAAACTCCCTTGGATTATCCCTTGTTCCCCGAGCTGCTCCGAAGGTCTAAGGTCCTGCATTGTTGGAAAAGAGAGCGTAAACGTTTAAGCTTAGTAAGCGGGGCTCAAAACGGTAGCTACAACAATGCAGTTTTAAAAAATTAGTTTGCTTGAAAACCAAAACCATTTCCACATGCTTGAACATATAACAACATGCATTTACCTTCACGTGCATTTACCGAATGCAACTACAAGCCATAGGCTTACCACATGCTCATTCCCATAACGCAAGCAAAGTAATCAACAATGCATAAGCATAATAGAAGAAATCAACAACATGCTTAACATGAGAAGTAAAGCATCATGGGTATATTGACATTCATCGTTTTTACTCGGATATGAGGATAGTTTCTCAAACCCACTAGACACTTCCGGTGGAATCTCACATCACCGTACTCACCCGTCTAGTAAAAACATAATTTCCGGTGGAATCTCACATCACCGTACTCCTTCTTAGTGGAATCTAACATCACTAAGGCCACGCGCGACTTTTACCTCGAGTGCACTCTAATCCTATTGATCGGTCAATTATATCCGGTAAAAACTCAACACGTTTCAATATACTCATTCACAACCACACGCATTACCGATGCTTGAACCACTTACCATGTCCAAACTTCCATGCAAGGCATGTACTCACGATGCAAGTATAAACACAAGTCATATGTCTCAACAGGTATAACAATGCAAACTAACACATTATCAACATGATATGTTCACATTGCATCAAGAATCATAAAACACGGATTAATTTCATAAAACCTTTAAAACTTACTCTTGAGCTTGGATTGGCCTTTCAAGCTCAATCCAAACTCCCAAAACATTTTCTTAATCATGTTAAGGCTTTTAAAATCGATCCACTCACTAGCCAACACTCAAACGATGTCCAAGATGCCGAATCAAGCCTCCGAACTACCTGGATTCCCGTCCACAAAGCCAGAATCCAATTCCTCTATTTTGAGCAACCCAAAACTGAACATTAGAACACTAATACACTCACAAACACAACAAAAACCCGGAACTTAACAATCTTGCAACAACACACATCGATTCAAGCCCAAATCTCACCCAATTTCGTTCTAATGAAACCTCAAGCTGAACCCACCATTTCCAAACATCAAAACACACCAAATATCATCTAAAAACATCCCCCAACAACAAGGGAACTACCAGCCATGATTTCTCCCCAAAACCAAGCCAAAAACTCACACTTTTCAACCCAAAAATCCCATTTTTAGACCCATTTCGGGTTTTCCCAAGTCCAACCATCATCCCAACATGTTTTACTACTCAAAGCTTAAATTAAAGTACATGTTTAACCATGGAAAAACAGACCCACAAAAATCCCATGAAAATACCCATTTTTCCAACCCAAACCAAAAATGCATTTTTATGGGTTTAAAGGAAAGTTTTTGATGAGAATAACTCAAATAAGTAGACATCATAATAAGGAAGAAATTACCTTGAAGAAATCACTTGGATGAAGTGTTGAAACCAATGGAACAATGAAATGAGTTTCCTTTGAAAAGATAATGTGAAAAACAACTTTAGGAAGATGAGGGCATTTTCAAAAACCTTTTTCTTTAATTTCAAAATCCCCTTCTTACCCTTTTCTCTTTTAAAATACTTTAGGTGTGTCAAAAATAGTTTTTCTTCAATTTAAATTTTAACCCGTATCGGTTTAACTAATTCGATATCTCCCGGCTCTAAACTTGGGGCGTTACAACTCTCCCCCACTTAAGGAATTTCGTCCCCAAAATTTACCTAGCGGAAACTGCTTTCTCATGTCATCCTTCCTCTTCCAAGTGGCTTCTTCCACTCCTCGGTGTCACCACTTAACCTTAACCAACTCAATGGTCATTCCTCACAACACTTTGCTGTCCGAAGCCAAAATCTCAACTGGTTCTTCATCGTAAGTCAAATCCGGATTCAATTCTATCTCCTCAACTAGCATTACATGTGACGGATCTGATCTATACCTCCGAAGCATCGAGACATGAAACGCGTCGTGAATCTTCTCTAGTTCGGTCGATAGTCTCAATCTATAGGTAACGAGACCCACTCTCTCAACTATTCATACGGACCAATGAATCTCGGGCTCAACTTACCTTTCCTACCAAACCTCATCACCTTCTTCTAAGGTGAGACTTTCAAAAACACTTTGTCGCCCACGGTATACTCTATTTCTCTTTTTTTTTCAAATCTGCATAAGATTTCTGTCTATCCAAAGCTGCCTTCAGACGGTCACAAATCAATTGTACTTTCTCGGTAGTACCCTTAAGCATATCAGGCAAAGGTATCAATTTATGTCCCGCTTCGGCCCAACAAACAGGTGTTCTACATTTTCTACCATACAGAGCTTCGTAAGGTGCCATCTGTATGCTCGCTTGATAACTGTTATTATATGCAAATTCTACTAACGGTAGATGCTTCTCCCACAAACCCTGAAATTCAATAATGCAACATCTCAACATGTCTTCCAACACTTGTATGACTCTCTCTGACTGACCATCGGTCTGAGGATGATATGAAGTGCTAAATTTAGTCGAGTACCCAAAGCATTATGCAAACTCTCCCAAAATCTAGCCGTGAACCTCGGATCTATGTCTGACACTATAGATTTTGGTACACCATGTAATCTCACTATCTCACTGATATACAAATCGGCCAACTTATCTAAAGTATAAGTAGTGTGAATGGCCAAAAAGTGCGCACATGTCGCAAGACGGTCAACAATTACCCAATCTGAATTCTTCTTAGAAGATGTCAACGGTAAACCCGATATGAAATCCATGGACATTCTCTCCCACTTCCAGTCGGGAATTCTCAACGGTTGTAACAAAACTGAAGGAAATTGGTGCTCGGCTTTAACTCGCTGACAAACCATGCACTTACTCACAAACTCGATAACATCTTTCTTCAAACCAACCCAGAAATACTCATTTTTCAAATCGCGATACATTTTTGTACTTCCCGGATGCATAGAAAATGGACTACTGTGAGCTTCAGTTAGGATGGTGCGTCTCAAGTCTACATCTTCTGGAACAACTACTCTATTCTTGAAACACAAGACTTTATCACTACTAAAACAAAAATCTGCCGGTTTACCCTCCGCTATGTCTTGTACATGAGATGCTAATGATCTATCTTGCAACTGTTTCTCTCTAATCAACTGAAGCAACAAAGTTTTAACTTGCAACTTAGCCACTAAACCACCATCTTTGGACAAACTCAATCTAGCAAACATAGCTCGTAATTCCACTGCTACCTTTCTACTCAAAGCATCAGCCACTACATTGGCTTTATCCGGATGGTACTCAATCGTGAGATCGTAGTCCTTAAGTAACTCTAGCCACCTACGTTGTCTAAGATTCAACTCTCTTTGTGTCATTATATACTTCAGACTCTTGTGATCCGTATACATTGTGCATTTCTCACCATACAAGTAATGTCTCCAAACTTTCAAAATGAAAACCACTGCATCCAATTTTATGTCATGCGTAAGGTAATTACGCTCATGAGTCTTCAACTGCCTAGACGCATAGGCCACTACTCTTCATTCTTGCATAAGCACACAACCTAAGCCAACATACGACGCATCACTGAAGACTACAAACTCTTTCCCTGACACGGGCTGAATTAAAACAGGAGCTTCGGTTAAGGCTTCTTTCAATTTCTCAAATGCTTGTTGTCTTGCACCAGTCCACTCAAACTGAACATCCTTATGTAGTAATTTAGTCAAAGAAGCTGCAACCTTTGAGAAACCCTCAACAAAACGTCTATAGTAACCGGCCAAACCTAAGAAACTATGAACTTCAGTTACTGTCTTCGGTGGTTTCCAATTCACAAATGCCTCAACCTTCTTAGGATCCACTCAGATTCCCTCGGCTGATACAATATGGCTTAAGAAAACTACTTCCCTAATCCAAAACTCACACTTGCTTAACTTGGCATACAACTGATTGTCTAACAATTTCTGCAACACCAAACACAAATGTCGATCATGATCTTCCTCGGTACGAGAGTACACCAAAATATCATCAATGAACACTACCACAAACTGATCCAAGTACCCATAAAACACTCTATTCATCATGTCCATAAAAGCTGCTGGTGCATTAGTCAAACCAAAATGCATCACTAAGAATTCGTAGTGCCCATAACGAGTGCGGAAAGGTGTCTTCGGTACATCTTGATCTCTTACTTTCAACTGATAATAACCGAATCTCAAATCTATCTTCGAGAACACTGAAGCACCTCTCAACCGATCAAACAAGTCATCAATCCTCGGCAGCGAATATTTGTTCTTCACTGTCAACTTATTTAACTATCGATAATCGATACACATTCTCAAACTGCCATCTTTCTTCTTCACAAACAACACCGATGCACCCCAAGGTGAAGTACTCGGACGAATGAACCCTCGGTCTATCAATTCCTGAAGTTGTGTCTTCAACTCTTTCATTTCTTTAGGAGCTATCGGTACGGTGCAATTGATACTGAAGCTGAATCTGAATAAGTCTCAATAACAAACTCTACATCTCTATCTAGAGGCAAACCAGGCAATTCTTTTGGGAATACACTCGAAAAGTCACAAAATGTTCTAATGTCTTGTGGTCGTGCTTCATCCATATTCAGATTCATAACATAGGCTAGGTACGCTTGACAACCCACATCCAATAACTTTTGAGCCTCTAAGGCTGAAACTAAATTAGACACCCGCTTTGTCTCAAAATCTACCCTAGCCCTATGCTCTACTAGCCAGTCCATGTCTAATATTACATCAAAACCATAAAACGATAATTCCATCATATCTACGGGAAAAACATGACCCTGAACCATCAAAGGACATCTTCTGTACATCTTTCTGACCACAACTGTCTCGCCAAAGGAACTAGTAACATTCATACCCACATCTAATATCTCAACCGGAATATCTAGCAATCTTGCATGCTCACTCAATATATACGAATGCGTAGAACCAGAATCAACCAAGGAAAGCAAAGTCAAAGACTATAACGATAAATTACCTGCAATCACATTTGTGTCATTCTTGTCCTTACGGTGTGCATACACTCTAGCTGGCCCATCTCCCTCGGGCTGAACTGCCACCACATGAGCTACATTCCTCTGATCGTCATTCCTAGGCTGAAAGTTACCTCGACCGCGCCCACGTCCTCTCTGATGCTCGACAGCTCGTGCAGGAGCTTTTCCATCCCTAAACAGATGTGAACAATCGCGCTTCAAAAGCGCCCTAGACCCGCAGTTCCAACAAGAGCCATAAACGCCCTAACACTCACCGTAATGACGTCTACCACACTTGTTGCACTCGGGAGTACGATTCTCAGTCCCTTGGCTGTGATGGCCTCACCCCAGATTACCACCTCCGCGTCTATAATCATGATGAGGTTTCCTATCCTTGTGTCTCTTGGCACGATCTCTGTCCCATTCAGCAGTCTTCTTTCCTGAACTAGATCCACCCTTGCAATCCGCAAGTCCCAAAAACTGTTCGATGTCCTTGGCCCTAGTGACCAACACATCAAAATCTGTATAGTTGGAAGCCAACATGTAGGTCTTCACCTCTTGAACCGACCCATAGCGGAAACGTTCACATCGTTCCCCCTTAGTAGGAACTAACTCAGAAGCACAAACTGCACCTCATAGTCGGATACGGTCAAGCTACCCTGAACTAGAGCCATGAACTCTCTCTTCTTCTCATCTAGGTATCGAGGACTTAGGTACTTCTTACGAAAAGCAGCCTTGAAGAACTCCCAAGTAACCTCGGCCTCTGGCATATCCGTAGTAATAGTAGTCCACCAAGTGTAGGCATCTCTCTGAAGCAAAGAGACAATGCAACCCAACTTATGTGCTTCCGAGCACTCCATCTGACTCAAAATATGAACTGTGCTCTCAAACCATGCCTCTGAACCCTCGGGTGACAACCCATGGAACTCAACCCCGCCCAAGCTACAGAGTCGCTCTAATGGTAAACCGAAACCTGCACCCTAAGGAGGTGTTGCAACCCGAACACCCGCTAGAGCTGTTTGAATAGCCCCGGCTATAGCCTGAATTAACGGATTCACATCAATACCTGTCTGTCCCTGACCAACCTAGAGTCCAACACCTTTCACATTCACTCCACCCCCCAGAGGAGGAGGAGGAGGAGGAGGAGGAGGCAAGTTCTCTCCCCGCACATCCTCAACATTCTCAATCCGCTCAACCCTCGAATTATCCATTCTTGGCCTTCCCCTCGGTCTCACCATGCTAACAGATGCAAAGCTAAACAACAAACACAACAAGTGAATTGATTTGGGGTCAGTAAGAAACAAGGTCAAAGGTGCTCAAGTCCTTAAACTTAAAATTACTTACAATAATAGTATACTAGCAATAGGTGCCTTTAACTATTTCTCAACCAATACAAAGATAGCCACAAGCATGTTTACAATCACCATGCAATCACAATCAACAAGCTTACACCATAAAACTTACCTCACTTACCTTTTCGTTTGCGGAAACTCAACGAACCTATGCGGAACCTAGGCTCTGATACCACCAAATGTAACCCTCTCGACCTGGCCTAGCCTCTAGACCGCATCGAATGGCTTACACGGGGAAAACCGAAGTGAAACTCGTTGAGGCTCCACTCCGATTAGCAACCTTAGAAAATTTCTTTTAAAGTTATCTTGTCTAGATGCATTAATTATATCCGATGTGAAAGGACATGGAGCGAAAAACACACCTGGATACAAAACAAGCAAAACATGCAATTAAGATAACCCTTTTCAATTTTACAACAGGTCGTATCGATACGCTAAAGGACCGTATTGATACGCTTGTACTTGGTCAACACCCCAAATCAAACCTAGGGAAACCGTATCGATACCCTCAAGGCTAGTATCGATACGCCCTTAACGGTCAGTTTCCCTTGGTCAACTTCGAAGACCATACCGATACTTTCAGGACTCGTACCGATACGCCAAAATCTCGTCAATTTCTCAGATTTCCAGAGAGCATTTTGGGTATCGATACGCTCCTGCGTACCGGTACGCCTTGCCCACAACATGCAGGCCCGGCCTTGGGCAAGGGCAGAAAGGGCGCCCGCCCAAGGCCCACAGCTTAAGCAAGGTACATGTTTATAATTTTATTCGAATTATTTTTGTTTTTAATAGTTTAATTTTTTAAATACTTGTTATTATGGGCCTAATTTTTTCAATATTTGTTAATAGAAATTTAATTTTTTTCCAACATTTATTATTAGGGGTCTACTCTTAAAATTTAACTTTTTCTATTACTTGTTATTAGGGGCCCTTTTTTTTAATATTTGTTATTTTAGGCATACTTTTAAAATTCATTTTTTTCAATTATTGTTATTAGGGGCCCAATTTTTCAATACTTGTTATTATGGACATACTTTGAAAATTATTAATTTTTTCATTACTTGCTATTAGGGACATAGATTTAAATAGTAGTATGCAACCGCAATAACGACTGTTACATGACGATAGTGGTAGTGGCGGAGTTAGAATTTTCTTATAGTGAGGTCATGAGTGAAGTATGATGTATTGAGGATTTCTATACCACTAGAATAAGCATTGTTGACCGCATACTCCAAACAAATTAAGTGAGGTCAAATCTAATATTTCCTATGAAAAATCTATATTACCTTCTTAAAAGTCTTATGCCCCAACAAATCAAGTAGAGTCAATTGCACCCCCAATTTATATGCTACATCCGCTCATGGGTAGCGGCACCATCTAAAACCGCGTTACTTGCAATTTTTATGTCCACAATAACATTAACATATGTTATTAAGAGATTTCACAACCACGATATTTGTAGTGACTGAAATAGCATCTATAATGCCCACAACCACAATAAAACCTAATATGACTGTAAATACGACGGGAATCGTAATTTAAATTTCTAATTTGGGGCCCATATTTTATATTCGCCCTAGGCCACCAAAAATCTAAGACCGGCCCTGACAACATGGGACTGTATTAATACCGCCCTTGAGCGTATCGATACGCCCTGCACTGCAAAACAAGTTTTAGTTGTTAAAAGCACAAATAACTCAACACTAGATGCATTTAACAAACATCTAAGCAAAATACAAGCACACATATGACTCAAGGCATCCATGGATATACATATAAAGCAATTTAAACAATTAACGATGCAACGACCAACAAGACAAGATTCTTAGAGAAAACAAGCATACATATCATTCACCAACATAGCCAAAAGCTAAACAAAAGCATAAATCAACAAGGTAAAAGGCAATACAAGCCCAAAACAACTAAGCAAACTTGTTTAAAGCAAGAGACATGCCAACAACACCTCAAAACATAAAGGTCCTATCCCATTGCTTAATATTAATTACTGAAGTCTAAACTCATACTTGAGAAAACCAAACTCCCTTGGATTCTCCCTTGTTCCCCGAGCTGCTCCGAAGGTCTAAGGGCCTCTATTGTTGGAAAAGAGAGCGTAAGCGTTTAAGCTTAGTGAGCGGTGCTCAAAACGGTAGCTACAACAATGTAGTTTTAAAACATTAGTTTGCTTGAAAACTAAAACCATTTCCAAATCATTTTCACATGCTTGAACACATAACAACATGCATTTACCTTCACGTTCATTTACCGAATGCAACCACAAGCCATAGGCTTACCACATGCTCATTCCCATAACGCAAGCAAAGTAATCAACAATGCATAAGCATAATAGAAGAAATCAACAACATGCTTAACATGAGAATTAAAGCATCATGGGTATATTAACATTCATCGTTTTTACTCAGATATGCGGATAGTTTCTTAAACCCACTAGACACTTCCGGTGGAATCTCACATCACCGTACTCACCCGTCTAGTAAAAACATAATTTCCGGTGGAATCTCACATCACCGTACTCCTTCTTAGTGGAATCTAACATCACTAAGGCCACGCGCGACTTTTACCTCGAGTGCACTCTAATCCTATTGATCGATCAATTATATCCGGTAAAAACTCAACACGTGCCAATATACTCATTCACAACCACAAGCATTACCGATGCTTGAACCACTTACCATGTCCAAACTTCCATGCAAGGAATGTACTCACGATGCAAGTATAAACACAAGTCATAAGTCTCAACATGTATAACAATGCAAACTAACACATTATCCACATGATATGTTCACATTGCATCAAGAATCATAAAACACAGATTAATTTCATAAAACCTTTAAAACTTACTCTTGAGCTTGGATTGGCCTTTCAAGCTCAATCCAAACTCCCACAACATTTCCTTAACCACGTTAAGGCCTTTAAAATCGATCCACTCATCAGCCAACACTCAAACGATGTCCAAGATGCCGAATCAAGCCTCTGAACTACCCGGATTCCCGTCCACGAAGCCTGTATCCAATTCCTCTGTTTTGAGCAACCCAAAACTGAACATTAGAACACCAATACACTCACAAACACAGCAAAAACCTGGAACTCAACAATCTTGCAACAACACACATCGATTCAAGCCCAAATTTCATCCAATTTCGTTCTAATGAAACCTCAAGCTGAACCCACCATTTCCAAACATCAAAACACACCCAATATCATCTAAAAACATCCCCAACAACAAGGGAACCATCAGCCATGATTTCTCCCCAAAACCAAGCCAAAAACTCAACCTTTTTCAACCCAAAAATCTCATTTTTAGACCCATTTCGGGTTTCCCCAAGTCCAACCATCATCCCAACATGTTTTACTACTCAAATCTTAAATTAAAGTACATATTTAACCATGGAAAAACAAACCCACGAAAATCCCATGAAAAATACTCATTTTTCCAACCCAAACCAAAAATGCATTTTTATGGGTTTAAAGGAAAGATTTTGATGAGAATAACTCAAATAAGTAGAAATCATAATAAGGAAGAAATTACCTTGAAGAAATCACTTGGATGAAATGTTGAAACCAATGGAACAATGAAATGGGTTTCCTTTGAAAAGATAACGTGACAAACAACTTTAGGAAGATGAGGGCATTTTCAAAAACCTTTTTCTTTAATTTCAAAATCCCCTTCTTACCCTTTTCTCTTTTAAAATACTTAATGTGTGTCAAAATAATTTTTCTCCAATTTAAATTTTAACCCGAATCGGTTTAACTAATATGATATCTCCCGGCCCTAAACTCGGGGCGTTACAAAATTCTACTCAAACTGAGTTTCCTACCTTTAATTAATGTAAAGTAAACAAGATATACTAAAAGTAAGATTCTAACTTTAAACCGAATCCTAAAAGAATTTGGATCACAACTCTAACAAATTGTTATATTTTGACTCAAATTCTAATTGGTAATTAAGTTGTGTTTTATTGTAATTCTAGTGGTCGAAGATTACTTAGTAATTAGGATTTACTTTAATGAGTAAATATCTATTTTAGGTAGGAGATATTATTGAATAAGGTTTCTTGGTGACCAAGTATTTGGGTCTATAAATATAGACTAGGTTTAACCTTTTGAATTACGAGAGAATGAGAGATAGAGAATTACTCTGGAGAGATGTAACCACTTTTAGGTTCTCTACAATTATTGTGACTACATTGTAGATATTAGTATTATAGGGATGTTGGGAAGAGCGTTTTAGTTCCATCGATTCATGGGATTTGTACACCGAGTTTTGGGATTACATGGGTTATCATGTATTTGTACCATTCGTGTTCTCTACGTTGATAGTAGATTGTTTGTTTCTCTCGTCTGTGGAAGTAGGCTGTGTTGAACCACATTAAATCTTGTCTTATGTGCATGTCTTGGTCTATGTTGCTATCGCTTTGGTTATTTTGCTGCATTCCAAATTCCTAGCACATAGAATAAAGAATAATTATAACTAGAAAGAAATTTTTTTGAATAAGTCCAGGCAAAACATATAGAGAACAAAGACAACAAGCATGAACAAAGTCATGAAAGAAATGAAAAAACAACAAACAAAACACAAAAACAAAGAAAACAGAACAAGAAACTTACCAATTTCTAAACCCAACAAGAAAACTGAGCAAGAACAGAGCCAACGCCATCAATCTTCAACCATATGATATTTCGGGGGTCATTGAAAGATAATGTGGTGGAATGCAACAAGACAACATCATCGACATTTATCGCTTTAAAGATCTAAGATCGCTGATGACAAATGTTCATCACAAAATGGGACAAAGCTGAAGATTCAAGGCGATGATTTTTCATTCGGTGAAAAAAGAGAGCCCGGACCATCATTGAAAAGTCGAAAACTAAAAAATTTGAAGTAATCAGACAAAACTCAGCAGAGAAACAAAATCAGGGAGGAGTCAGTTTCAACCGAGACCGAGAAAACCAGAAGCCCTCTTTTCTCTCATTCTCAACCCTACCTTCAAAGGGATCGAATAACCTTCACTCAAAAATAGACTAAGCTTAGACCTTGACCGTCGGGAAAATCAATCCCAACGAGAACAACCACCGAGAAAAAACAGAACAACCTCAAAAGAAAAGGAGACACAAACCAAAAAACACAGAGAAAGGGGATTGAGGGAGCCCGCCAAAAAAGGAAAATTTTAGGGTTCTAGTGAGAGGAAAATATAGAAGAGAGAGAAATATATTATATAGATATGTTTGACAACATAATGTAATTACATTTTAATTTCTCATGCCAGTTTGGTTGTATAAATTATATTATACAATTGTAAAAGTTTAAAATTTAAATAATATTAAGTAGAGTTATTATTTGATACACAAGTTGTGTAATAGTTACTCAACCTTTCCTATTTAAACTATAGTAATTTAAGCCTTACATCATAAATTTTAAATCTTAAACCCTAAATACATTTAACATCATATACTCTAAAAATAGACAAACTTGTGTATCAAATGATTTTTATGTTAGTTAGGACAAAAATTAACCTTACTTTTTAAAAGCATCATATATATAATGATTAATATTTAATTCCATCTGTCCATTTTACACCTATGATGTCCCTAATTAGTATAAAACTAACTAATTTTTGTATAGTATAAGCGAATCCTAACTACATATAATATAACAATGGTAGGAGGTAACAAAATCACAAAAAATAAACATTCAATACTCATAAATGGGTTATATTTTGATACACAAGCTGTGTAAAAAAATTTACACATCCCTTCGTATTTAAGCTATAAAATCTAAAACCTAATCCCTAGCCCTAACACACTAAATCCTAAAATCTTAAACCATAAACTCTAAACTCTAAATTCTAACCATAAACCTTACATTCTACACCTTAAACCCTAAACCACAACCTAAATCTCTAAACCATAAATTTTAAGGGCTTGTGTAAACTTTACACAAGCTTGTGTATCAAAGTATTTTTTAAACTAAATTATAAAATTACAATATATAAATGCTTAATATTTGATACACTGCCAATGTAAAAAAAGTTTACACAAGCATGTTTATTTTCAAGTCTAAATCTAAAATATAATTTTCTAACCTTAAAACCCTAAAAACGTAACCACAAACCCTAAACTCTAAACCCTAAATTCTAACTATAAATCATAAATTCTACACCCTACAACTTAAATCCCTAACCTCTAACCTCTAAACCCCTAAATAACCCCTTATGAAAATCTTATTTTTTTCTACCAGTGTGGAGAATAGTAATCCATATATAAACAAGTCGTTTATTGAATTTTGAATTTACCCCTGCATCAATACTTAGGTGTTCAAAAAAAAAAAAAAAAAAAGAAGTCCAACGTCAAACTATAATATATTATCTTTCAGCATCTGCTTACGGTCATCTAAATTAAATACGCAGTCCATCACTTTATTTTCATCCAATACTTTGTATTTTTGGTACTATACATTTTGCAATATTTCAAAGCTTTTCTCATCGAATTTCACGACAGAAAACGACTTTCCCAACCAACACACACGCTATAAAAATATTTATACAGTATTTTTAAGGTATATTATTTTTAAAATGTAAAAATACTTTATTTTACATTATTATTAAATAAAAATCAATTATAAAATAGTTTAATTACATTTCGATTTGATTCCACATATTTAATTGATTTGTTTCTCAACCCTAATTGTATTTGTACGTTGCTTGTAAAAATGACAACGATTTACAAGAGGGGATGAAAACGATGTCGTTTTCAGTTCTCTGGTCAACCAATTCCCTTTCCGCTCCATATGTTAAACCCTTATTCAAGCTCTTCATTCCATCAATGTCTAAGCCTTTTAGATTCGACGAGAAAAATCAAATTTGGAAGTAATGAACTGTAAAGCTGTTCAAAAGGGTCATTTTAAAAGGTTAGAAACCTTCAATTCTTCTCCTTTTTTTTCCTTCTTGCCTCGTATAACTCTTCTGAAGTGAAATTATATGTTAATAGGTTGTTTCTGTAGCTCAAAAAGTGGGTTTATCTTAAAATATGGAAGCGAAATATGTTGTTTTGGTGGGCATTTTTCTGCTGCTAGTTGTTGCCGATTGCTCTGGTGATGATTCAAAGGTGAGTTTCGTTAATAGATGGAGTTTATTTAATTGGTTAAGTTTGTTGATGGGATTAAGATAGTTTCTCATTGATGTTTGGTTTTAGGGAAATGGT
Source organism: Hibiscus tridactylites (assembly GCA_958450335.1). Taxonomy (NCBI): domain Eukaryota; kingdom Viridiplantae; phylum Streptophyta; class Magnoliopsida; order Malvales; family Malvaceae; genus Hibiscus; species Hibiscus tridactylites. Next base: position 75,758,548 of record OY288270.1, read on the forward strand.
AATGAAAAGACTGGTTTAGATCGAAAAGAAGATCCGGTTATAGAAAGGGGTGATTCTAAATCTATTCCGGATTCGATTAAAGATAATGGAAGAGATCAATCTGATGGATCGGAGAGGGGGGTTGATAATGATGCGAGTAATAGTGATTTGGACCGCCAATTGGATTCAAATGAAGGCAAGAATATGGTAAAGGATGGGAAGGAATTGAGTGGTGAAGTGAAAGGAAACACGAATAGTGGGAAAGATCACGGAGGAGATCAAGTTGATGGATCGAAAGGGGGTGCTGATAATGATGCAAGTAAGAGCGATTTAGACCAGCAATCGGGTTCGAATGAAGGCAAGAATTCGGTAAAGGATGGGAAACAATCTGGTGAAGTGAAAGGAAACACAAGTGGGAAAGATAAGGGAGTAGATCAAATTGATGGATCAAAAGGGGGTGCTGATAATGATGCAAGTAAGAGTGATTTGAACCAGCAATCGGGTTCAAATGAAGGTAAGAATTTGGTAAAGGATGGGAAAGAGTTGAGTGGTGAAGCAAACGGAAATAAGAACAGTGGGAAAGATGACGGAGGAGATCAAATTGATGGATCAAAAGGGGGTGCTGATAATGATGCAAGTAAGAGTGATTTGAACCAGCAATTAGGTTCGAATGAAGGTAAGAATTTGGTAAAGGATGGGAAACAATCGAGTGGTGAAGCAAACGGAAATGTAAACAGTGGGATAGATAACGGAGGAGATCAAATTGATGGATCAAAAGGGGGTGCTGATAATGATGCAAGCAAGAGCAATTTGAACCAGGAATCGGGTTCAAATGAAGGCAAGAATTTGATAAAGGATGGGAAACAATCGAGTGGTGAAGCAAAAGGAAATACAAACAGTGGGATAGATAACGGAGGAGATCAAATTGATGGATCAAAAGGGGGTGCTGATAATGATGCAAGCAAGAGCAATTTGAACCAGGAATCGGGTTCGAATGAAGGCAAGAATTTGGTAAAGGATGGGAAAGAATCGAGTGGTGAAACTAAAGGAAATACAAATAGTGGAAAAGATCACGAAGGAGATCAAATTGACGGATCAGAAGGGGGTGCTGATACTGATGCAAGTAAGAGTGATTTGAACCAACAGTCGGGCTCAAATGAAGGCAAGAATTTGGTTAAGGATAGGAAAGAATCGAGTGGTGAAGCAAAAGGAAATACAAATAGTGGGAAAGATCACGGAGGAGATCAAATTGATGGATCAAAAGGTGGTGCTGATAATGATGCAAGTAAGAGTGATTTGAACCAGAACTCAAGTTCGAATGAAGGCAAGAATTCATTAAAGGATGGGAAAGAATCAACAAATAGTAGGAAAGATAAGGGAGGCGATCAGATTGATGGATCAGAAAAAGGTCCAAAGAAAGTGAGTGAAGAGGAAGAGATTATACAGGGCTCAGTCCAACCACCGCCTCCGCTAAAAAGGAAAGATGGCTTTCAAGTTGCAGAATGTGATTCATCTAATATGTGTATGGATATGAATAAAAAATTTGCTGCCTGTTTGCGAGTTGCAGGAAATGGTAAGTGTCCTTTAACTCGATTTCATCGGCCGTAACATTTTTTTATTGCAGAATTTCATTAAAAAGGTTGCATGTTTCTAATAATAGAAAAGAGTATGGATGGATTTTCAGTATCGATATTGATCACATTAGACAATCTTTGACCGTTTTAACTTTTGTTTGCAACATTCCAGATTCTCCCAATCTGTTACTTCTGATTCAGAACAAGGGAAAAGGGCCTCTTAACCTTAAAATATCTGCTCCTCCTTTTGTTCAGTTAGAGGAAAAGGATGTTGAACTCGAAGAGAATCAAGATAAAAAGGTATTTGTAAACAACACTGCAAGTTATTAAGATCACAAATTGTTGCTCGTTTAAGGTCTTACTATGGCTTTTTGGTATAACTTAGTGCTTTGGATTATGTCTCGATTACTCGACTTGCAATCAGTTCTAATGACATTTAACACAAGCACACCTGAAAAGAAATTGGGTCGGAAGAAAGTAGATAAACTTTTGTAGCCATCATCCTTAACACATTTTTTTGTTTGAATATTTTTTTTTTCGTTTTAGATTTGAATACCACAAATACCCTTTTGCTACAGTCGCCTTTTGAAAAGCATGTATAGGTCCTCGAGCTTTCATCAGAGGGCCTTGCATGAACACTTGAACAGGCAATCCAATTACTGTGATATAACATGCTGTAACTAATGCAGGATATGAATTGTTTGTATAATCCTTACTAATTAATATGAAATGTCTATAATCAAGATATATTTTATGAAAAATGCTTTTATCTAATGGATAAAGGTACATAAATTTGCTAATAATTGGATAACTCGACCCCTTGCAAAAAGACTTTATTCTGCATGTGCTTCTATATGTTTCACCAATTGACATGATCTGTGATTTTCAAGTAGATAAGTCTTGATGATTAGGCTGTACAGATGGTGCTACCGTGAGCATTTCTTGCTTTATAAATGATACTGATAATATAAGAATGTTGTTCCGTTAAATACGTTTGTGCAGGTAAAGATTTCCATAAAGAGTTCCGGAACTGGAAACTTGATTGTCTTAAAGGATGGTACTGGAGAGTGCAGTATTGATTTCAAGGATTTGATTCCTCAGAATTCGGCCAAGTCATACGTAAACTTCTTGTCACTAACCCCTACGACAGCCTTTATATTCGCTGCTGCTATTCTGATTTTAGTGTCATGTTGGATGGGCAAGAGCTTTAGATGGAGGCAACTCGCCAAAAGTGGCCCGAAATACCAAAGGCTAGACGTGGGGCTGCCTGTATCTAACAAGGCAAGAAGAGAACCAGAGGTTAACGATGGTTGGGATAACAGCTGGGGTGATAACTGGGACGACGAGGAGGCACCGGTGACACCTTCAATGCCTAAAACTCCTAGCGTCTCCTCCAAAGGCCTTGCATCGCGACGATTGAACAAGGAAGGATGGAAGGACTAGTGTTGTTTTCATTTGCGTAAGCAACCGGAACCAGAGTGAGGGGTACATGGATATAGATTCTTGTTTAAATTAGACAGTTAGAGGTAGTCTTTTTTGTTTCTAAATTGGAATGGAAATGGAAACCTGAAGAAAAAAATAACACGACGGAGGGCTTCCACGATGTTATTAATGTTAGATTTGATCTATTTTATCTAATGAGTCCAGATGGGTTAGAGGAACACCCCATCTCACTATTTGCAATGAAATACTTCAAAACATGTTGCAATTAATTACTAGTAATAATTATTGCATAAAAGGCATAATTAAACTGTATAAATGAATATTATTAGTAGTTGAGTTAATTGTACCTCATTTAAAAGAAATTTTTAAATGTTTCAATTTCATCCCTAAACTATATATCTCATTTTAAAATGGTCTATGAGCTTTTGAATGTTTTCATTTTTATTCTCAAACTATGACCCTCATTTTAAATTGGTATCCAAACTTTTTAAATATTCTAATTTTATCCTCAAATTATCGTTTATACTGCATCATATTATTACATAATACACATCAATGTTTCATGACAATTAACATTTTTTATAATGGTTTTATTAACGAAATATTATTAGCTTATACTAATAATTTAGGGATGAAATTAAAACGCTCAAAAAATTTAAGGACCAATTTATAATGAGAGTCATAGTTTGAGGATGAAAATAAAACATTCAAAAGTTTGGGGGACCTATTTAGAATGAAGATCATAATTTAGAGATGAAATTAAAACATTAAAATTTAAGGACCAATTTAAAATGAGGACCATAATTTAAGGATATACGGTGCAGTTAACTCTTAGTAGTTTGGCTAGAACCTTTCAAAATGACACATTGATTTGGTGCGATGAACACTCAAGACAATACACAGCTCATAGTGGATACAAACACCTTTTACCATCCCCTTCAACTAATGATAGTGATCGTGCTTTGTTCAAAAAAGGTATGGCAATCTAATTGTCCAATTAAGATCACTATTCAGTGTTGGAAATTTATTAAGATTTTTAGGGATGTAAACGAACCGAACATTCAGCGAACCGTTCGTTTATTTATTAAACGAATGAACATGAACAAGATTTTTTGTTCGTTTAATTAAATGAATGAACACGAACAAATAGTTTGTTCGTTCATTTATGTTCGTGAACGTTCGGTAATCCGTTCATTTATGTTCATTTAACTTTATTCACATATGTCTAAGGGTGTTCATTATTCAGTTAAACCGAACTAACCGACCGAACCAAAACAAAATTAGTTAATCTATTAGATAATTTTAGGTTTCGGCTAATGATTAAGAGTTTTTCCAAATTTCAATTATCAATTAATTCGGTTTAAAATCGGTTAATTAATTGAATTAATTTATTCACATATGTCTAAGGGTGATCATTATTCACTTTACATTTTACAGGATCGCATGAAACCTGGAATCCCTCGTGCTATTCATTGGATCGCCCCTTCTTCTCCTCTTGTGAAGATTAATTTTGATTCTTGCTTTCGACAATATTTGTTTTCTGCTATTTCAGGAGATGTTATTCATGATTTCAATGGCCTCATTTTGGGGGCTAGATGCAAAATGAATTTCCACATTGCTTCCTCCTTTGCAGCAGCTATCAATGGGCTACAACTTACACTTGAGTTAGGCTTTCGATTCGTCATCCTTGAAGGGGATTCCAAGTCTGTTATCTCGAAAAAGAAGACTTTTATGAGATTAGTGCATTAATTTGAGATGCGAATAATTTATCGTGGGATTTCTCCCTTTGTTAGTTTCAATTCACCCCACGTAAAGGTAATCAGGTTAGTGTATGTTTATAGTCTGTTAGCTTAGTTGAGGCTTGTATATAAATATAATAGAGTTTGCACAGATAATTATGTTAATGAATGAAGCATTTCTTAAACTTAACATGGTATCAGACTTGGGTCACGTCTTTTGGGCCTCTCTTCTGACTTTCTTTTTCTTGGGCTTCATTCCTTAACTATTTTCTAATTCTTTATTTTCGATTTTCTTCGTTTCCCCTTTTTTTTGCTTTGTCTTTGCCTTTGCGATGTCGTTCGGTGTTGATTTCATTGATTTCAACCATATTCTGTACATGCATCCCTCTGACACGTCTGGCACGATGCTCATCTCTCAACCGCTTTTTTGCCTCGAGAATTACAGTGTTTGGAGTCGCTCGATGAAGATTGCCCTCTTAGCGAAGAATAAGATGAGGTTCGTCGATGGTTCTTGTCGCTAGAGCGATTACGATGAGGATTTGCATTCTCAGTGGAATAGGTGCAACGCTATTGTGTTTTCCTGGATCTTGAACACAGTTTCGAAGGACCTATCTACTAGCATCGTCTTTGCCTCTAGTGCCGCGTTAGGCTGGAAAGACTTGAAGGAACGCTTTGATAAGATTGACAGCTCTTAGATTTTTTTCTGCATCAGGAGATTGTGACACTTTGCCAAGGAGAATCGACAATTTTAGGTTACTTTACTCGTCTGAAATTATTATGGGATGAATATGAGGTTCTTATTCCTTTTACTTCTTGCAATTGTGAAGTATCTCAATAGAACTTGAAGCATCTCATTCAACAAAAGCTTTTCCAGTTTCTAATGGATTTAAATGATTCTTATGTTGCTCTTCGAAGTCAAATTTTATGCAGTCGCTTCCTTCGGTAAATTAAAGCCTATTCGATGATAGTTCAAGAGGAGTCCCAACGATCTCAACTTGCTGCAATTGGTGCACCTGCTTCAATATTTTTGCTCTCTAATTCCTCGTTTGGCTCATCTAATCGTCGTCGCTTCACTGGCAATTGCGATTGTTGCAAGATTAAGGGCCATCGCAAAGATTGGTGATATCGCTTAATTGGCTTTCCTCCTAGCTTCAAGTTCAAAAAATGAAAGGATGTCAATGTCGCTACTGTTCTTAGCTCCAATCCCTCTCTTGAGCAGACAATTGCTTCCGATTCTCCTCAGATGTAGCTTCCATCTGCTCCCACTCTCACTCAGGAGCAATATCAACAAATTCTTAATTTGTTGAACAAACCTCTCAATGCAGATGCGACAATCAATCTTGTAGGTATGATCAATAATGATTCATTTGTTCACACTGCTTCCCTGAACTGGATTATAAACACGGAAACAATAGACCATATATTATCTAATTTTCAAAGTCTGAATTTTCCTACTCCCTATCCTTCTCGTTCTGTTCACCTACCATATGGTAAAATTTTCCTTATTAATCACCTTGGTTCTTATTGTTTAACCCCCCGATTATACTCTTCATAATTTTCTTTTTGTTCCAAACTTTACCCACAATTTATGTTGCGTGTAAATAGTACCCCGCAATTGTGCAAGTATACACGTCGCAAGTAATAAAGTGATAAGTATAGAATATCGTCTCCACAAGAATTGGTACTCATCTTTTGGTCCTATACTCTCGCACTGCAAAACAAATTAAGTAAAAACACAAATAAGTGATATGAAAAGTTTTATCTAACTAAAAAATATAAGATAAATAGATAGGACGAATAAGAGAGAAGAGTAGGCCGGGTTAAGTTGCGTCGTAGTGTGGAATCCAATTGACTTGTCTCCATCTTTGCATGCAACGAACACAGTGATGCCCCGGCAATGACGTCCCTGTCGCGGCTGCAATGGTTGAAGTTTCTGCCGCGACAATCACTTGCTCTTGGCAGATGCTGTTAAGGTTCGGCAAAGCGTCATTTGATGGTTCCTTCTTATCCTTAAGCTCAGAACACTGGTTGATGAATGAACCTTGATGATACCTCCCGGCGTGAACCAAAGACAAACACCAATGATGTTTATGCTTCTCTTAGCCACTGAAACTCTTAACATATCCCTAGGCCGAGTTAGCTAACACCACGTGGGGTGATAATTGTGCTTATTCGTTTCGTGAGTTCAACTCTCATGATATTGAACAAATAGATAACCTCACAAACCTTCTCCCGAATAGAATGCAAGAATGACTAAAACCAAGAATAAGCAAACCTTAACTTTAATGCATTAAAAACTTAAACAAAATACAATTGTTTTCCCACAACTATTAAACAAAATAATCATAGCCTAAGAACTAGAACATGCTAAGCCTCTTAAACTCCCAATATTCGACATCTCTCCTCTTGACCGAAGGGTCCTTTATATAGGAGGAGGTGTAGGGCAAAGTCCTTGGATAAGAAGTTAAGTTGGAGTTGGACTTGTCTTCATTAAAAAGGCGAATCTCTTTAATTTAATGCATTTAATCCTCTTTGGCCGAATTCCACCTTTAACCTTTATTCCATGCTTTCGTCATCTTCTCATGCTCTGATCGCCATGCAAAGTGTGTAGAAAAATTCAGCGTTTACAGCTCTGCAAGTTGGCTGCCACTTTTCCCATTTTTCCCTCTGGCGGAATGCTGCCACGGCCTAGCCTTTTGCTGCCTCGGTATTGGTCTACTCTGCTCCGCAAGGCTTCATCAGTTTCTCTCAGTAGAAGCTGTCATGTGGCTTGGCTCGATCATGGTCTGTTGTCTGCTAATTTTGCCTCATCTTCCCTCCTGCTTTCTGTGATGTGGCGGCATCTACCTGCTCAGTAGTGTACAATCTGCAAAAATACCAATCATGCATTAAATAGTACCTTTTTTTATAGAATAAGCAGAATATAAGGCTTAAAGGCATACATAATGAAATCTATGCATGAAAGGCCATAATGCATCTCAAATGGGTGTAGGTTGAGTGATAATTGTCATGTGAAAGGGGTCAAAATATAGGACTTTTGGGCACTTATCACACCCCCAAACTCGAACTATTACTTGTCCTCATGCAATGCAAACCATCAATTGTCAAACCTTAGTTTTTATAAACTGTCTCCTTGGTCTTACTTTTCCTTCTCTCTTCAAACCATGGCAAAGAACGTTTCGACCCTTGAATCTTTGGAGGCCTTAGGAATTTCCTGGAGTCAAACTATAAGATTTGTGAGTGTGTCCACGTATTGTGAACAAGATGATTACAAGGATTCTAAGTAAACACTTAAGCATTAACTTACTTAACTTGGGTAATTAGATTTTTTTAGCAACCTAACCAACTAGAGCCAATTTCGGGCACCTCTAGTGATTAGCCTAAAGCCGGTTTCGGGCACCTCTAGGGCTTTCTTAAGCTAGAGCCAATGGTGGGCACCTCTAACTTTTACCCAATTTTTTAAGCTAGTCTATGTCTTAAGTGTACTAGAATTCCTTAAATCATGCAAGTCACAAAGGTGTTTAAAGTTCTAATCTCATAGTGTGGTCCTAAGTTATCTTCATTTAAGCATCCTAAAAATAAATGCTCTAAACAGTTCTAAACAATGGTAAGAAGAGAGAGTTCTATTGCCAAGAAAGGAGATTTAATTAAAACTAAACTATGGCAATTGATAGAAAGTACTGTCGTGACATGCTATATCGAGTAAAGGCAATGCAGTAAGTAAAAAAAATGACAGTTATGAACAAAACTGCAATTATATTAAATTGTCGCAGCATGGCAGTGCCTCAGCCTCTTAACCTACACCCCTAAACTCGAACCAAGCATTGCCCCCAATGTTTTACAATGCATACATAAGATAAAAAAAATCAATTCACAAAATATAAGGGCATAAACAAAATAAGCAGCAAAAAAGGAAGAGGAATTTAAATGGATTGTGAGTTAGAAGTATCATCTTCCTCGTCACTGTCAGACTGTAAAATCAGCCTCTTCGGCTTTGATGTTGCTCGCTTGGTTCTTTTTGATTCTCGGGGGTTGGGTGTGTGTTGAGGGAATGGGTTCTTCTTCGTTGCCGTGACATGAGTAGTAGGCCCTGCCGAGGCACGCGCTTCAAGAGTTGCCGAGGCATCTAGTATTGTCGAGGCATGCACCGTCTCGTCCGTTTTGGCAGCGGTTTTGGGACAGATGTATGCTCCTTTGGGTGAGCTCGGGCTTGCCATGGTTTTGAGGTTCTTGGCCATGGTGGTTTTGTTTATTGATTTGAAAAACAAAGAAAACATGAAAACTAATTATGCTAAAGAAAAATAAATTATCTCCTAAAATAACCGAAAATAAAATAAAGGTTCAAAAATTAAAAACGAAAAATTAAAAATTCTTAGAAAGAGCATTTTCATGCATCTTCTAAGGTTACTGCATATCTGAGGAAGCTTGAGGAGGGTCGTTTCCGATACTTCTTATAGTCCATCTGCACCCTCCATCGAGTGGCAATATTTCCCAAAAAGAGTTGGGCCAATGTGCTCGCAGCTACTCCCTTTGGCGTTACCATGGTGGATGCATCTTTCTTTCGTGTTCCCTTGCAGTCCATGTATACGCTCAACCTTGGGACTTTTTCTGAAGGCATGAATAAATTATTAAGAAAAAATTAAATCAATATCCAACCATTTACTTACCTCATTCTCGTCGGAATCCATTATGGTTGGATTTAGCCTTCGTTGTCGTGGCAATTGCTTCGGCAACCAATTGTCGTGGCAATCTTCTACCATAATTCGGTGCAAGTTAAGAGAAAATGCAATTTTCTAAAAAGCTTTGTGGATCCAAACCCCGTTTTCTTTAGGCCCCTCGAACATCTCCATCGGTAGAGATTTTGTTGGCTTCAATTCTACCAACGTTGGTTCCTCAAAGAATACCTGCAATGGAAGAGGTGAGTTTTTAAAGAATTCAAAAGGTTCAACCATTACCTGCTCATATTCCATTAGCAAAGTATTGTCATCTTGTTGATGTGGAAGAGGTCGAACATCCTCAATCTTTTCATTTGTTTGAGACTTGATTGATGGAATTGCCGAGGCATCAGGTCTTGCCAAGGTATGTGTAGTTGCCGAGGCATGTAGTGCCGTCGTGGCATATGGTGTTGTTGTGGCATTTGCCATACTTTTCTCATCGTGTCTAAGTGTTGTTGCGACATTGTTCTGATCAGGCTCCTCAATCACTGCCAAGGCAATTCATTGCATAGGCTCATCATGTGTTGGGTAGTTTCTCTCATTGGCATCCTTTCTACTTGGAGGTTTTAGTTGTTCCCCACACATAGGGGATCTCTCTTCTTATTGCTCCTCATCATCTTGCCTTGGGACTTCAGTATCCCTGGGAATGGGTTGTTGGTGCATGTTCTCCATGGCATATGTAGATATCTTCAATCGATCTTCTGTTTTTCTCACGAGTCCAGCCATCATGGCAATGCACACATCCATAGAATTTAATAGCTCTTGACGAGGACTACCTTGCCATGACATATCTGTTGCCGTGACACTCTACTGTTGATAAAGAGTACTTTGCCAAGGCATGTCTGCTGCTGAGGCATTACATTGCCAAGGCATGTCTCTTGTTGCAGCAAAATTGTTATGGTAAAAAAAATTGAGCAATCTAATCATACCATGAAGGATTTTGTTGTTGGTTCCATCAATGGACCTCCTTGTAGTCATATGCACCGAAAAGATGATGGCAATTTTCAAACACATGATTTTCTCCACACATAGCACAAGCGTTTTCCACGATATATGCTTTTCTCGGTTGATTCATCTCTTCTAACATCCACTCTCGAATAGTTTTGCTTTTATTTCTCGACATGTTGATGTCCCTTAACTTGTAGCGCACCTGGATTTTTTTATAAAACAAATAAAAAGAAAAGTTAGTAAAACTAATAAACTAAATAAAAATAAAAGACTGCAAGAAAATAAAAACAAAAGTTGCCAATCACTGGCAACGGCGCCAAAAACTCGTTGCGTGTAAATAGTGCCCCGCAATTGTACAAGTACACACGCCGCAAGTAATAAAGTGATAAGTATAGAGTATCGTCTCCACATGGATTGGTACTCATCTTTTTGTCCTATCTTCTCGCACTACAAAACAAATTAAGTAAAAACACAGATAAGTGATATGAAGAGTTTTATCTAACTAAAAAATATAAGATAAATAAATAAGACGAATAAGAAAGAAGAGTAGGCCGGATTAAGTTGCATCGTAGTGTGGAATCCAATTGACTTGTCTCCGTCTTTGCATTCAACGAACACAGTGATGCCCTGGCAGTGACGTACCTATCGCAACCGCAATGATTGACGTTTTTGCCGCATCAATCCCTTGCTCTTGGCAGATGCTGTTAAGGTTCGGCAAAGCATCATTTGATGGTTCCTTCTTATCCTTAAGCTCAGAACACTGGTTGATGAATGAACCTTGATGATACCTCCCGGCGTGAACCAAAGACAAACACCAATGATGTTTACGCTTCTCTTAGCCGCTGAAACTCTTAACATATCCCTAGGCCGAGTTAGCTAACACCACGTGGGGTGATAATTGTGCTTATTCGTTTCTTGAGTTCAACTCTCATGATATTGAACAAATAGATAACCTCACAAACCTTCTCCCGAATAGAATGCAAGAATGATTAAAACCAAGAATAAGCAAACCTTAACTTTAATGCATTAAAAACTTAAACAAAATACAATTGTTTTCCCACAACTATTAAACAAAATAATCATAGCCTAAGAACTAGAACATGCTAAGCCTCTTAAACTCCCAATATTCGACATCTCTCCTCTTGACCGAAGGGTCCTTTATATAGGAGGAGGTGTAGGGAAAAGTCCTTGGATATGAAGTTAAGTTGGAGTTGGACTTGTCTTCATTAAAAAGGTGAATCTATTTAATTTAATGCATTTAATCTTCTTTGGCCGAATTCCACCTTTAACCTTCCTTCCATGATTTCGTCATCTTCCCATGCTTTGATCGCCATGCAAAGTGTGGAGAAAAATTCAGCGTTTACAGCTTTGCAAGTTGGCTGCCACTTTGCCTATTTTCCCCTCTTGCAGAATGCTGCCGCAGCCTGGCCTTTTGCTGCCTCGACACTGGTCTACTCTGCTCCGCAAGGCTTCATCAGTTTCCCTCAGTAGAAGATGTCATGTGGCTTGGCTTGATCAAGGTCTGTTGTTTGCTAATTCTGCCTCATCTTCCCTCATGCTTTCTTTGATGTGGCGGAACCTACCTGCTCCAACAGTGTACAAACTGCAAAAATACCAATCATGCATTAAATAATACTTTTTTCATAGAATAAGCAAAATATAAAGCTCAAAGGCATAAATGATGAAATCTATGCATGAAAGACCATAATGCAGCTCAAATGGGTGTAGGTTGAGTGATAATTGCCATGTGAAAGGGGTCAAAATATAAGACTGTTAGGCACTTATCAATTTACTCTCTATTTTTAAACTTACTCATGATCACATTGTTTTCTCACATTTTATCCTGTTTTTGTATTATACAGGATCTCTCTACTGGAAGGATGAAGGGGATTGGTAAGTATTTCAAGGGATTGTATTTTTTGAGTCTTCTCAACAGTCTGGTTTGTTCAATTTAGATTTTCATTTACCTTCTCAATCTGCTTCATGTGTTCAGTTGCCTTATCATGATTCTACTATTTGTATGTCTTCTTCTATTTCTACTTGTACTTGTCATGCTCGTTTGGGGCATGCTTCCCTTTCTAAGATAAATAAATTGAAATTTTTGCCTCCTGTTAAACTTGACTCTTATTCTGTTCATAAGTGTACTTTGTGTCTTTTAGCTAAGCAAACTTGATTTCCATTCCCTTCTAGTGTTTCTAGGGCCACTGCTCTTTTTTCTCTCATTCACATTGATCTTTGGGGTCCTTATTGTGTCTCTACTCACAGTGGATGTAGGTTTTTTCTTATAATTGTGGATGACTTCTCCCGAATGACTTGGCTTTACCCGTTGAAGCATAAACATGATGACATTTCTTCCCTTAAACAATTATTTCCTTTTGATCAATACTCAGTTTTCTGCTCATGTCAAGATTGTTATGAGTGATAATGGGATTGAGTTTTTCAACTCTGAGGTAATCAACTTTTTACTTCTCTTGGCATCATACATCAAAGCTCTTGTGTTGCAACTTCTTATCAAAATGGGGTAGCTTAATGCAAACACAAGTATATTTTAGAGGTTGCTAGAGCCTTGCATTTTCATTCTAAGGTTCCTCTCAAATTTTGGGGTGAGTGTGTCCAAACTGCTTGCTACCTTATTAACAGATTACCCACTGTTGTTCTTAATTGGAAGTCTCCCTTTGAGCTTCTTTATAACAAAGTCCCTAATCTCTCTCACCTTAGAGTTTTTGACTGTTTGTGTTATGCCACTAAACCTCGCTTTACATACAAGTTCTCTTCCAAATCTATTCCTTCTGTGTTTTTGGGTTACTCCCTTACTCAAAAGGGGTATATCTTGTTTGATCTTGAGTAGAAAACTTTTTTGTTAACCGTGATGTTATTTTATATGAGGATGTTTTTCCTTTCCATTTTCCATCCTCTGACTCTCCTTATTTTTTCCCTCCTAAACCTTATGTTCTAGATTTTAAGTTTCTTGTTATTTTTCCTTCCTCATCTTCTAGTAGTTCTCCACCACAAACACCACCACCAAATGATTCATCCTCAACTACTTCACTTCCACCAACTGATCCACCACCAAATGATTCATCCTCCACTGATTCATTTTCACCAATTGATCCACCACCAGCACCTCTTGATTCGCATCCATCTCATGCTTCAACAGTTCATTCTGGTCATTCTACTCCTACTTCTTTACCTTATCGTATTATTAATCTCGTGTCTCAGCCTATTCAAACTTCTTCTCGAGTTTCTAAACCTCCTTTATAGTTAAGTGATTACATTTCTCGTGTTTCTTCATGCTAATCACCTTCTCTTCCAGGTAAGTACCCTGTCTCTCAGTATATATCTTATTTTAACCTACATGTTCATTCTTAGTCTTATATTCTTTCTACCTCTCAGTTACTTGAACCTAAATCCTATGCTGAAGCTAAACATGACCCAAACTGGATAAAAGCTATGACCAAGGAAATTCAGGCTTTAGAATTGAATAATACTTGGTCTATTGTTTCTTTGCCTCCTTGTAAGGTATACATTGGGTGCAAGTGGGTCTTTAGGATCAAGTATAAGGCTAATGGTGATATTGAAAGATTTAAGGCTCGGTTTGTTGCCAAGGGCTACAATCAGATAGAAGGGGTTGACTTTGTGGAGACTTTCTCTCATGTTGCCATGATCACTATTATTCGTTGTGTGCTTGCTCTTGCTTACATTTCTTCTTGGCCTTTATGGAAAATGGATGTCCACAATGCGTTTCTTCAAGGAGATTTTGTAACCCTCTCGTCCCGGTCTGGACGCTTGACCGACCCGAGTGGGCTACACGGGGATAACCGAGGCGAAACCCGTTAAGGCTCCACTTCGGTTACCGGCCCAAGGAAAACTTTTTCATTAATTATCTTCTCTAGATGCTTTATTATATATATCCTATGAAAATAAACAACAGCGGAAGCAACAAGCAAGGCGAACAAACGAACATACGACATAAAACAGCCCATTTTATTCTTATACAGCAGGCCGTATCGGAACGCCCATAGGGTGTTTCGATACGCCTTGACTAGGTCAACGACCCAAGGTCAACTCAGGGAGACCGTATCGGTACACAGGCTGACCGTACCGATACGCCCCGACTGGTCAACTTCTCACGGCCAACGATACAAGACCGTATCGATACACCCTAGACCCGTATCGGTACACCAAAATCTCGTTAAAAACTCGAATTTCCAGAGAGGATTTGGCGTATCGGTACGCTAGGCCAAACTTGAGTCCCAAAGTGTAGGACCGTATCGATACGGCCCTTGGGCGTACCGATACGCCCTGTACTGCAATACCCAAATTTGTAGCCTAAGACTCCAAAACACGACTCTAGATGCAATTTAAGACTTCCCTAGCCACATACAAACATACATACAACACTTAACAACCAAGATCTCAGCATACGAGGCATTCAAGGCTAACAAGGAACATACATCCAAGGATTCAAGCATTTACTCAAAATGAGACATACATAGCACATATAAGGTTCATGCCTTAAACATCCATACATGAAGCATTCATGGTAAGCACTTAAACATGTCTTGCAATCCAAACATGGCATCAACAAGCCACACCAACATCAACATATTAAGGAGTCTAAACATGCTCCTAAACAACCAACAACATCCATCAAAAGCACAAATCCCATTGCTTGACTATTACATGTTCATAACTTAAAAATCCATACTTGATAAACTCAAAAGCCAACTAGCACACATGGAGGCCCTCCTCTTGCACTAGCAACCCACGAACTACGGATCTGCATTGTCGAACAAAAGAGAGCGTAAGCATAAATCTTAGTGAGGGTAAGCTCATAAAACAAACCTCGACAATGCAGGGTCCAAGCACGAGCACAACCAAGGTAGAATGCATGATCTTACCTTCGATCCACATGAGCCAAAATATACATGATGCATGAACATATATTTAATATTATGCCATGCTCATCAAGTCCATAACCACATCATGTGTAAACACATATACCAATCCATATAGGAATCACATAACATATCATATTGGCACCTAGCTATGACTCGAATACGCGGATAAGCGTTGGAACTCACATCCAACAACAACCTTTACCTTACGGTGGGATTACACTCATCACCGTTCACGCGGAGGGGATTCCACTCAGCCTCACGCCCTGTCGATGGGATTACACTCATCACCGACTAACATATACAAGAAGATTTTCCGGGCGAACCCGTACTCCATCTTGATGACTACCATCACCAAGACCACGCGCGCAGACTCACATGTGCACACTAACATCCTAATGATCGATCATTTGTGCCCAAGCATACTAGTGACAATATTAAACATAATTCACAACCTTTCACAACATCATTACATATCCACTTCCGTGCTTAGCACGTACTCACCATGATTAACATCATGCACAATCCACAATCCAAACCACATGCATATATCAATGCATCAAACCATGCCTCAACAACATGTATAACACAATATACATAAACACCATAATCACAATTAAACATGAGGCATCCACAACATATAAAGATCAACCATAGTCTCTAGCTAAAGCTTGGGATTAGACTACCAATTTAATCCAAACTCTAGGTGGGTCTACCAAGCCCAACCTAGTCCACATGCTTGAACCAATACTCGAAAACCATTTAAAAACATTTAACCACTCACCGACTATTCCAAGCTCAACCCACTAGCCGATCAAGCTCCCAATGATTTCAGATTTGTTCCCGAGGCTTCACCAACACAATTTCTTGCTTCTAATCATCTCAGCACAATCAAAACAACCCCAAATCAGTTCACACATCAAAGTAGCAAACCCGGAACACTAATCAAGCATAAAAACACAAGATTTTCAAGCTAGGAACAACCCCAAAACCCCAATCCCGAGCATAAAACACCTTCTCACCCACTGAGAACCTGATCTTTTTTCTCTTCAAATCTGTGTAAGACTTCTGACGATCGGAAGCTGCTTTCAAACGATCACAAATCAACTTCACTTTCTCAGTAGTCCCTTAAGCAAATCTCGCATAGGTAACAACCTGCTTCAGCCCAACAGATCGGAGTCCTACATCGTCTACTATACAAAGCCTCATAAGGAGCCATCTGTATACTAGCCTGGTAATTGTTGTTGCAAGGAAACTCAACTAAGGGCAAGTGCTTCTCCCAAGAACCCTAGAAGCCAATCACACAACAACGAAGCATATCCTCTAAAATTTGAATCACTCGCTCTGACTGTCCATCTGACTACGGATGATAAGAAGTACTGAAATGCAAACAGCTACCTAGGGCACTATGCAAACAACTCCAGAACCTCGAAGTGAATCTCGGATCTCTGTCTGAAACAATAGACTTCGGAACTTCATGAAGTCTCACAATCTCGCGAATGTACAAATTCGCCAACTTATCTAAAGAATCTGTAGTGTTCACTGCTAAGAAGTGGGCACACTTCGTAAATCTATCAACAATCACCCAAACAGAATTCTTCTTCGAAGGAGACAATGGTAACCCCGACACAAAGTTCATAGTGATCCTCTCCCATTTCCATTTTGGAATCTTCAAAGGCTGTAACAAACCTGAGGGAACCTGATGTTCTGCCTTCACTCTCTGATAAACCATGCAACAGCTCACATACTCGGCTACATCCATCTTCAACCCAACCCAGAAGTAATCATTCTTCAAGTCACGGTACATCTTCGTGCTAGCCGGATGCATTGAAAAGGGACTCTAATGTGCTTCGCTCAGAATCAGACGTCTCAACTCAACATCTTCTGGTACAACAACTCTGTCTCTGAAACACAACACATTCTCACCACTGAAACTATACTCATTCGGTCTACCTTCGGCTATGTCCTGAACATGAGGAACTAAAGACACATCTTGCAACTGCTTCTCTCTGATCAACTGAATCAAAGAAGGCTTCACTTGCAACTCTGTGATCAAACCACCATCATCAGATACACTCAATCTAGCAAACATAGCTCGCAACTCAACTGCAACTTTTCTACTCAAAGCATCAGCTACTACATTTGCCTTACCCGGATGGTACTCAGTAGTCAAATCATAATCTTTCAACAACTCAAGCCATCTTCTCTGTCTTAAGTTCAACTCTCTCTAAGTCATCAAATACTTCAAGCTCTTACGATCGGTGTAAACTATACACTTATCACCATACAAGTAATGACGCCAAATCTTCAATGCAAACACAACTGCGGCTAACTCTATATCATGAGTAGGATAGTTCTTCTTATGTACCTTCAATTGTCTCGAAGCATAGGCAACAACTCTCCTCTCTTGCGTCAGAACACAACCTAAACCTATGTAGGAAGCATCACTATAGATCACAAATTCTTTACCTGAAACTGGTTGCACTAACACTGGAGCATTCATCAAAGCTTCTTTCAATTTCTCAAAAGCCTTCTGTCTCGCATCTAACCACTCAAACTTAACTCCTTTTTGCAACAATTTAGTCAACGGAGCAGCTACTCTAGAGAAACCATCAACAAATCTCCTATAGTAACCAGCTAATCCTAGGAAACTCTTAATCTCAATCACTGACTTAGGTTGTTTCCACTCAACAATAGCCTCAATCTTCATCAGATCAACACGGATACCTTCAGCTGACAGAACATGGCCAAGAAATACAACCTCTCGAATCCAGAACTCACATTTGCTCAATTTTGCATACAACTGATTACTCATCAATCTCTGTAAAACAAGTCTCAAGTGCTCATCATGCTCTTCTTCCGATCTCGAGTACACAAGGATGTCATATATGAAAACAACTACAAACCGGTCTAGATAGTCTCTGAAAATTCTGTTCATCATATCCATGAAAGTTGTAGGTGCATTCGTGAGCCCAAACAACATCACAAGGAACTCATAGTGACCATATCTAGTCCTAAATGTTGTCTTCGGAATATCACACTCTTTCACTTTCAACTAATAGTACCCTGATCTCAAATCTATCTTCGAAAACACTAAGGCACCTCTCAACTGATCAAACAAGTCATCTATACGAGGCAACGAATACTTGTTCTTCACAGTCAACTGATTCAACTGCCTGTAGTCAATACACATTCGCATGCTGCCATCTTTTTTCTTTACAAACAACACAGAAGCACCCCAAGGTGAACTACTAGGCCTAATAAAACCACGGTCTAACAACTCTTGAATCTGACTCTTCAATTCGTTCAACTCTTTCGGAGCCACACGGTACGGAGCAATAGAAACTGGAGTAGACCCTAAAACATTCTCAATCACAAACTCTACATCTCTGTCAGGAGGCAAACCTAGTAACTCTTCAGGAAACACATCCGGAAAATCACAAATTGTTTTGATATCTTTCGGTCTAACCTCACTCATAATCGGATTCAAAACATATGCTAAGTAAGCCCGACATCCGGAATCTATCAAACTATGAGCCTCTAAAGCTGACACCATATTCGACAAGAACTTAATGTTCTCACCTACTACTACTACCTCATAGTCATCAGAAAGCTTCAAGGAAATCCTCTTCATCTCAAAATCTACACTAGCTATATGCTCAACCAACCAATCCATACCCAAAATAATATCAAAACCATAGAAAGGAAGCTCTATCATATCAACGGGAAACACATGACCCTGAATCTTTAGCGGACACCTCTTATACATTCGTCTAACTACAATTGTCTCACCAAAGGAACTAGTCACATGCATACCTACATCTAAGATCTCAACAGGTATGTCTAACTTCTTTGCATGCTCACTCAAAATATAAGAATGCGTAGAACCCGAATCAACCAAGGAAAGCAAAGACATAGACTGTAACTCAAAATTACTTGCTATTACATCAGTGTCATTCCCGGCCTCTCTCTGAGCATAGACTCTCGTTGGTCCACCTGCCTCTGGCTGTACTTCCACAACATGAGCAAGGTTCCTCTGAGCCTCTATCCTAGGAGCATCAGCCCTCGACTGGAAGTAGCCACGACTATGCCCACGGCCTCTCTGATAATCTATCGCTCTCGTAGGAGCCTATGCTATGTTCGATGCCTGTGCCGCCTGATGCGGACACTCTCTCCTAAAGTGGTCCCTCGAACCACAGTTCCAACAAGCATGGAAGTTACCCCAACACTCTCCTAAATGTTGTCTCCCACAACGTGTGCACTCGGGCAAACGCTCTCTAGATCTATGGCCCTGGTGGCCTCTACCATGGTGGCCACTGCCACGCCTATGGTCAAACTGATTTCCACTGCCTCGATGCCTCTTGGCATCACCACGATCAAAGTTGTTATTCCTCTTTCTAGAACTAGACCCTCATGAACGCTTGGTCAGCCCCAAGCTATGCTCAATGTCCTTGGCCCTAGCAACCAAGACATCAAAATCTGAATAATCTGAAGCTAAGGTATACCGCTTAACTTCCTCATGAAGCTTATATATGAATCAGTTGCAATGGTCCCTCTCTATAGGAACCAACTCTGGAGCGTACTGACTCAAACGGACAAAACGAATCTCATAGTCAGACACTGAAGCATCTCCCTGAACAAGAGCCATGAGCTCTTGCTTCTTCTCATCAAGATATCTCGGCCCCAAGTATCTCTTTTGGAAAGCAGACTCAAAGAAATCCCAACCAATCTCAGCCTCAGGAACTCCAGTCGTAATGGTGACCCACCAGGTGTAGGCATCACCCTGAAGTAGAGAAACCACACAACCCAACTTACGGACACCAACACAACCCATCTGAGCTAAGATACGGACTGTCTTCTCTAACCACAACTCAGACCTCTCCGGTGTAGATCCTCTGAACTCTTCAGCCCCTAGGCTACGGAGCCTCTCTAACGGTAAACTAGTATCATCACCTCTAGGCTGAGCTGCAACCTGAGCTCCGGCAACTGCAGCCTGAAATGCCCCCGCTATAGCTTGTACAAGCGGAGCCATATATATTCCGGCAGGACCTTGGCCACCCTGACCAACCTGAGGTCCTGCTCCCTCAACTCCAGCCTCGCCTCCCGCTTCAGGCTGAGGAGGTGGTGGTGGTGGTGGAGCTCCAACTCCAGCAGCAGGCTCTTCCACATGAGCCTTTACTCCAACCACCGGCTCATTAACATGAGCCGCAACCCGAGGTTCTTGACGAACCATCCTCGGTCTACCTCTAGGCCTCGACATACCCACTCACAGATAACAACTACAACAACAACAACAACAACATACAAAGATTAGGTTAGCAAGGGCAAGGGTCCAAGTGGCTCAAGTATGTTCCCTCACTTAAAAATCCTTTTTTCGATGTAATAGAAGCAATGGGACTCTACTCAACATGCTTCAAACAACATATATGTTCAAACAAGCATACATCAAGGCATACTTGATAAACAAGCAAACATACTTACATGACAAGCAAACACCGTGCATTTTCAATATAAGAACTTAACTTACCTCACTTACCTGCCCAAGGTCTCGGAAACCTTAGGCTCTGATACCAACAAGTGTAACCCCATCGTCTCGGTCCGGACGCTTGACCGATCTGAGTGGGCTACACGGGAATAACCGATGCGAAACCCGTTAAGGCTCCACTTCGGTTACCGACCCAAGGAAAACTTATTCATTAATTATCTTCTCTAGATGCTTTATTATATATATCCTATGTGAATAAACGACAGCGGAAGCAACAAGCAAGGCGAACAAACGAACATACGACATAAAATAGCCCATTTTATTCTTATACAACAGGCCGTGTCGGAACGCCCATAGGGTGTTTCGATACGCCTTGACTAGGTCAACGGCCCAAGGTCAACTCAGGGAGACCGTATTGGTACACATATTGACTGTACCGATACGCCCCGACTGGTCAACTTCTCACGGTCAACGATACAAGACTGTATTGATACACCCTAGACCCGTACCGGTACGCCAAAATCACGTTAAAAACTCAGATTTTCAGAGAGAATTTGGCGTATCGATACGCCCTCGTGTATCGGTACGCTAGGCCAAACTTGAGTCCCAAAGTGTAGGACTGTATCGATACGGCCCTTGGGCATACCGATACGCCCTGCACTGTAATACCCAAATTTGTAGCCTAAGACTCCAAAGCACGACTCTAGATGCAATTTAAGACTTCCCTAGCCACATACAAACATACATACAACACTTAACAACAAAATATCAGCATACGAGGCATTCAAGGCTAACAAGGAACATACATCCAAGGATTCAAGCATTTACTCAAAAGGAGACATACAAAGCACATATAAGGTTCATGCCTTAAACATCCATACATGAAGCATTCATGGTAAGCACTTAAACATGTCTTGCAATCCAAACATGGCATCGACAAGCCACACCAACATCAACATATTAAGAAGTCTAAACATGCTCCTAAACAACCAACAACATCCATCAAAAGCACAAATCTCATTGCTTGACTATTACATGTTCATAACTTAAAAATCCATACTTGATAAACTCAAAAGCCAACTAGCACACTTGGAGGCCCTCCTCTTGCACTAGCAACCCACAAACTACGGATCTGCATTGTCGAACAAAAGAGAGCGTAAGCATAAAGCTTAGTGAGGGTAAGCTCATAAAACAAACCTCGACAATGCAGGGTCCAAGCACGAGCACAACCAAGGTAGAATGCATGATCTTACCTTCGATCCACATGAGCCAAAATATACATGATGCATGAACATATATTCAATATTATGTCATGCTCATCAAGTCCATAACCACATCATGTGTAAACACATATACCAATCCATATAGGAATCACATAACATATCATATTGGCACCTAGCTATGACTCGAATACGCGGATAAACGTTGGAACTCACATCCAACAACAACCTTTACCTTACGGTGGGATTACACTCATCACCGTTCACGCGGAGGGGATTCCACTCATCCTCATGCCCCGTCGATGGGATTACATTCATCACCGACTAACATATACAAGAAGATTTTCAGGGCGAACCCGTACTCCATCTTGATGACTACCATCACCAAGACCACGCGCGCATTTGACTCACATGTGCACACTAACATCTAATGATCGATCATTTGTGCCCAAGCATACTAGTGCCAATATTAAACACAATTCACAACCTTTCACAACATCATTACATATCCACTTCCGTGCTTAACACGTACTCGCCATGATTAACATCATGCACAATCCATAATCCAAACCACATGCATATATCAATGCATCAAACCATGCCTCAACAACATGTATAACACAATATACATAAACACCATAATCACAATTAAACATGAGGCATCCACAACGTATAAAGATCAACCATAGTCTCTAGCTAAAGCTTGAGATTGGACTACCAATCTAATCCCAACTCTAGGTGGGTCTACCAAGCCCAACCTAGTCCACATGCTTGAACCAATACTCGAAAACCATTTAAAAACCTTTAACCACTCACCGACTATTCCAAGCTCAACCCACTAGTCGATCAAGCTTCCAACGATTCCGGATTTGTTCCCGAGGCTTCACCAACACAATTTCTTGCTTCTAATCATCTCAACACAATCAAAACAACCCCAAATCAGTTCACACATCAAAGTAGCAAACCCGGAACACTAATCAAGCATAAAACACAAGATTTTCAAGCTAGGAACAACCCTAAAACCTCAATCCCGAGCAGCCATCATACACAGCCCAAAACCCTTGATTTTAACCTTTTTAACACACTTAAATGCCTCCAAAACAAACCCTAACTATCACCCTAACCTCAGCCCTCAATTTCCAACATCAAACACACCCAAAACCAACATTTAAACCCTTCCAAAAACCCCTTAAAACCCAAATCCGAGAATATTTATAAAACACTTTAAAATTCACATATGTTGAACCTCATGGTTTATAAACAACTTATCTATCAACAATAAATCAAAAGCTTTGTTAAAAGTTCATAAAGCTTCAACCTTTGATAAAATCTTTGAAAAACCCAAAATACAAAATACATGGTTTTAATGAAAACCAATGGTTCCAAAATGAAGAGGATGGCAAGGCCAAGTCAAAAATGTAATTACCTTTTGAAAAGCACCAAAGATGAAGTTGTATGGTGATGGAATAGTAACTTGGAGAAGAGAGAGCTCTCTTGTCGTGAGAAATGGAAAAATGGAAGAATGGGGAAGATGATGACAAAATGTCATTTTAATAAAAATGGGATTTAAATTGAAAGTCCCTTTAATTACTATTTTGCCATTAATGAGGATAGCCATTTAAATTTCTCAATTCCATGGAATTGGGCTTTAAAACCAAAACATGCCCAACATAATTTATTTGTTTAAAAACCCGGGGCCCAAAATAATATTTTATTATTTTAAATGTGAAACCAAAACTCGAAACATTATTTTAATATTATTTTCACCCGACCCTCAAACCCGGGTGTTACAGATTTTTTTAAAGAGGTTTACATAGAGTTGCCTAAAGGCTTTTGTAGTCAGGGGGAGAACATGGCGTGTCGACTACAAAAGTCCTTTTATGGTTTAAAGCAAGCTTCACGATAGTGGAATGCAAAATTAATTGAGATTTTACTCATAGCAAACTTCATTTAGAGCAAGTATGATTATTCTTTGTTTATAATGAAGCAATGCTCGAAGAT
Organism: Hibiscus tridactylites; assembly: GCA_958450335.1. Classification (NCBI taxonomy): domain Eukaryota; kingdom Viridiplantae; phylum Streptophyta; class Magnoliopsida; order Malvales; family Malvaceae; genus Hibiscus; species Hibiscus tridactylites. The sequence goes on from OY288270.1 coordinate 75,782,550, forward strand.
AGTGGTAGTTCTTGTCTATGTTGATGATTTTCTCATCACAGGAAATCATGATGACTTGATCAAAGAACTCAAAAGTGATTTACATATTGTTGGGCTCGATGATCACCTTCAATCGATGCTTGCCAAGTGGTGGAGAAGTTGGATTTTTGGGTGTTTGAGTTGGTGGCAAAAATTAAGAATTAAACACAAGGATTTAGAGTGGTTCGACTTTCTAACCCAAAGCCTACATCCACTACCTTGGAACGCCACCAAGGATTTCCCAAATTCACTAAGAATTTCATCCCCATTTCTCGACTTAGGAGGAAATTGTTACAGCGATTAAGCTATCTACCCTTAGCTTAATCAATCACTCTCTTACAAGTGAAATTCAAAGTAAACAAGAAATCCTTCTAATAGGTATGTGTTTGCAACTCTAAGCACTCACCCAAAACTAATACACTTGAGCAAATTTAAAAATTTTGGCTCACAAGTGTTTTGTCTATACAAGAGGATGACAATTAAGCTCTAAAGACAATTTGACATCATAATGTTGTTACAATTGAAGGGTTAACCATCTCTTGATGCTTGGAGGTTCCTTTTATACTCCTAATTGAGTTTGTAGCTGTTGAGGATCGTTGGGGTTGAATTAGAGTCGTTGGAGCCTTTATTTCCCACCATAAATACAGTTCTGCAACTTAGCGTATCGATACAGTCCTGATAAGGAAATAGTCGTTGAGCACTTCCAACTGGTGCGTATCGATACGAATAGCAAGCGTATCGGTACGGTCCTGCAATTTAAAAGACCGTTGGGAAAATGACCGTTGGGGGTAGTTGGGCGTATCGGTACGTAATACAATCGTATCATTACGCGAACTAGCAGTTAGATATTTAAAACACATTGTATCGATACGGACAAAGCGTATCGGTACGGGTTTCGGCTACTAGAATTTCACTGTAGCTGAAACCCTAAGGCGTATGATACAATACCAAACTGTATCGGTATGGTTACTTGAAAAACACTGGTTTGGCTACTTTAAAAGCATTTTAAGTCATCCAAAGCCTTTTAAAAATCCTTAAACATATTTTCAAGTTGTTTTGACTAAAAGCTTACTTTAAATTCTTTTCAAATTTGTCTAAAACATTTTTCAATTATTATATCAAAACATTTAGTTCTACACATATAAATTTTAAGATGAAAGATTTGGGAGAGCTGAAGTTTTTTCTTTGATTTGAAGTGTTGAGGTCAAAAGAAGGGATATTGTTAAATCAGCGCAAGTATGCACTTGAGCTTATACAAGAATAGGAATGGGGGAGCAAGACCAACTTCGGCACCATTGGAGCAAAATGAAAAACTTACTACAGTTGTATATGATAAATGTGTTCAACAAGGGAGTGATGGGGAACTACTAGATGAAAAGACTAAATTGCAAAGACTTATTGAAAGGATACTGTATTTGACACAAACTAAACCTGATGTAGCTTACTCAGTTCAACATCTAAGTCAATTTATGCATCAGCCTAAAAAAGAGCATATAGAAGATGCACTACGAGTTGTGAGATACATCAAGAAGAATCTTGGTTTAGGCATCTTATTGAAAGCGTCCAATGAATCCTTTATCATCGCAAGTTGTGACTCTAATTGGGCAACCTGTCGAATGACTAGAAAATCAGTGGTATGTTATTGTGTGATGCAAGGAGAGTCTTTAATCTCGTGGAAGTAAAAAACAAAGTACAATAGTACGATCTTCAGTCGAAGCAGAATATAGATGCATGGCTATGGTTACATCAGAAATTGTTTGGTTAAAAGGTTTGTTGAAAGAGCTTGGAGTTAAGGATAAACAACCTGCAAAGCTCTTCGGTGACATTAAATTAGCCCTTCAAATAGCATCTAACCCAATATTTCACGAACGAACCAAACATATTAAGATCGACTGTCATTTCAAAAGGAAAAAAAATTCAAGAAGGCATGATTCAAACTGAGTACATAGCCACAGATAAACAACCAACATATATCTTGACAAAAGCACTTGGAGTTGCACATCATGACTACTTATTATCCAAGTTGGGAGTTAAAGATATCTTTAACCCGCCAACTTGAGGGAGAGTGTTAGGAGTTAGAGTAGTTGCAAATATATTAGATTACTTGTTAGTTGGTTAGTGGATGTTTATAGTTTGTTAGTTTAGTTGAGGCTTGTATATAAATACATTAGAGTTTGTACAGATAATTATGTTAATGAATGAAGCATTTCTTAAACTTAAAAATGCTGCATGTAATTTTTACTGTTGTTTTCTTATTGTTCGGACTGCTACGATTGTTTAGCTTTTGCTTCTTTTTGACTTTTGTTTGGGACTGTTGTAGTTTTCTTTTTGTACTTGTTTCTTTTGCCCCTTTTTAATAAATTATAGCGGGCACTCTTTGATAAAAAAAAACCTTTAGCTGCATTATTATTTTTTATTTATTGTATCTATATGTAGATCGGATCAAGTTTACGTATGATATTAACAAACACATTAGCATACATGACAAGCCATTTGTAACTTTTAAAAGTAAATTCACCTTTCAATTAAAAAAATAAACTTACCTTTATTAATTGAAAAATAAAAGGCATAAAGCCAGAATTAGTCCCTAACATTTGATCGTTTGGTCACTTTAGCCCATATTTTACTTTTTGGAGTACTTAAGCCCCTAACGTTTCAGTTTATGTCAAAATAGTCTTATTTTGATGAAAATCGTTAATTGAGTAACGGTTAACTTTTTTTGCTAATTTGACACATCCATGTGGATTTGATTGATGATGTGGCATGTCCATGTGTACTTTTAAATATTTTTATTAAATTAATTATAACTAATATGATGATGACACATGGCATCATTCGATTGGTTTAATGACAAAGAAAAAAAGCAAAATTTGAATATGTATTTGGTGGGATTCAAACTTAGGCCTCGTGCATGAAGGGCTAAACACTTTGCCATCAAGCTAAAATACTATTTTAAAATTTAATTAAAACTTATTATATCTATTCTTATATTTTAAAAGCAAATTTAATTACCACTTATTATATCTATTCTTATATTTTAAAAATGAAGAAGTAAAAATAGCGGGTAAGAGGAATCGAACCCAAAAATCTTGATGAAAAGCCAAATATTTAATTAAAATTAAAAAAACTCAAATATTAGATATTAAAAATAAATTTAGAAATATATATTTTCAATAATTTAAAAGTATTATATTAGAAAAAAATAAAGTTCATCTCATAAATATACTTTAATTTATGTTATAATTAAGATAATCACAATTTAAACTAATTAAATTTAATCGTTCGTAATAACAAATTGAAGAGACTTAATTGGTTTGGTGGTAAAATATACTTCAATTCCCTTTACCACGAATTTTTACTTCTCCACTTTTAAAATATGAGATAATGAATATATATATAATAAGTGGTAATTAAACTTTAAAATAGTTGTTTAGCTTAGTGGTTAGGTGTTTAGTGTTCCATGCATAAGGTTTGGATTTGATTCCCACTAATTACATATTTAAATTTTGCTTCTTTCATTTGTCATCATCAGATTGGTTATAATTAATTTAATAAAAATATATTTATAATTACACGTGGACATGTCACGCCATTAATCAAATCTACATGAACGTGCCACGTCAAAAAAAAAAGTTAACCGTTAGTTAACTAACGATTTCTATCCAAATAAAGTTATTTTGACATAAATCGAAACGTTAGGGGCTTAAATGCTCCAAAAAATAAAATAGGGGCAAAAGTGACTAAACGGTCAAACTACAGGGGCTAATTTTAGCTTTATGCCAAAATAAAATTACGTTTTAACATATGATTAATTTAGAACTAATGTAATTTATAATCTAACCTAATAATAATTTAAACCATTTTTATAAATAATTAGATTTTTTTATCATGTTTGAACGAAAATTATTAAAAAATTGAATATAATAAAAAGAAAAAAATTGATACACAAGCCATGTAAACATGCAGATTTTATAGTGTAAATATGTAAATCTTTTAATTTTAGGGGTTATGGTTTTAATTTAGGGTATATGGTTTAAGGTTTAGAGTTTAATTTTTTAGGGTTAAGAATTTAATATTTGGGTTTTATAGTGTAAATATGCAGGCTTGTCTAAAATTAGTTTTACACAGCATGTGCATCAAAAGTTTACCCAATAAAAATAAGAGATGTATTTTGATAACAAGTTGTGTAAAAAAATTATACAACCATTTTCTAAATATAAAATTTAAATCTTAAACCCTCAATTCTAAACATCAAGCTCTAACTCCGGATCCTAAATTCTAAACCATACAACATAAATTCCTAAAGTTAAATTAAACTTTTAAACCATAAAGAAGTAATTATTCCATACAGTACCACTAGTGGTGAAAACTAAAAGTTTCACAAACACCTTAGTTTTAGGGTTTAGAAATTTAAATTAGGGTGTGGTGGTTTAAGGCTTTAGAATCCAGGGTTTAAGTTTATGATTAGAATTTAGAGTTTAGAGGCTAAAACACAAATCTCTCGCAATATTAGCCCAAATTTAAACCATAAATTCTAAACATTATCACTAAATTATAAGCCCGTAAATCATACACACTAAACTGAATCTCTAATCCCTAAAATTAAGACGCTTGTATAAACTTTTAGTTTTTACCGCCAGTGTATTGAATATAAATCCATAAAACAATATGGAATTAATAAGAGTAATTTGTTTATACACATGTTGTGTAAAAAAATTACACAACCTTGCATTTAAAAAAATCAAAATCAAAATTCATAAACCTAAACTCTAAATTCTAAATTCTATATATAACCTTAAATTGTAAACCCTAAATTATAAACCCCAAATTAAACTTCATAAACACTAAATTTAATTCATAATTCTTAAAACATAAACGATTGTGTAGTCTAAAAAATATACAACATATTGTTACGTCTAAGAAGAGGCAGGAACATTACTCCCGTATCGAAAAGAAAAAGGGAAATTTGGGGATATATAAGCGGTGACGCTGCACATCCTATTAAATATGTCTTTTAGGAAGAAGGTAATAACCTCGTGACAATATATATTGAATAAATTTCTGATTAATAGAGGATAAATGTATTTCTTATTTAAAATCATCATCGGATGGATAAAAAAGGCGTAAAGTAAAAAAATAATCCAACGTTTGATTGAATAGTTACTTTGGCCCCTATTCTTTTCGAGCAATTCAACCTTCAATGTTTTATTTTAGGTCAAAATGGCCCATTCGCGGATAAAACTATCAATTAACTAACAATAAATGGCTTGAAATAACGGAACAAACTAAATGGCAGTGCACGCTGACATGACAATATCATATAGACAAATGTGTTGACTTGAAAAAACGTTACACCAGTCGAAAAATAATTTTATAAGCATAAAATATTTTTATGCTGACTTATCATTCTGTCAAGTCATTTCAAACTGTTTACCGTCGATTTTCTAATAATTTTCATCCGCAGAGAGGCCATTTTGACACAAAATAAAATATTAAGGGTTGAATTACTAAAAGAAATAGGGACCAAAGTGACTACTCAATTAAATGTTTGGAGTATTTTTTGACTTTATACCTAAAAAAATATTGAAAACCTTTGAGATAGAGATTCTCACTTTGATTTCTTTTTGGTCAAATCCTTTGGGCAATATTTGCACTTGTTTGTATAATTAACAGCTCTGACTTGGGAGTTTATTCTTATCTCTTAAGCTACCATTTCAAGCATACACATAAATTTGTTATCTGTAATTAAAAAGAGTCAGTCATCCTCATCCAAGCAAGCATACAACCACCAAAATTGAAGAGTCCGGTTTGATCAAAATTTTCCCACGTGGACGAAGTTAAGAAATTCGTATTATAGTGTCAACTTTTTAAAAAATTGTCAATTTTTAATATTTTTATATTAAATTTTATAAAAAAATATTTATTATTGATGTCAACCGACACTTAATTCCCAGCAGCCCTTTAAGGGTAATGACGGAGCCATTAATTAGTTTAAGAGGTGTGATTTTTTTGAATGATATTTAAGAGTAATTAATTTATTATAAAGTGATGTTAATTATATACATTTTTAATATTTTGTATGCAATTTATATAGAAAATATAATATTCCAAATATTTTGGGACACTCCAATCATGAATGTGGCTCTGCCCATACTTGAGTGCATGGATGGACTCAGAGGGGGGCTGGAGGGGACAGTCGCCCCCCTTTAAAAAATTGAAATTCATATATGATTTAGAAATTTTTAAAAAACTTTCTATGTATTTACTATTAAAAATTTATTTTCCCCCTTCTAAAATTTTATAAGATTACCCCTTTAAATTTTATAGGTTCACCTTCACTAACATAAAATCTTACGTTCGTCCCTGCTTGAGTATTTATGTTTTATGCTGAATTGTGTGCCAAAGTGTGTGTCTACTCAACAAACCACACCAACGACCAAAATCTAAATTTTAATTTTTAAATGATTGTTATCCACAACTTTACATAGGAATAGTAGCTTAGTACAAAATTATGATATTACATGAGAGTAAGAATACAACAAGATCTCTCTCGAATATACTTTAAATTGCTTTAAGAAATGTTTCGTGGAATATTATAAAAGTGTCAAGTTAATTGTATAGTTTGGCCATATCATCTGTCATCATGCTACCTTCTCATTTAATGAGTTTGGAGTTAATATATCAACTTTTATGCTAGTAAAGATATTGTTGCAAAATAGAACCGTTAGCATTGGCAATTACAAATAATAATAGTAAACAAAATAACATATATAATTAATGTTTCAAATATATTTTATTCTAAAATGGTATAATTGACACATAATATAATCGTAAGCATTGCCCAAATTTATCTTAAAAGGGGAAAAAGCTAAAAAAAATAACACAAAAAGTGTTCATATATTTTATTCTAAAAAATGGACGAGTCTGCCACGCTCGACGAGCACCAATAAACACCACTAATGATGAGCATCAATGAGCACCAGTAATTCAATTTATAAAGATTAAAAATCTAAAGGACTCGCCGTATAATTATAAATTGTTTAAAAAATAAAAGGTAAATTAATAAAAATATATTATTTTATTTTTAATTTTTTTAAACATAAATCAAAATAAATATATACACCTAAATTACTAAATCCTTATTTTTTTTATTTGAAATTTAAGTCGTCGTCGTCGCTACTGCTCAGTGTTCGATTGCGGAATTGACTTGCATACCATTATAGTGGTAGATATACGTAGTGACTAGAACAGGGAACACATAACCAAGTGCATTAACGGCTGAGCTAAACCCCAATATAGTTATATATTATCACAAATTAACTTTAAATTAATTAAACGAACCCCCAAAACAAAAACAAAAAATAATTAAACAAGTGACTTGCAATAGCTAGGATTCAAACCCACATCTCATAGCATGGAAGGGCAAGCACAAGCCAAATGTGCTAAGCAAGGAGTTTGATTTATTTTAACTAAAATGTATATTTGACGTATATTAAGTTACCAACAACACAAAAGTTAGGGGAGTGATTCGAACACAAAATCTTATTGATAAAAATTTAAATATTTAAACACCAAGTTAAACTAAAAAGTTGTGATACTTTTAACTTAAATTATATTTAACTAAATTATGATTAAAATTAAAAATTAAACTAGATTTCATCTTTTCACTTTGTTTGATAATGACAAAATTAATTAAATAATTATTTATTTATTTATTTTAGAAAAAAAATATTAAATTACTTTAAAATTAAATTAATAATATTTATTTATTATAGAATATAAAATTTTAAATTATATTTATTTATTATTTTTAAATGATCCAAGATCCTTTTAAATAATCTAATATTAATTTTATAAAAAATAAAATAAATAATTATTTAATTTATTTTTTTTGGTTTGTTTCTTTAATTTAAGATTAATATGTGGTAAAACTTGGCAGTATATGGTGTCTAGCCTAGTGGTTAACATGTTCACTTACCCACTTGGGTACGCGGGTTTAAATCCTAGCTCCATGTTGCGTGTAAAAGAGTCTATCGCAATTGTAGTGCAAGTGTACACGACGCAAGTAGTAAAGTGATACGAAGTATCGGATATCGTCTCCACAGGGATTGGGCTAATGACTTCACCTAAATTCACTGCACGAAGTAAAGAGAAATATTTGAGAGTTGTCACGAGAATAATAAAGTAAAAACGCAAATAAAAGAATTGAATTATCAAGATAGAGAGAATGGGCTGGTATTGAATTGCTCAGTAGTGCAGGTATTGGATTGCTTAGGATCTCCAGTTCTGTCGTCGCGCCCGTCGCCGCCAGCACCTGTCGCGGCGGCTGTCCGTTAGCTGTCGCGGCAGCGAACACTAACTCCGTACTTCAAGCTTGGCGAGAATCCCAGATCTGCCTTGTCCTATCCCTAGGTCCAAGTCTGTCGGCGGTCACGTCTTTGATGATACCTCCCGGCGTGAATCGAAGGATGAACACCGATGTGTATGAATTCTTCCTTAGCCACTTAACCTCGCCCTATCCCTAGGCACGAGATGGTTCAACTATAAACTAGAGAACGCGCTCTTATCTCTTTCGTATACTTAACTCTCCCGATGCTAAGTAAATGGATAACCTCACAATGCTCTCCCGATGCTCTTGCAAGATATTAAAACCAAGATAAAAGAACTCAAAGTTTATTTTATTGACCTTGGAAAATCCTAAAACAAAACAATCCTTGCAACTACTTTACAAAACAACCCGTAGCCCTAGGGGGAATTTAGAACATGTCGGTGACAGGTAAACGGCAGGGGTTTTTGGTTTCGGTAATGGGGTATTCGGTTTCGGTTATGGGGTAATCGGTTTATGCCCTAGGTTAAATCTATGCCCTTATATAAGCTTTGGGCTCAAGTTATCTAAGGTAACAAGGATTACAACTTTAATTAAAAGTAAGATTCTAATAAATACTAAATCTCTAAAGACTCCTACTTTCCAGCCGCATCCTTGCTTTTAGGAATTTCCTCTCCTTGGGCTTTGGCTTGACATATCTTTTGATCCGGGGCTTGGAAAAATATGTGGCTTTCACACGACAGACGAGCAGATTTTTCTCTATCTATCGAGGTCCACTTTGCTTTTCCTCTTCATAAGTCTGCTGTCACCATGCTGTCACGACAGGTCCATGACAGGTTCGTCTTCTTCGGCTGCTTGTCCAGTTCAGCTTTCCTACTTATCTGCCCTGCGCCTGCCTTCAACATCTACTATGGCAGATACCTGCAAAAATAGCCATCTTTCAGTAGAATCCGTGCCTTTTATATAATTGTGATGTTTTATTGAAAACTAACCTAAATGCAATGCAATGATGCTTGAATGCAGCAAAAATATGGGTTAAAAAGGGTGTAAATAATAGAACTTTTACACACTCAACACACCCCCAAACTCAAGTTTTTGCTTGCCCTCAAGCAATGAAGACTTAAAAGAAAACTGAAAATTTTTGTGTTGGCCTTCAAACAGTTAACTGTCCCTTACCCGTCGCTCATTCTCTATGGTGGCAGCAACCTGTCGGAAAGGTTAGGATCTGTCCGGAATCTCCCTATAGCTCTCGTGCAGTGTGTGCATGCTTGTGAACAGTTATATGCTAAGACTCTCTTAGTTTCACTAGAATATTCAACTTCTTAACTCGAATTTTTATGCCAAAGTTTATTTTTTTAGAAGGCACATTTTCATGCTTCTTTTTCTTCTATTTTCAAGCTAAGTTTTTCTAGAGCCAGTTTTGGGCACCTCTAGTTAGCTTCCTAGAGCCGGTTTCGGGCACCTCTAGGTTTTTGATTTTCTTTTGCTAAACTTCTTTCCTAGAGCCAGTGTTAGGCACCTCTAGGGGCTATCCAAGTTCTAAGCTTCCTATTCTAGTTTGGCTAAAAGAAATCTAAGCAATATAACAGTTACACAAGTGTTTAAGTTTTCAGAACTATAGAAAGGCTCTAAACTTTTCCTTAACCTGTCCTAAAGATGCTGCCACGACAGAGCCGTCATGACAGGTAAGTTAACTTCAAAGTTTTAAGCCAACAGTTTAAATTTTCTAATTTTTTTTAAAAGACTTAAATAAAATAAACAACACAACAGATAATAAAAAGATGCAATTAAGACTCCATTTAATGATGGAGGGTTGCCACCCCCAAACTCGAGGGTTGCATTGCCCTCAATGCAAAATGACAGAAAAATAAAAATATGAAAAGTACATCACAAAAGATAAAAGCAGGCAGCAATAAGAGGAAAATAAAGACTTAAATTTTCAATCGCTGTCCTCGCTGCTGCTGCTGACGCGGATCTGATGGCGGCGTCTGCGTTGTGGAGGGGGCTGGGCAGGTTCATCGGCAGGTTCAGGAGCAGGTTGCTCCACTAGTCGGATGTCGGAGCTGCTGCCGCTGTCCCATGAGCTGCTGGTGGTGGTGGCTTTGGGCAGCCTTTTCTTGTGTGCCACGTGTTTAATTCTCTTGACCCGTGTAAAGTCGCTCTCCAAATTCCTCCGGATAAGAGGGCTGTCATCAGTGGCAGGTCTCTTGGTTCCTCGAGGGGAGGTGTCTGCCGGTGGGCTGCCTTCTGCCGTTGGGGCAGGGGTTGGTGTGGAAGCGGCAGAATGCATATGGGGAGAGACAGGTGGTGTGGGTGTAGGGGAGGGGATATGGAAATAGTGGGCGGGGAAGGTGGGAAAGATGACATCCGAATAATGTAAAGTATTAGTAATGAAATTTACCGTTGCATTTGAGAAATCGCGGATGAAAGTCATCAATCCCATTTGCCGCTCCTCTACCCGTAAGATTGCAGCAAGGATGTGGGCAAACTGGTCTGTCGGAGCGGTGTCGGTGGCAGCTTCTGGGGCAGGGTCGGTGGCAAGTTCTTCATCGGAGTCTGCAGGAGGGGCATTTGGGTCGAAGGCATTGATGGGTGATGCGACTATGACCTCCATGAGGCTGGAGATGTTGTTGTCAGTCCAGCCACTTCCCATCTTTATTTTGTCGGAGGGTTCTTCGGGCACAGCAGCACATCGGCAGAGGGAAGTGATGGTGAATGGCAGGCACAAGCGAGAGTCGGAGCGGAAGGCACAATCGAGGATGTTGTCCCTCATATATCTGCCCACATTGATGGGCCTGTCATGCATAATAGAGTGAATGAGGGCCAGCCGCTGTCGGTTGACTGTCGTGTGGTGGGAAGAGGGCAGGATACGCTTTTTGATGAAAGCGTTCCACAGTTTTGCTTCGGGGAGGAGCTGCCCCCTGTTGACGGGGTGGGGGTTCTTTTTGCTGGTTGTCCATGATGTACCAGCCTCTGTCAGTTCCACCATGACAGCATCATAGGCAGCGGCATCGAGGGTGTCGAGAAATTGTTGGTGAGCATCGTCATCGGGGCCAAAGAAGAGTCCGAACATATGATTGATGCTGTTGGCGGTGAAGGGTACTTCCACTCCTCGGACGGTGACAGATGTCGCCGTTTTGCTGTCTATGGCCTCGTAAAACTCTCGGACCAAGGTATCATTTAGCTCTGCCGGCTGTTCGTCAAAATCTTCCCATAGCTGTGTCGTGATGGCCTTTATAATGAACGGCCGGAGTCCCATATGGGGAGCATTTCTGTTGTAGATGAAGCCACGCTCCTCCCATAATTCCTTTTTGGCGAATGGTGATGCTGCTGCTGAAGAAGAAGCGGCAGCCGCGGTACGACGGGTCTGTCTCGACGACATTTTGGTTGCAAGGGCTGTGAAAGAGAGAAAACAAATAAAACTAGAGGAGAAAACAAGAGAGAAAAAATCAGAAGTGATGAAAAATGAAAATGGGAATGGGTTTATATAGCGGTCGAGTAGCTGCCCATTTAATGCCGCAACGGCAGGCGGGAATAACGGGGCGGCAGATTGGATGTAGCGTGTCTGACGCGTCTGACACGCATTTATGCGTCTGTTACGCGTCTGCCGCACGCTTCTGCGTCTGCCATGTCAGTCTGTTGACAGCCTGTCATATCCGTCCGCGGCGGCAGCCGAAACGACAGGTCTCCATAAATAGGCTTTATTGGGCTGGTGGATGGGCGGTGGGCTTGGGTCACTTCTCTTTTTCTTCTTGACTCCTTTATTTCCTAAAAACTGAAATTAGAAAAACAAAACATTATTTGAATAAAATAAACATAATTTCCTAATAAATAATAAAATAAAATAAAAATGAAAATTAGGTTGAATTAGGGATGCCTTGTGGGGCATCACCTAAAGTAACCACTTCCTGTATTCCTGGGGCTTTAGTCCCCTGATAATGCTTGAGGCGTTGTCCATTGACTTTGAATTGGTGCCCGTCCTTTAATGATTGAATTGTAATGGCACCATGGGGAAAAACTTGAACCACTTGGAACAGGCCAGACCATCTAGATTTTAACTTTCCTGGGAAGAGTTTTAACCTAGAATTAAACAACAGTACAAGCTGCCCTGGGCAGAACTGTCGTGGCAGCAACTTCTTGTCATGCCACTTCTTTGTTTTCTCCTTGTATATTCTTGCATTGTCGTAGGCCATTGTCCGTATTTCATCGATCTCATTCAATTCTAACAGCCTTTTCTGGCCGGCCTTATCCAAGTCCATGTTTACTGCCTTGATTGCCCAGTATGCCCTGTGCTCTATCTCGACAGGCAGATGACAGGTTTTCCCATAAATCAAACGGTATGGAGACATGCCCAATGGAGTCTTGAAAGCTGTCCTGTATGCCCATAATGCATCATTCAGAAGTAAAGACCAATCTTTCCTAGTTGGTTTAACCATCTTTTCAAGAATGTTTTTCACTTCTCTATTGGAAATCTCAGCCTGTCCATTGGTCTGCGGGTGGTATGCTGTCGCTATCCTGTGCTTGACACCATATTTCTTCAAGGCGGCAGCAATTACCCTATTGTCAAAATGTCTCCCTTCATCACTGATAATCGCCTTAGGGATGCCAAATCTAGAAAAAATATTTTTGTGCAAAAACTTTTGAACCGTTTTGGCATCATTCTTTTGAGTTGCGATTGCTTCTACCCACTTGGAGACATAATCCACTGCTAGGAGGATGTACAAATTTCCACACGAAGATGGAAAAGGTCCCATAAAATCAATCCCCCAAACATCGAAGATCTCCACTTCTAAAATGTTCTGCAGTGGCATCTCGTTTCTCCTCGAGATGTTGCCTGTCCGCTGGCACCTGTCACAGTTCTTGTAAAATTCATGTGCATCTTTATATAGTATCGGCCAGTAGAACCCTGACTGCAGCACCTTGGCAGCAGTTTTATTGCCTCCTAAGTGACCTCCATATTGTGAAGCATGACAGTGATGGAGAATGTCTTCTTGCTCTTCTTGTGGTACACACCTCCTAATAACCTGATCTGCGCATATTTTGAAAAGAAGAGGTTCGTCCCAATAATAATGCTTAACATCATTTTGGAACCTCTTCCTGGCTTGATAATTAAGATCAGAAGGTAATATTCCGCTAACTATAAAATTAACAAAATCAGCATACCAGGGAAGGTCAGAAGACTTACCTGCCGCCATGGCTGTCGCGACAGCGATTGCGGTAGCAAAGAGCTGCTCATCTGGGAAGGTCTCTAGTATGTGTGTCTCATCGAACGGTAGACTCTGTCCCTTCTCCAACCTCGACAAGTGGTCTGCCACCTGATTTTCTGTCCCCTTTTTGTCTTTGATCTCAAGGTCGAACTCTTGTAGTAGCAAGATCCACCGTATCAATCTAGGCTTGGCATCCTTCTTTGCGAACAAGTACTTAATGGCAGAATGGTCGGTGTGCACTATTACTTTCGTCCCAAGTATGTAAGAACGAAACTTGTCGATGGAGAACACCACAGCTAACAGCTCCTTTTCTGTGGTGGTGTGGTTCACTTGGGCATCATTCAACGTTTTGCTGGCATAGTATATGACGTGAAACAGCTTATCTCTGCGCTGCCCAAGTGCTGCCCCGACAGCATAGTCACTAGCATCACACATGATCTCAAACGGCTGTGTCCAGTCTGGTGGCTGTACTATGGGGGCTGTCACTAGCTTTTCCTTCAGAACCTTGAATGCTTCAGTACATTCTTCATTAAAGTCAGATGGTCGGTTCTGCTCTAAGAGATGGCATAGGGGCTTCGTGATTTTCGAAAAATTGGCAATGAATCTGCGATAAAAACCAGCATGCCCTAAAAAACTTCTAATGCCCTTTACTGTTGTCGGCGGCGGCAGCTTCTCAATGACTTCTATTTTGGCCCTGTCGACTTCTATCCCACGGCAGCTAATCTTATGGCCAAGGACTATCCCCTCATCCACCATAAAGTGGCATTTTTCCCAATTTAAAACAAGATTAGCTTTTTCACATCTTTCAAGTACCTTTTGAAGATTGCCGAGGCAGCTCTCAAAATCGTCTCCAAAGACAGAAAAATCATCCATGAAAATTTCAAGGAAGTCCTCTACCATGTCGGAGAATATGGCCATCATGCACCTTTGGAGGGTGGCAGGTGCATTACAGAGTCCAAACGGCATCCTCCTAAACGCGTATGTTCCGTAGGGGCATGTGAAAGTCGTTTTCTCTTGATCCTCTGGTGCAATAGCAATTTGATTGTAACCTGAGTAACCATCAAGAAAACAATAGTAAGGTTTACCCGCTAATCTATCAAGCATTTGATCAATAAAGGGTAAAGGAAAGTGGTCCTTTCGGGTAGCTTTATTAAGCTTCCGATAGTCCATACAAACCCTCCAACCGGTCACAGTCCTGGTTGGGATTACCTCGTTGTTCTCGTTGGTCACCACGGTCATTCCTCCTTTCTTGGGAACACATTGCACCGGGCTTACCCATTTGCTGTCGGAGATGGCGTAAATAATGCCAGCATCTAACCATTTGATTATCTCTTTACGCACTACCTCCTTCATCGCAAGGTTTAACCGCCTTTGGGCATCAATAGTCGGCTTATGATCTTCCTCTAGGAGGATTTTGTGCATGCATATCGCCGGACTAATGCCTTGAATGTCTGCAATCGTCCATCCAATCGCCTTCTTGTGCTGCCGTAACATGTCAATTAGCTGTCGTTCCTGTTCCTGCGGCAGCTTAGAAGAGATGATTACGGGCAACGTATCATTCGAACCAAGAAAAGCATACTTAAGCTGCCTGGGCAGGGGCTTTAATTCTAAGGCAGGTGGTTCAACAGTAGATGGCTTTTGGATTAAATGGTTATCCGAAGTATAATTTAAAGGTTCGAATAACTTACCTGGACGATTGCCCATCCAGTTTACCTCCTCTTGACCTTCAGTATCAGATGTATCAGATTCAGAGGAGTCGCTGTCGTCGGTGCTGTCATCGTTGCTGTCGTCATTGCTGTCGTGACAGGCCTGTAGATGGCTGTCGCAGCAGTGACCAAATTTTATATCACGGCAGCCCGACCTGATGCAGGGTTGATCAAAGGTCACCTCAATGATGGCCTTGCATTCCTCATCCACATCAGCATGTTTCATCGCTTGGAGAACATTCAACTTAATTTCTTGATCGTTCACGCGCATGGTGAGTTCTCCTTTCTCCACATCAATCAATGATCTTCCCGTGGCTAAGAAGGGTCGCCCAAGGATGACTGGTGCGTTTTCATCTGCCTCACAATCTAAGATAAGAAAGTCAGCAGGAAATATAAGCTTATCTACTCTTACCAAAATATCTTCAATTTTCCCTCGGGGTGAACGTAAGAGCGGTCGGCTAGCTGTAGGGTAATTGCCGTGGGTCGCGCCTTGCCAATACCTAGTTTCTGAAAAACAGATTTGGGCATTAGATTAACACTAGCACCAAGATCACATAGTGCCTTACCCACAAATTTATCGCCGATTACACAAGGTATGATGAAGCTCCCCGGATCCTTCTTTTTCTGGGGTGGCTGCCTATGAAGAATACTCATGCAACCTTCTGTCATCTTTACCGTTTCAAATTCCCCAAGTTTAGATTTTTTTGACATAATATCCTTGAGAAATTTAGCATAACCGGGCATCTCCCTAACAGCATCTAACAACGGAATATTAATATGAACCTGTTTAAAAATATCATAAATCTTTTTAAGTTGAGATTCATGCTTAGCTTGTTGTATCCGTTGAGGAAAAGGTGGTGGAGGACGATAATCAGCAATGCGTCCTTCCCACTGCATGCGAATCTGAGGACGATATTCATCTTTTTTCTCCTCTATCGCTTCTGCTGTCGTGACGGGCTCATCGGCAGTAGTCTGTTTATCACTGTCGGGGCAGCTTCCTCGGCAGGTTTATCCAAGGCAGGTTCCTTTTCTGTTTCAGCTTCTTTTTCCGGCCCTGGTAACTTTTTTCCACTCCTAGTAGTAATCGCCTTACATTGCTCATGTGGGGGCAGTCTAGCATTTTCAGTATTGCTAGGGAAACCTCCATTCTGCCTTGGATTAATATGTTGCGACACCTGACCCATTTGTGTCTCGAGAGATTTCAACGTAGCCTCATGATTTGTCATTCTCATCTCGGTTTTATCCATAAAGGTTTCCGTCTTCTTGACAAACTGATTAATATTTTCCATATACGTACCGGTCTGAGACATAAAGATGGCCAGAGTCTGTTCCAAAATACTGCTCGTGGCAGGTGGTGGCTGCTGTTGCTGCTGCGGCGGCAGGTGCGGCGGCAGGTTCTGCGGCGGCAGTTGCTGTCGCGTCAGCAATCTAGGACCCCCTTGATTCTGATGATGTGCTTGCGGATTCAGGGCATTGTTAGGATTACTCCAGGAAAATTTGGGATCCTTCCTCCAATTAGGGTTGTAGTTGTTGGAATTATAGTTCGGCTTGTAATTTCCAACATATTTTCCCTCTTCTATATTTATTGGACACTCATCCCTACTATGATTTCCCTCACAAGTAGCACAAACTTCCTCGACAGCAAATCCTTGTAATTCATCATCATTCAATAACTTTTTCATTGCTTTAGTAAGGAATGTTACCTGTGATTTCATAGTGCTGTCGGCTTCGTAGTCCTTGACAGCAAGTACCCGTTTACCCCCTCTTCTAGCGGTCGGAAACTGCTCCTCGTTCTTAGCTAGATTTTTCAAAAGTTGCAGTGCCTCGTCCGGATCTTTATCCAATAATAGTCCATTTATTGCAGAATCAATCCGAATGCGAGTAGTAAACCTGATTCTAGACGGGGAATCCATGCATTGGGCAGTTCCGAAGAAGAGTAGTAAATCTGTCCCAGGCTTCGTGCATTGGCTCGTCATCTTCCTGTTGAAAAGTAGCAATTTCGTTACGTAATCGCTCAGCTAAATGTGAAGGATTAAAACGAGACAAAAATTCACGAGTTAAATCTGCCCAAGTCATAATAGAACCCGGCGTAAGTTTATTCCACCAAGTTTTAGCTATGTCCCTCAATGAATGGGGAAATAACCGAAGCCTCAGTATCTCCGGACTAACTCCTGGTAGTCTAAACGAACCACAGATCTCCTGGAACGTTTTGAGATGCTCCCTAGCATCTTCTGTTGCAGAACCACTGAACTGTCCAGCGTTGTTGATCATACTAAACATGACAGGTTTGAGTTCGAAGTTGTCAACATCAATATCCGGCAGCGTGGTCTCCAGCTCCACATGATCGTTCAGCATGTAGTCACGACATGACCGTCGTCCATCTGCCCTCGGCGGGTCACCGACAGGCGGGATATCTCCACCGGCAGGCTGATTACGGGCCATCTGCTCTAGCTGTTCCTCAAGGTATTCGTTTCTGTCTAAAAGGCGGCGAAGTTGTTTCTTGAGATTGAAGGAACGTTCGATTTCCGGATCTAACTTATACTCAGGATCTTCGCCTCTTTCCGATCTGCGCATAAACAAGAAAACCTCGTGAAAAGCAAGAGTTTAAAACACAAAGGAAAAATTAAAGAAAATTTAAATAAGAACAAAAACGAAAATAAAAACAAAAAGTGCAAGGAAAGAAAGGTGTAGTTATGTTGCCAATCCCCGGCAACGGCGCCAAAAACTTGTTGCGTGTAAAAGAGTCTATCGCAATTGTAGTGCAAGTGTACACGACGCAAGTAGTAAAGTGATACGAAGTATCGGATATCGTCTCCACAGGGATTGGGCTAATGACTTCACCTAAATTCACTGCACGAAGTAAAGAGAAATATTTGAGAGTTGTCTCGAGAATAATAAAGTAAAAACGCAAATAAAAGAATTGAGTTATCAAGATAGAGAGAATGGGCTGGTATTGAATTGCTCAGTAGTGCAGGTATTGGATTGCTTAGGATCTCCAGTTCTGTCGTCGCGCCCGTCGCCGACAGCACCTGTCGCGGCGGCTGTCCGTTAGCTGTCGCGGCAGCGAACACTAACTCCGTACTTCAAGCTTGGCGAGAATCCCAGATCTGCCTTGTCTTATCCCTAGGTCCAAGTCTGTCGGCGGTCACGTCTTTGATGATACCTCCCGGCGTGAATCGAAGGATGAACACCAATGTGTATGAATTCTTCCTTAGCCACTTAACCTCGCCCTATCCCTAGGCACGAGATGGTTCAACTATAAACTAGAGAACGCGCTCTTATCTCTTTCGTATACTTAACTCTCTCGATGCTAAGTAAATGGATAACCTCACAATGCTCTCCCGATGCTCTTGCAAGATATTAAAACCAGGATAAAAGAACTTGAAGTTTATTTTATTGACCTTGGAAAATCCTAAAACAAAACAATCCTTGCAACTACTTTACAAAACAACCCGTAGCCCTAGGGAGAATTTAGAACATGTCGGTGACAGGTAAACGGCAGGGGTTTTTGGTTTCGGTTATGGGGTAATCGGTTTATGCCCTAGGTTAAATCTATGCCCTTATATAAGCTTTGGGCTCAAGTTATCTAAGGTAACAAGGATTACAACTTTAATTAAAAGTAAGATTCTAATAAAGACTAAATCTCTAAAGACTCCTACTTTCCAGCCGCATCCTTGCTTTTAGGAATTTCCTCTCCTTGGGCTTTGGCTTGACATATCTTTTGATCCGAGGCTTGGAAAAATATGTGGCTTTCACACGACAGACGAGCAGATTTTTCTCTATCTATCGAGGTCCACTTTGCTTTTCCTCTTCATAAGTCTGCTGTCACCATGCTGTCACGACAGGTCCATGACAGGTTCGTCTTCTTCGGCTGCTTGTCCAGTTCAGCTTTCCTACTTATCTGCCATGCGCCTGCCTTCAACATCTACTATGGCAGATACCTGCAAAAATAGCCATCTTTCAGTAGAATCCGTGTCTTTTATATAATTGTGATGTTTTATTGAAAACTAACCTAAATGCAATGCAATGATGCTTGAATGCAGCAGAAATATGGGTTAAAAAGGGTGTAAATAATAGAACTTTTACACACTCAACACTCCCTTCAAAAATGATTTGTTTTTTTTTGTTGTTGTGATAGTGACTACAATAATCAAAATAAAAAACTTTAAAATATAATATGGGGAGGAAAGAGGAAATAATAAAATAATATTTAAAAAATTTACATCATTAAAATCGTTAAGTTTTTAACGGAGAGAGAAAAAAATAAGAAGGGAGGGACATTTTTGACAAAAAGAAAAAATGGTGATAGTAGGGTGACAACTAGTGTAATTTTCTCAAAAAATAAAATAAAGCTATTTCTTTGTATCATGCTATTTTATCATTAATTTCTTTCGGATGAGATCAATATCCCAAACAAGAGAGATAAGACATGAGTGAACTGAAGGGTTGAAAATCAGTTGAGCAACATCCACATTATCAAGTTGCACTTCAATGTATTTATGGCTTAAAGACCATGCAAGTCGGAGTCCGTAAAAACTCACAAAAGTTAAATGATGAGTAGCATGAGATCTAATAATTGGCCGAGAAGTTAAAAGTGTTTATATTTTTTTTTATAAATTTGAATTTTAATATTTTTTTAAAATTTAATTTCTTTTACTCAATAAGAAAAATAATGAGTAACTTATTATCTTTGAGAACCCAACCTATCGAGACATGGTTCGAACTCGAAGATGAAAATAACACATAGTTTATCAAAATTTATAATATGTGTGTGTGGAATCGTTTAGGAATTTTGACTTCTAAACATAATTTTACTTGCATATCAAGGCAAACGGACTTTAGAATGCTTGCCTTCTTATTAAGCAATTGGGTAAAGTACAAAAAGGCTTCTAAACAAAAAAATATTTTTAGTTATTTGAATTTTAAAAATTATAAAATAATCATTAAATTTGTTAAATTATTATAAAATGTCACTACTTATTATAAAATAATGATAAATTTAGATAAGTATAAAAAAATATTTTGCAATAGTTTGATGAATTTTAGTACTATTTTATACTAACAATTTAATAGAATTGGATGATATTTTTTAACAGTATGATAAGTTAGTGATTAGTTGTATACTAAAAATTAAAACAAAGACAAGGTCAACATGCATCTAATCTACCATATACACTAATCAAGTTTTCGGCTGCCCAAACAAAGAAATCTCCTTGTCATTTCATATAATATTATATAATATGCTTAAACTGGATTATTATAATAGAATGAATCAAACATTTGACCAAACATATATGCTCTTAATCTTGCATAAAAATCTAACGTGGTGGGGCTGTCACCTTTACACGGTACTCCATTTTTATACGTTTTTATTTTCTTGCAGGCTTACCCGACACCTTCCCTTTCCTTAAACACTTTGTAAGAAAACCCTATATATACACACACACCAACACCAATTCTTCTTATCTTGTACCAACAATTATATCTTCAAGCCTCGCCAACACACAAAATTATTAAACATTCAAGTTTCGGACACTCGATCCATACAATCAAAAGTTGTTTTAATTTGCATTTACGCCATGGAGAATTGGTCCTTGCTTAGCCGCCTAAGGAGGGTCGTGAAGAAGGTGAAGTTGTTGCTGAGTCTCGACACGAGCCGATGGCGTGTCGCTTCGATGATTGGCGGTGCTTCTCGGAGGCTGAGCTTCGGAGATAGGCCGGGGTTGGAGGCATGCGTGGACGAATACAACGGGTCCGGGGATTTCTCTAATCTATTGGCTCGGACGACGAGTTATCAATCGGAGGATGATGTGGATAAGAGGGCCGAGATGTTCATTGCTAATTTCCATAGACAACTTCGGATTGAACGGCAGGTTTCTTTGCAGCTCAAATACCTACGTGGGAACAGCTTTGATTACAGCTCTCCCTGATTCATTTATTCCTTCATTCATTCTTTATTGTTGGTAATGGAAGCCTGTACGTTTTTATTAGAGGCTGTCCATTCTTGTGAATTCGATTTGAATTTGTTTAATATTTTTTCATTATTTTCTGTGAGGCAAAACTCAAAAGTATTGTTATTTATTCAAATATAATGTCCATTATTTCTTTTTTTGACAAGAATAATGTCCATTATTTCAAATATTTAAAATGTGTATTATATATATATATATATAAAAGAAGGATTTATATTCAATAAATAAACGGGGAAACAATTTTTTTTTTTACAAAAAATGGTGTTGTTTCGCTTTTATGTTCTTTCAGGGGTTTGTTTTCTTTCTTGTTTATCGGGTATCCGAGTACTTTTTTTTTTCAACCTAAGATTAAAGAGATTTTTAACTAGGCTTGTGATATTTCCTTTCTTGTATGATTTTTTCGTTTATAAAATCATACTTGCTGATTCAATTTTTTTTTTTGCACAAATACCTTACTTTTAGGGTTTAGAGTTAAAATTTAGACTTTAGTGATTATGAGTTAGATTTAAGGGTTTAGAAATTGGGAATTGTAGTTAGATTTTAGAAATTAAGGTTAGAATTTAAGGCTTAGAGTTTAGAATAACATGGTCATAAATTTAAATTTTAATCTCAAACCTTAAATAACAACCACATCCCATCAATTATAAACCACTAAAACTAAACACATAATTATGAAACCTTAAAATAAAGACGTTTATAAAACTTTTTATTTTACTGTATACCCATAAAAAAATTCGTATCCTTTTTCGTTCGTCCGAAGTGAGTGTCGGGTCAAACTTTTTATTTGTTGGGAAGCCGTCGGCTGAGAGTTTGTTGTTCGTTAATGTAATAGATATGCTCTATGTAGAAGAAAAAAAAAGAGATTTTGTTGTAATGGATTTAATTTAACAAAAATATTTTAATGATGTTAAAAATTAAATTTGAATTTTTTAAATACAAAAATAAGTGACTTAATTCCTAAAATTAAAAGTAGTGGGACCAGATTTTAAATATATATATATATTCATATAAAAATAGACAAGAAGCCCTATCATTAATTTCTTTATATTTATATTACATTGAATTATTGATGTATAGTCCAATTTTTAAAATAGATTAATATCTTATACATTGGTTGTGGAAAATAAATTTTTCACAAATGGAGTTATTTAGGGGTTTAGAGTTCTAGTTTAAGGTTTAGAGGTTAGGAGTTTAGGTTATATGGTTTAGAATTTAGGGTTTAAGATTTGAGATTTGCGGTTAAATTTTTAGGATTTTAAGGTTAAAATTTTAGATTTAAGCTTAAAAATAGACATGTTTGTGTAAATTTTTTTACACTAACAATATATCAAATATTAACCCTTCTAAATCACTTAAAATATTAATAATGCAATTTCAAGTATAATTCATAGACTGATAGTTCTCTTGATCCACCTAGTGTATTATGTAATATGTAAACCATATTGGACTGAATTGGGTCTTAGAGGCGATTTTGTTTTTTCTTTCAGCAATTTTATTTTCTCGTGCCATGTTATACAAATTTGGTTTAATATCTACTTTAGCCCCCTCTGTTTTAGGACAATTCTTATTGTGACATTTTTCAATTAATATGATCCTTCAACTTTCATTCCATCTGTGCCGTTGAACTTTTGACATTTTTTTTTGAATTATGACATAATCAAGTTTTGTCACATGTAAAAAGAAAAATAAGAACAATGAAAATTCTTAGAATTTCTAAACAATTGCAAAAATCATTAAAAATCCAGAAAACTCTAAAAAAATCTGAAGAATTTCAAATTTTAATTTAAAAAATAAGTATTTTTAGATTCTTTTCATTTTAGGATTTTTTTAAGGATAATTATTTGATACATTGGCGGTGGAAACTAAAAGTTTCCACAAGCGCCTTAATTTTAAGGTTTAGGGACTCAATTTAAGGTGTAGGGTTTAGGGGTTTAGGTTTAGTACTTTAGAATTTAATGATTGTGAATAAAATTTAGGGTTTAGGGTTAGAACTTAAGGTTTATACGTTAAAACTTAAACCCTCAACATATTACACTAAAACCTAAACTTAAACCTTTTAACCCTAACCCTTAAATTCTAACAATTACCCCTAAATTCTAAACCCCTACACCCAAATCCCCAAACCCTACACCCTAAACTAAGTCTCTAAACCATGAAACTAAGGCGCTTGTGAAAACTAAAAATTCCCATCGTCAGTGTATTGGATATAAATCCTTTTTTAAATATTTTTTAGTTTTTTTAAACTAAGAACTATTACAAATTTTAAATATATATTCAAAAACATAAATTCAATTTTTTTTATAAATTTCTTTTTTTTCATTTTTCTTATTTTGTTTAAAACTTTAATTATTATTTTTTAATATGAGTATGTCTCTAGATTACAAACAGGACCCAAGAAAGAAAAAGTAAAACTTAAATCAAAGACTCGAAAAGTAGATAAACATCACTAAAGCTCTACGATGAAGGTAAAAATCATCAACAAACGACATTAAAAATGCATATTATAGAATTGGGGCACGTTGTTGACAACACGTTTATTACCACAACTCAATCGCGAACAAAAGCGGTGACGAAACTTGCATCGAGGGTCCAAAACATGGAGATCAACCGGATAATCAAAAGAGCGTCATCTTGATCAGTCGTGGCGACGTCAAATTCAACCTTGACAAAAACAAAGAACAAAAAAGCATGCTAAGAAGCAGAAAAAATGTACCAAAAGGTAGAAAAAAACGTGTCATAAAGATAAATTTATTAAATTAAAAGGACTAAAAGCAAAAGAATGAAACAAATAAATAAAAAGAGGGTGACCAACGGTCGACAACCAGCCCTAAGGCTAGTGTCGTCGCCGACCATAAAAATTAAAAAAAATAAAGGTGGCACTGAATTTGAAAGAAAAACTAACCTTAATTATTTTTAAGTTTTTCTAACAAAAATATCACATGAATTATCTAAATAAGTCATGTGTCGTTTTTAACGAAAAGAAAATGAGAATTGCCCTAAAGTAAAGAGGCTAAAATAAGCGGCGCTATTAGAGGTTATATAATCCAAGCTTTAGAAGAGTCTGTTGGGGTTGTTATACTTTCTGTTATACAGCTGTAAAAGTTTCCTAACTGTCAAATCTTGCTTATCAGTCAAGATTTGCTGATAATGCTTCTCTAAGCTCAGTCTATATAAGTTGAGATGTAATCTCTGTAACTTTACTTTGAGTTCATCATTGAATAATATCAAATACATTTCTCTTCTTGCTTTGTTTCTTTACTCTGTTCATCTTCTTCATCTACCTTCAATCTATATTTCATCATGGTATCAGAGGTTGAAAGCTCTTCTTCTTCTAAGCCTTTCACCAACAAAATTATTTCCATACGGCTTGATGATTCGAACTATCTACTTTGGAAACAACAAATTCTGTTTGCTGTAAAAAGTCTTGCTCTCATGGATTATATTGATGGCTCGTTGGTGGTTCCTCCGCAAACTGTTTCCGGTGCCGGTGGTACGAGGGTTACCAATCCAGATTACGTTCGTTATAGGCAAGAAGATAGTGCCCTCTGTTCTTGGCTTCTTTCTTCTATTGGGCCCTCGTTTCTTCCCTCACTGGTGAATTGTCGGACTGCTCTTGACATCTGGAACAAGATAAAGCTCGATTTTTCTATTACTTCAACAACCCGGGTCATGCACCTTTACTGCTCTCTCAAGAATATTCGTAAAAGAGATCAGTCCATGCGGGGGTACCTTTCGCAAATTCAATCCGTATGTGATAGTCTTGCAGCCTGTGGAAACCCTCTTTCTGAAACCATGCATATTTCGACGATTCTTTCAGGGTTGCCACCGGAGTATGAGTCCGTTGTGGCGGTCATCACCTCCAGTCAGCAACCACATAAACTTGACGGTGTCTCTAGTGTGCTTCTTGACACAGAGGCTCGGCAGTTAGAATTTCTCAGTCATGGGTCGGTCAATCTGGCTTATGGCCCGTCTAATGGGACTGATGTGGTTTATGCCCAACAAGGCCCATATTTTAATTCCAATATGGGTCAGAATAATGGTAGGGTTAATTCCAATCAGAGAGGAG
Organism: Hibiscus tridactylites; assembly: GCA_958450335.1. Classification (NCBI taxonomy): domain Eukaryota; kingdom Viridiplantae; phylum Streptophyta; class Magnoliopsida; order Malvales; family Malvaceae; genus Hibiscus; species Hibiscus tridactylites. The sequence goes on from OY288270.1 coordinate 75,807,845, forward strand.
GTCTAGGGTTTCGACCGTTCTTTCGAGGTTCGTCTGTTCCTAGAGGCAGAGGTGGTAGGTCTTTCCCCGGCCGTTCACGACCTCAGTGCCAGATCTGCGGCAAGATTGGGCATCTTGCCAATCGTTGCTATTATCGGTTCAATCAAGACTTCGATGGTGGTTCTGCGAATCAATGCTCTTTCAAAGAGTTTTCTGAGGATCAAGAAGGTTTCTCACAAGGGTTTTCTGGTCAAGGAACCTTTGCTGGACAAGGAGAATTTCATGGCAGTCAAGCCGGCGGTCAAGGTGGATTCAATACTACTGGTTCTGGGGATGGAAATTCTGAGCTTCCTGTGGCCACTGCTGCAGCCGTTTCCAATGACTTTGTAGTGGCTATGGCGATGCTGCTTGGTATCCCGATTCGGGTGCCACTTCACACTTGACTCCAGATGCAGGTAACATTATTCGATCTTTTCCTTATTTTGGCAATGGTAAAGTTTCTGTTGCTAATGGTTTTTCTGTGCCAATTGCTAATGTTGGTGTTTCTATGTTGCAATCTAGGTCTAGATCTTTACTGCTTAATAATTTATTACATGTTCCTTCGATAAAGAAAAATCTCTTGTCAGTATCTAGGTTTACCAAAGATAATGATGTCTCAGTTGAGTTTTTTCCTGATTATTGCCTTGTGAAGGATTTGATAACTCATCAACCAATATTGCGAGGGCTTCAAACTGATGGTCTTTACAAGTTTTCTGATGCTTCTGCTGCTGTTTCTCTTGATAGTTCTAAGTCTGCTACTAATAATGTTGTTGCTTGTACTAAGTCTGATAATATCAGCACTTGTCTTGTTTCTGAAAATTCTTCTCAGCTATGGCATAGGAGATTAGGCCATCATTCTGTTGATTCTCTTGTAAAGCTGGCATCTGTTTGTAATATTTCCAATGCTAATAAAATGTTTTTTTTGTGAAGCTTGTAAGTTAGGCAAGAGTCACAAATTACCTTTTCAGAAGTCTGTTTCTGTTTATTCTGAATCTTTGCAATTAATTCAAATGGATGTTTGGGGCCCTGCTCCTCTAATTTTTAATAATTGTTGTTATTATATCAGCTTCATTGATGCTTGCACTAGGTTTACATGGATTTACTTTCTGTCTAAAAAATCAGATGTTTACAAAGTGGTTATTGAATTTCATAAGATGGTTGAGAGACAGTTTGATAGGAAATTAAAAGCTATTCAATCTGACTGTGGCACTGAATTTAAAACTCTTGAGGCTTATTTTTCTCAGTTAGGTATTGTGTTTAGACATACTTGCCCTTACTCTTCTGAACAAAATGGAAAGGTTGAAAGAAAACACAGACGCATAGTTGAGCTAGGGCTTACTTTGCTTGCTCAGAGTAGTATGCCTCTTAAATTTTGGACTGATGCTTTCTATACTGCTGTTTTTTTAATCAATAGGTTACCTTCCAAAGTTTTAGAAGGGATAAGTCCTCATGAAAAGTTGTTTAAATCGAAACCTGATTATTCTTTTCTAAGGGTTTTTGGTTCACAATGTTTTCCATTTACTAGGCCTTATAACAAGCATAAACTTGATTTTAGGTCTAAACCTTGTACTTTTATAGGGTATAGTTCTAATCAACATGGTTATAAATGTCTCATGGATGATGGAAGAGTTGTTGTTTCTAGACATGTCTTATTCAATGAGTCTGTTTTTCCTTTTTCCTCCAAAACTAACTCTTGTACTCAGAATGAGACAGTTGACTTCTTCAAAGTCAAGTATCATGGCCTTGTACCTTCTAATTCAAGTTTGAGAGCTCTTTCTTTTTCATCTCAATCTAATTCTTCATCTCTAAGGCAAAATATTTCTCCAAGTTCTAATTTCTCTTCTAATTCTAATAGTTCTGATAATGCCTCTTTGTTTCAACCTATGGAACAATCTGTTTCTCTGAGTCCTGTGCCTGTAAGATCAGTTGCTGGTGAATCTGTTGCTAGGAGCCCTGCTGTTGCCACTCCTGTTGTTTCACAGTCTGATCAGACTCCTGGTCATACTGTCTCTGCTCTAGTTCCTATTGTTTCTCCTGATTCCCCTTGTCTAAGTTCAACTCCAGCTCCTTCTTTGGCCCCTGGTCAAGAGCAGACTGATGTATCTCAATCTGATCAACCTAGTGTACCTAAAGCTATTGTTCCTACTCATACTATGGTGACTAGATCAAAAGCTGGGATTTTCAAGCCTAAGGCTTTTCATGTTTCTGAAGAAGTTGATCCCCAGCTACCTAAAGATGTTTACCAGGCTATGAATGTTAATGAATGGAGAGAAGCTGTGCTTAAAGAATTAGATGCCTTAATTCAAAAAGGAACTTGGGATTTAACTCATCTTCCTAAGGATAGAGTTCCTATAGGATGTAAGTGGTTGTTCAAAATAAAAAGAAATTCAGATGGTTCTATTGCTAGATACAAAGCAAGGCTTGTAGCCAAGGGATACTCTCAACAAGCTGGCTTTGATTACAAGAAAACATTCAGCCCTGTTGTCAAACCAGTAACTGTTAGAGTTCTTCGTAGTGTTGCTTTGAGTAATGGTTGGTCCTTAAGACAAATAGATGTGGATAATGCTTTTCTCAATGGAGATTTAGCAGAGGAGGTGTATATGGTCCAACCGCCTGGTTTTGAGCAAGAAGATGGTTCAGGAAATCAGCTTGTTTGTCGGTTGCAAAGATCTTTGTATGGCCTTAAACAAGCACTTCGTGCTTGGTTTGATAAGTTTAAAGAGCTCTTAGTCGAATCTCTTGGGTTTACTGCTTCTCTTGCTGATGTTTCCTTATATTTCAGAGAGCAAGAAGGTAGTAAAATTTATATTCTAGTCTATGTAGATGACATAGTTGTCACAGGGAACAATTCTGCTGAGGTTGACAAAGTAATCAAAGACATTAACTGTGTTTTCTCAGTTAAAGATTTATGATCCTTGGATTTTTTTCTGGGCATGAGTGTTACTGCTGTGCATAATGGCTTTATTCTAAGTCAAAGGAAACATATTATGGAGTTGCTTGATAAAGTTCAAATGTTGGAAGCTACGTCTACGCCCACACCTATGGTTACTACTCCTAAGTTGTCTCTTTCTGATGGAGTGCCCTTCTCTGATGCTACTCTTTACAGACAAGTGGTAGGGTCTCTTCAACACATCTGTTCTACTAGGCCTGACATCCAGTTTTCAGTTAACAAGGTCAGTCAATTCATGCAAGCTCCACTTGACACACATTGGAAGGCCGTAAAAAGAATTGTTCGGTATCTCAAAGGCATAGTTGATCATGGTTTGTTTTTCAGTACATCTGGGGCTCCTACATCTCTTGTAGGATACACTGATTCTGACTGGGGAACTAGTCCTGATGATAAAAGGTCTACAGGTGGTTATTGTATATATCTTGGAGGCAATCTAGTAGCTTGGAGTTCGAAGAAACAAAGTGTGGTTTCTCGTTCATCCACAGAAGCAGAATTCAGAGGCATTGTTGATGCTATGTGTGAGGGGATATGGATTAAATCTCTTCTTCAAGAATTACAAATTCCCCTAGCTTCTACTCTTGTTTTGTGGTGTGATAACACCAGTGCGATTGCACACTCTGCAAATCATGTTCACCATGCTAAACTCAAGCATGTTGAATTAGATCTTAGTTTTGTCAGAGAGAAAGTAACTGATGGTTCATTTCGTATTGACTATGTACCAGCTGCAGAACAAATTGCTGATGTCTTGACTAAACCCCTATCTGCTTCATCTTTTGTTGATCTCAGACACAAGTTAAAAGTTTTCTTTGCTGAGGAGATAAGATTCAAATCAGCAGGCAAGACTCACTAAGCTGTATGGTTGAAGAAAAGAAGAAAATATGAAGAATGTTCAACATATAAGTGATTGCTGGTCTTCAGAGAAAAGAAGAGAAAAAATAGAAAGCATGTTAGAGGTTATATAATCCAAGCTTTAGAAGAGTCTGTTGAGGTTGTTATACTTTCTGTTATACAGCTGTAAAAGTTTTCTAACTGTCAAATCTTGCTTATCAGTCAAGAATTGCTTATAATGCTTCTCTAAGCTCGGTCTATATATAAGTTGAGATGTAATCTCTGTAACTTTACTTTGAGTTCATCATTGAATAATATCAAATACATTTCTCTTCTTGCTTTGTTTCTTTACTCTATTCATCTTCTTCATCAACCTTCAATCTATATTTCATCAGGCGCCATTTTGCTTTGGATGCTCTTTGTCCAATTTGTCGTTTGGCTGATGAAGACGTGAATCATATCCTGCGCTTGTGTCCCATGCATGACGATGTCAGCTTGGGCTGTGTTGGTTAGACGTGAACGATTAAATGAGTTTCTCACAATGGGGTTGTATGAGTATATCAAAATTAATTTGTAACGCCATGAGTATTTTGTGTTTGTTACTTCGTATTGGGAGTTACTTTTCGGGTCGATCATATGAAATATGTGGAAACATCGTAACTCGCTAGCTTTTGATACTCGGTAGTTGGTATATGCAGCAATTGGCAGTAAGTGCGTTGGATGTTGTTTCGACTCCGGTGCATTGTTCGTCATATTTCCCCAAAGGTCCTGATCGTTGGGTGGTTAAACTAAATACGGATGGTGCGCATAATAATTTGGATGGGACAACTTCCTACAGTGGTGTACTTCGCGATTCTAAAAGTAATTGAATTTGTGATTTTTCTAAATTCATTGGTGTTTGTTGAGTGTTAGATGCAGAGTTGTGGAGAGCGTATGTTGGCCTTTTATGTGCGTGGGAGGGTGGCTTTCGTCAAGTCATTTTCGAGCTCGACAATATGGAAGCTTTGAGGGTACTTTGACCGGATGGCATGGTTTGGGGACCCTCATCGATGGTTGCTCATCTTGATGCGTTGCAAAGTAGGGATTGGGTGGTTCGAATTCAACATGTGATGCGGAGCGGGAATAAGATTGCAAATAGTATCACTAAAGTTGCTTCAGTTTTACATTTTTCTTGTATTAAATTTGGTGCACCTCAGATTGAGGTGCTTTCTCTTCTTCACGAGACATCATAATTACTTGATTGTTCTTATTATCATGTGTACTTTTCTTTCAACTAGGTTTAAGAGAGTTTTTAACGGGGTATATGATAATATTTTTATTTTCATTTGAAAAAAGAGAGGCTAAAATAAGTACTAAGCCATGCGCAGAGTCACCCTTACCCCAAAAGTTTTAGAAAAATTTTTTTCTTATAAATTTAATATAAAATAATTTTAATAAATAAAATTAACACGATTTTAAATGAATATCGACGCCTTAAAATGACAATATTTTTGTTCTCACTTACTTAAAAAATTTATTTATAAAAATTTTAAATTCTAACGCTACAAACCAAATTTCTTGGCTCTACCCTTGTACTAACCTATAAACTTTGAATACAACCCTTCACGTTTCAGTGAAAGATGATAATGAAGCGGGGTGGGCACTGATATAAATGTTTGTTATATCATCCCCATTTTAACTCATTTCAATTTGATTTTTTTTAAATATATATAATACATGATTTTATTTTAAAATATATTAGAATGAATATTTTATAGAAAATGAATTACATTATTTTACAAATGCACTTGAATTGTATACTAAAATTAAACCATTTTTTATTGATAAAAAATAAAACAATGCAATCAATTGAAGTTTATTCTATGGTTTTATTTTATATATTTTTCGTTTTTATAGGTTAAATGATGTTATTGGGAAAATTCGAACCTTGATTTTTATCAAAGTACTAATGATACTTAACTAATTGCATATGTTTTCTCTTTTGAATAATAATATATATGAAGGATAAAATGATAATTTTACCTGTCAAAATGAGATGGATGGAACAAATAAGTACTAATTCCTTCACCCATTTGATTACAATCCTATTCTACTTCTATCTAGAGGGGAGGGAGAAAATCTAGGTGAAGGTAATGCTCCTGAAGGGCCTTAAATCCGGGACCTAAGGAGAAATGAATAGAGCAGGTGAGCGTGCTCTGACCACCAAGTCGTCCTCGCATGCTCTTCCTTCACCCGTTTGATATATTCATTGAAGGTTCAAAATGTATAGAGAAAAGTGAGTGTTCGATTGAGTCAAGATAATTTTTTTTAAGTTAGTCGAGTTGATGAGTTATATTATATAATTCAAATTTTATTTTAAAAAACGAGTCGAGTTGTTCGAGTTTTTGTTCAAATTTAATTGTAAATATTTATAATATTATGTTATTCATTGGTTTTAATTTAAACGACTTCTTATAACCATATATGATAATCATATATATATTTCTTCATATTTTTGTTGGAAATTATTCCATACCACTATATGTGGAAACTAAAAATTTCCACAAGCTTCTTAGTTTTAGAGTTTAAGGATTTGGTTTAGGGTGTATGAGTTAAGGGTTAAAATTTAAGGATTGCGGTTATAATTAAGGGTTTAAAGGTTAAAACATAAATCTCTTATCATATTACCTTAAAACCTAAACTCTAACCTATAAAGTCAAAATAATTAAATCATAAAACTACCCTCGTGGAAACTTTTGAGTTAAATTGAATATAAATCTATTTTTTATATGTGATATACATATATTAGTTAAAGTTGAGGGACTTGAATCGAATTTGAAAATTGATCCGTTAGTTATTAAAAATTTTGAGTTATTCGAACTTTTATTTTATAATTCAAACTTTATTTAAAAAAAATTTAAATCGAGTCGAAAATTTTGATTTCGAGTTGAATTTTGTTCGCACTTGATCCCTCCTCTCATTTCCAAGGTCCATTTGAAGTTCAGTGAATGTTTTTCGTAACTGATTTCCCTATGAACTTTTTTTTTGAACGAAGATTTTCCTATGAACTAATAAACATGATATGCAACAACATTACTATTTCTCATTCTAAAGTAAGATCAGAACTGATAACCGGAATTTATTCTGCAATTTAAAAAACAATTATATTATTATATATTTGAAAACTTAAAATAGAAAAATATAACTGTCAATATCTAAATTTAGTAATCAGTCCCTAAAACAAATACTTCATTAGCTATCGGCTTGTTTATCCCTAATCAATCATCCGAAAACCGAAGCACAAAACAAAGAAAATGAGCTCTCAGATGTGCAAATCTGCTTCTAGAGTTATCCGATCACTCCTTTCAGCTTCGAAGAACTCTCGCTTTTGCTCTGGTGATTTCCTCATCTTATTGTTTTTAGTAACGATTCGTTGTCTGCAATTTTTGTTTTGAGAGATTAGCGGTGGCCTGTGATGAATGTGTTTTCCGATAATGCGAAATATTGTGTTGAAGTGTTTTTTTCTTCCAGTTTTGTGATATGAAGTGTCTGATTCTTATTACTAGTTTTAGATCAAATCCTCTGAATCATTTTCAACTCTGATTGTTTATCGAGTGTCGAAATCAAATTATAATTTCATTTGAATATTTTGTTTCATTGCATTAGCTTTTTCAATATCTTGATATTGGAATTACGATTATCATCGATTGTTGAGTCTTTCCATTGTTTGGATACACTACGGTATTTCAATTCACGTTTTTTAAAATAATATTTGTGTCCGAGGCGATCTCCATACTGGATCTGTGTATTATGACTGTTTGGAGAATAAAATGCGTGATTATGCAATCTTCGAAAGGGAAAAAGATCAGTAGAGAAATGTCTCCTTTACCTAGTTCTTGAATCAATTCGGTTTTTGTTGAAAAGAAAAAAAATGAATTGTTTGAATGTATTTAACTTTTATATTATGGTCAGCAGAAGGGCGAGCAGTGGCGGCGGCAGCAGCAGTTTCAGTGGACAGTAAGGTGCCTCTTTTAGCTTCGGCTTATGGAAGTGGTGGTTCTGCCAATGCATCCAGAGGATGGCTTCCAGGAGTGTTTGCTCTTCCAGTGGCAGGTTAGAATTAGATGACTTAAATCTCAGAGGATAAACAACCAAAAACTATGATTCCTGAATGTTTGTTTTGCATTATCTCTTTGTAGCTTACATGGTTCAGGAGCAGGAGGCTCATGCTGCACAGGTAATCCATCACATATTGGATTCTATAGCTAATACTTTATATATGTTTTTCATCTCTTCTATTATTTTTTAATTCCATTCTTCATCATTCAGAATGAGCGAACCTTCATTGCTATCAAGCCAGATGGAGTACAAAGAGGACTGGTAAGATTCTTCATATCTTCATTATCAAACCTAATCTTTTCGAAGACTCCTTTATATCTTCTTAACACTAAGTTACTTGCACTTGGGGTTTGAGTATTGGATATTGGTTCGTGCCCAACACAAATATATATATATATATATAGGATTCACTTATACCATGTAAAACTAAATTAGTTTATACTCTTCCATCCATTTTACCCATCAAATGAACATCAATGAGTGTAAAACTAATTGAGTTTTACATAGTGTAAGTCTGAACGAAAATGATAAATATAAAAAATATGCTTTATGCTTGTTGTCATTTAGTTTTAGTCAGATTGTCGGTATGTCTTTTCAAATTGAACATTCATTTTAATCGAATTTAAGTGAGAGTATTGGATATGGTCCGTACGGATATACATCTAATGTACATATATTAAAAACATTTAAGTTATATGTTTGGAGGTTCTTAAAAGGGACTAATTAGGTGAATAATGCACTTAGGTCTTAAATTTAGAGAAATAAGGTGACATTAGAGTATATTTAAGAATTTATGGTAAAATTTACAGTGCAAAGTGAAGACGCTATCTGCACACGATGAGCTGGGTGAAACGCCACCTGCATACAACCTAATTTTTTAAAATATTTTTTTAACGTAAAGCATTTAAGTGTACGAGACATGAATACTTTTATGTCTGAAAATGTACAGGACATGAATATTTTAAGAAAAATGAAAAACTAAAGTAACATATTCGAATGTTTTGTTTCTATTGTTGTCAAGATTAGCTGTTTCATTTTCTTTAATGGTGGATTGAAATACGCCAGAGAGCTGGGCTAAAAGAATGTATATTATATCTCAGATTGCAGAAATTATATCTCGTTTTGAGCGCAAAGGATTCAAGCTCGTGGCTATCAAGATAACGGTTCCTTCAAAGGAATTTGCCCAGAAACATTACCATGACCTGAAGGACAGACCCTTCTTCAATGGCCTGTGTCAATTCCTCAGTTCAGGCCCTGTGGTTGCCATGGTAAAAACTGAACAAATCTCATCTTCTCGTTCTATTTGTTTCCAACACAGCCGAATTAAAATCCCATAAAACAACAGGTGTGGGAAGGAGAGGGAGTCATAAAATACGGCCGGAAACTCATCGGAGCAACCGACCCACAAAGATCGGAGCCCGGAACCATCAGAGGTGATCTAGCAGTGGTCGTCGGAAGGTACAAGGCTTAATATTCTTGAAGTACATTACTGTTACGAATACACATAAAATTAAATGTAGTTCTGTTTATACAATGCAGAAATATAATTCACGGGAGCGATGGACCTGAGACTGCCAAGGATGAAATCAGCTTATGGTTCAAGCCACAAGAGCTGGTTAACTACAAAAGCAACGAAGAAAAATGGATCTATGGAGTCAATTGATGATGATGCACTTTACTTTTGCATTAATGATTAATCAGTGGTTGCACAGATTTTTGGTCCGGGTGAGGTTGAGACTTGAGGCGTAATTTGTAGAATAAGAGTATTGTTTACGCGATACCAAACTCGATGAATAATCAATAATCTCTTTCAGAGTTCATTAATTATATTTTATTTTTAAATATTATTATAATCATATATATTCTTTCTTATTTTTAAACTTTGGAATTGTTTTATACAATTCATCTAAGTTCAAAATTTAGATATAATATTATTGAAAAAATAATCATATGCTCTAAAATATTAATTTTTTTTTATCATTCTATCTTATCATATACCATCCTGTCCTAAGAAATTTAAGAATCACTATTAAGATTTCAATGTTGGTGTTTGAAATAATCCTTTGTCTATAGTCACGAGGTTGTTTATAATTTAATGTACTGTTGTTGGACAAATGTTTCAAAGATGCAATCTTTAATTCCCTCCCAAGGCCATAATAACATGCGAGTAGACAATAATTTAATGGCAAGGAGCATATTAGTTATAATCAATAGGTGTTGAGTACATTAGATGTTGTGTATATTTTACTTCCCTATATTTTACAGTTTTTATATAAAATACAAAAATTAAATGTTTGGTTAGTAAATGAACTAAATTCGTTTCCGTCAATATTGTATATGTGATTTTTTTATCTCAATTTTATACATAGGTTTCACACCGTTAAGAATCCAACAAGTGTCCCAGTGAAAAAGCGGATGTTGTTCATTTAGGAGACACGAATTCAAATTGCTTTGTCTATAAGGTGTATGCGCATTTTCAAATAATTAAGAATATGTATGAACAGATACTATCTTGATTACCTTTAAACCATTCAAAAAAAAATTCACACTATTAACGGTTTCATTTATTTTCGTGACTAAATCTAACATGGTAATAATAGACCACTCAAAAAATAATGACATATTTTAAAAAAAAAATCTACTCGCTTAAGCATATAACTAGAGATGGGCACGGATCGGATCGGGTCGGGCCGGGTTTTTGGCCCACCCGAACCCGACCGAAAAATATTAACCCTAAACCCGGACCCGACTCGATCATATCTTTTAAAAAACCCGACCCGACCCGACCTGACCCGACCCGACTTATATAAAAAATTCAATTTTAGGGACTTAATTGTAAAAAATAATTTTAAGAGACTTAATTGTAAAAATAGTAAATTTAAGGACTAAATTGTAAATAAAAAATAAATTTTAAAGACCTAATTATAAAAAATTATATAAAAAAGGGTATTATTACAAATATCCCTAAAAAATTATGGAAAATTTACACTATTAGTCCCGGGTCGGGTCGAGTCGGATTTTTTTCACCCTAAACCCGAACCCGACCCGACCTGACCCGAACCTGATTTTTTCTCAAAAAAACTCGACCCGATCGGGCCAGGTCAGATCGAAACTCGTCGGGCCCGGATGAAATGCCCATCCCTACATATAACAAGATTAATTCTCAATATTTCATTTTCAGTTACTCTTTTAAATGAATTAATTTAGTAAAAACCTACGTTCTATCTCCTTTTTAATCCATAAATTAATAGGGATATTGTGGAACCACCACAATAGCCATTGTGACTAGGATGTAAAAATATGTAATCGAATGAGTTTTAGGTCGGGTTAAATTGGATACAAATCATTTTAGGCTGGTTTAATGTTTGGACTCGATTTGGGTCGGGTGCGGGTCAGTTTCAGGTTGGGTTCATTTTAGGTCGGGTCAAAACGGTTCAGGTCCGAATCAGATAATTAACGGGTTTAATTCGGGCTCGGGTAGACTTCATGTCGGGTTCATTTCAAGTCGAGTTAATTCGGGTTTCGAATTCGTATTAAGTTTAAGTTTGGTACAAATAGTCGACAGACTTTGAGTTTGTCATTCATTTCGAGTTAATTACCAAATTTTTATATGAGGACCAAATCAAATTTAAAGCAAATCAAAAGGCTTAATAATTAATCAATTTATGAAGTATGACCTAATTGAATAAAATCTAAAGAAATTAAACTAAAAATTAAGACTAAAATGAAATAAACTAAAATCTAAACCCTAAACATCTAATTAAGAAAGGACTTAAAGGGTGATTAATCCCTAAAAAAACGGAAGCTTCCCCCAATTGTTTCGTTTGGCGGTAGCTTTCCCCCTATTAATTCAAAAAAAAAGTTTTTCTCTAAGCTAAAAAATATTTTTCATTAATTTAATGGTTATAAATAAATTTTTTAATAAAGTGAATTTTTTAATTTAATAATCATAATTAATAAATTGATTTAAATTTTGAATAATTTGTTTTAAATTCATCTATCACAAGTTATTAATTTAATAAAACTTTTAAATTTTGAATAATTTTGAATAAAATAAATTTAAGTATGTTAATTCGTATTAACTTCGCAAATAATTTATATTGAATGAGTCAGTACGAAACATATTGAATTATTTAGAAAAATTTAAAACTTAATAGTGTGAAATGAATATCTAAATACAATATACATACTAAAACTTATATATATATATATATATATATATATATGTAAGTAAATTTTAGTATGTATATGTATAGGTAAGTTTTAGTAAGTATGTATTTATGTATGTATGTATAAACGCAACGTTATACGTTGAAAATTTTGTCCAATAAATAAACGCAACCATGTTCTACTTGGCAGATTCGTATTCGTCAAATAACTAAAAACCATCGGTAATTCGTAATGCTGAACTGTTTCCAGGATTTTAAAATTTTAAGGGTAATGTTCACAAACAGTCCCTTTCGTTTGGTGTTTGTTCTAGTTTGGTCACTAGATTTCAAAACAGCTTATTGTGGTCCCTTACGTTTATAATCTGTTTTATTTTAGTCACTTTGCCGTCATTCTCCGTTAGAGGAGTAACGGCCGGCTGACATGGTAATTTTAAAATTAAAAAAATTCCACGTGTATAATACACGTCATTGTCTGCAAGTTCTTCTTTCGTTCTTTACCATTCCGGAAAATGTTGCCTTTTCATTTTGTTTTGGGATACGTTGCTTTGGATTAACTTTAAGTTGTTTTATTTATTCTTGCAGGTTCCGACTTATCCGGATTGATTCCCGGAAGGTGTTTGATGAAATGCTCGAGAGAAATGTGGTGGCATGGAACGCGATGTAAATGCCCGACAGTTACAATGGTAGGAATTTGGCCATGGTTTACAAAATCGATCTTATTCAGCCGCAAACAGCACAGGGCTTGCTCTGGCAATTCCTCTGGTTTTTGTGCCTGCAAACCAGACAACACCAAATGTCATGAATCTCTTCACATTCTCCTCTTTACTTAAATTTCTTCGTATTCGGAATCTCGGTTGTTTACAATAAGAGAAATCAGAAAGAAGTTACCTGAATAGTCAACCCCATATTAATGATTCCATTTTTCATGCGGTCTAGAAATGATTCAAGTCCTTTCCTAGATATGTAGCTAAATCTGTGTATGTCGAGGTTTATCTCAAAGTAATTTGGTCCCTGGATATGTGAAAGCAGCAGAGAATGGTTTAACTGAAGATACCAAGAAGCTAAAACATCTGTAGGAGAAGCTATAAACTACCTTATAGAAATTATGTTGAGGGCGTGAAAGAACCGGCTTGTCGTTATAAGCTTGAATAAGCTTCTTTTCAGTGGTACCGAACTGAAGCTCATCGGGGTTAACTAAACCGGCCAAAATTTTTAGCCTCTCTCGGAAAGGAACAATGGACTCTTTTGCAAACCCTTTAACCTTTTCCATTTCATCTTCAATAAATTTCTGTAACAAGCACAAACCCTTTAACCTTTTCCATTTCATCTTCAACTAGAATGGCAGTACTTAATTCATTGAGTGTGAAGTTGTATGAGAAAATTGATAAGGAGGATACCTTTATGTTGTCCTGGAAGTAAGGGGATATATCTTTGTCAAAAGTATCCGAGACCTTAAAATATAAGACAAGGCTTAAGCCTTCTCCGTTAGCATCGCCAAGAAACATGCTAGCCGGATAAGTCGGAACCTGCAAGAATAAATAAAACAACTTAAAGTTGATCCAAAGCAACGTATCTCAAAACAAAATGAAAAGGCAACATTTTCCAGAATGGTAAAGAACGAAAGAAGGACCTGCAGACAATGACGTGTATTATACACGTGGAATTTTTTAATTTTAAAATTGCCATGTCAGCCGGCCGTTACTCTTCTAACGGAGAATGACGGCAAAGTGACTAAAATGAAACAGATTATAAACGTAAGGGACCACAATAAACTGTTTTAAAATCTGGTGACCAAACTAGAACAAACACCAAACGAAATGGACTTTTTGTGAACATTACCCAAATTTTAATTACTTGGTCCCCATGATTCAAAAAAAAATACTTGGCCCCCAATCAAACACGGACTTGAAATCTAATTATATTAAACGACCAATGATTGAGCTTGAAATCCGCCAAACCTCACAGGCCCTATATAAAACCTAACAAGTTCTCTTGTCTGTTTACTCGTTTTTCTTTTTAGGGGTAATCGCTAAGCATTGAAAATTTTGCTCTCTTCTTCTATTTCAAAGTCACTTCGAAAATCCTAACCCTATCTCCAGCTTCAACCAATCCTTGAATTCGATTCGCTTTTCTCATCGAAGATCGTCGTTTAATTCTCTCTTCATCTAAATCGGTAAGTTTCTCTCCTCAATTAATTTGCTTTTTTATGAATCTATCGTATATTGTTTGCAAATCGGTTTCTATATGATTTATAAGTTTTTTTTTTGTGTTACGAGTACGCTGATCTCGTGAATTAGGGATTTCTTCATTGCGTTTGATAATTCGTAGAAATTTTAGGGTTTCTGAAATTGAACATTTTCCTATGACATATATGTGTATAAATTACGATTTTACTTCTTTTTATGTATGTTTTCTCTAGAGATTGAAGTGTCCGTTTTTAATTTGAAATATTTCCTTTCTTTTGATTTATTTCAAATTATCTCGTTCTGTTGTTTTTTATTAATGATTGTTTATCTCGTCAGATGGCAGCTAAACCTCTTACAACTGAAACAATCGCCATCACAGAAAAGAAAATGGACATGACATTGGGTGAGCTTTGGGCTGTTTATGCTTTTTTCAAAGCTGTTATCTAGGGGTATAAACATGTTTCTGATTAGTTTGTCGTTTTTATGGACTTAGATGATATCATTAAAATGTCAAAAAATACTTCAATGAAAGGCAAGAAGCAGCCAAGGATAGCGGTAAGAATTTTCTTACTTCAGAAAACACTTTTTTATTGTTCCTTGTGCTTAGATTGATATTCTAATCTGCTCTCGTCTTACGATCAGAATAAGAGTCAGAGGCCGGTGAGTAATGCTGCCAAAGATAAGGCTTTCAAGGTACGGCAGTACATGGACTCGCGGGCTACTCTTAGACAGGTGTGTGATTTTTTATTGCGCTAAATTTGCATCTCTTCTGGTTGCACATTCTGAATTTGGATCTTTTTCTTATGTGTCTGTTCCATGTATGTAAATCAGGGTGCTCTAGCTCAAAGAAGGTCTAATTTCCAGGGGAACCTGTTTCCATTTGCAGCTGAGGCTGCCCGAAGGGCTGCAGTTGCTCCATTTCGGAATAGAGCTTTTAATAATAGCAGGGTGGCTAATTTGAACAAACCTAGGTATGTGGATGTCAAATAATTCAGTAGTTGCTTAAAGAGAGTTGTGTTTAAAATTAAAACTTAAACATTGCCATCTGATGGTGGATCCTTACCATCGAGTCATTGCAGGTAAATTTTGGATCTTCTACAATATTGATGACCTCTGGAATGTGGTCTTGGTTAACTTATTTCAAGTTGCTTCTTGTGTGGAACTACTAATGTTTGATTACATTTCCTGTGGAAAGGGCTGAATATTGGACTGTCTTGAAGTGTTTGACTTTTTTTGTTCAAACTACCCAAAGTAGAATGTTAGAAGCTTCATATATATATATAGTCCAAGGTTCTCAAGTTAATTGGTGCCTAATTTGGAATTGGTTTTCCCTTTTGGTTGGGTCATTGAAGCATCCAGTAGCAAGTGTTTTGATGATTTCTATTGTGCAAGAGCTGTATATTTAAATTCAAAAGATCAACATTGTTCATATAGGTGGCTTGTTACATGATTTGCCACACTCTCAACATGTCTAGAAATGTTATTTGGGTAGTTTGTTCTCGTACAATTGGGTTTTTGTAGTTCCATTTGCTGGGTCTATCTTTAATTTTGATCTCCTTATCAAGTAGTTTTGGCCACTTCAGATTCCTTGATGTCTTTAGTCATTTGGTTGGAGTCTGCACATCCTTCAGTTTACACAACTAGTTTTAACTAGTTGGGAAGCTTGTGGCTATCTGGGAAGTCCCCCTTTTACAGTCTACTGTTGATGCTTCATCTTGTTCATTGTTTCTAGGCTTTCCCTTTCCTGCGAAATCTATGCTGGGTTTTTATGTTCTGTCAAGGACATTGGTTTGATCGACCCTGCGACATACTATTTAAAAAGAATATTTTGGTGAAGTGAATAGTTTGTTGCCGATGTTGCCATATTGAACTATGAGCTAGAGATAATGAAGCTGGAACAGTTTTTTGTTGGGGAATATTGAAAGTTTAAGCTGATTTGATGTTGTCTTGATGCAAATATGTCACTTGTTACACTACCTTTTCTCGAGTGGCATTGATTTTCATCTAAAGTTGGGGTTTAGGAGTTCAAGAATCTGCTATTCTAAAGTTGAGGTATTGGAGTTTGTTCTAATTGGTGCCACTGCTTGTTGGGAGTATGGTGAATCTACCTATGTGGTTTTCCCTACTTGTGCTACTGCATTCGAAGCTTTTCTCTCCTTCGGTAGCAATGCATTTCCAGAGTGGGGTTTACTTGCTTGATCATGTTTTCAAATTGAAAAAGTTCTGCATAAAATAAGAGGAGTTATATTACAGATTGTTTTATGTATCTGTTTACTGGAAATAAATAGTTCCTATGCCTGGTAAGACACTCCAGTCTCAACATTTTGGTGTTGGTTGCTGGCATGTTGGGTGAAGAAAGCTAGTTCCTCATTGGACTTAACTCATTGTTATGTAATGTTTTTGTTATCCATTCATGTTTTCTGCTTCTCTGGTGCAGGATCGGAGCACATGTCCAGAGAAGGGCTGGAAATGGAGGTTTTGCAGCGAAGGTATTTTTCTCTTGAAATTGGTGTAATATGGTTGGTCTTGATCATGGGAGTAACATGCAAGTTGGCATTTAATTGAATTCCTTGTAACACTTGCATTGATGCTAAGTGAGCAACACTCTATCTCTGTACAGCCACAGCAGCCTCCACATCAAGAGCAGCAGCGACAACAACAGCAACAACAACAAGAGCGACAATGGAACACAGGAACAAAGCAAAAGCCTAAGACATTGGATTCCCTGTTTGCTGTCATGAAGGAAGAGCGAATGAGGGTATTTTCTTCACATCAGAACAACAATGTACAAGCCAATGGTGGTGGGAGGCAAAGAATGCCGTGGAGAAGAGGCCGATTTGGGCAGTGATGTGTTGGATATAGTTCCATATGTTAGCCAAGGGATGACTTTGATAATACTGGTGTGTTGTTTTGCTACCTGTAGTCGTGGCCTTGTTTAATGTTGGGAAATTTGGCGAATGCAGCGTGTTCCACTGATTCTAGTTGTATCTGTGTGGCTGTATTTGTTATTTGGAAATTGTTATTCTTAAAACTAGAAATTGCAGGAAGCGACACATTTAGGATTGTGCCATTTTTTTGTCATGAACTCGAAAGCTTGAGACATATGTTGTTTGCTACCTCTGAATTTGCAGCAAGCCAATTGTTCGTGAATGTGAAGTGATGAAGCTACGAATAATAAGTTACAAGACAAATGGCTCTCATTGATCAAGAGAAGAATGACACCATAATAACGTTGTTGGCGAATGGATCCAAAAAACATCTCTGGGTCCAAACGGTCGATACTTCTGCTATTTCGCTTAGTGACAGGTGAAAGCTCTCCCGGTATCTTGGATCCAACTGCACTCCCACTGTTTAACCAAATATTTATGATATATTTAAAATTGTGTTTCTATCTGTTTATTTAAAATTGGTCAGGTATTTTTCTCCACGTGACAGCGAGGGTTAAATTATATTTTTTGTAATATCTAAATAAAAATTAACAAATTAAAATTTTAAAAAATATATAAATTATTACAATATTTAAAAAAATAAATAATAAAAATACTATTAAAAGTTTCAAAAATAATTAAGATTATTTTACATGAAATAAAAAATTTATCCGATTGTCAGAGATTAAACATGTATATCTATGATTCACGTTGGCAGAGATTAAAAATTTTGACAGAAACTCGACCCAGACAATCGAAAAGAATTTATACGATTGTCTGTATCGAAGTAATCTTTTTTACGTACTGTTGATAACACATGAATGAAACATACTGTTTTGGCACCGGTAAAGGGGTGCCATATCTGTGCAATTCTGGTAACAAATTTCTCACTCAGACTGTAATGTATCCTAGTTTGAAGTTTCAATCTTTGTTGTCAGTAATAAATTCACTGCACCAGATAAGTATTTTAACAAGTGCCTGAATCAGAAGCCATTTGCATCGACATGCACATGATCCATCCGTTATATCTCCCGAACCCACAGCAAGCATTGGCAGTTTCTTCGAAACCCAATATAAGTTCACAAGTCAATGAAATATATAGCGGGAAAAAAACCATGTTACTCGGAATTCAGTATTTTCGATTGAGATAGACTGATAGTTGAAATGATACCAACACCGATCCGCTTGACTTGACCCCATGAAGCATATCCTCCACTTCACCGGTTTGTCCTAGTCCTAGATACAATGCTGACTCAAAAAAACCCAAAGAAGAAAAACATAAAGAAAGCCAGTATTTTACCAAGAAAATGAAGAAAGATAATCCAGTTTTTCTACCAAGATAATCAACGAGGATTCTTCCATTACAGAAGCGTCCAGTGGGGAGATGGGTATCGAAATCACGGCCTTAAGGAGGGCGATCGGCCCGAACAAAGGTGCGAAGATAGTTGTTGTTGACGCAGTCGACAGATGAAGAGGGCAGCGACCAGAGGGGAAGAAACTACTGGGCTTGTTGTGGATAACAATGGGGTCGGACGGCCTCGAACTTCGAAGGGTTATCGAAAATGAAGGATTTGGTATGAGCTTTTGAGGGAATCGAAGAGCTGTGGACTGTGAAACAATGGTGGAAATGATGCAGCCTTTTGCCAGCTGGATGAACATGTGGCTAGTTTGGGTTATTTTTAGTCTTTATTTTCTTATTTTATGTTTTATACTTGAACGTTGCCGTTTTATGTGTTTTGTGGATAAGTAGGGAAAAACTATCCTGAGTGAGTATGCTTGTAATTTGGGAATTTTCCTGTATGTCTTATCCCTTTTCTTCCGTTGGAATGAACCCTTCTTTCTCGGGTTTTCTTCTTCGCTGAATCTTACTGTTTTCTTCTTGATTGTTGTGGTTTTTGTTGATAAATCATTTCTCCAGTATCAAAGGTATCAGAGACACTGACCTGGCCATGGTGGACGGCGTTCAGACGAGGCACCAACAAGATATCGCCAAACTCCAATCGGATTTTCAGGAGTTAGAAAAGAAATTAGAGGACAAGATTGAAAAGACGATTTCGGAGAAGGTCCAGGATATTCGCCTTGAGGTTAGAGGCGTTCGAAAGAAAATAGGGGAAGTGAAAGCGTTACTCGAGAGCTTGGTGGGTAAAGCCGGTTCTTCTAAGGGTATTTTGGGATCTACGCCAATTGGGAATGATGGTCTGGAATTAGATACCACAGAAACGGCTGATGCGGCCAAGGATGAGGATTGTGTCTTTGTCGGCGAAACAACTGTCAATCCTTACAAACTCAAATGCCCTAACTTTGATGGGTCTCACTTTCGAGATTGGTGGGCGAAGTTGGAACAATTTTTCACGGCTGAAGCAGTCCTTGAACACACGAAAGTCAAGCTCGTGATGCTCCATTTGGAGGGTGCAGCTCTTCAGTGGCACCATTTTGTGGTTCGGAGCAATGGTGGTATAGAGAAACTCAGTTGGGACAAGTATTTACGGTTGATGCAGGATCGCTTTGCGCCAGAAGGTTTGGAGGATCCAATGCGCGACTTAGTTTCCCTCAAACAAACATCTTCGGTGGATCAATACTACTCTGATTTTGTAAGTGTCCTGAACCAAATGCATCTTAGTGATGAATATGCTCTTAGTATTTTCATTACAAACCTCAAATGGGAGATTGGACAATACATCAAGGTTTTTCAACCTAAAGATCTGCTTGACGCTTTTCGTTTAGCTTTACACTTTGAGCAGATCGTTTTTAACACTGTGAGGAAAGGATATGTCTCTGCACCTTGCACAAGCACTGTGAGTTTTCCTTTTACTCCAACCATGCCTTCCGTTTTTAGTAAGGCTGGTTCATCTTCTTCAGTCCTCAAGAACTCGAGTGGAACTGTGACACCAGTACTTAGTGGTAAAGTGTTCAGTGCTAGTAACAGTCGTGCTCCATCACCAAAGAGGGGACTCCCACCTACTGGAAATGGTCCTGGTCGCCAACCTCCTGCAGACATGGAAGAAAGGAGGCGTAAAGGGTTATGTTTTTGGTGCCCTTCCAAATATACTCTCGGTCATCGATGTACACACTCTCAATTGTTTTAGCTACTAATGGAAGGCAATGACATGGAAGGGGGAAATGAAGAATTTGTTGATTGTGAGGATCGGTTGGATGCTGAGGGGGGTGATGCTACTGGTCCTGAGAAAACATACCCAGAAATTCCTGTGTTATCTCTCCAGGCGATGTGGGGTGCAGCTGGGTGTGAAACAATGAAAGTTAACGTTCTGATTAAAAGACAGAAGATAGTGGCTTTGATTGATTCGAGTAGTACTCACAACTTTTGAGTTTGGGAGCAACTAAGGCTTGTCGGTTGATCGTGGAACAAAAACATCAAATGAGAGTGACAATTGCTGATGGTGGTTTTATACAGACCCTGGGTCTTTGTCGAGCAGTGGAATGGGAAACTCAGGGACATCAATTCTCTGCAGATTTTTTGGTTTTACCTTTGAAGGGATGTGACATGGTTTTAGGGGTTCAGTGGCTGGCTTCGTTGGGGTCAATCCAGTGGGATTTTTCTACATTGATGATGCAGTTTACGCATGAAGGGGAAGCTATTTGTTGGAAAGGATTACATCCAGGTTCGATTTAGTGGTTGCAAGATAGTAAGGGCCAAAAAATGTTGAAAGGGAACATAATTACTCCTGTAATGTCTCTACTGACCATGAACACTCAATTGGAATTACTTTTGAAGAAGGATGAGAATCGTGCTGATCTACAACAGCTTCTGGAGGAATTTGCTGAAGTGTTTCGTGAACCACAGGGTTTACCACCGAAACGAGGTCATGAGCATCGCATTGTGCTGCAAGATGATTCTGTTGTAGTAAAGATCAGACCTTATAGATACCCCATGGTACAGAAAAATGAGATAGAGAAATTAATAAAGAAAATGTTGCAGAATGGTATTATCAGAGATAGTGTGAGTCCCTTTGCTTCTCCTATTGTCATGGTGAAAAAAAGGATGGATCATGGCGCCTCTGTGTTGATTACAGGCAGTTAAACCAATTAACACTCAAAGATAAATTCCCAATCCCTATCATTGAGGAGTTACTTGATGAATTGGGGGAGGCAAAATTTTTCTCTAAGCTTGATCTTAGGTCAGGGTATCATCAAATTAGAATGTGGGAACATGATATTCCTAAAACAACATTTAGGACACATGAAGGGCATTACGAATTCTTGGTCATGCCATTTGGTCTGACCAATGCTCCTGCAACTTTTCAAGGGCTAATGAATTCTGTCTTCAAGGCACTATTGAGGAAATCTGTTTTGGTATTTTTTGACGATATTCTAGTTTACTCTGGGAGTTGGGAAGAACATTTGAAGCATATTCGAGAGGTGTTAGAACTCCTCAAACATCATCAGCTTTTTGCAAGAAAGAACAAGTGTACATTTGGGGCAACTGAAGTGGACTACTTGGGCTATACGATTTCGAATGGATTTATTTCCATGGATAGTAAGAAGGTGCAATGCATTGTGGAATGGCCTACCCCTACCAACATCAAGGAGTTGAGAGGATTTTTAGGACTCTCTGGTTACTATCGTAGATTTATCAAGGGATATGGTGGAATCGCGAAACCTTTAACTGATTTGTTAAAGAAAAATAATTGGGGTTGGACTGAGGAAGCAACTTCTGCCTTTGAGAAATTGAAAGTTGCTATGACATCCGCACCTGTTCTTGCCCTCCCTAATTTTCAGCAAGAATTCATTATTAAGACTGATGCGTCGGCTTGTGGTGTTGGGGTAGTTTTGATACAAGGTGGCAGGCCTTTGGCATACTTCAATAAAGGATTGGGAAGCAAGCATCAAGCCCTATCTATTTATGACAAAGAGATGTTGGCAGTATTACTGGCAGTTAAAAAATGGTCTCCTTATTTAGTAGGAAGACATTTTAAGATACGGACAGATCACCAAAGTTTAAAGTTTTTATCTGGCAATGTAGCAACTACTCATGCTCAACAAACTTGGGTAGCCAAGATGATGGGTTATGATTATGAGATATGTTATAAGAGAGGTGTTACCAACACAGTAGCATATACTCTGTCTCGCAACCCTGAATTTTCAACTAGTCAAATGATGGCAATTAGTGTTTTCAACACTGATTTGGTGAATCAAATAGTGCAGACTTGGACCAATGATGAGAAGCTTCAACAGATAATCGCTGATTTGATTAAAGATTCTACTTCTCACTCGAAATATTCATGGGATGGAAAGTATTTAAAGAGGAAGGGAAAGTTAGTTGTGGGTGACTTAGAATTGAAGAAGAAATTAATCGAGCAATTTCACAGCAGTTCTTTAGGTGGGCATTCAGGGGCTGATGTCACCAGCAAAAGAATGTTAGCTTGTTTGTATTAGAGGGGTTTGAGAAAATCAGTGAGGAGAATGGTGAGAGAATGTTCTGTTTGCCAACGAAATAAATACGAGAACCAACTCAAGCCAGGACTTCTTCAACCACTGCCTACTCCTGACAGAGCTTGGTCTTCTATTAGTATGGATTTCATCGAAGGTTTGCCTATTTCCAAGGGTAAAGACACCATTTTTGTAGTGGTAGATCGGCTGACAAAGTATGCACACTTTTTAGCTCTTTCACACCCTTTTACTGCTTTGAGTGTTGCACAAATCTTCCTTGATAATATTTATAAATTACATGGACTGCCTATGAATATTGTTTGTGATCGAGACAAAGTGTTTATGAGCACCTTTTGGAAGGAACTCTTTGGGAAGATGGGCGTGAGTTTGACACCTTCAACTGCTTACCATCCGGAGACCGATGGACAAACGGAAGTGGTGAATAGGTGTTTAGAGACTTACTTGAGGTGTATGTCGTGAGAGAACCCAAGAGAATGGAGTTGTTGGTTGTCCTTAGCAGAATGGTGGTACAACACTTCTCACCATTCTGCTATTAATATGACCCCTTTCCAGGCCCTTTATGGTGAGGAACCTGCTGCCCATTTACCATATCTTGCTGGTGAGTCTTTTGTTGCATCAGTAGATCGCAGTTTGCAAGCGCGGGAAGCAGCAGTTAAAATGCTTAAGTTTTATTTGCAACGAGCGAAAGACCGGATGAAGAAACAGGCAGATAAGAAAAGATCTGATAGAGAGTTTACTGTGGGAGACTGGGTTTATTTAAAGCTCCAACCATATAGGCAACAATCGGTGAGTTTAAGAAGATTCCACAAGCTTGCTCCCAAATGGTTTGGGCCATTTCTTATATTGGAAAATGTGGGAAAGGTGGCTTACAAACTACAGTTACCAGTGGGATCAAAGGTTCATCCAACATTTCATGTTTCTCAACTTAAAAAGCATATTGGATCCGCCATAGTTCAGTCTGATCTACATGTTCTAGGACCTGATGGGACCATCATCAAAGAACCTGTGAAGATCCTTGATAGAAGAATGGTAAAGAGGGGAAACCGAGCTGTTACGGAGGTATTGGTGGAGTGGACCAACTCGTTTCCGGAAGATGCTACTTGGGAACTTTACCATAAGCTGAAACTGGATTTTCCTCATTTTGATCCTTGAGGACAAGGATTTTCTGGAAGACAGGAGTATTGATGCAGCCTTTTGCTAGCTGGATGGACATGTGGCTAGTTTAGGTTATTTTTAGTCTTTATTTTCTTATTTTATGTTTTATACTTGAACGTTGCCGTTTTATGTGTTTTGTGGATAAGTAGGGAAAAACTATCCTGAGTGAGTATGCTTGTAATTTGGGAATTTCCCTGTCTGTCTTATCCCTTTTCTTCCGTTAGAATGAACCCTTCTTTCTTGGGTTTTCTTCTTCACTAAATATTACTGTTTTCTTCTTGATTGTTGTGGTTTTTGTTGATAAATCATTTCTCCAGTATCAGGAAACTGGAAACGAGAGAAAGATGACTGGTCAACATTTCTTTATCTTTTATCGTTTGAAGAAGGTTGGTTTGGAATTCGGCGGGCAGGGAAAGTTGGTTTGAATGTGTAGAAAATAGGTAAAAATATTAGATAACTTAGCTCACCACCGCATCCATAGTTATGGCGTAAATTATTCGATTTTAACTGAATTAAATGATTGAACCAATTTTTTTTCGATTAATCAGTCAATTAATTTTAAGTAAAACTAGTTAATAGTTAAGAGTTTTTTTAAACTTCGGTTGTTAAATTTAAAACCGGTAAATTGACCGAAATTATTATGTATCAAATATTATATATATTATATATATTTATTTTTAGTCATTAAACTTTTAAAAATTATAAAATGATCATTAAATTTTTTAATAATATTGTAAAGGATTATTATCCCATACATAGACGGTAGAAAAAATTTGTTTCCACAAACGCTTTAATTTTATATTATAATTTAACATTATAAATATTTTATTTTTTATTTTTATAATTTATAATTGTAGGTTTTTATTTTTTAAAAATATTTTATTTTTACATTAATTTTTTTAAAAAATTAATAGTATTTTTATTTTTAATAAGTTAATTTTTTTATAAAAATTTGTTAGGCTTGATAGGCTCGATTTCTTTCAACCGTTATGGATTGACAAGTGGTGGAGAGGTTAGATTTCTGGGTGTTTGAGTTGGTGGCAAAAATTGAGAATTAAACACAAAAATTTAGAGTGGTATGACTTTCTAACCCAAAGCCTACATCCACTCCCTTGGAACGCTACCAAAGATTTCTCAAATTCACTAAAAATTATGTTTCCTTTTCTCGGCTTAGGAGGAAACCGTTACAACGATTAAGTTATCTACCCTTAGCTTAATCAAACATCCTCTTACAAGTAAAATTCAAAGCAAACAAAAAATCTCTCTAATAGGTATGTGTTTGCAACTCTAAGCACTCGCCCAAAACCTATACACTTGAGCAAATTTGACAATTTTGGCTCACAAGTGTTTTGTCTATACAAGAGAATGATAATTAAGCTCTAAAGACAATTTGACATCATATGGTTGTTGACAATTGAAGCGTTAGTCTTTCTTGATGTTTGAAGGTCCCTTTTATACTCTTAATTAAGTTTGTAGCTGTTGAGGACCGTTGTGGTTGAATTAGAGCCGGTAGAGCCTTTATTTTTCACCATAAATGTAGTTCTGCAGCTAAGCGTATCAATACTCCTCAAATCGTATCGGTACGGTCCTGATAAGGAAATAGCCGTTGAGCTCTTCCAGCTAGTGCGTACCAATACGCATGGCAAGCGTATCGGTACGGTCCTGCAATTTAAAAGACCGTTGAGAAAATAATTGTTGGGGGTAGTTGGGCGTATCTGTACGCGAACTAGCCGTTGGGCGTTTTAAAACAAACCGTATCGATACGGAAAAGCATATCGGTACGAGTTTGGCTACTGAAAAATCACTGTAGTTAAAACCCTAAAGGCTATCGATACGGTACCATATTGTATCGGTATGGTTACATTTAAAACATAGTTTTAACTACTTTAAATACACTTTAAATCATTCCAAAGCATTGTAAAACCCTTAAACACATTTTCAAGTTATTTTTTACTAAAAACATATTTTAAATTCTTTTTAATTTATCCAAAATATTTTTCAATTATTATATCAAAATAATTAGTTCTACAAAATTATATAAAAATCAATTAAGTCCTCGAGCTTTCTAAAAAAATATTTTTTCTCTTTAAGACCTTAAAAAACCAAATGTTACCCTCTGTCATATCATCATCCGTATGTGGGCTACCATGTCAACACCGTTAACAACCACGTCAGCATATTAATGATCAACATTAGTCTTAGGGCTAAACTGATGCAATTCTCAAGTTCGAGGGTCAAATTAAGTGCATTTTTTTACATAATAATTAAATTATTATTTGGTAGGAACTTATGGTCAAAAATACCTCTTAAGCCTAATATTAATTATTACTGAATATCACTAATATTACAAAATGTATTACTAATATTATTAATATTAAATATTACTAAAAATTGTTATATTAATAATTTATTAAACAGATTTTAAGATACATAAAATATGTTGTCATTAAATAGATTTTAGGATACATAAAATATGATGTCATTTTTAGCCATGGACGCTTGGCGGCAATGCACTTGGCTTAGTGTCTGTTGCCTTTACAAGCCAGTAACCTAGGTTCAATCCACCATTAACACCCATTTTCTTCCTTACATTTTCAACACCAATCAAACGGTGACTAGGGGTGAGAATTAGAGGAGAATATTTGAAAATTTAGGGATCTGAACTGATGGGCATGAGAAATAACTAATAATCGAACTGCAATTGTATAAATAATTGTAGGAACCAAAAAAATATCTGCAAGAATTTATGGTATTTTACAAAATTTTTAAAAATATATATATACTTAACTCCCATTTACTTGTATATCTAACTTAATATCAATATTCAAGTCCATCTAGATATTTGTGTCTTTTATTTAAATCTTATCAAGTTTGGGTGGCCTCTATAATAATTTACTATTTTTGTTAATTAAGAGTATATAATGTCTTTATCTCCGTTTTCTGCCGTTTATGTTACTCAAAAC
This sequence comes from Hibiscus tridactylites, assembly GCA_958450335.1. NCBI lineage: Eukaryota > Viridiplantae > Streptophyta > Magnoliopsida > Malvales > Malvaceae > Hibiscus > Hibiscus tridactylites. The sequence continues at coordinate 75,834,548 of OY288270.1, forward strand.
TCTATTTCCCTTCAAGCAAGCAATGTCATATTTTTTTCTCAACCGTCAACCAACTATGAACGTCCTTGATCTTTTTTCATGACAATAAAATACCTTACATTATACTCCCTCCGTCCCATAAAAAATGTCCCTTATTGACTTTTTGAAAGTAAAAAATTTTAAACTTTGACTATTATTATATTGAATATTTTAAATAATTAAAATTTATAAAATATATATTTGAAAACTACTCGATTAGAGGTTTTTAAAATATATTTTTTCATATTTTTATCAATGATACATTTTAAATAATTATGAGTTAAAGTTAAAAAAATTGACAAAAAAAGTCAATAAGAGACAAAAATTTGGGGACAGAGGGAGTACATATATAAATGTAGTTTCTATTTTATTAAATCTATTATATATTATTATTGTTTTGTAGTTAACCATAAAAAAATATTATTGTTCAGTAGTAAATATTGTATTTATAAACTATCAATTGAAGTATTTTGCCTCCATAGTTTGCTTTTCCTTTTACCTACTTCATAGTGGAATATTACTACTATATCATTTGAGATAATTTATATATTTTTAAGTATAATGAATATATGATTTGTAAATTTAAATTGGCCCTATATTTTAGTCAGTAAAGTAATAAATTTTGTTTAATATTTTTAAGATAGGGATTCCTCGAAAATCGTAGGAATCTGATGGGTATGAGAATGAAAAATTCCCAAAAACCATACCCACAAGTGTTGAGGACGGAATGGGGAATGTAAAACTATCCCACTCCACCCAATTCTCACCCCTAACGGTGACACAATAATTTTCCTCCAATCAGATGTGATACATGTCATCATCTTATTGTAATGTTAATTATTTAAATTAAATTAAAATCATTATTAAATTAATAGAATATGTAAGTGACATGGATCAAATGTATAATTATATCAATTTTTGTTAACAGTCACGTCACCTCTTCTGTTAGTTTTTAACCGTAAATTACTTAATTGATAACATCTTAATATTTTAGTGATCTAATTAACAAAATTAATAGATTCGTAGTCAAAATAAAACTTACATCAAAAGTGGATGGTCATTCATTTAGTTTACCCTTTCAAGGTTGTTTACCAAGGAAAACAACTAACCAGATTAATCTTAGTTATTGAGAAAGTAAGAACTAAGAAAAATAGTTATAAGTTGTCTCATTTGTAATTATAACTAATTTTATCAAACAATATTTAAAAGTATCTCTTTATTATTTTAATTTTGAAAAGAGTTTAATTAGTTGTCTCACTACAATAAACATTATGTACTGTTATGAACCACTAATCATGTGTATCGTTGTGTACCATCATTAACTACTTTAATTACTTTTAAAATTATAGGGACTAAAAGCGTTTTTATCATTTTTAGAATAAAATTTAAAAAACAATTTTTATATTACCTTTTTCAGATTTTTTTTAATAAAGTACACAAATGGTAATTGAACTTTAGTAAATTATTCAATTTGGTAATCAACTTTCAATTGTTTTAATGTTACCATTAAACTTTTAGTTTTACTCCAAATTAGTCACTAACTCGTTAACAACCATTAAAAGGGTGACATGGCAGTTAAAATATTTTGTATAATAACACATCTAGTCCATGTCTGCATATTCAAACAATTTATTTTGTCCTAATTAAAAAACAATAAATTTAACCCTCGTTATTTACACATTATTTCAATTTGACCATATTTATAAATAAAAATAATTTAACCCTAAACACTAAACCTTAAAACCCTATACTCAAAATGACAGAAATAGTTTAACTATAAACCCTATTTTCAAATAAAAATAATTTAACCTTAAACACAAAATTACTATTTTTAACCCTAAACCTTATTTTTAAATAAAAATAATTTCTAGGTGATGATACTTCCATTAGTTAGCTTTATGGAATTAGCAAAATTTGCCAAGGCTAAGGTCCTTTGGGTATGCTGTTGGTCGTCGCAAATCCATAACTTGTTGCATTCTTTCTGTAATTATCATATTTCCACTCTCTCTCTCTTTTTTCTCATATCAGGTACTGGTAAATACCAGAAGTGGTATCGATTATTGAATTAATAATGAGTATATAACCTTCTAATTAGACCAGTTCCAAAATCGGATTTTTGGAGGATTAGACTACTCTACCTCGCGCGTAGTGGTGCGAATCTAATTCCATTCAGGTTGGGGCGCACCTGCACATCGTGGACGACGCGAATGTCTAGATCGGTCGGGTCTTATGTATATATGTAGATATTTTATTACATTTGAATTAATTTTTTTCTTTTTTAATAGCAGAATATCCCGAAAAATTAAGTGATATTTTCGGATTTAAAATTCGAATTTTTGCTTGCAGCCCACTCAGTTATCCAATTAGGGGCAAAATCGAAATAATGTTTCTCATGTTTCACCTAATTTTCTTCTATAAATACATGAATTATTTTTGGTTTTAAATATAATTCGAAAATCTCTTGTCCCAAAAATTGCATTATTTTTTGTGATAGACAAAGGCTGGAGTACTGCGTGATTTCTTCAGTAGTGCTTCTGTCGAAAATCATCCACTGTTGTATAATGGAAGACTGACGACTAAAGAACTCAAGCACCGAGAAGTGGTCGAATTTGTCTTAAGAAAACTATGTTCGTGCAGGCCTTAACAATTATTTTCAGTTATTCTAGATCTTTTAATTTTGGTATTTCGTTTATTTAAATTAATTTATTTTGAATTTAATCTTATTTGTCCAACGATATTAAGACATAATATATCCAAGGCGATTCGAAATAAATAAAATTGTGAGAAAGCAAACAAATTTGTTTGAGGAAATATCTTGCCGTTTTAACGAGTTTGCTTAGATCCAAGAAATAAACGGGACAAATTCGTGTTACAGAAATTGTCGTTAAGAGTAACTGAGGTTACAGATTTTGTGAAAAATCAAAAATCGAAAATAAACGAAATTGAATTTCAATTTATTGGAAGTATAACTGATTCCAGGTATTGGTATCTTTTTTAACAAGAACAATGATTGTGGATAAGTATGTTGATTCGTCGAACACCAAGGTGTTGACCCAGGGCCAGGGTTCGAAACAACCTATCCCAAATCTGAACGCAACGACAGCGGCAATGAACCACAATGAGAAGCCGCCGAAATTCTGTAGACTGAATTTCAAAACATGGCAACAAAAGATGTTGTTTTATCTGACCATGTCAAACCTGATAAAATATCTGAAGGAAGATCTTTCGATTCTCACAGTAGGAGAAGAAGAAAGAGAGGTGGATGAACTCACCGCCTTCTGCATTACTGAAGACTGGGAAAATAAGGATTACCTATGTCGGAATTACATCCTCAATGGACCACAAGATTTGTTGTATCCAATATATGATGTGTACAAAACAACATTAGAACTGTGAGCTGCACTGGACAGAAAGTAAAGCAGAAGATGCTGGAACTAAGAAATTCTTAGTCGCAAAATTCTTAAATTTTACTATGGTTGATTCAAAATCAGTAAGAAGTCAAGTGGAGAAACTCCGACTGATTATTCATGAAATCCTTGCTGAATGAATGATGATAAGCGACTCTTTTCAAGTAGCTTCCATCACGAAAAAATGGCCTCCTGGATGGAATGACTTCAAAAATTACCTAAAGCACAAATAAAATAGATTTCGGTGGATGAACTGATTGTTAGACTTCGTATTGAAGAAAACAACAGAGGCAATGCTAGAAAGCTCAATAAACAAACCTTTCAAGAGGTTAAGGTAAATATTGTCAAAGATAAGAGGGGAAAACAACCCCAACAACACCAAGCCAAAACAAGATTGGCGTCTAATGGAGAAATTTCCAAAAAGAAAAAAAATTCAAGGGATCATGTTTCAACTGTGACAAGGTGGGACACAGATCCTCTGAATGCAGACATGCAAAGAAAGCCAAGGAGGCTAATATTGTGAAGGAGGAAGAATTATATGCTTAAGGAAATATTTGTGGGTAGAGATATGTTATAATCTCTGTAAAACTCAAGAATTATGAATAAAGAATATTATTCTTTTCGTTTATATGATTTATGACATGAACATGTTAATTATGATTCTTTGTGTAGACTAATTAATATGTAATAAATTTATTTCGTTTCAAATATGAAACATACGAAGAAGAACAAAACCACTTGATCTAAATCATAGCGATGTCTACTCAAACGATAGAACAAATTAATTTTGCTTAAGAGTGTAAAACCAAAGAATTGATTTTGATATAACAAAGAATTTAAGGACTAAATTGAAAAATAGAAAATAAATTTTTAAGTCCTAAAAAACTTCACAAAGCTTTTAAGTAAAATGGTTAAGTCAAAACCAAAGGTTATACAAATGTTTCTAAGTATTTTCCAAGTCAAAACAGTAATTTTTGAGTCACCGTTTCGAAACGTCCCTTAGGCGTTTCAGAACGTTTTGAAACTGTTAACATGTGTTTCGGAACCAGCCTACCCGTTTCAATACGTGTGTCTCGAAACAAGACCTTATGTTTCGAAATGGATGAAGAACAATGAAACGGGTTGAACCGTTTCGATACGACAGTATCAAAACGACCTTAAATGTTTCGAAACGATTTTCAAACTTGGATTCAAAAATATGACTGTTGCAATTTTATAAATGATTTCCAGAAAATGGTTAAGGTGTATCAAAACAATTTAGTACATTTCGATACGGGTTTTGACAATGTCAAAATGTTTCGAAACGGCATCAAGTACGTTTTGGAACGGGCTCTTAGCAGTATCGAACGATCGTATCCATTTCGATATGGTCTCTTAATTACACCACAACAGCTATTTCTATTTTGGTTTGTTTCGAAACAGGTACTTGTGCTTCGAAACGGGTAGTTGCAGAAGTGCATTTATGGTGGGAAGATTGCATCCCAACGACTATATTTATGATGGCAACAACCCCAACGGCTAGAATTGAATGAGAAGGTATAAAAGGGTATAACACCCCTCACCCCGATTAGGAGTAAGGAGCGTTAAACAGATTCATATTAACATGTTACAAGTGAGCAGCGAAAAACGTATAATATTTTTTTGTTCGAATGCTAACACAAGGTGGGCCTGAGCTTTATTTTCAATTCGTTTAATTCACCTATGGTCTATTATTAAATTTCTTGATCTCTTTTAAAGCGACTTTTAAACATACATATAATTTAATCCTTGTATTGTCAATTTCGTGCAAGATTCAATTTAATAAGAAAGATTAATTACAACCATGTTTCAACTAGAGATTTCATTTTTAAAGATTAACATTATATTCTTATATTTAAATATGCATCAACCATCTATAGTATTTGTTTCCCTTATACAAAAGACTTTCCGGGGTAGCTAACATAACGACTATAACCTAATAGTTTGCCTATACAAAAAGTGACCAAAAAGGAACCATCCCAAAACATATACCGAGGGCTAATCTATACCCCATATATACCCCATACTTACATAACAAAATGAGGAAAAGTTAACTTAAGAGTTTAAACATTCTTTAAGTAATAGTTCATAAACATAACCATAAGTGCAAACTGAACTAGCATGCTGACAGTTAGGCCACCCATCATAAGCACATCAAAGATAATAAAAGGCGTACTTCTAATCTTCAACAGCTAACAAGATCAGTGGGTGGATCGATAATTCGACTTCTTGTGGTTTTAGGAAGAAAGAAAACACGAGTGATAAGTACTTACAGTACATAGTGAGGAAACCTCAATCTAACCATTTTAGAATTTCTTGCTTTAATTATACATACAAATAATTCAATCTCTAATTCAAGTATAAGTAATCCATATAATTCGAATGGTTCTTTAATCAAAAATAAAAAATTTACAAGTCAACATCATAGCAAATACAACATGTCTCATGCCTATAATCAATTTCACAATCACCAATACTACAATTTTAAATACAAGCAGCAACATACTGTAGCATAATAAATAATTAAAATTTAATTCATCAATTGCGTGCTTTACTACCATTCTAACTATCAATTTATCGAAATCAAAGAGATCAAACATCATTGTTTACAATTTATTTAATTATTAACTTGATTATGATGCCTTGGTTCATATAGTTAGCTAGGTATTCGAGTCACGTGTTACAGAGATGTGAATTATTTCACCATATCATAGGTACTTAAGTACCACTTTCATATTATCATTTTACATGTCATCTTAGTGTCAATTTACACTAAGCAAATAGGTACACTTACGTACCATAGCAATCAGGTACACTCACGTACCAATTTTTAACGAGCTCTAGACTCTAGGCATGTCGTACTACCTAGACTAACCGTATAACCAAGGACTTTAATTATCATGTAATTAATTTTACTTTCACACAATCAGAAGTCAGAAATTCAATATCTAACATATCAATTTTCCATTTCTTTTATGGTTGTTTATTCGAACCATATAGATAATTTTACAAGGGTCAATAGTTCGTGATAATCACATAATAATCAATTTTTCAGTTCTGATTTCGGGACCCCTTTAAATTCTTATTTGCACCACACCCATATAATTTCACAACACAATAATCATACATACCAATTTAATCACCATTTAATTAATGCAATCCAAAAAAGAAATCAGAATCAATTTAGGCTAACTCAATCCAATTGGTTCGATGAATTGAACCTCTCAAACAATTTATTCAATTCCCAATTCATATACATATATATACTCATGAACCACACCTCAACAATAAATCATACTTCAATGAATTGATCAACCTAAGCATATAACCAATCTACATATATAACAACATATACATCGCCAATAATCAATCAAGCAATTCATTCAAAGAAACCACAAGCAATCCAAATCCAATTCCATTAGCTTCCTTCCCTTATTAATAAAGCCAATCTGAATTTTAAGTCATATTGCATGCAAACTTTATAACATAATTTATAATTAAAGTAGTTGTGTAGAACTAATGTTTTGATATAATAATTGAAAAATGTTTTGGACTAATTTAAAAAGTATTTAAAACATTTCCAAAGTCCAAACAACTTGAAATTATGTTTAGGGAAGTCCTTAAAAGGGTTTTACATATTTTTCAAAGCCAAATTTCACAAAACCGTCCAGGCGTTTCGAAACGCCCTAAGGTGTTTTGAAACAGGGGATTCCAGTAGCAAAATCGTTTCGATACTAGTATCAAAACGGGCTTTCCCTGGATGAGGATTTTGCCCAGCGTTTCGAAACGATCTATGCCGTTTCGATACGCCTGCGTGGCATTGACCACAACGGTCATAAACCCCAACGACTATTTCCCAACTAACATTTAAATGCAGGGCGTTTCGATACGGGTCTATAGCGTTTCGATACGGGTTCCGAAACGGCCAGGGGGTGTTCCGAAACGGATACCCTGACAGACTGCAACGTCTCTTTCTACTTAAAGAGCGTTTCGAAACGGGTTCGAGCGTTTCGAAACGGGGAGCTGCAGAACTGCATTTATGGTGGGAATTAAAGTCCTCAACGGCTCCAAATTGATCCCAACGGCTAGTAACGGCTACAAACTCAATTCGGAGTATAAAAGGGACCTCCAAGCATCAAGTAAAGGCTAATGCTCATATTGTCAAACATCAAATGATCAAGAATTGTCTTAGAGCTTAAATTGTCATTTATTGTATAGACAAACACTAGTGAGCCAAAATTGTCAAATTTGCTCAAGTGTTTTAGGTTTTGGGTGAGTGCTTAATTGTGCAAACAAACATCTATTAGAGGGTTTTAAGTTTGCTTTATTTATCTCTTTGTAAGAGAGGGTTTCAATCAAGGCTTTGGGTAGAAAGCTTGATTGTTTGTAAGGGTTACCTCCTAAGCCTAAAAAAGGGGACGAATCAATAGTGGATTGATTGAGAAATCCTTAGTGGGAGCTAAGGTAGTGGATGTAGACCTTGGTTAGAAGGTTGAACCACTATAAATCATTGTGTCATATTTAAATTTAGCTTCCACAACCCTTCCACCAAAAAATCCACCTCTCCACCACTTGGTAAGCAAGAACGGTTGATCGAATCGAGCCCCACACAACTCAACAATTGGTATCAGAGCTTGGCTCAATCGAAGGGGATTCACATCCTATTGATAAGATCTGGCAAGCTCGATCACTATTTCATCAACCCGCTCAAATGGCACAATCAATCGACAAACCGCCTTTCTTTGACGGAACCCACTATGCCCATTGGAAGACAAAGATGAAGTTCTTCATCAAATCAAGAGATTACAAGCTATGAGATATAGTTGAAGATGGTCCGTTCGTGCCTCAAAGAAGCAAAGCGGAGTGGAGTGTCGACGATCGCAAGAAGATGGAGCTTAATTGCAAAGCCTTGCACATCTTGTTTTGTGCTTTTGGCCCAACCATCTATGAGAAGATGTCTTCTTGTGAGAGTGCCAATGAGGTATGGGACAAGCTTGAAGTCACATACGAGGGGACCGATGAAGTCAAGGAGACCAAGATTGGGCTCCTAACCTTAGAGTATGAGAACTTCAAAATGGATCCGGAAGAGAACATCGAGAAGATGTTTGATATGTTCTCCACCATCACCAATGGTCTCAAAGGCTATGGAGAAGCCATACCGGAAGAAAAGCTTATTCGAAAGCTCATCTACTCACTTCCCAAGTCTTGGACTCAAAGAGGACCGCCATCATCGAAGCCAAGAATTTGAAGACTTTGAAGCTTGATAAACTCATGGGGTCACTCCTTACTCATCAAATCATGAAGAAGAACAAAGAGGATGAGAAGAAGAGGGAAGAAATTAGAGCTATGGGAGAGAAGAAAATCAAAGGGCTAGGCATCAATGCAAGTGTCATGGATCTCAAATCCTCCACTTGTCATCATGTCTACTCAAGTGAAGAGGAGGATGAAGATGAAGATATAGTTCATCTCTTCAAGAAGTGTGCCTCGTTCATGAAGAAAGCTTTGAGAGAGCTTGAACGAGAACCCAAAAGAAAGGAGAGAGCAAGCACTTCAAGCCATAAGAAGAAGGCACATGTGGCTACTTGGAGTGATGAGGACTCCACCGACGATGAACAAGCCAACTTTTGCCTTATGGCCATCGAAGAAGATTCAAGGGTAACTTCTAATTCATCTACTTCATGTTCTTATACTTTTGATGAATTACAAGATGCATATGATGATTTGGTTTTAGAGTTTAAAAATCACATTTTGAAAAACAATAAATTGATTTCAAAGTTGAAAATTCAAAATGATTTGATTTCTAAAACCAAACTTGAACTTGAAGCAAAAATAGAAGAGTTTGAATTGAAATGTTTTGATTTACAAAATTTGCTTCAAAAAGTTCAAGAAGAAAAGGATTTGATTACCAAAGAGCTTGAAAAGAAAAACAATTTTAGAAAATCAAATTTTTATGTAAGACAATCTAGGCCCCTAGATTCAAAAATGGTAAATGTGTTAGAAGTGTCTGGGTCCCAAAAGGACTAACCAGTTCAATTAAAAAGGATGGCATTGAAAAATGGATTCCTAAGGGGACTAAAATTTGTGCTACTAATGTTCATGGATCCAAAGCAATTTGGATACAAAAAATTACTTGATTGTCTTTTGCTAGGTGTGATGGAGATGATCAACAAGTCAAACATTGAGGGGGGAGCTCCATGTACACAAGGAAGAACACTTGAAGAAGGAAGGCTTCACATCCTCCCTTGGGTTCAAGTGTTGGTAAAAATCTAGTTGTTTTTGCATTTATTTGATTTATTTTTAATTTATTCAACTAGATGATCATAAATGTTGGACTAACATTTTTAATGATGCTTTGAGTAAGGGGGAGCCATTTTAAAACCAAATTCATATTTTTGTCAATTTTTACCTCTATTGTTATTTTGAACTTAATGTTTTAAATTCTTTTTGATATAACAAAAAGGGGGAGAGATGGTTTGAAAATTTTAATTTTCAAATGAATAAGGGGTAGAAAGCTTGATTGTTTGTAAGGGTTACCTCCTAAGCCTAAAAAAGGGGACAAATCAATAGTGGATTGATTGAGAAATCCTTAGTGGGGAGCTAAGGTAGTGGATGTAGACCTTGGTTAGAAGGTTGAACCACTATAAATCATTGTGTCATATTTAAACTTAGCTTCCACAACCCTTCCACCCAAAAATCCACCTCTCCACCACTTGGTAAGCAATAACGGTTGATCGAATCGAGCCCCACACAACTCAACAAGTTGAGACTCTAATCTCAACTCTAATTGTGTTTCACTCACAGTCGCCATGCTAGTTTTGAATTCGGGTGTTCTTTCCACGATCCTTTGCCGATCCAGCTATTGGATCCTCTTCGACACCATCTCCTCTAGGTTCTAATAAATCATTCACAATCATATAAGACAAAAATTCAGAATCAATCAACCACATTCACTATTAAATTTTTACGATTTCTTTTTAGTCCCTGAACTAATTTAAATTTCCGGATAGACTCGAATTAGTTTACAAATCTTCTTGTATTTCTTTATCAGCAACTTAACTTTTCAATTACTTATGTCAAACTAGAACTAATTTAAAGTTCAATATTTCTTTGATCGGACAGTTCTGACCACCTCTACGAATTTAGCTCCAGATTTCACTATATTATTCGGAATTAAATTCCGTTTGTTTCTAGATTCAATTAACATACTCAATTATCACCTATCAAAATTTTAGACCTAATTTCTAAGTGTACAATTATATGTGAATTTTCAAAGTTCACTATCAATACTGAAACAATACTGGGCAGTTTTGAGTACCTTATCCAATTTCATTCCAGAGTTTCCTACAAGGTTCGAAATTCAATTTCGTTTGTTCCCTATTAAAATAGACATACCAAGGTAGGTTGTGTTAAATTTTCAGATCCTAACTCTAAGCATTTTATTTTCTATGAATTTTTAAAGTTGGTTGTCTAGACTAAAACATTGCTGAACAACTCTAAAATTCTTAGTTTAGATAGTACTTAATTTAAGAGTCTTGTTACACTCATCACATTTTCAACCTCTCTTCATCATGGCTGTAAAAATTCATTCCTAACAACATTTTTAGTAGCCTTATAGCATTTTAATTAGTTCAATCTTCCTATGATAAGCCAAAATTAAAACACAACTAATCCTTATAATAATGATGTATTCGAATAGAGAGGGAGGATTTAGGCTTACTTATGGTGGCTGATTTGCTATTCTAAGCCAACTTCGTAGACATTCAAAGCTTCCTCTTTTCCTTTCTCTCAACAATGGCCAAAACCACCTCTTGCACTCTCCAAATTCTCTTGTTTTTGTTTTTGATTTGGTTCTTTCTTTCCCACTAAGGGAGACGGCCATGGAGACAAGTTTAATGGTGACAAGATGACCACCTAATTTCTATCCCATCTCTCTAATTTGCCCATTGATTTCACATTCATCATAGTAATTAATGAGGGCATTTTATGTAGTCCCTTAATTGTTTCATGCAATCCTTTTTTATTTCCTTCTTCATACGATTTGGTCACCTTCTCTCATTATTAGTTTCTTTAAATTTTCAATTGAGTCCCTAATGTATTTAATCTAATCCAATTACTTAAATTTTCTAATCTAATTGAGTCATTAATTATTCAATTAACTCATAAAAATTTTAGGCTAGTTTGTGGGATGTTACATTTTTCTCCCCCTTAAAGAAAGAATTAGTCCCCAAATTCTTACCTGAATTGAACAAGTAGGGATATTGTTTTCGCATTGTTTCTTCTGATTCTCATGTTGCCTCTTCCATCTTATGATTTCTCCACAGCACTTTGACCAGCGAAACATTCTTGTTTCTGAGTCTTTTGATTTTTTTGTCAAGAATTTGAACTGGTTCTTCTTCATAAGATAAGTCAGGATTTAGCTCTACTTCTTCCTGTTCTAGAATATGAGATGGATCGAATCTATATTTTCTGAGCATTGATACATGGAAGACATTATGGATTTTATCGAACTCACTGGGAAGTGCAAGTCGATAAGATACTGGGCCAATTCTTTCAGTGATATCAAAAGGCCCAATAAAGCGAGGACTGAGTTTTCCCCTTTTTCCGAACCGAAATACTTTCTTCTATGGAGAGACTTTAAGAAAGACTTTGTCTCTCATATTATATTGGATATCCTTTCGCTTCAAATCGGCATAAGCTTTCTGTCTATCAAAAGCCTGCTTTAATCGAGAATGGATAATTTGGACTTTCTCTTCTGTTTCTCTGAGTAATTGAGGTCCCAATACTTTGTTCTCACCAAGTTCAGACCAGCAAATAGGGGTTCAGCATTTTCTGTCATACAATGCTTCAAAAGGAGCCATTTGAATAGAGGACTGATAGATGTTGTTGTAGGCAAATTCTACTAAAGGTAGAGATTTTTTTCCAATTCTTCCCAAAATCAATAATACAAGCTCTAAGCATGTCTTCGAGAATCCGAATTACTCGTTCAGACTGACCATCACTTTGCGGATGGAAAGCAGTGCTTAGATTCAGTTTAGTCCCCAGAGCTGTTGCAGAGTTCTCCAAAATCGGGAAGTAAATCTTGGATCACGATCAAAGACAATGGAGATAGGAATTCCATGTCGTCGGATTATTTCCCGAATATACATATTGGCTAAAGTCTCTAAGCTGTAATTAATATGAATAGGGATAAAATGTGCTGATTTGGTGAACCGGTGAACAATCACCCAAATAGCATCATATCTTCGGGGAGAACAAGGAAGACTAGTTACAAAATCTATTGTAATTCGTTCTCATTTCCACTGTGGTAGTTCGAGTGGTTGAAGTAACCCGATGGGAACTCGATGCTTAGCTTTAACTCTTTGACAATTGAGACATTTAGATACAAATTCATTGATAGCTGCTTTCATACCAGGCCACCAATACAATGATTTAAGATCTTTATACATCTTAACCGATCCAAAGTGGACCGAAAAAGAACTCTGGTGTGCTTCTTCTAGAAGATCTCATTTTAAATTCTCATCATTTGGAACACAAATTCTCTTCTTAAAGTAGAGGAGGCCATTTGAGTGAATACAGAACCCTTCCTCAGCCTTTGTATCAAGTTTGGAAATAATACCCTGAAATTCAGGGTCAGCTTGTTGATGACTTCCAATCCTTGAGATTAGACTGGATTGAATTTGAAGTTCGAATAAAAATCCTTGTTTTTGATACACTCGTAGATGAGCGTTGATAGAAGTTGGAGCTACAAGAATAAATTAAACAATTTAGGCAAAGATATTATTGGAGGTATATTTATTTATTCTTAAGGATCATGGGTTCGAAATTTTTACCCAATGTCGGTTTACGACTCAAAGCGTCTGCAACCACATTGGCTTTTCTTGGATGATAGTCAATAACTAAATCATAATCTTTCAACAACTCCATCCATCTGCATTGTCTCATGTTCAGATCTTTCTGTGACAGGAGATACTTTTAAGCTATTGTGATCAGTAAATAGGTAACTTTTTTCACCATACAAGTAGTGTCTCCATATTTTGAGAGCAAACACGATAGCAGCAAGTTCTAGATCATGTGTTGGATAATTCAATTCATGAGGTTTCAATTGGCGAGAAGTATAAGCAATCACATTATCACCTTGCATCAAGACACATCCAAGACCCGCATGCGAAGCATCGCTGTATACAGTATAATCTTTACCCGGTTCTGGTTGGATCAAGACTTGAGCATGAGTTAAAGCCGCTTTGAGTTGGTCAAAGCTTTTCTGTTGCTTTTTAGACCATTCAAACGATTGGTCTTTACGAAGAAGTTTAGTCAAGGGTAAGGCTATAGTGGAAAACCCTTTGACAAATCTTCTATAGTAACCATCCAAACCAAGAAAACTCTGTATTTCACTGACATTTCTGGGAGGTCGCCAATCAACAATTGATTGTATTTTCTTTGGATCTACTTTAATTCCTTCTGCTGAAATTACATGACCGAGAAAAGAAACTTCCGTTAACCAGAATTCGCACTTGGAAAATTTTGCGAATAACTAACATTCCCGGAGAGTTTGCAAGACAATGCAGAGGTGATCAGCATGTTCTTCTCGATTGCGAGAATAGACTAGAATGTCATCAATGAAGACGACTACAAACTTATCGAGATAAGACTTGAATACCCTATTCATGAGATCCATGAATGTCGTCGGAGCATTTGTTAATCCAAATGGCATTACCAGAAATTCATAGTGGCCATAAAGAGTTCTAAAGGCTGTTTTTGACACATCCTCCTCTTTGACTCTCATTTGATAGTATCCAGATCGAAGATCAATCTTTGAGAACACCGAAGAATCCCTAAGTTGATCAAACAGATCTTCTATTCTTGGGAGTGGATATCGGTTCTTAATTGTGATTTTGTTCAATTAACGGTAGTCAATGCAAAGGCGCATCGCTCCATCCTTCTTCTTTACAAACAGAACAGGTGCACCCCAAGGAGAAGTGCTAGGTCGAATGAAACCCTTATCTTGTAGCTCTTGAAGTTGTTTTTGCAATTCTTTTAACTCGAGAGGTGCCATCCGGTACGGAGTGATGGATACCGGACTTGAGCCAGGTTGTATTTCAATCTCAAATTCAACTTCTTTAGTCGGAGGGAGACCAGGTAGTTCCTCGGGAAATACATCAATAAATTCAGAAACAACAGGCATCTCAGGTAATCCAAATTCAATTTGATCTCGTAAGGCCATATATGCAAAAATGGAAGTGAGCTTTTTATCAATCAGGAGTATGGATTCTTTTCCTAAACCCTGAAGGTATAATCTTTTATTTTGACAATCTACCCAAGTCTCATGTTTACTTAACCAATATAACCCCAAAATTAAATCAAACTCACAAGATGATAATATGTAGAGGTCAATAGAGAATGGCAAACTGCCAATATACAAGGAACAATTTCTACATATTAGGTTAATATTTAAATTTCCTCCTAACGGGTTCGAGACTATTAGACTCGTTTCCACAATTTCAGGTTCTAATTTCAACTTTTTAACTACATGTAGACATATAAATGAATGAGTGGATCCTGAATCTATTAAGGCATAAACATGATGTGAATTTAGCTCAATAGTACCTGCAATTACTTCAAGAGATTCTTCGTCATCCCTACCACGGATGTAGTAAACTCTAGCAGGAGCTCGGGATTCCTGATGAGTGTGAGCATTAGAGTGAGTACCCTTACCTTTTCTTTGATAACTCGGTTGAGCTGACTTAGCATTCTTGTTTCAATTAGATGATGTCGGACTAGGAATCGCAGTGTTCCGAGCTGGCATTGATTCGGGCTTTTAAGGACAATCTTTGATGTAATGATCATCACCACCACAAGAATAACATAGATTCGACTGAAATATGCACTGACCACGATGTAGTTTCTGACAGAACTTACAATGAGTAATCTTTTCTGAATTTCCCGTGCTATTGACTGATATAGTCGGTACTGAGGATTTGATCACCGTGGACGGTTTCGAAGTATAATTGCCCCTTGAAGCAGAGGTAAAATTAGAAGACCCTTCTTTCTGAAATTTAGTCTTCTTAGACTGCCACTGAGACTTGTCGTCCCGTTTCTGCTTTTTGTCAGATCGATTGCCCCCTTTTCTTCTTTCAGCAGCTTTCATCTTAGCTTCTGTTGCGATGGCCCAATTAACAAGGTTATGAAAATCTTTGATTCCCAGAGCAGTAAAGATTGGACTCAGTTCATCATTTAGACCATCAATAAACATCCTGCATTTATCAGCTTCGGTTTTAATGTACTCCGAACCGTATTTGCAATATTTGTATAAATCTGAAACATACTGCTCGATAGGTCGGTTGGCCTGTTTAAGGTGCAAGAATCTCTTCCTTCTTTCAGGTAGACATTGCTCACTTATATACCTTTTCTTGAATTCCTCAATGAAGAATTTCCATGTCACAGATTCAACTGGAACAATTAAGGTAGTGGTTTCCTACCAGTTCATAGCTTCATCTGCCAACAAGGCCACAACACACTCCAATTTATGTTCATCGGAGCATTGTAATTGTTTGGTTGCCACCTTAATGGTGTTTTCAAGCCAATACTTTGCATCTTCTGGCTTTTCATCATTTGTACCAGCAAATGTATAGGCTCGATGTTGAGCGAGTTTATCTATAGGTGCTCTGCTAGGTGCAACAGTAGCAGAAGCAACATGTTGCTCTTGTTTAAGATTTTACAAAAGTTGATTGAACATCTCCTTCATACTGAGGAGACATTCCCTTTGGGCCGATTGGACCATGGGATTTTCGGGCGGAGGTTGTTCACGCTCAGTGGCCTGAACAGGCTCTTTATTTTTCTCCTTTTCTGGAAGTTCAATTCGTGACGGTGGATTATCACCTAATCTCACGTTTTCACCTTCACTCGAAGATTCGTGTGAACTTCCATTCTTTTGGCCTAACATTTTCTATCATAAATTTAAACAAGAAGATTAGAATAGCTCATTGCAATTATCTCCTTGTACAATTCATGGGTGGCATACTTAAAATATAACAAATGCATGCAGACTCGATTAAACTTTAGGAATTAACCTAAAAAGCTCTAATTACCACTTTATATAACACCCCTCACCCCGACTAAGAGTAAGGAGCGTTAAACAGATTCGTGTTAGCATGTTACAAGTGAGCAGCGGAAAACGTATACTTTTTTTATTCGAATGCTAACACAAGGTGGACCTAAGCTTTATTTTCAATTCGTTTATCTCACCTATGGTCTATTATTAAATTTCTTGATCTCTTTTAAAGCGACTTTTAAACATACATATAATTAAATCCTTGTATTGTCAATTTCGTTCAAGATTCAATTTAATAAGAAAGATTAATTACAACCATGTTTCAACTAGAGATTTCATTTTTAAAGTCTAACATTATATCCTTATATTTATATATGCATCAACCATCCATAGTATTTGTTTCCCTTATGCAAAAGACTTTCCGGGGTAGCTAATATAACATCTATAACCTAATGGTTGCCTATACAAAAAGTGACCAAAAAGAAACCAACCCAAAACATATACCGAGGGATAATCTATACCTCATATATACCCCATACTTACATAACAAAATGAGGGAAACTTAACTTAAGAGTTTAAACATTCTTTAAGTAATAGTTCATAAACATAACCAGTGCAAACTGAACTAGCATGCTAACAGTTAGGCCACCCATCATAAGCACAAAAAAGATAATAAAAGGCATACTTCTAATCTTCAACAGCTAACAAGATCAGTGGGTGGATCGATAATTCGACTTCCTATGGTTTTGGGAAGAAAAAAACGAGTGATAAGTACTTGCAGTACTTAGTGAGGAAACCTTAGTCTAACCATTTTAGAATTTCTTACTTTAATTATACATACAAATAATTCAATCTCTAATTCAAGTATAATTAATCCATATAATTCGAATGGTTCTTTAATCAACAATAAAAAATTTACAAGTCAACAGCATAGCAAATACAACATGTCTCATGCCTATAATCAATTTCACAACCACCAATACTACAATTTTAAATACAAGCAGCAGCAAACTGTAGTAGAATAAATAATTAGAATTTAATTCATCAATTGCGTGCTTCACTACCATTCTAACTATCAATTTATCGAAATCAAAGAGATCAAACATCACTGTTTACAATTTATTTAATTATTAACTTGATTATGATGCCTTGGTTCATATAGTTAGCTAGGTATTCGAGTCACGTGTTACAGAGATGTGAATCATTTCACCATATCATAGGTACCCAAGTACCACTTTCATATTATTGTATTACATGTCATCTTAGTGCCAATTTACACTAAGAGAATAGGTACACTTACGTACCATAGCAATCAGGTACACTCACGTACCAAATTTTAACGAGCTCTAGACTCTAGGCATGTCGTATTACCTAGACTAACCGTATAACCAAGGACTTTAATTATCATCTAGTTAATTTTACTTTCACACAAATAGAAACCAGAAATTCAATATCTAACATATCAAATTTCCATTTCTTTTATGGTTGTTTATTCGAACCATATAGATAATTTTACAAGGGTCAATAGTTCGTGATAATCACATAATAATCAATTTTTTCAGTTATGATTTCGGGACCCCTTTAAATTCTTATTTGCACCACATCCATATAATTTCACAACAAAATCATCATACATGCCAATTTAATCATCATTCGATTAATGCAATCCAAAAAAGAAATCAGAATCAATTTAGGCTAACTCAATGCAATTGGTTCGATGAATTGAACCTCTCAAACAATTTATTCAATTCCCAATTCATATATATATATACTCATGAACCACACCTAAACAATAAATCATACTTCAATGAATTGATCAACCTAAGCATATAACCAATCTACATATATAACAACATATACATCGTCAATCATCAATCAAGCAATTCATTCGAAGAAACGACAAGCAATCCAAATCCAATTCCATTAGCTTTCTTCCCTTATTAATAAAGCCAATCTGAATTTTAAGTCATATTGCATGCAAACTTTATAACATAATTTATAATTAAAGTAGTTGAGATTCTAATCTCAATTCTAATTGCGTTTCACTCACAGTCGTCGTGCTAGTTTTGAATTCGGATGTTCTTTCCACGCTCCTTTGCCGATCCAGCTATCGGATCCTCTTCGACACCTTCTCCTCTAGGTTATAATAAATCATTCACAATCATATAAGACAAAAATTCAGAATCAATCAACCACATTCACTATTAAATTTTTACGATTTCGTTTTAGTCCCTGAACTAATTCAAATTTCCGGATAGACTCGAACTAGTTTACAAATCTTCTTGTATTTCTTTATCCGCAACTTAACTTTTCAATTACTTATGCCAAATTAGAACTAATGAATTTTTCATTCAAGTTAATTAATCTTCTTATCAATTCTTATTGATTCTATTCAGATTTTTATTTAAAGTTCAATATTTCTTTGATCGGACAGTTCTGATCACCTCTACAAATTTAGCTCCAGATTTCACTATATCATTCAGAATTAAATTCTGTTTATTTCCAGGTTCAATTAACATAATCAATTATCACCTATCAAAATTTTAGACCTAATTTCCAAGTGTACAATTATATGTGAATTTTCAAAGTTCACTACCAATACTAAAACAAAACTGGGCAGTTTTGAGTACCTTATCCAATTTCATTCCAGATTTTCCTACAAGGTTCCAAATTTAATTTCGTTTGTTCCCTATTAAAATAGACATACCAAGGTAGGTTGTGTTAAATTTTCAGATCCTAACTCTAAGCATTTTATTTTCTATGAATTTCTAAAGTTGGTTGTCTAGACTAAAACATTGCTGGACAACTCTGAAATTCTTAGTTTAGATAGTACTTAATTTAAGAGTCTTGTTACACTCATCACATTTTCAACCTCTCTTCATCATGGCTGTAAAAATTCATTCCTAACAACATTTTTAGTAGCCTTGTAGCATTTTAATTAGTTCAATCTTCCTATGATAAGCTAAAATTAAAACACAACTAATCCTTATAATAATGATGTATTCGAATAGAGAGGGAGGGGTTAGGCTTACTTATGGTGGCTGATTTGCTATTCTCAGCCAACTTCGTAGACATGCAAAGCTTCCTCTTTTCCTTTCTCTCATCAATGGCCGAAACAACCTCTTGCACTCTTCAAATTCTCTTGTTTTTGTTTTTGATTTGGTTCTTTCTTTCCCACTAAGGGAGCCGACCGTGGAGACAAGTTTAATGGTGACAAGATGGCCAATTAATTGCCATCCCATCTCTCTAATTTGCCCATTGATTTCACATTAATCATAGTAATTAATGAGGGTATTTTAGGTAGTCCTTTAATTGTTGCATGCAATCCTTTTTATTTCCTTCTTCATCCGATTTGGTCACCTTCTCTCATTATTAGTTTCTTTAAATTTTAAATTGAGTCCCTAATGTATTTAATCTAATCCAATTACTTAAATTTTCTAATCTAATTGAGTCATTAATTATTCAATTAACTCATAAAAATTTTAGGCTAGTTTTTGGGATGTTACAAATGGAGTCCTAAAACCACCTGCAACAAGTATTGATCCTCAAAGAAACATTCCAACATCAAATCC
Source organism: Hibiscus tridactylites (assembly GCA_958450335.1). NCBI lineage: Eukaryota > Viridiplantae > Streptophyta > Magnoliopsida > Malvales > Malvaceae > Hibiscus > Hibiscus tridactylites. The sequence goes on from OY288270.1 coordinate 75,854,611, forward strand.
AAGCTCTAGTGCTTAGTTCTCATATCCATGTAAAACCCCAATTGTGATTCTTTGTAATTCCTATCTTTTTAATTCAATTGGGTTGAGTGCTTGTAATTGAAAAATATTTGTATTAGGAGATATCTTGTAATTGCCAAAATCTTCTTTGTAAACCTTGTGAGAGGGTTTGGTCAATTTTGGGTAGAAATTTGATCATTTGTGTAAAGGTTTCCTCCTAAGCCTAGAAAAGTGGAAGATCAACTAGTGAAGTTGTTTGAAAATCCTTAGTAGGAGCTAAGGTAGTGGATGTAAAGTTCATTTGGAACTTGACCCACTATAAGCCTAGAAAACGGGTTGAAACGATTTAGTACATTTCGATACGGGTTTTGACAGTGTCAAAATGTTTCAAAACGACATCAAGCACGTTTTAGAACGGGCTCTTAGCAGTATCGAAATGATCGTATCTGTTTTGATACGGTCTCTTAATTACACCCCAACGACTATTTCTATTTTGGTCTGTTTCGAAACAAGTATAAGTGTTTAGAAACAGATAGTTACAGAAGTGCATTTATGGTGGGAAGATTGCATCTCAATAGCTATATTTATGATGGTAACAACCCCAACGTCTAGAATTAAATGAGAAGGTATAAAAAGGATTCCTAAAACTACCAGCAACAACTAATGATCCTCAAAGAAACATTTCAACATCAAATCCAAGCTCTAGTGCTTAATTCTCATATCCTTGTAAAAATCCAATTGTGATTCTTTTGTAATTCCTATCTTTTTGATTCAATTGGGTTGAGTGCTTGTAATTGGGCAATATTTGTATTGAGAAATATCCTGTAATTGCCAAAATCTTCTTTGTAAACCTTTTGAGAGGGTTTGGTCAATTTTGGGTAGAAAATTGACCATTTGTATAAAGGGTTCCTCCTACCTAGAAAAAGGGAAGATCAACTAGTGAAGTTGTTTGAAAATCCTTAGTAGGAGCTAAAGTAGTGGATGTAGAGTTCATTTGGAACTTGTACCACTAGAAGTGTCTTGTCTTGAATTTTTATTTTATCACTTCACTACCAAACATCTTAAAAATTCAATTCACCTCGTCTTAGCTTAAATCGATTCAACGATCCACTCAACAAAGAGCAAAAAATCATAGAAAATTTGTTCTTTATGAGTAAGATGTTGAAACTCAAAATTAATAAATCAATTAATTTGGGGGAAAATCTATGAGAGTAACGTCACAACATCAAAGGGTACAATGATTTTGAAGATTCAAAATGTGTCTAATATGTGAGAGAATTATTTTATCAACTAATTAGACACCATGTGAGTTATGGAAGGAAGTAAAACCTTCTTACAAGTACAAAAAAATGTGGGGTGTCTTGCAAAGGTAATATTCTTATTACTGAAGTAAATGAAAATAAGTGGACTATATTTTCATTAACTATGTAACAGATATCAATTTTTTGTATAAAAATAGATTCACAAAAATGTGATAATGAAAAGTAAAGAATGTCTAATTCCTTAAAATATAATTCCTAAATATTTAAGGAAGTTAGTCCAAGTTCAATGAAACGAACTTTGAAGACTATCAATGAAAAATAGCCAATGCTTTCAACAAAAGGTTGAAACGATGACAAATAATAGTGTGACCAATGTGTGCAGTAGGATATATGATCCTAGAACACACACATTGTTATAAGCAACAATGAAATGGTAAAATGTACCAAAGACATGTTAAATTCAATATTTGACATAAAAGATATGAGATTATATGACATGAATTTGGACATCAAAATCAAACGATCACATGAAGATCTCATATTGATTTAGTCACACTATGTGGATAAGTTCTTGATAAATTTGGCAGGGATGATTCTGGTATAGCTAGAACTCCAATATACACGAGACAACATCTATCCAATAATAAAGGTCAAAATGTTGATCAAGTGGAATATGCAAGGTCATAGGCAGTCTAATGTACCCCATGAGCTGCACTAAACAAGATATAACTATTATTGTGAGCAGTTTGAGCAGATTCACAATCAATCTAAGATAAACCCATTGGAAAGCGTTTGTGTGTGTATTGAGATATCTTATATATACTCAAGAATACGAATTGTATTATTCCAGAGATCATATGCTAGTTGGATATCTAATATTCAAGATATCAAAGGCATAAGTGGATGGAAATTCTCAAGATAAACGACTATAACCAGATCCATAATAGAATCTGAGTTTGTAATTCTAGACGAGTCTAGAGAGGAAATTAAATGGATTTAGAATGTCTTGGAGGATATTCCAGAATGGCCAAAACTTGTGCCCACGGTATGTATGTACTGCAACATTTGCTAAGGCACAAAGTTGCATAAGTCGAGACTTATGCGCCGTCGACATAACACAGTTAGACAATTGATCTCAAATGGAGTTATCTCTGTTGATTTTGTAAAATTAAAAGATAACGTTGCAGATCCGCTAACCAAAGGGTTAAATCGAGATCAAGTTGAGAAAACATCAAAAGGAATGTGACTAAAGCCAAGAAAATTTAAAGGCGATATAGGAAGGAAAGCCCTACCTAGTTTACTAGAGATCTCAAGATCTAGGTTCAAATGGACAACCTAATCACATAGACCTTGTGCGGTCACTGTGGTGGGTTACTCTCCCAAGTCCATTTTATGATGTAAACAATGAATAAAAACGGAACAGGCTAAGCAATGCTTTTAATGACCATTGTGTGCATCGGTGAACCGAGCAACGTAAGTCATCTATGTAAGAGTGAAGTGGGGCCGCTTCAAGGAAACTATTTGGGCATAGTTCTCTCAAATTCTCGTAGAACTAGGTGATGTTCACGGCCATATGGACATAACCATGATAACTAAACTCGTGCCAGAAAGGCAGTTATGTGGAGTATATCATTGTTTACGCAAACGGCAGAACAGTTTAAGGACATCACGTCTACTAGGCAGCCAGTAAAGTAAATATACTTTCACAAGGGAAGGTCAAGGGTGGACACATACTTATTCTATGTAACTATCAAACGTATAAACTATCACCACATCGAGTCAAAATGTTTTGATAAAATGCATCAATTCCATTCATGTGGGAGATTATTGGAAAACGTGAGAAAATTGTAACTTTGAGCCATAATTCGAATGAGTAAAGGTGGAGATTCGAGTAAGGATTCAATTGGATCTTATTCTACTTCGTGAGACCTTTACAATGGTATCTCATATGTAAAAATGGTTGAGTAATGAATGAGAAATTGATGGTCAAAGTAAGGAGGTTGGGAATTAGGAAAAATGGAAACAGAACCTCATATCCCACATGAATGGAATAAATGGATTGAGAAGTGTTTATATACACTTAACATGAACTTGTGCTTCGCACGCAAGAGGGTGTGAATCCAATCCCATTCGGGTAGGGGCGCACCCGCACGATGTGGGCGACGCGAATGTCCGAACAGGTCAGGCCTTATACCTGCGAATATTTTACCACGTTCGAATTAATTTTTTCCTTTTGAATAACAGATTATCCCAAAAATTAAGGGATATTTTCGAATTTAAAGTTTGAATTTTTGCTTGCAGCCCACTCAATTATCCGATTAGAGGCAAAATCGGAATAATATTTCTCATGTTTAACCTAGTTTTTTACTATAAATACATGGATTTTTTTGTTTTAAATATAATTCGAAAATCTCTTCTTCTCCCAAAAATCAGATTATTTTTGGTGATAGTCAAAGGCTCGAGTATTGTTCGTTATTTCTTCAATAGTGCTTCTGTCGAAAATCATCCACTGTTGTATCATGAGAGACTAACGACTAAGGAACTCAAGCACCAAGGAGTGGTCGAATCTGTATTAAGGAAATTGTGTTCGTGTATGCCTCGGCAATTATTTTCAGTTATTCCATATTTGTTAATTTAAGTATTTTGTTTATTTAAATTATTTTATTTTATTTATTTCGAATTTAACCCTATTTGTCCAACAATAAACGTTATGTACCGTCATGTACCACTATTCATGTGTACCGCTATGTACCATTAACTATTTTAATTATTTTTAAAATCACGGGGACCGAAAATGTTATTATCCATTTTTAGAATAAAATTTCAAAAACAATTTTTATATTACTTTTTTAGATATTTTCTTTTTGGGTAAAATACACAAATGGTAACTAAACTTTAGTAAATTATTAAATTTGGTAACAAAACTTTCAATTGCTTCAATGTTACCATTAAAATTTTAGTTTTGCTTCAAATTGGTCACTAACCTGTTAACAACCGTTAAAAGATAACGTGGTAGTTAAAATATTTTGTATAATAACACATTTAGTCTTCTACGTTTTAACATTAAAACAATTTTGTCCTAATTCGAAAGAAAAAAAGTTTAACCCTCATTATTTACACATTATTTCAATTTAATCCTAAAATCGAAACCATAAACCCTAAACACTAAACCATAAATAATTTTTTAATTGCTTAAATTCTATACATTGTACTCTAATTAAGTAACAAAGTCAAAGAATTTAGTTCTCAAAAACTTTAGCTCATGTGCTTAACTATCGTTTTTGTTTATAATTTGTACTTTGCTTAATTTTAATAGTTTGTATTTCTGTTGCAAAATGATGTAATATATATTCAAAACTACACAACATGACTTGTATATCACATTAATTCAAAAAAATTGTCGAATGTGATTGCATTACTAAATTAAATTATAAATATTGATTCACGTCAACAAAAATTCTCCCCAAATACTTCAAAACCGATGAAAACATGGTGTTGCAACAGCTCCCTCCACAGTCCAGACAACGGATGGCCGACAAAACAAATATTCGAAGAAAAAAAAATGCGCCGACAATGAGGGTTTATGGCTTAAGGTTTAAGAGTTTAGGGTTTAGAATTTCAGTTTTAAAATCAAATTATTTTTTATTAAAATAGGGTGAAATTGAAATAATGTGTAAATAATGAAGGTTATATTTATTATTTTTTTGAATTAGGACAAAATTGTTTTAATGTGAAAACATGGAAGATTAAATGTGTTATTATACAAAATATTTTAATTGTCATGTCACCCTTTTAATGGTTGTTAACGGGTCAGTGGCCAATTTGGTGCAAAACTAAAAGTTTAATGGTAACATTGGAGCAATTGAAAGTTTGGTTACCAAATTTAATAATTTACCAAACTTTAGTTGCCATTTGTGTATTTTACCCAAAAATAATATAAAAATTATATTTTAAATTTTATTAAAAAATAAATAATAACGCTTTCGATCTCTTTAATGTTAAAGGTAATTAAAATAGTTAATAGTACACAGCTATACATGTAATTAATAGTACATGCGTTTATTATAAAATCAATCTTACAATATATCCAATTAAAAACCGTACCTTAGCTACAATTTAACTAAAACTTTTAGACATATTGGACGTATGGATACTGCTATCATAACTCCAAGATTAGTTGAATATATGATCATTTAACAAAAACAATCAATAGTAAAATGATTATTTTATAGAATAAGTTTATTAAAAATTATTTCGCATATCCATTTAAGCGTGGCAAAATAGTATTGGGATAGTAAAATGTTCCATTTAATTATAATAATTATATATAATTTATTAATTAATTAATTCAAATTAAATACTATAAAAAATCATTATATGAGCACTACTTAAACTTAGTTTAGTTAAAATTTGAACCCTAAATTTTAATTGAAAAACTTAGCGTCCCATTAAATCAACTTATTCTCATTAATTAAAGAATCTATTTTAAAGCGAAAGAAAAATCTTATTTCTCTGCCATATCTTGATAGATTAACAAAGGCCAAGAAATCAACTCAATTGGATCAATATTCAAATTTTAAATATTATTTAAATGACTTAATATCTCAACTCATTAAATCAACTCATTTTCATTAATTACAAGAATTTATTTTAAACTAAAAAAAAAATCTTATTTCTCTACCGTATCTTGATAGATTAACAAAGATGGTATGGCTTATTAGCCGTTATCTCTCCTTTTTAATTATCAAGAAGAGGAAGAAGAAACAACGGTGGTTGACTAAGTCAACACTAATAAACCTATTACTTGTGGAAAAAGATTGAAAATTTGAAATCCTTTTCCAACTAGAATCAAGAAACCATCTCTCTGTATAAACCCTAGTAGTAGTACTATTACCATATATTTGTAGCAAAATATTGTCAATACAAAACCAGTTGGGTTGCTAATCTGTAATAGCAGAACATCTAGTGTTTGTGTTTCAAGTAACAATGGAGGACGGCAAACAACTCGTGCTTTTTGATTTCATGGGAGTATTGGGCGAAGGCGAAGACATGAGGGCAAGAGAGATCAACATCAACCCAGTTCATGAAGACACCCATGTTTCCTTGGATTTGTCTCTCTCACTTGATCATACCGACATGGGGAAGAAACGCCAAGAAATCCATTGCAAGAAATCAGAAGGTACAACGGAGAAGAGCAATGCCGGTACTGACGGCGGAGTCTCCTTGCAATTGTCCCTTTCCAGTGATAATATGTCCACCGACAAGGGGAAACAAGTAATTGCGTACAAACAAAGCGTCCCTAATATGATGTGCATGGAGAAGAAGAGCGGTGCTTTGTCGCAGGAACAGACTGATATGTCGTTGGAATTATCTCTTGCGGTGAACGGAAGTTGGGGGCTTGAAGTCGGTGACCAGAATCTCAACAAAAGCTGTAGCATTACGAAAGATTTTGACAGAGACCTTACTCTGGCTCTCACCGATGGTTTAACATCCCACAAGAAGAGAAAGGCAATGGATTGTGCCACCGTAAACAAGAAGAGAAAGGCAATGGATTGTGCCACCGTAAACAAGAAGAGAAGGGTCAAAACAGAAACCAGGAGGATGAATGAGTTGAGGGTTTGGCATGATCCATGGTGCATAAAGAAGAGGCTTACGAAGAGCGATCTGAGCGACATGTCAAGGCTGCTGTTGTCAACGGAATTGGTGGTATCCCATATCTTGCCACATTGGGACGAGGATCAAGAAACACAGATTCCTCAAGGCTTGAAGGTTTGGGTTTATGACTGTGATACAAACACAGAACATGGATTGGTTTTCAAGCAGTGGAATAATGGAGCTTATGTTCTCATCAGTAAATGGATTCCCGACTTTGTGAAGAGGAGACATCTTAAGCAGGATGACGAAATCGGACTTTACTGGGATATCAATAACTCGAGGTTCAACTTCTCTCTTCTTAACCGAGCTCCAAGGGAGTTATTTCTTCTTCTTCTGTTTTTCATGCTAACTAACCTGGTCCTGAAGGTTAGAAAATGTAAAGATTACAACAACTACTTGTCTTCATTGAATTTGAAATTGAATTGGTATTAATTTTTTGAAAGGTGAATGTAAAGCCTTCTATATTTAACACTTGTGTCCAATACACAGTTGGATATGGTATAATGGTACGATTCTGCAGATATATGAAAAATTGAATAAATTGAACATATCATATCTAACACATATTTAACCACACCGGACGCCACCAGCCAGTCATGCCCGTAACCGTGAGTTTGGCTGTCATGGATACAGCAGAGCAGGTGTTCGTTTTGATATAAAAAGGATGCTCAAGCTCCTTTGGTGATACCTCTCAAGCATATCCTTGACTCCGGCAGCATATCGAGTTCACCTTTAATATTTTTAGAAATTCATATTAAATTTTAAATATTTTTAAATAATTTTTTTTAATTTTTTTATTGCATCTCTCAAAGTTATTAAAAATTTTAATTAAACCTTCATTTTTTTAAAAAAAAATTTCATTTAAACCTCCAAACTTTAAAGAATTTTAAATTCCCCCCTCAAACTTTTACTCCAAGTTATATCACTGTTTTTAGTCAATCTATTTCAGCTCAGATGATTCCCAGAGTTTGGCTCCAATTGATTACCACATTGGCTACCTTAAATGTGGAGGAATTTCTCTCATTTTCTCGGGAAATAAATAAAGAATTGAGGTGGAAAATGCGGTTGAGACTCGAGGCCCTTGAGAGTGAGATTCAGTATTTATAGGAGTTTAACGGTTTTTGTTAGTTGACACTTGACAACATATGGAGATGGGTTAATGACCGGGTTGCGACGGTTAGGGGGAAGTTTTGGTTTTTAAAATAATTGGTTCAGTGTAAATGAGACATGTGTGCTCATACGCTATTTGAGTTTTACTCAAAAAACTGGAAATAGATTGTAATTATCAAGTCGAGCTCGATCTCAAACAACTCCAATTATCGATCAAGACAAATTTGAGCACCAAATACCCAATTTAAACAGCTCACGAGCTTAATCAAGGTTTCTAAGTTTGATATCAATATTTTCTTTTGGTTGCCCTTCCGGTTTTTAGGGCTTTGCCCTGACTAATCTGAATCGATTCGCGTCGCACACCTGACTTTAGCGAGTGAGTCCCCCACTAGAGATTTTCTGCATACACAACGTCTTAAACTCGAGACCTACTTAAGCAATATCGAGCTGTTTACCACTTGAACCAACCTGTTGGTAAATTAAATATTAGTATTAATTATTAAATTAGTCTTATACATTTAATATATATTATTACAACCTTCAAGTCAACAATGTCATCGATACGCTTGTGGTTTTAGGCAATGTGAAATTTACCGATGGCAAGAGCCTTTGTTTTATAATACATGCAGAAGAGTTCCCCCATCTCTCAACAATGTTTCAAGAACCACGCATTAATAAGAACACCTAAGCACGATAGCCATATCCGACGACTATCGACCACAAAATTTTCAGACCAAGGATTCAGCCTATCAAACCATTTATCAAGGGCACACCTATGTCCTAACAAGGCTTTCTCCATTTTTTTCATTATATTCAAATACCAGCAACATAATGGTTCCCAAAATCGAATAGATGCCCCTATTTATACCCCAACATTAAAAAAATTTAGAGTTTAGGATTAGAGTTTATGTTTAGGGTATTGGTGTTGATGTATTTTTAGAGTTTAGGTTTTATGATTTAAGATCTAGAATTTAAGATTAGAGCTTCAAATATAACTTTTTAATGTTGAGACAGAGATAGATAGGGCACCAGAAAAGTACATAGAATTTCTCCCAAATTACGGCCATACCTCTCAAACAGGATTCATTCATTTCCTTGGCCAAGTCATAAACTTTCCAAATTTCCTACACCATCCAACCACACAACAATTTCAAGATATTGTGTTTTAACCTATTTGATCTCACATTTTACATTGTTTTTGGCATAATCGTCGGTATTTAATTCATTAGTCAACTAAATCAGATCAAGTACTATAAAAATTTCTTGCTTGTTCATTCACAACAACACTATTCAAATATTTTACGTTAGTTAAACGATCTAACATCTCATTCCACTAAACCAACTAATAGTCGATATATTTGACGTTATTTATTACATTGATTCAATTTATAAGTGAAAAATTATTGGTACAACAGTTTTATAAGAAAATTATATGTTACTATTTTCGATGATGAGTGTGAAGAGGATCTTGAGTTCTGTTTGTCTTCACGTAAAAAATCGTTGAGGTGGGTGATTGAGAAATTTGAGTGTATGATGTAATGAATTGCTGAAGTCTCTATTGTTGTGGTCGTTGCTTTTTATTTTGATGATTTCTGTCTTGTTGAGTTGTAACTGGCATGTTGTATTATTTAATACGTTTTTATCATGTTGTAATCACTAATTTTGTCTGAATTAGTTTTGTTATATATATATATATATATATAAGGGATTTTCTTTTATCATAAGGTGTTTATAATGAGCTTTGTTTAATACACTACTATTGTAAAGTGATGGGTACGTATGAATATTATTTATTTTCTAAGTGTTACTATATGTTATAATTAATTCCATTATTAACCGTATTACTATAGTTATTTTTGATATTGTCTTCTTTTATATATATATATATATATATATATATATATATATATATATATATATATATATATATATATATATATATATCAAAGTTACATATTATTATTATTATTATTATTATTATTATTATTATTATTATTATTATTATTATTATTATTATTATTATTATTACTACTACTACGAATCATCCTTGTTATTATCATATATTATTATTACCATTAGTATTATAATTACTATTATAATTATTATATTAAACAAAGAGATAGTTTAAATAAAAGTAACAACCCAATTAATTAAAGCCCAAATAAAAATAATATTAACAGTCCATTTACAAATTTAACTAAAACTACATGAGACCCGTTTGGCCCAGCTACCACCCCAATCTGATAACCCTAACATGTCTTACCCCTTTTGTGTATCGCAGGATCATAGCCGGATCTGACGGTCCAAAATCGTGACTCTTCAGCTGCCTTGGCTCGCACGTGCGGTTCGTGCGAAGCACCTCAGACTCGTGGGATGCCCTAGCGCAGCAGGAACACAAACCGTTGGATCTGGCTTGAACGAGCGGCCAGGATTGCTTCTCCATGCGAGTACGATCCACGCGCGACTCACCGTCTCCCAAAACGAGCGCGTGCAAGCCACCGCTCACCCATTCGGCTTCCACATACGATCCGTAAAACCACGTCAGTCGCAACAACCCTTGGTCCTTGTCCTCTCCTCCAGCAGCCAAGCATACAAAAAAAATAAAAGTGACAGGTAAGGACGAGTGCGGCAAAGGAATGTACAACGGATTTCAGAACGAATGCAAACAAAAATACCAGCAACCAATGGCATTTTTTCGCAGTTTTTATGTAATTAGAAAAACCTTGTAATCTCAGACTATAAAGCCGAAAGAACGGTGATGTAATGAGGATCATTTTTTCGAAATACAAAGAGAAATACAAGAAAGAAAGAATTGCAGTGGTAATCTTTTTCATCTTTATCATCGCATCGCATAAAAAAAAGAGAAAGAAAAGATTTTTGTTTTTACCTTTCTGTTTCATCTTTCTGAGATGGCCTCCGTTCTTTCACCGACGACAATCCCAGCCTTCACATGTCTTTGAAGGGTGAGTCGGTTGAAGGAGATGCGAAGCCCCTTTTTGGGCAACTGCTTTCGAGTCAAAAAAATGGGTTTTGAGGTTCCTTTTTTTTCAGAAAACAAAAAGGGTCTTACTCGAGGTTGTCTTCTTGTAATCACTAATTTTGTCCGGACCTTGAACCCCATTTAATTTATATTTACCTTGGGCTTACTAGGGCTATTAGGTAAATAAAAAGAAAAAATATATATATACACATATATATATATATGTATGTAGGTATAAATAATATTACTATTACCTTATATTATTACTACTCTATTAGTATTATTACTATTATAAATATTATCATCATCATGACTATCATTTACTATTATTATATTAATTATTACTATTTACCACTATTATCATATTATTATTGTTATTACTATTATAGGGCACCAGAAAAGTACATAGAATTTCTCCCAAATTACGGCCATACCTCTCAAACAGGATTCATTCATTTCCTTGGCCAAGTCATAAACTTTCCAAAAGTTCATGCACCACCCAACCAGACAACATTTCAAGATATTGTGTATTAACCTATTTGATCTCACATTTTATATTGTTTTTGCCTAATCGTCGGTATTTAATTCATTAGTCAACTAATTCAGATCAAGTACTATAAAAGTTTATTGTGGGGTGACACTTCTAACCTACTTGTTTCATTCACAACAACACTATTCAAATATTTTACGTTAGTTAAATGATCTAACATCTCATTCCACTAAACCAACTAATAGTCGATATATTTGACGTTATTTATTACATTGATTCAATTTATAAGTGAAAAATTATCGGTACAACAATTTTTATAAGAAAATTATATGTTACTATTTTCGATGATGAGTGCGAAAGGGATCTTGAGTTCTGTTTGTCTTCACGTGAAAAATCGTTGAGGTGGGTGATTGAGAAATTTGAGTGTACGTTGTAATGAATTGCTGAAGTCTCTATTGTTGTGGTCGTTGCTTTTTATTTTGATGATTTCTGTCTTGGTTGAGTTGTAACTGGCATGTTGTATTATTTAATACGTCTCTATCACGTATTTTATTTTTTAATTAAATGGATATTACATTCTCATATTGAGATTTGAATCCATACAAGATGAGGCAATATGAGCATCCTTAGTCACTAGGCCAATAAGTGAAACTCACAAAATTTACTTTTATACGTGCGTTTAGTATATGTGAACTTTAATACGGCATATTATTTTACACACAAGTTGGGTGATATTTATCACAGGGTAAAAGTGGTGTTTATTTAACACGTCAGTTTTGTCAACTCTACCATCATATTATTTTTTATGTATTTACATCATTCTAAATATGCTAACCTTAACCCTTAATAATGATCCCCCAACACCTAACCCAAAACCAACCCAAAACCTCAAATATTGAATCATGGACTCTAAACCATAACCCATAACCTAAACTATAAACCATAAACCATGAACCATAAACTTTAAACCTTTAACTCGAACTCCCAATCGTGAACCCTAAACATTAAACTCCAAACTATAACCCATATACCCCAAGCCCCAAACATAAAACCACAAATTATAAACTTTAAACCCAACCTAAACCACAAACTCCAAAAATATGGACACTAAACCCTAAATTATAAACACAGCCATCAAATCACAAACTCTAAATTATAAACCATAAACAATAAACCCCAACCACTAAACCACGTACTCCAAACCTAAAATCCTAACCAAAAATCACAAACCTCAAACACTAAACTTTAAACCTTAAACCATAAATCATAAAACTCAAACACTAAACCCTACATTATGAACCCTAAAACCCAATTCTATGAGCCATCAAACCCCAAACCCTAAACATTAAACTACAAACCTCAAACACTATACCTTAAAAATAATATAATAATCAATGTTAAAACAAAGAAAATATAGAGCTAGAATTTTAAGGGTAAAAAGGTACATTCTGTTGAGCTAATTTTTTTTATCAATAAAAGTATGATTTATTCAAGATCAAAAATCATACAACCTACCATATTGTCACGGACTTATTTCTTCGGCTCAAATCCGTGCGGCACTAGCACTCTCGGCACAATGCTAGTAAGCCTTGATGTCGCAACGCTATGGCAAATGGAAGGAGCAAAACGGATTTACAAGGAAACTACCTTGTATTAAAGCAACGGAAGCTTTACAAGTATGCTTTACAAGAGAAGTGTAGGACTTCTTTGGCGTTGCGTGTCCCTGGGAAAGTTTGAGGCTTGGGCACCTCGACCCTTCTAGCCTCCACGGTAGTGCTTGGCCCGGCTGCCATAGCACGTTTGCACAAGGCAAGGTCGCCTTGCAATGCTTCAAGTTGATCGTACATGTTGGTAAGTTCATGTTGGAATGACTCACGTACCTTTGTGAGTTCGGCCACGAGTGTGTCGCGTACTTCTCCCATTTCCGCGCGCAGGGTCTCTTCTAGCTTGATCTTCATGGCCCTCACGGCTGTGTGGATCTCGGCATCTTCTACCTCGAGGCCTTCAATCCGCTCTTGAAGGTCGTCCACTAGGGCACCCATGCTCGACATGCCTTCCTCCATGCGAGTCAAGCGGGACTCCAAGCTAGAGAGTATGTCCTTAGACTTGGCACGAGGCCTTGTCTCGACAGGATCAGCCCTAACTTCTTGCCCACCTTGGTCGTGCGTGACCTCGGTCTCGGACGGGCTAGCGGCTTGAGTTTTGGCGGTCTTGGCCATTCTCCCGAGCGATCGGAACTTGCTCTGATACCAACTGTCACGGACTTATTTCTTCGGCTCAAATCCGTGCGGCACTAGCACTCTCGGCACAATGCTAGTAAGCCTTGATGTCGCAACGCTATGGCAAATGGAAGGAGCAAAACGGATTTACAAGGAAACTACCTTGTATTAAAGCAACGGAAGCTTTACAAGTATGCTTTACAAGAGAAGTGTAGGACTTCTTGGATGCTTTACAGATGAGAGGGGTGGGCTATTTATAGGCACCAACCTCCTCAACGGACGGCTAGGATTTATTTAATCCTACGGTTGAGAGTTTGCCTCCCAAAATATCTACAAAGCCTAGATATTTCTAGAGAACTTTATGCTTATCCATATACATCTCTAATATTCTAGAGTACTCTATAGTTCTACATATATCTATAGGCTTCTAGAGTATTCCGGAGATGTCTTGACTTGTCTTGAGTCTTCTCGACTTATCCCGAGCCTTCTAGGTTCCTCCGGGTGAGCCTAGATGGTTGTGGAAGTCTCTGGAACCCCTCGGAATAGTGTGGAGACGTTTGGGGCCCTCTAGGCCGTTCTAGAGTCTTCCTTGGGTCTTCCTTGGCCTTAAAAGGCTCATGGCATCTCATTTTGTCTAAGTTGGCCCGTGAGCACCTAGGTGGTGCACCTTGGGCGCGCGCAGCGCACCTAGGTGGGGTGGATCGGGCACGCACTGCGCACCTGGGTGGCACACCTCGGTGCTGCTCGGTGCACCCGGGCGGGTGTGCCCCTCGGATGGCTGGGTCGCGACCAGGCGGGGCGTGACAATATGCCTCCTTAAAAAACCTCCCTAACCTACATTGGAGGAAAAAGAGTGCATCATGGTAAGCACGAAAGCAAACAACACCAATAGCAAGAACCGTTATGACACCATACAAGGATCCGCAATTACATGAAACCAAGATACTCTATTCACGCCCCCTTTCGCCAAGGCATCGGTAAAGAAGTTCGCCTCACGGAAAACATGGTTAAAACACACACATCGGCCATCGCAGTTGCATACACGCGTTATCGATCTCGCCAAACAGCCACCAATAATGCCACGGCCTCTTCTCCGTGTGAAGCACCCAAGACAATGCAATTTGCGAGTCTGATTCGATGATAAACGACCAATTCGACCGCCAACTTGTCTCAACAAGCAATCGTACGGCATGATAAATAGCCCACACCTCCGCCTCATTCGAGTCCATGCATCTCAAAGGCCCCGAACACACAGCAAACACCACTCCCCTCTCATCCCGCAATACACCCCCACAGCCTGCCATACCCGGCTTCCCTCTCGCGGATCCATCCACATTGAATTTTAGTGTCCCTGACAACGCCGGACACCAGCGGACACCAACTCGAGGCCCTACCTTACAAGTCGGCACACAATTCATCGGCCAAAGCCACCAAGCAGCTTCGAGAATGTCCCTCCCTCGCAATGTTGCTTTGATCCAATAGAAAGATCTTAATTTAACAAGGAACATAACCTCCTCAACTTCAAGCTGCTTTTGATTGAATATCACCTCATTTCGCGCAAGCCAAAGGGACCACATCACCGCTGCGCAACCAACAATCCACCAAGCTCTCCCCACCCCCGTCAATACACCATACATACAGTGCACCAAGAAATCCGCAAGAGACCGCGACCTCACCCACATTATATGCCACCACGTAAAGAATGCCTCCCACACCTTTTCCGCGAACGGGCACGCGAAAAGGATATGTTCTTCCACATCAATACCCACCCGACACCACACACACTGAACATCCACCAAAGGCACACCCCTATCTCGTAACATCGCCAAAGTTGGCAACCGACGTAATTGCACAAACCATATGAAACAATGTACTTTCGGAGGGGCATCAATTTTCCAAATATTAAAACCATCCATACCTTCATCCGAGATTCCAAGCGATGACATGAGCTTCATAAGGCTCCCAACAGAAAACTGCCCATCTGCACTTGGCTTCCATATTAACGCATCTGCCCAGCTCACACGGATCTTAATCCCCCGCACGATCGCCCGCATCTGCCCGAGCTGATGTTGCTCAAACGATCGTAGGCTACGACCAAAAAACAGCAGCCATGCATCGTGATTCAAGCTGCCCTGCACAGCATAGTCACAAAATCTTGCTACCTTATTAGTAGCACAACGAAATAAATGCGGAAACACCTCGCACAATGGCACCTCGATGCACCAACGATCATACCAAAAAAGAACTCGATGTCCATTCCCCACTTGCCACATAAAACACTCCTCGCGCATAAAATTATATACGGTATCCCCCTCTTGAACCTCTACAATACGTCTCCACACATAAGACATATGTCGTTTCCCAACCCCACTCAGCAATCGACCACACGATGATTCCCTATATTTAGCCACAACTATAGCCTTCCACAACGAATTAGGAGTATCGGCATAGCGCCACAACCATTTTGCTAGCAAAGCCGAATTATGTAGTTCAATGCTCGCCACCCCAAGTCCTCCCAACTTCTTTGGTCTACAAACCGATGACCATGCTACCCGATTTAACTTCCTCTTTAAGTTCGTATCGCCCCAAAGAAAGGCCCTTCTAATCCTATCAATCTTTGTAATCACCATCTTCGGCACTTTAAATATACTTATATAGTATAGAGGCAATGTCGATAATACCGAGTTCACTAACGTCACCCTTGCTGCAAACGACAAAGAGTTCTTCTTTCACCCTGTAGACATAGTCTCATCCTATTAATCACCGGTTCCCATACTTTGCCATTCCTTGGGTTAATTCCAATCGGAATTCCCAAGTACTTGAACGGCAATTCTGCCCTTAAACAACCCAACTCTCGTGCCATCTCCACCGCCACCTTATGGTCTATTCCCACATCATACAAAGCTGATTTTGAAAAATTGATTTGCAGCCTCGACCCATACTCAAAGCATGTCAACACACGCTTCAAATTCCGTGCTACCTCAACACTACCTTGAATGAATATTACAGTATCATCCGCAAACTGTAAGTGCGATAGGCGACAGTCCACAGCAACACTCACCCCACGGATAAATCCCAAACTCTCTGCATTCACCAAGAATTGGTGCAACGCCTCAGCAACAATAACGAACAGAAGCGGAGACAAGGGATCCCCTTGCCGCAATCCCCTTTCCATTGCAAATTCCGTGGGGGCACTACCATTCACAAGAACCGGTAATCTCGCCGTGCTCACACAATTTCGTATCCATTTACGCCACACAACCCCAAAATTCATTTGACTCATCACATCATCAAGAAACTCCCACTTGATACAGTCGTAAGCCTTCGCAAAGTCAATCTTTAACACCACACCCCCTCACTAAAACGCCTCGTTCGAAGAAAGTGAACTACCTCGTTTGAGCTAATATTTTGATATAACAAATTAAAAGAAAAATGTTTTTGGACTTAATCAGATATATTAAATCTTTCAAAAATAATTCAAAGTCCAAATAAACTTGAAAAATTCGTTTCGAATATTTTCCAACTTAGCCGATCTTTTTCAAAATAAGTATGATCCGTTTTTGCACTACAAAAACTATTTTCCAGACTCCAAGGAAAAAAGGATCGATCCTCTAATGAAAGGGATCGATCCCTTTATAGACATTTTCACTTATATTTTTGTTTCCAGTCTCCAAGCGCAAAAGGATTGATCCCTTTATTGTAACAATCACATTTTAAGAAAAAATATCGATCCTTTTTTTAAAGGATCGATCCCTCGTGTTATAAATGCTCTGTTTTTTTGTAGGTGACGGCTTGATGTCATCCCCAACGGCTCCAAACGGCTAGTATTGATAGAGATTGTACAAAAACAAGGATAAACCATCTCAACAACAACAAGAAAGTCTATCAAAACATTCAAGCAATCAAGAATCCAATTTGTGCTTAATTTTCCATCTTTCTTGTAAACACTAGAGTGTTATTCATTGTAATTCATTTGCTAGTGTTTCTTTGGGTGTGTGATAGAGCTTATATTGTGCAAACACCTTCCTTGTGAGGATTTCCTAGTTTGCTTCTTTGTATTTGTTTTGGGAAAAAGATTCAATAGACTTTTGGGTATAAGTCTATTGAATTGTGTAATGTTACTCCTTATCCTTAAAGGAAAGACAAATTAGTGGATTTGTGGAAAATCCTTAGTGTGTTCACTAAGGTAGTGGATGTAGACTCAATTAAGGGAGTTAAACCACTCTAAATCACCTTGCAATTTCTACCTTTGCAATTAGTGTCCACATTCTTTAAAAATCCAATTCACCCCCTCTTGGTTTTATTCGATCGATTGCCACTCTCAACACATTCATACATAACACTTATCTTTTAACTTTATCACAAATTTCACGACCAAACACATTTATGTAGTAACAACCATCTTGTATCCATCTTTTTAATACATGAGTGTTATTTAATACAACACACCTTTTTTACATCTAACAAGGCGTTTGGGTTTTGAGGGAAGCGTGATTGTAACGCCCCGGTTTACAAGAAAAGTACATAGAATTTCTCCCAAATTACGGCCATAACTCTCAAACAGGATTCATTCATTTCCTCTGCCAAGTCATAAACTTTCCAAAATTTGCTGCGCCATCCAACCAGACAACAATGTCAAGATATTGTGTTTTAACCTATTTGATCTCACATTTTACATTGTTTTTGGCATAATCGTCGGTATTTAATTCATTAGTCAACTAATTCAGATCAAGTACTATAAAAGTTTGTTGTGGGATGACACTTCTTACTTACTTGTTCCATTCACAACAACATTATTCAAATATTTTACGTTAGTTAAACGATCTAACATCTTATTCCACTAAACCAACTAATAGTCGATATATTTGACGTTATTTATTACATTGATTCAATTTATAAGTGAAAAATTATTGGTATAACAGTTTTTATAAGAAAAGTATATGTTACTATTTTCGATGATGAGTGCGAAGGGGATCTTGAGTTCTATTTGTCTTCACGTGAAAAATCGTTGAGGTGGGTGATTGAGAAATTTGAGTGTACGTTGTAATGAATTGCTGAAGTCTCTATTGTTGTGGTCGTTGCTTTTTATTTTGATGATTTCTGTCTTGTTGAGTTGTAACTGGCATGCTGTATTATTTAATACGTTTTTATCATGTTGTAATCACTAATTTTGTCTAAATTAGTTTTGTTTTTTATATAAATATAAATAAAAGGGCTTTTCTTTTATCATAAGGTGTTTATACTGGGCTTTGTTTAATACACTACTATTCTAAAGTGATGGATACGAACGAATATTATTTATTTTCTAAGTGTTACTATATGTTATAATTAATTCCATTGTTAAATGTATTACTATAGTTATTTTTGATATTGTCTTCTTATATATATATATATATATATATATATATATATATATATATATATATATATATATCAAAGTTACATATTACTATTACTATTAATTATTATTATTATTATTATTACTACTACTACTACTACGAATCATCCTCGTTATTATCATATATTATTATTACCATTAGTATTATAATTACTATTATAATTATTATATTAAACAAAGAGATAGTTTAAATAAAAGTAAAAGCCCAAATAAAAATAATATTAACAGTCCATTTATAAATTTAATTAAAACTACATGAGGCCCGTTTGGCCCAGCTACCACCCCAATCTGATAACCCTAACATGTCTCACCCCTTTTGTGCGCCACAGGATCACAGCCGGATCTGACGGTCCAAAACCAGGACTCTTCAGATGCCTCGGCTCGCACGTGCGGTTCGTGCGAAGCACCTCAGACTCGTGGGATGCCCTAGCGCAGTAGGAACACCAACCGTTGGATCTGGCTTGAATGAGCGGCCAGGATTTCTTCTCCATGCGAGTATGATTCACGCGCGACTCATCGTCTCCCGAAACGTGCGCGTGCAAGCCACCGCTCACCCGTTCGGCTTCCACATACGATCCGTACAGCCACGTCAGCCGCAACAACCCTTGGTCCCCGTTCTCTCCTCCAGCAGCCAAGCATACAAAAAAAAAACAAAAGTGTCAAGATAGGACGAGTGTGGCAAAGAAATGTACAACGGATTTCAGAACGAATGCAAACAAAAATACCAGCAACCAATGACATTTTTTCGCAGTTTTTATGTAATTAGAAAAATCTTGTAATCTCGGACTATAAAGCCGAAAGAACAATAATGTAATGAGGATCCTTTTTATGAAATACAAAGAGAAATACAAGCAAGAAAGAATTGCAGAGGTAATCTTTTTCATCATTATCATCGCATCGCATAAAAAAAAGAAAGAAAATATTTTTGTTTTTACCTTTCTGTTTCATCTTTTTGAGATGGCCTCCGCTCTTTCACCGACGACAATCCCGACCTTCCCATGTCTTTGAAGAGTGAGTCGGTTGAAGGAGATGCGAAGTCCCTTTTTTCGCAACTGCTTTCGAGTCAAAAAATGGGTTTTGAGGTTCTTTTTTTTTTAGAAAACAGAAAGGGTCATGCTTGAGGTTGTCTTCTTGTAATCACTAATTTTGTCCGGACCTTGAACCCCCTTTAATTTGTCTTTACCTTGGGCTTAGTAGCACTATTAGGAAAAAAGAAAATGGAAAAAAGAAAAAAATATATATACACATAAAAATGTATGTAGGTATAAATAATAGTACTATTACCTTATATTATTACAACTCTGTTAGTATTATTACTATTATAAATATTATCATCATCATGACTATCATTTACTATTATTATATTAATTATTACTATTTATCACTATTATCATATTATTATTGTTATTATTTTTATTTATTATTATATTTATCTTTATTACTATTATTATTATTATTATTAGTATATTTATTATTATAGGATATTACTATTATAATTATAATAAAAATTGAACATAATAAATAAAAGCTCATTTTGATTAATAATTAGAGTCCAAAAAATAATAATAAGGTCCATTACACATAGTCCATTACAAAATAAAAGCCCAAATAATACATATCCCATCAACTAAAAACGAAACCCTAGTTTCATCCTTTCTTTTGATGTAGCCACCCCTCTCCACAGCCGTCAGATCTGCTGAGATCTGACGGTCCAGATGTAGCCTCAGAACAAAACGCTAATAAGGGTGTCGCCCTTGTCCCAGCGCCGCATGAACCAGCGTCTCCCTTGCACGCGCAACCATTACTCTGCCCGACGCGCACGTGCCAAGCCACGACTGTCTCCTGCAACCGGCACGCCAACTGTCACCGTGTCCCTCCTATTTCAGGAACCCAAACATGCCACAGAGAGAAAAGACAGGGTCAGAATACCCAAAAACGGAATTAAAACAAAACAAAAAGAAAACAGAGAATCAACAAGAGGCAACGCACAAAGTCAACTAGACATAAGATCAGAGGCAAAGAGAGATAATGTACTGAGTTTGTTTTACATGGATGTAGTATCGGTATAAAAGAAACTGAGAAAACCAATGTTAAAAGGGGGGATTTTTTTGGAGAGAGAAGTAAGGTAAACCCGAGAGAGGAGAGACATGAGGGAGCATACTTTGTAAGCAAAAAGGGGGATTCGATTTTAGAGATAGAAAAATCATTGTAACCGTTTCAAAAAAGAAATCAATACAAGATATATTTTTGGCTCTTTTGTTTTTTATTTCGAATATAAAGAAAAAATTTATTTAGCTTCAATTCAACGACCTCCGGTGATTGAAGCTTCGTTCCGACAATCCCAACGGTGAAGGGCTTCATCCTGGTGAGGCGAACGTCATATCCGAAAATCGCGAATATCCGACGGTGGACGACTAGGATTCGGTGAGGGAAAACCGAAGCGTTTCGGCCCTTTTTCTCAACGATCAGAGACCTTTCGACGAATCTACTCTGATAGAGAGGAAGAGAATTCCAAGACCACTCTCGTGGTGGCCTTGCATGGCCGAAAATTGCGTTGGAGCGGCGCCGGTGGCGACCTGAAAGCTCGATGGCATGGGCTTGTTTGAGAGAAAAAAATGGGTAAAACTAAAATGGGAATAAAATCTCTAAACCTGGATCTGGTTTCTAAGTCTCTTCTTTTTACTCACGCGTAAATTCCCATAAGACATAACTCTTTTATTTTGTTAATTAATCACTGAATAACCCATTTCCTAATTTTATGCCTTACCTTTGATATTGTTTTGAGATTTGTCAATTAATTCCCCATTATGCCATTTTTCTATTATTTTATTTTCCTTATATATATATATATATATAATATCAAGGCTTTTCCTAGTTACCAAGTATAATACATAATATATTCTAAATCTAATTTTCCAAAGTCACGAAACTACCCGACCAAGTGCAAAGAGGCGGCCGGAAAGAGCGTGGCGACCGGAAAGGGCGTGGATTAGGTCAAGAGATGGATTAAGCTTCGAGGAAATAGCTTGTTTTTCGGGACTTGATACCAGCAGTTTTAGAGGGTCTTAAATTGCTAGAGAAGAAAGCAAATCCGGCCCCAACAATTTTTGGTCGAAGTTTTCATTTCCTTGAACATGATTCGGGGGCAAGAAGGGTACCCGTAGGACTTTTGCTATGACTATCTTGTAACGAGGATCCTCCTTTACGTTCAAATGAAAGTTGACCAAAGAGGAATCACCTTTATGACCAACACCTTTGACTTGCATACATTTGTAACATTTGTAGCATATATCATTTCAATGCAGCATCGTCTGTCATGCATCCATCTCATGATCATGCATTTGTTAATTTGAGTCCATAATACATCCATCATTGGACATTAAAATTTGCTTAAGGCATTTCATCGCATCATTACTAATTGGGGAGAACACTCATCCGAGAGAGAGAAAGAGAGAAAGAGAGAGGAAATAATGGACAAGGGAACTGTTTCTAGCCAGTGCAGCTTTAGAAGCATGAATGACCTAGTGGCTAGGATGGATAAGCTCGAATAGCTTCGAGAACATTTGGTTCACAATCAAAGGGAGATAATACCGTATATGAGGAGAATAAATCCTTTACAAAAATCCAATTTTCATTATTGGTGAAAACTGATTGTACCCAGGGGAATGGTACAACTAGCCCGGAGCAAACGGCTACCGGTAAAGGCAATTCAAACCTGTTGATCCATGTGTATTTGGGAAAATTGCAAGTCTCGATTCAAGAAAAGTGAATTGGAGACATTACATCGTTTCATGAAAGAAGAAGCAATGTTTGGGCAAGTACGACAGAAATGTTGGCACAACGTGCTTAAATACGGCAAAGTTTAAGACAATGGATAATTCAAATGTCCATCGAAAATCCATTTTTATGAATGGTCGAAGAGAAATAAATCCTTTGCAAAAATCCAATCCTCATTATTGGTGAAAACTGATTGTACCCAGGGGAATGGTACAACTAGCCCGGAGCAAACGGCTACCGGTAAAGTCAACTCAAATCCGTTGATCCCTTTGCATTTGGGAAAATGCAAAAGGAATAAGCTAAGCTGTAGATTGTTTCAAACGAAGAGTATAGCTATTTTTATCATAACGAAAGTTTCATTTTGTTATTTAGAAAATATTTTGGTATTCCTTAATTCTTTAAACATTTCATAAGCTTACTCTTGTTTTCCAATTACACATGTATATACTTTTTGAGATTAACTTTAATTCAATTAAAAAAAGAAATTTTTTCTAAAAGACCGAATGTTGTGAGGATGTTATAAATATGAAAACCCTATGCTCTACTTAGGCCAAAGGGGGAATGACAATGAGTGTTCAGGAATAATGGGCCACTCCCATTGAGTGAATTTTGCCTCTCGGGCATTGTTGACTAAGGTTCTTAAATGAAGTGATAACCCTAAAACTTCTACCACCTGAAGACTAATTTTGATATCCGTGTATGGGAGGACATTTGGCATTCCTTCAATTCTAGTCACATAGAAAGAAAATAAAAAATACCCATTTTTGTCCCCGTTTGAGCATGTTGAACTCTTTTTTCTTCTGATCGAACCCAAACCAAGGATCACCCCTACACCGGGGGCAAAAAAGATAGAAGTCTATGGACAAGTAAATGACATGGGATTCTAATTATGCTATAAAGATGGGGCCTTGAAGGGCAATAAAAGAGAATAGATGCATTGAATACATTTTCAGTTTAAGCGACAAAAACATCAAAAGGAAACAACGAAAGAAAAGTAGGTGCTCAAAGAGCTACCCAAATCAAGTCGAAAGTTTACCGACATAAAAGTTAAAGAAAGCAAAAGCACTAAAGTGAAAAGTGCAGTTTTGTAAAAGGAGAGAAGCAGATAAAGAAAAGGGAAAAGAGGATTCCCTATCCAAATGAATCCCTGCTTAAACGAGCCTCAAAAAGATTGTTCACCTTTGATCAAAAACTTGCACTAATACAATGCGAAGGTGCAAATTAATCCAAAACTACACTTGATGAAAGGAAATGAACTCTAGGGTGAAAACCCCAAAAAAAGAGGGGCGGTCTAGAGCGATCCAAAGAAATAAAGAAAAGAAATAGCATTTCATCTGAGCATATTGAGACTTCCATTTGGAAAAATTGATCCTTGGTTTCACCACCCTTAAACACTTGTTTGGGCCTTTTTACCCTTTCTTTCGTAGCCATGAGTCTTAGCCTGCATTAGAAGCCATAAAAGACCATTTGGACCATACACGGAAGGATGAACACTAAACCTAAACATTAAACTCCAAACTATAACCCATATACCCCAAGCCCCATACATAAAACAACAAATTATAAACTTTAAACCCCAACCTAAACCCCAAACCACAAACTCCAAAAACATGAACCCTAAACCTTAAATTATAAACTCTAAACAATAAACCCCAACCACTAAACCACATACTCTAAACCTAAAATCCTAACCACAAACCACAAACCTTAAACACTAAACTTTAAACCTTAAACCATAAACCATGAAATTCAAACACTAAACCCTGCATTATGAACCCTAAAACCTAATTCTATGAACTATCAAACCCCAAACCCTAAACCTTAAACTACAAACTACAAGCCCAAACATTAAACCCTAAAAATAATATAATAATCAATGTCAAAACAAAGAGAAAATATAGAGCTAGAATTTTAAGGGTAAAAAGGTACATTTTGTTGAACTGATATTTTGATATAACAAATTAAAAGAAAAATGTTTTTGGACTTAATCAGATATATTAAATCTTTCAAAAATAATTCAAAGTCCAAACAAACTTGAAAAAATTGTTTCGAATATTTTCCAACTTAGCCGATCTTTTTCAAAATAAGTATGATCCGTTTTTGCACTACAAAACTGTTTTCCAGACTCCAAGGCAAAAAGGATCGATCCCCTAATGAAAGGGATCGATCCCTTTATAGACAGTTTCACTTATATTTTTGTTTCAGTCTCCAAGTGCAAAAGGATTGATCCTTTTATTGTAACAGTCATATTTTATGAAAAAGGATCGATCCTTTTTTTAAAGGATCGATCCCTTCTTTTATAAATACTCTGTTTTTTTGTAGGTGACGGCTTGATGTCATCCCCAACGGCTAGTATTGATAGAGAGGATACAAAAACAAGGATAAACCATCTCAGCAACAACAAGAAAGTCTATCAAAACATTCAAGCAATCAAGAATCCAATTTGTGCTTAATTTTCCATCTTTCTTGTAAACACTAGAGTGTTATTCATTGTAATTCATTTGCTAGTGTTTATTTGGGTGTGTGAGGGAGCTTATATTGTTCAAACACCTTCCTTGTGAGGATTTCCTAGTTTGCTTCTTTGTATTTGTTTTGGGGAAAGGATTTAATAGACTTTGGGGTATAAGTCTATTGAATTGTGTAAGGTTACTCCTTATCCTTAAAGGAAAGACAAATTAGTGGATTTGTGGAAAATCCTTAGTGTGTTCACTAAGGTAGTGGATGTAAACTCAATTAAGGGAGTTGAACCACTCTAAATCACCTTGCAATTTCTACCTTTGCAATTAGTGTCCATATTCTTTAAAAATCCAATTCACCCCCTCTTGGTTTTATTCGATCGATTGCCACTCTCAACACATTCATACATAACACTTATCTTTTAACTTTATAACAAATTTCACGACCAAACACCTTTATGTAGTAACAACCATCTTTCATCCATGTGTTTAATACACAAGTGTTATTTAATACAACACACCTTTTTTACATCTAACGAGGCCTTTGGTTTTTGAGGGAAGTGTGATTGTAACGCCCCAGTTTTGGGCCTAGAGGTTTTTAGGTTGGGTTTAAGGTTCGTTGGATCGAGATTAGAGACTCGGGTTGGTTTTGGGATGCGTTCAGGGGAAACCTAGTTCGGAGAGTGATAAAAATATGGAAAAATTCTTAAATCTTTTTTAAATATGTATAAGGGGTTGGTGAAATCAATTTGGAAAATGGTAATTGGAGTGTGGACATTTCGATCTAGTGACTAAATTGTAAAAATTAAAAACTATTTTAATGACTATTTTGCAAAGAGTCAAATCTTAGAATCTTTAGGGAGCTTAATGTAATTTTAATCAACTATTCCCTTTACTTGAATTTTTTTAAATGTGTATTAATTAAAAGGTTTAAAAAGAATTTGATTAAAAAGGTAATTAATTGTAGAACTAATGTTTTGATATAATAATTGAAAAATGTTTTGGACTGATTTAAAAAGTATTTAAAACAATTTCCAAAGTCCAAATAAATTGAAACTATGTTTAGGGAAGTTTTTAAAAGGTTTTCACATGTTTTCAAAAGCCAATCTACACAAAACCTTCCAGGCATTTCGAAACACCTTAGGGCGTTTCGATACGGTGTATTCCAGTAGCTAAAACGTTTCGATACTGGTATCGAAACGGGCTTTCCCTGGATGAGATTTTTTAGTAGCGTTTCGAAACGGGCTATGCCGTTTCGATACGCCTACGTGGCTTCGACCACAACGGTCATAAACCCCAACGGTTATTTACCAACTAACATTTAAATGCAGGTCGTTTCGATACGGGACTAGGCGTTTCGATACGTATTCCGAAACGGCCAAGGGCGTTCCGATACGGGTGCCTCATCAGACTGCAACGGCTCTTTCTACTTAAAGGGTGTTTCGAAACGGGGAGCTGCAGAACTGCATTTATGGTGGGAATTAAAGTCCTCAACGGCTCCAATTCAATCTCAACGGCTAGTAACGGCTACAAACTCATCAAGGAGTATAACGGCTGCAGAACTAACATTATTGAATATGAACAAGCTCAATCGAGTTCGAGCTTTAATAAAAAAATTAGTAAATGAGTTTAATCGAGATCGAGCTCAAATAGATCGAAATAAATTGATGTTTAGTCCCTTATGGCTCGAATAGTGCCCTTATTTGCTCATTTTTAGTCCTATTAGTAAAACTGGCAAGATTATAAATTTAGTTTAGCCCTCGATCTTTACAATATTTATTGATTTTTTCCTTTCATTTTTTAACTAATTCTTAACCTTTTCTTTTTCTCAATCAGGCAAGATCACAAATTTAATTCTTAACCTTTTGTTTTTATTCTCAACCTCAATTAATTAATTGAAATAAATAATTATTTAATTACAGTGTATAATATAATAATAAATATTTTATTTTAATTTTTTATGAGAATTGATGTTTAAACCGAAATAAATAGCAAGCCAAACAGCATTACGATTAAAGTGTAATTTAAAATTTTGTTTGAATTCGTAAAAGTAATTGTAAATTATTCAATCTTTTTATCACTTGACCCAACATCTTTCTATAATTAGATTGAGTGAAATTTTAACCTCTCATTAACCCCTAAAAACAAGGGTCACATCCTTTTTGTACTCCACAACCATCATTCACCCTCTTGCTAGCTCCTTTCCCCTCATCCCAAAGTCC
This sequence comes from Hibiscus tridactylites, assembly GCA_958450335.1. Classification (NCBI taxonomy): domain Eukaryota; kingdom Viridiplantae; phylum Streptophyta; class Magnoliopsida; order Malvales; family Malvaceae; genus Hibiscus; species Hibiscus tridactylites. Next base: position 75,882,177 of record OY288270.1, read on the forward strand.
CCTTCTTCTCTCGTCGTCAACAAAAATGGTACGTCTTTTTTCTTTTCTTGCATTTCATCACATTGAATTAAAAATAGTGATATTCTTTTTCTGTTTTTCATTGGATGTTATATTTATTTTTTATGATTGAAATAGAATCTACTTTCATCGATTATACCCAAATGTTTTGGGAGATCCACCCAAATATTTTCTCTTTGAGTATTGTCTATTTGTTCTCCACTGTGGACATGGACGGAGTCGGATCAAATGCTGTTAAGGGTAAATTATTTTACATCAAAATTAAGTATTTAAATTTAAAATTTAAATATATATATATATATATAATATCATTATATCAAAAAAATGTTAGGGGCTGCATCCCCTCTTAAGACCTTGTTGGATCCATATAATGGGTCCAAAATATAAAATATCATTATACCAATATGATTACATCATTTTTGAACAATTTCTACTTAAAAAGAGGGGAAAATAAAATATGCTCTTAATGAATTTCGAACTCACAACTTAAGGAAGATAAAAAAGTATTAACGGAGAGCTTTAACAGTTTGCTCTATAAATTGTTGACAAACATAATTATATCTAATAACATTGGATATCGTCTAATTATATTATGCGAATACATTTGGTGCTGAGTGAAACTACGTTGATGGAGGGACCTGAACCAACTTTTCTTATTGAATTACTTTTTAAGTTCTTATTAGTTTTGAAATCAATAATATTAAGAGAACACCAACTTTTCTGATTGGGTTACTCTTTCAATCCCTATTAATTTTAAAATAATTAAAATTAAGTCTTAATCCTAATATTTTTTATTTAATTATTTTTAAGTTCATGTTAATTTTAAAATTTGACTTCATGATCTCATCTGATTTGATGCAAATTCCTATCATATTATAATTAAAATTGGCTTTAATGAGACAGGCGAATGCAGCCTCAGGAATTGCTGTGAATGATAATTGTAAGGCTAAGTTTTTGGAGCTGAAAGCAAAGAGGAACCACAGGTACAGGGATTGACCGAGGCTGGGGAAGTGGTCTCGCTCAGGAAAATTGAAATTCGTCTATGATTTAGAATTTTTCTATTGAAAATATATCCGCCTCCCCTAATATAAAATTTTGCGTTCGTCCCTAAACAGGTATATTATTTTCAAAATAGAAGACGCGACTCAGCAAGTTGTGGTCGAGAAGCTGGGTGATCCAACCGACAAATATGAAGATTTAATCGCTAGTCTGCCCACTAACGAGTGTCGCTATGCCGTATTCGATCTGGATTTCACCACTAATGAGAATTGCCAGAAGAGCAAAATCATCTTCATTGCATGGTATTCACATATGCATTCTCAAACTTTGTTTTTGGATACCTAAGGTAAGACTGAATCTATCCATTTAAATCTAAAGGTCCACCCAACATTTCAAGAGAATTTGGGGGAGAAAAGAAGAAATTAGGTCTGTAAATGGTTTAGATTTAAATTTTAATGTTTAAAGTCCTGGTCGAACTTTCGTTAAAACAGAACTATGTTAAGGGTGGAGGAACCCCCCTCTTCTATGGTGTAGTTGTTTTTAAGGTCTCTATCAATTTTTAAATTAGTCAAAATTGAGCATTACTCTCCTAACATTTATTATTTAATTATTTTTTAGGTTCCTATCAGAATTAAAACTAATAAAATTTATCCAATGTTTTATGGTTCAACTGTTCTTAGGTCCTTTAGTTTTGAGATCAATCAAATTAAGCCTTTGTCCCGTTTTTTTAAATACTACTTAATCCTAGTCATTTTTTATGTTAAGAGATTTGGCCCCATGGTTTTTATCTACTTTTGTCCTTGTATGTTATATATTATTTTTACTTTATTTTGCATGTCAAGTTACAAAAGATCTTGTTCAAGACTTGATGTGGGTGGATTAAGTCCATCACCTAACAATTTTGGGTGCAGGGCTCCGGATACATCGAGAGTGAGGAGCAAAATGGTGTACGCCAGCTCTAAAGATAGGTTCAGGAAAGAGCTGGACGGTGTTCAAGTTGAGTTGCAGGCCACTGATCTGAGTGAAATGAGCTATGACATCGTCAAGGAACGAGCTATATCACTCTAAACTGTTTCATTTTTTGCTTTCAGAAGAATCCGGTTGATCTTTTCGGTTTAAAATTGTTGGACAATTTTAAATTATGAATAGGGATCACCAATTTTACTATTTTAGCCCTTTGGGGTTTGTGTAATGGTTTTTGTTTAATGAAATCTCTCGCTCTTTCTATTTTTTATCATCTTGTATTATATCTTTTTAGCTTAATGTATTAATGCATAAACTATACCGATAGTTTATCAACTTTTAAGGATGATTGTAATATGGTTAGGGATGGCACGGGTCAACCCTAAATAATTACCCTAAAGCCAAATTTAATCTGACCATATTCTTTTAAAAAATTCGTCTTGACCCAAAAATTATATACCTCAACCCGAACCCAACCTGTCTATATAAAAAAAAGTTCAATTTTAGGGACTTAATTGTAAAATAAATTAATTTTAGGGATTTAATTGTAAAAATTAATTAATTTTAGAAATCTAATTATAAAAAAACAATTTTAAATACCTAATTATAAAAAATATATAAAAAAGAGGTATTATTAAAAAAAATCCTTAAAATATATATAAAGAAATTACAATATTAGTCTTGGGTCGGGTCGAATTTTTTTAACCTTAAACGACCTCACCCTTAATAAAAACCAACCCAAACGTAACTTTTTCACACACAAAAACCCGACTCGATCGGAACAGGTCGGGTCCGAATAAAATGTCTATCCCTAAATATAATCATCAAACTTTTAAAATTTATAGTACAAACACTAAATTTTTAATTCATTTTCATATTATCAACATGGCTCGTAGTATCACCGTCATTTCTTTCCTGTGGATGATATGGTTTCGCAGAGACGCCACTTGTTAAGAATGGAAATTTAACGTAATCGTTTCTCTCCTCATGTCTGACATGGGCAAAGATGTCACCATCTTTTCTATTATCAACACTAGCTCATTGTGTCATAGTTTCTTGCTAAGAATGGAAATTTAACGTAATGGATCCATAATAAAAATGAATTAAAAAATCAATAAATGCATACAAATTTTAAAAGTTAGATGATTATATTGTAAGTTTTTTAAAAGTTTAAAAATCATTGGTACAATGTACCTTATATTAATCGACCTTTAAACTTGACAATTGTTTCAACTTAGTACCTAAAACGTTTTTTTTTACCATTTTGCTATATAAACTTGGAAAAAATTCCTAAATTGATATTTAGTGCTAATATGATATTTCAACAACCAATCAAGTTATTTACTTTTTAAAAAAATGTATGTTTTACCAACAAGCATTTGGTGTGGTAGTAAAAATTAAATTTAAGCGTGAGAGATAATATTGTTAGAAGAACAAGTCATAAACTCTACACATAAACCATAAAAATAATTTGAAAGATACCAGAAAATAGTGAATGTTGTCATTAATTCGATTAAATTTTCTATCTTTTTTTCGTGTAAATAAATACATCAATCCATTCATTTAAATGAATGATAATATTTATTTTGTTCAAATTAAAAGTAATAGTGATATAATTAATAAAACAAAAGCAATTATTAATACACGTGACAAAAAATCATTTGTGAGACATATAAAATACTCCTTTTGTCCCATTAAACTGTCACATTTGAGTCAAACCTTTTTAAGTTTGACTTCTTATAATTTAAAATTTATTATTGATAAAAATATAAAAAAAAAATATATTTTAAAAACCTTGAATCAAGTAGTTTTTAAATATATATTTTATAAATTTTAATTAATTAAAAATTTAAATAAATTATAGTCAAAGTTGAAAAATTTTAACTAACATGTGACAGTTTAGTGGGACGGAGGAAAACACATAAAAGGGAAATGAATTGTGTTTGAGTTTTTAGGGTAAGGTTCATGCACTAATAATACATTAAATATAAATATACAAAATTTATCTATGTTAGTTTTGAAACGACCAGATTTAGAAATATATCAGGTTCTCTCAAACTACAACACGAATGTAAATTAAAAGGTATCAGAACTTATGTTTCGGAATGCTCTTCGATGCTTAAGCTAGTCAATAATTCATAACTATAGAAATAATAGAAAATATTAGCTGATCAGTAACGAAGATGAAGAAAATGGAGAGTAAAGTATCAAAAAGAAGAGATCGTCAAGCAGAGTCAGGCAATGAAAGTAACGAGATGGACTCCACCACCACTTGGTATGGTAAAAGTGAATTGTAATGCGACTTTCGATAAAAGTACTGGCAAAAGTTCCCTTGCGGCAGTTGTCAGGGATAGTTCTGGATCCCCGCTTATTGATTTCTCCGCACCTTGTTTGGCACCGAATGTGTCAGTGGCGGAAGCCCTCGCCATCAGAATGGGGCTTTCAATGGCAAAAAGCCATGGCTACAACAATATCATTGTTGAAGCGGATAACCAAGCAGTAATCCAAAGATTAAACTCAAAGTCTTTCGGATGCTGGGAAACTTCAGCGATTGAGGACGACATCAAGAGATCTGCCCTCTCCCTCTTGTTTTGTTGTTTCGATTTTGTACTCAGATTGTGTAATCAGGCAGCCGATTGGCTCGCCAAGCTTGCAAAGAATCAGCAAGGCCCGATGTCGTGGACCCCTGATATCTTTCCTTCGAAACTTTTATTGTAACCTTTCTTTTACTGGTTATTAATGAAGTTTATTGGATCAAAAAAAAAAGATCATGATGAGAAACTCCTTTTAAAGTTGTAATACTTATCCATTATACTTAGTCTTAGGCTTGGATATTATTAAGCCTTTTACTTACTAATTATTTGGGTTTAACATAATATAAGTTTCAAACTTGTTATAAAGTATAACCAGGATTAGAGGATTGGAGCAAAATATAAATATAAAAAAGTTGAAAGTAAATTAATTTTTTAAAAAAATATATAAAATAAAAGGTAAAAAAATCTCGTACGTGGGGATAAGAGCCCCTCCTAGTACGTAAGTAGGTCTGTCCTTGAGTATTGGATAGCTTTTAGAATTTAATTTCATTTTTTGAAGGATTTTTGTGGAAGTCCAGTAATTTGTTGCGGATCTTATATAAATACTTATGGCATGTGAGTTTTAAGGTTATATGTAGGTCTAAAAATGAATTTGAGGGTATGAAGACAATCTAAGTATGTGAAGATAATTTGTGGACCTGAAAATAATTTTGAGAGTCTAAAAACGACCTGAATATCTAAAGATGATTTGTGGGTCTAAAAATAACTTTGAGGGTCTAAAATAACATAAGATTCTGAAAACTACTTTGCAAACATGAAAATGACATAAGGATCTAAAAATAACATGATGAGACTTATGTAGTTAGAGAGCGTTTATAGTGTTTTTTTGTTGTTGAAGTTTTTGTGAGTATACTTCATAATACTCAAGCGAAGATATATAATGTATATGTAGAAGTCATGTGTGTGACTTATGCAGGCCTATGGGGAGAGTGATTAAGATTTAAGATTTTTATCTGTATACTCCACTTTCACGGAATTATGATGTTTTCTAATTTTTCTTTGGAAGAAAGTTTGTAATTCTTTTAATATAAAAATTTGACGATTTAGCCAATTTTTTTAGTAACAATAAGAGTGGAAATATGGTGGGTTGGGAACGGTTTTGCATTTTTAACTCAAATTTTTAATTTTTGTAGTAACAGTTTTGAGGAATTAAATATTTCGAAGATTTTTTCATCCTCATATTCTACTCGTACAAATTCTCGTAGTTTTAGAGAATCCACATCTAAAAAAAAATTACTACTTTACTGGTTAAAATATTTGGTCAATTTCAAGTTTATAAGTCGTGTATTTATTATACTTAAAAATCTCAAATCTTAATGCAATAAAACAAATATCAAACATCAAATATTTAAAATTATAAATTTAAATGATAAATTTAATATATATGCAAATGGGAGGAAAGTATATTTTTAAAAAATTGTAAAATATTGAGGATTATTATGGTAATATCAATCTCTGTCTCTATCTCTATTTAAATTTGGAAATAAATTTTCCTCGCCTCCATCCTCGTGTCAGTTTTTAATTATTTTTTACCCGATTAGCACTCTTAAATTTGACTAAAATTTGAAAGTTGAAAATAAAAGTGATAAAAAATAGAGCTATGATCACAGGATTAAAAATTCTCTGCTTCTAACTATGCTCTCTTCTATGCCCCACACTAAAAAACACTTAAAAATTAAATTCTAAACTTTAACCCTAATATCTACATCATAAACCTTAAACTCTAAAAAATACACCATACCTCTAATTTTCTAAACCCTAACCACAACCCATAATCTTAAACCTTAAACTTTAAACATTAAACCAAAAATTTCAAAATAGAAACACCAAAGGAGCCATAATTTGAGACAAACGATTTCCATCCATGATCAAAGTAGTAAAAGGGATATATGTTATTAGTTTAATTAGGCATGTGAACGAACAGAACGAACACGAACGAGGGTGTGTTCATGTTCGTTCGTTTAACTTTAACCGAACAAATGAACGAACACGAATATAAACGAACACAAAATTTCTTGTTCGTGTTCGTTCATTAAGGAATGTAGCTTGTTCGTGTTCGTTCGTTTAAATGATAAACGAACACAAACGAACATAAACGAACATATATTATGTGTTAAATATTTAATATTTTAGGTTAGTTCGATTAATTCACTTAATTAACTGATTTTAAACCAAATTAATCGATGATTGAAATTTGAAAAAACTCTTAATCATTAACCGGAACTTAAAATTATCTAATGGATTAACCAATTTTGTTTTGGTTCGGTCGGTTAGTTCGGTTTAACTGAACAATGAACACCCATAAACATATGTGAGTAAACTTACATGAACATAAACGAACAAATATAAATGAACATAAACGAACAGATTACCGAACGTTCACGAACATAAATGAACGAACAAGCCCTTTGTTCGTGTTATTTCAATTAATTAAACGAATAAATTTTTTTGTTCATGTTCGTTCGTTTAATAAATAAACGAACTTTTCACCAAACGGATCACGAACGGTTCGTTGAACGTTCGATTCATATACAACTCTTAGTTTGATGTGTTATTATGCCAAATAATAATAATAATAATAATAATAATAATAATAATAATAATAATGATAATAATATACAATTAAATTTAATTAAATCAATGATTATTTAAGTAAATTAGAAATATATAAAAAAATTATTCTATTAAATTTAAAATTCTTATTTAATTAAATTTAATTTAGTCCGTAGATATGCGTGTGTTTATCTAAAATTAAGAAGAATTAAAATACTATTTTTAGACTTAAATAGTATATAATTACTCTAGGGTTTTAGATTCAGTTTCGTTGCCAAAAATACAAAAGAGAGTCTGAGCTTCACACTTTCTCACTATTCCTCCCTAAAGCCAAAAGCATGGCAGACTCGGTAGCACCTAACTCGAACCCGCCGCCATGTTGGAGCAACGTTCTGAAGAGCCAACCACCGAAGCCTCAATCTCAAAACCAGACAACGCCGCCGAGCCAACTCTTCGTTGAGAGCTGCAAATCCACCAAGGGAATAGCGGTGGCGGTGGTGGACGCCAACGCCATCATCGAAGGCGGAGAAAAGCTCAATAACACCGCCGACAAGTTCGTCACCGTCCCTGAAGTCCTCGCCGAAATACGCGACCCTGTTTCTCGCCATCGCCTAGCGTTTATCCCTTTCTCAATTGATTCCATGGAGCCCTCTCCCGATGCCCTAAATAAAGGTATTCAATCTTAGCTTCAAATCCCATCTCTATTTTTTGTATGTAATTTTGGTTGTTATGTTCCTTATTATCTGCTTTCCGCTGCTTAATGTAGAATCTTAATTGATGTCATATTGATTCTTACTTCATTTGTTGATTGGATGTTTTGTTTGGGCTTTGTAGTTATCAAATTTGCGAGGTCAACTGGTGACTTGCAGACTCTTTCTGATGTCGATCTTAAATTGATTGCCTTGACTTATACGTTGGAGTCGCAAATTCATGGAACAAATCATCTTAGGGATGCCCCTCCCCCTGTTCATGTTGTTAATGTAAGGAGGCTTCCCGAAAGGGACTTGCCTGGATGGGGCTCTAATGTCCCTAATCCTGAAGAGTGGGAAGCGCTTGAGCGTGAAACCGGAGATGGATCGAATTCTAGTTCGAGAATCCTTCCCTTGAAAGACTTGAATATGAATATTGTCTCTTCAGATAACCATTCCGAAGATGGCTTGATGGAAACAAAGGGTGAAACACATTCTGAGAATCTAGAGGATGTTGAGCAGGGTTTTAGGAGGCCCAGGCGATATTTACCCCAGAAGAAAGAGGTAAAAATTGATGGGAAAAAGATGGTGGCTCATGGCATTGATGCATCTCAGGGGGAGTTGGATAATAACGGTGATGATTGGCTACCTGCTGTAAGTCGGAGTACTCATAGGAGATTCCTTAGGAGGAAAGCTAGGCGAGAATGCTATGAGGCATTAGTTGAGAAGGATTGTCAAGAAGATATGGAGAAAAGCACAGAGAAGAACAATGCTGAAGATCTGAGTGGTTCCGATCATCTGTTGCAACAAAGTGCCGAAGACGTTTGTCATGGAAATGGTATTTCTGAGGAGGCTGAGAAAACAGAAGTTGACAAGGGTGATGAAGATCTTTCTTCAATCCTGAAACAAATGAGGCTGGAAGAAGATTCAGTAGGGACTCTTCAAGAAGAAAATGAAGTGGAGACTGGCGTGGAGGAAGCTGTGTCAGACGACAATGTTAATCTTGCTGTTGAAGGAGATGGTGAAGAATTAGACCAGTTGGAGATGTCAAGTCAGACCAATGAAACTGTTGATGCATCGTATGCAGATGATGTTAGCAGCGAACAGAGCTGGATGTTGAGATCTTTATCTGAGTCCACTGTGGCTTGTGTAACTGGGGACTTTGCCATGCAAAATGTTCTTTTGCAGATGGGTTTAAGATTACTAGCTCCAGGTGGAATGCAGATTAGGCAGCTGCACAGGTATATCCTGAAGGCATATGTCATTACTGGTGATTGTCGGTTGACAGTTACCTATTCAAATGTGAACCATCATTTCAATCAAGGCAGGCCAAAATTAAGTATTTCATTCATATGTGCTTACTCTCGATATATTTCTGTTTGTAGGTGGGTATTGAAGTGTCATGCTTGCTATACTGTGACTGCTGAAATTGGAAGAATTTTCTGTCCCAAGTGTGGAAATGGAGGAACTTTGCGGAAGGTAGCTGTTACCGTTGGTGAGAATGGAATTGTTTTGGCATCCCATCGCCCAAGAATTACACTGCGTGGTACCAAGGTAAGTTCAATTACATTAGCATCATGCATAAGACAGCAGTCACTTTCTGAATACAGTTCCATTGATTTATAAAGTTTTCAATGCATTCTTGCAACAGTCTTATTTATCATCATTTGGGTGGTTATAAAATATGCTTCTGAGAATATACTTGATGTGTGCAGTTTTCACTGCCTTTACCCCAAGGTGGAAGGGATGCCATAACCAAAAACCTCATTTTGCGGGAAGATCAACTTCCCCAGAAGTTCCTTTACCCTAAAACTAAGAAGAAAGTTGTTAAACAGGTTTGTTTTGTTTTTTTTAATATAAACATACAAGTATTTGGTAAATTTTTGTTTTGTTTTTGTATGAATGTATTTGGTTCATATGTTAATTTACGACTGAGAGGTTTGTTCTGTTTTATATAGGGTGATGACCTCCTCATGGCTGGGGAAACCTTCACTCACCATACCGACAAGAGGGCGCCTCTTCAGCCTCCTGTTAGAAAAGCATTAGCGGTCTTTAGTGGAAAGAGGAATCCAAACGACAATCATTACTCTCGATCGAAGCACTAGTAACTCTACATTACATTTCTATCTATATTTCGACTTGAGAATGACAATGAGTTTTTTGATATCCCACCAGTTCCTTTGCCCTTTAGCTTGTTAAGTTACTTGGATGTGATGATTTTTTAACTAGCGTGCTATGTAATTTTCGTTTTCCATTGGAACGAGCTCAATCTTGGAGAGATTATTTTTTAAATATATTTGAGATTTATTAGTAGAAAAAGGGAAGAAAGGTATGGCTTATGTTTCTGTGATATACATGGTATTGAAATGGCTGGAATTATGCTTGGTTTCTCATTGTTTCCATTTGTCTGAGTTTGGCACAGATCTGTCATTGAATCTAAGCTTTTCATATTTGTGTTGGCAAATACCACCAAAATTTAGTACAAGTTTTGCCAAGTTCCTCAGCAGTTATAATTTTTCCTTATCTCTGATTCAGTCTTTGTTCTAAAGCACTTTATTTTTGTTATATTAGATCACTTGGAATTCAATTCCCTAAATAACTTCAAAGTGACAAAAAATGTTGTCCAAATCCCTTGTTTTGATAATCTTAGAAGTTTTTTTTATTATTATAAAATTCTAGATTGAAAACAGAGTAGAAGGTCCGGTTGAGATCGGTTTGATTGTGTATGTTGGTTGAGACAACACGAGAATAATAAACTTGAGTATACCCGGAGGGAAAATATTGTGACTTGGGAAAACTTTCTGAACATCCAGTCCTAATGATAAAGCCAAATGTTCCTTTCTGGCAATCAACATTTACAACGATCAAATGACTGAATAAGACCTAAAACTGCTATGTTACAATGTGTGTTAGCTCTCAATTCAACTCAAATCATGGTGAGCCAGTTCAGCCCATGCTAAAGAAGATGCCCTTGACCTCAACCGATAGCTGTTTCCGGGGGATTGAATGAATACAGTCATGACGAAAGAGCGAGTTCAGCCCATGCTAAAGATGTCTTGAGCTCAATCGATAAAGACGTGTCGATTCTGCTCTCCAACATTAGGCTTATTTCCTTCATCGACGGACGTTTCGAGAAGTCCGGATGAATGCAAAGGCATATGACTTCACAGATGACTTTAAGATCATCATTGCTGAAATGTTTCAGCTCAGGATCCACAATGTGAGACATCACTTCCGGTAACTCGAGATAGTCCCTGGCCTGTGATTCAGAGTTTGACTTAGGTATTCCGAAGCACATCAAGCTTGACATATATTTCGATAATTACAAGGACAACATCAAATATCAAATTTCTTTAAGAAAACGGAGTGTTCAGAAAGGTTACTTACCCAGTCTATCAAGCAGCCTTTGTCCTTGCAGAATGGAGGCTTCCCACTAATTATCTCCAGTAGAAGTATTCCAAAAGCATGAATATTTCCTTGAATATCGAGATGACGTTTCTCCAAAGAATTTGGAAATAGGCAGATGGAGCCATTACTGCCAATAGAACCAGAGTTCTTCTCCGATCTCGCGAGAATTGTCTTCCAACTTTCGAAATCAACCAACTGTCGTGGTTACAGGGACAAACTAATATTAATCATCATCAAAATATATCCGGTCCGGCGCAACAACAACAAACAGAAGTATATGCTTTTCTCATTTAGATAAGGCAGAAACAACACTAATTCGAGTATACCCAGATAATGAAGAAACCATTAGATGATCATACATGAAATGGCAATAGGTGAGGAGATATACCTTGGGAGAAAAATCCTCTGTAAGATACACAGCACTAGAGTTTAACTCTGATATAGTGAATGGAGGATCGAGTTCACTATGAAGATACTTGAGTCCTCGAGCAATGCCGAGAATAATTCTCATTCGCCGGGTCCATGATAACTGGGATCCTTCTCCATCTGCATAAAAATCAATTAGTCAGGTAAAACTGGATATACGAAATTTTATCATTGTGCACAAAGGAGGAAGTATGCTTACAATGCAAATGCTCGTAGAGTGTTCCATTTGATGCGTATTCGAAGACGAGCATCCTAGTAAATGGAGTGCTCTCTCTGCAGTAACCTAATAATTTCCCTACATTTTCATGATTCAGTCTCGCCAAATCTGCAACCTGTGTAGCAAATAAGCAAAAAACTTTGTAACATCTTTCGACAAATTGATCATGTCGTCAAACTGTTACCAGAAATAACAAGTACCTCTCTCTGGAAATAGAGCTCAAGGTAGCCTGTCCAGTGCTGCTCTTTAATGCAAAAGGATATCACGGCGATTTCGGGACCACCCTTCATTGTACCTTTGTAGACAACACTGTCGGGAGAGGAACCAATAATGTTGCTGAAGTCTTCACAAGCTACCTCAAGCTCTTGTCTGCCGAACTTTGTAACATCTTTCAACAACTCCGAATCTGCAGAAAATCACAATGTCAACCAATAGTACTATGAAAAATATGTTCCTAAGTTAATTTTAGAGTGGTGGTTAATGCCGATGTTGCAAACTAACCTACATATACCATCAAATGTTCCTTTTCACTCCCTGATTTCTTCCAAGAGATTATAATTGCAGGCTTGCTATTGCATCTTTGGAAAGCAGTAAGGATGGCAACAAGAAAGAGACACCCCACCATAATTCCTGTAGCAATTTCAAGAGCCAAAAGCCAGGCAGGTTTTGATGCTTTCTGTTTCTGATGCTGGGCAGCAGCTTTTGGAAGACTATGCTTAGGGCTCGGTGATTTGTGACTTGTCGATGGCCGAGGACCTAAAAGAAATAACAACATTTTGTCATACTGTGCAATAATAAATCTTGCATTCTTTTAATGGTCATACTCACAAGACCATCAGCCAGCATTGGCCATTGTAATAAGGAAAAAAATCGAGTTAATTTCAAGTTTCAAGATGTCATCTTAGCCAAGAACATATGTTCTTCAAGTATTCTCATCCGAGGAAATAAATCGAGGGAATTTCAAGTTTCAAGATGTCATCTTAGCGAAGAACATATGTTCTTCAAGTATTCTCCCGAGCAACAAACTAAGTGAAGATTATGTAATACTTACCACATTGTGCGGGAGGGCGCTGTTTAGCATCTTTTCCCTGGAGGCAGTTCCCTTGAAAGCTTGTGCTGCATTAATATGTGAAAACATAAGCGGATCGGATAAAAAGATGCTAGCATGGACCTATGACATAGGCAAAAAAGTTTACCTTGGAAGATTTTCCAAACACTTCGGTATGCTTCCAACAAAAAAATTGAAGGACAAATCTACCACTTTTAGCTGAGATGCCCTACAAAGACCGGTTAAGTTTGAACCCGAACCGTTCCTGAAGTGAAAAGAATTGTTAGAGCTCAGCTTCTATGACCCCATACCAATATCTGTTACTCCCAACTAAAATACCAGCTTTATGGATTAAAAAAGGTCAGTTCATGCTCTGTGTGTTAACAGTTTCCGGTATCAAACCTTAAAACTCTAGATGGCACATACATCCTATAACGATCTTCTGAATGTCAATTTTCAAACAAAAATACATAGCCTACCACCTTGTTCATTCACTAGACTCTTTCAATCATTATCAGCATATCCAAGACAGCATCGAAACTAGATTCGCTATATGAATTGAATACATAGAAACAATATGTGTTCAATAAGGGAGTAAAAATAAAGGACCATATTTCCTAATAAGCAGTTGCATTTCATTGCATAGATTTGTTCTACTCACATTCCATGTATCTTAGCCACAGATGATGATTTGCTTTCGGCAGGAACAGGTCCTTGAAGTTTATTTCGATCGAGAATAAGTTCCTGAAGATACTTTAAATTGCCAAGTTCGCCGGGCAGGCTTCCGGTCAATCCATTTGACTGAAGGTTTCTTTGAAAAACAACAGCAAACAAAATAAGCAAAATGGCATAAAATTACCACAAATATTAACTACCTCGAAACACAAAGTTTGGGGTTTACATTTTCACAACACTTGTTAAACTCCCAAGCTCCGGAGGAATAATACCAGTCAGTTGATTCATCCCCAAATCCAACACTTCGAGGAACTTCAACATGCCGAGTTCTTTAGGTATGGTGCCGATCAGATTGTTCTTGCGTAAAGTCCTGAAAAGGCATATGAAATCACGAGTCAAATCATTAAAAGTTGGAACCTAGAGCATCATTTTGCTTTGAACATACAGTTCTTGCAGGTAGGTAATTCGGCCAGTTTCCGGAGCAAGAAATCCCTTCAAAGATGAATCAGATATGTTTCTGCAACACAAAAAAATGGACAACTTGTGAACATATCCACCATTAAAGAACATTGAAAAATTATTGGTCTCAATCCTTACATCTTGATAACATGTTGTCTCTCCTTATTACAAGTAATCCCTGTCCATCCACATGGATCAGCATCTACAGCATTCCAGTTTGACAAAACCAGATTTGGGTCTTCATAAATAGCTTCCTTAAATGATGTGAGAGCAACAACTTCACAAAAATCAGAATTCAAAACTCTCAGTGAGGATAATTATAATAAGTATCCGTATAATCAAGAAAAATAAATCTATCTAAAAAGAGGGGAAGACATTAACTAAAATACTATATAACACAAGGTTGACAATTAAAAGTCCTAATCTCTATCAACATTTTCCCAGTAACCAAACAAGATCTATAAAAATAGCAAAACAAAAAAGTCATTACCTTCATTAGTAGGGAAAGGTGTACAAGTCACACAAAAAACTCCGGAGGCCAAAAAAATAAGCAAAAAACAAGTGTATGATCCCATTTTTTCCAACCGTAAATCTCTTTTTGTCACCCGCAAGTAGAATTCAACCATTCATCAACCCGGAAAACTCTGTTTTTTTATCACTCAAGCAAATCCAAAAACACAAAAATGAAGCAGAGATAGTAAAAAAAAAAACAAAAGAACCCAACTGTGCAGCAGATGTGGGGTTTTATGAAGAGACTAAAACTAAGGCAAAGCTGAAAGCTTCGGTGCACTAATCTGCTGAAATGGGGTTGCTTTGCTTTTGCTTTGATAACAGAGAAAGTACTAAAATGAAAGAGATAAAGTTGCTAGTAATAAAAAACTACAGAGCTTAAAATCCATGATTTTGAAACAAACCCATTAAAGCAGATGACTTGAAAATGACAAGAAATTATGTGGATTGTGGAGGAAAACTTGGATTGAAATCAGGAAATGAATTTAAGAATGTTATTGTTTTGTTCATACTGTATAATCTGATAAGTTGAGATGGCAATACCGTAAATCGATTCTTACTTTGGGGGTGGAATTGTAATTATCTGGTTTCCGTAATTTTGTTCCCTGCCGGTGAATTTGTGCCTAATGATTTGCATTCAGAGGAGCCAGAATTGATTTGAGATTTTGAGTGCATTACTCGTGAGATTATGAACTTTGAATTTCGATGAACGGTTTTAATAGAGTGTGAGATGGTACAGGTTAAAAACATGGTCAATCACAAAAATTACCTCTAACACTTGCAAATGAACGGTAGAGATTCACAACAGGCTTTGACAAATAATTTAAACATGCAATTTATTATATAATATAATATAATAAATGGACATAAACCTTTTAATTTTTAGGGTTTAGCGATTTAGATTATGATTTAGGGATTTAAATGTTTAGTGTGCATGGTTTAAAATTTAAGGTTTATGGTTAAAATTTAGGGTTTAGGGTGATAGGGTCACAAATTTAAGTTTTGGACTGTATAGCTTAAAAATGAAGAATTTAATATTTTTTTACACAATTTGTATATCAAAATATAGCCCGTAATAAATTGAAATTATTTTTTATCAAATATTGAATTATGAAAGTGAGATCCCCATTATTGAAGTGATTTCGTTACATAAATGTAGGCCTCTTCTTATGGAATTTATGTTTGATTTGGAAGGTTTGAATGATTATTTATTAAATAATAATAATAATAATAATAATAATAATAATAATAATAATAATAATAATAATAATAATAATAATAATAATAATAATAATAATAATAATAATAATAAATTGGTTTATCCGAACACGATGTTGAATCTATTAAACATGATTAAAAATTCGAATTTTGATATAAAAAATGGAGCAATTAAATTAAGAGAGTTATCTTAAAACAAGCCTTTACAATACTGAGCTTAACTAGTTAACAAATAAATTAAATATTAAAAAGGTTGTTGAAAACAAATGAGCTCCGAAAAGTTAGGAAACCCTAGAAGTGATGTGTGTGGTAACCCTAGTTTGGGTTTGTTGAGATCTACCAAGGGGAGACCACCGGATATGGTGCCTCCGATCAACTCTCTATTGAGTCTTGAGAAGCCTGGCTCTTCACTGGTGGTTGGGGTGGAGCGTGGGGCGGAGAAAGAGAGAGAAGTGGTGCATGCTGTTGGGGATAGTCTAATGGATGGTGCGAGTTCTGTGATAGATACGTGTATGCAAGAGGCTTCTCCAAGCATTGGGGACGTAGAACAGATCGGGGAGAAGGATGTGAATTACCACCAGGTGGCGTCCATGGCAACGGAGGTTGTGCACGCTAGGCCTTCGTTCCGTGACATGGTGGTTGGAGAGTCCGAGACTCGCTTGGACATGGAAGAGTTGGATGTGGATTTGTTATCGGAGGACGTAAGGATAAGGTTTGATGGTTCGTTGCCGAAAATTGATTTTTCGGATAGAGTGCATGATTCCATTGATGCGAAATTGGCTAAATCAATTGTTGTGAGGTTACTGGGAAAAATGAGAGGGTACAGAGCTTTGTTGAACAGAATCAACACACTTTGGGCTCCAATGGGAAGATTAGCTTTGGTGGATTTGGATAACGGCTATTACCTAGTTCGATTCGAGTTGGTGACGGATTATGATAAAGTGCTTTCTGGTGGACCTTGGGTGGTTTATGGGAGTTACTTAACTGTACAACCTTGGTCGCGGACCTTTTCGACGGCGGAGGAGTATCTGAAGAACATTGTGGTTTGGGCACGACTCCCTGGCCTCCCATATAGATACTACACAAAAAGCATGTTTCGGGAGATCGCGCGTGTGATTGGGAAGGTGATCAAGATTGATTACAACACGTTGGAAGGGAAACCGAGTCGTTTTTCTAGATTTGCGGTTGAGTTGACCTACAAAAACCACTTATTTCAGGGGTGGTGATCGATGGGTTTAGGCAAAACATTGAGTATGAGGGCTTGCCCTTGATATGCTACGCGTGCGGTAAGTATGTGCACTCTAAGGAAGTGTGTACTTATGGGCGAGAAGAACAGGCTCCGGTGCAAGTTGCACCGACGGACGATGGGAAGGATAAGGAGGAGGTATATGGGCCATGGATGCAGGTTGTTAATAGGCGATGGCGTTTGGAAAAGTCTGGGACGCTTCATAATATAGGCGAGCAAGGGAAGCAAGGTTACAAAGGTGTTGTGGGATCACGATTTGGGGTGCTTGGATTGGAAGATGGTTCTACTGTTGGAACCAGTTTGCCATGTGATAGTGTTATTTGAAAGGAGGTGGGTCCTGTGCAAGTAGACAAGTCGAGTGTAAGTAAGGGGAAGGCCGTGGTCTCTAGTGTGGATATTGTTGGTGAGGAGGTGATTCAAATGGAGATGGGGGCTGGCTCCTCTAAGACGCAAGGTTTGGACAGTAATGTGATTGATGTCGGGGCACTGACGAGTATAGGAGTCGATGGACTAAATGGAGGAGACGACTTGAATCCCGCAGAAACAGGTTTGGGTGCTGCTGTGGCGTCGACACAAGAGGTCATTGTGGAGAAGTCAATGTTAGATGCCAATAATCATATGGCAGTTCGGGTGATTGATAAGGATGAACGATGATTGCTGAATACTGCAATGGGTGTGTGTTGGAAAACCTTGCGCGAAAAAATGTAATCAAAGCGGGCCACAAGAATCCCTTGGCTGCCAAGAGTGGGGGTACAAAAGGCCTTAAAGCAAAGCATCGAGATGAAAAGGGACCGTCTAAGCTGGTACTTGTGGATTGGATAAATAATATGACAGTTGAATTGAATGAAGTCACGGGAGTGGTAATTAGGGGTAACCGAAGTGCTAAGGGGACTGCCCAGGAGGGGGGACGTCGCGTGCAATGGCGTGAGAATAAGACTTTCGAGGGTGCTAAGGCGACTGAGCAGTAGGTTGCTGGTTTGTTTTATTTTTTCTTGGTATAATCATGGTCAAGTTTATATTTTGGAATGCACATGGAGTTTTAGGCTCTGATTTTCTACGATACTTTAAACTTATCGTGAAAGTGCAGCAGTCGAATATTATCGCAGTGGTTGAGCCGCGTATTAGTGGGATTAAGGTAGATAATTTTATACGTTGTTCGGGCTTTGATTCTTCTTATAGAGTGGAGGAGACATGTTTTTTGGGAGAAATATAGGTTCTTTGGAAGTCTACGGTTCGGTTTGATGTCATGGCGGTCTCCTCTCAGTTTGTGCATGGGTGGGTATCGGATTTGTTAGAAAGAAAGATTTCTGCTATTACGTTTGTCTATGCGAGTCCGAATGGGAGCAAGCGGGCTTCTCTTTGGGATCAATTGAGAGCTCTTGCCCCCGGGCATGGTATGGCTTGGACCATTGGAGGCGATTTCAACGCTATTGCTAGCACTTCGGAGAGGCGAGGGGGTTCGCGGTGACGGCTGGGAGTGTGTCTGAAGTTTAGCGATTTCCTTTTTGACTCTGGTTTATTGGATATGGGTTTCCGTGGGCCATGGTTTATATGAGAGAGGGGTGATTTAATGCAAAGATTGGATTGATGTATTTGTAATGAGGAATGGTACAATGTTTACCTGGCATCAGAAGTATACCATTTACATATGCTTGGATCGGATCACATACCTATTTTGCTAGAAGTGGGGAGTGGTGGTGCGATGTCGGTGACGAGACCTTATCGATACTTAGCAGCATGGAATGAGCATCTTGACTTTCAAAGGCTAGTTAAGGAGAATTGGTGTGAGGATAGGAAGATTTATGATAATGTGCTGGATTTTCAACAAAGTAGCATGAAGTGGAATAGGGAAGTTTTTGGGCACATAGAGCGAAGGAAATCGCTCCTCCTTGCACGCATTAAAGGTATCGAAGTGGCACGGGCTCGAAAGGGTTCTCATTTCCTAGTAGATTTAGAGTTAGAGCTAAAGCAGGAACTTGCAAAGGTGCTAGAGGCAGCAGAGAGCTTGTGGCAACAAAAATCGCGGACTTCGTGGGTATCTAAAAGGGACCGAAATACTAAGTATTTTCATGTGAGTACCATGATTCGTCGCCGTAGGAATATGGTACGAGCGTTGAAGCTGAACGATGAGAGGTGGTGCTATGATACACATCGGCTAAAGTCACATGCCATAGCATATTTTTAGCAGCTATTTAGAGGGGGTATTCACGACTGCACTACACAATTGTTGTCAGGCCGGTTTCATACATTTGACGATGAAGAATTGTGGGTTTTGACAAGTGTGGTGACCAAGGAGGAAGTGCGGAAGGTTGTGTTTGAGATGGACCCGCTCAAAGCTCCAGGTATAGATGGGGTGCATGCAGATTTCTATCAAAGGAATTGGGATGTGGTGGGTGATTCTGTTTTTAATTTTGTGAAGGATTTCTTTGATGGGGTACCGCTAGATAGTAGAATTAATCAAACTCTGCTTGTGTTAATTCCTAAGGTTGAGGTGCCAGAACTTATTAGCCAATTCAGACCGATTAGTCTGTGTACGGTTCTTTACAAGATCATAATAAAGACTATAATCAATCGTTTAAAGAAGTTTTTGCCGAAGTGGATTTCTTGGAACCAATTGAGTTTTGTTCTGGGTCGTAACATTACAGATAATATCATCCTGACCCAGGAGATCATCCATTCTATGTCGACTAGGAGTGGTAAGAAGGGGTTTATGGCGATTAAGGTGGATTTAGAGAAGGCTTACGATCGGCTCGAGTGGCATTTTATAGAGGAGACACTTCAGGAGGTGGGTATACCAACCAGACTGATTGAGCTGATAATGCAGTGTGTGAGCTCCGTCTCAACTCAGATTCTATGGAATGGTGATGTTACCGATTCATTTAGGCCGTCGAGGGGCATTCGACAAGGGGATCCGCTTTCTCCATACCTATTTGTGTTGTGCATGGAAAGGTTGGCACATAGCATTGCTGCAAACGTAGAGAGTGGGGGATGGAAACCAATCTGGATATCTCAGGTTGGTCCAGGTATTTCACATTTATTCTTTGCGGATGGTTTGGTACTTTTCGCGGAAGCTTCACAGGATCATCTGGATCTTATTAAGGGAGTCATGGAACAATTTTGTATATGCTCTGGACATCGTGTGAGTATTGCTAAAACACATGTATATTTTTCTAAAAATTGCCCGCAGAGTATCCGTGATCAGGTTGGGCTAACCTTAGGTTTTGAGGTGGTTAGTGACTTGGGGAAGTATCTGGGGGTGCCACTTTTACATAGCAGAGTTACCAAGGCTACATATGCATATCTGTTGGAGAAGATGAGTAGGCGATTATCCGGATGGGCGGCGAAAACGCTATCGTTAGCTGGACGGGTAACATTAGCGAATGCGGTGTTGCAAGCAATTCCGTCTTACGTAATGCAGACGACTTGGTTACCGAGAGGATTATGCAAGGAGATGGAGAAAATTATTTGTCGTTTTGTATGGGGTGGATCGGATGGGAAGCGCGGAATTTCTTTGGTGAGTTGGGACGTTATGCAAAAATCTTTGAAGGAAGGTGGTATGGGTTTAAAAGATCTCTCGCTTTAGAATAATGCGTTCTTGATGAAAGTGGGCTTTGAGTTATTGATGAATTCGGAAAAGCTTTGGGTGAGAGTTCTTAGAGATAAGTACAAGTGGCAGGATGGGATTCCGGAGAGCATTCATAAGAGTAATTGTTCGCGCCTTTGGCGAGGTCTCAGTAGGATTTGGGATGCAGTTCGAAGTAGTGTTTGTTGAATGTTAGAAATGAGGAACACACTGATTTTTGGTATGATATATGGTTGGATAATGAGGGCCCTTTGAGTTCTAAATATATGATGCAGGGTGCCCCGCTCCCAATTAAAGTTGCTGATATGGTAACGGGCACGGGTTGCTGGGACTGGAGTTCCCTACGTCAGGTGTTGCCGGACATGACGCTGTAGAAGATCGATGCGGTCCCTCCCCCCGGCCATGGTTTGGTCATGACTGTTCGGGCTATAGATGGGCGGAAAATCGGATGTTCACAGTACATTTAGCTTACCATTTCCTTGATGTGAGACATGGTGAGGCTGATCATCGAGATTGGAAACTGATTTGGTCGCTTAAACTCCCCCAACGGGTGAGGATGTTCTTGTGGTTGGTTATGCGCAAAGGGCTTCTCATGAATATGGAGCGATATCGTCGATATATGAGTATGGATGGAGGATGTACGATTTGTCAACAAGGAATGGAGGACGTCGACCATGTGCTTCGACGTTGCTCCCTTGCGCATCAAACCTGGGCTACAATTGTGCCCGCGAACAGATTGTCGGAGTTTGAGGCCATGGACTTTGATTAGTGGTTGGCTTTTAATCTGAGAAATGATGGGGTGTTTTCAAATGGTACTTCACCTTGGGAGATGCAATTCGCTGTAATCTGTTGGCAGCTGTGGAAGCATCGTTGCAGCTTGTTGCTGGATGAAGGTTTCGTGGGTACAAGTGATTTTTTACCATATTGTCTTCGCCTTACAGTGGAGTTTAGTAGAGCCTCATACGTGGATGGTGGATTGAAACAGAGGCATGGTATTCCAGAACGTTGGCAGCGACCGCCGTTTGGGTGGATAAAGGCTATCGCAGATGGGGCGGTTCATGGAATGCAAAGATTTGCGGGTGCTGAGGGTGTGTTACGTGATTGGAATGGTAACTGGATTTTTGGTTTTGCTCGGAAACTTGGGTGTTGCTCTGTGCTAATGGCGGAGTTATGGGCGGTCTATGATATATTGTTCCATGCATGGCGGCTCGGATATATGAAGGTTTTTGTTGAGTCGGATAATGTGAAGGTGGTTTGGATACTTCGGAATGAGTCATCGGCTTTACGTGGTGATGTTATGGTGGATTTGATTCTTGGCTTTGTTTGCCGTGATTGGGAGGTTGAGATACGACATGTTGGACGTGAAGGGAATCGCGTGGCTGATCGGCTTTCACGGCTGTTGAAGGGGAAGTCGCAAGATGAAGCATGGTTGTTGGAACCATCGGGCGAGGTTCAAGAGGTTTTCTAGGCTGATCGGATGGCCTAATTTTTCCTCCTCCTTACTGTATTATCAAAAAAAATTAAATATTAATAATTATGCTAAAAATAAATAAGCACACAAAAAACGTGTCATATAAATTTAAAATTTATCAAAAAAAATTAATGTATAGAAATAGAAAAAAAACATAACTAGAATATATAACACAAAACACAGTAAAACATACGATAATGTTTGTAGAAATAGAATAGAAAAATGAAGAGAGCAAAAGAGAATAAAAATAATGTGATTAGTGATCAATCCTGAGCTTGTGATTGATAATGCAGACATTTTACAAACAAAATGCTTTAAACTCAAGTTTTAAAGATGATTATTATTTTTTATTAAGATTTTTTGTTAGGTTCATTTAAAATTTTATTAGATTTAATAATTGAGAATATTTTTAATAATATAATTTTGTGTCTTTCTATTTAAGATTTAAATTAAGGTGAGGTGATGTCTATTAAATTAAAAATCAAGTGTTAAAAAATAAATATCAAATTTATAATATAAAACATGTTTGTTATATGGATAAATATTCTGTACACAGGCGGTGGAAATTGAAAGTTTCCACAAGCGCCTTAATTTTAGGGTATAGGGAGTTACTTTAGGGTATATGGTTTAGGGGTTTAGGTGTAGGTGGTTAGAATTTATGGATAGTTGTTTCAATTTAAGATTTAGGGTTACAATTTAGGGTTTATAAGTTAAAACCTAAATCCTCACCATAATACCTTAAAAACTAAACCCTTAACCTATAAACCCTAAATTATACCCTAAACCTTAAATTGAAACAACTATCCCTAAATTCTAAACCCATACACCTAAACCTCTAAACCCTAAATTAACTCCATATACCCTAAAACTAAGGCGCTTGTGGAAACTTTCAGTTTCCACCGCCAGTGTATATGATATTAATCCTTGTTATATTACTTAATTTTATGTACTCTTGTGACTATCTAATAAGGATGAGCATCACTAACGACGAGCACCGATGAGCATCACTAACGACTAGCACCATTAATTCAATTTATAAAGATTAAAAATCTAAAAGACTCATCATATAATTATAAATTATTTAAAAATCAAAAAGTAAATTAATTAAAATATATTATTTTATTGTTAATTTTCTTTTAAACGTAAATCAAAATACACATTTACCCATAAATTACAAAACTATAATTTTTGTTCATTTAAAATTCAAGCCGTCACCGCTGCTGTCGTCGATGTTGTCGCCACCTCTGCCTCCTACCGTGATGGTGTTAATTGATATTTTTTATCATCGATGCTGCAAAATTGTAACACCTCGAAATCCGGCCTAGTCGAAATTTATTATCGATGATCGGAAATTTCCACATTTATAAAACTTAAAGATTTCACCAACTAGTTAATTATTGTTATCGAACCCTAAATAGGCTTTAAACATCAGAATTGAACTCTATTAAGTAATATTAACCTTTTAGTGGCTAAAATGGAAAAAAAATTATAAGTTGGAGGGTAGAGTTATAAAGGTATGAAAAGTGGGAGGGGGGGGGGCTAACCATGCGATTAGCCCACTTTGAATTAAAATCTCCACCACGTGGAGTCATCAGATAACTTTCCTTCAAATGAAGGAAAGCCTTGAGTTGAAAATAGAAATCAAGAAGCAAAGAAAGTTTACCCGAAAATATAGGAAGCAAGCACCTCCCTCTCATCATCTTTTTCACCTAAGCACACACCTCCATTGGTGAAAAATTTAAGCTTGTTGTTTCTTCACTTTAACGATATCGAAATGTTGTTATCGATCGGGTAAGCTATATTCCTTATTTGATTAATGGATTCCATGGGTATTTTGGGTGTAACCTAAGCTAGGGTTTTGACTATCCATGGATATTTCCTTGTTGCCATCTTTATTGAAGTTGGATATTGATTTCGATATCCCTATGTTGATTTTGATGTTGAAACATCAATTCTAATAAGTTCCTATTAATTTTTCTAGCTCAAGAAGGGGAGAAGGAGGTATCAATGTCTCCGTCACAAGCTAGAAATAAAGGAATCGCTATCCGAGAGCCTTGAAGCTTCGGATTGTTAGGTGAGTGTAGTCGGAGTCTCGGGTTTAGGCGAAAGGCCTTCCCGGATCATTATTTGTTGTGTTATATTATTTCGCTAACTTTGTTGTGAAGCAAATACATCAGATGATAAATTAGACACTTTGGTAAGTGTCGGTAATTTACCATTAACATGGATTATGTTCATTGTACATTGTCATTGATATAAGTATTGTCATGAGATTATTGCATTGAATCATCGAACACTGATATCGACAACAATCTATAAGATATTAATGTTGATATATATGTATATCAAGCATCGACTACATTGTAATTGTGGGACATTGGTATATCATTGATCATTGAAATGAATAAGTATATCATGACCTTGGATTGGAAGGGATTCGGGATACAATTGGCATGCCATAGAATTCATGAGCTCAGTGTATGAGTGGACTACCGTCCTAAGGCTATGTCCTATATTGATTTGGCGAGGCGGAGGGATGTGTATTGTGTTGGTCATTTTGGCGAGGCGGAGGGACTAGACCATTCATTGTTTTGGCGAGGCGTAGGAATTCGCGTATCCACGATCTTAAGTCAATCCAAGGAATTATGAATGAAAGAGAACATGTTTATTACTTATTGTATTGTTACATGGCACTGATTATGTTAACATGAATTTATGTATCATTGTAGCCATGGTAGTTCATTATTTATGTTAATAGTGACCACCTCACTAGGCAAAGTGTGCCTAATGTGTCTTCCTTCATGCATTTTTAGGTTAAAGAGTTGTTCGTTAGAGGATTGAATCAGCCACGAAGACAAGTCACTACTAAGATACAAGTATTGTATTTATGTTTTCAAACTTCTATAGAGGTGGAAAAGTAGTTAGACTAGTCTAATATGCTCGTTTTGTTGTATTAGTGGCTTGCTCATTATGTATTAAGGTCTATGGCTCTAAATGCCCATTTTGGTTTTGCTAATATGGCCTTAAATATGCATGTTTAGCCAAAAGGTAAAATCGTAGTAAACATACTTATATAGTCTTGAAAATTTGCTTGCTAGTAGTTTATAATAATGGAATGTTGTGTATGAAGTTTCGTTGTAATTGGACATCATTTGGTAGGGTAATTTGTATAAAAACCAAATAAAATTTGTCATTACAGGTCTCCCTGTATCGAAACAGGTGATGACGTTTCAATACGGGCACCCTAACTTTGAACTTGAGATTAAGGGCGTTCCGGAACAAAGTGATGCCGTTTCGGAACATTTTGGCCACTGGAGGTCCCTGTTTCGATACAAGTTTCGAAACAGTTTGCCACTGATGACCCTTGTTCCGATACATGTTTCAGAACGGTCAAGTCAAAGTTATTGTCGGTCGATCTGTTTCGATATAGGTCATGCTTGTATCGAAATGGTCTAAAGAGTTGGGTCACCAGGGTTAGGTAAGTTTGTTATGGCTTATGGGACAACTTTAATTGTTTTGCATTCTACTCACTGATTCTTGAGGAGTCAAATTGATAGTGATAATGGTTTCGGAATTGAGTGAATTTTGGTAAGTATAACCTGTTAGTATTGAATTTCACTTTGGTAGTGTCAATTCGATAAGGGACCTTAAGTTGTCAAAATTTACAAATTAGCCTTTTATGTTTATAATAGTCGTAAAACGATACTTAATTGATAATCGTGTATGCTCATGATAATTACGAAATGATGGATACTTTGTCCATTTGTTGGACATTTTCTGAGTTAAAAATTAAAATTTTATATCACTGTTTGTTTCTTTGTATTCTGGTAATATTCTTCGACCCAGTTCTCTTCTAAACCGAGAAGGGGTGTTACATTTGTGGTATCAAAGCTAGAGTTTAGTCGATTCTAGGACTAAAGCAAAGTCTATTGTATTGTTATTGTGTTACTTTGCCACCCAGGAGTTTTATTTTGTGTATATGTGACTTGTCGACTAATTTGATCTTTCATATAGATATGTCTGCGACAAATGAAGCTCATGTAGATGAGCAAACTGCTGGCTCCTCGACTCATGGCGAGGAGGTTAGGGGAGGGAATCCTCCAAACCCACCGCAACCACATGACCCTCATGTACTGGGTGCTGAGCCTGCGGCACCTACTGCTCAGGCTAAATGTTATCAAAATATGGCCAATATGTTTAAGCAGTTTATGATTGCAATGCAAGCGACACCACCAGTTCAGCCTACTCCTCCTATTGCTCAGTACGTCCGAGCCCCCTGTTGACAAACTGGATTCACTTCGAGCCTATTATTTCACTAGACAGGATGATGACAACCCTGAAATAGCTGAATACTGGTTGGATAACACTATTCACATCCTGAATAAACAACTGCAGTGTTCCGAAGAACACAAACTAGAATGTGATATTGCTTTGTTGACCGATGAAGCCTTAATGTGGTGGGAGACTACCATTCTTATAGTTCCTGAAGAATCGGTCACTTGGGAATTCTTACTCAAAGAATTCTGGAACAAGTACATTAGCGAGTACTATCTCGCAGAAATCTTCATTTGAGACAAGGTAGGAAGCCAATCGAGCTGTACATCCATGGTTTCTGTAAGTATTGCCGATATGGAACCGAGTTTATAAAGAAAGAAGAATACAAGTGCTGAATGTTTATTACTGGGTTGAGTGACGAGCTGTGACCTATGTTTACTGCCCTGGGTATCACCAATTTCTAGGATTTGGTGAACCAAGTTAAGGCAACAAAAGCAGCACAAAGAGCTCAGAGAGGAAATATGTCTAACCGATCTAAGAAAAGAACATGGAGCGACTCCCGACCTCCTAAATGGAACAAGAAAGGCAAGTATCAGGGTTCGAAGCAAACTTCTTTCTCACAGCTTTCCCGCACTGGGAATATTGAGAGACCACAGACTATCACCCAGTCTTGGTATAAGGCGGCCTCAGTGGAGAGTACTGGAGGATCGAATCGGAGTGTTCAACATCTAGTCTGTAACTTCTGTCAGAAACGACACCCAACAGGGCAATGTCACAAGCAGTCGGGGGCATGTTTCTTCTGTGGTGAACAAAGACATTTTATCAGGGATTGTCCTCAGAATCCCTCTAAGTCAGTGGCTATACACGAGGATATCTCTTCACCTGCTCAGTCCTTTCGAGGGAAGGGGACAAGAAAAGTACCATCGGGAGCTTCAGGTAGGCCAGGCAGATCCGGAAAGCAAAGCAATAAGCAAGAATCGAAGGCCTCTGCTCAGTTGTATCACGTGAGAAGCCGCGAGGAAGATGATGAGCCTGGTGTTATAGCAGGTACCGTTATGTTATATACACACTCATTGTATGTATTGATTGACCCTAGATCTACACACTCTTTTATAAGCCTGGAATTGGTTAAAAGACATAGGATGTTTAGTGAACCTTTAGCAACGAAGGTCTCTGTGACAAATCCATTAGATGATTGTGTCATTCTAAGTCTTGTATGTAAGAATTGCCCAATCATGATTCAAGGAATTCCGTTCCCTGTGAACTTCCTAGTTTTACCAATCCACGAGTTTGATGTGATCCTAGGCATTGATTGGCTTAGTAATCATCAAGCATAGGTAGACTACAATAAGTGGAAATTGTATCTTCAAGGCCTTGGCAAGGAAAAGATAATGTTGATGGAATCTCGGAACTCCATGTTGTGCATATTGTCTACTGAATCCAAGAGTGAACTTCAGATCTATGAAATTGATACGGTAAATGAATTCCCAGATGTTTTTCCTGACGAGTTTCTGGGATTGCCTCCAACCTGTGAAGTGGAATTTGGTATTAAGGAGCAACCTGGGACTACTCCAGTTTCTATTGCACCATATATGATGGTGGCTGTGGAGTTGAAGGAGTTAAAAGCTCAAATTCAAGACCTTATGAATAAGGGTTTCATCCGACCGAGCTCTTCACCCTAGGGAGCTCAGTTCTATTTGTCAAAAAGAAGGATGGTTCGATGCGTTTATGCATTGATTATAGACAACTGAACAAAGTCACCATCAAGAATAAGTATCCTTTGCCCAGGATAGACGACTTGTTCGATCAATTAAAAGATGCTTTTGTGTTCTCCAAGATTGATCTAAGGTCGGGTTACTATCAAATGAAAATCAAAAGGTGTGATGTGCCCAAGACTGCCTTTCGTACAAGATATGGACATTACAAATTCTTAGTAATGACTTTCGGACTAACGAATGCACTGGGTTTTCATGGATTTAATGAATCGAGTATTTGGACCCTATCTTGATAAATTTGCTGTGGTGTTCATAGATGATATCTTGATTTATTCAAAGAATGAACTAGAACATCGAGACCACCTACGTATTGTACTTCAGATTCTGAGGGAGAAACAATTGTACGTGAAGTTTTCTAAGTGTGAATTCTGGCTCACTGAAGTGGCCTTTTTGGGGCATGTTGTATCAGCTTCGGGCTTTTCAGGTGGATTCGAAGAAA
The DNA here is from genome assembly GCA_958450335.1 of Hibiscus tridactylites. NCBI lineage: Eukaryota > Viridiplantae > Streptophyta > Magnoliopsida > Malvales > Malvaceae > Hibiscus > Hibiscus tridactylites. The sequence continues at coordinate 75,910,743 of OY288270.1, forward strand.
ATATAAGCTGTTGTGGATTGGCATCCGCCAAAGAATGTTGGCGAAGTTAGAAGTTTTCTCGGGCTCGCTGGATATTATCGTAGGTTTGTGAAAGGATTTTCAATGTTAGCCGCTCTTTTAACTAAATTGTTGCGAAAGGAGACACCTTTTACTTAGACTGAAGACCAGCAACGAAGCTTTGATCATCTGAAACAAGTTCTAACCCACGCACCCGTCTTGACCCAGCATGAGTCTGGAAAGGACTACACAATATACAATGATGCCTCGTATCTTGGGTTAGAGTGTGTATTGATGCAAGAAGGTAAGGTTATTGCTTACGCTTCAAGGAAACTTAAGCCACATGAGATGAACTACCCCACCCATGACCTAGAATTGGTTGCAGTTGTCTTTGCATTGAAAATCCGGAGGCATTATCTCTACGGGGAGAAATGCTATCTTTTCACCGATCACAAAAGCCTTAAATACCTGTTGACCCAAAAGGAGTTGAATCTACGACAATGGAGGTGGATGGAACTCCTTAAGGATTACGATTTAGTCATTGATTATCATCTGGGCAAGGCTAATGTTGTAGTTGATGCACTCAGCCGCAAACCTCGGCCTGCTAAGCTTTGATTATGAAATTAAAGTTATAAGTGCATTGAAGTATGCTAACTCATCGTTGTATCGCTCTCTTGTAGCCCCTCGAGCAATTAACGCTCATTTCTGGCTTCGGAAGCATCCATGCCTTGTAGCTGAACTTCAAGTTCAGTCTACCATCATTTCTCAAATTAAGGACTTGCAAGAACAAGATCCTGAACTCCAAGCCATTGTCTCTAGACTATAAGATAATCCAAACTTCAGAATTAATTCTGAAGGACTTCTATGTTTTCACGATCGAGTTTGTGTGCCTAATGATGAAACTCTCCGTACCAACATTCTTGCTGAAGCTCATTCGCGTTCTTTTTCCGTTCACCCTGGGTAGGTGAAAATATACAAAGATCCATGTGATCTATACTGGTGGCCAGGCATGAAGCAGGCCATTATTGATTATATTTCCAAGTGCCTCACATGTCAACGTGTTAAGGCAGAACATTGTGCTCCCACGGGACTCTTGCAAGCTATTGATCCACCGAAATGGAAATGGGAAAAGATAACCATGGACTTTGTCAGTGGTCTACCGTTAACCCCTATGAAGCATGATGCTATTTGGGTTATTGTAGATCGGTTTACGAAGTCAGCTCACTTCATACCTGTTAGAATGGATTACGGTCTCCCTAAGCTAGCTGGCTTGTACATCAAGGAAGTGATCCGACTTCACAGAGTGCCTGAATCTATCATTTCTGATCGAGATCCTCGGTTTGCATCTCGGTTTTGGAGAACCTTACAAGGAGCTATGGGCACCGGAGTCAATCTCAGCACAACCTTCCACCCTCAAACTGACGATCGGTCAGAAAGAGTAATTTAGATTCTGGAAGATATGCTTCGGACTTGTATTATTGACTTTGGCGGGACTTGGGAGAAATCTATACCTCTTGTCGAATTTGCTTATAATAACAGTTATCAAGCATCCATCCAAATGTGTAACCCCCTCGTCCCGGTCTGGCTGGATGACCGGTCCGAGTGGGCCACACGGGGAAAACTGAAGCGAAACCCGTTAAGGTTCCCCCTCGGTTAGCGACCCTAATCTTTTTTTTTCATTTTAAACTTGTCTAGAGGATTGTTAAGTCCTAAGTGATCACGACAGCGGAAAACATCCAAAGGAAGTCACGTTCGAACCACGACCATACCTAACTAGTCCATTTTTAAGCTTACAGGACAGACCGTATCGGTACCCTAACTAGGGGTATCGATACGCCCTAACCAGGTCAACCCAAAGAGTCAACTCCGGGAAGACCGTATCGATACAGCCCTTGAGCGTATCGATACACCCTTCTCGGTCAACTCTTCTTGGTCAACGGAGTAGACCCGTATCGATACGCGTGAACCTCGTATCGGTACGCCCTACTCTTACCCAATTCTCACAAATTCCAGTAACTTTGGAGGGTATCGGTACCCCCAGGGTATCGGTACGCCAGACAAAAATCGAGGCTTTTGGGTAAGGCCGTATCGATACGGCCCTTAGACGTATCGATATGCCCTGCTCTGCAATTCCACAATTTTCAACTTAACGACCCCAAACACGACTCTAGATGCATCTTTGGACTCTCCTATGCACATACAAACATTTAAGCAATCATACTAAAGCCAAAGGAAGCAATCAAACACGAAACGAGGCATCTAATCATGGCATTCATACAAGGGCAATATTTTAGCATGAATGGTCATACATGAAGGCTCAAAGGCCCCAAAAGGCACAAGTCAACATATAGGAGGTTTGCACTCACCCACAAGGCAACCTAAACATCTAAAGGCATGCCACCACACACAAACATTCATCATAGCATATCATGCTTTACAACCCAAAGTCAATCCAAAACATCAACATATAAATGAGTCATACATAGCTCATACAAACACCCTTGCCACATTGCTAACTAATACATAATCAACAACCGTACTTGAGCCACAAACTTGGAAAGCCCTTCTTGCCTTGCTCCGAGCTAACACCACGCTAATGACCTGCATTGTTGAAAATGAGAGCGTAAGCTATAAGCTTAGTGAGGGTGCTCTAAAACCGAAAACATCAACAATGCAGGGTTCAAGCATGTATCCCCCAAATCTCATATCTAACATGCATAGATAATTTCACGAGTAGACCTAGCTAGTCTTTCAAGTGTCATAATATGGCATCTAACATCATACTATGCTCAAGCATCATATAACAACATCATATCGCAATCATATGAACAAGTTTAATTGGCCACTGTTAGTTACCTGGATGTGCGGATTTAACCTCAACAATCACATTACCTCGGTGGGATTACACTCATCACCGGACCTTGCATGGGCGGGATTCCACTCATCACCACATGCCCTATGGATGGGATTCCACTCATTATCCCGTAGAAATATATAAAAGCTTCCGGTGGAATATTACATCACCGTACTCCTCCTTGATGACTTAACGCCATCAAGGCCACGTACGTTTTGACTCAATTTGTGTGCACACTAATCCTAATGATCGATCATTTACACCCGGTAATTTAATTAGTGCCAATTTTCATTACAACATCACATATCATCAACCACATCTCATGCTCATCACATATACATATCATGATATACATGCACAAATTAACCACATATCACAAGAGCATAGATAGGCAAACACAATGGCATTTAATGGAGAACAATGGCTAAATTAACAACTTGAATTGTATAGAAATGGCCTACCAAGCACATTTCACTCACACTCTACACACACTCGAACCAAACTTTAAAACATGATTGAAACCACTCACCGCCCTTCCTTAGCAACCAAAGCAAAATCTCCTACGAGCCCGGATTCGATCCCAATGCTCCTTCGACGTCTCCTCTTGCTTCTAGCCAACCAAAACACAACCAACAATCTCAATCAATGCTAACATTCAATCAACACTCAACCTTTGAGCTCAAACTAACTCCACCCAATTTTCCAACCAAATTAATCCCCAAATATATCAATTTTCGTGCTCCCCCAAACCCTAGCTGAAATTTCCATTTTCAATCACCCAAACGACCCCCAAAAGGTCCCAAAACATCCTTCTAACCTATATAAACCACCAGCCCTTTAATTTTCACTCAAAACTCACCCAAAAATCAAGTTTTGACATCCCAAAAATTGCCCCAAGAACCCACTTCGGGTTTTCAACAAAACTCAACCAATTTGACATATGTTGTACCTTTTAATATGAATAAACAAAAACCCAACATCATTTTTCAAAACAAGATGAAAATCCCCATAAAAACCCAAACTTTAAACCAAACCCTAATTTTCAAAAGCTCATGGTTTGCAAATCTATAACTATGTATGGATAGGGAATGAAGAGGAGAGTTAGAAAACATTATTACCTTTGAGAATGGCCTTGGAATGAAGATGAGATTTAATAGAATAGTAACTTTTGGGTTTAGGGAGAGGTTTTTGATTTCCAACGTTAAAGAGGGGATAAAGGGGGAAGGAAGACAACTTTTCTTTAAAAGTGGTCTTGCTTTTAAAATGATTTTGGTCAAATTACCACATTGGTCCCTTCCCATTTATTAAAACCCAATTTGATCCAAATTAAGGTTGAATTTATTTCATTCTATTTTACTGACTCGAACCGCAAACCCAACTAACTCCTAACCCCAAAACACGGGCGTTACAAAATGGCCCCGTATGAAGCATTATATGGTAGACGATGCAGAACTCTATTGTGTTGGTCGGAGCTGGGTGAGGGCAGAGTGTTAGGCCCTGACTTGCTTCATGAAACTGAAGAACGAGTTACCATCATTCATGACCGTCTCAAGGCTGCTTTCGATCAACAAAAAGCTTATGCTGATCTTAAAAGGAGAGACATTCAATATGAAGTTGGTGAAAAAGCTTTTTTTAAAGTGTCACCGTCGAAGAAAGTCTTGAGGTTTGCCAAGAAGGGAAAGTTGAGCCATCGGTTCATTGGACCCTTTGAAATTATTGAAAAGATTGGCCCAGTGGCATATCAACTTCTACTACCCCTAGAATTGAGCAAAATCCACGATGTCTTTCATGTATCGATACTTCGGAAGTATCGGTCTGACCCCTCTCACATTGTGAAACCCGAAATTGTAGAACTACGCCCAAACCTATCCTATGAAGAAGAACCGATTGAGATTCTTGCTAAGGAAATCAAAAGGCCTCGTAACTAAACTGTACCCATAGTTAAAGTGCTTTGAAGAAGTCACACTGTTGAAGAAGCCACTTGGGAACCTGAAGAAACTATGAGACAACAATATCTGCATCTCTTCGGTTCAGGTAAAATTCGAGGATGAATTTTCTTAAGGGGGGGGGGGGGGAGAATTGTAACACCCCAAAATTCGGCCTAGTCGGAATTTATTTCCGATGATCGGAAATTTCCATATTTATGAGACTTAAAGATTTCACCGACTAGTTAATTATTGTTATCGAACCCTAAATAGGCTTTAAACATCAGAATTGAACTCTATTAAGTAATAGTAACCTTTTTAGTGGCTAAAATGGAAAAATTATAAGTTGGAGGGTAAAGTTATAAAGGTATGAAAAGTGGGGGGCTAACCATACGATTATCTCACTTTAAATTAAAATCTCCACCATGTGGAGTCATCAGATAACTTTCCTTCAAATGAAGGAAAGCCTTGAATTGAAAATAGAAATCAAGAAGCAAAGAAAGCTTACCCGAAAATATAGGAAGCAAGCACCTCCCTCTTATCATCTTTTTCACCTAAGCACACACCTCCATTGGTGAAAAATTCAAGCTTGTTGTTTCTTCACTTTAACGATATCGAAACGTTGTTATCGATCGGGTAAGCTATATTCCTTATTTGATTAATGGATTCCATGGATATTTTGGGTGTAACCTAAGCTAGGGTTTTGACTATCCATGGATATTTCCTTGTTGCCATCTTTATTGAAGTTGGATATTGATTTCGATATCCCTATGTTGATTTTGATGTTGAAACATCAATTCTAATAACTTCCTATTAATTTTTCTAGCTCAAGAAGGGGAGAAGGAGGTATCGATATCTCTGTCACAAGCTAGGAATAAAGGAATCGCTATCCGAGAGCCTTGAAGCTTCGGATTGTTAGGAGAGTGTAGTCGGAGTCTCGGGTTTAGGCGAAAGGCCTTCTCGGATCGTTATTTGTTGTGTTAGATTATTTCGTTAACTTTCTTGTGAAGCAAATACATCAGATGATAAATTAGACACTTTGGTAAGTGTCAGTAATTTACCATTGACATGGATTATGTTCATTGTGCATTGTCATTGATATAAGTATTGTCATGAGATGATTGCATTGAATCATCGAACATTGATATCGACAACAATCTATAAGATATTAATGTTGAAATATATGTATATCAAGCATCGACTACATTGTAATTGTGGAACATTGGTATATCATTGATCATTGAAATGAATAAGTATATCATGACCTTGGATTGGAAGGGATTCGGGATACAATTGGCATACCATAGAATTCATGAGCTCAGTGTACAGGTGGACTACGGTCCTAAGGCTACGACCTATATTGATTTGGCGAGGCGGAGGGATGTGTATTGTGTTGGTCATTTTAGCAAGGCGGGGGACTAGACCATTCATTGTTTTGGCAAGGCGTAGGAATTCGCGTATCCACGATCTTAAGTCAATCCAAGGAATTATGAATGAAAGAGAACATGTTTATTAGTTATTGAATTGTTACATGGCATTGATTATGTTAGCATGAATTTATGTATCATTGTAGCCATGGTATTCCATTATTTATGTTAATAGTGACTACCTCACTAGGCAAAGTGTGCCTAATGTTTCTTCCTTCATGCATTTTCAGGTTAAAGAGTTGTTCGTTGGAGGATCGGATCAGCCACGAAGACAAGTCACTACTAAGATACAAGTAATGTATTTGTATTTTCAAACTCCTAGGAAGGTGGCAAAGTAGTTAGACTAGTCTAATATGCTCATTTTTTTGTGTTAGTGGCTTGCTCATTTTGTATTAAGGTCTATGGCCCTAAATGCCCATTTTGATTTTGCTAATATGGCCTTAAATATGCATGTTTAGCCAAAAAGGTAAAATCGTAGTAAATGTACTTATATAGTCTTGAAAATTTGCATGCTAGTAGTTTATAATAATTGAATGTTGTGTATGAAGTTTCGTTGTAATTGGACATATTTTGGTAGGGTAATTTGTATAAAAACCAGATAAAATCTGCCATTATAGGTCTCCCCGTATCGAAACGGGTGATGACGTTTCGATACGGGCACCCTAACTTTGAACCTGGGATTAAGGGCGTTCTAGAACAAAGTGATGCCGTTTCGGAACATTTTGGCCACAGGAGGTCCCTGTTTCGATACAAGTTTTGAAACGGTTTGCCACTGATGCCCCTGTTCCGATACTGGTTTCGGAACGGTCAAGTCAAAGTCATTGTCGGTCAATCTGTTTCGATACAGGTCATACTTGTATCGAAATGGTCTAAAGAGTTGGGTTATCAGGGTTGATTCTCGTGTACCCATTTCGAAACAACCTAAGGTGTTTCGAAACAGGGTTAGGTAAGTTTGTTATGGCTTATGGGACAACTTTAATTGTTTTGCATTCGAGTCATTGATTCTTGAGAAGTCAAATTGATAGTGACAATGGTTTCGGAATTGTGTGAATTTTTGTAAGTATAACCTATTTGTATTGAATTTCACTTTGGCAGTGTTAATTCGATAAGGGACCTTAAGTTGTCAAAATTTACAAATTAGCCCTCAATGTTTATAATAGTCGTAAAATGATCCTTAACTGATAATCGTGTATGCTCATGATAATTACGAAACGATGGATACTTTGGCCATTTGTTGGACATTTTCCGAGTTAAAAATGAAAAATTTATATCACCGTTTGTTGCTTTGTATTCTGGTAATATTCTTCGACTCGGTTCTTTTCTAGACCGGGAAGGGAGTGTTACAAAAATATTGGTATAATTCTGTCGACGTACATACATATCTGTTAGATCGATCATTTTGGATAGAAAAGATAGAGGATAGCGCTGTTGCAATATTAGATCGATATTTTTGGATTGTAAATAATTGTACGACTATAACTATATCTATTAGAAAGATAGAGGTTAGCGGCGGCAACGACATGAGGCAACAACGGCGACGGCAGAAGGCAGCGGCGGCAACGACAGGAGGTAATAGCGGCAACGACATGAGATATTGGCAGTGATGATAGCGGCGGTGGCGGCGACAGCTTGAATTTCAAATTAACAAAAAATATGGTTTGTAATTTAGGGGTAGATAGGTATTTTGATATATGTTTAAAAGAAAATTAAAAATAAAATAATATATTTTAATTAATTTACATTTTGATTTTTAAATAATTTATAATTATACGTCGATTCCTTTAGATTTTAAATCTTTATAAATTAAATTAATAGTGTTCATCGGTATTCGTCGTTAGTGATGCTCATCGGTGATCGTCGACCGCTGTCGAATTTTCCATCTAATAAATGTAGATTTTAAAAATAACATAATTTGGAAGAAATAAAATAACATTTATTAAATTTATTCTACATTCTACTTATCATTTACTATTCAATTATATAAAATGATTTTTATTTTTTGTTCTTCAAGGTATTTATAGAACTCTGTTATTGTTTCATTGCGTTTTGTTAACTCATATAAAGATAGAAGCTGATTACAAATTTTAAAGTACTTTTATGTTTAGGACAAAGATCGAATGCTTGACTATTGGTTTATCAAACATATTTTAAAATGAAAATTTTAGTTAATGAGATATTCTAACCAAACTGTAAATATTATCTAAGATTTTACTATTTATGGAACACTATTTTTTGCAAATAAAAAAATAGAGAGAAAAAAACTCTCTAAAAAGAGGTGTGGGTACAAGATGTACATACAATATGTGAGTTTCCGGGTGTATTTCCGGAAGAGTTTGGCATTGAGTTGTATGAAAATATGACTCTAGTGTCTATTGCTCCCTATCGAATGGCTCCGAAAGAGTTGAAGGAGTTGAAGACGCAACTTCAGGAGTTGTTGGATCGAGGTTTCATTTAAGCCTAGTGTTTCACCTTGGGGTGCACCAGTCTTGTTTGTAAAGAAGAAAGATGGTACGATGCGAATGTGTATAGATTTTCGTTAGTTGAACAAGTTAACAATCAAGAACAAGTATCATTTGCTAGGGATTGATGATCTTTTTGATCAGTTTCGAGGTGCTTCAGTGTTTTCCAAGATTGATTTGAGATCTGGATATTACCGGTTGAAGGTAAAAGAGGTGGATGTACCTAAGACTGTTTTTCATACAAGGTACGAGCATTATGAGTTTTTGGTGATGTCATTCGGTTTGACTAATACCCCTGCTGCGTTTATGGACATGATAAATCACGTGTTTCATGAGTTCTTAGATAGGTTTGTTGTTGTGTTTATCGATGATATTCTCGTGTACTCTCGTACTGAGGAGGATCATGATAACCATTTACGGATTGTGTTGCAAGTTTTGTTCAAAAATTAGCTTTATGCTAAGTTGAGCAAGTGTGAGTTTTGACTTAAGGAAGTTATTTTTCTTGGTCATGTTGTGTCGCCGAAGGGATTAGAGTTGATCCTCAAAAGGTTGAAGCGGTGATGAATTGGAAGTCACCTAAGTCGGTTCATGAGGTGGGTAGTTTTCTTGGTTTGGCGGGATACTACCGTAGGTTCGTGGATGATTTTTCAAGGATTGCTACTTCTTTGGCGAAGTTGTTACAAAAGGATGTTAAGTTTGAATGGATAGAGGTTCGACAACAAGCTTTTGAGAAGTTGAAGGAAGTGTTGACGCAAGCTCATATCTTGATTCAACCTGAATCGGGAAAAGAGTTTTTGGTTTATAGTGATGCATCCTATGTTGGTTTGGGATGTTTGTTGATGCAAGAAGGTAGAGTGGTAGCTTATGCATCTCAGAGGTTGAAGGTGCACTTACTCTATGCATGACATCGAGTTGGCTGTGGTGGTGTTTGCCTTGAAATTCTGGAGGCATTACCTTTATGGTGAAAAGTGTACGGTGTACACAGACCACAAAAGTTTGAAGTACTTAATGTCGCAGAAAGAGTTGAATCTTAGGCAACGAAGGTGGCTTGAGTTGCTTGAAGATTATGACTTGACGATCGAGTACCATCCAATGAAGGTTAATGTTGTAGCCGATGCCTTGAGTACAAAGGTGGCTGTAGAGTTAAGGGCGATATTTGCTCGGTTGAGTATATCACGAGATGGTGGTTTAGTGGCTGAGTTGCAAGTGAAAACCTCGTTGGTGGAGTTGATTAAAGAGAATCAATTGTTGGATGATTCGTTGGTACCGCATGTTCAGGACATTGAGGAAGGAAATCCTACAAACTTTTGTTTCAATGATGATGGTGTTTTATGTTTTAAGAGTCGAATAGTTGTGCCGGAGGATGTTGAGCTAAGGCGTATTATTCTGACTAAGGCTCATAGTAGTCCTTTTTCTATGCGTCCCGGTAGTACAAAGATGTATCATGGTTTGAAGGATGAGTACTATTGGGTTGGTTTGAAGAGAGACGTTGCTGATTTTGTTAGTAAATGCATAGCTTGTCAACGTGTTAAAGCTGAGCATCAATTTCCTTCTAGATTGTTGCAACCTTTGAAGATTCCAGAATGGAAATGGGAGAGAATCACCATAGATTTCGTGATGGGTTTGCCTTTGACACCCTCCAAAAAGAATTCCATTTCGGTGATTGTTGATCGTTTTACAAAGTGTGCGCATTTTCTGGCAGTGCATACTACGTATACATTAGATAAGTTGGCGGATTTGTGACTTCTCTAAGATTGTGAGGTTACATAGGGTGCCTAAGTCCATTGTTTTGTATCGAGATCCGTGTTTCATAGCAAGGTTTTGGGAGTGTCTTCATCAAGCGTTGGGCACGCGTTTGAACTTTAGTACATCATGTCATCCTCAGACAGATGGTCAGTCCAAACGAGTTATCCAAGTGTTGGAGGATATGTTGAGATGTTGCATCATTGATTTCCAAGGTTCTTGGGAAAAACAGTTGCCTTTGGTGGAGTTTGCTTACAATAACAGTTATCAAGCGAGTATTCAAATGGCTCCTTATGAGACCTTGTATGGAAGGAAGTGTAGAACGCCTCTTTGTTGGGCGGAAGCCTGATAGAAGTTGGTTTCTTTGCCTAATTTGCTTAAGGGCACTACGGAAAAAGTGAAGCTCACTAGTGAGAGGTTGAATGCGGCTTCGGATCGGAAAAAGTCTTACACGGATTTGAAGCGTAAGGAGATTGAGTATGCTGTGGGAGATAAGGTGTTTCTGAAGGTTTCACCTTGGAAAAAGGTGATGAGATTTGGCTGAAAAGGCAAGTTGAGTCCAAGGTTTATTGGACTATATATGGTGCTAGAACGTGTTGGCCCTGTTGCTTATAGGTTGAGATTGCCTTCCGAGTTGGAGAAGATACATGATGTTTTCCATGTATCCATGCTTTAGAAGTATAAATCGGATCCGTCTCATGTTATGCATGTTGAGAAGATTTAGTTGAATCCAGATTTGTCCTATGATGAAGAACCAATTGAGAACTTAGATTCAGACAGCAAGGTTCTTCGTGGTACTCCATTGAGTTGGTCAATGTCTTGTGGCGACATCGTGGTGTTGAGGAAGCCACTTGGGAAAGGAATGGTGACATGAAGAAGCAGTTTCCTTATCTTTTTCCTTTAGGTAAAATTTCGAGGAAGAAATTTCCTAAGTGGGGGAGAGTTGTAACGCCCTAATTTTGGGGCTAGAAGAATTTGAGGTCAATTCGAGGTTCGTAGAGCGTAGACTAAAGATTCAAATTTTCAGGAGTGATTCAGGGAAATCAAAGTTCAAGCTAGGATAAAAATATGAGAAAATGCTTAAAAATTATTATTAATTATATAAATAATTTTGGTAAAATCAATTTTAAGAAAAAGATTTAGGAAGTACGACATTTTGAGTTAGTGACCAAAATACGATTTTTGCAAAGTGTTTTAGTGACTGTTTTGTAAAAAGATTGGAACTTTGAATCTTTAAGGAGCTATTTTACCTAATTGTTTTTATCAGATTTATCTCTTAATTTGGGACATTTTAAAAGGGTTTTTATTAAATATTAAAAAGTTTAATAAAGGAGAATTGACTTTTTCACTAAAACCTATTTTACGTCATTTTCTCTCATTCTATTTTCTCTCAAAGATTTCCTTCAACCAAACACTCTCCATTTTCAAGAAACTTGAGGTAATGATTGTAACCCCCTCGTCCCGGTCTGGCCGGATGACCGGTCCGAGTGGGCCACACGGGGAAAACCGAAGCGAAACCCGTTAAGGTTCCCCCTCGGTTAGCAACCCTATTTTTTTTCTTTCATTATAATCTTGTCTAGAGGATTGTTAAGTCCTAAGTGATCACGACAGCGGAAAAACAATCAAAGGAAAACACATTCGAACCACAGCCATACACAAACAGTCCATTTTAAGCTTACAGGGCATACCGTATCGATACACCAATCAAGGGTATCGATACGCCTTGACTTGGTCAACCCAAACAGTCAACTCGAAGAAGACCGTATCGATACAGCCCTTGAGCGTATCGATACGCCCTCTTCAGTCAACATCTCGTGGTCAACGAGATAAACCCGTACCGATACGCCCTAACACCGTATCGATACGCCAAAAACTCCCCAATTTCTCAGAATTCCAGTGACTAAAAACCGTATCGATACACCTCGTGTATCGATACGCCCAGCCAAAACTGAGCTCTACAGGCAAGACTGTATCGATACAGCCCTTAGGCGTACCGATACGCCCTGCTCTGCAACTCCACAATTTCCAACTTATCGACCCCAAACACGACTCTAAATGCATTTCTAGACTCTCCTAAGCACTTACAAACATTTAAGCCAACATGCACGAGCCATAGGTAACAATCAAACATGCGACAAGTCATCCATACATGGCATTCATACAAAGACCATATTTTAGCATAAAAGGGCATTCATAAAGGCTCAAAGGCCTTAAAAGGCACAAGTCATCATAAGAGGTTTGCTCTCATACACAAGGCAACCTAAACATATAAAGCATGCCACCACACACTAACATTCATCATAGTATCTCATGCTTTACAAACCATAATCAATCCAAAACATCAACATTTAAGTGAGTCATACATAGCTCATACAAAAACCCTTGCCACATTGCTAACTAATACAAAATTTACCACCGTACTTGAGCCACAAACTTGGAAAGCCCTTCTTGCCTTGCTCCGAGCTAACACCACGCTAATGATCTGCATTGTTGAACATTGAGAGCGTAAGCAATGAGCTTAGTGAGGGCGCTCTAAAACGAAAAACATCAACAATGCAGGGTTCAAGCATGTAAATCCTAATCTCACATACAATCTACAATGGCATATAATCAAGTAGACCTAGCTAGTCTTTCAAGTGGCATAGTATGGCATCTTACATCATACTAAGCATCAAGCATCAATATCAACAAACGTATATTAACATCACATATCACCATTATATGAACAAGTTTAATTGGCCACTATTAATTACCCGGATGTGCAGATTTAAATCTCAACAACACTTTACCTTGGTGGAATTACACTCATCACCGGACCTTGCATGTGCGGGATTCCACTCATCGCCACATGCCCTACGGATGGGATTTCACTCATCATCCCGTAGAAATATATAAAAGCTTTCGGTGGAATATTACATCACCGTACTCCTCCTTGATGACTTAATGCCATCAAGGCCACGTACGTTTTGACTCAATTTGTGTGCACACTAATCCTAATGATCGATCATTTACAACCGGTAATTTATTTAGTGCCAATTTTCATAACCACATCTAATATCATCAACCACATCTCATGCTCATCACATATATACAATTCATGATATACATGCACCAATTCAACCACATTTCACAAGAGTATAGATAGGCAAACATAGAAGCATTTAATGAAGTCAATGGCTAAATTAACAACTTGAATTAAATAGAAGTGGCCTACCAAGCACACTTCACACACACACTACACATACTCGAACCAAACTTTAAAACAAGTTTGAAACCACTCGCCGCCCTTCCTTAGCAACCGAAACAATTCTCCTACGAACCCGGATTCGGTCCCAATGCCTCTCCAACGCTTCCTCTTGCTTCTAGCCAAACAAAACACATTTGTTACACCACAATTCAATGCTAAAACTCAATCACCATCTCACATCACATGTATAAGCCAACTTCAACAAATTCTCAATCCACATAATCACCCAAAATACCAATTTTCGTGCTCCCCTAAAACCTTGCTGAAATTTCCATTTCCAATCACCCAAATGACCCCCAAAAGGTCCCAAATCATCCTCCTAACATACCTAAACCATCAGCCCTTTGTTTTCAACCTAAAACCCACCAAAAATGGAGTTTTTGACATCTCAAAAATGGCTCTAAGAACCCACTTCGGGTTTTTATCAAAACTCAACCAAATTAACATATAAAGAGCATTTTAACATGGATAAACAAAGCCCCAACTCAATTTTGTAAAACAAGATGAAAATCCCCATAAAAACCCAAACTTTGAATCAAACCCTAATTTTCAAAATCTCATATCTTTAAAATCTAAGACCATGGGTAGATAAAGAATAGAGAGGAGAGTAAGAAAACATTTTTACCTTTGAAAAGCACCTTGGATTGAAGGAGATACACAATGAAATAGTAAACAAGCTTTGAGAGGTTTTGGAGATGGTGGAAATGGTTTCCAACGTTTGGAAAGGGGGATGGGAAAGAGAAGACAACCTTTTCTATAAAGTTGTCTTGCTTTTTAAAAGTTTTGGGTCAAATTACTCTTTTAGTCCCTCCTCTTTTTATTTAAGCTCAATTAGGTCCAATTTAAGGTTGAATTTATTTAATTTAATTTTATTGACTCGGACTACAACACGACTAACTCCTAACCCCAAAACACGGGCGTTACAACTCTCTCCCACTTAAGGAATTTCGTCCCTGAAATTACCTGACTAAAAGAGATACGGAAACTGCTTTTCCATATCCTCCTTCCTCTCCCAAGTGGCCTCGTCCACACCTCTACGTTGCTACCGCACCTTTACTAACTCAATCGATCTACCCCGCAACCCCTTACTATCAGAAGCTAAGATCTCCACGGGCTCTTCCTCATAAGTCAAATCCGGATTCAATTCAATCTCTTCTACGGGCATAACATGTGACGGATCGGACCTATACTTACGAAGCATCGAAACATGGAACACATCGTGTATCTTCTCTAGCTCGGATGGCAAACGCAACTGATAAGCAACGGGACCAACCCTCTTCACAATCTCATACAGCCCTTTCGGCCAAATCTCATCACTTTCTTCCACGGAGACACTTTCAAGAATACCTTCTCACCCACTGAGAATTCAACTTCCTCCCTCTTCAAATCGGCATAGGACTTCTGCCTATCCGAAGCAGCTTTCAAACGATCACAAATCAATTTTACCTTGTCGGTTGTCCCATTGAGCAAATCCGGCATAGGTAACAACTTCTGTCCTACTTCGGCCCAACAAATTGGAGTCCTACACTTTCGGCCATACAAGGTCTCATACGGAGCCATCTGAATGCTTGCCTGAAAGCTATTATTGTACGCAAACTCTACTAGAGGCAAATGCTTCTCCCAAGTACCCTGAAAGTCAATGATACAACAACGAAACATATCCTCTAAGATCTGAATAACCCTCTCTGACTGACCATCCGACTGAGGATGATAAGAAGTGCTGAAGTTCAAACGGGTACCTAAAGCTGTATGCAGACACTCCCAAAATCTAGAAGTAAACCGCGGATCTCTATCTGACACAATGGACTTCGGCACACCATGCAGTCTAACAATCTCACCAATGTACAAATCGGCCAATCTATCTAAGGTGTAAGTAGTGTTGACTGCCAAGAAGTGAGCACACTTCGTAAAACGATCTACTATCACCCAAACTGAGTTCTTCTTCGTAGGAGTCAAAGGCAAACCCGAAACAAAATCCACAATGTTGTTCTCCCATTTCCATTCCGGAATTCTCAATGGCTGTAACAACCCTGAGGGAACCTGATGTTCCGCCTTCACTCTCTGACACACTAAGCACTTACTCACAAAGTCGGCTACATCTCTCTTCAAGCCAACCCAAAAGTAATCATTCTTCAAATCACGGTACATCTTCGTACTTCCAGGATGCATAGCAAACGGACTACTGTGGGCTTCAGTCAAGATCGTACGTCTCAAGTCACTGTCCTCCGGTACAACTATTCTATCCTTGAAACACAAAACCCCATCAGTACTGAAACTGTAGTATGAAGATCTACCTTCGGCTATATCTTGCACGTGAGGTGCCAAGGATCTATCTAGGAGCTGTTTCTCTCGAATCAACTGACCTAGAGTAGGTCTAACCTGAAGCTCGGCTACCAAGCCGCCATCTCCGGACAAACTCAATCTAGCAAACATGGCTCTCAAGTCCACGACCATCCTCCTACTCAATGCATCGGCCACTACATTGGCCTTACCCGGATGGTACTCAATGGTAAGATCATAGTTCTTTAGAAACTCTAACCATCTACGTTGTCTGAGATTCAAGTCTCGCTGAGTCATAATGTATTTCAAACTCTTGTGATCGGTGTACATTGTGCATTTCTCACCGTACAAATAGTGCCTCCAAATCTTCAGAGCAAACACAACTGCAGCTAACTCTATGTCATGGGTCAGATAGTTGCGCTCATGAGTCTTCAATTGTCTTGAGGCATAAGCCACTACTCTCTTGTCTTGCATCAGAACACATCCTAGCCCTACATAAGAAGCATCACTGTAGACTACATAGTCCTTCCCGGACTCTGGCTGAATCAAGATCGGTGCTTGGGTCAAAGCTTCTTTCAATTTCTCAAAGGCTCTCTGTCTTGCATCTGTCCACTCAAACTGAACACTCTTCTGAAGTAACTGTGTCAATGGAGCGGCTAACTTAGAGAAACCCTCTACAAATCTCCTATAGTATCCGGCTAAGCCTAGGAAGCTACGTACCTCTGTCACAGACTTCGGTTGCTTCCACTCAACAATGGCCTCAATCTTCTTCGGATCAACTCTAATCCCATCGGCTGACACTACATGTCCTAAGAAGACTACCTCTCGGATCCAGAATTCACACTTGCTTAGTTTCGCATACAACTGATGATCTAACAAAGTCTTCAAAACAAGTCTCAAGTGTCGGTCATGGTCTTCTTCAGTTCGCGAGTACACCAAGATGTCATCAATAAACACAACTACAAACTGATCTAGATACTGATGAAAAATCCTATTCATCATGTCCATGAAAGCATCCGGTGCATTAGTCAGCCCAAAAGGCATGACTAAAAACTCATAATGACCATATCTAGTCCTAAAGGCCGTCTTCGGTACATCAACCTCTCTTACCTTTAGCTGGTAGTAACCCGATCTCAAATCAATCTTCGAAAAGACCGATGCTCCCCTCAACTGATCAAACAAGTCATCAATTCTAGGCAACGGATATTTGTTCTTCATTGTCAACTGATTTAACTCTCTGTAATCTATACACATTCTCATGCTTCCATCTTTCTTCTTCACAAACAAAACTGGTGCACCCCAAGGTGAATAACTAGGCCGAATAAAACCTCTATCTGTCAATTCTTGCAACTGAGTCTTCAACTCCTTCAATTCTTTCGGTGCCATGCGATACGGAGCAATCGAAACTGGAGCTGAATCAGAATAAGTCTCAATGGTGAACTCTACCTCTCTGTCCGGTGGTAACCCTGGCAACTCTTCCGGAAACACACTAGGAAAGTCACATACTGTCCGGATGTCCTGAGGTCTAACCTCACTCATGTTAGGGTTCATCACATACGCTAAGTATGCTTCACACCCCAACTCAACTAATCTCTTAGCCTCTAATACCGAAACCACATTGGACAAGAACTTCACGTTCTCACCCACCACTACAATCTCATAGTCATCTGTGAGCCTCAAAGAAATTCGCTTAGTCTCAAAATCTATCCTAGCTCTATGCTCCGTGAGCCGGTCCATACCCAGAATCACATCAAAACCATAGAAAGGAAGCTCCATCATATCCACTGGAAACACATGCCCCTGAACCATCAACGGACACCTTCGGTACATCTTCCTAACTACTACCGTGTCCCCAGAGGAACTAGTAACACTAATTCCTACCTCTAACATTTCACAAGGCAAGTTCAAAGACCGTGCATGCTCACTCAATATGTAGGAATGTGTAGACCCAGAGTCAATAAAAGAAAGCAAACCCAAAGACTGTATCGAGAAGTTACCTACGATCACATCGGTGTCATGCTGATCCCCACGCTGAGCATAAACTCTGGCCTGACCTCCGCCCTCTGGCTGAACTGCGACTACATATGCTATGTTCCTCTGACCGTCGTTCCTCGGCTGGAAGTTACCTCTACCGCGCCCACGGCCTCTCTGAAAGTCATTGGCTCTAGCAGGAGCCTGAGCTGGTGCCTGTCCCACCTGATGTGGACAGTCACGCCTAATGTGGTCTCTAGCCCCACAACTCAAACAAGAATGAAAATTTCCCCAACACTCACCGGTGTGGTTCCTCCCGCAAGTAGCACATGTGGGCAACTTCCCACCAGCTCTCTGACCTTGATGGCCCCTACCGTGGTTACCGCCACCACGCCTATGATCAAAATGATGTCTGTTGTCCCGATGCCTCTTGGCATCACCTCTATCAAAGTTACTGGACCTCTTACCCGAACTAGATCCACCAGACCGCCTGGTCAAACTCAAACTGTGCTCTAAGTCCTTGGCCCTCGCGATCAAGACATCAAAATCAGTGTAGTCGGAAGCTAGAGTATACGTCTTGATCTCTTCACTCAGCCCATAACGGAAGCGGTTACAACGCTCCACCTTAGTAGGTACAAGCTCAGGTGCATACTGACTCAATCTGACAAATCGGATCTCATAATTGGTCACGTACATACTCCCCTGAAGCAATGCCATAAACTCCCTCTTCCTCTCATCGAGGTATCGCGGACCCAAATACTTCTTGCGGGAAGCTGTCTCAAAGAACTCCCAAGTGATCTCGGCCTCATTCATACCCGTAGTAATGGTGACCCACCAAGTGTAGGCATCACCCTGAAGCAAGGACTCAACACATCCCAACTTGCGCTCACCAGTACACCCCATCTGAGCAAGGATACGGACAGTCTTCTCAAACCATAACTCGGATCGCTCTGGAGTAGCACCTCTGAACTCTTCGGCCCCAAGGCCCCGAAGTCTCTCTAAAGGCAATCCGGTGCCCTCACCCTGATGGTGTGCTGCCTGACCCCCAACTACTGCAGCCTGAAATGCCCCGGCTATCGCCTGAACCAACAGAGCTAAGTCTATCCCGGCCGGTCCTTGGCCACCTTGGCCTCCTTGTGGTCCCTCTCCTTCGGCCCCGGCCTCACCTCCCGCTCCAGGTTGAGGAGGTGGTGGTGGTGGAGGTGGTGGAGGAGCTCCAACTCCAACCACAGGCTCTCCCACTTGAGCCTCAACCCTAACTACTGGCTCAACTCCTAGAGCCACTGCCCGTGGTTCCGATCGAACCATCCTAGGCCTCCCACGTGGTCTCATGATACAGCTAGCAAGATATAAACTACAACAACAAACAAATAAGGATTACGTTAGCCAAAGCAAGGGTCCAATAGTGCTCAAGTACTCCTTTTTACCAAAAATCTTTTTAAATTAAGTAATAGTAGCAATGGGCACACACTCTACACCGGACACAACAATTCATGCTTCAAGACATCATACGATTAGTCAAATATCAAGAATTCATGGCAAGGCATGCATCGAACAACACAATCATTTAACACATTAAGCTTACCTCACTTACCTGCCCGAGGTCTCGGTAACCTCAGGCTCTGATACCAACAAATGTAACCCCCTCGTCCTGGTCTGGCCGGATGACCAGTCCGAGTGGGCCACACGGGGAAAACTAAAGCGAAACCCATTAAGGTTCCCCCTCGGTTAGCAACCCTATTTTTTTTCTTTCATTATAATCTTGTCTAGAGGATTGTTAAGTTCTAAGTGATCACGACAGCGGAAAAACAATCAAAGGAAAACACATTCGAACCACGGCCATACAAAAACAGTCCATTTTAAGCTTACAGGGCAGGCCGTATCGATACACCAATCAAGGGTATCGATACGCCTTGACTTGGTCAACCCAAACAGTCAACTCGAAGAAGACCGTATCGATACAGCCCTTGAGCGTATCGATACGCCCTCTTCAGTCAACATCTCGTGGTCAACGAGATAAACTCGTACCGATACGCCCCAACACCGTATCGATACGCCAAAAACTCCCCAATTTCTCAGAATTCCAGTGACTAAAAACCGTATCGATACACCCCGTGTATCGATACGCCCAGCCAAAACTAAGCTCTACAGGCAAGACCGTATCGATACGACCCTTAGGCGTACCGATACGCCCTGCTCTGCAACTCCACAATTTCCAACTTATCGACCCCAAACACGACTCTAAATGCATTTCTAGACTCTCCTAAGCACTTACAAACATTTAAGCCAACATGAACGAGCCATAGGTAACAATCAAACATGCGACAAGTCATTCATACATGGCATTCATACAAAGACCATATTTTAGCATAAAAGGGCATTCATAAAGGCTCAAAGGCCTTAAAAGGCACAAGTCATCATAAGAGGTTTGCTCTCATACTCAAGGCAACCTAAACATCTAAAGCATGCCACCACACACTAACATTCATCATAGTATCTCATGCTTTACAAACCATAATCAATCCAAAACATCAACATTTAAGTGAGTCATACATAGCTCATACAAAAACCCTTGCCACATTGCTAACTAATACAAAATTTACCACCGTACTTGAGCCACAAACTTGGAAAGCCCTTCTTGCCTTGCTCCGAGCTAACACCACGCTAATGATCTGCATTGTTGAACATTGAGAGCGTAAGCAATAAGCTTAGTGAGGGCGCTCTAAAACAAAAAAACATCAACAATGCAGGGTTCAAGCATGTAAATCCTAATCTCACATACAATCTACAATGGCATATAATCAAGTAGACCTAGCTAGTCTTTCAAGTGGCATAGTATGACATCTTACATCATACTAAGCATCAAGCATCAATATCAACAAACGTATATTAACATCACATATCACCATTATATGAACAAGTTTAATTGGCCACTATTAATTACCCGGATGTGCGGATTTAAATCTCAACAACACTTTACCTCGGTGGGATTACACTCATCACCGGACCTTGTATGTGCGGGATTCCACTCATCGCCACATGCCCTACGGATGGGATTCCACTCATCATCTCGTAGAAATATATAAAAGCTTCCGGTGGAATATTACATCACCGTACTCCTCCTTGATGACTTAACGCCATCAAGGCCACGTACGTTTTGACTCAATTTGTGTGCACACTAATCCTAATGATCGATCATTTACAACCGATAATTTATTTAGTGCCAATTTTTATAACCACATCACATATCATTAATCACATCTCATGCTCATCACATATATACAATTCATGATATACATGCACCAATTCAACCACATTTCACAAGAGCATAGATAGGCAAACATAGAAGCATTTAATGAAGTCAATGGCTAAATTAACAACTTGAATTAAATAGAAGTGGCCTACCAAGCACGCTTCACACACACACTACACATACTCGAACCAAACTTTAAAACAAGTTTGAAACCACTCACTGCCCTTCCTTAGCAACCGAAACAATTCTCCTACGAATCTGGATTCGGCCCCAATGCCTCTCCAATGCTTCCTCTTGCTTCTAGCCAAACAAAACACATTCGTTACACCACAATTCAATGCTAAAACTCAATCACCATCTCACATCACATGTATAAGCCAACTTCAACAAATTCCCAATCCACATAATCACCCAAAATACCAATTTTCGTGCTCCCCTAAAACCTTGCTGAAATTTCCATTTCCAATCACCCAAATGACCCCCCAAAAGGTCCCAAATCACCCTCCTAACACACCTAAACCATCAACCCTTTGTTTTCAACCTAAAACCCACCAAAAATGGAGTTTTTGACATCTCAAAAATGGCTCTAAGAACCCACTTCGGGTTTTCATCAAAACTCAACCAAATTAACATATAAAGAGCATTTTAACATGGATAAACAAAGCCCCAACTCAATTTTGTAAAACAAGATGAAAATCCCCATAAAAACCCAAACTTTGAATCAAACCCTAATTTTCAAAATCTCATATCTTTAAAATCTAAGACCATGGGTGGATAGAGAATAGAGAGGAGAGTAAGAAAACATTTTTACCTTTGAAAAACACCTTGGATTGAAGGAGATACACAATGGAATAGTAAACAAGCTTTGAGAGGTTTTGGAGATGGTGGAAATGGTTTCCAACGTTTGGAAAGGGGGATGGGAAAGAGAAGACAACCTTTTCTATAAAGTTGTCTTGCTTTTTAAAAGTTTTGGGTCAAATTACTCTTTTAGTCCCTCCTCTTTTTATTTAAGCTCAATTAGGTCCAATTTAAGGTTGAATTTATTTAATTTATTTTTATTGACTCGGACTACAACCCGACTAACTCCTAACCCCAGAACACGGGCGTTACAAATCCTTATAATTTTTCAAGAAAAGCACATCCAATTGAGAGAGATTACTCATTAGAGGTAAGTTTCGTTCTCCTCCTCTAATGATCAGTTCTTTACTGAAATTCTCAAGTTATCAATCCTTTACATATGTTTTCTAAGTTGTTTTGATGGATTAATCATGAAAATTTGGTTAAATTGAAGTTTAATGCTGAGATTTTGTGATTTTCGTAGTTCTACTGTTTTCTTTGGTTTAAGGCTGCTATTAATCAAGATTTGGATGTTAAATGATGTTGAAATAAATTTTTTATCATAATAATCCCGAATTGGTTTGGATCTCTAGTTGTAGATGGCTAGATTTAGGGTTTTTGGTGAAGTTTTGAGGTTCTAGTGTTGCTGGAGGTTTATGGATGAGATTAGGTTGTTTTTAGATATTAATTGATGATTAAAAGTATTTTTATAAGTGTTAGATTTTGGCTGGGTAAAGTTTGGAGAGTAATCGAAGGTGTTTTCGGTTGTTTCGGATAGCTGTTTTGGTATTTTTAGGCAGAGCAGCGAGGTAGCTTAGCTTGCTGGTGATTTTAATGCACAGAGATGCATTAATCAAATGTTCTTGTGTGTTATAAATAGGGTAGAATACATCGTATGAGATTGGTGAAGTTTCGGGAGCTCCGGAAGCTTGATTACGCTTCGGCAAAGGGAGCGTGGCGTTGTCGGTGAGTGGATTTAGTTTTAAAAGTCTTTCAAGGACTTGAAAGAAAGGTTTGGAGGTTTAGTTTGAGTTTAAAACACTAACCTAAATCCGGAAGTATTTATGAGATGTTTCGCTCTCATTTCTCGGTTATTGTCCCATTGGTTTTATGATCATGCTCCTGTTTTGAAGATAGATTTATACCTACCGTTTTATGCATGTTTTGAGAAATGAAATGATGACTTTAATGATCTCATAAGATAGAATTGATATTTCAATGAGATAGAACTATTTTAGAAAATGCTATGTATTGTACATGCTTTTGAAATGGGATGAGAATATTTTTGATTGATGCATTGAAAACAATAGGTCGACCAATAGGATGAGAAGTGCACTATAATATATAAAATTCGTACGTGCTCTTTGATTCGGGCAATGGGGGTAGTGCCATCCCGTTCCAAAGTGAGAGTGTGGTGATGAGAGATTCCATCACGGTAGGTCTTGGTGAAACAACCAAGTTTTGTGGCGATGAGAGATGCCGCCATACGAGTCTGGTGATGTGAGATTCCACCAGGGTAGGACTTGACATTTATTTAAGCTATCCGAGTAATGTTGCTAAAATTTTAATATATGAGATTCACTTGTACCTTGATATAAATGATTTTATGCATTGTGTTTTGCATATGAAAATATGATTTGAGAAATTCTTCATGAGATTTAAGCATGTAAGGTTATGTCTTGAGACTTTGCATTTGTTGAATGCATGAGATAGATGGTACATGTGATTTAAATGATGTGGTTTTTCTTTAAAAATAATTTCAAGTATGAGATAGAATGAGCATGATGCGATAGAGATTTCTAAATGAGAAATGGTTTTAAAATGCATTATTGTGTTGGTTTGTTTTGAGCATCCCTCACTAAGCAATTGTTCTTATGCTCTCTTTTTCCAACAATGTAGAAAATTAGCTTTCTTGGACAGCAAAGAGGCAAGAAAAAATTCAAGAAGTGTGGTTAAGCTCAAGTATGATTTTATATTTTCTTATTAGTAATAATAATTGGCAATGGGAGGATATCATGTTGTTTTGAGAGATGTGTTTTCAAACTCCCTGGTTTTTGACAAGTTTTGAATGCCCTTAATGACTTGTAATTGGCCTTTAACTGTTGGTTTATGCTTTGGTTTGTGTTTTGACTCTTAAGTGACTATTTTGCATAGGTTGCATGCCTATAGATTCCTTTGTTGCAATTGGACATGCTATGATGTTGTTCCTGCCATGTTTGTTTGTGATTTGATGCCTTAGATATGTTTTATGTATGTTAGGATGATTTAGTATGGATTAAAGTGTGAGAAACTAACAAAAAGTGACATTACATGCCCAAATATATCGGTACACTCGAGCCTGTACCGAAACTGTGAGGCTGAAATGGCCTAAGGGTTTCAAAACAAAGAGGTATGTTCCGGTACAATTTGCTACTATAAATCTCTGTTCTAAAACACCTTAAAGAGTGTTTCGATAGGGCCTATGTTCCGAGCCATGAGAACCTGTTTTGGTAC
Source organism: Hibiscus tridactylites (assembly GCA_958450335.1). Taxonomy (NCBI): domain Eukaryota; kingdom Viridiplantae; phylum Streptophyta; class Magnoliopsida; order Malvales; family Malvaceae; genus Hibiscus; species Hibiscus tridactylites. Next base: position 75,935,229 of record OY288270.1, read on the forward strand.
GTCTGTTTTGATACATGACCAACCTGTACCGAAACAACAAGTTGTTAGATTGTGTATGCAATTAAATGAGCATGAATGGTTATTTTGAGCCGAGTTTTGGCAAAGAAGCATGAAATATGTTTAATTAAAAGTTGACAACTATAAAAGTGGATAAGTCTCTGTATTATGTTAAATTTATTAAATGGTCCCTAAAATGTATTTGAATGCAATTGAGTTTCAATTCGTTGTTTGATCGAGTTGCAAATTGTTCCGCTGCAATGTTAAAATACTTAGGATCTTAATTAGCATCTAGACAAGATAAAATGAAAAGAATAAGATTGTTTAATGACACCAATAGTCCTTAAAGTATATTATTTGTACCGAGTTTTCTTCTAATTTTTTTTTTGAATCGTTTTACCTCCCGACGTTTATCTCTGTTACCTGGTTTACCTCAATACGATATAAGATTTAGTATTTATGGAACGGTATTTTTTACAAATAAAACGAAATCGAAGAGGAAAAAAAAAACTGCCCCCCAAAAGTTAGGGGGCGGTGTTCTTCCCGACAACATGAAAATCACCGCCACTCTTTAATCAACATATCACGAGATATTTCTATTTATCTTCAAAAATATCACGATATCTTAAAACGTTGAAGAAGCAAAGACAGCCTGTGATTACACAGAATCAGGTTGACTCTTGAGACTCAAAATACCTTTGATTTGGATTCTCTGTCAAAAGACTAGAATACCCTTCAATATTTTTCATAAATATTATCTAGAATCTAATCATAATTGTCGTAGCAAGTAGATTTCATAATATTTTAAAAACTATATTTACGGGAAATTAAAAAGTAAAAACTTCGAGCAATTTTAATTTTGTATTAATAACGTATTTATTATATTTAAAAAATCGTGACATCAAAGGTGTAAAAATAAAGTTTAATTTATATATAAATAATAGTAATGGAAACAAAACTTCGACATATTCTTCGTAAAATAAAATGCGGTTTTTGAAATTGATCTCATGTCACAGTATATATTAACATATTTTTCGTAAAACAAATATTTAATTGATCACACATTTCTTTATTTTATTATAGTATATTAAATAATTGTCTCTTTTTAATTAATAATATCATTAATTGTGTTATAAAAATAATAAAAGCAAACGAAATGTTAAATACAATGAATTATGTTTTAGTATTTATTTAATTTTTTATTTATAAGGAATCTGTTTAAATAAATAAAAGGAAGGGTTACCTAAAATTTGACCAAAACTTCATTTATATTAGCATCTTCAGAATCTTCTTTTGTTGTTTAGCTGTTGATCTAAACATGTTTTTCTCTTGTTAGAGCTTCAAAAGTTAAATTTCCACACGTTTTTACAGTTGGCTATGACTCAATGTGTCTTATTAGGAAAAATCTATAGTGTTTATCGAGCAACGACGAGCACCACTATTGACAAGCACCGATAAATTATTTTATAAAAAATTTAAATACAAAGTACTTAATGCGTAATTATATTTTTATAAAAATCCTATTTATTTTTATCTATTATTTTTTTGTTGTTTGATTAGATTAATAACCTTATTTTTATTTATTTTTATTTAATGACTAGTTTCATTAATGGTTTTAAAAATATTGTTTTTCTCTTTATTTAATTTAATAAAATTAACAACAATTTTTAATAAAAGTATAAGTATAAGATATAATATTCAAATATATTTTAAAAATTATTTCAAAATAAAAAAATATATTAAACAAATATTTATATCCAAAATTTAATATCAAAATAGAATAATAAAAAGAAAACTAGGAAAGAGCTAGGTGCTGCAGTGGCACGGGCCTTGGCCTCCTTCAGTGCTAAATTTTAATTTTGGTCATATTAAAATTTGGAGAAAAAATATATCTTTTTGACGTTTTAAGTTAAGATAATTGTAAAATTCTATTTTGATCCCTATAAATAATTAGATTTTAATTTAATTCTTTTAAAAATATAAAAAATTTAAGGCTTTAACGTCAAATAGGTGCCCAAACTATACCCTTTTTTCCAGTTAGGTGCCTAACGTTTGTTTCGGGCCACATAGGTGCCTAACGTTTCATTCCGTAACCCATTTAAGGTTTTAGCCGTGACGGACGTTAAAATTTTCCGTTAAGGGACACGTGGCACATTTTTAGGGCTTCTGATATTAAAAATAATAAAATAAATTAATTAAATTAATTAAATCCCTTAAATCTATCTTCTACCCTATCAAACCATGCCACGTGGCCCCATCTTCTTCTCATCACCATCCCCTTAACCCATCTTCTTCCTCATCACCATCCCTGTATAAACCCTTAACCCATATTCTTCCCAATCAGGACAAATATAAATACCCAAATTGAAAACCTTTGTATTATTTCCCGCCATATAAACCCTAACTCCCGTTATTTTCCCGACTAATCTCTAAATTTCTCAGCATCCAAGCGCTCAGTTTCATGGCGGTGTTAAGCTGGAAGCACCACACGCTCATTCAATCGCTTCTAGAACGCGACCCTCTAACGGAGCAGGAGTTCCACTCAATTTTCGCTGCCATCACCGACCTAAACCCAGGTTCTCTTTCTTCCAAGATTTCCGGGGGCATTTCCGGTGGTCTGGTAAAGCGTGGTGGTAAGTGTAGTGCCTTTGGAGATTTTGTGTAGCTTTGGAGGGTCGTAGTAATCTAGAAGAACGTGGAGGCTAAGGACGTTTTTGATGACCGACAATGGGTGTTTTCCAGTGAGGGCCGACATAGCTCCATTGTTAAGGACAAGACAAGTGATTGTCTGTCTGGTGTTGATTTCATCGGCTAATTTTGTCTGTGAGAGGAAACTGTTGTACGAAGAATAATCCGGGTAACCTTCGAGAATGACTGTTATATTGTGGGCATTGACTGAAACAACAACTAGAGAGAGAATGAGGAAGATGAAGTTTGCGGCGGCCATTGTTGAACGTTGAAGAAAGGTTGAAGGATGCAGCAAGAGCTGAGTCAGTGAGCTAAAAAGGGGATGGGGCCACGTGGCATGGTTTGATAGGGTAGAAGATAGATTTAAGGGATTTAATTAATTTAATTAATTTATTTTATTATTTTTAATATCAGAAGCCCTAAAAATGTGCCACGTGTCCCTTAACGGAAAATTTTAACGTCTATCACGGCTAAAACCTTAAATGGGTTACGGAATGAAACGTTAGGCACCTAACTGGAAAAAAGGGTATAGTTTGGGCACCTATTTGACGTTAAAGCCAAAATTTAACCTTTGAAATTTTATAATTTACTTTTGACAGAAAAAAACCCGTTTCTCCCTGTACAAATCCAAAATATTAATAATATTGGTAAATACGTATAACCACTCCATTTTAAATTTATCATCGAAAAAAATCACAAGTAGACTTATAAGTGTTTGGACCTAAACTTATAAAATAATATTTTTAATTTAATTAATTTAATAATAAAATAAATTAATATAAATTATAAAATAATATTTTTAATATAATTAATATTTGATATCCTTATAGGTGTTATCATAAATCTTTAAAATTGAGTGTTATCAATTTAAAAAGGTGTGTTGTTCTACTTAAGAAACACGAGTTCAAACAACTTATTTGCATAGTTTGTGTATATTTTTAAAGGACCAAGTGTAAAGAACAAATATTACCTGTAATTACACCAAAATGTAAAAAAAAAATCATGTTTATGATGTGTCTTTATTTAGTTTACTAATGATGCATCAAATAATATTCTAACATTTTTTGTTGCCTATACTAGAGTAAGTTCAATGACAATGATTAATCATCCTTGTTCAATTGGTCTATATAAAGATAAATGTTAGTAGTAAATTTTAAAAGAACTCCATATCCAAAATGAGGATCGAAATATAAAGTTTAGATTTTAATGTAAGATTAAACTAAAAACGAGCCATGATAAAAAAATATTTATAAAAAAAAACCTCAACCCAAACTTAGGACACGTCTAACCACATCCTAAAAACCTAAAAACGAAAATATAATTTTGTATGAACAAAAGGTGTGTGTGGCCATGACTAAAAATATGTAAATATAAACAATGCATGGAATGGAATGGTTTCATGTGTAGCATAAAGATAATGGATGTAAAGAAGAACAAAAAACACATGATTAAAGTTGCAAGTTGTGGTGCATGTGGAATGTGGACCATTTGAAAATGATTAAGTTTAGAGATTTATTAGTAAAAAAACTATTATTATGGCTTAAGAGGACATTGATGAATCACTAGTTTGCTCGTTAAAAAGAGAAATTATTTTATGGACTCGGCTTACCACGTTATTTATGGTTCTCGTCAATTAAAATTTAGTCAACTATTTTTTATGTCGCCAATCTATTCATAATCAATTTTTATGAATTTATGTAATCACTCACTCCCTAAACATGACAAAAAGTAAATATTTATCTTTAGAAAAATGACATGAAAAAAATTAATTAACTACTTTTAGTGGACGATATTATAAGTAATACGGTGGGCCAACACCATATAATAAATTTTCGCCAAAAAGGGTGGCACAATGACATGGAAGATTGTTTAAGCTTGAAGGCTTCTCATCACAATGTTTCCATTCAACCCACTAAAATGTTTGAGTAGTTTTGAAGCAAAAGATTCTATGGAAAAAAATAATTTAATATATAATTTCAAACGCGAACTTATCACTTTTAATATGATATCTGTAGTTTTTATTTACATTTATTATTTTGTTTCAATCTAATACTTGAATTTATCATTTTTCTCGAATGTGATATATATAATAACATGATATTTTAACGACTAATGAAATTAAGACATATGACAAAAAAATTGCATAATGAACCCATAACTTAATTTAGTTAAATTATTCACTTAATTTAAAATATAAATTTTAATATCAACTTAATATATCCCAAAATATCAATTTCGGCACTCATTTACTTTTTTTTTCTTATTCTTTTGATATCCTTGCAAATCTCTATGTGGTTCAAGAACTGACCCGATCTCAAGAAAACACATGAATACAGTGTTTGCTTTTATTGAGTGGAAGGGGTCCCGGCCTGTTCCAATCAAAGTCATCAAACTGGCAATGAGTTAACTATTAATAATGTAAAAGAAGAGGGGAAAACAAGGTAAAAGAAGGGTAAATGAAAAAGAAAGAAGAAGAAAAATGGAGCATTTAGGTCGGTTTTTTTTTATTAAATTAAAAGTTATTACATTCTTATATCAAGATTCAAACTCATATAAGATGAGATAATATAAACATTTTTAGCCACTAGGTCAATTAGTGAATCTTATTTAGGTTGGTTCTAATGTTGTAAACAAAACAAATGTCAGTTTTTCTATAATAATCATTATTTAATTTATTGATTAATTAATTCATATCAAATATTATGAAGGTTTAATATAATTTTTTTTAATTTAAATTATTTCATTTACAACATTAAAATTTATACCTGACTTTGTTAAAAAAAAAATTAACACATCATTCTATTAAATTAATTAATAGTTAACAGGACTTTTGTGTTTTTTCTGATCCCCTCTTTCTTAAAGTAGACCAACACTTCATCAAAATTTATTTTATTTGGTGACATTATATTTAATAACAAACTAAATTTAAATTCTACTATATATATGTTTAACTTGATTTTATGATCTTTATCGGTGGTATGTTTCTTTTTTGATGAGAAGAGAGAAGTAAATAAAAGGTAATTATTTCATGCACAAACGTTTATAGAAACTTTGTTTGCATAAGCGCTTGTAGAAATTTTGTTTACACAAATACTTTAGTTTTAGAGTTTAGGGGCTTTAGTTAAGGTTTATGTTTAGGGGTTTAAGTGTAGTAGTTTTGAATGTAGGGGTTGTTGAGAAAATTTTGAGTTTAGGGTTAAAATTTAGGGTTTATAGGTTAAAACATAAATCCCTAATCATATTACCCTAACCCTAAACCCTAAATTCTAACTATGAACCCTAAATTTTAAACCCCTGCACTAAAATCCCTAAACTATAAACTGAAACCTTAAATCCTAAAATTGAGGCACTCTTAAAAACAATTTTTTTACCAAATGTGTATGAGATACCAATCTATAAATAAATTGTTTAGAATATGAGTTCAAAACTAAATAGCAACCGTCAGTCGAAGATTTAATATCAATAAAGTAGTACAAAATAAATAACGAACTAAACATACTTTCAATGAGACATGTACCGTTAAACTTGATCTGCTACTTTACCAAGTTAACTTGGAATTTAATATTGGTAAAGTAAATGAAAACATCATTTCAAATTCAAAAACATTTGAGCACTTCAAACAATAACTAATAATGGACTTTGGTAGTGATAAGTTTATTATTATTAATTTGTTGGGGGGATTATTCATATAGTTTAAATACTTTCAAATTCTCAAAATTCTTGTCAAATTATTAAATTTAAAGACCTGGTTTTTAAAAGTTATATTAATAAATTTAAATTCAATATTTAATGCCGATGTGATTTTTAAAAAAAATTGAGTATTATTCTTTTTAGTATAATTACGGTATTTAATTTATTAATAGGTTAATTTAGATAGATTATTGCATAGGTCTATTATAGAATTGGTGCCTCAATTTAGTTTTCTCCATTTATAATATTAGAATTCAAACCTTAATCTTGTTTAAAAGATTTAATATCTTATTTTGCTAACGAATTGATAGTTATAAAAATTGAGTACTATTAAAAGGCTTAAAAAGAGGGAGATTAGTGCGCCTAATCTGGGTTTTCAAATGGCTCGACAATGTGGGATTAGATAAGCTGTCTACTTCACAATGCAAGTGGGACTGAAGAATAGATTTTCAAAGTTTGGTTAAAGGATTCAAAGCAAAACACTCCTCGTGGTTTCCTTTTTTTTTTGGTAGGCCTCGTACTAACAAGTGAACATTTCTCGAATGTTCCATCTAATTTGAATCTTAAAAATAGTTATGGCTAAAGGGGTTATTTTGTCCCGAGTTCGACCCAAATTAGTAATGTTGTCCCTCGCGCGAAAACACGTTCAATTAGGTCCTCTTGTTCGCACATTGCAGCAAATTAGACCATTGACCAACATTGACAGTTAAAGTGATGATGTGGTGTTAATGGTGCTGACATGACAGTCAACAGAGATGACGTGGCGGTCCACGATGCTGACGTGAAGTGTATGTGTGATGATGACGTGGCAGAGGGGCTGAATTGATTTTTTAAATTGAATTCGAAGGCATAATTGAATTTTTGCCGAGTTCAGGGGCATAATTCATCTTAATTGAAAGTTTGATAATTTACTTAATCTTTAAGTTAAAAATTTAAAAATATTTAAATAATCTTTTTTTTGATTAACAAAGGGAATAAAATACTATGGCGAGCCTCGTTAAAAACCTCCCTAACCTAAATGGAGGAAAACAATACTCACCATAGCATTACAACAAGGCGTAAGACACCATAAACATAACAATCAACCCGGACTAGGCAAGTCATCATGCAACAGACCCAAAACCGCATCAGGCGGATAACAAAAATATAACGCCTCATAACCCTGCCAAGGCCCCAATTTCGCAAGAACATCTGCAACCCTGTTAGCCTCTCGGCACACATGCTGAACATCACAAGTCCTAAACTTACGAATTAAATAACGGATCTCACTCAGCAGAGAAGACTGACCCATCGTACCATAGTCCTTTTGCAACATACGGACCACCTCAGCACAATCCGATTCCACAGTAACGGCATCAATATTACAATGCAACGCATACCTCAACCCCTCATGAATCGCCCAAAGCTACGCTTCCACCGCACTACAACGCCCTATAAATTTCGAGAAACCACCTTTCCATGTACCTGTTGCATCGCATATCACACCACCACAGGACGCCAACCCCGACAACCTGTCACAAGCTCCGTCTATGTTGAGCTTCCAAGCCATGTTTGTCGGTGGCATCCAGTGCCGCTGTTGCTGCTGCTTGGTCGCCATAAGAGCCGGCACAGCCCGGCGAGTCAACAGTGCACGCCTAGTGTCCTGCATTAGCTGCTGACTCCGTGCGATAACCTCGTTACTGCCCCTAGCCTCCTCCCTAAAAATTAAGCTGTTCCTTGCGAGCCACAAATGCCACATCATGATTCCGAACATCAAATCCCATTGATCGTCCCCTCCCCATGCAGCCGTCTCATGCCGCAAATTTGTGATGAGCCATTCTTCCATCGAACTGCTAAAAAACCACACCCTATATGCAGACGGCACCAACTGCGACCAAACCTGTCTTGCCGTCGAACAGTGGCGTAAAAGGTGTTCAATGCTTTCCTCACTCGCCCCACAAACCATACACTCAGCCGACTCCGCCATATGTCTCCGAACTCGCTCCTATTCGTCAATAATCTGCCCTTGCACACCAACCACAAAAATAGCTTAACCCGTTGCGGGCCTTGGAACCTTTGCAGTAGACGCCACACAACACTTCCGATTGCATCCCCTTGCTGCTGGTGAATGGAATAAACAGATTTCACTGTAAAGGACAGGTTCGCATTCCACCTCCACCCAGGCGCATCAACCACATCGTCATCCCAAGGAGCTCTAACATCCATTACCCGATCGAGAACGCCATCGTCAAAAACATGCTGAAAACGATCAATATCCCATTGCCCATCTCTCATAGTCATCTCCTTTAGAGGCGTAAAGGAATCCGACACCAGCTCAGAGTTCAAAACAACCCGCCCAAGCGGACCAACGCCACGTACCCAATCATCATGCCAAAAGTCTATGTATTCCCCATGCCTAACTCTCCAAATTACACCCGCCCGAACATCATCCCAAATCGCCGACACTCCACGCCATAAATGAGTGCAATTACTCTGAAGAATAGATGCCGGTATAATCTCCACACATTTATATTTAGCACGTAAAAACCGTACCCAAAGCTGATCCCGTTTATCAATTAAATTGAACCCAATTTTCATGAGAAACGCATCATTTTGTTCTTTAAGCTTTTTGAAACCCAAACCACCTAGCTCCACAGGTTTACACAATTCATCCCAATTTACCAAATGAACGCCTCTCTTATTAGCACCACTCCCCAAACAAAATTGCGTATCAACCGTTCGATGTCCTCACACACACCCACGAGTAATTTGGTTGATTGCATGGCATAATAAGGAATAGCCGACAGCACCGCCTTCGCAAGGGTAATCCTACCCGCAAACGATAAATACTTAGCTTTCCAAATTGATAATCAATCCCGCACCTTCTGAATAATATACGAGTAAGTAGCTCTAGATACATGTCGATGCAACATTGGGACACCGAGGTAGCGCCCAAGATCAGAAACTTCCAAAAAACCCACCACAGAGCTCAAAAGGTTACGTACCTCACTAGATACATTCTTGGAAAAAATATGCTTGATTTTTGCACATTCACTTTGAGACCTGAAAACCTGCAAAATTCAATCAGAACCTCCCGAATGACATCCAGCTGCTCCATAGAAGCCTTCGCAAAAAGCACCATATCGTCCGCAAACATCAAATGAGAAATAACCGGGTTGCGTCAAAATGTACAAAACCCCTTCCACTGCCCCGATGCCACTTTCTGATTAATCGCCTGACTAAGCCTTTCCATACAAAGCACAAATAAGTATGGGAAGATGGGATCACCTTGTCGGATACCTCGAGAAGGCGCAAAGGAGTCAGTTAATGAACCATTCCAACTAATCTGAGTCGAAACACTAGAAACACAATTTAATATCAACTCACGCATATAAGTAGGAAAGCCAACATCCCGAAGAGTATCGCCAATAAAACCCCACTCCAATCTATCGTACGCCTTCTCCAAATGATTTTTCAACGCCATCCACCCTCGCTTCCCTGTTTTCCTAGACATCGAGTGAATAATCTCTTGGGCAATATCGATATTATCCATAATAGCACGCCCAGGGACAAAACTAGTCTGACTTTCCGAAATCCAATCCGATAGGAAAAGGCTTTATCCGATTCACCACCACTTTAGTAATAGCTTTATAAAGAACCGTACAAAGGCTGATAGGCCTGAACTGACTCATAGTCTCAGGAGACACAACCTTTGGAATTAACATCATAATCGTTCTGTCAGCTCTTTCGGAAACGATTCCCCGGAAAACACACTTTTTATGCATCGACACACACTGTCTCCCACCACATCCCAATTATGCTGATAAAACCCCGCATACAACCCATCAACCCCCGGGGCCTTCCACGGATCCATATCAAAGATAGCAGCCTTGATTTCAGCATTCGTAACTATCGCACGTAACACCCGCCACACGTCATCCCTCATCCTCGGAAACAACCCTCGAATATGGTACTGCCCATCACAACTCGGATCAGCAGTAAATAACCTCCTGTAAAAGTCAATCACCTCAGAACGCAGCGTCTCATGATCCGTATTCCAAACCCAGTTACTCGATTTAAGCCCCACAATCAAATTAGCTCGTTGACGCGCCATCGTGGACGCATGAAAAAACCGAGTGTTTCTATCTCCATGCAAAATCCACTGACTACGGGATTTCTGAAACCACAACGTCTCTTCTTGTTCCAGAATAATATCTAATTCAGTTCGCAATTTACTCCTCAACTCAATCAAAAAAGCTGACTGTGACCGTTGCAACGCTTTATCAATACCCCTGATCTGTGCTAAAGTCATATTTTTCGTCTTCCCTATATGTCCAAACACATCGATGTTCCATTTTTTAACCACCTCCTGAAATTTCCGAGCATTTTCCACCGCTGAAGATGACCCATCCCAAGAAGCTTCAAGAAGCTCACGAAAGCCAGGATGATCCTGCCATGCTGCTAAAAAACGAAACTGACTCTCACTGGTATGTATCTGAACACCATTCGGTTTAATGAGAAGCGGACAATGGTCACTACCAACACGATCTAAATGGATGACTATCGACAACGGGTAAGCCATAAACCATGCATTATTTGCCAAACATCGATCAAGCCGCTGATACAGGTTACCACGACACCAAGTAAAATCATCCCCTTTAAAGTCGAGTTCTGTCAACTCTGAACTGTCGATAAAATCCTAGAAGAGAGAGCTAGTTCCCAAAACATCACTCGAGCCACCACACCGTTCCTCTTTGCGAAGAATCGCATTAAAGTCTCCACCTAAAACCCATGGCTCCTCAACCCCCGGATTAAGTAATCTTAACTTATCCCACAAATGTCGCCTAACACAAGCATTAGGACTAGCATAGACAGCAATGAAAAAGAACCAATTCTCGGAACTAACCTCACGAGCTTTGCCATGTATAAACTGATTAGAAATAGACAAAATATCAACATCCAAACCATCCCTCCACAAAAGCCAAACACCTCCACCAAAGCCTCGCGCCTCAATCCGAAAAGAATTCTGATACCCAAATCTCTGAATCACTCTATCAGCTTCACCGTAGCTCACCTGTGGTTCAAATAAAGCCACAATCTGAGGATTGTTAGAACGAACAAAGTTTCTAAAGTGGCGTCGGAATTCTGCACTTCCCGCGCCCTGTGTATTCCAGAACATAATATTCATTAAAAAACAAAAACGAAAGAAACCAAGGAACAAAAGCTTACTGAGAAGGCGGAAGATTTTCCTTCCCCACGACCCCGCCATCGCCACCATTGGCCATCCTATCAAAGCACATCGATTGATCACCCGTACACTCATCCGCAACCTGAGTATGCTACTGCCCAGTATCCTGTAACTGATCAAGTTTCGAAGAAAGCGACGAGACCATTCCGTAAGAACAGGACGTAGAGGCACTCTAGCTTCTGGCTTCTTCGAAACCTTTAAACTCTTTCGCTGCACCGCTGATAGAGAATTCCCAGACTTACCCAAACCGAGGCCGTGACGTAACCGTGACGTCAATTTAAAATCGTTCCTCCCCTCCTTTATAGATATAGCCATATGGGAACCTGACGCGATACCAGGCGTATACTGAATCGCTTGTGAATCAACGCCCACCACTAACGGCACCACAACCACCGTATGATTCCCCATGCTCATCGACGAACCCTGACCAGCCTCACGCTAAATTTCCTGCACTTGCCTCACATCGGAATCCCTTGCGGCTGACCCCCTAAAGCTAGGCCCTTGCCTTTGTCCACCCGTCGTGCATCACTTGCTGCATTGTTCAATTCCACATCCAAATTACCCGTGTGGGCCAAGCCTTCATGCCTCATGTCCCGACACACACCCTCGGTAACCATACCTACAACATCACCCGACACCTTAACCCCACCCGCTTGCCTTAGTGCATTTAGCACGTTCGACCTTGCATGGCCATCCGATCCCTTGCCATGCACGTCCGGCAACACCCGTTGAGCACTTCCCCTTTAACCGGTTTAGAATTCCCACCAGCCACAACACCTTCACCATCACGCAAATCTTGCAAAACCCCAAACCGAGACCCCCTCCGCTCAACATGGCTACCATCCTCTCTATTGCTATTCACCCGAGATGACCGACGTCGAGGCCGTTCAACCACCATCCAAGGACCAAATAAGTCGTCCTTCGATATTTCCACATTCGATGTCGCATCCGAACTATTAGCATCCGACCTCGGCACTACCTCATTCTCACTACCAACATTTGAATGCACACATGAGGCCACGGAATGTCCATATCTACCACACTTAAAGCAAATTAAATGAAGCCCCTCATACTCAAGCTTTTGGACAAAACCGTCAATCCCAATACAAGACAAAAGCGGTTTGTTAAGATCGACAACCACCGCAAGTCTTGCGAACCGGCCCCTTTCACCTAGCGACGTACTATAATCAATCTTTATAACCCATCCAGTAACATCCGCAATCCGCCTGAACAAAGCCTTCGAATAGTAACGATAAGGAAGACCCAACATGCGAATCCACACAACCACCTGAGACGGATGCTTTTCCGCAGTCGAAAAACTCCTGCACCATGGTTGTACTATTAAGTAGCATCCAAACAAAGTCCACGGACCACCCGTAAGCACCTTGGTATAATCATCCACTGATTCAAATTTCACCAAGAAATAATTATTGTCCAAGTCAATAACCTGAAAATTCTTCTTCGTCTTCCATATTGCATGCGCACGAGTAGCCAATGTCTTGAATCCTATCGTTCTCCCAAGAGGTCGAACTATAATGGTTCTTTGCATACTATCATCAATACGTGCATGAATTCTCTCCGAAAAGGAAATACGAGGAAAAAGGCCACTACGATCCACCACGAAATCTATATCCAAAACTTCTAAACCCTCATCGGAATCGCTGACCATTGCACCAACCCCTGCCGCCGACGAGCCCGCAACCACCGATGCATAAGACTTCTTACTACTACCACCATCACCAATCTCAGCACCTAAACCTGCCATCGTCAGTTGTTCCGTCCCAGTAACGACCATATCAACATCAAGGGCCACAGTCGAAGCTTCTACTACTCGCGAATTTTCCAAAACTGACTGGGCCTCTATAGCCACAACGGATTCCGGTCTCTCCAACGATGCTGGTAGAGAGCTGTCAACCACCCCTCCCGACGGCTGCCCACTGGAATCAATATACAGCGCCGCTGCTTTGAGCCCGGCGATCTCCGGAGAAACATGAGGAAAGTTAACGCTCATCTTAGTATTTTTTTCCAAAAAAACTTCCCCGTTATATTTAAATAATCTTTAAATACTCATAAAATATTAAAAAAACAAAAATACTATAATGAATTTAAAATTAAGTAAAAAATATGAAAATTAAAAATATGAAAACTTATAAATATAAAAACTCAAAATTTTAAAATATTTATAAGCCACCGGAAAAGTCTTAGACTGTTTTTGGCTATATTAAGCCTACTAATATTCCTTGAGCATATTTTTACTAGAATCATCCTAGTATTAAAGTAGAAAAAAACAAAAATTTCCCTTCGTTTTTCTACATCAAATATCAATAAACGTCAATTTAATGTAGAAAAGTGAAAGAAAATTTGAGTTTTATTGTTACTTTAATACAAGGTTGATTCCACTGAAAATTTGTTTAACAAATGATCATACTCAGACTGACTGACGAAGTCAAAGATTTTTTTGATAAAAGTGTTAAATTTTTAATACTATATAAACATTTGTTAATTTTTATATTTATATTTTATCATTTTTAATCTCTAATACATTTTAATTTTTATATTAATTTTTATTTTCAATATTTTTTTAAATATTTTTAAGTTTATGAATTATTTTAAAGTCGAAGAATATTTTGATTTTTCGTGAGTGTTCTCACTTTTCTTATTTTAAAATTATCAGGAACTCAAAGGATATTTACATCAATTTGTTAATCGATTTTTCATATATTCTATTTCTTAAAGTTAACTTGAAATACCAAATTATTTATCCAATTTTATTCAGAAACTAAATAAATCGATTAAATTAACTTAAAATTTAAACAAATTATTTATCCATTTTTAAATTTTTTATTTTTTAGCTTAAATATTAAATAAGTTATCAAACTTTTAATTAAAATGAAGTATGCCCTTGAACTTTACAAAAAATTTAATTATGCCCTCGAATTCGTTTAAAAAATAATTAGAACCTCTGCTCCATCATCATCACATATGCATTGCCATGTCAACATCGTGGACCGCCACGTCAGCATAGTTGACTATCACATCATCACCGTTAACTGCCACATCATCACTTTAACGGTCAACGTCGATCAATGGGCTAATTTGCTGCAATGTACGAATTGGAGGACCTAATTGAATGCGTTTTCGCGCGAGGGGCAACTGTAACGCCCGAATTTTCGGCCTAGGAGTCTTTAAGGTTGGCTCGGGGTTCGTAGGACCTAGACTAGAGATTTAGGTTAGATCGAGAGTGGTTCAGGGAAACCATGGTTTGGGATGTGGTAAAATTATGGAAAAATTACTAAAATCCTCTAAAAAAATATATAAAGGTTTTGGTGAAGTCAATATTGGAAAATGACTTTTGGAAGATTGACATTTCAAGTTAGTGACTAATTTGTAAAAATGTAAAATCTATTTTTAAAGGACTATTTTGAAAGAGGACTAAAACTTAGAATCTTTAGGGAGCTATGTTATTAATTGGCCTTTTCCTTTAATTGACCATTTTAAATGTATTTTATTAAAAAGAATAAAGAGGGATTTTATTAAAAAGGGATTTAGTTTTCCAAAATCTATTTTGATCTAACTTCCATTTCTCTCATTTCTCATCAGCCAAACACCTCATTTTCTCTCAAAACTTCCAGAGATTTCCATCTTTCCACTTCACTTTAGTTTACAAATGATTTCCTTGGTGTTTCTTCCTTTTATCTCAAAGGAATCTTGAAGGTTTCTCAACAAATCTTGTCAATTGAAGGAATAGGCAAGGGTTAGAGGTAATTTTCATTCAACTCCTCTAATCAAGGTTCTTTAATGAAATTCTCAAGTCTTTGGCTCTCTAATTATGTTTATTAACAAGGTTTTATAATCTATTTGATGAAAATGGTTAAATCAAGCCATGAAAGATGATTTCTTAAGATTTTCGTAATGGTACTATTTTGGTTAATTTGAGATTGATTTTAATCATGTTTTGGATGTTAAATGATGTTGAAATAAATGTTTTATCATAGGAATCCCGAAATAAGTTGGATCTCTAGTCGTTTAGGTTGCTAGATTTGGGTTTTTGTGGTAATAATATGGTTTTGGTGTTGTTGGGGATATAAGGATGCAAACAGATTATTTTTGATGTGAATTGATGTTTAAAATTGGATGGAAGTGTTAGGTTTTGGCTGGATTGAGTTTGTAGAGTAATCGAAAGTGTTTTCAGTTGTTTTGGATGGGCGTTTTGGTGTTTTTGGGCAGAGCAGCGTGGTGGCATTGGTTGCTGGTGATTTTATTGCATTGTGATGCATTAATCTTCTGTTCTTGTGTGGTATAAATAAGGGAGAATGTATCAAAAGCAATTGGTGAAGTTTTGGGGGCTTTGGAAGCTTGATTACGCTTCGGCAAAGCAAGTGAGGCGTTGCCGGTGAGTGGAATTGGTTTTAAAGCTTTTCAAAGACTTGAAAGCAAGGTTTGAGGGTTTAGATTGAGTTTGAAACACTAATCTAAGCCCAGAAGTAAGTTTGAGATGATTTTCTCTTGTTTCTCGGTTTTTATCCCATTGATTTATATGATCATGCTCATGTTTTGAAGATAGAATTAAACCTACTGTTTTATGCATGTTTCAAGAAATGATTTGATGACTTATGAGATCTGATGAGATCGAACTATGATTTTGAAGAAATAGAACTTGATGAGAAAATTCTATGATTTATCTATGCTTTTGAAATGCGATGAGAATGGTTTATGTTATGCATGGAAAAAACATTAGGTAAATAATGTTTAAAATGAGTATATTGACATGAGATGAGATTATTGTTACCAGATATAATTGGTCGACCAATAGGATGAGAAGTGCACTATAATATACAAAATTTATACGTGCTCTTTGGTTCGGGCAATGGGGTAGTGACATCCCGTTCCAAAGTGAGAGTGTGGTGATGAGAGATTCCACCACGGTAGGTGTTGATGATGTGAGATTTCATCAAGCTTTGTGACGATGAGAGATACCGCCATGAGAGTTCGGTGATGTGAGATTCCACCGAGGTAGAACTTGAAGATGTGAGATTCTGTCAAGCTATCTGCATATCTAAGTAATATTGCTAAAATGGCAATATATGAGATTCACATGTACCTTGTTTATAAATGATTTAATGAATTGAGTTTTGTATACGAGATTATGCTTTGAGAAATGCTTTTAAGAAACAAGCATGTGTGGTTTTGCTTTGAGATTATGCATTTGGGTTAATGCATGAGATAGCTGGTACATGTGGTTTTTGTTTTGAAAATGAATTCAAGCATGAGATAGAATGAGCATGATGAGATAGAGATTTCTAAATAATAAATGGTTTTAAAATGCATTGTTGTAGTTGCTTTGTTTTGAGCATCCCTCACTAGGCATTATTGCTTATGCTCTCTTTTTCCAACAATGCAGAGAAATAACATATTTGGGCAGCAAGGAAGCAAGAAGGATCCCAAGGAGTGAGACTTAGCTCAAATATGGTTTTATATTTACCTATTAGTAATATATTGGCAATGAGAGGATGGCTTAATGTTTTGGGAGAGTGTATTTTGAAACTCCCTATATTGTGGCAAGTTTGTGATGCCCTTGATGACATGTAAATAACCTTTACTTGTTGATATTTGCTTTGGTTTGTGTTTTGACTCATGAGTGGTCATTTTGCATAGGTAGCATGCCTATAGATTTCCTTAATGCACATTGCCATGATATGATTTTGAAATTACCTTATATGATTGAGGTTTGATGTTTAGATATGTCGTATGCATGTTGAAAGCATGTTGGAATGATTTTGATTGGATTAAAGCGTGAAACATTAGCAAAAAATGTTATTACAAGCCAAGGTGTTTCAGTACACCTAAGGCTGTACCGAAACAGTAAGCTTGAATTGGCCTTAGAGTTTCGAAACAATGACAAGTGTATCGATACGGGCTCCTTGAGATGAGTTATTGGAATCCCGTGTTCCGAAACAACATAGGCGGTGTTTCGATTCTAGCCTGAGCTTCAAAATGGTTGAACTTGTTCTGAAACGGGGTGTTCTGATACAAGGCAACCTATATCGAAAAACCAGCTGTTAAGTTGGTGAAAGGAATCTTTTGAAGTTCTATTCTTTACGTTTTAGTCCTTGAATGTTGTGAATGCAATTAAATGAGCTTGGATGATTATTTTGAGCTGAGATTTGACAGAGAGACATGTAATGTGACTAATTAAAGGTTGGTAACTTAAAAAATCAAGGAATCCTCTATAATTTGATAAAATTACATAATGGTCCCTAAAATGTGGTTATATACAATTGAGTCCCTAAGCGTTGTCTGACCGAGTTGCAAATTATTCCGCTGTGAATTTTATCACGTAGGATAATAATGAGCATCTAGAAAAGATAAAATGGAAAAAATAGGGTCGTTTATTGAGGTAAACTTCCCAGTTTACTTCAATATTCCCCGTGTGATCTGTTCGATTTGGTCTTTCGCCCAGACTGGGTCGAGGGGGTTACATTTGGTGGAATCAGAGCCAGGTTTCAAAAGAATTAGGAGGTAAGGCTGGTTGATTTTCTAATGAATGTTATGCACAATGGTTGTTCATGCTATGTTATGCCTATTGTTTAATTTGTGTGAGATCGGAGGTGTTTGATAACATGAATTATGAATGTTATAAGTTGTTGGGGGAGAGGTTAAGGGTACCCATTGTCATATTATTACTAATATAAAAAAATTGGTTTTGAAAAGCAAAACTTGAGCTCCTTGGATTCTTGCTTTTGGTTAGCCTAATTATTTTATTATGTCATTATTATATTTTAGATTTGCACTCTATTTGAGATAAGACCGAGATGAGAGCATAGAGTTGGTAATCGTACTGCTGCAAATGAGAATCTTGAGGAATTGCCGCCCCTCCACCTCCTCATGGTGGTGATGAAGCTGGTGTGGGAGCTGGCCTGGGAGGTGTTGGACCTCAGGCAGCGCAAGGACAGACTGCTGCTAAGATGACATCGTTAATTCATGCTATAGCTGGGGCTTTTCAGGCAGCGATAGCGGGTATGCATGTGATCGCACCTTAACGTGGTGCTAATGCTGGATTACTTTTGGAACATCTACGTAGTTTGGGTGGAACTGAGTTTTGAGGTCTGCCTCCTGAGGGTTTTGAGGCTTGGTTTGAGAGCAGACGAAGGATTCTTGGTTAAATGGGTTGTATTGATGTGTAAAAGTTGGGTTGTGTTGTATCCTTGCTACACGAAGATGCTTATACATAGTGGATAACCATCACTACGGGTATGGAACCTGCCGATTTGACTTAGAAGTTCTTCAGAACTATTTTTAAGAGGAAGTATCTGGGTGTTCGCTATCTTGATGAAAAGAAGCGAGAATTTATGTCTTTGGTGTAAGGAAACATGACTGTTTCAGAATATGAGGTTTAGTTTGTTGGTTGAGCCATTATGCTCGAGAACTGGTTCCTGAAGAACAGAAGAGATGTGATCGCTTTCGCTACGGGCTTATAAAGGAGGTCAAGACATATATGTTGGCTTCGGATTATACATATTTTGATGTCTTAGCTACTCGAGCTAAGGACATCGAGCAGAATTTGGGCTTAGTTGCTCGTTCGAGTGGTTCTAGTTCTGGAAAGAGGTCGGCTAAGGTTGATGCTGGTAGAGATTGTTTCAAGAAGCACAAGGATATGAGGTATCAACCGGATCCAAGGCATGGTGGTGGTAACCCTGGTCAAGGTCAACAAGGCCAAAATGCTTTTGTTCATACCTAGAGTGTAACTGGAGCGGTAGAAGGCACACAATAGAGTGTTGGGGTAATCTGGGTACGTGTTAGAATTGTGGATCACGAGGACATTTGAAGTGTGATTTTCTGCAACCCGTTAGAGATAGAAAAGCTCCGGTGCGAGCTGCTAAACCACAGAGAGGCCATGGGCACGGTCGCGGTAACTTTCAGCGTAGAGATGAGGGACAGAGGAATGTTGCTAATGTTGTTGATGTTCAGCCCGAGGGAGGTGGAGAGGCTAGGGTGTATGCACATCAAGAGGGAAGGAAAGACACGGATGTGATCGCGAGTACCTTTACTTTACAATCCTTGTCATTACTTTCTTTAATTGATTCTGATTCTACTCATTCTTATATTTTGCGTGAGCATGCACAGACGCTTGATTTACCTGTTGAGTTGTTAGATGTTGGTATGCGTGTAACCAATTCTTTTGGTGAGATAATTGTTACGAGGAAGTTGTATAGAAGATGTCTTTTGTCTATTGTTGCGTGTAAAATAGTCTATCGCAATTGTAGTGCAAGTGTACACGACGCAAGTAGTAAAGTGATACGAAGTATCGGATATCGTCTCCACAGGGATTGGGCTAATAGCTTCACCTTAGTTTACTGCACGAAAGTAAAGAAAATCGTTTAGAAAGTTGTCACGAGAATAATAAAGAAAAACGTAAATAAAAGAGTTGGAATATCAAGATAGAGAGAATGGGCTGGTATTGAATTGCTCAGTAGTGCAGGTATTGCGATGCTTAGGAAATTCAGTTCTGTTGTCGCGCCCGTCGCCGACAGCACCTGTCGCGGCGGTTGTCCGTTAGCTGTCGCGGCAGCGAACACACCAACTCCGTACTCCAAGTTTGGCAAGAATCCCAGATCTGCCTTGGCCTATCCCTAGGTCCAAGTCTGTCGATGATCAAGTCTTTGATGATACCTCCCGGCGTGAATCGAAGGATGAACACCGATGTGTATGAATTCTTCCTTAGCCATTTAACCTCGCCCTATCCCTAGGCACGAGATGGTTCAACTATAAACTAGAGAACGCGCTCTTATCTCTTTCGTATACTTAACTCTCCCGATGCTAAGTAAATAGATAACCTCACAATGCTCTCCCGATGCTCTTGCAAGATATTAAAACCGAAATAAGAGAACTTGAAGTTTATTTTATTGAACTTGGAAAATCCTAAAACAAAACAACCCTTGCAACTACTTTACAAAACAACCCGTGGCCCTAGGGGGTTTTTAGAATATGTCGACGACGGGTAAACGGCGGGGTTTAGGTTATCGGTTTATGGGGTATTGGATGCCTCCTAGGTTAAATCTATGCCCTTATATAAGCTTTGGGCTCAAGTATTCTAAGTTAACAAGGATTACAACTTTAATGAAAAGTAAGATTCTATTAAATGCTTAATCTCTAAGGATTCCTACTTCTCAGCCACCTCCTTGTTTCATGGGAATTCCTCTCCTCGAGCTTTGGCTTGACATATCTTTTGATCCGGGGCTTGGAAAAATATTTGGCTTTCACACGACAGACGAGCAGATTTTTCTCTATCTATCGAGGTCCACTTGACTTTTCCTCTTCATGGGGCTGCTGTCACCTTGCTGTCACGACAGGTCCATGGCAGCTTCGTCGTCATCGTCTACTTGTCCAGTTCAACTTTTCTGCTTCGCTGCCCTGTGCCTGCCTTCGTCATCAACCATGGCAGTAACCTACAAAATCAGCCATCTTTTAGTAGAATCCGTGCCTTTAGTGAATTTGTGATATTTTACTGTAAACTGACCTAAATGCAATGCAATGATGCTTGAATGCAGCAGAAATATGGGTTAAAAAGGGTGTAAATAATAGAACTTTTACACACTCAACACACCCCCAAACTCAAGTTCTTGCTTGTCCTCAAGCAATTAAACCTAAAAGAAAAGAAAATATTTTTGTGTTGGCTTTCAAACAGTGAACTGTCCCTTACCCGTCGCTCATTCTCTGTGGCGGCAGCAACCTGTCAGAAGGTTTTAGGATCTGTCTGGAATCTCCCTATAGCTCTCGTGCAGTGTGTGCATGCTTGTGAACAGTTATATGCCAAGACTCTCTTAGTTTCACTAGAATATTCAACTTTTTTAACTTGAATTTTTATGCCAAAGTTTATTTTTTTGAAGGCACATTTTCATGCTTCTTTTCTTTTATTTTCAAGCTAAGTTTTTCTAGAGCCAGTTTTGGGCACCTCTAGTTAGCTTCCTAGAGCCGGTTTTGGGCACCTCTAGGTTATTTTCTTTTGCTAAACTTCTTTCTTAGAGCCAGTGTTAGGCACCTCTAGGGGCTATTCAAGTTCTAAGCATCCTATTCTAGTTTGGCTAAAAGAAATCTAAGCAATATAACAGTCACAAAGGTGTTTAAGTTTTCAGAACTATAGAAAGGCTCTAAACTTCTCCTTAAACTGTCCTAAAGATGCTGCCACGACATAGCTGTCATGACAGGTAAGTTAACTTCACAGTTTTAAGCCAACAATTTTATATTTTCTGATATTTTTTAGAGAACTTAAATAAATAAAAGACACAACAATTAATAAAAAGATGTACTTAAGACTCCATTAATGATGGAGGGTTGCCACCCCCAAACTCGAGGGTTGCATTGCCCTCAATGCAAAATGACAGATAAATGGCAGGTACATCACAAAATAAATATAAGCAGGCATCAGGATAATAAAAAAAGACTTAAATTTAATCGCTGTCCTCGCTGCTGCTGCTGACACGGATCTGGCGGCGGCGTCTGGGCTGTGGGGGAGGCTGGGCAGGTTCAGGGGCAGGTTGCTCCACGAGCTGAACGTCGGAACTGCTGCCACTGTCCCAGGTGCTGCTGGTGGTGGTGCTAGCCTTGGGCATTAATTTCCTGTCTGCCACGTGTTTTATCCTCTTGACCGGCGTAAATTCTCTCTCCAAATTCCTCCTGATCAGAGGGTTGTCATCGGAGGCTGGTCTCTTTGTTCCTCTGGCAGAGGTTTCGGCCGTTGGACTGCCTGCTGCCGTCGGGGCAGGTGACGGGGTGGAAGCGGTAGAGTGGGAATGTGGGGAGGCAGGTGGTGTGGGTGTGTGGACAGGGGAGGGGATATGGAAATAATGGGCAGGAAAAGTAGGGATATTAACATCGGGATAATTTAAAGTGTGGGTAATGAAGTTTACCGTGGAGTTCGTGAAATCCCGGATAAAGGTCATGAGTCCCATTTGTCTCTCTTCCACCCGTTGTAACGCAGCAAGGATGAGGGCAGACTGGTCTGTCGGGGCGGCGGCGGCGTCAGGTTCTTGGGCAGGCTCCTCATCTGAATCTGCTGGTGAGGCAGCTGGATTGAAGGAAGAGATAGGTGTAGCCACTACCAGCTCCATGAGGCTGTTGATGTTGTTGTCTGTCCAGCCTCTGCCCTTGATCAGTTTGTCGAAGGGCTTCTCGGGGACAGCAGCACAGCGGCATAGGGAAGTTATGGTGAACGGCAGGTAGAGGCGGGAGTCGGAGCAGAATGTGCAGTCCAGGATGCTGTCCCTCATATAGCGGCCCACATTGATAGGCTTGTCGTGCATGATTGAGTGAATGAGGGCCAGCCGCTACTGGTTCACCGTCGTGTGGTGGGAGGAGGGCATGATACGCTTTTTGATGAAAGCGTTCCAGAGTTTGGCTTCCGGGAGTAGCTGCCCCCTTTTGACAGAGTGCGGGTTCTTTTTGCTTGTGGTCCAGGTTGTTCCTTCCTCTGTCACTTCCGCCATGACAGCACCATAGGCGGCAGCATCGAGGGTGTCTAGAAATTTCTGGTGAGCATCATCATCGGGGCCAAAGTAGAGGCCAAACATGTGGTTGATGCTGTCAGCTGTGAAGGGCACCTTTACTCCTCGAACGGTGACAGATGTTGCTGATCTGCTGTCGATAGCAGCATAAAACTCCCGGACTAATGTGTCATTCAGCTCTGCGGGTTGTTCAGCGAATTGCTCCCATAGTTGAGCCGTGATTGCCCTTGTGATGAACGGTCGGAGTCCCATGTTTGGTGCTTGTCGGATGTAAACGAAACCCCGTTCCTCCCATAACTCCTTTGTGGCGAAGGGCGTTGCGGCTGCTGAAGAAGAGGTTGAGGCAGCACTACGGCGGGTCTGTCTAGACGACATGTTAGTTGCAAGGGTTGTGAAATAAAGAAAGCAAGGAAAAACTAGAGGAGAAAGGAAGGGAGAATAAGCAGAAGTGAGGAAAAATGAAAGTGCAAATAGGGTTTTATAGCGGTCGAGGAGCTGCCCATTTAATGCCGTAACGGCAGGCGAGAATAACGGGGCGACTGTTGCGTTTTAGCGTGTCTGACGCGTCTGACACGTAATTATGCGTCTGTTACGCGTCTGTCGCACGCTTCTGCGTCTGCCGTGACAGTCTGTTGACAGCCTGTCTTATCCGTCTGCGGCGGCAGCTGAAACGACAAGCTTCAATAAATGGGCTTTGTTGGGCTGATGGATGGATGGTGGGCTTGGGTCACTTCTCCTTTTCTTCTTGACTCCTGTATTTCCTAAAGACAGAAAATAAAAACAAACATTATTCGAATAAAATAAACCTAATTTCCTAATAAATAATAAATACTAAAAATAAATAAAAATAAAATTTAGGTTAAATTAGGGATGCCTTGTGGGGCATCTCCTAAAGTAACCACTTCCTGTATTCCTGGGGCTTCAGTCCCCTGATAGTGCTTGAGGCGCTGTCCGTTGACTTTTAATTGGTGCCCGTCTTTTAATGATCAGATCGTAATGGCACCATGGGGAAAAACTTGTACCACTTGGAACGGGCCAGACCATCTAGATTTTAGCTTTCCTGGGAAGAGTTTCAACCTAGAATTAAACAACAACACAAGCTGCCCTGGGCAGAACTGTCGTGGCAGCAACTTCTTGTCATGCCACTTCTTAGTTTTCTCCTTGTATATTCTTGCATTGTCGTAGGCCATTGTTTTGATTTCTTCAATCTCGTTCAAATCTAACAGCCTTTTCTGGCCTGCCTTGTCCAAGTTCATGTTCACTGCCTTGATTGCCCAGTATGCCCTGTGCTCTATCTCGACAGGCAGATGACAGGTTTTCCCATAGATCAAACAGTATGGAGACATGCCCAATGGGGTCTTAAAAGCTGTCCTATATGCCCATAACGCATCAGTTAGAAGTAAAGACCAATCTTTCCTAGTTGGCTTAACCATCTTCTCAAGAATATTCTTCACTTCCCTATTGGATATCTCAGCCTGTCCATTGGTCTGTGGATGGTATGCTGTCGCGATCCTGTGCTTGACACCATATTTCTTCAAGGCGGCAGCAATTACCCTATTATCAAAATGTCTCCCTTCATCACTGATAATCGCCTTAGGAATGCCAAATCTCGAAAAAATGTTTTTGTGTAAAAACTTTTGGACCGTCTTGGCATCATTCTTTTGAGTGGCGATAGCTTCCACCCACTTAGAGACATAGTCCACTACTAGGAAGATGTAAAGATTTCCACATGAGGATGGAAAAGGTCCCATAAAATTGATCCCCCAGACGTCGAAGATCTCGACTTCTAGAATGTTCTGCAGTGGCATCTCGTTTCTCCTCGAGATGTTACCTGTCCGCTGGCACCTGTCACAGTTCTTGTAAAAGTCCTGTGCGTCTTTATACAGTGTCGGCCAGTAGAACCCTGACTGCAGCACCTTGGCAGCAGTTTTATTGCCTCCTAAGTGTCCTCCATATTGGGAAGCATGGCAGTGATGGAGTATGTCTTCTTGCTCTTCTTGTGGTACGCATCTCCTTATAACCTGATCTGCACACATTTTGAAAAGAAGAGGTTCATCCCAATAATAATGCTTAACATCATTTTGGAACCTCTTCCTGGCTTGATAATTAAGATCAGAGGGAAGTATTCCGCTAACTATAAAATTAACGAAATCAGCATACCAGGGGAGTTTAGAAGACTTACCTGCCGCCATGGCTGTCGCGACAGCGATTGCGGCAGCAAAGAGCTGCTCATCTGGGAAGGTCTCCAGTATATTTGTCTCGTCGATTGGTAGACTCTGTCCCGTCTCCAACCTTGACAAGTGATCAGCCACCTGATTTTCTGTCCCCTTTTTGTCCTTGATCTCAAGGTCGAATTCTTGTAGTAGCAAGATCCACCGTATCAATCTAGGCTTTGCATCCTTCTTTGCGAACAGATACTTAAGGGCAGAATGGTCGGTGTGTACTATTACTTTCGTCCCAAGTATGTAAGAACGAAACTTGTCGATGGAGAACACCACAGCTAACAACTCCTTTTCTGTGGTGGTGTAGTTCACTTGGGCGTCATTTAATGTCTTACTGGCATAATATATGACGTGAAACAGCTTGTCTCTGCGCTGCCCAAGTGCTGCCCCGACAGCGTAGTCACTAGCATCACACATAATCTCAAATGGCTGTGTCCAGTCTGGTGGTTGTACTATGGGGGCTGTCACTAGTTTTTCTTTCAGAACCTTGAATGCTTCAGTACATTCATCATTAAAGTCAAAGGGTCGGTTCTGCTCCAAAAGATGGCATAGGGGCTTCGTGATTTTTGAGAAATTAGCAATAAATCTCCGATAAAACCCGGCATCCCCTAGAAAACTCCTAATGCCCTTGACTGTGGTTGGCGGCGGCAGCTTCTCAATTACTTCTATTTTGGCTCTGTCGACTTCTATCCCACGGCAGCTAATCTTATGGCCAAGGACTATCCCCTCATCCACCATAAAGTGGCATTTTTCCCAATTTAAGACCAAGTTTGCTTTTTCACATCTTTCAAGCACCTTTTGTAAATTGCCTAAACAACTCTCAAAATCGTCTCCAAATACGGAAAAATCATCCATAAAAATCTCGAGAAAGTCCTCTACCATGTCGGAGAATATAACCATCATGCACCTTTGGAAGGTGGCGGGTGCGTTGCATAATCCGAATGGCATTCTCCTAAATGCGTATGTTCCGTAGGGGCATGTGAAAGTCGTCTTTTCTTGATCCTCCGGTGCGATAGCAATTTGATTGTAACCTGAATAACCATCAAGAAAACAATAGTAAGGTTTACCCGCTAATCTATCAAGCATTTGATCAATAAAGGGTAAAGGAAAGTGGTCCTTTCGGGTAGCTTTGTTAAGCTTCCGATAGTCCATACAAACCCTCCAACCGGTCACAGTCCTGGTTGGGATTAACTCATTGCTCTCATTGGTTACGACGGTCATTCCTCCTTTCTTGGGAACGCATTGCACCGGGCTCACCCATTTGCTGTCGGAGATGGCGTAAATAATACCAGCATCTAACCATTTGATTATCTCTTTACGCACTACCTCCTTCATCGCATGGTTAAGCCGCCTTTGGGCATCAATAGTCGGCTTATGATATTCCTCTAGAAGGATTTTGTGCATGCATAACGCCGGACTAATGCCTTGTATATCAGCAATCGTCCATCCAATCGCCTTCTTGTGCTGCCTCAACATGTCGATTAGCTGTCGTTCCTGTTCCTACGACAGCTTAGAAGAGATGATTACGGGCAACGTATCATTGGAACCCAGAAAAGCATATTTAAGTCGCCCTGGCAGGGGCTTCAGTTCTAAAGCAGGTGGTTCAACAATAGATGGCTTTTGGATTAAATGGTTATCCGAAGTATAATTCAGAGGTTCGAATAACTTACCTGGACGATTGCCAATCCAGTTTACCTCCTCTTGATCTTCAGTATCAGATGAATCAGATTCAGAGGAGTTGCTGTCGTCGGTGCTGTCGTCGTCGCTGTCGTGACAGGCCTGTAGGTGGCTGCCGTGGCAGTGACCGAATTGAATATCGTGACAGCCCGACCTGATGCAGGGTTGATCAAGGGTAACATCAGTGATAGCCTTGCATTCCTCGTCCACATCAGCATGTTTCATTGCTTGGAGAACATTCAACTTAATCTCTTGATCGTTTACTCGCATGGTGAGTTCTCATTTCTCCACATCAATCAGTGATCTTCCCGTGGCTAAGAAGGGTCGCCCAAGGATGACTGGTGCGTTTTTGTCTGCCTCACAATCCAAAACAAGAAAGTCAGCAGGAAAAATAAACTTATCCACTCTTACCAAAATGTCTTCAATTTTTCCCTCTGGATGAACGTAAGAGCGGTCTGCCAGCTGCAGAGTGACTGTCGTGGGCCGCGCCTTCCCAATACCTAATTTCTGAAAAACAGATTTGGGCATTAGATTAACACTAGCACCAAGATCACAAAGTGCCTTACCCACGGATTTATTTCCGATTATGCAAGGTATGATGAAGCTCCCCGGATCCTTCTTTTTCTGGGGTGGCTGCCGATGAAGAATGCTCATGCAACCTTCTGTCATCTTTACCGTTTCAAACTCCCCAAGTTTAGATTTTTTCGACATAACATCCTTGAGAAATTTATCATAACCGGGCATCTCCCTCACAGCATCTAACAATGGAATATTAATATGAACCTGCTTAAAAATATCATAAATCTTTTTAAGTTGAGATTCATGCTTAGCTTGCTGTATCCGTTGAGGGAAGGGTGGTGGGGGACGGTAATCAGCAATACGTCCTTCCCACTGCATGCGAATCTGAGGACGATAATCATCTTTTTTCTCCTCTATCACTTCTGCTGTCGTGACAGGCTCATCAGCAGCAGTCTGTTTATCACCTGTCGGGGCATCTTCCTCGGCAGGTTTGTCTAAGGCAGGTTCCTTTTCTGTTTCAGCTTTTTCTGGCCCTGGTAGCTTCTTCCCACTCCTAGTAGTAATTGCCTTACATTGCTCATGTGGGGGCGGTCTAGCATTTTCAGTATTGCTAGGAAATCCTCCATTCTGCCTTGGCTTAATATGTTGCGACACCTGACCCATTTGTGTCTCCAGAGATTTCAAAGTAGCCTCATGATTTGTCATCCTCATCTCCGTCTTATCCATGAAATTCTCTGTTTTCTTGACAAACTGATTCATATTTTCAATGTAAGTACCTGTTTGAGACATAAAACTGGCCAGAGTCTGTTCCAATATACTACTCGTGGCAGCTGGTGGCTGCTGTTGCTGCAGCTGCGGCGGGTTCTGCGGCAGCTGCTGTCGCGTCAACAGTCTAGGACCTCCCTGATTCTGATTATGTGCTTGAGGATTCATGGCATTGTTGGGATTACTCCATGAAAACTTAGGATCCTTCCTCCAATTGGGATTATAATTGTTGGAATTATAATTTGGCTTGTAATTTCCAACATATTTTCCCTCTTCTACATTTATTGGGCACTCATCCCTACTATGATTCCCCTCACAGATATCGCATACTTCCTCAACAGCAAATCCTTGTAAACTATCACCATTCAATAATCTTTTCATTGCTTTAGTAAGGAAGGCTACCTGTGATTTCATAGTGCTGTCGGCCTCATAGTCCTTGACAGCCAGTACCCGTTTACCCCCTCTTCTTGCAGTTGGAAACTGCTCCTCATTCTTGGCCAGATTTTTCAAAACTTGCAAGGCCTCGTCTGGATCCTTATCCAATAGTAGTCCATTTGCTGCTGAATCAATTCGGATGCGAGTTTGTAGGTTGGTAGCATTATAGAACTTTGTAACCTGATTCCAGACGGGGAATCCATGCATTGGGCAGTTTCGAAGAAGAGTAGTAAACCTGTCCCAGGCCTCGTGCATCGGCTCGTCATCTTCCTGTTGAAAAGTAGCAATTTCGTTACGTAACCGCTCAGCTAAATGCGAAGGATTAAAACGAGATAAGAATTCACGAGTTAGATCTGCCCAAGTCATGATTGAACCCGGTGTTAGTTTATTCCACCAAGTTTTAGCTCTGTCCCTCAATGAATGAGGGAATAACCGAAGCCTCAGTATCTCCGGACTAACTCATGGCAGTCTAAACGAACCACAGATCTCCTGGAACGTTTTAAGATGCTCTCTAGCATGCTCTGTCGTAGCACCACTAAACTGCCCGGCATTGTTGATCATACTAAACATGACAGGCTTAAGCTCGAAGTTATCAACATCAATATCCGGCAGCGTGGTCTCCGGCTCTACATGATCGTTCAGCATGTAGTCACGACATGACCGTCGTCCATCTGCTGCAGGCGGGTCACCGACAGGCGGCATACCATCACCAGCGGGCGGATTACGGGCCATCTTCTCTAGCTGTTCCTTAAGGTATTCGTTTCTATCTAAAAGGCGGGAAGTTGTTTCTTGCGATTGAAGGAACGTTCAACTTCTGGATCTAATGGATACTCAGGATCTTCACCTCTTTTAGATCTGCGCATAAACCAGAAAACCTCGTGAAAAGCAAGAGTTGAAAGTATGAAAGAAAAATAAAAATAAAAACGAAAATAAAAATAAAAATAAAAACGAAAAGTGCAATAAAAGAAAGGTGTAGTTATGTTGCCAATCCCCGGCAACGGCGCCAAAAACTTGTTGCGTGTAAAATACTCTATCGCAATTGTAGTGCAAGTGTACACGACACAAGTAGTAAAGTGATACGAAGTATCGGATATCGTCTCCACAGGGATTGGGCTAATAGCTTCACCTTAGTTTACTGCACGAAAGTAAAGAAAATCGTTTAGAAAGTTGTCACGAGAATAATAAAGAAAAACGTAAATAAAAGAGTTGGAATATCAAGATAGAGAGAATGGGCTGGTATTGAATTGCTCAGTAGTGCAGGTATTGCGATGCTTAGGAAATCCAGTTCTGTTGTCGCGCCCGTCGCCGACAGCACCTGTCGCGGCGGCTGTCCGTTAGCTGTCGCGGCAGCGAACACACCAACTCCGTACTCCAAGTTTGGCAAGAATCCCAGATCTGCCTTGGCCTATCCCTAGGTCCAAGTCTGTCGATGATCAAGTCTTTGATGATACCTCCCGGCGTGAATCGAAGGATGAACACCGATGTGTATGAATTCTTCCTTAGCCACTTAACCTCGCCCTATCCCTAGGCACGAGATGGTTCAACTATAAACTAGAGAACGCGCTCTTATCTCTTTCGTATACTTAACTCTCCCGATGCTAAGTAAATAGATAACCTCACAATGCTCTCCCGATGCTCTTGCAAGATATTAAAACCGAAATAAGAGAACTTGAAGTTTATTTTATTGAACTTGGAAAATCCTAAAACAAAACAACCCTTGCAACTACTTTACAAAACAACCCGTGTTCCTAGGGGGTTTTTAGAACATGTCGACGACGGGTAAACGGCGGGGTTTAGGTTATCGGTTTATGGGGTATTAGAAGCCTCCTAGGTTAAATCTATGCCCTTATATAAGCTTTGGGCTCAAGTATTCTAAGTTAACAAGGATTACAACTTTAATGAAAAGTAAGATTCTATTAAATGCTTAATCTCTAAGGATTCCTACTTTTCAGCCGCCTCCCTGTTTCATGGGAATTCCTCTCCTCGAGCTTTGGCTTGACATATCTTTTGATCCAGGGCTTGGAAAAATATTTGGCTTTCACACGACAGACGAGCAGATTTTTCTCTATCTATCGAGGTCCACTTGACTTTTCCTCTTCATGGGGCTGCTGTCACCTTGCTGTCACGACAGGTCCATGGCAGCTTCATCGTCATCGTCTACTTGTCCAGTTCAACTCTTCTGCTTCGCTGCCCTGTGCCTGCCTTCGTCATCAACCATGGCAGTAACCTGCAAAATCAGCCATCTTTTAGTAGAATCCGTGCCTTTAGTGAATTTGTGATGTTTTACTGTAAACTGACCTAAATGCAATGCAATGATGCTTGAATGCAGCAGAAATATGGGTTAAAAAGGGTGTAAATAATAGAACTTTTACACACTCAACATCTATTCAAGGTCATGTGTTTGAAGTTGATCTTATGTAGTTACCTTTCTATGATTTTGATGTAATTCTCGGTATGGATTGGTTTATTGAGCATAGGGTTGTGGTTGATTTTGAGACTAAGTGATTTTCATTGAAACTTGCCGTTGCGTACGAGATGGTAATCGTAGGCGATAATTTGAAGTTCTTGTCTAATGTGGTTTCGGCTCTTGAAGCGAGTCATTTGTAGCGTTTGGGATGTGAAGCTTTTCTGGCTTATGTTATGAGTCCGAGTACAAAGAGGTGCGAGTACAAGACATATGTACGGTATGTTAGTTTCCGAGTGTATTTCTGAAAGAGTTGCCTGGTTTGCCACCAAATAGAGAGGTTGAGTTTGGCATTGAGTTGTATGAATATACGACTCTAGTGTCAATTGCTCCCTATCGAATGGCTCCGAAAAAAGTTGAAGGAGTTGAAGATGTAACTTCAAGAGTTGCTTGATCGAGGTTCATTAGGCCTAGTGTTTCACCTTGGGGTGCACCGGTCTTGTTTGTGAAGAAGAAAGATGGCACGAAATGAATGCATATAGATTATCGGCAACTAAACAAGTTGACGATTAAGAATAAGTATCCCTTTCCAAGGATTGATGATCTTTTTGATTAATTTCGAGGTGCTTCGGTGTTTTCTAAGATTGATCTGAGATCCAGATATTACCAGTTGAAGGTAAAGGATGCGGATGTGCCTAAGGCTGCTTTTTGTACGAGGTATGCACATTATGAGTTTTTGGAAATTTCGTTTGGTTTGGCATTTATAGACACGATGAATCGTGTATTTCATGAGTTTTTGGATAGATTTGTGGTTGTGTTTATCGATGACATTCTTGCGTACTCTCGTACCGAGGAGTATCATGATAAACATTTTCGGGTCGTGCTGTAAGTTTTGTTGGAAAATCAGCTATATGCAAGTTGAGCAAGTGCGAGTTTTGGCTTAAGGAAGTTGTTTTCCTTGGACATGTGGTTTCGGCTGAAGGGGTTCGGGTCGATCCACAAAAGGTTGAGGTAGTGATGAATTAGAAGTCTCCTAAGTCAGTCTATGAGGTGCATAGTTTCCTTGGTTTTGCGGGATACTATCGTAGATTCATGGATGGTTTTTCAAGGATTGTTGTTCCTTTGACAAAGCTGTTGTAAAAGGATGTAAAGTTTGAATGGACGGAGGTTAGATAACAAGCTTTCGAGAAGTTGAAGGAAGCGTTGACGCAAGCTCCTATCTTGACTCAGCCCAAATCAGGTAAAAAGTTTGTGGTTTATAGAGATGTGTCCTATGTTGGGTTGGGATATGTGTTGATGCAGGAGGGTAGGGTAGTATAGCTTATGCATCTCAACAATTGAAAGTGCGTGAACATAATTACCCTACGCATGATATTGAGTTGGTTGCGGTGGTGTTTGCCTTCAAAATTTGGAGGTTTTATCTTTATGGTGAAAGGTGTACGGTTTACATGGATCACAAAACTTTGAAGTACTTGATGACACAAAAAGAGTTGAATCTTAGGCAACAACGGTGGTTGGAGTTGCT
The DNA here is from genome assembly GCA_958450335.1 of Hibiscus tridactylites. NCBI lineage: Eukaryota > Viridiplantae > Streptophyta > Magnoliopsida > Malvales > Malvaceae > Hibiscus > Hibiscus tridactylites. The sequence continues at coordinate 75,967,879 of OY288270.1, forward strand.
TAAAGATTACGACTTGACGATTGAGTATCATCCGGGGAAGGCTAATGTTGTAGCCGATGCCTTGAGTAGAAAGGTGGATGTAGAGTTGAGGGTGATGTTTACTCGGTTGAGTATATCGCGAGATGGTGGTTTGGTGGCTGAATTGCAAGTGAAACCCTCATTGGTAGAGTTGATTAAAGAGAAGCTGTTGTTAAATGATTCGTTGGTACCACATGTTCAGGACATTGCGGAAGGAAATCCAACGGACTTTTGTTTCAATGATGATGGTGTTTTGTGCTTTAAGAGTCGAATAGTTATGTCGGAGGATGTTGAGTTGAGGCGCACTATTTTGACCGAGGCGCATAGTAGTCCTTTTTCCATGCACCCTAGTAGTACAAAGATGTATCGTGGGTTGAAGGATGAGTACTATTGGGTTGGTTTAAAGAAGGATGTTGCTGATTTTGTTTGTAAGTGCATGGTTTGTCAGCGTGTTAAAGCTGAGCATCAGTTTCCTTCTGGATTGTTGCAACCGTTGAAGGTTCTATAATGAAAATGGGAGAGAATCACTATGGATTTCGTGACGGGCTTGCCTTTGATACCGTCCAAGAAGAATTCCAATTGGGTGATTGTTGATCGTTTTTCGATGTGTGCACATTTCTGTCGGTGCATACTACGTATACGTTAGACAAGTTGGCGGATTTGTACATCTCGAAGATTGTGAGGTTGCATGGGGTGACTAAGTCCATTGTTTCGGATTGAGATCCACATTTCAAAGCGAGGTTTTGGGAGTGTCTACATCAAGCGTTGGGTACGCGTTTGAATTTCAGTACTTCATATCATCCGCAGACGGATGGTTAGTCTGAACGGGTTATCCAAGTGTTGAAGGATATGTTGAGGTGTTGCATCATTGATTTCCAAGGTTCTTGGGAGAAACAGTTACCTTTGGTGGAGTTTTCTTACAATAATAGTTATCAGGCGAGCATTCAAATGGCTCATTCTGAGGCCTTGTATGGAAAGAAGTGTAGAACGCCTCTTTGTTGGGTGGAAGCGGGGCAGAAGTTGGTCTCTTTGCCTAATGTTCTAAAGGGTACTACGGGAAAAGTAAAGCTTATTAGTGAGAGGTTGAAAGGACTTCAGATCAGCAAAAGTCTTACGCGGATTTGAAGTGTAAGAAGGTTGAATATGTTGTAAGTGATAAGGTGTTTTTGAAGGTTTTACCTTAGAAAAAGGTGATGAGATTTTGCCGGAAAGGCAAGTTGAGTCTGAGGTTTATTGGACTGTATGAGGTGCATGAGCATGTTGAACATGTTGCTTATAGGTCGAGATTGCCTCCCAAGTTGGAGAAGATACATGATGTTTTCCATGTATTCATGCTTCGGAGATATAAATCGGATCCGTCTCATGTTATGCATGTTGAGGAGATTGAGTTGAATCCAGATTTGTCCTATGATGAAGAACCGGTTGAGATCTTGGATTCGAACAACAAGGTTCTTTGTGGTAAGACTATTGAGTTGGTCAAGGTCTTATGGCGACATCGTTGTGTGGAGGAAGCCACATGGGAAGGAAGGATGACATGAAGAAGCAGTTTCCTTATCTTTTCCATCAGGTAAAAATTTCTATGATAAATTTTCCTAAGTGGGGGAGAGTTGTAACGCCCGGATTTTGGGCCTAAGAGACTTTAAGGTTGGCTCAGGGTTTATAGGACCGAGACTAGAGATCCAAGTTAGTTTGGGAGTGGTTAAGGGAAAACATGGTTCGAGATGCGGTAAAATTCTAGGAAAATTCCTAAAATCCTCTAAAATATACATGTTGAGTGGATCAATGGATTGATCAAAGCCAAGAGGGGGTGAATTGGGTTTTTAAAATTTGTTGGAGAAAGTGGAATAGCAAAAATTGAAGAACAAAGAAATTTAAAGTGGTTCAAGTAACAAATGAACTCTACATCCACAACCTTAGCTACCACTAAGGATTTTCCAACAATTCACTAATTGCTCTTCCCCTTTTCAAGGCTTAGAAGGTAACTTTTACAATACCGGTCAAATTTTCTACCAAAAGTTTGACCAAACACTCACAAGGATACAAAGAAGAAATTAAGGCAAGAAAGATATCTCTCAATACTAGTTTGCCCCTTTAAGTACAAGCACTCAACCCAAATTTGAATACAAGATAGGAATTAAACACAACACAATTTGGGATTTTACAAGAGATAGGAAATTAGGCACTTTGAGCTTGGATTTTTGTAGAGATGTTTCTTTTGGATGCAATGGTTGTTGTTAGTCTTCAAATGGCTTCATTTTATACCTTCTCCATTAATTCTAGCCATTTGGGTGGTTAGGGTATTGAATATAGCCGTTGGGACCCTCTCTTTCCACCATAAATGCACTTCTACAGCTTACTGTATCGGTACACGGGGATTCATATCGATACCTGTCTCAAAACAGAAAGAGCCGTTGCACAATTACAAGAGGGGCGTATCGATACACGTGTAAGCGTATCGGTACAAGACAAGGACCATTTCGATACGGGTAAGATCGTATCGATACCATTATTTTTACAAAGCTCACTAGAAGTTTCTATATCGATACGACAAAGGGCATATTGGTACGGGATAACCATGACTTTAAAACTCTGTTGCCTAACAATTGATACCAACGGTCAAAATCATTAAAGGCTTTCGAATTTAAAATTCCATTAAAATCATATCGGTATGGGTGACACCGTATCGGTACGCTATTCAAACTCCTTCAGTTTTTACAGAGAGAGCGTATCGATATATATTCAATATATTTTGATATGCTGTTTCGATATGGTAAGGGGCATATCGAAACACGTTTCTCCAGTGGCCAAGTTTGTAAAAAGATATCGATATGGCTGGAAGCGTATCGATACGCCTGGACGATTTTCAATGGTTTGGCCTTGGAACACTTAGAAAATATTAGCTAGGTAAAATTTAAGTTAAAAATTCAAAATTTTAAGTGTGAGCTTGTTCCCTCTCCCCCTTTTTGTTAGATCAAAAAGAATAGAGACATAGATAAACAGAGGCAAAATGCATAAATAATAACCAAGCAACATATTATAGATAAACATTAAGTTCAAAATAAAGAGAACATCAACATAAAATCCAAATAACAACAATCAAAGCATAGGTTTTAGAATGCAAACTTAACCCTAAGAACATAATTCAAAGTGCATAAAATAGAAATCCTAAATGATATGAATGGGATGCAAAGATAAACTACTACGCTTCTCTTGCCATCTTCATCGTCCTCTTCATGTGCATCATCATTCCTCTTTGATTGATGCCACTCATCATGAAAAACGGTAAGAGATATGTTCATCAAATTGTGACCGCTTTCAAGGGAAGTGAGACGCGTCTCCACATTCTTCACACGATCTTCAAGGCTTGTAAAGCGTGTGTCAATAGCGACAAACCCCGAATTCATCGCTTGATCCATGGAAGCAATTCCCGTGCGTAAACCCGTGAATTGTTCGTTGATAAAGGTCATAAGGGCATCTAGGGAAGGTGGAGGAGGAGCTTGAGGAGCTTGAGCGGCTTGAGGATTGGCAATTTCTTCCAAAATTACATCGCTAGGGAGCTCGGAGAGACGAAGCCAACTACCATTGAAGTAATGAAACTTCCCCCTTGAGAGAGATCTTTCATCAATGGGATCGGTGAGGGGCGTCGGGTAGTCGTGAGAGCAATCTATCTTCTTTTGGGTGAAGAAATAACTCAAAGTCGTGCCATATGTGAAGGAAGTGACAAGTGTAGTGTGGCGGTGTTGCATGAGATAGACAATCTCCACAAACATGATGTGAGCAAGGTTTGGTTGTTGTCTTTGACAGAAGCACCGAATCCAAAAGTCGTCAACTTGGTAGATAGTTGAATACTTTACTCCCGAAGGCCTAAACCACCAAGAAATCATCAAGTGAAGGATTCGATCTTGAGCATTGAGAGCGGTCACGGAACCTCCCAAGACACGGCCAAGAGAATTCTCATCATCTAGACCCTCACCTTCTAACTTAAAAACATCACAAATAGATTGAACATCGATGGTGATCTTTTTACCCATTAGATAAGAGTTGACAACATGAACTACACCCGCTTGATTGACAACACACTTGGCATTAGCATAGAAAATCAAAACCAAATTGCGATAGAAAAAACCGAGAATTTGAATAAAATCCATAAATTTCTATTCTTGGAGCAAAGGTAAGTAAGCAAATTTAAAGCGCTCTGAGTTGAGAAAAGGAACAGAAATATACGGCATTGGAAGCTTCACCGACTTCGCTAGTACATGCTCTCTTTTTTGGTGCCATTGTCTAGAAAAATAGATCAAAACAACGTGTATGCATTATTTTTCCCATTCAACCCATTAAAAATCAATGATCAAGGTTTTAAATTTTTTTTGAAAGACAAAACAAAAGCAAAAAGTTTGAAATAGTTTGTTTTTTAGAAAAAAAAAACAAAACAAGGAAAATTAAAAATGAAAATCAAGGAAAATAAAAAGATAAAAAAATTTATACCTTGATATTGATAGAGAGGAATGAGAGAAGAACTTTGCACCAAATTGATAGAAAGCTTGAAAAGCTTGGCTTGATGTTGAAAAACCCTCAAGAGATTTTGAGTTGTGTGGTGAAAAAATGAGAGATTGAGAGGCTTTTTATAGAGTAAAAACGGCTAGGGTTTTAAAATTGCAATTTTGGTAAAAGTGAAATTCTTTAAATGCCATTAAGAAGCTGTCTGCGCAATCGAGTATCGATACACAAATGGTGTATCGATACGAGGGTAAAATGGTAATTCCCTAAAAACGTGTGTCAAAGGTCCGTATCGAAACGCTCACATATCGTATCGAAACGGGTTTAACCGTATCGATACCTATTTTAGACAAAATGCAGTCTGGTAAACTAGTACAATACGCGTATCGATACGTAGAAGGCTATATCGATACCCTATTCCCAGAAATGCATTTTTGGCTTTAAGAACAACCAAAGGCTCGACTTTAACACTTCCTAAAAGTATGCAAATGATGAATGAGCATTTTTAAGCATATTTTAACAGAAGCATACTCCTTCTAGCTATAAGCATGGATACTTTCAAGATCAACAACACATAAACATGCAATTTCACAAATTCAAGCAATTTTAACATCAAAAAGAGTCCTAAAGGGTCAAGGAAGGCTAGTTAGACCTAACTCTCTCTCCTAAGGGACCAAAAACGCTATTTGTCTAGAGGTTTAGTAAAAATGTCCGCTAGTTGGTTCAAGGTGTCAATGTACTCTATAACAACATCTTTCTTAAGGACATGATCTCTAATGAAATGATGCCTTATTTCTATATGTTTGGTTCTAGAGTGTTGGATGGGATTTTCGGTTAAGTATATAGCACTAGTGTTATCACACTTAAGGGGTATGATTTCAACTTTAACTCCATAATCTAAGAGTTGTTGCTTCATCCAAAGGACTTGAGCACAACAACTCCCTAAGGATATGTACTCGGCTTCGGTGGTAGATAGAGCTACACTATTTTGTTTCTTAGAGAACCAAGATATGAGCATACTACCAAAGAATTGACATGTTCCCGAAGTACTTTTTCTATCAAGTTTACATCCCCCATAATCCGCATCCGAATAAGCATGAAGGTTGAAGGTTGAGTCTCTAGGGTACCAAAGACCTAGACAAGGAGTATATGTAATGTACCTAAAAATTCTTTTAACAGCTATAAGGTGAGACTCTCTAGGACTAGCTTGAAACCTAGCACACAAGTAAACACTAAACAAAATATTCGGTCTACTTGCGGTAAGGTAAAGCAAAGATCCAATCATAGAGCGATAAAGCTTAGAGTCAACACACTTACCTCTTTCATCTTTGTCAAGATTGGTAGATAAGCTCATTGGCGTAGCTTGAGGCTTTGCTTGCTTCAAGCCAAACTTCTTGAGCATATCTTTCACGTACTTTGCTTGATTGATGAAGGTGCCATCCTTCCTTTGTTTGATTTGGAGTCCCAAGAAGAATGAGAGCTCCCTCATCATGCTTATCTCGAATTCACCTTGCATTAACTTAGCAAACTCTTTGCAATGACACTCATTAGTAGATCCAAAAATGATATCATCAATATATATTTGCACTACTAAGATGTCATTTTTATATCATTTTATGAAAAGTGTAGTGTCTACCTTACCTTTTTCAAAACCTTTTTCAATTAAAAAGTTTGAAATTCTTTCATACCAAGCTCTAAGAGCTTGTTTTAAACCATAAAGTGCTTTGGTTGGTTTGAAAACATGATTTGGAAATTTTGAATCTTCAAAACCCGGTGGTTGTTCCACATACACTTCCTCATTTATAAAACCATTTAAAAATGCACTTTTCACATCCATTTGAAATAGCTTGAAGTTATGATAACATGCATATGCAAGCAACATCCTAATAGCTTCCATTATAGCTACGGGTGCATAGGTTTCATCAAAATCTATTCCCTCTTCTTGAGTGTAACCTTGAGCAACTAATCTAGCTTTGTTTCTCACAATGTTACCACTCTCATCTAGTTTATTTCTAAATACCCATTTAGTTCCTATAGTAGATTGATTACTAGGTCTTTCAACTAATGTCTATACATTACTTCTCTCAAATTGATTTAACTTTTCTTGCGTAGCCATAATCCAAAAATCGTCTTTTAATGCTTCTTTAATGTTTTTAGGCTCAATGCATGAGATAAAAGCAACACGATTCATGAGTTTGAGAGAAGATCTAGTAGTTACCCCCTTGGATGGATCACCCAAGATTTCACCACCTTTGACATAGTTGTACTCCCTTGGGTAGCTCACTTCCTTTTCCTCAAGAGCCAAGTCTTTCAAGGCTTCAAGAGATGGATCTTGTGCATCTTCTTCTTTAGTTGGAATCTCATCGTCCTTTGAAGTTTGTCCTCCATCAAAGGCACCAAGGATTCCTACATCATCATCATCACAAGATTCCTTCCTCAGAAGGAGGTTATCATCGAAAACAACATGAATAGACTCTTCTACTACTAAAGTTCTTTTATTAAATACACGATAGGCTTTAGAGTTTAAAAAAATACCCTAAGAAAATAGCTTCATCACTTTTAGCGTCAAATTTACCTAAGTTGTCTTTTCCATTATTTAAAACAAAACACTTGCAACCAAATGGATGAAAATAGCTAATGTTAGGCTTTTTAGATTTTAAAATCTCATATGGTGCTTTCTTTAAAAGTGACCTAATCATTACTCGATTTACAATGTAGCAAGCAGTGTTTTTCGCTTTTGCCCAAAAATATTTAGGTAAATTGTTTTCACAAAGCATGGTTCTAGCCATTTCTTGTAAAGTCCTATTTTTCCTCTCAACTACCCCATTTTGTTGAGGAGTTCGAGGAGCCGAAAAATTGTGGCTAATACCATTTTTATTTAAAAACTCTTCAAAACCTAGATTTTGAAATTCGGTTCCATGATCACTTCTAATATGAGAAATCTTAAGTTCAAGATCATTTTGAGTTAATTTTGAAAATGTGATGAATTTTTCTAAAGCCTCATCTTTTGTACTTAAGAATAGAACCCAAGTAAATCTAGAATAGTCATCAACAAGTACAAAGGCATACGATTTACCACCCAAGCTCATAGTTCTAATAAGCACAAATAATCCATGTGAATTAGTTGTAAACACCTACTTGTAGAAACATCATTAATGGATTTAAAGGATGATCTATGTTGTTTACCCTTAGAGCATGCATCACATATTTTATCATTTGAGAATTTGATCTTGGGTAAACCTCTAACTAGATTTAGGGAAAATAATTTTTCTAAAACACTAATGCTAGCATGTCCTAGTTTCCTATGCCATAACCATGCATCATTTTCATTTTGTGCAACAAAACATGCATGAGATGTATGAATGTCATCTAGATGCACCATGTATATGTTACTTATGCGATGACCAATGAGCATTATATTATTTGATTTAATGTCAACAATTTTGCACCCATTTTTATCAAATAAGACATTAAACCGTTTATCACACAATTGACTAATGCTCAATAAGTTGTGTTTTAGACCATCGACGTATAAAACATTTTCAATGAGTATAGTAGAGTGATTACCTATGGATCCAATACCTTTATTGTGGCCTTTGGAGTTGTTACCAAATGTCACTACTCCTCTACTTTTTGGCTTTAAGTCCATGAATCGACTCTTGTCTCCGGTCATGTGCCTCGAGCATCCACTTCTAATTCTTTTAGTTATATTATGCCGATGGAAGCCACTTTGTTTGTAGTTATTGTTCTTTCTTTTAGGTTGGTTTGATCTAGATGATTCACCTATTTCATTTTTCACATTACCAGCACTCTTGAAAGACTTCTTAAGATCATTAAGCTTATTTACCACCTTTTGGTGTTCACTATTGCATTGAGAAATAAGATTGTTTAAGTCTACATTTTCATCTTGAAAGAATTTAAGTTCATCTTGTAAACCTAAGATCTTTTTCTCAAATTTCAAGTTAGCTTGAGAAAATGAGCCATTTTTAGCATTTAATTCCGAAATGATATTTTTATTTCTTAAGACAGACTCTTTATACTTCTCAACTAACTTATCATATACCTCTTGTAACTCATCATAAGCATCATGCAATTCATCAAATGTGAAATCAAAAGTAGATGAGTTAGAGGTTACCATGGAGGAATCCTCCTCAAGAGCCATAAAACAAAGGTTGGCCACTTCATGTTCCTCATCCTCGGATGACTCCTCATCACTTCAAGTAGCAAGCTTGGATTTGAGCTTCTTCTTCTTCTCAAAGCCCCTTCTTCTTGAGTTGAGGGCACTCGGAACGAATATGACCCGATTTTTTTCACTCAAAGCAAATGATTTGATCCCTCTTTTCTTCTTTGTTTTTGGTCTTGAAGTCCATTTTTCTTTGAATTTTTCTTCCTCGGTTGGACCTCATAAACTGTGAGAATCTTTTGGCTATCATAGCCAATTCTTCTAAATCTTCCTCCTCACTAGAAGTGCTCTCCTCAAGTAGAGAAGCTTTGAGAGCCACTCCTAGCCTTTTCTTCTTGTCTACCTCAAGCTTCTGTACTCTTTCTTCTTTCTTTCTTTCTTTCTTTCTTTCTTTCTTTCTTTCTTTCTTTCTTTCTTTCTTTCTTTCTTTCTTTCTTTCTTTCTTTCTTTCTTTCTTTCTTTCTTTCTTTCTTCCCTTCCTTGCTTCATGATCTCATGAGTTAGGAGAGAACCATCTAGCTCATGAAGCTTGAGTGTCTTCAAATTCTTGGCCTCAATGATGGCGGTTCTTTTCACATCTTTGAAACGGTTTCGTCAGGCTCCATTTTGAAATTCTCATAGCTAAGATTGAGAATTCCAATCTTTGTCTCCTTCACATCACTCTTTCTTTCATATGTAGTCGCAAGTGTATCCCACACTTTTTTTAGCACTTTCAATGGAGGAAACTTTGGAGTAGATATCGTGACCAAAAAAGCAAAATAACATGTGAAGAGCCTTATCATTGATTTGAATCTTCTTTCTCTCTTCTTCACTCATTTCATTCTTCCTTTTTGGCACAAGTCTTCCTTCGTCGTCTCTCTTCATCGGAATAGAGGGACCATCTTCAATAGCATCCCAAACAAGATAATCATTGGATTTAATGAAGAGACGAATCCGGTTCTTCCAAAAAGGGTAGTTGTCACCGTTGAAGAAAGACAATTTTGTGGTCGATTGAGACTCGTACATGCTAGAGCCAGAGGTAGATGCCATGGCTTGCTTTGTAGTTTATCACACTTTTCCTAGAATCTCCTCTTGTGGTTGTTAATCCTTCAAAGAGGTAGGCTCTGATACCAATTGTTGAGTGGATAAATGGATTGATCAAAGCCAAGAAGGGGTGAATTGGGTTTTTAAAATTTGTTGAAGAAAGTGGAATAGCAAAAATTGAAGAACAAGACAATTTAGACTGGTTCAAGTTCCAAATGAACTCTACATCCACTACCTTAGCTACCACTAAGGATTTTCCAACAATTCACTAATTTCTCTTCCTCTTTTCAAGGCTTATGATGTAACCTTTACAATACCGGTCAAATTTTCTACCTAAAATTTGACCAAACCCTCACAAGGATACAAAGAAGAAATTAAGGCAAGAAAGATATCTATCAATACAAGTTTGCCCCTTTAAGTACAAGAACTCAACCCAAATTTGAATACAAGATAGGAATTAAACACAACACAATTTGGGATTTTACAAGAGATAGGAAATTAGACACTTTGAGCTTGGATTTTTGTAGAGATGTTTCTTTTTGATGCAATGGTTGTTGCTTGTCTTCAAATGGTTTCATTTTATACCTTCTCCATTAATTCTAGCCGTTTGGGTGGTTAGGGCATTGAATATAGCCATTGGGACCATCTCTTTCCACCATAAATACACTTCTGCAGCTTATCGTACCAGTACACGGAGATCCGTATTGATACCTGACTCAAAATAGAAAGAGTCGTTGCACAATTACAAGAGGGCGTATCGATATGCATGTAAGCGTATCAGTATGGGACAGGGACCGTTTCGATACGGGTAAGACCGTATCAATACCATTATTTTCACAAAGCTCACTGGAAGTTTTTGTATCGATACGGAAAAGAGCGTATCGGTACGGGACAACCATCACTTTAAAAATCTGTTACCTAACAACTGACAACAACGGTCAAAATCATTAAAGGCTTTCGAATTTAAAATTCCATTAAAACCGTATCGGTACGGGTGACACCGTATCGATACGCTATTCAAACTCCTTTAATTTTTATAGAGAGAGCGTATCAATACAGATTCAATCTGTTTCGATACGTTGTTTCGATACGGTAAGGGGCGTATCGAAACGCATTTCTCTAGTGGCCAAGTTTGTAAAAAGGTATCGATACTGCTGGAAGCGTATCGATACGCCTGGACGATTTTCAATGGTTTGGCCTTGGAACCCTTAGAAAATATTTTAGAGTTTGAGTTTTTTCAAACTAAAGTGAAGCCTTGTTGATTTGAAATCTTTTGTGGGACTTAAAAATCTTTTTCAAGTTTTCAATTTAATCCTTAAAACAATTTGTTATATCAAAATCAAACATATGTTTTACAATATATATAAAGGTTTGGTGAATTCAATTTCGGAAAATGACTTTTGGATGATTGACATTTCGGGTTAGTGATTAATTTGTAAAAATGTAAAATATGTTTTAAAGGACTGTTTTGAGAGAGATTCAAAACTTAGAATCATTAGGGATCTAATATGTTATTAATTATCATTTTCCTTTAATTGACCATTTTAAATGTGTTTTATTAAAAAGAATAAAGAGAGATTTTATTAAAAGGGGATTTAGTCTTCCAAAATTTATTTTGACGTAACACTCATATCTCTCATTTCTCATAAGCCAAACACCTCATTTTCTCTCAAAACTTCCAGAGATTTCCATCGTCCCACTTCACTTTGGTTTACAAATGATTTCCTTGGTGTTTCTTCCATTTATCTCAAAGGAATCTAGAAGATTTCTCAACAAATCTTGTCAATTGAAGGAATAGCCAAGAGTTAGAGGTAATTTTCATTCAACTCCTCTAATCAAGGTTCTTTAATGAAATTCCCAAGTCTTTGGCTCTCTAATTGTGTTTATTAACAAGGTTTTATAATCTATTTGATGAAAATGGTTAAATTAAGCCATGAAAGATGATTTCTTAAGATTTTCGTAATGGTACTATTTTGATTAATTTGGGATTGATTTTAATCATGTTTTGGATGTTAAATGATGTTGAAATAAAGGTTTTATCATAGGAAACCCGAAATAGGTTGGATCTCTAGTTGTTTAGGTTGTTAGATTTGAGTTTTTGTGGTGATAATGTGGTTTTGGCGTTGCTAGGCATATAAGGTTGCAAATAGATTGTTTTTGGATGATAATTGATTATTAAAATTGGATGGAAGTGTTAGATTTTGGCTTGGTTGTGTTTGCAGAGTAATCGAAAGTGTTTTTTATTGTTTTTGAATGTTAAATGATTTGATGACTTATGAGACCCCATGAGATAGAACTATGATTTTGAAGAGATAGAACTTGATGAGAAAATGCTATGCTTTATTTATGCTTTTGAAATGGGATGAGAATGATTTATGTTGGTGCATGGAAAAAACGTAGGTAAATGATGTTTAAAATGAGTATATTAGCATGAGACGAGATTATTGTTACTGGATATAATTGGTCGACCAATAGGATGAGAAGTGCACTATAATATAAGAAATTTGTACGTGCTCTTTAGTTCAGGCAATGGGGATAGTGCCATCTCGTTCCAAAGTGAGAGTGTAGTGATGAGAGATTCCACCACAGTAGGTCTTGATTATGTGAGATTCCATCAAGCTTTGTGGCGATGAGAGATACCGCCATGAGAGGTAGTATATTTGGGCAGCAAAGAAGCAAGAAAGATCCCAAGGAGTGAGACTTAGCTCAAGTATGATTTTATGTTTACCTATTAGTAATAGGTTGGCAATAGGAGGATGCCTTAATGTTTTGGGAGAATGTATTTTGAAACTCCATGTTTTGTGGCAAGTTTGCGATGCCCTTGATGACATATAAATGGCCTTTACTTGTTGATATTTGCTTTGGTTTGTGTTTTGACTCTTGAGTGGTCATTTTGCATTGGTAGCATGCCTATAGATTTTCTTAATGCATATTACCGTGCTATGATGTTGAAATTACCTTATATGATTGACGTTTGATGTTTAGATACGTCGTATGCATGTTGGGACGATTTTGATTGGATTAAAGCATGAAAAATCAGAAAAAATGTCATTACATGACCAACTGTTTCGGTAAGCTTAAGGATGTACTGAAAGAGTGTGCCTGAATTGGCCTTAGGATTTCAAAACAGAGACAAGTGTTTCGATATAGGCTCATTTAGATAGGTCACTGAAATTTCGTGTTCCTAAACACCAAAGGGTGTAACCCCCTAGACCCGCCTATGTGTTACAACGGATCCTAGGAAGTCACATTAGGGTCACAAGAGCGACCCACAGTAAAAATACACATAAAACATTTTTTTGCTCAAGCACTTATCAAACCGTAAAATCAACTTCTATTTAAAATACCATTTCAGGAAGTCATTTAAACACATAACAAAATTTTTAGAAAGTGTTTTATAGGCACTATCATAAAATAATACATGACATACATGCCCACTAACCATATAGTACCGTACTCCAGAGGCAACGCCAAGAGAACTCCGAACACTAATGTCAAACATAATGCCATGATATATTCTTTTAACCTGCGATGGTAAAAACAACGTGAGCTTGGAAAAGCTCAATAATACAGAGCTACCAAAAGATGCTATAAGCTCATGCAGATATATGGTAGGCATAACATTTTTATGATGTTCCAAGCAATAACAGTCCTCATTTCCTTTCCGCTATTTCAGGGTAACATTATACTTGAGAATAACAGTGCTTGTTCTTTATTCAATCATCGAGTAACAAACGAGAATTATACAAGCTAATAGATTACGAAGATGGAAACAAAGAGTTTAATGTCTAGTGTGTTCCAATAGGTGCAGATCAAACAAGCATAAATACATACCAATCATATCATGAGAACACATAACAATTCAATGAAAAGATCAAGTACATACAAGAGTTTACTAGTAACTACCCTCCAACCTTACTCCAAATATGCAGTCCCCCAAAACTGCATCCATAAGGACTTACCCTAGGCCCGATGGGCATAGGTGCCACCTAAGGGGTTGCCTTAGGTCCATAAGGATTTACCCGTGCTAAAGCATCGGAACCTACCCAAGGGGAGACCTTGAGTCCATAAGAATTTACCATCTTGATCAGGGTTGTACCAACAGAGACTTCATAACATAACCCAACAGTATATCCCAGATAACAATCGGCATTCAGATTTCAGACATGAGTAACAGTCTAACAGAATACATATAGCATCCATATTCCATTCGAGGCATCAGAAACAGAAGTTCATGCTCTTTAGACACATATATGGGCATACCATTGAGCAGTCGATATCATCATTCATCATGAAAACCGAGTGTACCATCATAGGTCAAGCTAATAGATTATAGTATTATTTACATCAGGCAGAAAGACAATATTATCACAAATCAAATAACCACATAGCACAATCATATACTAAGTATACAGATCAAGCGGACTTACAACAAGTAGGCAGAAAATGTTCTCATATGTCCATTTCATCATTTCATCAAGCATATCATGATTCATAATTAAGTCATTAGATTATTTACTACTCCCTCTGTCCCACTAAAACTGTCACATGTTGACTTTTTTTGGGTTAAATTTTTTCAACTTTGACCTCTTATAATTTAAAACTTATTATTGATAAAAATATGAAAAAATATATTTTAAAAACTTTGAATCAACTAGTTTTTAAATATATTTTTTATAATTTTTAATTAATTAAAATATTTAAATAAATTATAGTCAAAGTTGAAAAATTTTGACCAGAAAAATGTCAACATGTGACAGTTTTAGTGGGACGGAGGGAGTAACATGTAATAATCATGCAACACATTCAACTGAATGTAGCACACATGGAACACACTAGGTGGAACAGTTTATTTCTTGGAGATACATGGCATTTACGGAAGGGAACACATTAAACTTTTGACAATTTGAACGAATTTCATAAACGAGGTCCCTATTAAAAGGGGGTTCATACTAATGGTTCAAACCAGATATTCAAGAGTTGATACATCAAGATCTTTGAGAGTTTAGATATATCATGAGTAATTTAGTCATTTAAGCCTACAAGGGCATTATGGTCATTTTATCATGCATGAGCGTTTTGGTAATTTAAACCAACGAGGCATAAACAGTCGCTCAGGAAATTCTATTTGCTCAGCAGGTTTCCAACCAGGCATTCAGAGATTTCGATGTCAAGATCTTTCACGATATCGGATACTTTCAGGGCTATTTTGATTACTTTAGCCAACGAGGGCATTTTTGGTCATTTAACTATTATGGGTGATTTGTAATTTATCCCAATAATGATAAAATGATGATTTACAATACTTAATATTTTAGAAGTTTTTTGAGCCTCCAATCCATTCGAACTAACATATCCCAACCTTGCAGTACTAACCAACCCTTCTAATGCATCCATATGTATCGTATATCTGAACGGTTGCTTTCATATTTCACCACAGGACTTGCCACGGAGTAGTTGAACTTATATTATGTGCGGAAAAACTTCCAACCTTATATTAATATCAGGAGTGATTGTCGTACGTGAGTCATGCTTCAACCCTTAAGGGCATTTCAATCATTTTCAGCTTTAGTGGTATTTCCAGAATTTTATCAGAGGCAATTTATTTATTCCAGTCAAGGGGGTATTTCAATCATTTTGAAGCTCAAAATATCCATCATTCCTGTCAATTAAACCATTTGTAGTATTTCAATCATTTAAGTACCCGTGGGTGTTTCAGCCATTCACGTAATTTTAGTACCTCCAACCACTTCATTCAATTTCAAAACTCAAAGGTTTATCCATATTTCTAGTTAATTTGCAAACCTCGGTGTCTGAGGATACTTCAGCCTTTTTGGTCAATACGATCCTTCCGATTAATTTAACCATAACAATATTTCTAATACTTTTAGTCGTTTCCCGTAAATCTATATTCGGAGATTCATTCCAAAATTAAGGAAACCTAACACCTTTCAATCTCGAAGGTTTAAATCTTGTTACCATAACTTTCCAAGTAGTTCGAGGTTTTCAGATGAATCATGTTGTTTTACCATATATAGCGGAGATTTCTATACCGCTTCCAATTCTACGGGTATTTTAGTCATTCTCATACCTTAAGGGCATTTTCATAATTTCATATCCAAATATTTTTCACATTAAATCATTTGACACTAATAAATTTGGAGATTAGCTGTCTTATTAATTACTTATTGAACTCCAAATCCTTCTAATTTATTAATCTTCTCATTCGAGCATTACAATCTTATCTAGATTATCATACTCATTTTCATATCTGGTTTGACTTAAGCAGAATTAACAGTACCTATCATCATTTTTATGCATGCATTAACAAATACCAACATGTTCATAAAGCATACAAGAGGTGGTAATGTATTACCTTAAATCATTGTTATATCAGTCGATCCTTGAAATTGACTTCCGAACACTCTTGAACCCGAATTTGACGTCCCTCAACAATTCATAAGTAAGGAAGTGTGAGTACCTTCAATCACACAAAATCCTCATTTCAGTCCTTATTCATACTACCCTTAACTGAATAATTAAATACATATAAAAGTTTGGCTTCAAGGTCAGATTCAGAGGCTTTCGGATTAGAATTTTGCGAAACGGGCTTCAAAAACGGACTGAGGACGTCAAGAAACATAAAATAGGAGTTTTCGAAAAAGATGACTTTTTGGTCAACGGTCAAAGTCAATGCTGACGTAAGCAGGTCAACACTGACGTTACTAGGTCAATGGTCAACGGGGTCAGAGTCAACGCTGACATCATCATCGGTCAACGTTGACGTCATTAGTCAACCGAGTTGACTCAGACGAGTCGACTCACTGAGTTGACTTAGACGGGTTGACTCACTGAGTTGACTCAGACAGGTTGAATCGGATCAGTCAATGGGCCGGGTCGACGGGTCTGGGCTCAGTTTAGGATCATGGGCCGACCGGTTCGGTGCACTGGACCGATTCTTACCCTTGGAATAAACAGAGTCGCCGAACGGTGATCGGAATGTCGCTGGAGATGTTAAAACTTCACCTTTTTGCCAGAATCACACAGACCAGGACATGGGATTTAATTTAAACACTCGATCATTCACAAAATCGTCGGAATCTTAGCGGAGATGTCGGAATTAGTGGCGAACCGACAAAAATCTGCGTAGCTCCGATGGAGGCTTCGCCTGCGTCGATCTGACAAGAAACCTTAGGGTTTTGCGCGTCTCCCCTTGACGAAAATGACTGAGTCGACGACGCTCTTAACCGGTGACGTATGTGGCCGGAACTGAAGGGAAAATGAATATGGACTTTCAGCGGTACTGAAATCGTAGTTTTGGGCGGCAACAGTTCGACGAAAAGGCGTGTGGCTGCGGGATGTGAGATCGGACGGTCAAGTGGAGCCCATTGATGCCGGCAGTAAAGCTTACAACGCGGTGGTGGTCGGAGTTCGAGCAAAAGAACAGAGACGGTTGGGGAGAGTCATTTGAGAGAACTCTAGAACCTCTCATCTATTTTTTTTTTCCGTTTCGAAATGGGCAGGTGAAAAGTCAACCAAACTTATCTGATTCTAGATAATCCCAAATTAACTTCAAAGAACTTTCATTTACAACACTTGACGGATATGAGCATTTGGCTCAAATGGTTAAGGCGTAGAGGTAGAGTGCTAAGGTCACAGGTTTGATACCTCTTAGCAGCACAATTAAGTTTTCCTTATCTTTTTTATTCCCTTTTTACACCATTAAAATATTAAGGGTGTCACAAATGGGGTGTTTCGATTCGAGCTCGAGCATCAAAACGGTTGAACTTGTTCCGAAATGGGGTGTTCCGATACAGGGCAACCTGTATCAAAACACCAACTATTAAGTTGGTTAAAGGAATCTTTTGAAGTTTTTTTTACGTTTTAGTCCCTGAATGTTGTGGATGCAATGAAATGAGCGTGGATGATTGTTTTGAGCTGAGATTTGACAGAGAGGCGTGTAATGTGAAAAATTAAAGGTTTGTAACTTAAAAATCGACGAAGTTTCTATAATTTGATAAAATTACATAATGGTCCTTAAAATGTGTTTGTATGCAATTGAGTTTCTAAGCGTTGTCTGATCGAGTTGCAAATTATTCTGTTGCGAAGTTTATCACATAGGATAATAATGGCATCTAGACAAGATAAAATGAAAAAATAGTCATTTATTGAGGTAAAATTCTTGGTCTTTCGCCTAGACCGGGTCAAGGGGGTTACATTTGGTGGTATTAGAGCCAAGTTTCAAAAGAATTGGGAGGTAAGGTTGGTTGGTTTCCTAATGAATGTTATGCACGGTGGTTGTTCATGCTATGTTATGACCATTGTTTGATTTGTGTGAGATGCATAGTGTTTGATGACATGAATTATAAATGTTATATGTTGTTGGGGGAGAGGTTAAGGGTACCTATTGCCATATTATTACTAATATAAAGAGAATTTTGGTTTGGAAAAGCAAAACTTGAGCTCCTTGGATTCTTGCTTTTGTTTAGCCTAATTGTTTTATTATGGCATTATCATGTTTTAGATTTGATCTCTATTTGAGATGGGACCAAGAGGAGAGCATAGGGTTGGTAATTGTATTGCTATGAATGAGAATGTTGAGGAATTGCCGCCCCCTTCCACCTCCTCCTGGTGGTGATAAAGCTGGTGCGGGAGCTGGCGCTGGAGGTGTTGGACCTCAGGTAGCACAGGGGCAGGCTTCTGCTAATATGACACCATTAATTCAGGCTATAGCTGGGGCTTTTTAGGCAACGATAACAGGTATGCATGTGGTCACACCTCAGCGTGGTGCTAATGCTGGATTACCTTTAGAACATCTACGCAGTTTGGGTGGAACTGAGTTTCAAGGTCTGCCTCCTAAGGGTTTTGAGGCTTGGTTTGAGAGCAGACGAAGGATTCTTGGTCAGATGGGTTGTATTGATGCGAAAAAGTTGGGTTGTGTTGTATCCTTGCTACACGGAGATGCTTATACGTGGTGGATAACCATCACTGCGGGTATGGAACCTGCCGATGTGACTTGGGAGTTCTTCGGAACTATTTTTAAGAAGAAGTATCTGGTGTTCACTATCTTGATGAAAAGAAGCGAGAATTTATATATTTGGTGCAAGGAAACATGGTTGTTTCTGAATATGAGGTTTAGTTTGTTCGGTTGAGCCAGTATGCTCCTGAATTGGTTCCTGACAAACATAAGAGATGTGATCGCTTTTGCTACGGGCTTGTAAACGAGGTCAAGACATATATGTTGGCTTCGGATTGTACAGATTTTGATGTCTTAGTCACTCGAGCTAAGGACATCAAGCAGAATTTAGGCTTAGTTGCTCGTTTGGGTGGTAGACATCGAGCAGAAAGAGGTCGACTGAGGTTGATGCTAGTAGAGATCGTTTCAAGAAGCACAAGGATAGAAGGTATCAACCAGATCCAAGGTGTGGTGGTGGTAGCTCTAGTTGAGGTCAACAAGGCCAAAATGCTTTTATTCGTACCCCAGAGTGTAACTAGTGCAGTAGAAGGCACAGATGATAGTGTTGGGGTAATCTAGGTACTTGTTGGAATTGTGGATCACGAGGACATATGAAGCATGATTTTTCACAATCCGTTAGATATGGACAAGCTCCGGTTCGAGCTGTTGAGCCACAGAGAGGTCGTGGGCGCGGTCGTGGTAACTTTTAGCGTAGAGATGAGAGACTGAAGAATGTTGCTCATGCTTTTGTTGTTCAGCCTGAGGGAGATGAAGAGGCTAAGGTGTATGCACAGCGAGAAGGAAGGAATGAAACGAATTTGATTGCAGGTACCTTTACTTTGCAATCCTTGTCATTACTTTCTTTGATTGATTCCGGTTCTACTCATTTATATATTTTGCCTGAGCATGCACAAGCGCTTGATTTACCTGTTGAGTTGTTAGATGTTGGTATGTGTGTAACCAATTATTTTGGTGAGACGATTGTTACAAGGAAGTTGTATAGAAGATGTCCTTTGTCTATTCAAGGTTATGTGTTTGAAGTTGATCTTATGGAGTTACCTTTCTATGGTTTTGATGTAATTCTTGGTATGGATTAGTTGATTGAGAATAGGTCTATGGTTGATTTTGAGACTAAGCGAGTTTCATTGAAACTTGCCGATGACTACGAGGTGGTAATCGTAGGCGAGGATGTGAAGTTCTTGTCTAATACGGTTTCGGCTCTTGTAGCGAGTCAGTTGATGCGTTTTGGAAGTGAAGCTTTTCTAGCCTATGTGATGAATCTGAGTACAAAGGAGGTGCGAGTACAAGACATATGTACGATATATGAGTTTCCTAGTGTATTTCCGGAAGAGTTGCCTGATTTGCCACCAAATAGAGAGGTTGAGCTTGACATTGAATTATATGAAAATACGACTCTAGTGTCAATTTCTCCTTATCGAATGGCTCCGAAAGAGTTGAAGGAGTTGAAGACGCAACTTCAGGAGTTTCTTGATCGAGGTTTCATAAGATTGCTTTTCGTACGAGGTACGAGCATTATGAGTTTTGGGGATGTCGTTTGGTTTAACTAATGCCTCTGCTGCGTTTATGGACATGATGAATCGTGTATTTCATGAGTTTTTGGATAGATTTGTGGTTGTGTTTATCGATAACATTCTTGTGTACTCTCATACCGAAGAGGTTTAATATAACAATATATTTTTTAATTCAGTTTGTTTCATTTACAACATTAAAATTTATACCTTACTTTGTTCAAAAAATTAACACATCATTCTATTAAATTAATTAATAGTTAACAGTACCTTTATGTTTTTTCTATGCCCCTCTTTCTTCAAATAGACCGACACTTCATCGAAATGTATTTTATTTGATGACATTATATTTAATAATAAACTAAATTTAAATTCTACTATATATATGTTTAACTTATTTTTATGATTTTTATCGGTGGTATGTTTTTTTATGAGATAAGAGAAGTAAATAAAGGATAATTATTTCATGCACAAACACTTGTGGAAACTTTGTTTGCATAAGCGCTTCTGGAAACTTTGTTTACACAAATACTTTAGTTTTAGGGTTTAGAGACTTTATTTAGGGTTTATGTTTAGGGGTTTGAGTGTAGTAGTTTTGAATGTAAGGGTTGTTGAAAAAAATATTGGGTTTAGGGTTAAAATTTAGGGTTTATAGGTTAAAGCATAAATCCCTAATCATATTACCCTAACCCAAAACCCTAAATTCTAGCTAGAAACCTTAAATTTCAAATCCCTACACTAAAACCTCTAAATTATAAACTGAAACCTTAAACCCTAAAATTAGAGCACTTGTAAAAACAAATTTTTTTACTACATGTATATGGGATAACAATCTATAAATAAATTGTTTATAGTATGAGATCGAAACTAAATAGCAACCGTCAGTCGAAGATTTAATATCAATAAAGTAGTAGAAAATAAATAACGAACTAAACATACTTTCAATGAGACATGTACCATTAAACTTGATTTGCTACTTTACCAAGTTAACTTGGAATTTAATATTGGTAAAGTAAATGAAAACATCATTTCAAATTCAAAAACATTTGAGCATTTCAAACAATAACTAATAATGGACTTTGGTAGCGATCAAGTTTATTATCAATTATTTGTTTGGTTGGGGGGGGGGGGGGTATTCATATAGTTTAAATACTTTCAAATTATCAAAATTCTTGTCAAATTATTAAATTTAAAGACCTAGTTTCTTATTGTTATATTAAAAAATTCAAATTCAATATTTAATGCCGATGTCATTTTTAATAAAAAATTGAGTATTATTTCTTTGGCATAATTACGGTATTCAATTTATTGATAGACTAATTTTGATCGAGTATCACATAGGTTTATTATAGGATTGGTGTCTCAATTTAGTTTTTTCCATTTACAATATTAGAATTCAAACTTTAATCTTATTTAAGAAATTTAATATTTTATCTTGTTAAACTAACTGATAGTTATAAAAATTGAGTACTATTAAAAAAGCTTAAAAAGAGGGAGATTAGTGCGCCTAATCTTGGTTTTCAAATGGCTCGACAAGGTGGGATTAGATAAGCTGTCTACTTCACAATGCAAGTGGGATTGAAGAATAGATTTTCAAAGTTTGGTTAAAGGATTCAAAGCAAAACACTCCTCGTGGTTTCCTTTTTTTCGGTAGGCCTCGTACTAACAAGTGAACATTTCTCCAATGTTCCATCTAATTTGAATCTTAAAATAATTATTGCTAAAGGGGTTATTTTGCCTTCGAGTTTGACCCAAATTAATAATGTTGTCTCTCGCGCGAAAATACGTTCAATTAAGTCCTCCAATTCGCACATTGCAGCAAATTAGTCTCTTGACCAACGTTGACAGTTAAAGTGATGATGTAGCAGTTAACGATGCTGACGTGACAGTCAACGGTAATGACATGACAGTCAATTGTGCTGACGTGGCGGTCCACGATACTGAAGTGGTAGTGCATCTGTGATGATGATGTGGCAGAGGGGCTGAATTGATTTTCTAAATCGAATTCGAAGGCATAATTGAATTTTTGTCGAGTTCAAGGGCATAATTCTCTTAATTGAAAGTTTGATAATTTACTTAATCTTTAGTTTAAAAATATTTAAATAATATTTAAATACTCAAAAAATATTAAAAAAACAAAATACTATAATGAATTTAAAAATTAAGTAAAAAAATATAAAATTAAAAATATGAAAATTTATAAATATAAAAACTCAAAATTTTAAAATATTTATAAGCCATCGAAAAAGTCTTCGACTGTTTTTGGCTATGTTAAGCCAACTAATATTCTTTGAGCATATTTTCACTGGAATCATCCTTGTATTAAAGTAGAAAAAACAAAAACTTCCCTTCATTTTTCTACATCAAATATCAATGAACGTCAATTTAATCTAGAAAAGTGAAAGGAAATTTGAGTTTTATTGTTACTTTAATAAAAGGTTGATTCCACTGAAAAATTGTTTAACAAATGGTCATACTCAGACTGACGAAGTCAAAGACTTTTTCGATGAAAGTGTTCAATTTTTAATACTATATAAACATTTGTTAATTTTTATATTTATATTTTATCATTTTTAATCTCTAATACATTTTAATTTTTTACATTACTTTTTACTTTCAATAATTTTTAAATATTTTATTTATTTTTATTAAGTTTATGATTTTTTTAAAGTCGAAGAATATTTTGATTTTTCGTGAGTGTTCTCACTTTACTTATTTTAAAATTATTAGGAACTCAAAAGATATTTACATCAATTTGTTAATCAATTTTTCATATATTCTATTTCTAAAAGTAAACTTGAAAAACCAAATAATTTATCTAATTTTATTCAAAAACTAAATAAATCGATTAAATTAACTTAAAATTTAAACAAATTATTTATACATTTTTAAAATTTTAATAACTTCTTAAACTCATATATTTTGGATTAAGTATTAAATAAGTTATCAAACTTTTAATTAAAATGAATTATGCCCTTGAACTCTGCAAAAAATTTAATTATGCCATCGAATTCGTTTAAAAAACCAATTCAGCCCCTCTGCCACATCAACATCACATATGCGTTGCCATGTCAGCATCGTGGACCACCACATCAGCAAAGTTGACTTTCACATCATCACCGTTGACTGCCACATTAGCACTGTTAACTGCCACATCGTCACTTTAATGGTCAACGTCGGTCAAGGGGCTAATTTGCTGCAATGTTCAAATTGGAGGACCTAATTGAACACGTTTTCGCACAAGGGGCAACTATAACACCCGAATTTTTGGCTTAGGAGTCTTTAAGGTTGGCTCGGGATTCGTAGGACCTAGACTAGAGATCCAAGTTAGTTCGGAAGAGGTTCAGGGAAAACATGGTTCGGGATGCGGTAAAATTTTGGGAAAATTAATAAAATCCTCTAAAAATATTTATAAAGGTTTGATGAAGTCAATTTTGGAAAATGACTTTTGGAAGATTTACATTTCAGGTTAGTGACTAATTTGTAAAAATGTAAAAAAAAATTTAAAGGACTGTTTTGAAAGATGGCCAAAACTTAGAATATTTAGGGAGATAATATGTTATTAATTAGCCATTTCCTTTAATTGGCCATTTTAAATGTGTTTTATTAAAAAGATTAAAGAGAAATTTTATTACAAAGGGATTTATTCTTCCAAAATCTATTTTGACATAACTTACATATCTCTCATTTCTCATCAGCCAAACACCTGATTTTCTCTCAAAACTTCCAAAGATTTCCATCTTTCCACTTTACTTTGGTTTAAAAATGATTTCCTTGGAGTTTCTTCCATTTATCTCAACGGAATTTTGAAGGATTCTCAAAAAATCTTGTCAATTGAAGGAATAGACAAGGGTTATAGGTAATTTTCATTCAACTCCTCTAATCAAGGTTCTTTAATGAAATTTCTAAGTCTTTTGCTCTCTAATTGTGTTTAATAACAAGGTTTTATAATCTATTTGATGAAAATGGTTAAATCAAGCCATGGATGATGATTTCTTAAGATTTTAGTAATGGTACTATTTTGGTTAATTTGAGATTGATTTTAATCGTGTTTTGGATTTTAAAATAGATTGTTCTGGATTGGATCTTTAGTTGTTTAGGTTGCTAGTGTAACACCCCAATTTTGGGCTTAGAAGTTTTGGGTTGAACCGGACCGGTCGGATTTTCGGTTCGAATATAAAAGGTAGTTTTAAGGAAAGCCTAGTTCGGGATGTATTAAAAATATGGAAAAATATCTAAAAATCCTATTTTAATATATATAAGAGAGTGGTGAAATCAATTTTACAAAATGAGGTTTGGAAATATGACATTTTGAGTTAGTGACTAAAATGTAATTTTTGAAAAGTTCGTGACTGTTTTAAAAGTATTGAAACTTTGAATCTTTAAGGAGCTAATTTACCCAAGGGAGGATTTCTCCAGATTTTTCTTGATTTTTAAGACTCATTTAATGTTTAATTAATAAAAAGAAAAGAGGGAAAAAGATATTTTTAGTTTCACAACTAACTTTTACCAAAATTTTCTCATTTCATTTTCTCTCAAAATTCCCTCAGCCAAACACATTTCCACATCAAGTTTTCCTTTGATTTTCACACCTAAAGTTGAGATTTCAATTCCTAAATGATTCCTAATCATTTCTACAACAAATCCTCATCATTTGCTTAATGAATTTTCAAGGATTTTGGCTCTAAACAAGGAGAAATCCACATTTAGAGGTATGAACGTCCTTCTCCTCTAAATAATCAGTTCTTTACTGAAATTCCGAAGTTCTCAATCCTTAAATTAAGATTTATTAAAGGTTTTAATGTTGTGATCTTGATTTTGGCTTAAAATGCAAGATTTGGATTTAATTTTGAAGAAATTCGTATTGGATGATTGGGCTCTGTTTTGAGATGTATTTTGGATGTATTTTGGATGTATAAATGATGTGTAATTGAGGTTTAATCAATG
Organism: Hibiscus tridactylites; assembly: GCA_958450335.1. Lineage (NCBI taxonomy): Eukaryota > Viridiplantae > Streptophyta > Magnoliopsida > Malvales > Malvaceae > Hibiscus > Hibiscus tridactylites. The sequence continues at coordinate 75,993,032 of OY288270.1, forward strand.
CAATCCCGAATAGGTTGATTTTCCTAAGTTTTTACTTGTGAAAATGGTGGTTTTTTGGGTGATCTTGGTGTTTTGTTAATGCTGGAGGTATAAGGACGAGTTTGGGATCATTTTGGATGTTAATTGATGTCTAGAAATGGTTAGAAGTGATGGATCTTGGCTGGGTTAAGTTTTGGAAGTGTTTGGATGTGATTTCGGTTGTGTTTGGTAGCCGAAATGTTGGGTTTATGAAGAGCAGCGAGTTTAGTTGTGTTGCTGATGTTTTTAATGCATGATGATGCATTAATCCTCTGTTGTTATGTGTTTAAAACAGGGGAGAGTGATCCGTGAGCAATAGAGGTGGCGTTGATGGTTTCGGATGCTTGGAAGGCTTGTTGGCTAGCCTAGTTTTGTGTATCGGTGAGTTAAGTTGGGTTTTCAGCTTTGAAACCAATGTTTGAAGGTTTTTGGGAGCTTAGTTTAAGTATAAACAACTTAGCTAAGCTCAAGAGTAAGTAAATGGAATTTCTCTCTTGGTTTGTGTTATGAATTGGTTTTTAAAGCACTTGTGATTGTTGGATGCAATGCATGTTTTTTGCATGTTTAAATTCTGTTTTGAAAGCATATTTTAGCATGGTTTAATGCTGGTTTTGAAAGTCATGTGTGAAGGATGCTCAAGGTAAGAGATCCTTGGTTTTGTACATTGGAATTGTGGAATTGATGCATAGTGATGCATGTTGATTAATGGCTTTTGTTTAGTGCTTCAAAACAGTGAAGTGATGATGGTAATTGGTGGTTTGGCATTTTGGTTATGCTTGGGAAATACAATGGATTAATGTGGTAAAATGGTTATATTGGCAAGTGATGTAAGTGGTTCTTGGTTACTTTAATCAGATATAGTTAGCCGGCTATAGGATTGGGTGCACCGTGAATTGAGTCGCCTTGGGTGTCGAGGGGGTTGTAATTTTACCGTAAACTCCATCCAAGAATCCTAGCGATTGAGGAAATTGGTGTCACCACGATGTAGGTTGGCTCTCGTGGGTGGGCTTGGTTTAGTGCCACCATGATGGAGGATGGCTCTCGTGGGTGAACCTTGTTAAATGTCACCATGATGGAGGATGGCTCTCATGGGTGGACTTTGTTAAGTGTCACAACGGTGGAGGGTTGCTCCCATGTGTGAGCTTGGTTAAGGTGATTACAATGGTTGTGGTATCTTCCATGTGTAAGCCTTGTGATGTGTCCCGGCTCTCGCTAGTGTATTATACAACTTTCGATGAGTGATGTTGAGGGGTTGTGATTGTACCGTTAAACTCCATCACGGGTGTTGAGGGGGTTGGGATTGTACCGGTAAACTCCACCTTGTGTTGTTCGGTTGTGTGTATGGAGCGTGTGGGACAACGCTTGTAATCCGCGTATCCGATTGTTTCTTGTGTTATGATGGTTTGTGAATTATCACTTGGAAGCCAATATAATGTTCTTGAATGTAATGAAGCATGAGATGCTTGAAATGATGCATGGTTGCATGGGAAGTGTGTGATGTTCTAAGAATGCATGTATAACTTGTTAACTTGTACAAGTGTTTATCTTATATTAAGAATGGTGCATATGTGCATGGGAATCTCTTAGTGCATTGAAGTCTTGTGAAGGCTTGTTTTAAAAGGCATGTAATGCAAATGTTGATTTTGTGGTTCTTGTATTGCATTGGTTTAATGCATGAGATAGATTGAAGGAGTAAGTGGTTTTCAAAGGTTTCTTGCTTTGAGATGATTTTCAAGAATGAGAAAAGTATAATGTGAAGTGGAAGTGTTTTCCAAGGAATTTGTATTTAACTTTGCATATGATGTTCATGCATGGAAAGGTTAAATTGATGGTTTTGCAAGGGTGTGCTTTGAAGTGAGTTACTTAGCTTTTCTAAGCTAAGGGTTGGTTTTCATGTTTGAGCAATGCATGATTTAAAGCATGTTGTTTAAAAAGGGGTTTTCAAACACTGCTTTGGTTTATCGAAATGTGTTTACTTTTTAAAGAGGTTTTATGACTCGCTGCATTGATGGTGTTTTGGTTTTGAGCATTCCTCACTAAGCATTATGTGCTTACGCTCCTTTTTGTCCATCAATGCAGATATTTGAAGTTGGGACAACAAGAAGCAAGGAATTCAAGGAGAGCTCCACTTGAGATGTATGTCTCGGTTAATAGCTATAGATAATAAAGGCAATGGGGGAGAGTCTTTTATGTTGATGTTTAATGAGATTGTGTTTGTTGAACAAGTTCGGTTTATGATTTGAACTATGTGGTTTAACGCTTGCAACGTTTGAATCTTCTTATTCATAAGTCGTTATGTTATGCTTCTTGTTTTAAAAGCATGTTTAAGTGTTGGATGTGCAGAAGGAGTTAGTGCACCTAGGAGTTGTTTTGTATCTAGATTTTAATGCAATTTGGTAGTTATGATGCTTGGCATGTTGTTGCTTTGTTGAGGATTGATTTGGAGCATGTTCGATGGGGTTTAGATGTGTTAAAACATGCCTATCTGCTGTTTCTGGGCAGGGTTTTTCGAAACACCCTTGCCTGTTTCGAAACAGGTGCTTGATTTGGCCTGGGTGTTTCGAAACGGGTAGAGGTGTTTCGAAACACTTTGGCTACTGCCAAGCCCCGTTTCTGAACGGGCTAACCCCATTTCGAAACACTTGACCGTTGGGCACTGATTTGAATGGTTTTGAGGTTTGCAAGCTTTACGTTTTAGTCCTGATTTTTGTATGTGCAATTGCTTGAGTTCGAGATGTCCGTTTGAGGTGAAATTTGGCAGAGAGGCATGAAACATGACTAATTTCATAATGGTAACTTTAAAATTGGTAAGGTCTTCTTAATTTTCAGAATTTAAAAATTGGTCCCTAAATTCGTATTTTGTGCAATTGGGTCCCTTATTGTTTTCCGATTGCTGTTATTTTTGAGTATGCTTATCTCAAGAGTATGCCTAGGTTTAATATGCATCTAGACAAGTTAAAAAAAAGGGTCGTTAATCAAGGTTGACTTTCGGGTTGACTTTGGTTTTCCCCGTGTAATCTTCGTAGTCCGGGTCAACCGTCTAGGCCGGGCTAAGGGGGTTACATTTGGTGGTATCAGAGCTGAGTTGCGAATGCTTGGGGAAATGGTAAATTGTTGTAATAAGTGTTTAATGTTTATTCTGATGTGTGGTTGAAAGTCGGTTGAAATGTTTGTCTGTGAGCGAATTGTTGATGTTTTTAGCATGCTTTTTGATTGTGAATCTTCATTGAGCTAATGTGGATTTGTGCTGATGATATGCTGGTTTTATGAATGATGAAAGTGTAATGGGTATGATATGTTGATGTTATGCTGTTGCGAGTGAATGTTGTTTGATGAGAGCATGATCGAAGTATGTTGATTGATATGCTCGATGTTGTGATATACATGTTTTTATTGACTGTTATGTCATGTAAAAGGGGAGAATTCGGGATACCCATTGCCTTATTATTATAGCTATTGTGTTATGTTGGAGTTGGAGTCTTGAATCCTTGCTTGAAGCTGGCCTGATCGTTTTGTTTGTTTTGTTATGATTGCTTGTTGTTTTTAGCATGATGGAATCGATGAGAGAATGGTAGTTGGGTGAGATGGTTGCTGCTATAGAGCAGGTTGTTAAGGCGTGGAATTCACCTTTTAGTGGAGGTGTTTCGTCTCAGTCTTCAGTGCCTGGAGTTAAGGTATTGAGGTAGGAGGAAGAAGCTGGTTCTGTGATGAAGGGTTCATCACCTATTGTTCAAGAGGTGTTGGGAACATCTCAGGCTGTGGCGAAAGTGAGGCCTGTAGACGTGCCGACTGTGGGACGTGCGAGTTTGTCGAAACAGCGTTTACATGATTTGGGAGCTGTGGAGTATCATGGTTCGACGCCTGAGGCATTCGGGGCCTGGTTGGCCAGTGTAATTCTGATTTTGGATCAGGAAAGGTTGTGACTACGCTTGTAAGCTGGGAAGTGTTGTCTCATTGATGTTGGAGGACGTCTGTGCCTGGTGGACATCTGTGGCGGTGGCATCGCATATCCACGATATAGATTGGGACTTCTTTGTGTCTGCCTTTTATGAAAGGTACCTTGGAGAGAAATTCCCAAGGGTTAAGCAACGTGAGGGTGTGGTTTCAGTTTATGAAGGTGAGAAAAGTTTAAGCAAGAGGGTTGTGGGTACTGACCTTGGGAGCGGTCAGCGTAAGAGGCTATGTGATAGAAGGTTTTGCTTGAATCGAAGTCTGGGTGGTGGTGCAGACATAGGTCAAGTGCGGTATGGTCAAGGAGTGGTAGCTCGGTTGCCGAAGTGTGACCGTTGTGAAAGGTGTCATGTTGGAGGTTGTCGGGGCGTGATAGTTTGTTGGAACTGTGGTTCTAAGGAGCATGTGAAGCAAAATTGTCCTCAAGTGGTGAGATCAGCTTCAGTGGTAGCAAAAGGGTCTCAGAAGGGTCGTGGGCACGGCCGAGACAATGTTCGAAGGTGGCAGGAAGGGCAGAAAGGTGTGAGGAGCTTGGGGAAAGAATCTTGTTGGAATTGTGGGTCTGTTGGGCATTTGAGACGAAATTGTTTGAAGTTGGCTCGGGGTAGCCAAGGTTCTTTACCGCAGGGAGATGGTGATGACCTTAATGTGTTAGCTGATGCTGCAACGGTGCGGCTGGAGAATGATGGTTCTGCGAGGAAGAGAGCTCGTCTGTTGAAGCTCCGGGGCGGTGAGGTGTTTACATGTAACCTTGTTAAGTAACCTTTGCCCTAGTTATCTTAGTTTGGTTTCGGTTTGGTTTTTCCTTGCGTAGTGGGTATGGTCTTATAGCTAGCAAGTTTGGGGTAGTAGTTGGTGTTGTTTTGAAAACAACTTTAGTGTGAAGAGGGCATTAGTGGAGTATTTTGTGGTTAATGGGTTATTGGAATGGTAAGGTTGGACAAGTTAGAAGTGAGATAGGAGGTTGTTCTTAGATGGATCCTGAAGATGTTATTGGTGGGTGTGAACCGACATACATGCACAGTTAAAATCATTTGTTATATGTTATATTATATATGTTGGTACATGCATACATGCGACATGGCATTAGAGGTTTTGCATACATGTACACAGGCATTGATAGGGCATATAGGTGATCATGCATACGAACGTTCAAACTCGCTAATAGTTAATCGGGTCTGTTAGTGTTATGATAGGGTTAGGTTGGATGATGGGTTTTAAAAGTTGTTTTGGTGCTAGGAGAATGTTAGAAGTAATGGAGGATATTAAGTGAGCTGTCAGTAATAGTGAGTGCAATATAACATGTTGGCAGAAGGAAAGTGTTTGGCGCTTAAAGAGTTTAGCGGTATGGTGGTGAGGAGATTACCGGTTGGAGTTAGAATCAGTCAAAGTGGTTGTGAATAGCTAGTAGAAGTGGTAGTTTCTTGATGTTAAGTGATGTTGCAGGATGTGTTTCCAGAGTGCTGAGGTAACTTGGCATTGATATTGTAATAGAAGGGTTGTTTATGTAGGTGATGGTTCGTAACAACCTTCGAAGGATTGAGAAGAGGTTGTGTTGTGGGTTGTAGAAAAGGTTTGCCTAGGGTGAATAGAAGTTTCGTAATCTTAATATGTATGTATAGAATGGGCGGTGTCCTGGTAAGGCTGGTGTTGTAGTCAAAGTTTGAAGTGGAAAGGCAATGTAAGTTCAAGGGCCATTGTTGGTTGGACGGGTTCTTGTGAGAAGTGGTTGGCTAGTCGTGTTTAAGTAAATTCCTTCTGAAGTCAGCTGGTGGTGTGTGGAACGGCTGGCGGAGTCAAGGTTGGGGTTTTGTGACGTGATTTTCAGATGTTAGGTGAGTAGTTCTGGTGAGTCGTTATGGTGATGATAGTGGCGGATGTGAAGGAATGTCGTCATTACGTTGAGAAGTTTGAGTAAGCAGTTGATGCTTAAGAATTTTTGCTTGATGTGGTAACCTTTGGAAGAGGTTGAGCAGTTGTGCGAGGGGTTTTAGAAGCAGTGAAGGTTGTGGGTCACATGGTGGCTGAACCGGATTGGTTGGTGTCACCGTGTGTACGAGTTTTGGGAGTTATAAGTTAAGGTGGTGTATGCTGTAAAAGTTTGGAGGTTCTTCAGGTTGTTGTTGGGGCTATGTGCAGTCCGGAAGTGTGAAAGGTTAAGATGTGGAACATCTGAGTGTTTTTGAATTCGTGAACAGTATGTGGTGGTGTTGGGTTTGGTGGAGTTTTGTGTGGAGAGTGTTCAGTGGTGGTTAAGTCTCCTGTGTTGCCTTGTGGGTTGCTTTGAGAAGTTTGGTTGTGCTCTTTTCGCCGGTTGAAATTTCGAGGACGAAATTTCCTAAGAGGGGGAGAGTTGTAACACCCTAATTTTGGGCTTAGAAGTTTTGGGTTGAACCGGACCGGTCGGATTTTCAGTTCCAATATAAAAGGTGGTTTTAAGGAAAGCCTAGTTCGGGATGCATTAAAAATATGGAAAAATATCTAAAAATCCTCTTTTAATATATATAAGAGAGTGGTGAAATCAATTTTACAAAATGAGGTTTGGAAATATGACATTTTGAGTTAGTGACTAAAATGTAATTTTTGAAAAGTTCGTGACTGTTTTAAAAGGATTGATACTTTGAATCTTTAAGGAGCTAATTTACCCGATGGAGGATTTCTCCAGATTTTTCTTGATTTTTAAGACTCATTTAATGTTTAATTAATAAAAAGAAAAGAGGGAAAAAGATATTTTTAGTTTCATAACTAACTTTTACCAAAATTTTCCCATTTCATTTTCTCTCAAAATTCCCTCAGCCAAACACATTTCCACAGCAACTTTTCCTTTGATTTTCACACCTAAAGTTTAGATTTCAATTCCTAAATGATTCCTAATCATTTCTACATCAAATCCTCATCATTTGCTTAATGAATTTTCAAGGATTTTGGCTCTAAACAAGGAGAAATCCACATTTAGAGGTATGAACGTCCTTCTCCTCTAAATACTCAGTTCTTTACTGAAATTCCGAAGTTCTCAATCCTTAAATTAAGTTTTATTAAAGGTTTTAATGTTGTGATCTTGATTTTGGCTTAAAATACAAGATTTGGATTTAATTTTGAAGAAATTCGTATTGGATGATTGGGCTCTGTTTTGAGATGTCTTTTTGATGTATTTTGGATGTCTAAATGATGTGTAATTGAGGTTTAATCAATGCAATCCCGAATAGGTTGATTTTCCTAAGTTTTTACTTGTGAAAATGATGGTTTTTGGGGTGATCTTGGTGTTTTGTTAATGCTGGAGGTATAAGGACGAGTTTGGGATCATTTTGGATGTTAATTGATGTCTAGAAATGGTTAGAAGTGATGGATCTTGGCTGGGTTAAGTTTTGGAAGTGTTTGGATGTGATTTCGGTTGTGTTTGGTAGCCGAAATGTTGGGTTTATGAAGAGCAGCGAGTTTAGTTGTGTTGCTGGTGTTTTTAATGCATGATGATGCATTAATCCTCTGTTGTTATGTGTTTAAAACAGGGGAGAGTGATCTATGAGCAATAGAGGTGGCGTTGATGGTTTCGGATGCTTGGAAGGCTTGTTGGCTAGCCTAGTTTTGTGTATCGGTGAGTGAAGTTGGGTTTTCAGCTTTGAAACCAATGTTTGAAGGTTTTTGGGAGCTTAGTTTAAGTCTAAACAACTTAGCTAAGCTCAAGAGTAAGTAAATGGAATTTCTCTCTTGGTTTGTGTTATGAATTGGTTTTTAAAGCACTTGTGATTGTTGGATGCAATGCATGTGATTTGCATGTTTAAATTCTGTTTTGAAAGCATATTTTAGCATGGTTTAATGCTGGTTTTGAAAGTCATGTGTGAAGGATGCTCAAGGTAAGAGATCCTTGGTTTTGTACATTAGAATTGTGGAATTGATGCATAGTGTTGCATGTTGATTAATGGCTTTGTTTAATGCTTCAAAACAGTGAAGTGATGATGGTAATTGGTGGTTTGGCATTTTGGTTATGCTTGTAAAATACAATGGATTAATATGGTAAAATGGTTATATTGGCAAGTGATGTAAGTGGTTCTTGGTTACTTTAATCGGATATAGTTAGCCGGCTATATGATTGGGTGCATCGTGATTTGAGTCGCCTTGGGTGTCGAGGGGGTTGTAATTGTACCGTAAACTCCATCCAAGAATCCTAGCGATTGAGGAAATTGGTGTCACCACGATGGAGGTTGGCTCTCGTGGGTGGGCTTGGTTTAGTGCCACCACGATGGAGGATGGCTCTCGTGGGTGGGCTTGGTTTAGTGCCACCACGATGGAGGATGGCTCTCGTGGTTGAACCTTGTTAAATGTCACCATGATGGAGGATGGCTCTCATGGGTGGACTTTGTTAAGTGTCACAACGGTGGAGGGTTGCTCCCGTGTGTGTGCTTGGTTAAGGTGATTACAATGGTTGTGGTATCTTCCATGTGTAAGCCTTGTGATGTGTCCCGGCTCTCGCTAGTGTATTATACAACTTCCGATGAGTGATGTTGAGGGGTTGTGATTGTACCGTTAAACTCCATCACGGGTGTTGAGGGGGTTGTGATTGTACCGGTAAACTCCACCTTGTGTTGTTCGGTTGTGTGTATGGAGCGTGTGGGACAACGCTTGTAATCCGCGTATCCGATTGTGTCTTGTGTTATGATGGTTTGTGAATTATCACTTGGAAGCCAATATAATGTTCTTGAATGTAATGAAGCATGAGATGCTTGAAATGATGCATGGTTGCATGGGAAGTGTGTGATGTTCTAAGAATGCATGTATAACTTGTTAACTTGTACAAGTGTTTATCTTATATTAAGAATGGTGCATATGTGCATGGGAATCTCTTAGTGCATTGAAGTCTTGCGAAGGCTTATTTTAAAAGGCATGTAATGCAAATGTTGATTTTGTGGTTCTTGTATTACATTGGTTTAATGCATGAGATAGATTGAAGGAGTAAGTGGTTTTCAAAGGTTTCTTGCTTTGAGATGATTTTCATGAATGAGAAAAGTATAATGTGAAGTGGAAGTGTTTTCCAAGGAATTTGTATTTAACTTTGCATATGATGTTCATGCATGGAAAGGTTAAATTGATGGTTTTGCAAGGGTGTGCTTTGAAGTGAGTTACTTAGCTTTTCTAAGCTAAGGGTTGGTTTTCATGTTTGAGCAATGCATGATTTAAAGCATGTTGTTTAAAAAGGGGTTTTCAAACACTGCTTTGGTTTATCGAAATGTGTTTACTTTTTAAAGAGGTTTTATGACTCGCTGCATTGATGGTGTTTTGGTTTTGAGCATTCCTCACTAAGCATTATGTGTGTAACCCCCTTGTCCCGGTCTGGCCGGATGACCGGTCCGAGTGAGCTACACGGGGAAAACCGAGTGAAAACTCCCTAAGGAACTCTCCCTCGGTTAGCAACCCTATTATTTTTTTTCATTTTAATATTGTCTAGATGAGAATTACATCCTAAGTGATCATACAGCGGAACGAAATTTACGAAGAAATCAAACGAACCCAAACTAGCACTTAAAAGCCCATTTTTAATGTTAAACTGCAGGCGGTATCGATACCCTTAAGAGGGGTATCGATACCCCTGTGACTAGGTCAACAAGGTTTGGTCAACCTGAGGAGACAGTATCGATACCCCAAATGAGGGTATCGATACCCTCCCCTAAGGTTGACTTCCCACGGTCAAAGCCAAGACAACGGTATCGATACCCTTAAGAGGAGTATCGATACCAGATCGACAGTAGCACCAGTGGCCAAAAAGGTATCGATACTCCCCCTCGAGTATCGATACACGAAGCCTGAAACCACAGGGTAGTATCGATACCAGATCAACGGTATCGATACCCCAGCTACGAAACTGCAGGTTTGAGCTGATTTAGAGCACAAGGAGGCCCCTAAATCCCTCCAACCCTTCAACCAACACACTATCAGCAATCCCTAAGGCAAGCCAACCATAAAGCATGCATATTTAAGCCAAGGGAGTCAATCAAACATGAATTTAAGCAATCATACATAGCATTCAATTTAATGAGCGATATAGGCATTAATAAGCATACACTAAGGCTCAAATGGTCTTAAAAGCACAAGTCAAACTCAAGAGGTTTGCATCCATACATAAGGCAACCTAAACACCCTAAAGCATGCCATCATACACATCAACCATCATCAAGGCATTACATGCATACAATCCATAATCAAACCAAAATCAACATCCAACAAATGAGTCACACATGCTCATACAAAGACACTTGCCACATTGCTAGCTATTACAAAATCGGTAACCATACTTGAGCTACAAACTTGGATGCCCTTCTTGCCTTGCCTCGAGCTAACACCACGCTAATGATCTGCATTGTTGAACATTGAGAGCGTAAGCTATAAGCTTAGTGAGGGTGCTCTAAAACGAAAAACAACAACAATGCAGGGCTCAAGCACGTAATCCTAAACTCCTACATATCAAGCATTGCACATAACCAAGTAGACTTAGCTAGTCTTTCGAGTGGCAAATATGGTCTCTCAATCCTAGCAAGATTAAGCATCATTATATCATCATGCAATACCATATATCAAAACCACATATCACCATCATATATCACATTACTTAAACAAGTATAATTGGCCACTTTAATTACCCCGATTGTGCGGATATAAACCTTGACAACACTTTACCTCGGTGGGATTCCACTCATCACCGGACCTTGCATGTGCGGGATTCCACTCATCGCCACATGCCCTACGGATGGGATTCCACTCATCATCCCATAGAAATATAATAAGCTTCCGGTGGAATGCTACATCACCGTACTCCTCCTTGATGACTTAACGCCATCAAGGCCACGTACGTTTTGACTCAATTTGTGTGCACACTATCCTAATGATCGATCATTTACAACCGGTAATTTTTAGTGCCAATTATTATAACCACAACATGTATCACCAACCACATATCATCAACACATCCATGCTCAACACATATATCCACATCATGATATACATATACATGCACCATCTAATCACAAGCATTTGAGCATAGTCATCAAGCACATAGCATTTAAGGAAATTAGACTAAGTTAGCTACTTGGATTAAAAGGAAGTGGCCTACCAAGCACACTTGCACACACACACACTACTCATGCTCGAACCAACTTTAAAACAAGTTTAGACCACTCACCGCCCTTCCTTAGCAAATCGAACAATCCTCCTACGCACCCGGATTTGGTCCCAAAGCTCCTTCAACGTTTCCCCTTGCTTCTAGCCAAACAAAATACATTCATCACTTCCCAAATCAATGCTAACTCAATTATCAATCCACATCGCAAAACACAACTCAATTTCCACAAATTTCAAATCACATAGTATCCCAAAACCCAAATTTTCGGACTCCCACAACCAAAGGCTGAAATACCCAATTTCAAGCATCCAAAAGACTTCCAAAACATCCCAAATCACCCTCCTAACATAACTAGACCATCAGCCCTTCAATTCCCACACAAATCCTCTCAAAAACCCAATTTTTCAAACCCTAAAATTGGCCCTAAAGACCCCCTACGAAAATTCATCCAAAATTGACCAAATTCATATATGTTGTATACTTTAGCATGATTAACAAAAACCCCAACACAATTTCTTAAGACCAATTGAAAAACCCCATTAAAACCCAATTTTCATCATAAACCCTAATTTTTCAAAACCCACATTTTTGAAATTTAAGACAATAAGCAAGTAGAGGAGGGAGAGGAGGTTAAGAAAATACAATTACCTCTTAAAATGGTGTGGAAATCGGGTGCTAAAATTGATGGAATAGTAATTCCAAGCTTGGGAGGTTTTAGAAATGGTGGGGGTTTTCAAAATGGGAAAAGGAGGAAGAATGGGGGAGGAAGATAACTTTACCATAAAGTGGTCTTCCTTTTTTTTTTTTTTAAAACTTGGGTAAATAGCCCCATAGGTCCTTCCCAACTTAATAAAATTCATTTAGACCATTATTTGAAATTGAATTGCTTTAATTTAGTTTTATTTAACTCGAACTAATACCCGACTAACTCCTAGGCCCGGAACACGGGTGTTACAACTCTCCCCCACTTAAGGAAATTTCGTCCCCGAAATTACCTGACTGAAAGAGATACGGAAACTGCTTTTCCATATCCTCCTTCCTCTCCCAGGTGGCCTCGTCCACACCTCTACGCTGCCATCTCACTTTCACTAACTCAATTGATCTACCCCTCAACACCTTACTGTCTGAAGCTAAGATCTCAACAGGCTCTTCCTCATAAGTTAAATCCGGATTCAATTCAATTTCTTCTACGGGCATAACATGTGATGGATCGGACCTATACTTACGAAGCATGGATACATGGAACACATCGTGTATCTTTTCTAACTCGGATGGCAAACGCAACTGATAAGCAACCAGACCAACTCTCTTCACAATCTCATACGGCCCTATGTACCTCGGACTCAACTTCCCTTTTCGGCCAAATCTCATCACTTTCTTCCACGGAGACACTTTCAAGAACACCTTCTCACCCACTGAGAACTCAACTTCCTTCCTCTTCAAATCGGCATAGGACTTCTGCCTATCCGAAGCAGCCTTCAAGCGATCACAAATCAATTTTACCTTGTCGGTTGTCCCTTTTAGCAAATCCGGCATAGGTAACAGTTTCTGTCCTACCTCGGCCCAACACACTGGAGTTCTACACTTTCGACCATACAAGGCCTCATACGGAGCCATCTGAATGCTCGACTGAAAACTGTTGTTGTAGGCAAACTCTACTAGAGGCAGATGTTTTTCCCAAGTACCCTGAAAGTCAATGATACAACATCGCAACATATCCTCTAAGATCTGAATAACCCTCTCTGACTGACCATCTGACTGAGGATGATAAGAAGTGCTGAAGTTCAAATGGGTACCCAAAGCTGTATGCAGACACTCCCAAAATCTCGAAGTAAACCGTGGATCTCTATCTGACACAATGGACTTCGGCACACCATGTAACCTCACAATCTCACCAATGTACAAATCGGCCAATCTATCTAAGGTGTAAGTAGTGTTGACTGCCAAGAAGTGAGCACACTTCGTAAAACGATCTACTATCACCCAAACTGAGTTCTTCTTCGTAGGAGTCAAAGGCAAACCAGAAACAAAATCCATGGTGATGTTCTCCCATTTCCATTCCGGAATTCTCAACGGCTGTAACAACCCTGAGGGAACCTGATGTTCCGCCTTCACCCTCTGACACACTAAGCACTTACTCACAAAGTCGGCTACATCTCTCTTCAAGCCAACCCAAAAGTACTCATTCTTCAAATCACGGTACATCTTCGTACTTCCAGGATGCATGGCAAATGGACTACTGTGGGCTTCAGTCAAGATCGTACGTCTCAAATCACTGTCTTCAGGCACAACTATTCTGTCCTTGAAACATAAGACCCCATCGGAACTGAAACTGTAGTCTGAAGATCTACCTTCGGCTATATCTTGCACGTGAGGTGCCAAAGATCTATCTAAGAGCTATTTCTCTCGAATCATCTGACCTAGAGTAGGTCTAACTTGAAGCTCGGCTACTAAGCCACCATCTCCGGACAAACTCAATCTAGCAAACATGGCCCTCAAGTCCACGGCTACCTTCCTACTCAATGCATCGGCCACTACATTGGCTTTACCCGGATGGTACTCAATAGTAAGATCATAGTCCTTTAGCAACTCTAACCATCTACGCTGTCTGAGATTCAAATCTCGCTGAGTCATAATGTACTTCAAACTCTTGTGGTCGGTGTATACTGTGCATTTCTCACCATACAAATAGTGCCTCCAAATCTTCAGAGCAAACACAACTGCAGCTAACTCTATGTCATGGGTCGGATAATTGCGTTCATGTGTCTTCAACTGTCTTGAGGCATAAGCCACTACTCTTCGGTCTTGCATCAAAACACATCCTAACCCTACATACGAGGCATCACTATAAATCACATAGTCCTTCCCGGACTCAGGCTGAATCAAGATCGGAGCTTGGGTCAAAGCTTCTTTCAATTTTTCAAAGGCTCTCTGTCTTGCATCTGTCCACTCAAACTGAACACTCTTCTGAAGTAGCTGTGTCAACGGAGCGGCTAATTTAGAGAAACCTTCCACAAATCTTCTATAGTATCCGGCTAAGCCTAGGAAGCTACGTACTTCTGTCACTGACTTCGGTTGCTTCCACTCAACAATGGCTTCAATCTTCTTCGGATCGACTCTAATGCCTTCAGCTGATACTACATGTCCTAAGAAGACTACCTCTCGTATCCAGAACTCACACTTGCTGAGCTTCGCATACAACTGATGATCTAGCAAAGTCTTCAAAACAAGTCTCAAATGTCGGTCATGGTCTTCTTCAGTTCGCGAGTACACCAAAATGTCATCAATAAATACAACCACAAACTGATCTAGATACTGATGAAAAATCCTATTCATCATGTCCATGAAAGCTGCCGGTGCATTAGTCAACCCAAAGGGCATGACTAAGAACTCATAGTGTCCATACCTAGTCCTAAAGGCCGTCTTCGGTACATCAACCTCTCTAACCTTTAGCTGGTAGTAACCTGATCTCAAATCGATCTTCGAAAAGACAGACGCCCCTCTCAACTGATCAAACAAGTCATCAATTCTAGGCAACGGATATTTGTTCTTCACTGTCAACTGATTCAACTGTCTGTAATCTATGCACATTCTCATACTTCCATCTTTCTTCTTCACAAACAACACTGGTGCACCCCAAGGTGAAGAACTAGGCCTAATAAAACCTCTATCTGTCAATTCTTGCAACTGAGTCTTCAACTCTTTCAATTCTTTCGGTGCCATACGATACGGAGCAATCGAAACAGGAGCTGAATCAGAATAAGTCTCAATGCTGAACTCTACCTCTCTGTCCGGTGGTAACCCTGGCAATTCTTCCGGAAACACACTAGGAAAGTCACATACTGTCCGGATGTCCTGAGGTCTAACCTCACTCATGTTAGGGTTCATCACATACGCTAAGTATGCTTCACACCCTAACTCAACTAATTTCTTGGCCTCTAACACTGAAACCACATTGGATAAGAACTTCACATTCTCACCCACAACAACAATCTCATAATCATCTGTGAGCTTCAAAGAAATCCGCTTAGTTTCAAAATCTATCCTAGCTCTATGTTCCGTGAGCCAATCCATACCCAGAATCACATCAAAACCATAGAAGGGAAGTTCCATCATATCCACTGGAAACAAATGCCCTTGAACCATCAACGGACACCTTCGGTACATCTTCCTAACCACTACCGTGTCCCCAAAGGAACTAGTAACACTAACTCCTACCTTTAACAACTCACAAGGCAAATTCAAAGACTGTGCATGCTCACTCAATATGTAGGAATGTGTAGACCCAGAGTCAATCAAAGAAAACAAACCCAAAGACTGTATCGAGAAGTTACCTGCGATCACATCGGTGTCATGCTGCTCCCCGCGCTGAGCGTAAACCCTAGCCTGTCCTCCGCCCTCCGGCTAGACTGCGACTACATGTGCTAAGTTCCTCTGACCATCGTTCCTCGGCTGGAAATTACCTCTACCGCGCCCGCGGCCTCTCTGAAAGTCATTGGCTCTAGCAGGAGCCTAAGCTGGTGCCTGTCCCACCTGATGTGGACAGTCACGCCTAATGTGGTCCCTAGCACCACAACTCCAACACGAATGATAATTTCCCCAACACTCACTGGTGTGGTTCCTCCCGCAGGAAGCACATGTGGGCAACTTCCCACCAGCTCTCTGGCCCTGGTGGCCCCTACCGTGGTTACTGCCACCACGCCTATGATCAAACTGATGCCGGTTGTCCCGATGCCTCTTGGCATCTCCTCTATCAAAGTTGTCGGACCTCTTACCTGAACTAGATCCGCCTGACCGCCTGGTCAAACTCAAACTGTGCTCCAAGTCCTTGGCCCTCGAGACCAAGACATCAAAATCAAAGTAATCAGAAGCTAGAGTATAAGTCTTGATCTCCTCATTCAGCCCATATCGGAAGCGGTTACAACGCTCCACCTCAGTAGGTACAAGTTCAGGTGCATACTGACTCAGTCTGACGAATCGGATCTCATAATCAGTCACGGACATACTCCCCTGAGACAATGCCATAAACTCTCTCTTCCTCTCATCGAGGTATCGCGGACCCAAATACTTCTTCCGGAAAGCTGTCTCAAAGAACTCCCAATTGATCTCGGCCTCATCCATCCCCGAAGCAACGGTGACCCACCAGGTGTAGGCATCACCCTGAAGCAAGGACTCAACACAGCCCAACTTACGATCACCAGTACACCCCATCTGAGCAAGGATACGGACGGTCTTCTCTAACCACATCTCTGACCTCTCCGGAGTAGCACCTCTAAACTCTTCGGCCCCAAGGCCCCGAAGTCTCTCTAATGGCAACCCGGTGCCCTCACCCTGATGATGAGCTGCCTGACCCCCAGCAACTGCAGCCTGGAACGCTCCGGCTATTGCCTGAACCAACGGAGCTAAGTCAATTCCGGCCGGTCCTTGGCCACCCTGGCCTCCTTGTGGTCCCATTCCTTCGGGCCCGGCCTCGCCTCCCACTCCCGGTGGAGGAGGTGGTGGTGGTGGAGGTGGTGGAGGAGCTCCAACTCCAACCACTGGCTCTCCCACTTGAGCCTCAACTCTCACAACTGGCTCAACTCTCGGAGCCTCTGCCCGTGGTTCCGGTCGAACCATCCTAGGCCTCCCACGTGGTCTCATGGTTCAACTAGCAAGGTATAAACTACAACAAGAAACAAATAGGATTACGTTAGCCAAAGCAAGGGTCCAATAGTGCTCAAGTATTCCTCTTTCAAAAATCCTTTTTAAATTAAGTAGTAGTAGCAATGGGCACACACTCACACGAGACACGACCATTCATGCATTCAAAACATCATACGATCAATCAATCATCAAGGATTCATGGCAAATCATGCATCGAACAACACAAGCATTTAACACATTAATCTTACCTCACTTACCTGCCCGAGGTCTCGGTAACCTCAGGCTCTGATACCAACAAATGTAACCCCCTTGTCCCGGTCTTGCCGGATGACCGGTCCGAGTGAGCTACACGGGGAAAACCGAGTGAAAACTCCCTAAGGAACTCTCCCTCGGTTAGCAACCCTATTATTTTTTTTCATTTTAATATTGTCTAGATGAGAATTACATCCTAAGTGATCATACAGCGGAAGGAAATTTACGAAGAAATCAAATGAACCCAAACTAGCACTTAAAAGCCCATTTTTAATGTTAAACTGCAGGCGGTATCGATACCCTTAAGAGGGGTATCGATACCCCTGTGACTAGGTCAACAAGGTTTGGTCAACATGAGGAGACAGTATCGATACCCCAAATGAGGGTATCGATACCCTCCCCTAAGGTTGACTTCCCACGGTCAAAGCCAAGACAACGGTATCGATACCCTTAAGAGGAGTATCGATACCAGATCGACAGTAGCACCAGTGGCCAAAAAGGTATCGATACTCCCCCTCGAGTATCGATACACGAAGCCTGAAACCACAGGGTAGTATCGATACCAGATCAACGGTATCGATACCCCAGCTACGAAACTGCAGGTTTGAGCTGATTTAGAGCACAAGGAGGCCCCTAAATCCCTCCAACCCTTCAACCAACACACTATCAGCAATCCCTAAGGCAAGCCAACCATAAAGCATGCATATTTAAGCCAAGGGAGTCAATCAAACATGAATTTAAGCAATCATACATAGCATTCAATTTAATGAGCGATATAGGCATTAATAAGCATACACTAAGGCTCAAATGGTCTTAAAAGCACAAGTCAAACTCAAGAGGTTTGCATCCATACATAAGGCAACCTAAACACCCTAAAGCATGCCATCATACACATCAACCATCATCAAGGCATTACATGCATACAATCCATAATCAAACCAAAATCAACATCCAACAAATGAGTCACACATGCTCATACAAAGACACTTGCCACATTGCTAGCTATTACAAAATCGGTAACCATACTTGAGCTACAAACTTGGATGCCCTTCTTGCCTTGCCTCGAGCTAACACCACGCTAATGATCTGCATTGTTGAACATTGAGAGCGTAAGCTATAAGCTTAGTGAGGGTGCTCTAAAACGAAAAACAACAACAATGCAGGGCTCAAGCACGTAATCCTAAACTCCTACATATCAAGCATTGCACATAACCAAGTAGACTTAGCTAGTCTTTCGAGTGGCAAATATGGTCTCTCAATCCTAGCAAGATTAAGCATCATTATATCATCATGCAATACCATATATCAAAACCACATATCACCATCATATATCACATTACTTAAACAAGTTTAATTGGCCACTTTAATTACCCCGATTGTGCGGATATAAACCTTGACAACACTTTACCTCGGTGGGATTCCACTCATCACCGGACCTTGCATGTGCGGGATTCCACTCATCGCCACATGCCCTACGGATGGGATTCCACTCATCATCCCGTAGAAATATAATAAGCTTCCGGTGGAATGCTACATCACCGTACTCCTCCTTGATGACTTAACGCCATCAAGGCCACGTACGTTTTGACTCAATTTGTGTGCACACTATCCTAATGATCGATCATTTACAACCGGTAATTTTTAGTGCCAATTATTATAACCACAACATGTATCACCAACCACATATCATCAACACATCCATGCTCAACACATATATCCACATCATGATATACATATACATGCACCATCTAATCACAAGCATTTGAGCATAGTCATCAAGCACATAGCATTTAAGGAAATTAGACTAAGTTAGCTACTTGGATTAAAAGGAAGTGGCCTACCAAGCACACTTGCACACACACACACTACTCATGCTCGAACCAACTTTAAAACAAGTTTAGACCACTCACCGCCCTTCCTTAGCAAATCGAACAATCCTCCTACGCACCCGGATTTGGTCCCAAAGCTCCTTCAACGTTTCCCCTTGCTTCTAGCCAAACAAAATACATTCATCACTTCCCAAATCAATGCTAACTCAATTATCAATCCACATCGCAAAACACAACTCAATTTCCACAAATTTCAAATCACATAGTATCCCAAAACCCAAATTTTCGGACTCCCACAACCAAAGGCTGAAATACCCAATTTCAAGCATCCAAAAGACTTCCAAAACATCCCAAATCACCCTCCTAACATAACTAGACCATCAGCCCTTCAATTCCCACACAAATCCTCTCAAAAACCCAATTTTTCAAACCCTAAAATTGGCCCTAAAGACCCCCTACGAAAATTCATCCAAAATTGACCAAATTCATATATGTTGTATACTTTAGCATGATTAACAAAAACCCCAACACAATTTCTTAAGACCAATTGAAAAACCCCATTAAAACCCAATTTTCATCATAAACCCTAATTTTTCAAAACCCACATTTTTGAAATTTAAGACAATAAGCAAGTAGAGGAGGGAGAGGAGGTTAAGAAAATACAATTACCTCTTAAAATGGTGTGGAAATCGGGTGCTAAAATTGATGGAATAGTAATTCCAAGCTTGGGAGGTTTTAGAAATGGTGGGGGTTTTCAAAATGGGAAAAGGAGGAAGAATGGGGGAGGAAGATAACTTTACCATAAAGTGGTCTTCCTTTTTTTTTTTTTTAAAACTTGGGTAAATAGCCCCATAGGTCCTTCCCAACTTAATAAAATTCATTTAGACCATTATTTGAAATTGAATTGCTTTAATTTAGTTTTATTTAACTCGAACTAATACCCGACTAACTCCTAGGCCCGGAACACGGGTGTTACAATGTGCTTACGCTCCTTTTTGTCCATCAATGCAGATATTTGAAGTTGGGACAGCAAGAAGCAAGGAATTCAAGGAGAGCTCCACTTGAGATGTATGTCTCGGTTAATAGCTATAGATAATAAAGGCAATGGGGGGAGAGTCTTTTATGTTGATGTTTAATGAGATTGTGTTTGTTGAACAAGTTTGGTTTATGATTTGAACTATGTGGTTTAACGCTTGCAACGTTTGAATCTTCTTATTCATAAGTCGTTATGTTATGCTTCTTGTTTTAAAAGCATGTTTAAGTGTTGGATGTGTGGAAGGAGTTGGTGCACCTAGGAGTTGTTTTGTATCTAGATTTTAATGCAATTTGGTAGTTATGATGCTTGCATGTTGTTGCTTTGTTGAGGATTGATTTGGAGCATGTTCGATGGGGTTTAGATGTGTTAAAACAGGCCTATCTGCTGTTTCTGGGCAGGGTGTTTCGAAACACCCTTGTCTGTTTCGAAACAGGTGCTTGATTTGGCCTGGGTGTTTCAAAACGGGTAGAGGTGTTTCAAAACACTTTGGCTACTGCCAAGCCCCGTTTCTGAACGGGCTAACCCCGTTTCGAAACACTTGACCGTTGGGCACTGATTTGAATGGTTTTGAGGTTTGCAAGCTTTACGTTTTAGTCCGGATTTTTGTATGTGCAATTGCTTGAGTTCGAGATGTCCGTTTGAGGTGAAATTTGGCAGAGAGGCATGAAAAATGACTAATTTCATAATGGTAACTTTAAAATTGGTAAGGTCCTCTTAATTTTCAGAATTTACAAATTGGTCCCTAAATTCGTATTTTGTGCAATTGGGTCCCTTATTGTTTTCCGATTGCTGTGATTTTTGAGTATGCTTATCTCAAGAGTATGCCTATGTTTAATGTGCATCTAGACAAGTTTAAAAAGAAAAAAAAGGGTCGTTAATCAAGGTTGACTTTCGGGTTGACTTTGGTTTTCCCCGTGTAATCTTCGTAGTCCGGGTCAACCGTCTAGGCCGGGCTAAGGGGGTTACAGCTAGATTTGGATTTTTCTGGTGATAATGTTGTTTTGGTGTTGTTGGGGATATAAGGATGCAAATAGAATTTTTTTGGATTTTAATTGATGATTAAAATTGGATGGAAGTGTTAAGTTTTGGCTGGGTTGAGTTTGTAGAGTAATCGAAAGTGTTTTCAGTTGTTTTGGATGGGTGTTTTGGTGTTTTTGGGCAGAGCAGCATGGTGGCTTTGGCTGATGGTGATTTTAATGCATTGAGATGCATTAATCCTCTGTTTTTGTGTGGTATAAACAAGGGAGAATGTATCGGAAGCAATTAGTGAAGTTTCAGGGGTTTCAGAAGCTTGATTACGCTTCAGCAAAGCAAACGAGGCGTTGTCAATGAGTGGAATTTGTTTTAAAGCCTTTTAAAGACTTGAAAGAAAGGTTTGGGGGTTTAGATTGAGTTTGAAACACTAATCTAAGCCCGTAAGTAAGTTTTAGAAGTTTCGCTCTTGTTTCTTGGTTTTTATCCCATTGATTTAAATAATCATGATCATGTTTTGAAGATAGAATTAAACCTACTGTTTTATACATGTTTTGAGAAATGATTTGATGACTTATGAGATCCCATGAGATAGAACTATGATTTTGAAGAGATAGAACTTGATGAGAAAATGTTATGCTTTATTTATGCTTTTGAAATGGGATGAGAATGATTTATGTTGATGCGTGATAAAAATAGTAGTTATATGATGTTTAAAATGAATATATTGGCATGAGATGAGATTATTGTTACCAGATATAATTGGTTGAACAATAGGATGAGAAGTGTACTATAATATACAAAATTCGTACGTGCTCTTTGGTTCGGGCAATAGGGGTAGTGCCATCCCGTTCCAAAGTGAGAGTGTGGTGATGAGAGATTCCACCACGATAGGTCTTTATGATGTGAGATTCCATCAAGCTTTGTGGCGATGAGAGATACCGCTATGAGAGTTTGGTGATGTGAGATTCCACTAGGGTAGGACTTGACAATGTGAGATTCTGCCAAGCTACCCGCATATCCGAGTAATGTTGCTAAAATGCAATATATGAGATTCACATGTACCTTGTTTATAAATGATTTAATGAATTGAGTTTTGTATATGAGATTATGCTTTGGGAAATGCTTTCGAGAAACAAGCATGTGTGGTTTTGCTTTGAGATTATGCATTTGGGTTAATGCATGAGGTAGATGGTACATGTGGTTTTTAATGATGTGGTTTTTGTTTTGAAAATGAATTCATGCTTGGGATAGAATGAGCATGATGAGATAGAAATTTCTAAATGAGAAATGGTTTTAAAATGCACTGTAGTAGTTGGTTTGTATTGAGGATCCCTCACTAGGCATTATTGCTTATGCTCTCTATTTCCAACAATGCAGAGAAATAGCATATTTGGGCAACAAGGAAGCAAGAGGGATCCCAAGAAGTGAGACTTAGCTCAAGTATGGTTTTATGTTTACCTATTAGTAATAGATTGGCAATGGGAGGATGCCTTAATATTTTGGGAGAGTGTATTTTGAAACTCCCTATTTTGTGGCAAGTTTGTGATGCCCTTGATGACATGTAAATGGCCTTTACTTGTTGATATTTGCTTTGGTTTATGTTTTGACTTTCGAGTGGTCATTTTGCATAGGTAGCATGTCTATAGATTTCCTTAATGCATATTGCCATGATATGATGTTTAAATTACCTTATATGATTGAGGTTTGATGTTTTGATATGTCGTATGCATTTTGGAAGCATGTTAGAATGATTTTGATTCGATTAAAGCGTGAAAAATCAGCAAAAAGTGTCATTACAGTCCCATATGTTGCGGTACACCTAAGGCTATACCGAAACAGTGTCCCTGAATTGGCCTTAGGGTTTCGAAACAGAGACAAGTGTTTCTATACGGGCTCTTTGAGATGGGTTATTGGTATCCCGTGTTCCGAAACACCATAGAGGTTGTTTTGCTTCGAGCCCGAGCTTCGAAATAGTTGAACCTGTTCCGAAACAGGATGTTTCGATACAAGGCAACCTGTATGGAAACACCAGCGGTTAAGTTGGTTAAAGGAATCTTTTGAAGTTCTGTTCTTTATGTTTTAGTCTCTGAATGTTGTGGATGCAATTAAATGAGCTTGGATGATTGTTTTGAGTTGAGATTTAACAGAGAGGCATGTTATGTGACTTATTAAAGGTTGGTAACTTAAAAATCGAGAAAGTCCATATAATTTGATAAGATTACATAATGGTCTCTAAAATGTGTTTGTATGCAATTTAGTCCCTAAGCGTTGTCTGATCGAGTTGCAAATTCTTCCGCTGCAAAGTTTATCACATATGATAATAATGAGCATCTAGACAAGATAAAATAAAAATATAGGGTCATTTATTGAGGTAAACTTCCCGATTTATTTTAATATTCCCTGTGACCCGTTCGGTTCGGTCTTTCGCCCAGACCGGATCGAGGGGGTTACAACAACATTGCTAATTTGAGTCGAACTCAGGGGTAAAATAACCCCTTTAGCCAATAATTATTTAGAGATATTCATAGTTCGAATCGAATTATAAATCATATATATATATATATATATATATTAATCTAATTGTATTGCTTAAGGACTAAATCAAATGGATACAATTTTATTAAATTAAGTGCATAGTTCAGGATAAAAATCTTCTGCTTCTTTTTTGTACTCCAACACTAAAAAATCAAACCTTAAATTCTAAATTTAAATTTTAAATTCTAAATCATAAACCCTAAACTATACATCCTAAAAATTACAATCATCACCCAATACTTAAAACCCTAACCCGAAACTTAAATTATAATCCTAAAACTTAAGTCTAATTTTTTTAATGATGAGGCGTAAGTAGGGATACCGAGAAAGGACAAATAATTTTTTTATCAAATATGAAAATGTATTAATCGAAGAGAGCGATAAAATTACAAAAGTTCCTTCAACTTTTGAAGGGCAAATTCAAGACTGTGCCCATCTTGAAAGAGTTTACGAGAATTGAAAGCAAGCCATGTAGCAGCTTTGTTACAACATTTTTTGACAAATAAGAAGGTAAGGGAATGAAAAGAGTCTTTGAAGGAGAGGATATCAACTCCAATAATAACGATATTCCAATTTGAGAGAGAACTGCAAATAAGACGAGAAATAATCTCCTTATTGTCAGATTCCACAACAATGTTTGTCCATCCACTACAAGGGCAGTAAAAATACCAAGTCTGCAGGCAAGAACGTCTGCAATTTTCGCAGAGCAAGTAGAAACGATTTTTGAAGTACCACCCACTAAAGCACCTGAACAGTCTCTCAAAACAGCAGCAATACAGGCAGAATTTGATTGACGACAAAAAAATGCACCACGGTTGATTTTTATATCACCAACAGTGGGGCAACCATGATTATTGAGTTGTGAAGATAATTGAGTGAGTGACCGAAGCCTGAGAATTAAAGTTCGAAAATTCATTTGCTCCATGCTCTACATCCAACCAAACATCAATAGGATTTTTACAAGAGCCCTTAAAGACCCAATCATTCCTGGCTTTCCAAACATTCCAACAAATAAAAGCAATAAGAGGGAGAAATGACTTAGAATGGTCGTTAGAGGAAAAAGAGTAAATCTCAAGCCACCATTTGAAGAAACCCGGGAAGCCTTCAATTTTCGAAACATAATTAAAGTTAGAGGCACGCCAAACTGCTTGTGCAAAGGGGCAAAAAGAAGAGAATATGCTCAATAGATTCATTATCATTGTCACATTTTTTAGATGAGGGATTTCCATGTTTGAAGCGAGAAACCAGATTTTCAGAGGAGGCCAAGGCGTTGTTACAAACTCGCCATAGAAAGGCCTGAATCTTGGAAGGAGAGTGAAGTTTCCAAATAGATCTCCATAGGGATTTGTTTGTCAACGAATTATCATTAGAGAAAGGAGAGGAATCATTTAGGGTGGGTTCTGTTAGGTGCCCAAAAGTCCTATATTTTGACCATTTTTACATGGAAATTATCACTCAACCTACACCCATTTGAGCTGCATTATGACCTTTCATGCATAGATTTCATCATTTATGCCTTTGAGCATTATATTCTGTCTATTCTATGAAAAATGTACTATTTAATGCATGTTTGGCACTTTTGCAGATTTACACTACTAGAGCAAAAAGATGTCGCCATAGCATAGAAAGCATGAGAGAAGATGAGGCAGAATTTGTAGACAACAGACCCTGATCAAGCCAAGCCAGATGACAGCTTCTACTGAGGGAAGCTGATGAAGCCTTGCGGATTAGAGCAGACTAATGCCGAGGCAGAAAAAGCCAAGCCGCGACAACATTCCGCCAAAGGGAAAAATAGGCAAAGTGGTAGCCGACTTGTAGAGCATTAAACACTGGATTTTTCTACACACTTTGCGTGGCAGATGGAGCTCGAGAAGAGGAGGAAAACATGGAATGAAGGGTGAAGTTAAACTTTTGGCCAAAAATGTATATTGTAATAAATTAAAGAGATTTACCTCTTTAATAAAATCTAGTCCAAGTCCAACTTAACTTCCTCTCCAAGAAGGATTCATGTCTACACATTCCCCTATATAAAGGGCTTGCCGCCATGGAGAAAGACACGTCGAGAGGAGAAGAGGGGAGATTGCAAAAGAGAGATTGAGCTTAGGATTAGTTTAATTATATTGTAAATTTCTTAGGGTTAGGATTAGTTTCTTTAGTAGTTGTGTGAAAACTCTTTGTACTTAGTTTTTGTTCTTAATACAATAAAAGTTAAAGTTTGCTTATTTTAGCTTTAATTATTTTCGCATTCTACTCGGGAGAAGGTTTGTGAGATTATTCATTTGTTCAATATCGGGAGAGTTGAGCTCACGAAAGGAATAAGTACAGTTTTCGCCCCACATGGTGTTAACTAACTCGGCCTAGGGATAGGTTAGAGTTTCAGCGGCTAAAAGAAGGGTATGAACAATTGGTGTTTGCCCTTTGATTCACGTCGGGAGGTATCATCAGAGTTTAGTCATCAACCAGTGTTTCGTGCTTAGGGATAAGGCAGAACCACCCAAGGACGCTTTGCCAAGCCTTAACTGCATTGGATCACGAGCAAGGGACTGTCGCGACAAGGATTCAGCCATTGCGGTCGCGGTAGAGATTTAGGTCACTGCCACGGCAGTAGTGCGTTGCTGCATTCAAGAACAGAAACGAAATCAAGATGATTCCACACTACAACACACTCTAATCCGACCCATCTTCTCATGTTGATTACTTCTTTATTTTATTTACTGGATTCTCTTAATTTGGTTATTTTTAGATTATCTCAATTCACACTAGGACACACTCTAATCCGGCCCATTGCGAGATCCAGATCCAAAAATCGAACACACTTACCGAAAGCTTAGATGGGAGAATGAAGCCACAATGCAGCAACCTGTGGACCCACCCCGAGGTCGCGGCCGCACCATCAACCAAGTGCCGCCGGCACACAATGTTATTGGGCAGCATCCTGCCGATGGGCAATCACTTGTTGAAGAGCAGCAGATCTCGACAGGAGATGGAGCAAATCTGCAAGCTCCATTTGTACCAGTACGACACCCAACAGTCTGAGATTACCTTGAAGAGGACCTGAACGGACTAAACCCTGGAGTTGTTACCCCAGAAATCGAGTCTGCCCACTTTGAGTTGAAGCCCGTGATGTTTAATATGATCAACGCGATGGGGCAATTTGGCGGCTCTACAATTGAAGATGCCAGATAGCACCTCTAGTCCTTCCTCTAGATTTGTAACTCATTTAAAATTCAGGGAGTACATGAGGATATTCTTAGATTGAAGTTGTTCCCCTATTCACTGAAGGATAGGGAAAAACCTGGCTTAACAGTATCCCAGTAGGATCAATTGGATCCGTGAGTGATCTCTGTCGTGATTACATAGCTCGTTTTAATCCTACAAATTTAACTGACATATTGCGTAACGAGATCACTTCTTTTCGACAAGCTGATGACGAGTCCATGCATGGGGCTTGAGAGCGATACCGAGAGCTATTACACAAATGCCTCTTGCACGGATTCCCAATATGGACGTAGGTGACCATGTTCTACAATGCGGTTAACACGTCAACTAGGATGATGCTTGATGCGTCGGCAAACTTCATACTCTTAGACAAAGAGCCGGAAGAAGCCATGGAAATCTTAAACAGGACGACCAAGAATGATTATCAGTTCCCCACAGCCAGATGGGGAGGAGTCTGTCGTTAAACCACAGTTAATGAAATAGAGCCTGAGGACTCAATTTCATCTTAGATCGCCACCTTGACGAAGCTAGTTCTGAACTTACAGTTGCAAAGCAATCAATAGAAAGTCAAAGTAATAGATTTATTTTGCGAAAACTGTGGGGATAACCATGCTTTTTCTGAATGCCCGCAGAACCCAAAGTCAGCCTGCTATGTTGGAAACTTCAATCGCAACAATAATCAGATGTCCAACAACTACAATCCAACCTAGAAAAAGCACACCCAACTTCTCCTAGAGCAACCCTAACAATGCCCTCAATCCGCAGCATCATAATGCTCCAGCTCTAGGATTCCAACAATCCATGCCGTCGTAGAAGCACATGGAAGCCCAATAGGCAATGCAATCTAGTTCTCTTGAAAACACTCTACATGGTTATATGAATCAAACTAGTGCATGTATGGCTAACACTAACAAGTTCATAAAAATAACAGAAACTTTTATGGACAAGACAGAAATGCGGCTGCAGAATAACGAGGCAACATAGAAATCCTTAGAAACGCAGGTGGGGCAGAACGCTCAAATACTGAACACCAGGCCAGTTGGAGGATTCCCTAGAGACACTGAAGCCGCTAAGTAGGGGTGTTCATTTCCGAATATCGAATCGGATCCGAAAAAATCAGATTTTTGGATTTTCGGATCGACTAAATAGTGATCCGTATCCGATCCAAAAAAAACAGATATCCAACTTTTCGGATATCGGATTTTCGGATTTTTGGATCGGATATCCGATAAATTATTACACAGACAAGTGGAGACTTTGAGCAAATCAACGAACAAGAACCAAATCACATGTTGCCTACTGCCTAGTCTAATTTTTTTTTACTTCATAAATCTATATACATCTACTCTATGTACAATCTAATAAGTGAAAAAGAAAAATGGAATACTAAAATATTTGTCTCTAATGTATGAGTTAGAGGCTCAACCTGCACTGCAATATCTTTAAATATGACTAAAATAAAAGAAAAAATAACAAGCAGTGAAAGATATAAGGCTCATCCAACTTGATAGATATAACACCAATACTATTGTAAATTATAATCTAAAAAATCAGCAAATATTAAAAGTGAAAACATTCATAAAAATCACCAGTGAGAAGAGTAAAACATGGTGCATAACATTAGAAATTGTCCTTAATCCCTAATGTTTAACTTTTAAATACATCAACTAAATTGAAACATTAATACTCAGCTTAAAATGTTTTACTAAAATATAGTGCATAATAAACATACTAAAAAAGTCTCAACAACACAATAGAATAAATACTAAGATTACTTAGCACTCCAAAGTTTCAATGTTCAAACTTTAGAAATCATCTAAAGTAGTAATTGTTTCATCAATTATGATTTCTCGTTGCTCCAAAGTTAGTTCTTTCATGCCTACAAAACAACACATGAAATAAAACAAAATAAGGTTAAAGTATACATTTATGTTTAAATATTAAATAAGCAACAAAAGAAGTGATAAAAACTACACCAACCTTCCTCCAATTCTTCCAAGGCAAGCAAATTTTATTCTACCATAAGAGGTGGTCGAGAAGTGCGTAACCAATCTTGAGTGCAAATAAGTGCTTCCGCCATTTTTGGAGTCAATGAAGTACGAAAAGAATCAAGAACGCGACCCCCATACTAAAAGCCAACTCGGAAGCTACCGTAGAAATTGGTATGGCAAGCACATCTTTCGCCATCTTATGAAGAATATGATATCTTTTTGCTTGATCTTTCCACCATTGTAGAATTTCAAAAGATAAAACATGAGGTTCACAAGCATCTTCTAAATACTTTTCCAACTCACTTTTGTTGACACTAGTTAATGAACAACTCGTATCCCTTTCATATTTTGAAGTCATGAGTTGTTGAAGGTCAATCTTACCCCCAGTTTGAGGTCCACTTTGAGTGAAAGTGGAGGAAGAGATAGAAGTAGATGAAGAAGTAGCTTTTGTCTTTGAACGAGGCATTGAAGAAGCATATAAGTCAAATAAAGATTGCAAAACAACCTTAATCTTAAGGCATAAGAAAATGGCTTTTGTTTCATCATATGAATCCCGCACAATCCAATCAACATAACTCAATTTGTGCCTTGGGTCAAGGATCACGCCCACAAACACTAAAACATTGATATTATCAACGTTCCCATAATATTTGTCGTACTTTGACATCATTTGGGCTGCCATTTTCCTAACACCATCATCTTCAGAACCTATGTTGTTGGAAATCATCAATCTAGTTCCGTAAATCTCATGTGCATAAGTATTGGAAGTCACATAAAGAGAACCACATAACCTCAAAGTTGCATCATAGAAAACACTCAAGAAAGGTAAAAAACTACCCACTCTCTTCCAATCATCTTCTTTAGGACCACCGCCAAACTTTCTAAGTTCTTTGAAACAAGAAGAGTCTTTCATGTATAAACTAGAAAATGACTTTTTAAACTTAATAGCAGACTCACGTATTAAAAAGGTCGAGTTCCATCGTGTCTCAACATCTAAAGTAACAAGGCTTTTACTATCCTCTTTCACTTTTTCTATGCAAGCCTTAAACTTTTGAAGCCTTGCGGGAGAAGACCTAACAAACCTCACAAGAGCTCGAACTTTCATAATTGAAGCATCAAGTTTTTTCAAACCTTCTCTTACAATCAAATTCAAAATGTGAGATGCACATCTCATATGCAGATATTGACCCTCCAATAAACTAGACTCCCAAATATTAAGTTTTCTTCTCAAGTAATCAATTGCTAAATCATTTGAGCTAGCATTGTCTACTGTCACCGTGATAATATTTTTCAAACCCTATTCATTCAAGTATTTTTCAACGGCTCTACCAATAAGTTGTCCGGAATGACCAGCAATTGGACAGAAATTAATTATTCTCTTATGCAAATTCCAATCATCGTCAATAAAATGAGCAGTTAAACACATATAACTTAAATTTTGACCAGATGTCCAAGTGTCTGTGGTTAGACAAATCCTAGACTGCAAGTTCCTAAAAGAAATTTTTAGCTTATTTCTTTGTTCAATGAATAGAGCATAACAATCTCTAGTAGCAGTACTACGAGAAGGAAGCTTAAAGAGCGGGTTTAAGGCCTTGCAAAATTCCTGAAAACCTTCACGCTCGACTGTTGGAAAAATGTGATAAATTGGAAATTTTGAGCCATATTTTCTAGTGGTAAAGGTGGATGTTCGAATGATAAATTTATTAATTTATATTCTACTCCATGAGACCTTTACAACAATATCTCATATGCTCAAAACGGTTGAGAAATGAATGAGAAATTGATGCTCAAAGTGAGATTTTTATGAATTGTGTTAAGGAAAATATGAACCCCTTATCCCACATATGTGGGATAACAAGCTTGGGAATGGTTTAAATACACCAACCCACTTGGAAGTCATAGAATGACTTGAATGAACACTATGCCTCGCGCGCAGGCGCAAGGGGAGTGCAAATCAAAGCTCGTCGAACCCATTCGGGTTGGGGCGCGCTCGCAGGTCGTGGGCGACGCGAATGTCCAGACCAGTCGGGTTCTACTTAGGACCTGCGGATATTTTACCCACTTCGAATTAAATTTTTTCCTTATATACAACATATCTTTTTGAATATTCCGAATTTAATAGAAAATTTTGTGACTTTCATTAAATCGGATATTAAAAGATATTAAATCAATTCATAAGAAATATATCTGTTTAAATAAGGCATTAACTGATTATTTCCGATTTTGCTCGGATACAAAGACAATGGCTTTAATTCAGAATATTTACCTTCCATATTTTTCCTCCTCCACTCCCCTATATAAACCATGCTTCTCCTCAGTTTCAAAGCACTCCGAAAATTGTTTTCTCTCTCGTTTTCTTTTATCCCGGTGATAGGCTAAGACAAGGCTCTAGTTCGAGATCTCTTCAGTTCGTGCTTCTGTCGAAGATCTTCCTGTTGTTGTATCCTGGGAGACGAACGACCAACCAAACTCAAGCACCGCAGAGTGGTCGAAATTTTTCTTAAGGAAACTGCTCTTCGCAGGCCTCAACTTGAATCTGGTTTTATAATTCTTCTCTTCTTACTTATTTGATTAAAATTGTTTCTTTTATTTTGTTTATTATTATTGTCTTGGATTGATTACTTTGTAACAATCTTAAGACAAAACTTCTTCTACCTTTCTTCTAATCCGAGACGATATAATCGTGATAGAGATAGCAAATAAATTGGTTTCAGGATTTATCCTGCCGTTTTAACGGATTTGCTAAAATCTCAAAGTTGGACAAATCTGGTTACAAAAATTGTCAGTAATAAACGAGAAATTAATTTTATGTTTATTGGAATTTATTTTAATTCATCTTTGTTTCTTTTGAATAGAAACAATGATTATTGGAGATTCTGTCGATTCTACTGCTAAGGTCCATGTACCTGCACAGATTTCGAAACAACCGATACTGAATCTGAATGCAACGGCAGTGGCAATGAGCCACAGTGAGAAGCCGTCGAAATTTTGCGGACAAAATTTTAAGACATGGCAACAGAAGATGTTGTTTTATCTGACCATGCTGAATCTGGTAAAGTATTTAAAAGAAGATCCCCAGTTGTCGCCGTAGGGGATGGAGAAGAAGAGGTGGATGATCTCACTGCCTTCAGTATCACAGAGTCTTGGAACAATACCGACTTTCTATGTCGAAACTACATCCTCAAAAGACTACAAGACTCGTTGTATCCAGTATATGATGTGTACAAAACAACAAAACAGCTGTGGGCAGCAATGGATAATAAGTACAAAGCAGAGGATGTTGAGGCTAAAAAGTTTTTAGTAGCCAAATTTTTAAACTTCACTATGGTTCATTCAAAACCAGTAGTAAGTCAAGTTGAAGAATTCCAACTAATTATTCATGGAATTCTTGCAGAAGGGATGCTTATCAGTGAATCTTTTCAAGTAACTGCCGTCACAGAAAAGATGCCTCCCGGATGGAATGACTTCAAAAATTATTTGAAGCACAAGAGGAAGGAAATGTTAGTGGAAAAACTGATTACCAGACTTCGAATTGAAGAGGACAATAGAGGTAATGCTAGGAAACTTTCTTTCAAAGAGGCTAAGGAAAATGTTGTCGAAGTCAAGAAGGGTAAGCAACCTCAACATCACCAAGCCAAGGCAAATCTGAGGCCTAATGGCAGAGTCTCCAAAAAGGAGAAATTCAAAGGGTCGTGCTTCAACTGTGGCAAGGTGAGGCACATGTCCTTCGAATGCAGACATCCGAAAAGAGCTAGAGCCAAGAAGGCCAATGTTGTGGAGGATGAAGATCTATGCGCGGTGATTTCTGAAGTCAACCTAGTTGACTCTAACCCGAGGGAATGGTGGCTTGACACTGGAGCCACACGCCATATATGTTGTGACGAGAACTCCTTCTCAAAGCTGATGCCTTGCGACAATGGGGAGAAGCTCTACATGGGAAATGCTGCAACTTCCAAGATCAAAGTGAAGGGAACAGTGGTCTTGAAGATGACTTCTGGAAAAGAACTCAAGCTGCAGAAAGTATTGTACGTGCCTGACGTACACAAAAACCTTGTTTCTGGAACACTTTTAAGTGTTCACGGTTTTAAAATGGTTTTTGAGTCCCAAAAGTTAATTCTGTCAAAAGGGGGGATGTTTGTGGGTAGGGGATATGTATTGAATGTAATGTGGAAACTCAATGCTATCTCTATAAAATCCAAAATAATGAATAAGAATGCAGCTTCTTCTTCTGTTTACATGCTCAAATCATTTAATTTATGGCATGGTAGACTTGGACATGTTAATTATGATACCTTACGTAGGTTAATTAACTTGGAACACATCCCTTCATTTCACATTAATTATAACCATAAATGTGAAACGTGTGTAGAAGCAAAATTAACAAGGTCTTCATTTCAAACAATTGAAAGAAGTACGGAACCACTTGATCTAATACATAGCGATGTATGTGATTTGAAATTTGTTCAAACTAAAGGAGGAAATAAATATTTTATTACCTTCATCGATGATAGCACAAAGTATTGCTATGTATATTTGCTTAAAAGCAAAGACGAAGTTATAGAGAAATTTATACTCTATAAGCAAGAAGTCGAAAACCAACTTAATAAAAAGATTAAGGTGGTAAGAAGTGATCGTGATGGTGAATATGTTAACCCATTTGGTGAATATTGTTCACAACATGGAATTATTCATGAAGTAACACCACCATATTCTCCCCAATCTAATGGAGTAGCCGAACGCAAAAATCGGACTCCAAAAGAAATGATGAATGCTTTGTTAGGAAGCTCTGGGTTACCACAGAATATGTGGGGGGAAGCAGTTCTTTCGGCTAATTACCTTTTGAATAAGGTTCCTCGAAAGGAAAAGGATAAGACACCATATGAGTTGTGGAAAGGTCGAAAGCCTTCCTATAAACACTTGAAAATGTGGGGGTGTCTTGCCAAGGTAATGGATCCATTACCAAAACGAATGAAAATAGGTCCAAAAACCGTGGATTGTATTTTTATTGGCTATGCTGAACATAGCAATGCTTATCGATTTCTTGTGTATGAATCAAAAAATCCTGAGATTCACAAGAACACGGTAATGGAATCAAAGAATGCATCATTCTTTGAAAATACATTCCCTTATAAATCTAGGGAACTTGATCAAAGTTCAACATAACAAACTTTGGATGAAATGATTCCAAGTGATCAACAAGAGGCTGAAAATGAAATAGAGCCAAGAAGGAGCAAACGAGCAAGGGTAGAAAAATCCTTTAGATCTGATTTCTTAACCTTTATGTTGGAGGCTGAACCTCTAATGTATAGTGATGCAATATGCTTCTCTGAAGGCACCTTATAGAAAGATGCCATTAAGAGCGAGATTGATTCCATCATGCAAAACCATACATGGGAATTAGTAGACCTTCCTCTTGGAATTAAACCACTAAATTCAAAATGGATTTTTAAAAGAAAAATAAAAGCAGATAGAACAATTGATAAGTACAAGGCAAGGTTGGTAATCAAAGGATACCGACAAAAAGAAGGCCTTGATTACTTTGATACATTTTCCCCCGTATCAAGAATAACATCCATAAGGATGATACTCGCAATAGCTGCTCTGCGAAATCTAGAAGTACATCAAATGGATGTTAAAACAGCTTTCTTAAATGGAGATCTTGATGAAGATATTTACATGGAATAACCTGAGGGTTATGTAGTTTCAGGTCAAGAAAAGAAAGTATGCAGATTGGTTAAGTCCTTGTATGGACTTAAACAAGCACCAAAACAATGGCATGGGAAATTCGATAATGTCATGATGACTAACGGTTTCAAAATAAACGAGTGTGACAAATGTATATATGTAAAAACTATAGACATTGGATATGTCATCCTATGTTTATATGTTGATGACATACTTATTGTTGGAAGCAACAATAAAATGGTAAACCGTACCAAAAACATGTTAAATTCGAAATTTGACATGAAAGATATGGGACTGGCCGATACGATTCTAGGCATCCAAATCAAAAGGTCGCCGGAGGGTCTCATATTAAGTCAGTCACACTATGTGGATAAGATTCTTGAAAATTTTAATAAGGAGGATTCTGGCATAGCCTTAACTCCGTTAGACCCTTGTTCACATCTATCAAAGAATCGTGGGGAAAGTATCCATCAAGTGGAATATGCAAGAGTCATAGGCAGCTTAATGTATCTCATGAGCTGCAATAGACCAGATATCACTTTTACTGTGAGTAGTTTAAGCAGATTCACAAGCAATCCAGGGAAAGATCAATGGAAAGCAATTGTGAGAATAATGAGATATCTAAGATATACTCGGGACTACGGACTGCATTATTCCAGAGACCCCGCTATCTTAGAAGGATACTCTGATGCCAGTTGGATATCTGATATTCAAGATACCAAAGGCACAAGTGGATATGTATTCACTTTGGGGGAGGAGTCGTGTCATGGAAATCCTCAAGACAAACTATTATAACCAGATCCGCAATGGAATCTGAGTTTGTTGCTCTAGACAAATCTAGAGAAGAAGCAGAATGGCTTCGTCAATTCCTTGAGGATATCCTTGAATGGTCGAAACCTGTGCCCACAATAGGTATACACTGTGACAATCAAGAAAAAATTGCTAGGGCGTAGAGTTTCATGTATAACGGTAAGTCAAGGCATATGCGTCGTCGACATAACACCGTCAGACAACTGATCTCAACTGGAGTTATCTCTATTGACTTTGTAAGATCAAAGGATAACATTGCTGATCCACTAACCAAAGGATTGAATCGAGATCAAGTTGAGAAAACATCTAAAGGAATGGGACTAAAGCCCATGAGAAGTAAAGGCACTATGTGAAGGAAAACCCTATCTAGTTGACTGGAGATCCCAAGATCTAGGTTCAAAGGGACAACCTAATTACATAGACCTATGCGATCACTGTGGGGGATTGTTCCCCAAGTCCATTCCTATGATGCAAATAGTGATAAAAAGCGTTATAGGTTAAGCAAAGCTTTTAATGACCATTGTATGCTTCGGTGAGCCGAGCAACATAAGTCACCTATGTAAGAGTGAAGTGGGGCCGCTTCAAAGAGACTATTAGACATAGTTCTTTCAAACTCTTGCAGAACCAGGCAATGTCCACAGCCACATGGACATAACCATGAGAACTAATAATCTTGTCAGAAAGGTAGTTGTGTGAAGTATATCATCGTTTACACAAACAGCTGAACAGTTCAAGGACATCACGTCTACTGATTAGCTAGTAAAGTAAATATACTTTCACAAGGGAAGGTTCAAAGGAGGAAACCTACCTATCCTATGCAACTATCAATCGTAGATCTTATCACCACATCGAGTCAAAATATTTTGATAAAATCATCAATTTCATTCATGTGGGGGATTGTTGGAAAATGTGAGAAATTGGAAACTTTGAGCCATATTTTATAGTGGTAAATGTGGATGTTCGAATGATAAATTTATTAATTTATATTCTACTCCATGAGACCTTTACAGCGGTATCTCATATGCTCAAAACAGTTGAGAAATGAATGAGAAATTGATGCTCAAAGTGAGGTTGTTATGAATTGTGTTAAGGAAAATATGAACCCCTTATCCCACATGGGTAGGATAACAAGCTTGGGAATGGTTTAAATACACCAACCCACTTGGAAGTTATAGAATGACTTGAATGAACACTATGCCTCGCGCGCAAGCGCAGGGGGGTGCAAACCGAAGCTCGTCGAACCCATTCGGGTTGGGGCACGCTCGCACGTCGTGGGCGACGCGAATGTCTGGACCGGTCGGGTTCTACTTAGGACCTGCGGATATTTTACCCACTTCGAATTAAATGTTTTCCTTATATACAACATATCTTTTTGAATATTCCGAATTTAATAGAAAAATTTGTGACTTTCATTAAATCAGATATTAAAAGATATTAAATCAATTCATAAGAAATATATCCGTTTAAATAAGGCATTAACTAATTATTTCCGATTTTGCTCGGATACAAAGTCAATGGCTTTAATTCAGAATATTTACCTTCCATATTTTTCCTCCTCCACTCCCCTATATAAACCATGCTTCTCCTCAGTTTCAAAGCACTCCGAAAATTGTTTTCTCTCTCGTTTTCTTTTATCCCGGTGATAGGCTAAGACAAGGCTCTAGTTCGAGATCTCTTCAGTTCGTGCTTCTGTCGAAGATCTTCCTGTTGTTGTATCCTGGGAGACGAACGACCAACCAAACTCAAGCACCGCGGAGTGGTCGAAATTTTTCTTAAGTAAACTGCTCTTCGTAGGCCTCAACTTGAATATGGTTTTATAATTCTTCTCTTCTTACTTATTTGATTAAAATTATTTCTTTTATTTTGTTTATTATCATCGTCTTGGATTGATTACTTTGTAACACCGACAAACATAAAAGGCAATTCATCCACAATAAGCATTCTAGCAAGCTTTTTCCTGCATAAATCTTGGTCAAATTCCCACACCTTTGGAACATTAACTGTTTCAACAACTCCATCTTCATTTACTAGTGTTTCAGTTTTAAAATCAATTAATTTTTGCATCTTATTCAAATTTGGAGGATACTTTTTACACCTTTTAATGTGATTTGCTAAGGGAGTGGTATCATTTTTAGTTTCACAACCTATAAGTGTTTTGCAATACTTACAGGAAGCAAAAGCGAAATCCTCGGTATCTGAATAATGAGTCCACCATTTAGACTTTTTCTTCCTCTTCCTTGGAGTAGCATCTGTTGGAGATTTCTTCTCCTTTTATCTTCTTTTTTAGTGTTTGACTTTTCTCCTCATCATGAAAATCATTTTCAGACTCATCCATCGTCAAATCAAAATCAGTATTTTCATTTTCATCACAAAACGATGAAACATTCTGCAAGAAAGCAACTCTAATATTAAT
The DNA here is from genome assembly GCA_958450335.1 of Hibiscus tridactylites. Classification (NCBI taxonomy): domain Eukaryota; kingdom Viridiplantae; phylum Streptophyta; class Magnoliopsida; order Malvales; family Malvaceae; genus Hibiscus; species Hibiscus tridactylites. Next base: position 76,030,497 of record OY288270.1, read on the forward strand.
TTCATCATGTAAATAATATATTAACTAGAATTATAGCATATAATTTAAATTGAACTAAACCTAGAAGACACATTTCAGAATAATGTTGGGCACTTTCATGGCAATTGAACGTCAACATACTGAGAGTGATTAGCAGACTTTCAAATCTCAAGTCGTTGAACATAGGAAACAACCAATTGGAAGGGTCAATAAATATAAAAGGTGGGATTGCATTTTTAATTCTCTATTTTATCAATCAAATTAAATTTTGGATCAAATTTGTTTGTTTTCCAATTGTATGGTTTAAAGGTATTTTATATATCCACAGAACTAGAAGCTTTCCACAATTTGGAGGAGTTAGATTCCAGCTACAATAAATTATATGATTTCGTGGCTCCTAAAGGTATCAAATAATAAAAAGGGAAAACTACACCAGTGACCACCGAAGATATTGGGGATACCTATTTGAACCACCGAACTAAAAAAAACATCAATCACACCACCAAACTTATTAAATTAACCTATTTTGACCACCGCCGTTAAAAAATTAACGGAGGGGTGACGGAAGTGTCACGTGGTAGTTAACAGGACTTTTTTAAAATTACATGTTTAGTCCATGTTATTTACTTATTAAATCAATTTGATCCTAATTTTATTTTAATTAAATAAAAATTAATCAACCAATCAAATTATGACACGTGTCATCACCCAATTGGATTAATTTAATTTATTTTGTTTAATATTTAATATATTTTTTCCTCCAATCAGGTGGTGACACGTGTCACCACCTGGTTAAAGGAAATTTAAAGAAGAAAATGAAGATGGCATTATGGTGGTTCGAACTTGGGACAAAGGGGATAAAACCCCCAAGCTTTAACCATTGAACCAAACTGATCTTAGTGCTATAGTTTGCACCTTTTATATACATATCTTATAGTTTAACTCCATTTTCCAGCACTGAAAGCAGCTTGGTTTTTCTTTTCTGTAACTCCATGAAATCAAGGGAATGTTTGATTGAAGAGCTAGCTCCATTATGGTGGTTTTTCTGGAACGAAATATATCTCCTTACAAGTTCGTTAGCTTCTTTAAGTTCCCTATCGACATTGGAAACGGTCCGGTGAGATCGTGGTTATATGACAGATCCCTGAAAAATGAAGCAAAATCTGTAACCATGGAAACTACTGCGTCTAACTAATCATCAAGAATGGAGGCAGACAGTGGATAAAAGAATTTACAATTGTTGTAATTCAGACAAGATCGAAATGTCTCCCGACAGCTCTCCCACCAAGTTCATGTTTGGCAGTGTACTGAAACAGAAAGAAAAAAAAAGATAAAATCTCAAAACTGGTACAACCGAATCAAACAATGCTTTAAAGAGTAGAATGAACCAACAACTTACATTGAGGTAATGCGAGAACCGGTGCACTCGATTCCAACCCAGCCATCACGACAAGGGTCCCCTCGCAGCCAGCCGAGAGGTAAATTTTTCCACTCATCCGCCAGAGATCTTAGAGCAGTAGCTGCAGAAGAATTGGACAATAGTTCATACTTGTTTGATAACATATATGCAAGAACGTGCAATCTCCAAGTGCAAATCATCTTTGCAGTAAGTCAAGAAACATAGATATTATGCATATATATATATATATATATATATGATCAGTTACAGTTTATCCAAAGAAAATCCAAAGAACAACAGCAGCATAAGAAAACAAAGCAAGAAATCATTAGAGGTAAACTTACCATCACCGCTCTCAGTAGTAGCCGCAGTGATATAGATTTGAACTAAACTATAAGATATGTATATAAAAGGTGCAAACTATAACACTAAGAGCAGTTTGGTTCAATGGTTAAAGCTTGGGGTTTTATCCCCTTGGTCCCAAGTTTGAACCACCATAATGCCATCTTTATTTTCTTCTTTAAATTTCCTTTAACCAGGTGGTGACACGTGTCACCACCTGATTGGAGGAAAAAATATATTAAATATTAAACAAAATAAATTAAATTAATCCAATTGGGTGATGACACGTGTCATAATTTGATTGGTTGATTAATTTTTATTTAATTAAAATAAAATTAGGATCAAATTGATTTAATAAGTAAATAACAGGGACTAAACATGTAATTTTAAAAAAGTCATGTTAACTGCCACGTGGCACTTCCGTCACCCTCCGTTAATTTTTTAACGGCGGTGGTCAAAATAGGTTGATTTAATAAGTTTGGTGGTGTGATTGACGTTTTTTTTAGTTCGGTGGTTCAAATAGGTATCCCCAATATCTTCGGTGGTCACTGGTGTAGTTTTCCCTAATAAAAATGATAACCCCATTTCATCTTATTCAGAACATTTGAAATTTTCATTTGTTCACTGTTGCAGAGTTTGGAAATCTCAGAATGCTTAAATCTGTAAATTTAGATGGAGTTTTCAGCAATGGAACTGTTTCATTACTACAAGTGGTTGAAGCTTTCTCATCAGTTCAGACATTTTCTTTAAGTGACAATTACTTGAACAACACTATTTCTAGCAAAGATAAGTGAGGATTTGAATTGACTACTTTTTAATTAAAACAACACCAATATACTTCTCTTATATATTTACCTTTTATTTTGGTTTCCATGCCTATTTTGCAAGTACTTATAATCAGTATGAGTTTCTAAACTTAAAATGGATTACTTTTGAAACAAAAAAAAATTTGACAGCAAAAACAAATTTAAAACAAATGTCAGTCGAGGCATTGAAGGTCCAAAGGAATAAGATTTGAGAGAGGAATGAACTTTAAAACAAATTTGAAAGTGAAACCCATGTTCAATTCAAAGGTTTCTTTAATCGAAGGAAAAAATTGTACAAAAATATAAGGGAGTCATGCATAGCAATCGAGAACAATGAATCAAACAATGGTGGAGCAGAGCATGGGAAAAAAATATGAAAACTGATTTCAATAAGCTGATAAAAATTATATAAACTACTTGAAATTCTTTGTACAGAATTCAATGAATCAAACAAGTTATAAAAGTGGAGTCAAAACGGCATGGGAAAAAATTAAACATGCTTGCTCTGTACAATATAAATGAAACTCATGTTCAGTTCAATTCAACAAAGCTTACCCCAGACCAGAGTGAGGTTTTTGGCTCGTCATTTCGAGAGTTTAGACTTCAGAAAGGGCGTGATGCGATGTGTCAGTTGCTTCGAGAGAGCCAATCGAGGTAGCAAAGGTCCGGATGAATGAGATTTGAGAGAGGCTAGGGTTTGTAACTTGGGAATTTTTCAAACTGAAACGTGAGTGGAGAAGAAGATCTAAGGGTCGGCTTTGGCTTTGGACTCACTGAGTAATAATCCTTTGTGGCCCATTAATTTTTCGAATTTTAAAATATTATCCGAAATAAGGAATTTTGCGATCCGTATCCGATCCGATTATCCGATTTTTTCCTGGATATTCGATCCAAATTATCCGAAAATTAAAAAACGGATCGGGTATCCAATTTTTCGGATCAGATCATCAAATAAACGGATCGGGTTGTTCGGATCGGGTTTTTTTAACAGCCCTACTGCTAAGGAACTTTGTACGAGCAGTGCAAGGCTGTAACCACCAGGAGTGGTATTCAACTACAAGATCCACATGCCAAACATCCAGCAAAGGAGAAACCACAGGAGCCCACTGTCCCTACACGGTCTAAGGACAAGGATGTCGCGACACCATTCAAGACAAATCCTGCTGCCGCAGACCCTATGAAATCACCCACAAAGCCCAGAGACAGCCCACCAACTCCACCATTCCCACAGAGGCTGAAACAACCAAGCAAGAGTACAAATCTAAAAATTTCTTGGATATGCTTAAACATGTACACATTAATATACCTCTGGTGGAGGCTATTATGAAGATTCCAAACTATGCCAAGTTCCTCAAGGACATAATGTCAAAAAGAAAACGAATTGGGGAATTTAAAACGGTGGTTGTAATGGAGGAATGTATGGTCGCATTACACAATCGAGCACCACCCAAACTCAAGGATCCCGGAAGCTTTATCATATCATGCGCGATCGGGAACACATATGACAGAAGAGCGCTATGTGATTTAAGTGCAAGCATTAATATCATGCCCAAGTCCGTTTTTCAAAAGTTGGGGATTGAGACGGCACAACTGACCACAGTAATGCTACAGCTTGCCGACAGATCACATATGCAATCGGAAGGAAAAATCGAAGACATCCTTGTAAAAGTGAATAAGTTTATTTTCCCTACTGATTTTATCATCTTACATCACGATGCAGATGAAAGAGCTTCATTGATACTTGGACGACCATTCCTCGCATTTGGGAGGACTATAATCGACGTGGAGGAAGGAGAACCGACAATGAGGATTAATTACGAGCATGTTACAATTCATGTCCTGAACATTAGAAAACATGCCAACAATACAACAACTTTTCCGGCACTCCAGGCCACTTAGCAACAAGGTAGTAGAAAAGAACCAAATGGCCTCAGAACTGAAGCGATAAACTGCTGCGACAAACATATTGGATCATGCCAGGACACATGCCGCGGCACACAAGGGGAGAACATGAACAAAGGCTGCTACCACATACATGAGCATGTGTTATGAGGGATAAGGAAGTATACACTTTAGGGGATGCATCCAAGTGCACTCCTTTAGTGCACTAACCTTTTCTCTCTTTACTTTATTTTTATTTTAATTTTTAGGTTTAGTTTTTTTGTTATTTTATTTTTTAATAAATTTTTATTTTTAATTATCTATATTTACTTCTCGCATTTTTATTCAGAATAATTTTTCTTTTCTTGTTTTTTAGGATGGAAATCAAGAAAGAAAGAAGGAATGAATAAAACGGCTTAGAGAAGTGACCGTTAGCTACCGCCGCATCTGACGCCCCATGCGCTGCGAGAGCCGCAACGGCTAGTTTTCCAACAGGCATAATCACAACAGGCTGCATCGGCTAGTAACGGCCGTGGCCGCGAATTGCGCTCCAAAGACACAATGCGCCAAGACTCCATAAAAGGGCCACTATTCACCTCTGTTTTCACTTCCTACTTTCTTGAATCTTACAGTTATTCACACTCTATTATGCTCTCAATTCTTTTAATCTCTTCCAATTTCTCTCATCGTTCATATAAAATTCAAATGGCAACAAGAGCAGCATCTTCCAGCATTGTCGCGACACCAGCCTATACTCGCTTCACATCAGCATCAATGGAAGAAAGGTTCAAAACACACTACATATCGCTGTAGGTGTGGGAAGAGAAAAGGTTCCATGCCTCAAGTGAAAAAAATTACGGCATCGAGCACTTCATTTTCAACAAGATCATACACCAACAGTGGCAAGTTTTCTGCCTCCAACCGGCCCAGGCCAATCTAGTGATTGTACGAGAGTTCTATGCTCATAGGCCAAGTGTCGATGCACTGTTCGTGGATGTGAGGGGAAAAGCCATCTGCATCAATGCCGACGCCATCAACAGGTTCTACAGCCTGCACATTGAAAGAGATAAGCATGCTGAGGCTTTGGAGGCCCTAGATGAAGACGATTTCCTGTGCATAAAGGATGAGCTTTGCTTCGCTGGCACGCCAGGGAGACCGATTCACACAGAGGTTCGGTGTAGTGGAAAAATCTCAAGTCGGAAGCCAAACTGTGAAACAAGTTCATCCACCACTGCCTCCTATCGACATCCCACAACATGGCCGTTGATCGGCCCAGGCTTGCTCTTATCCACTCTATTATGCAAAATAGAAAAATTAATGTGGATAATTTAATTGTGCGGGAAATCTATAAATGTGCGGTAAAAGAGAAGGGGACGCTCTATTTTCCATCACTCATCATTGGCTTCTACATAGAGAGTAAAGTCTCATTCGACAGAATTGACGAACTCACAAAAGAGAGACAAGGATGGGACAACGTAACCTGCCAAAAAATAATAGAGATCTTAGACAAGGATGGGACTTCATTCTCAGACAAGGATGGGATGCTGCCCCGACATCCGTCCCGGTGACACCTCAGACACAAGCCCCTGCCGCCGTAGACCTATAGCAAATTTTGAACAAGCTGGAGGCAATGGACCAACACCAGCAGCTATTCATTGCGTATACCAGGGACTTCCACAGTGCAATAACTCAGTGGATCCAAAGGAGTTTCCATGATCTGAAGGTCCAATTCCCCATCTTCCCTGCCGCCGTCTTTTCTGCTGCCGCCGCACCTTAACGTAGAGCCCAAGAGACCTTGACCACCGCTACTGCCAGGCATCACCAGACCCAGCCTGCCGCCGCCTTCGGTACACGTTCTGCTACAGCAAGAAGAGGCAAGCAAAGCCCACCCCACCATCACGCGTCCAGCCACCTCGAGAGTCCAAATGAATCAAGCGAGCAGCTTCTAAGCCAACAAAGAGGCTAGTTTTGGAGTACGATAGTGAAAAGGAGGATGATTCTACCACCTCTAATCCATTTAAATTCCACTTCATTTTTTATTGTTTATCTGTTTATGACCTCATATTTTTGTGATTTAATTTTTTTCTATCTTATATATGAAATGTAAGCATTGAGGGTAATGCTTGGTTCGAGTTTGGGGGTGTAGGTTGAGTGGTCGAGGCAATATCATGCCGCGGCAGTATAGTATAATTGTCATGCTATTTTGTGCCTTTACTTGTCAATTTTTTTTAATTGCATTGCCTTAACTAAATTATGCTTATGCCGCGACAGTAATTTCTATCAATTGCCTTAGTTTAATTTTAATTAAATCTTCTTTCTTGGCAATAGAACTCTCTCGTCTTACCATTGTTTAGGACTGTTTAGAGCCTTTATTTTTAGGATGCTTAAAGGAAGATAACTCGGGATCACAATACGAGATTAGAACTTTAAACGCCTTTGTGACTTGCATGATTTAAGGAATTCTAGTACACTTAGGACATAGACTAGCTTAGAATTAAAATTGGGTAAAAGTTAAAGGTGCCCACCACTGGCTTTAGCTTAAGGAAGCCCTAGAGGTGCCCGAAACCGGCTCTAGGCTAATCACTAGAGGTGCCCAAAATTGGCTCTAGTTGGTTAGGTTGCTTATAAAAATATTAATTACCCAAGTTAAGTATGTTAATGCTTAAGTGTTTACTTATAATCCTTGTAATCATCTTGTTCACAATACATGCATACACTCACAAATCTTATAGTTTGATTCTAGGGAATTCCTAGGGCATCCAAAGACTTAAGGGTCGAAGCGTTCTTTTCCATGGTTTGGAGAGAGAAGAAAAAGTAAGACTAAGGAGAGGTTTATAAAAACTAAGGTTTGGCAATTGATGGTTTGCCTTGCTTGAGGACAAGCAATAGTTCGAGTTTTGGGGTGTGTTAAGTGCCAAAAAGTCCTATATTTTGACCCCTTTTACATGCCAATTATCACTCAACCAACACTCATTTGAGCTGCATTATGGCCTTTCATGCATAGATTTTATCATTTATGCCTTTGAGCCATATATTATGTTTATTCTATGAAAAATGTACTACTTAATTCATGTTTGGCACTTTTGCAAATTTACACTGCTGGAGCAAGAAGATGCAGCCACCGCACAGAAATCAGGAGGGAAGATGAAGTAGAATTTGCAGACAACAGACCCTGATCAAACCAAGCCACATGATAGCATCTACTGAGGGAAGCTGATGAAGCCTTACGGAGCAGAGCAGGCCGATGCCAAGGCAACAAAAGCCAAGCCGCGGTAGCATTCCTCCAAAGGGAAAATGGGCAAAGTGGTAGCCGACTTGTAGAGCTTTAAACGCTGGATTTTTCTACACACTTTGTGTGGCAGGTGGAGCTCGAGAAGAGGGGGAAAACATGGAAGGAAGGGTAAAGTTCGACTCTTGGCCAAAAATGTATATTGTAATAAATTAAAGAGATTTACTTCTTTAATAAAATATAGTCCAAGTCCAACTTAACTTCCTCTCCAAGAAGGATTCGTGTTTACAACTTCCCCTATATAAAGGGCTTGCCACCATGAAGAAAGACACATCGAGAGGAGAAGAGGGGAGATTGCAAAAGAGAGATTGAGCTTAAGATTAGTTTAATTATGTTCTAAATTTCTTAGGGTTATGATTAGTTTGTTTAGTAGTTTTGTGAAAACTCTTTGAACTTAGTTTTTGTTCTTAATGCAATAAAAGTTAAGGTTTGCTTATTTTGACATTAATTATTTTTGCATTCTACTCGAGAGATGGTTTGTGAGATCATCCATTTGTTTAATATCGGGAGAGTTGAGCTCACGAAAGGAATTAGTATGATTTTCACCCCACGTGGTGTTAACTAATTCGGCCTAGGGATAGGTTAGAGTTTCAGCGGCTAAAAGAAGTGTATGAACAGTTGGTGTTTGCCCTTTGATTCACGCCTGGAGGTATCATCAGAGTTCAGTTATCAACCAGCATTTCGTGCTTGGGGATAAGGCGGAACCACCCAAGGACGCTTTGTCGAGCCTTAACTGCATCGGACCACGAGCAATGGATTGCCGCAGCAGGGATTCAACCATTGCAGCTGTGGCAGGGATTTAGGTCACTACCACGACAGTAGTGTTTTGCTGCATTCAAGAACAGAAACGAAGTCAAGAGGATTCCACACTACGACACACTCTAATCCGGCCCATCTTCTTATCTTGATTACTTTTTTAATTTTTTTATCGGATTCTCTTAGTTTGGTTATTTTTAGATTATCTCAATTCACCCAATTAATTTGTGTTTTTACTTTATTTAATTTGCAGTGCGAGAGAGTAAAATCCAAGGCTGAGTACCAATCCCTGTGAAGACGATACTCATATACTTATCCCTATATTACTTGTGTCGTGTATACTTGCACAATTTTGGAGCACTATTTACACGCAACAGGTCCAATATCAAGTGGTAACCTGATTTGACAGTGTATTGGTCATTAAGGTTTGCTTGCCAGATGAAAGTATCTTGACAATTGGAATTTCCAATGGGAATGGCCGAGATAGCCTTAATCTCTTCGATTGAGAATATATATTCCATCTCTTCAAGTTTCCATTCTCTTCAGTTTTGATTGATGAGGTTGCTAGCGAGTGAAGAAACAACGTGAAGAGGTCGGTTGGATTGAATCTTGCAGTCAGGCAGAGAAGGTATCCATCGATCGTCCCAAATACTAATATTCTCACCATTTCCTAAATTCCACAGTGAGCCTCTTTTGATAGTGTCGATTCCATTGTGTATGTTAAGCCATGCCCAGGATGGGTTTGTCCCTTTTCTATCTTCAAGAATATTCCCACTTGGAAAGTACAACCCACGTAGAATTTGGGACCAAAGAGCTAGGGTTTTGGAGAAGACGTCAGGCCTGCTTTGCGATTAGTGCTTTGTTGAAGGCCCGAAAATTCCTAAAGCCCATACCGCCCAAAATGTTTTCTCTTTGTGAGAGAACTCCATCAAATCTAATTAATACCCTTTCTTGACTCATCTGAATTCGACTACCAAAACCAGCTAATTGTAGCATCGAGGTCTTTACAAAAAGTGATGGGAAGTAAAAAACTTCGCATGATATACGATGGGATTGCAGTTGCCACCAATTTAATAAGGATCTCTTTTCCTACCTGAGTAAGGAGTTTACTTTTCCAACCTTTAAGTTTAGCCTGAATGCGCTCAATGATGAAAGAAAGTGCTTCTTTTTTACTCTTACCCCACATAGAAGGGAGACCTAAATATTTGCAATCTTTTTCCATTTGTTTGACTTTTAGGAGTTGACAAAGAAACCTTTGAGAAAGAGAGTCAAGGTTGGGTGAGAAGTAAATGGCTAATTTCTCAAAGTTCACTGTTTATCCTGTTACCTTAGAGAAGATATCAATAACTTTCAGAATACTCTGACAATTGCGATCATCTGCTTGAGAGAAAATAAGGCAATCATCTATGAAAAGAAGATGGCTTAACACATGACATCTTCTTCCCAATCTGAAACCCAATAAATAGTGATCTTCTATTTCCCGATGAAGGAGAGATGAGAGGACATTTGCAACAATTAAAAAAAGAAATGATGAAAGCGGGTCACCTTGTCTAAAGCCTCGCTTGGGAGTGAATTCAGAACCTTTTTCTCCATTAATAAAAATGGAGAAAGAAGGTGTAGAGACATATTCCATTATTATTTTTATCCACCACTCACAAAAACTCAGTTTCCTCATAAGGAGTTGTAAGAAGTTCCAATCAACTCTATCAAAGACTTTGACAAGATCAAGTTTAAGGGCCATGAAGCTTCTTTTTTCCTTTTTTTCTTTTTTTAGGGCATAGAAAGCTTCATGAGCACCCAAAATGTTGTCTTGAATAAGTCTTCCTTCTACAAAGGCCGTCTAATCTTGTGATATGATAGAGGAGAGCAACGACTTCAATCTTGAGGCAAGGATCCTTGAAATGATCTTGTAGGAGAAATTGTAGAGACTTATTGGGAGGTACTGACCAATTTCATCTGGAGACGAGACTTTAGGGATGAGAATGATGTTAGTGCGGTTGATTTCTTTCGGTAGCTTTCCTTCAAGAAAAAAGGCTTGAACCATGTTAAAGACATCCTTTTTATAGTTTTTCAAAAAGAATGGTAGAAAAGACCCGAAAAGCCATCGGGACCAGGGTCTTTATGAGCTCCTAGGTGAAAAATAGCTTATGTGATTTCCTGCTCTGATATTTCTCTTGATAACCTCTCGTTGTCTTCTACAGAAATTACTTTTGTGGTCTCTTGTTGAAATAGTAAAAGAATAGAGAAATTGGAGATGATTTATTGATGATTAAGATGATTTACTTCAATGGAGAAGATGTACATATATAGCCATTAGAATGGCCTGCTAACAGCCTAACAGACTTGGTTAGCCAGTTACAACAGTTTGCTGACTCAGCAATTCTAACAACCACCTAACTGCAGCAACCCTAGCTATTACGTTCAACATGCTCCCTGCTTTTTCCTTCTTCAAGTTCTGAAAACGAAACCACTCCCAATCTTCTTCTGAACAAGCTGAAGTACTCTCTGGACAATGCTTTTGTCATTCCATTTGCTACTTGATGCTCGGGTGGAACGAAATTCACCTTTAGTTTATTGTCAGTCACCTTTTCTCTTACAAAGTGCATGTAATACCCCAATTTTGGGCTTAGAAGTTTAGGGTCTGAACCGGACCGGTCTGAGAAACGGTTCGAATATAAAAGGGAGTTTTAAGGAAAGCCTAGTTCGGGATGCTTTAAAAATATAGAAAAATATATAAAAATCCTTATTTAATATATAAAGGTGAATGGTGAAATCAATTTTACAAAATAGGGTTTGGAAATACTACATTTCGGTGTAGTGACCAAATCGTGATTTTTGCAAAGTTTAGTAGTGACTATTTTGTAAAGGATTGAAACTTTGAATCTTTAAGGAGCTAATTTACCAAAAATGTTTACATCACATTTTTTCTTAAATTGGGTGATTTAATTAATGATTTAATTAAATAAAAGAAAGGTAATAAACTACCTTTGACTTTCATAACTACTTTTCTGTAATTTTCTCTCATTCCATTTTCTCTCAAAATCTTATCAACCAAACACTTTTTCTCCAGAAAAATTCACTTTGATTTTCACTTCATTTGATGAGATTTCTATCACTCATTGATTCCTAATCAATCTTTCAACAAATCCACTTGATTTCTACATTGTATTTTCATGGAAACTTGCCCAAATCAAGGAGAAATCATCTTTTAGATGTAAGATTGTTCTTCTCCTCTAAATACTCAGTTCTTTACTGAAATTCCCAAGTTTTCAATCCTTTATTAAATATTTATGAATGGTTTTAATGTTAGAAACAAGATTTTGGCTTAAAACTCAAGATTTTGGAAGGGATCTTGAAGATTTTCGTGGAAATTAATTGAACTCTGTTTTGAGATGGTTTTCTAGTGTATTTTGGATGTTAAATGATGTTAGAAATGAGGTTTTATCAATCCAATCTCGAATAGGTTGTTTTTCCTAAGTTTTTGCTTGTGAAGATGGTGGTTTTTAGGGTGATTTTGGTGTTCTGTTATAGCTGGAGGTATAAGGACGAGTTTAGGGTTGTTTTTTTATGTTAATTGATGTTTAGAAATGTTTAGAAGTGATGGATCTTGGCTGGGTTAAGTTTTGGAAGAGTTTAGAGGTGTTTTTGGTTGTGTTTGGTAGCCGAAATGTTGTGTTTAGGAAGAGCAGCGAGTTTTGGGGTGTTGGCTAAAGATTTCAAAGCATTATGATGCATTAATCCTCTGCTTTTGTGTGTCTAAAACAGGGGAGACATCTTCTGACACTTTTGGAGTTGATCTGGAAGCTTAATTGACGTTTCGGCAAGCAAGCGAAACAAAATTGGTGAGTGCGTATGGTTTTAGAAGTCCTTGAGGGACAAAGAACCAAGGTTTGGGGATTTAGGAAAGGCTTGAAACACCATCCTAAGTCCAGAAGTAAGTATTGGCTAGATTGCTCTCTAGAATGTGGTGATTGCCCCTTAAATGCTTTTACATGCTCATGGTTTTAGATTGATAAATTCCTACTGTTTTTATGCATGAATTATAGCATGAGATGATGCTTGAAAAGATTTCAATAAGTAACATTTTGCATAGTTGAGATTTGAGCTTATATGTTGAAGTGTAGCAAATGTCATGGTTTTGAAAAGAGATGAGAATGTTGGGTTTTAATGCATGAAAAACAGTAGGTGAGATGTTGATTTGACATAATATATTGGCATAGATGTTGAGAAACTTACCGGATATAATTGATCCATCAATAGGATGAGAGTGCACTATAAACTAAAAATTCGTACGTGCTCTTTGGTTAAGCCAAAGGGAGATATTCCGATGATGGGCATTCCATCGGGTAGGACTTGGGAAATACCCAATCTTGGTGGCGATGAGAGATTCCGCCATGTGAGTACGGTGATGAGAGATTCCACCGGAAACTATGTTGCTAGACGAGTGAGTACGGTGATGAGAGATGCCACCGGAAGTGTCTAGGGAGATGTCCGCATATCGGAGTAATATATATATATATATATGTGAAATGCCAATATAAAATATGTTATGGTTTTGATTCACATGTACCTTGACATAATGATTTATGCTATGAGAAATGCATATGTAGTATGTTTATGAAATGCTTTAGAGTACAAGCATGATTTGGCCTTGCCATGGGTTTTGCATTGGTTTTAATGCATGAATTAGAATGAAGGTAGATGTGGTTTCAATGAGTATTGCTTTGAAAGTTTTCCAAGCATGAGGAAGAGATGAGCATGTGGTTTAAGAGCTTTTGATGAAAGTGTTTTCAAATGTGCATTATTGTATTGGTTTTCTTTAGAGCATGCCTCACTAAGCATTTGTGCTTACGCTCTCTCTTTTACCAATAATGCAAATAATTGAGGTGTTTTCGGGCTACAAGGAAGCTAAGTCCATCCAAGGAAATCCAAGCTCACGTATGGTGAAGTTTTTCATACACTTTAGTTTTGATAAATTGGCAATGGGAAACCAAGTTTGTATTTGGGAGATATGTTGAACTCCCTAAGGTTGTGGCATGTTTGTTTTGGGCTTGTTGGATTGTAAATGGTCTTGATTGCTTGTTTTGAGGTGGGATTGCCTTTTTATGTTTTGATATTAGGAAGCATGCCTCTAGACTAATGAGATTTCATGTTTGATGTTATGATTGTGTTCTTGTGTTCCAAATAGGTACCTTATATGTATATTGACTTGTTGGTATGGTTAGAGAGTCATTGGGATGTGTTAATCTAGGTTTTCGTGTGAAAAACCAGTCCTTGCTGCAGTTTCTGGGTAGACCGTATCGAAACACCCTCTAGTGTTTCGAAACGGGGGCTTGTAATGGCCTTCGTGTTTCGAAACGGTGGAGGATGTTTCGAAAAGTTTTGACTACTGGAGTGCCATGTTTCGAAACTGGTCTCGAAACGGGTGGGTGTCTCGATCCAGCGTTTCGATACGGCAGGTAGGTGTTACGAAACGGGTGACCGTTGGGCACAAATTTGAATTGTTCTGATGTTTGCATGTTTTACATTTTAGTCCTAAATGTTGAGTTTGCAATTGCTTGAGCTTGAGATGTCCAATTAAGATGAAATTTGGCAGAGAAGTATGTAACATGACTAATTTCGTATTGGTAATATTAAAATCAATATAAACCATCTAATTTATAGAAATTACAATTTGGTCCCTAAACTTGTATAAAGTGCAATTGATTCCCTATATGTTATCCGATCGCAGTGCCTTTCTCAATCGTATTTTATGAGTACCCACTTAGGGTTAACGTGTATCTAGAAAAGATTAAAAAGAAAAAAAGGGTCGTGAATCAAGGTTGACTTTCGGGTTGACTTTAGTTTTCCCCGTGTAATCTTCGTAGTTTGGGTCAACTGTCTAGGCCGGGCTAAGGGGGTTACATTTGGTGGTATCAAAGCTTGGTTCTCGAATAATTGGGGCTTGATAGGAGCATGGTGTATGTGTAATTGCATGATGTGCCTTTTGGGTGAAAGAATGTTGCATGATTAATGATGTATGATAAAAACTAAGATGTTTTTTGTGATGTTATGTTGTGTTTGGAGTATGATAAGGGATCCCATTGCCATATCAAAACTAATGAAGAGTAATTGTTTTCGAAAATGAGCTTCAGTACTTGGATTACTTACCTTATTGTGCCTAATTATGTTTATTGCATTTTGTCAGTGCATTGTTTTCTTATATAATGGGGCCACGTAGAGAGCTAAGAATCAATACTAGATCGACCGCTTCTAATGAGAATGATGAGAATGCTGAGAATGTTGTGGATCTACCTCATCCCCCTGGTGGTGGACCACCCGATGGTGGTGGTGCTGGAGCTGGCGCTGGGGTTGTTGGACCCGAGGGTGCACTGGGCAAGCTGCTCCTGACATGACCATGTTGATTCAGGCTATTTCTGGAGCTTTCCATGCAGCAGTAGCTGGAGCTCCTGGAGCCGCGCATCAGGATGATGCCAATGTGAGGTTTCCTTTAGAACGTCTTTGCAGTCTAGGAGGGACTGAGTTCAGGGGTTTATCTCCAGAAGGATCTGAGTCTTGGTTGGAGAGCACCAAGCGAATCTTGGGACAGATGAACTGCAACAATGTGCAGAAGCTGGGTTGTGTTGTATCACTGCTGCATGGCGATGCTTATATGTGGTGGACGACCACTATCTCTAGAATGGAGGACAATGAGGTGACTTGGACGTTCTTCTTGAATGCGTTCAAGCGGAAGTATTTGGGTGTACGTTACCAAGACGAGAAGAAAAGAGAGTTTATGTCTCTTATGCAAGGTAGTATGTCCGTAGCTGAGTATGAGATTCAGTTTGTTCGCCTCAGTCAGTATGCACCTGAGCTAATCCCTAATGAACGGGAGAGGTGCGAACAATTCCGATATGGGTTGGTAACGAATGTGAAGACTTTTATGTTTGCGGCTGATTACTCAGATTTCGGTGTCTTGGTCTCTAGAGCCAAGGAAATTGAGTCAAATCTTGGTCTGACTAGTCGAGCGGGTGGATCTAGCTCTGGAAAGCGAGCGGCTGAACACGATTATGGTAGAGATCGCAACAAGAGGCATAAGGATAGGAGGCCACAATATGATGCTAGGCGTGGGGGTGGTAACCCAGGTAGAGGTCAGCAAGGACCTAATGCTGTTTTGAGTACTCCTGAGTGTAACCGTTGTGGTAGACGGCATGGTGGTGAGTGTTGGGGTAATCTTGGAACATGTTTGAATTTTGGGAACCGTGGATATTTGAAGAAAGATTGTCCTCAGCCTTTGAAGGAGAGACAGGCTCCGGTGAGAGCAGTTGAGCCACAGAGAGGCCGTGGGCGCGACCGTGGTAATTTTCAGCACAGAGATGATGGTGGCAGGAATGTAGCACATGTTGTGGCCGTTCAACCTGAGGGTGGTGGTCAGGCTCGAGTGTATGCTCAACGTGAGGGAAGAAATGATACGGATGTGATCGCATGTACTTTTACTTTGCAATCCTTGTCATTACTTTCTTTGATTGATTCTGGATCTACACACTCGTACATATTGCGTGAACATGCTCAAATGCTTGGTTTACCTGTTGAGTCTTTGGATGTTGTTATGTGTGTGACTAGTTCCTTTGGTGAAACGGTTCTGACGCGAAGATTGTATAAGAGATGTCCCTTGAAAGTTCAAAATCATGTCTTTCTTGTTGATCTCATAGAATTGCCATTCTATGGGTTTGATGTAATCCTTGGTATGGATTGGCTTGTTGAACATCGAGCTGTAGTGGATTTTGAAAGCAAGCGAGTTTCGTTGAAACTTGTGGATGATTACGAAGTAGTGGTTGTGGGTGAGAATGTGAAGTTTCTTGCCAATGTGGTGTCTACATTGAAAGCAAGTCGAATGTTGAGGCAAGGTTGTGAGGCTTACCTAGCCTTTGTGATGAATCCTAGTTCTAAGGAATTGCGTGTTCAAGATATAAGAACTGTACGTGAGTTCCCTAGAGTGTTTCCAGAGGAGTTACCTGGATTACCACCTAGTCGAGAAGTGGAGTTTGGAATTGAGCTGTATGAAAACACAACTCCGGTGTCCATTGCTCCCTATCGCATGGCACCTAAGGAGCTAAAGGAGTTGAAGACACAACTTCAGGAGTTGCTTGACCGTGGCTTCATTCGGCCTAGTGTGTCACCATGGGGTGCACCGGTCTTGTTTGTGAAGAAGAAGGATGGCACTATGAGAATGTGCATCAATTATCGTCAGCTGAACAAGTTGACTATCAAGAATAGGTATCCTTTGCCAAGGATTGATGATCTTTTTGATCAGTTTCGAGGAGCAGCTGTGTTTTCCAAGATTGACTTAAGGTCAGGATACTATCAGCTTAAGGTGAAAGATGTGGATGTGCCGAAAACATCCTTTGGAACGAGGTATGGGCATTATGAGTTCCTTGTAATGCCGTTTGGCTTGACCAATGCTCCTGCTGCTTTCATGGACATGATGAATAGAGTGTTCCATGAATACTTGGACAAGTTTGTTGTGGTGTTCATCGACGATATCCTTGTGTACTCTTGTACTGAGGAGGAGCATGAAGGTCACTTGAGGATTGTCTTGCAAGCGCTTCTGGAAAATCAGCTTTATGCTAAGTTGAGCATGTGTGAATTTTGGCTAAAGGAAGTTGTGTTCCTTGGTCATGTGGTTTCGGTGGAGGGGATTCGTGTTGATCCTCAGAAGATTGAGGCGGTGATGAATTGGAAGCCTCCTAAGTCCGTTCATGAAGTCCGTAGTTTCCTTGGGTTGGCAGGATATTACCGAAGGTTCGTGGATGGATTTTCGAAGATTGCTGCTCCTTTGACAAAGTTGTTGCAAAAAGATGTTAAGTATGAGTGGACAGAAGCAAGACAGCAAGCTTTTGAGAAGCTTAAGACGGCTTTGACGCAAGCTCTTATCTTGGTTCAACCTGAATCAGGGAAAGAATTTGTGGTGTACAGTGACGCATCCTACGTTGGTTTGGGGTGTGTGCTAATGCAAGAGGGTAAGGTGGTGGCTTATGCATCGCGACAGTTGAAGGTGCATGAGCGCAATTATCCTACGCATGATATTGAGTTAGATGCGGTGGTTTTCGCTTTGAAGATCTGGAGACATTATCTGTATGGTGAGAAGTGTACTGTGTACACGGATCACAAGAGTTTGAAGTACTTGATGTCTCAGAAAGAGTTGAATCTTAGGCAACGACGTTGGGTGGAGTTGCTTAAAGATTGTGATTTAACGATCGAGTACCATCTGGGAAAAGCTAATGTTGTGGCGGATGCTTTGAGCAGGAAGGTGGCGGTAGAGTTAAGGGCTATGTTTGCTAACTTAAGCATTTCTCGAGATGGAGGTCTTGTGGCTGAGTTGCAAGTGAAACCATCCTTGGTTCAGTCGATAAAGGATAAGCAGTTGTTGGATGATTCTTTGGTGCCACATGTTCAGGATATTGCTGAGGATAGACCGTCGTATTTTTGTTTTAATGATGATGGAGTTTTATGTTTCGGAAGACGGATAGTAGTGCCGGATGATGTGGAGTTGAGGCGTACTATTCTGACCGAAGCTCATAATAGTCCTTTTGCTATGCACCCTGGTAGTACAAAGATGTATCGTGATCTGAAGGATGAGTACTATTGGGTGGGTTTGAAGAAAGATGTTGCGGAATATGTGAGTAAGTGTATGGTTTGTCAGCGGGTTAAAGCTGAGCATTAGTTTCCTTCAGGGTTGGTGCAACCGTTGAGGATTCCTGAATGGAAGTGGGAAAGAATCACCATGGACTTTGTGTCCGGTTTACCTTTGTCGCCATCAAAGAAGAATTCGATGTGGGTGATTGTGGATCGCCTTACAAAGTGTGTTCATTTCTTACTTGTGCATACTACGTATACCTTGGATAAGCTTGCAGAATCATACATTGCTGAGATTGTGCGTTTGCATGGTGTACCTAAATCTATAGTTTCAGATAGAGATCCGATGTTTACATCGAGATTTTAGGAATGTTTGTATCAAGCTTTGGGTACGCGGCTGAATTTTAGTACTTCTTATCATCCACAGCCGGATGGATAGTCTGAGCGTGTTATCCAAGTGCTTGAGGATATGTTGAGGTGCTGCGTGATTGAGTTTCAAGGCTCTTGGGAGAAGCATTTGCCTTTGGTGGAGTTTGCTTATAATAATAGCTATCAGGCAAGTATTCAAATGGCGCCTTATAAAGCCTTGTATGGGAGGAGGTGCAGAACTCCTCTTTGCTGGGATGAAACAGGTCAGAAGTTGGTCTCGATGCCGGCTTTGTTGAAAGGAACCACCGAGAAGGTGAAGCTCATTTGTGAAAGGTTAAAGGCAGCTTCTGATCGACAGAAGTCTTACGCGGATTTGAAGCGTAAGGAGATTGAGTTTGCGATGGGTGACCGTGTGTTCTTGAAGGTTTCGCCTTGGAAGAAGGTGATGAGATTTGGCCGGAAGGTTAAGTTGAGTCGTAGGTATATTGGACCATATGAAGTGATAGAACGTGTGGATCCTGTTGCGTATAAGCTGAGGCTACCACAAGAGTTAGAGAAGATACATGATGTGTTTCATGTCTCCATGCTTCGAAGGTATAGATCGGATCCTTCGCATGTTATGCATGTGGAGGAAGTTGAGTTGAATCCAGATTTGACATACTATGAGGAACCGGTTGAGATTTTGGATTCGGATAGTAAGGTTCTTCGTGGTAAGACCATCGAACTAGTTAAAGTATTGTGGAGTCACCGTGGTGTTAAGGAAGCCACGTGGGAAAGGAAGGAAGACATGAAGAAGCAGTTTCCTTACCTTTTTCCTCTAGGTAAATTTCGAGTACGAAATTTCTTAAGAGGGGGAGAGTTGTAACACCCCAATTTTGGGCTTAGAAGTTTAGGGTATGAATCGGACCGGTCTGAGAAACGGTTCGAATATAAAAGGGAGTTTTAAGGAAAGCCTAGCTCGGGATGCTTTAAAAATATAGAAAAAATATCTAAAAATCCTTATTTAATATATAAAGGTGAATGGTGAAATAAATTTTACAAAATAGGGTTTGGAAATACTACATTTCGGTGTAGTGACCAAATCGCGATTTTTGCAAAGTTTAGTAGTGACTATTTTGTAAAGGATTGAAACTTTGAATCTTTAAGGAGCTAATTTAGCAAAAATGTTTTCATCAGATTTTTCCTTAATTTGGGTGATTTAATTAAATAAAAGAAAGGTGATAAACTATCTTTGACTTTCATAACTACTTTTCTCTAATTTTCTCTCATTCCATTTTCTCTCAAAATCCTATCAACCAAACACTTTTTCTCCAGCAAAATCCACTTTTATTTTCACTTCATTTGATGAGATTTCCATCACTCATTGATTCCTAATCAATCTTTCAACAAATCCACTTGATTTCTACATTGTATTTTCATGGAAACTTGCCCAAATCAAGGAGAAATCATCTTTTAGAGGTAAGATTGTTATTCTCCTCTAAATACTCAGTTCTTTACTGAAATTCCCAAGTTTTCAATCCTTTATTAAATATTTATGAATGGTTTTAATGTTAGAAACAAGATTTTGGCTTAAAACTCAAGATTTTGGAAGGGATCTTGAAGATTTTCGTGGAAATTGATTGAACTCTGTTTTGAGATGGTTTTCTAGTGTATTTTGGATGTTAAATGATGTTAGAAATGAGGTTTTATCAATCCAATCTCGAATAGGTTGTTTTTCCTAAGTTTTTGCTTGTGAAGATGGTGGTTTTTAGGGTGATTTTGGTGTTCTGTTATAGCTGGAGGTATAAGGACGAGTTTAGGGTTGTTTTTGATGTTAATTGATGTTTAGAAATGTTTAGAAGTGATGGATCTTGGCTGGGTTAAGTTTTGGAAGAGTTTGGAGGTGTTTTCGATTGTATTTGGTAGCTGAAATGTTGTGTTTAGGAAGAGCAACGAGTTTTAGGGTGTTGGCTGAAGAGTTCAATGCATGATGATGCATTAATCCTCTGTTTTTATGTGTCTAAAATAGGGGAGACATCTTTGGACACTTTTGGAGTTGATCCGGAAGCTTAATTGGTGTTTGGGAAGCAAGCGAAACGAAATTGGTGAGTGCGTATGGTTTTAGAAATCCTTGAGGGACAAAGAACCAAGGTTTAGGGATTTAGGGATTTAGGAAAGGCTTGAAACACCTTCCTAAGTCCGGAAGTAAGTATTGGCTAGATTGCTCTCTAGAATGTGGTGATTGCCCCTTAAATGCTTTTACATGCTCATGGTTTTAGATTGATAAATTCCTACTGTTTTTATGCATGAATTATAGCATGAGATGATTTCAATAAGTAACATTTTGCATAGTTGAGATTTGAACTTATATGTTGAAGTGTAGCAAATGTTATGGTTTTGAAAAGAGATGAGAATGTTGGGTTTTAATGCATGAAAAACGGTAGGTGAGATGTTGATTTGACATAATATATTGGCATAGATGTTGAGAAACTTACCGGATATAATTGATCCATCAATAGGATGAGAGTGCACTATAAACTAAAAATTCGTACGTGCTCTTTGGTTAAGCCAAAGGGAGATATTCCGATGATGGGCATTCCATCGAGTAGGACTTGGGAAATACCCAATCTTGGTGGCGATGAGAGATTCCGCCATGTGAGTACGGTGATGAGAGATTCCACCGGAAACTATGTTGCTAGACGAGTGAGTACGGTGATGAGAGATGCCACCGGAAGTGTCTAGTGAGATGTCCGCATATCCGAGTAATATATATATGTGAAATGCCAATATAAAATATGTTATGGTTTTGATTCACATGTACCTTGACATAATGATTTATGCTATGAGAAATGCATATGTAGTATGTTTATGAAATGCTTTAGAGTACAAGCATGATTTGGCCTTGCCATGGGTTTTGCATTGGTTTTAATGCATGAGTTAGAATGAAGGTACATGTGGTTTCAATGAGTATTGCTTTGAAAGTTTTCCAAGCATGAGGAAGAGATGAGCATGTGGTTTAAGAGCTTTTGATGAAAGTGTTTTCAAATGTGCATTATTGTATTGGTTTTCTTTAGAGCATGCCTCACTAAGCATTTGTGCTTACGCTCTCTCTTTTACCAATAATGCAAATAATTGAGGTGTTTTCGGGCTACAAGGAAGCTAAGTCCATCCAAGGAAATCCAAGCTCACGTATGGTGAAGTTTTTCATACACTTTAGTTTTGATAAATTGGCAATGGAAAACCAAGTTTATATTTGGGAGATATGTTGAACTCCTTAAGGTTGTGGCATGTTTGTTTTGGGCTTGTTGGATTGTAAATGGTCTTGATTGCTTGTTTTGAGGTGGGATTGCCTTTTTATGTTTTGATATTAGGAAGCATGCCTCTAGACTAATGAGATTTCATGTTTGATGTTATGATTGTGTTCTTGTGTTCCAAATAGGTACCTTATATGTATGTTGACTTGTTGGTATGGTTAGAGAGTCATTGGGATGTGTTAATCTAGGTTTTCGTGTGAAAAACCAGTCCTTGCTGCAGTTTCTGGGCAGACCGTATCGAAACACCCTCTAGTGTTTTGAAACGAGGGCCTGTAATGGCCTTCGTGTTTCGAAACGGTGGAGGATGTTTCGAAACGTTTTGGCTACTGGAGTGCCATGTTTCGAAACTGGTCTCGAAACGGGTGGGTGTCTCGATCCAGCGTTTCGATACGGCAGGTAGGTGTTTCGAAACGGGTGACCGTTGGGCACAAATTTGAATTGTTCTGATGTTTGCATGTTTTACATTTTAGTCCTAAATGTTGTGTTTGCAATTGCTTGAGCTTGAGATGTCCAATTAAGATGAAATTTGGCAAAGAAGTATGTGACATGACTAATTTCCTATTGGTAATCTTAAAATCAATGTAGACCATCTAATTTATAGAAATTACAATTTGGTCCCTAAACTTGTATAAAGTGCAATTGAGTCCCTATATGTTATCCGATCGCAGTGCCTTTCTCAATCGTATTTTATGAGTACTCACTTAGGGTTAACGTGTATCTAGACAAGATTAAAAAGAAAAAAGGGTCGTGAATCAAGGTTAACTTTCGGGTTAGCTTTGGTTTTCCCCGTGTAACCTTCGGAGTTTGGGTCAACCGTCTAGGCCGGGCTAAGGGGGTTACAGTGCACATCCAGCTCAATGTGCTTAGTCTTTGTATGATAAACTGGATTAACACTCATGGATATGGCACCAGAATTGTCACTCCATATCATGGGCATTGCTTGAAGATCAACTTGCATATCCTTCAGCAAAGCACTCAACCAGGTAACATCAGAAGCTGTGTCTGCCAAGCTTCGATACTCAGCTTCTGTTGTTGATCCAGAGACAGCTTTCTGTTTCTTCGAACCCCACATCACAAGATTGCCTCCTAAATATAAACAGCTCCCAGAAATTGATCGTCGATCATCTACACTACCACCCCAGTCAGCATCAGAAAATGCCACCAACTGAAACGAGTCTGATGTAGGTGAGAACGCCAACCCATAATCATGTGTGCCATTTAAGTATCGTAACACCCTCTTGACAGCAACAAGATGTTGTTCACAAGGAGCGTGCATAAACTGTGCTAACTTATTTACACTAAATGCTATGTTTGGGCGAGTGTGACAAGCATATAGTAACGAACCTACCAAGCTTCGATACACTTTTGCATTCTCTAATGGACTACCAGCATCTTTGGAAAGTTTGAGTGATGCCACCATGGGAGTTGGAACTGATGAAGCACCCTCCATGTGTGCCTTGGCTAGAAGCTCCAGTACGTATTTCCTTTGACTCAAGAAAACAACCTCACCTACACGCTTTACTTCGATGCCAAGAAAAAAACCAAGCTGCCCCAAATCTTTTAACGAGAACTTCTCTACCAGTTGCTTGACCACATCCTCGACTTCAACAGTGCTATTGCCTGTGACAATAATGTCATCCACATAGACTAACACATACACAACATGTCCCTGCTCATGTTTGATAAACATTGAAGTGTCAGCTTGAGAACTCCTAAACCCCATACACAGAAAATGATCCTTCAACTTCGAATACCAGTTGTGTGGAGCTTGTCTAAGCCCATACAACACTTTTTGTAGTTTGCACACAAGCATCGATCCATCACCAGCCTCTTTCTCAAACCCTTGTGGCTGATACATGTACACATCCTCTTGCAAATCACCATTAAGAAAAGGCGTTATTAACGTCCACCTATCTCAATGGCCATCCTTTGTGAGCTGTTATGCTAAGAACAACATTAATAGTGGCTGCTTTCACCATTGGGCTGAACGTCTCCTGGAAATCTTGACCAGGGACCTGAGAAAACCCCTTGGCCACCAACCTAGCTTTATGTCTTTGCACTGTGCCATCAGCATTCTTTTTAATCTTGAATAGCCACTTACAATCAACAACAGTCCTTTCTTCAGGTAAGGGCACTAGCGTCCAGGTATTGTTTCTTTCTAATGCTTCAAACTCAGCATGAACAGATGCACTCCACTGGGTCGATTTGAATGCTTCATACACTGAACGGGGTTATGTTTCTTCGATTGCATGTGCAACCATATATAACTTGGGTTTGAAGATTCCACATTTGCTTTGAGTGAGCATGTGATAACCTGAGACAACAGGGACTGAAGGTACATCAGGTGGGACATCAGGAACTGAACCACTGCTCACACCTTCATGCAACCCTTCTTCTAATTCTTGGTGCATATTATCAACTCCACTCTCATGTTCATGCACATCTTCCTCCAACTCGTGATCCACATTATCATATACACCTTCATCACCATGCTGACCAGGTTTATTGGAGGAACCATCACTTATTTCAGGATCCTGAGAGACGATCATTGGCATTTATAGAAGCTGAGACAACTGGTGACACGTGTGGTTGACCAGGAGAGCCAGGTAGTATCGAAGTAGAATTAGAGCTGGAGGATGTCACTAGAGCACATAACTTGGCTGCACCATGTACCACAGTCATCTTGGAGGATTTAACAACACTAGATCCTGTACACCTTTGTGTTTCTTTTTCTGCAAAGGGAAAACATTTTTCATTAAACACAACATGTCTTGAAATGTAAACACGCCCATCTGGTGCCAAGCATTGATATCCTCTATGACTCGGGCTATAGTCTAGGAAGGTACAGGCTTGAGATCGATAGCTCAGCTTATGACTTTGATAAGGCCTAAGGTGTGGAAAGCATTGAGATCCAAACACCTTCATGAATTTGTAATCTGGTACTCTTTTGTGCAACATTTCAAACAGGGATTTTCCTTGCAACACACGAGAGGGCAACCGATTGATAAGAAAAACAACTGTGATCACAGCATACGCCCAGTACTTAAAAGGCAACTTTGCTTGTGCCATCAACACCAACGCCAGCTCAATGATATGCTGGTGCTTTCTTTCCACAACACCATTCTGCTCAGAGGTGTGTGGACAAGAAAGACGATGAATAATGCCCATAGAAGCCATAACTGTAGACATGCTCATATATTCACCTCCCCAGTCAGTTTGCATTTCTTTAATAGTGGTGTTAAACTGAGTTTTAATCATTTGATTGAAAAATTGAAAAGCCTGAATGGCTTGGTCCTTTGTCTTAAGCATGTAGACCCGAAAATGACGAGAGAATGCATCAACGAAAGAGATATAGTATCGAAAACTATTCGAAACCACATGAGAAGGCCCCCACAAATCAAAAAATACAAGTTGAAAGGGTGAATCATAAACTGATGTAGATTCATTGAAACTCAATTTGTGACTCTTGCCTAATCGACAAGGAATACAAGTATTGTCAATAGTGTCATCAACTTGACTAGGTATTACAACTCCTACATGCTTACAAGCCTGGATTAAGGTGGAATGGGCAGGGTGTCCTAGCCTCATATGACATAATCAACATTCCTCAGTCTTCTTAGCTACATCTACTTCGACATGGTGACAACTGTAATCTTCAGTAGTTGCACCAAACTGATAGAGCTTGTTGCACTCCATTCCTCACGGAAGAACCTTCACATTACCTTCCTCCTTGACTAAGCACTCATTTGCATGAAATTCAAGAAAAACAGCATTGTCTCTAGCAATCTTGGAGACAGACAAGAGATTCTTAGTAATAGCATGCACATGTAACAAATATTCAATCAATAGGGAACGCGAATCAGTGAAAAGATGAGCATTCCCAGATTTACTAATGCTTAAACCATGACCAGATCCAACAGTTAACTTACCTGGACTAATGAACTCAGAGTCATCCACCACCTTGGATGCATCAGGTGTCACATGATGCGTGGCACCTGTGTCCATTATCCATTTATCACCAATTGAGGATGAAGCAACCACATGAGCCTGAGCAGTATTACAATCATGGCACATGCAACGTTCAACATTGCTCAAATTAACATCCGCAAATTCATTCTTAGAGGCCAGCACCCCTGGAAACTCTCGATCAAACCGACGCCAACACCGGTCAGCAGAATGCCCAAGTTTGCCACACAGTTGACATTAAAGCCTCGACCATCCTCGACCACGACCACCATGACCAGATCTGCCCCCATTGAAATGATACGCAGGTGGTCTGTGCGTAGAGGCTTCTTTAGAAACGACAGGGCCTTGAGCCATATTCACATTCATTGGCAAATGAAGCAGAGTTTGAAATCCCTTCAACTGTGCCTCAGCATCCATTAGCACAGATTTGACTCAATCCAAAGAAAATTTTTCTTTACTAGAGGTAATGATAGCCATAAAAGGTTGATACTCAAACGGGAGCCCATTCAAGATTGTAGCAATCTGCTCAATTTCAGAGACAATGCTTCCACATGCTGCTAACGAGTCACACACTTCCTTGATCTGCATAAGATACGATCTCATACTCTCATCACCTTTCTTGATGGATCGAAGTTTACAATGTAAACCCATAACACTCGTCGTATACCGATTTGTAAAGAATTTTAGCACGATATTCCACACCTCTTGTGTCGTATCAGCACCCACAAATTGAGGAAGAAGGTATGAGCTAATCATTGAGAGAAGCCAAGACGCGTGGGCATTATCTTGCGCCACAAAGATCTCATAATCATCATTGAGCACCATTTCACCAGCACCATTGCTAACCTTCTCAGCCGGTGGAGTAACCTGCCCAGTCAGCATTCTCTCAAGGCGATAGCTGCGCACTGTGAGCAACACATGTTGCTTCCACAACAAAAAATTCGTTTCATCAAGCATAACATTGATTTTTGTTAGAGAATAAGCGTTAATCCAAGAATAAATAATAAAATAAAATAATATTATTTAAACGAACATACAAAATTAATAACAATACAACAATCTAAAAATCAAACCGATTTGGAACCAAAAGAAACGTGTTGAGGCCTGCACGAACGTAGTTTCCTTAAGACAGATTTTCGGCCGCTCCTATGGTGCTCGAGTTCATTGGTCGTCTGTCTCCCAGGATACAACAACATAAGATCAGCCATAGTTGCACTATTATGGAGATCACGAACCGACCCTTGCCTTCGCCTATCACCGAATACCACTTGTAAAATCCACAGAGTAAAACAATGAAAAATTTCTGTGGTTTTTGTTGGTTATAAACCTAGAAGCTTTACTCCCTATTTATAGGATTGTCATTAGGGTATATGTAGAAATTTTGACCTAATGTAGCATTTAATATTGAGAATCAATTGATTCTCCTATAAAGCAATTTCCAAAATTATTATCTGAATTAAAGGTAACTTCCAATATTTACCCTTTTAATTCCAAGATAAAATTTGGCAAATTTATGCTTTTATTTGAGGAAAATTCATTTTAAATTTGGGTCAAAATATCTGCAAGCCCACGAAGGACCAGACCGGTTCAGACATTTGCATTACCTACGTCGTGCACGTCTGCACATTTACGAACCAACAATTGGTTCCGCATTTTCCTCAACAACATTTGAATCAATTTCTTATTCAAAGCTCCAAAATTATCAAATTTTTCCAACAATCCCCCACATGAATGAAATTGATTTAATCAAAAACATTTTGACTCGATATGGTGATAGATTCTATGATCGATAGCTGCATAGGATAGGTAGGTGTTCACCCTTGAACCTTTCTTTGTGAAAGTATATTTACTTTACTAGCTGACGAGTAGACGTAATGTCCTTGAACTGTTCTGCCGTTTGTGTAAACGATGATATACTTCACACAACTACCCCTCTAAAAAGAGTATTAGTTCTCATGGGTATGTCCATATGGCCATGGACATCGCCTGGTTCTGCAAGAGTTTGAAAGAACTAAGCCCAATAGTCTCATTTAAGCGGCCCCACTTCACTCTCACATAGGTGACTTATGTTGCTTGACTCACAAAAGCACGCAATGGTCATTAAAAGCATTGCTTAGCCTAAACCACTTTGATCATTGTTTACATCATAGGAATGGACTTGGGGATAGGAGCCCCTACAGTGACCGCACAGGTCTATGCAATTAGATTGTCCCTTTGAACCTAGATCTTGGGATCTCCAGTCAACTAGGTAGGGTTTTCCTTCACATAGCACCTTAAATTTACATGGGCTTTAGTCTCATTCCTTTCGTTTTTTTTAACTTGATCTCGACATAACCCTTTGGTTAGCGGATCCGCAATGTTATCCTTTGATTTCAAAAAAAATCAATAGAGATAACTTCATTTAAGACTAGTTGTCTAACGGTATTATGTCGACGACGCATATGTCTCGACTTACCCATTATACACAAAGCTCTGTGCTCTACCAATTGTGGGCATTGGTTTTGGTCGTTCAGGAATATCCTTCAAGAAATTTCTAAAGCCATTCGACTTCTTTTCTAGACTTGTCTAGAACTACAACTCAAATTCTATTATGGATTTGATTATAACCATTTTCTTAAGGATTTTTATGACACAGTTCCTCCTCCCAAAGTGAAGACATATCCACTTGTGCCTTTGATATCTTGAATATCATATATCCAATCGCATCAGAGTATCCTTCTAAATAGTAGGATCTCTGGAATAGTGCAATTCATAATCTCGAGTATATCTAAGATATCACAATACCCTCACAATTGCTTTCCAATGATTTTCACTTGAATTGCTTGTGACTCTACTTGAACTACTCACAGTAGAAACAATATTTGGTCTATTGAATCTACTTGGTCAACACTTTGGTCTTTGGTCTTGGACAAAAGTTGGCATGTATTTATTGGAGTTCTGGCTATGCCAGAAACATCCTTGCCAAACTTCTCTTGCCCGCGTAGTGTGACTACGTCAATATGAGACCTTAAAGTGACCGTTTGATTTGGATGCCCAAAATCAAATATGTTAATCTCATATTTTTCATGTCAATCTTGAATTTGACAAGTCTTTGGTACGTTTACCATTTTATTGTTGCTTCCAACAATGAATATGTTATTAACATACAAACATAGAATAATATATCCAATGTTAGTAGTTTGACATATAGACATTTGTCACACTCATTTATCTTGAAGTCATTTGTCATCATGACATTATCGAACTTCTCGTGTCTTTACTTTGGTGCTTGTTTAAGTTTATAAAAGGACTTCACCAATCTACATACTTTTCTCTCTTGACTTGAAACTACATAACCCTCAGGTTGTTTCATGTATATTTCTTCATCAAGATCTCTATTTAGAAAAGCTCTTTTAACATCTATTCGATGTACGTCTAGATTCCGTAAAGCGAAAATTGTAAGTATCATCCTTATGGAGGTTATCCTTGATACATGAGAGTATGTATCGAAATAGTCAAGGCATTCGGTAACCTTTTATTACCAATCTGGCCTTATACTTATCAATTGTTCCATCTGCTTTCATTTTCCGTTTGAAAATCCATTCAAAACTTAGTGGTTTAATTCATGGAGGAAAATCCACTAATTCCTGGTTTTACATGATGGAACCAATTTTACTCTTAATGGCATCCTTCTATAAGATGCCTTCAGATGAATGTATAACATCATTATACGTTTGAGATTCAATCTCTAGCATAAAGTTTAGAAAAATGATCCAAAGAATTTTTCTACTCTTGCTCGTTTACTTCTTTGTGGCTCTATTTCAAGCTCAAACCATTGTTGATCATTTGAGTCATCTTTATCGATAATCTCCGAAGTTCGTTTCATTAAACTTTGACCAACTTCCCTAGCTTTACAAGGGAATGCATTTTCAAAGAAAAGACATCCTTTGCTTCCATTATCGTATACTTGTGAATCTCAGAGTTCTTCGATTCATACACAAGAAATCGATATACATTGATATGTTCTATATAGCCAATGAAAATACAATCCACCATTTTTAGGGATCTATTCTCAGTTGCTTTAGTAATGAGGTCATTACCTTTGCAAGACACCCCACATTTTCAAGTAGTTGTAGGAAGGTTTAATTAACTTCCATAACTTATATGGTGTCTAGTTTCTTTAATTATGGGGAATCTTGTTTAAAAGGTAATTAGCTTATAAAACAACTTCTCCCACATGTTAGGCACATTATAGTACCAATGTTACTCATATAGAGCTTCTCCCCATCTTAAACCTTTAATTAAGTTTGAGATTCAACACCATGCTCATAGAGAACAATTTTCACTATAGCTTCATCTTTACATTATTTTTGTGCTATCATCAGTGAAGGTAATAAACATATTCCTTCAACCAATATGGTGCCATATCAATTGTTATGGCAATAACATTGCCCTCGTTTGGAAGTCTATAGTCCGAATACTTGTTCCCATCTTATGGCAATTGAGGTATTTTTTTCATGAAATTTTGCTTCTTGAACACACCATCTAATTTACGGTTTGAAGTCGTTTTTGACTTCCACTACGTTTGTCGTGATAATATTTGTCTTAGCAATATTTACCTTAGTAACATTTGAAGGTGGTAACAATATTTACCTTATCCTCTCTAATAATAGGAGGATTATCCTTCATATATTTAACCAGGTTTATCACGGTCAATTATGCAACATATTTTGTTGTCATGTATGAAATTCTTTCCAATAAATTTCACTAATTTTTCTATTATGTCACGTAGACACAATCCAAAACCAAGCATTATGAATCTGTTAAACGTCAGAAATTTAGTCAAAGACTAAAACTAGAAACAGAAACATAATTTCTAACTTTTGTTAGACGACGGTGATTTAGTAAACTAAACCCCAAACAAAAGTTCACACAGTATTAATAGAAAGAACAATAATAAACAATGCACCAGGTCGGTAACTTATGAAAGAGAGGTGGTGCACTAGGCACGCTTAAATACCAAGTCTCTCAAAGAATCAATCCTAGACATGCATTTTTAAATTTTCTTTCAATCACCATTTATGGATTCTATTCTTGAAATCATTCCAAGCATGGATAATCAATCGAAATCGCTACCTTTGATTCACAACAATTTGGAATCTTTCATTTATGGTCCAACGACCCTCTCGATTCTTTAGCCATTTTTAAACATTGTGCACTTCATAGCATGCATCAGAATAGGCTTTAAGAATTCAATTTTAATATAGAGAACCAAATTCTTCTATGCTTTGATTCAAGACCTTAGTCGGAATTTAGTGATCAATGTTATTTCCAAAATAAATTCACCAATTTATTTCTAAAATAGAATTATACTTGATTCTTTAAGAAATAATAACTTTAAGTTATTTCTCTTTCCAAAATAAATTCACCAATTTATTTCAAGGTTGAATCATTCTAGATTCTCACGAAATTAAATCAAACGATTTATTTCCCTTAGCAAGTTAGAATCAACACATGATTCTAGTACAGAAATAAACTTAATGATTTATTTCCTTTTACACAAATTGAATCATATTTGATTCTTACGAAAATAAATTCAATGATTTATTTTTCTTAACAAGTTAGAATCAACGCATGATTCTAGCATAGAAATAAATTTAATGATTTATTTCCTTTTACAAAAATTGAATCATACTTGATTCTTACGAAAATAAATTCAATGATTTATTTTTCTTAACAAGTTAGAATCAACGCGTGATTCTAGCATAGAAATAAATTTAATGATTTATTTCCTTTTACAAAAATTGAATCATACTTGATTCATACGAAAATAAATTCAATGATTTAATTTCCCCCGCAACCTTAGAATCATACAAGATTCCTTTGAAAATAAATCCAATGATTTATCTTCTTTTCCAAAATTAGAATCAACACAAGATTCTAATGAAGAAATAAATTTATTAATTTATTATCATCATATCTTCTATTAAACAACATAGATATCAGTCCAACTTGATTCTGTTTAACCAACAGAAACCAAAAGGAATTAATCCTTAGATTTTAATTTCATTGATTCATGTTTGAAAGATCAAGTAAACCTGTTAAAACGGCAGGAATTAATTCCCGAAACGAATTATTTACAAGATCTTTATTTCCAAAACAAATCATGATTTTGCCTGAATATTCTGTTCGCCACTATAAAATTTCTCAAAAAAAGGAACTTATTAGTACGAGAAAAAAAGTTATAGTGTTTCTAAAATCACAAAAATAATTATTATCACATATAATAATTATTATGACATAATATATATATATACATATATATATATATACACATATATATATATTCATGCCATATTTAATATTTCATATTAAAAAGGGCCGAAAGATTATAAAGTAATCACACACTGAATATTACCATAATATATTCCATGTTTGGAACTTTATAGTTGGCAAGTCATAGATTTGTCATCATGATCCATCTCCCATTTGAAGAATATTTTCCTTGTATAAAATATTATAACAACTTTCACAAGGAAACAAGCACATTAAGAAACAACTCACACAAAAAAACAATATCCCTACATAATCATAAAACAATTGAAAATTCCATGTATAACATAAATTAAAAACACATTTATTTACATATGGTTTTAATATTACCATAAAATATCTTGATATATGGTAATTATTTAGACCAATGAGTTGGCGGCGGTTGCACCATAAGCTAAGAGCAACTCAATTTCCTCACGCCATTGATGTAAAATTGGCCATGCTTTACTAAAGAATAAACCATATAAATATGTTAAGAAAGTTATTTCCATATAAGCTTGTTTAAATGCAAAACATAAAACTTAAGTCAAGTAAAAGAATAATCCAATTTGAAACCACATTAGGAACCATAAAGTAAAACTTGTTTCCGCATAAGCTTTCGGCAGTGAACGAATTACACACATACGACACTACAACGTACACGTATGTTGTTCGTCTTGGATTCAACTTAGAAAAAAATCTGTCTAAAGATTGTTAGAGAATAAGCGTTAATCCAAGAATAAATAATAAAATAAAATAATATTATTTAAACGAACATACAAAATTAAGAACAATACAACAATCTAAAAAACAAACCGATTTGGAACCAAAAGAAACATGTTGAGGCCTGCACGAATGCAGTTTCCTTAAGACAGATTTTCGGCCACTCATATGGTGCTCGAGTTCATTGGTCGTCTGTCTCCCAGGATACAACAACATAAGATCAACCACAATTGCACTACTATAGAGATCATGAACCGACCCTTGCCTTCGCCTATCACCGAAAACCACTTGTAAAATCCACAGAGTAAAACAATAAAAAATTTCTGTGGTTTTTATTGGTTATAAACCTAGAAGCTTTACTCCCTATTTATAGGATTGTCATGAGGGTATATGTAGAAATTTTGACCTAATGGAGCATTTAATATTGAGAATCAATTGATTCTCCTATAAAGCAATTTCCAAAATTATTATCTGAATTAAAGGTAACTTCCAATATTTACCCTTTTAATTCCAAGATAAAATTTGGCAAATTTATACTTTTATTTGAGGAAAATTCATTTTAAATTTGGGTCAAAATATCTGCAAGCCCACGAAGGACCAGACCGGTTCAGACATTTGCGTTACCCACGTCGTGCACATATGCACATTTACGAACCAACAATTGGTTCCACATTTTCCTCAACAACATTTGAATCAATTTCTTATTCAAAGCTCCAAAATTATCAATTTTTTCCAACAATTTTCTTGTTAGTGAACATCCTGACAGTCGAAGTTGAATCAGCAGAATCGGAACTGAAACGAGCAACATCACCAGAGGCAGGCATGATGGAAGAAACAGATCGAAGAACTAAGAACTTTAAGAGAAAGAAAAGAAAGATTGAAGGCAAGCGAAAGAACAATTGAAACCTCCCAGAATCACCAAGCAAAAGATACCATGTTGAAATAGTAAAAGAATAGAGAAACTGGAGATGCTTTATTGATAATCAAGATGATTTACTTTAATGGAGAAGATGTACATATATAGCCATTAGAATGGCCTGCTAACAGCCTAACAACCCTAGCTATTACGTTCAACATCCCTTTTAGAGCTTCATCAAAACCTGAGCAGTCTTGAGCCTTGTACATATTATGGAAGTGATTATGTATGGCGTTGGAGATTAAAGTTTCATCTTCGGTCCAAGTGTCATTGCAAACTTTAAGCTTACATATGGTATTCTTTCTTTTTTGGATTGTGGTGGCATGAAAGAACTTTATATTTTTATCCTCATATTTGAGCCAGTTAACACGAGATATTTGATGTCAATATCTTTCTTTCTTTTCTCATGTCTCATCTAGGGAAGACTCCAAACTCTTTAACTCTTTTGCTGAAGCTTCGATCATGGGAATATTCTACATGTATAAGATTCTTTGTTTGATGTCATTGACTTTGTAAAGATTGGACCTTTGATTTCCTTTATTCCAAGCTATAATCTTGCGCCTGGGTGAACAAGCTTCCAGTGGAGCTTTATCCCAGGAGGCCCTGAAGTCGGAAAAGCCCACTCTTTTTTATTAATTTTTTGCAGTCATTCTCTAGTAACAACTTAGATTCAAACTTGAAGTCCTTCTTGGTGCTTTTCCTCCGTCCTTTAAGAAGAAGGATTAAAGGGCTGTGGTCGGAGCCAATTGCAGATTCGATTATTCCCAGAGCATTAGGGTACATGATGTTCCAAGAGTTGTTGAAGAGAACACGTTCAAGATTTTCGAGAACAGGGTCGTCGTCAGCTCTCTTATTATTCCATGTGAAAGGACCTCCTTTGAGGGGCATGTCAATAAGACCATGCTCATCCATGAGATATTTATGTCGATCTTCCCCCAAAGGGCTAGTGTGAGAATGGCGACATTGATGCCGGAGATGGTGTTGAATGACGGTGAGTGTAAGAAAAGGAAAGGTGAAGAGACGAATGGTTAAAACAGAGAAAAATAGAAAGATAAAGAGAAAATGTTATATCTGATGATTGGGAATTATTCAAGTCTATATTTACAAAATGATTGGGCTTGACATTTATAGCCCATCTCAAGCTAAGATGATCAGCCCAAACGGTTATAACAAACTAATAACAATTTTAACAAACTTTGGGCTGATCCAACTAATAGAAAAACCTCTATTACTCTAACATTTTCCTGGTTTTCTTCCCTTCTTGAAGCTCTTAAAAATATCAGCAAGTTGTCCGGATGAACTCAAACAAAATTTCTTTAGCATCCACATAGTATGCATCTAATCAGTGAATTGAGAACACTTGAAGTTGAACCAAATGTAGAAACTAGAGAGCTGGTATTGGATAAGATAAATGCTTTCTTCCTCCATTCACAATTCTTTTTCTTTATTCTTCATTCTTTCTGAAAATTATTCCTTTCTCACCTTCTCTGTTTTGCATCTCACTTATTCGAACTTTCTTTTTGGTGAGAGCAGGCGGTTAAGCTACAAACTCCCGAGTGCAATCTGAAGCCCTTCTTGAGCAAGAAAACACCCTATTTTGTCTAGTTAATGGAGAGCAAGGCTGTTAAACACTTAAACTCTCCCTAGAGATTTTTTTATGGACACTTGACTGTTTAAGCCTCAAGTTCCATGTGAACCTTGTGAGAAGAAACAACAAACAAAGAAGCAATGGGAAACCAGATTGTTTTTGAACATAAACTCAGCATTTCCTAGCTTTCTGCAGTAACCGAGAGTAGGAACCAAATTTTCAACATTCAAGCAGCTCAGAACCAGTAACCAACACACACTAACTTTCAAATTTCAGAGGCTTCATATTCATGAATTCCATAAAAATGCAACCAACATACCACTCATCGATAAACACATTCAGTAATTCATTCTCAGCAGTAGATGAACCAAGTGCAAAGTCACAAATCAAATCACTAGCAGTAACCAAACCAAATCAGGTCGACAGAAGTCACGAAACCTGAACGCAAACTAACTCTGTTGAGACAAACTTCAAACATATGGTGAGCAACGCTTCCAAATCCATTTGAAAAAAAATTCCAGATGAAAATGATGACACGAATATACCACCACACTAGATAGTACTGTAACTAGCTACGAGTCTCACGATAAGCCGAAAATCAGCAGCAAAACATAATGAGCCAAACATTAATCAACAATAACCTTCCAATTAGCAATCAACATTAGCAGTTGCATATTGAAAAACAGATTCGTTCAATATAGAATCCAAAATTGCAGGAGAGAAAAAGAACAATCAAACTCGATGCCAAATGGAATTTAACGAAGCAAATGACGAATTAGAAATAGGCACTATGCAGATCAAAAAATCCAGTAAATCAGAAAGGTCATACGAATCATATTACTCCACTAGTCAATCGATGAAGAAATCGGAAAGATCTCACCAGTTACAAGCACCGAATCATATTACTCCACTAGTCAATCGATGAGGAATTCGATCTCCGACAGAAGAAGCAGTGGCAGATCGCCGGAAACAAAACAGGAAGATGAACCGCAACGAAAAAGCAGCGTCAGATCTGAACGGCGATAACAGCGGAAGGCAATAACGGCGTCAAGAGAAAAATAGAAAGAGAAAGAGAAAATATTATATCTGATGATTGGGAATTATTCAAGTCTATATTTACAAAATGATTGGGCTTGACATTTATAGCCCATCTCAAGCTAAGATGATCAGCCCAAACGGTTATAACAAACTAATAACAATTTTAACAAACTTTGGGCTGATCCAACTAATAGAAAAACCTCTATTACTCTAACAGCTAGTCCCTCGGATCTCCCGATGGGGTCAACCAAGAAGCTATTTGTGTAATTGAGCATGTTCCGTAATCCATTTAGTTTATGTTGGTTTCCATAAGGAAAATAATATCAGGGTTGAACTTTGTGATATTATTTCGTAGAGAACGAATGGAGTTGGATTGACCTAATCCCCTGCAATTCCAAAGAAGACAAGCCATTCCTAAAGGAAAAAGGACAGACAATTTCTACTGTATAGTTCAACAACCCTTTCAACAATTTATGTCCCTCGGTACGTCCCATGTACACTCATTTGTGGGACAGAAGAGTTTTCTAATTGAATTCTCAGATTGAAAAAAAAAATCTGTTCAAATAAGTCGCAGCAAATAATTTCCACTTTTTTGTCTATTCTTTCTAATTTATTAACAGGATTTTAAATATATAGTTGGCTCTTAAAGTCGTTCATTCTCCTTATTTTGGTATCGAAAGAAAAAAAATTATCAATTCTTTAAACTGCAAAAGGTTTTTTTTATTATTATTAAAGGTCATTATTAGTCATCCACCATTTTTTTCTGTCCTCTATTATTATTAGTTGACCGTAAAAGATGGTGATTTAAAAAAAATTTAAACATTGTGTAGCGGATTGTGAAAAAGAAAAACTAAGGGTTGAAGTGAAAACAATGTGAAATATTGAGGACTATTTTTGATAATATACCTATTCTAAATATGTTTTTTTGTACACGGACATTTAGAACAACCTTGTATTCAGAAAAAAAAAATCTGCCTTTATCATGTCTCTTTCTATGCCCTCACATTAAATAACACTAAAAATTAAATTCTAAATCCTAACCCTAAACTCTAAACTCTAAACCTTAAATTTTATACCTTAAAAATACACCCTACCCATAATTCCTTAAACCTTAACCATAACCACAACCTTAAACCCACTTTTTTAAAATGAGCACCAAAAGAAGCATAGTACTTTGAGTGTAGAAATTTTTTATCATATTTTTAAATTAGTCGATCAATAAATTATTCAAAGATGGAGAAAGCGGATCATCGCATTTGAAGTTTGATTTTCATCAGTTTAAGGATATCGACAGATAACAGACATGTTTCATTCATAACGCGTTTATGCTTTCTTGGAATAATGCAAGTGAGGAAGCTAATGAACTTTCCTCGTCCTTTATATTGGTCCCCAAACTCTCCAATAATGGTGAAAGGGCTAAAAGCAAAACTCATAAAGAATTAATGTATCATTGTCGTGGCTTCAAATGTTTTCTTAATGAATTGGGAGCAAAGAGTTTATCCGGTTTTACACAAAAACATCACATGGAAATTAATTACTACAAAATATGCTTTGGAAGAGTAAAACTAGTAAAGAATACTCCACAAATACTCCACAATATGTTTAATTTTATTTAAAAAAGTTAAAATCTAAATGCCTAAAGTTAATCATAACACTTAAACCCTAAAATATAAATCCTAACTCTAAACTCTAAAACACAAATTTCTAAATCATATATTAAATTTTCTTGTCGAAAATAAAAACTTTCACCTTCCGTGCATGAAATACTTTATCATCTGTAAATATTTAACTTGTTTTTTATTAATCTGTATAATATTTAAATCTAGATATTCTAATTATCATCTGCAATAATTTTAGAGTGAACGAAGATATTAACCCTCAATTATCTATTTTCCATATAAATGGACACAAATCAAATTTTTGGCCGTACTAACTCCGCCGTGAAAATTAAAAAATATTATTTGACCTAATTTGACAATTGGTAGGGATGGTAACGGGGCGGGTTTTTAGCCGCCCTGACCCTGCCTAAAAATTTAAAGCTTTTGTCTCGACCCTAACCCGAGGTTAATATATAATTTTATCTCCAACTATCTTGTTCCGACATGATATAAGTATAACCTGACTCCAAAATTTTAATAAAAAAACCCCAGTTGTCTCGGAAAAAATATTTAATAAAAATATTAAATATAGTAGACAAAATATTATATATATATATATATATATATATATATATATTAGGGTAGAGAATTTTCGCCATAAACCCAACTCGCCTTGCCCCTACTAGGTTTTCTTTAAAACTTGTTATGCCCGAATCCTTTTTTAAATAAAAAATTTGTCCATATCAGACCGGATCAGGTCGAGACCCAACAGATCTGGGTTATTTTACCATCCTAATAATTGGTTGTGTTCCGCATGACCTTACTCTGCCCGCATTTTAGAGTAAAAATTCTCCTTTGACTCGACACAATTTTAATAGAACAATAATTATAATAGTAAAAATTAATTTAAGATGAGCCCATGTCTAAAGTCCTGATCTTGTTCAAAGCACGTCCCTATAAAATTAATTATAATACTAAATCAACTAGGTTTGTGTAAATTCAACCATAGGTCCAATTCTCAGACTAAGGGCCTGTTTTTGGTTGCGTTTTGCAACCAAAAATCACTTTTTTAAGTGCTTTTAGTTAAAACAGGCTGTTTTTGGTTGTTTTTAAAACTAGCTTTTCCACCCAAACCAAGAAGCTGGATTTTATAGCTTCTTGGGTGGAAAAACTAGTTTGAAAATAAAATTACTTTTTTACCCTTATTATTTAATTATAATTTATTGTTAAAATAATGTTTATGCATACATAATTGTAAAATAATATATATTTTATAATATTTATATTGAAAATAAAATTGTTTTATTTGTACTTTATTTTATATTTATTATTAATGTGTAAGTGGTATGCTCGTATATTTTTTTATTATAATTGAAATTGATTTATTTCATAAATCATAACATTAATTAATTTGAACAATCACCCAAATTTACTTTTACTTTTCAATATCATGTCTAAAATAGACATTTTATCTCCTCAAAATCACTTTTTGACATCAATGACAAACACTAACCAGCTTTTCAAAACTACTTTTCAATAGCTAGTTTAAAAACCACTTTTTTCACCGCACTTTTTAAAAGCAACCACAAACTAAGCCTAAGAGATGTTCGGTTTTCATTCTTGTATGGATTCTGACATGACTCCTTGTCCTGCTGCAATTGTTTCTTGATTAATGCAATTCGGTGTTTCAAGGCAATACGGGATAAGCAGGAATACATCAAAGAGATAAAAGTAACTTTCGGTTCCTCAACTTTGTAACTTTTCCAACTTGGTCCCTAATTTTTTCACATTGATCCCTAAACTTAGATTTCTGTTCATATTGATGATATGCCACTTTGGGATTGTATCACGTAACATAATATTAGAGTGTCGCATAATCAAAATAAAAATATATATAAAATTTTCTAAACTTAAGGACTAATGTGGATAAAAAAAGTTTAAAGACCAAATTGAAAATTTTACGGAGTGATTATAAAAAAAAATTATTCCTAAATAATTTGTTGTAGAAAACTAGTTAAGATTTCACATCTTTTAAGTTTTAAGATGTTTTCTTTCCATACAACTCTTTTAACCTATGAATAAAAAATCTCTTTAATTGAAGTTTTTTAATAATTTGCAGATATTTTTATGAATTATATTTTGATATATAACACAATTTATAATAATTTTTCCGGTTGAAAAAGATAATTAAGGGCGTAATCTAAAGGCTCGTTCAACATGAATTTTACGTTCATAAATCCTTACCTAAGTTTTAGATAAGCTGGAAAAATGGGCTATAAAAGAACATCTGTTTAAGGCGCAAAATCATGAGAACAAAAATACAGAGTAACGCCTCACATTGATACTTTGTTCAGAAATCGCGTTGAACACTCCAACGGCCATTGGAGAAATTTGGCTGTACACAGCCTAAGAAGGACATGTAGGGGTCCCGGCCCCAAAAAATTTTAAAAATTACAACAACAAAATTAAATTGGTGAAATAGTCAAATAATATTTTAATCTCTTGGAAACATATAATTTATATTGTTCTCCCTCTAAGTTTAAATATTTTAAATAACTCTTTAATAAATAAAGTTGAGTTCCGCCACTAATAACAATTAACAATTTTCTCGAAAAAATGGTAAGCAGAAGAAACAATACCCATGTAAAATAAAACAATAACCATGACTATAAATAATCCAAATAAAATTACTCACATGGATAATTAAAAACTAAATAACTAATAACTAATTAAAAATCTTATTAGAAAAAAATCTTTTTAATTGAAAATCTTTAATTGAAAACCTTTAAATAATCCATGTAAGATGTTTTCTTTCTATACAATTCTTTAATCTATGAACAAAAAAATTCTTTAATTGAATTTTTTTAATAATTTGTAGATATTTTTATGAATTATATTTTGATATATAACGCAATTTTAGTTTTTTTAGTTGAGGAAGATAACAACTAAAGGCGTAATCCACTGGCTCATTCAATTGGAATTTTACGTTCTGAAATCCCTGCCCAATCGATCGTTTCAAATAAGTTGGAAAATAGGCTTTGTAGGAACACTCGTTTGAGGCGCAAAATCAGGGGGAAAACAGGGGCATCGATGCACATAGATACCATGTTCAACATAACTTCTCTATATGTATATATGAGATCGAGTATGAAATTCTGTTTACTCACTTTAAATTGAGCATATGTTTCCCTCCCTTTC
Source organism: Hibiscus tridactylites (assembly GCA_958450335.1). Classification (NCBI taxonomy): domain Eukaryota; kingdom Viridiplantae; phylum Streptophyta; class Magnoliopsida; order Malvales; family Malvaceae; genus Hibiscus; species Hibiscus tridactylites. Next base: position 76,071,544 of record OY288270.1, read on the forward strand.
TTACAAGGATTGGAAATCATGTATTTTACATATCCATACGATTGAGTCCTTGAGTTCCGAAATAGTGTAAAAAGAAGCGCTTCGAATATTGCTATTTGACCCGGACATGTTCTAAAAGAGTCGAGGCATTTCAATTTGTTTGTTGACACGGACAAAGTCGGGGAAAACTTCTGAAATTATTTCAATATTGGACCTTGGACATATAATAGTTCTGAATCGAATCTCTTTAGAAAGAAGATCTTTTGTCTCGTGATAGCCTGCTCCAGTCCCCTTATGAAACTTTTGTTATTGGGTTAGTCATACACCCCACATGTTTCTAGTGATTCACATGGCATCATCGAATGATACAAGTCTTGGACCAACGGCTATTGAAGAAGTTGTAATGAACACAGCTTAAGAGGGACTTGTAGAGGTTACGGAAAAATAAATAAGATTGAGTTCTGCCACTAATAACAATTAACAACTTTTCCAAAAAAAATGGTAAGTAGAAGAAAAAATATTCGTGTAAAATAAAACAATAACTATGACTATAAATAATCCATATAAATTTACTCACATGGATAATTAAAAATTAAATATGTAATCCCCTTGTCCTGGCCTAGGCAACAGACCGAACCGAACGGGTTACACGGGAAAAATCGAAGCGAAATCCGTTAAGGTCTCACTCCTATTAGCAACCTTATTTTTTTCATTTTATCTTGTCTAAACATCATCTTTAATCATATGCACGGAGGCAACAACGGAAGAACGAAAACGGAAACGTGAACCAATCAGAAGGCATGCGATAATTTAACCTACCAAGTTGCTTATTTGTCAAATTCATACATATGAGGCAAAACTATCACAAGGGTCACATATAAACTCATCTAGGAAGCATACAAGCCTTAGGAACTAAAATACATCATTTGGAAATCCTTGAAGATGCATTTTGAACGTTTTAATTGTCTGCATTTCGAAACAGGCATGCTCGTTCCAAAACGCGGGCTCCATTTTAAAAGCAACATCAAGACGTTCTAGAACGGTCCCACCTTGTTCCGGAACGGGAACCTCCAGTGGCCAAACGTTCCAGAACGGCCCTATATGGTTCCGAAACAAGAACCTCTCGTGGCAAATCGTACCGAAACGGCACCAACCCCGTTCCAATACAGATACCCCTGGAGCATCGACCGTTCCGAAACCATATCGAGCGTTCTGAAACGCCTGAGCACAGTTTGGCCCAAAAACATAATTTAACATCTCCAAACGTCCCCAAATTTGCCTCGAAACAACACAAACCACGTGGCAACTCAAAATACAATCGATCTAGAGGCAAGACACCCTAAACACGACCTCAAACATGGATACACACAACAAAATGGATTTCATGTCCAAATCACATAAGAGCACTTAGCATTCAAAAACGCCAATAAGCCAAAATACAAAGTAATGCACCAAAAGCATAACAAACTTCAACTAAACATAGCATCAACATCTAAAACATGCGAGCAACATAAACAATGCCAAATATAGGAGTTTGAACACCAATTCCCTAACATGAATCTAGTATTCCCATTGTCTAAGTCTTATTACAACTAGTAAAATCATACTTTGAGCTTAGCAATAACTCCAGGGAACTCCTTCTTTGCCCACTTGCCACCCGGAGCCTCTAACGATCTACATTGTTGGAAAAAGAGGGCGTAAGCTTAAAAGCTTAGTGAGCGGAGCTCTAAAACAAAACAACAATGCAGTTTAAAATATATATCTTAGTTTAAAAGAAAAACCATTTAAGAAAGAGATGTAATAACATAAGCATAGACGAAACATGGTTTGCACATGCACAACCATTCTCGGTGGGACTACACATAATCGTTCAAAACAACTAGTATTTTTTCGATGGGACTACACATCATCGTACTCATCTACTAGTCAGTACCGGTGGGACTACACATCACCGTATACCACGACTAACCATCACGTGAGGCTTGACATTAACAACAACTACACAACAACATTAAAACGGAGAGTAAAGGCAATCCACGTTCCACACAACAACACAAATAATCGCACACACCAACACTTAACGAAACAAGGTAAATTAGCACACTTACACTTGGGTTTAGGTTAGCCCTTAAGGCTCCACCAAAACCCCCAAGATTCCACTTTGAAAAATTTTAAACTTCAAAATATTATCAATCACCGATAGAGCCCAAACGAAAGTCGAAATACCGATCTCAAGCCTCCGTAACACCCGGTATCGCTTCCAAAGGACCCAAACTCGTTTCCCCTATTTCTAACAATCAAAAACAAAGTATTACACCCTATTCTTCCATAAATTCATTGAATAGCAACAACTCATCAATCGACACATTTACTCAATAAAAACAAAGCCGAAATCCATCAAAATATCATCAAATCCGTTCTTAAGCAAAGCCCAACAATAACCCATCAAATTAAACATCCAAAACACACCAAAATCATCTAAAACACTCATCCTAGGTCTATATACCTCCAGTCCTCGTTTTACCATAAAACTAAGCCAAAAACACCACTTTTGCACCTTCAAAACTTACCCACTGCACCTAGTTTCGGGTTTTATGGGTTTAAGCTACTTATTAACATTATTTAACAACCAAAAATAATTTAAAAACATCCCACCAAGCACCCATTGAAAACCCATACGAAAATTTCACAAATCCATCTCCTTTCCATCAAACTTTGGAACCCTAAGTGAAAAATCAATACTTTTCTAGGTTTTCAAAAAGATAAGATTCAATAATTAAAAGCCAATGTAAAGGTGATGATTACCTTTGAAAATCTTCTATCGAAAAACCTTTGAGCCAAAGGAGAGGTGGTGGAGAGCTTTTAGGAGAAAGTTTAGCTTTTAGGTTTTCTTTTTGAAATAAAGATTACACTTAAATCTCAAAATCCCCTTTTCAAATTCATTAATAGTGTTATTGTAATTAATGACTATTTTTATAAATTCAGCATTTTAATCTAATTTTAACCCAAAACTAGTACTAGATCAAAACCGATAACTCTCGGGCCCTAAACCGGGGCGTTACAACTCTCCCCCACTTAAGAAATTTTGTCCTCGAAATTACCTGACGGAAAGAGATATGTGAAATGTTTTTCTATATCTTCATTTCTCTCCCAAGTAGCCTCCTCCACACCTCGGTGTCTCCACAAAACTTTGACCAACTCGATAGATCTCCCACGCAACACCTTTCTATCTGTAGCAAGAATTTCAATCGGCTCTTCATTATACGGCAGTTCTGGGTTCAACTCAATCTCTTCCGCTGGCATTACATGAGACAGATTCGATCTATACTTTCGAAGCATCGAAACGTAGAACACATCATGAATCTTCTCTAACTCTATCGGCAGTCTCAATCTCTAAGCAACGGGACCAATCCTCTCAACTACCTCGTAAGGACCAATAAATCTCGGACTCAACTTACCTTTCCTACCAAACCTCATCACCTTCTTCCAAGGTGAGACTTTCAAAAACACTTTTTCGCCCACAACATACTCTATCTCCTTTCTTTTCAAATCGGCATACAATTTCTGTCAGTCTGAAATTGCCTTCAAACGATCACATATCAGTTTTACCTTCCTGGTAGTGCCCTTAAGCAAGTCAAGCATAGGAACAAGCTTCTGTTCGGCCTCGGTCCAACAAATAGGTGTTCTACACCTCCTACCATACAGAGCCTCATACGGTGTCATCTGAATACTAGCCTGATAGTTGTTGTTGTATGCAAACTCCACTAACGGTAAGTGTTTCTCCCAAGAACCCTGAAAGTCGATGATGCAACACCTCAACATGTCCTCCAACACCTGAATAACTCTTTCTGACTGACCATCTGACTTACCTAACTTACCTTCTCAAGAGACCTCATAACCGAGGCTCTGATACCACCAAATGTAACCCCTTCGTCCCGGCCTAGGCAATAGACTAAACCGAACGGGTTACACGGGGAAAACCGAAGCGAAACCCGTTAAGGCCTCACTCTGATTAGCAACCCTATTTTTTCATTTTATCTTTTCTAAACATCATCTTTAACCTTATACGTGGAGGCAACGACAGAAGAACGAAAATGAAAATGTGAACCAATTAGAAGGCATACGATAATTTAACTTACCAAGTTGCTTATTTGTCAAATTCATACACCTGAGGCAAAACTATCACAAGGGTCACATATAAACTCATCTAGGAAGCATACAAGCCTTAGGGACTAAAATGCATCATTTGGAAACCCTTGAAAATGCCTTTTGAACGTTTTAACTGCATGCGTTTCGAAACAGGCATGCCCGTTCCGAAATGCGGGCTCCATTTTAAAAGCAACATTAAGCCATTCCAGAATGGTCTCGCCTTGTTCCGGAACGGGAACCTCCAGTGGCCAAACGTTCCAAAACGACCCTATATGGTTCTGAAATAGGAACCTCCAGTGGCAAATCGTACCAAAATGGCACCACCCCCATTTCGATATGGATACCTCTAGAGCATCGACCGTTCTGAAACTGTATCGAGCGTTCCGAAATGTTTGGGCACAGTTTAGCCCAAAAACATAATTTAACATCTCCAAACGTCCCCAAATTTGCCCCGAAACAACACAACCCACATGGAAACTCAAAATGCAATCGATCTAGAGGCAAGACACCCTAAATGTGACCTCAAACATGCATACACACAATAAAATGGATTTCATGTCCAAAGCACATAAGAGCACTTCGCATTCAAAAACGCCAACAAGCCAAAATACAAAGTAATCCACCAAAAGCATAACAAACTTCAAATTAACACGGAACCAACATCTAAAACATGCGAGCAACATAAACAAGGCCAAACATAGGAGTTTGAACAACGACTCCCTAACATGAAATCTAGTATTCCCATTGTCTAAGTCTTATTACAACTAGAAAAATCATACTTTGAGCTTAGCAAGAACTCCTCCCTTGCCCACTTGCCACCCGGAGTCTCTAACGATCTACATTATTGGAAAAAATTAGCGTAAGCTTAAAAGCTTAGTGAGCGGAGCTCTAAAATACAACAACAATGTAGTTTAAAACATATATCTTATTTTAAAAGCAAAACCATTTAAGAAAGAGATGTAATAAATAAGCATAGACGAAACATGGTTTCACATGCACAACCATTCTCGGTGGGACTACACATCATCGTTCACAACAACTAGTATTTTTCCGATGGGACTATACATCACCGTACTCATCTACTAGTCAGTACCGGTAGGACTACACATCATTGTATACCATGACTAACCATCACGTGAGGCTTGACATCAACAACGACTACACAACAACATTAAAACGGAGAGTGAAGACAATCCACGTTTCACACAACAACACAAATAATCGCACACACCAACACTTAACGAAACAATGTAATTTAGCAAACTTACACTTGGGTTTAGTTTATCCCTTAAGGCTCCACCCAAATTCCCAAGATTCCACTTTGAAACATTTCAAACTTCAAAATATTACCACTCACCGATAGAGCCCAAACGAAAGCCGAAACACAGATCTCAAGCCTACGTAACACCCTGTATCGCTTCCAAAGGACCCAAACTCGTTTCCCCTGTTTCTAACAACCAAAAACAAATTATTACTCCCCTATTCTTCAATAAATTCACTGAATAGCAACAACTCATCAATCGACACATTTACTAAATCAAAACAAAGCCGAAATCCATCAAAATATCATCAAATCCGTTCTTCAGCAAAGCCCAGCAATAACCCATCAAAATAAACATCCAAAACACACCAAAATCATCTAAGAACACCCATCCTAGGTCTGTATACCTCCATCCCTTGTTTTACCATAAAACTAAGCCAAAAAAACCACTTTTTCACCTTTAAAACTTACCCATTGCACCTAGTTTCGGGTTTTATGGGTTTAAGCTACTTATTAACATTATTTAGCAACCAAAAATAGTTTAAAAACATCCCACCAAGCACCCATTGAAAACTCTTACGAAAATTGCACAAATCCATCTCCTTTCCATCAAACTCTAGAACCCTAAGTGAAAAATCAATACTTTGCTAGGTTTTCGAAAAGATAAGATTCAATAATTAAAAGCCAATGTAAATGTGATGATAACCTTTGAAAATCTTCTATGGAAAAACCTTTGAGCCAAAGGAGAGGTGGTGGAGAGCTTTTAGGAGAAAGTTTAGCTTTTAGGTTTTCTTTTTGAAATGAAGATGACACTCAAAACTCAAAATCCCCTTTTCAAATTAATTAATGGCATTATTGTAATTAATGGCAATTTTTATAAAATTAGTATTTTAATCTAATCTTAACCCGAAACTTGTCTTAGATCAAAACCGATAACTCTCGGGCCCTAAACCGGGGCGTTACAAAATAACTAATAACGTTATTAGTAAAAATTCTATAAGAAAATAATCTCTTTAATTGAAAATCTTTAAATAATCCATGTAAGATGTTTTCTTTCCATACAACTCTTTTAATCTATGAATAAAAAATCTCTTTAATTGAACATCTTTAATTATTTGTAGATATTTTTATGAATTATATTTTGATATATAACGCAACTTATAATTTTTCCAATTGAGGAAGATAACAACTAAAGGTGTAATCCAATGGCTCGTTCAGCAAGGATTTTACGTTCTTAAATTCCTGCCCAATCGACCGTTTCAAATAAACTAGAAAAATAGGCTTTGGAGGAACACTCGTTTGAGGCGCAAAATAAGGGGGGGAAAACAGGTGCAACGCCGCATATTGATACCATGTTCAGCATTGCTTCTCTGTTTAACACTCCAACGGCCGTTGAAGAAGTTGTGATAAATGCAGCCTAAGAGGGACTTGAAGGGGTTACGGTCCCAAAAAAAATTTAAAAATTAGAAAACAAATAAATTGATGTAATGGTAAAATAATATTTTAATCTCTTAAAAACATATAGTTTATATAGTTGCCCCCTAAATTTAAATATTTTAAATAGCCCTTAGTAAATAAGGTTGAGTTTCCAACTTTTTGCGTGCTTCGGCTGCTACTCTTGTTGCGTGTAAAATAGTCTATCGCAATTATAGTGCAAGTATACACGACGCAAGTAGTAAAGTGATACTAAGTATCGGATATCGTCTCCACAGGGATTGGGCTAATGACTTCACCTTATTTCACTGCACAAAGTAAAAGTAATAGTTTGAGAGAATTGTCACGAAAATAGTAAAAACGCAAATAAAAGGAATTGAGATATCAAGATAGAGAGAATGGGCTGGTATTGAGTTGCTCAGTAGTGTAGGTATTGAATTGCTTAGGATCTCCAGTTCTGTCGTCGCACCCGTCGCCGACAGCACCTGTCGCGGCGTCTGTCCGTTAGCTGTCGCGGCAGCGAACACTAACTCCGTACTTCAAGTTTGGCAAGAATCCCTGATCTGCCTTGCCCTATCCCTAGGCACAAGTCTGTCGATGATCACGTCTTTGATGATACCTCCCGGTGTGAATCGAAGGATGAACACCGATGTGTATGAATTCTTCTTTAGCCACTTAACCTCGCCTTATCCCTAAGCACGAGATGGTTCAACTATAAACTAGAGAACGCGCTCTTATCTCTTTCGTATACTTAACTCTCTCGATGCTAAGTAAATAGATAACCTCACAATGCTCTCCCGATGCTCTTACAAGATATTAAAACCAAGATAAAAGAACTTGAAGTTTATTTTATTGAACTTGAAAAACCCTAAAACAAAGCAACCCTTGCAACTACTTTACAAAACAACCCGTAGCCCTAGGGAGAATTTAGAACATATCGGTGACAGGTAAACGGCAGGGTTTTGTTTCGGTTATGGGGTAGTCGGCTATGCCCTAGGTTTAATCTATGCCCTTTATATAAGCTTTGGGCTCAAGTTATCTAAGGTAACAAAGATTACAACTTTAATTAAAAGTAAGATTCTAATAAAGACTAAATCTCTAAGGATTCCTACTTTTCAGCCGCCTCCTTGTTTCATGGAAATTCTTCTCCTTGAGCTTTGGCTTGACATATCTTTTGATCCGGGGCTTGGAAAAATATTCGGCTTCCACACGACAGACGAGCAGATTTTTCTCTATCTATCGAGGTCCACTTCACTTTTCCTCTTCATAAATCTGCTGTCACCATGCTGTCACGACAGGTCCATGACAGGTTCGTCTTCTTCAGTTGCTTGTCCAGTTTAGCTCTCCTGCTTATCTGCCCTGCGCCTGCCTTCGACATCTACTGTGACAGATACCTGCAAAAATAGCCATCTTTCAGTAGAATCCGTGCCTTTTATATAATTGTGATGTTTTATTAAAAACTAACCTAAATACAATGCAATGATGCTTGAATGCAGCAGAAATATGGGTTTAAAAAGGTGTAAACGATAGAACTTTTACACACTCAACACACCCCCAAACTCAAGTTTTTGCTTGCCCTCAAGCAATGAAGACTTAAAAGAAAACTGAAAATTTTTATGTTGGCCTTCAAACAGTGAACTGTCCCTTACCTGTCGCTCATTCTCTATGGCGGCAGCAACCTGTCGGAAAGGTTAGGATCTGTCCGGAATCTTCCTATAGCTCTCGTGCAGTGTGTGCATGCTTGTGAACAGTTATATGCTAAGACCCTCTTAGTTTTACTAGAATATTCAACTCCTTAACTCGAATTTTATGCCAAAGTTTACTTTCTTTTAAAAGGCACATTTTCATGCTTCTTTTTCTTCTATTTTCAAGCTAAGTTTTTCTAGAGCCAGTTTTGGGCACCTCTAGTTAGCTTCCTAGAGCCGGTTTCGGGCACCTCTAGGTTTTTGATTTTCTTTTGCTAAACTTCTTTCCTAGAGCCAGTGTTAGGCACCTCTAGGGGCTATCCAAGTTCTAAGCTTCCTATTCTAGTTTGGCTAAAAGAAATCTAAGCAATATAACAGTCACAAAAGTGTTTAAGTTTTTAGAACTATAGAAAGGCTCTAAACTTTTCCTTAACCTGTCCTAAAGATGCTGCCACGACAGAGCCGTCATGACAGGTAAGTTAACTTCACAGTTTTAAGCCAACAGTTTAAATTTTCTGATTTTTCTGATTTTTTTTTAACTTGAAGAAAAATAAATAAATAACTAATAAGACACAACAATTAATCAAAAGATGTGCTAAAGACTCCATTAAATATGGAGGGTTGCCACCCCCAAACTCAAGGGTTGCATTGCCCTCAATGCAAAATGACACAAAAACAAATAAAGAAAAACATGATAAATAAAAGTACATCACAAATATATAAGGGCAGGCAGCAATAAGAGGAGTAAAAGAAATAAAAACTTAAATTTTATTCGATGTCCTCGCTGCTGCTGCTGACGCGGATCTGATGGTATCGTCTGCGTTGGGGAGGTGGTTGGGCAGGTTCCTGAGCAGGTTGATCAACAGGTTCATCAACCTGTTGAGGTGCAGGTTCTTCATCCGGTTGGGGGACAGAGTCGTCAGCAGGTTGAAGGACAGGTGGCTCCACTAGTCGGACATCAGAACTGCTGCTGCTGTCCCAGCTACTACTCGTTATGGCTTTGGACAGCCTTCTCTTGTTGGCCACATGCTTAATACGTTTTACCCGTGTGAAGGCGCTGTCCAAATTCCTCCGGACAAGAGGGCTGTCATCAGTGGCAGCTCGCTTGGTGCCTCGAGGGGAGGTGTCTGCCGGTGGGCTGCTGGCTGCTGTCGGGGATGGTGTGGAGGAGGCAGATTCTCCGTGGGGAGAGACAGGTGGTGTGGGAGTGGGGGAGGGGATATTGAAATAATGGGCGGGGAAGGTGGGGAAAATGACATCCGGAAAATTCAAAGTATTGGTAATGAAATTTACCGTTGCATTGGAGAAGTCACGGATGAAAGTCATCAAACCCATCTGGCGCTCCTCTATCCTCAAGATGGCAGCAAGGATGTGGGCGTTCTGATCTGCCGGAGCGGTGTTGGTGGCAGCTTCTGGGGCAGGTTCGGTGGCAGGTTCATTATCAGACTCAGCAGGAGGGGCGTTTGGATCGAAGGCGTTGAGGGGCGATACAACGATGATCTCCATGAGGCTGGAGATGTTGCTGTCTGTCCAGCCGCTGCCCTTCTTGATTTTGTCTGAAGGGTCCTCCGGTACGGCAGCGCAGCGGCAGAGAGCAGTGATGGTGAAGGGCAGGCAGAGTCGTGAATCTGATCGGAAGGCACAATCGAGAATGCTGTCCCGCATGTACCTGCCCACATTGATGGGTCTGTCATGCATGATAGAGTGGATGAGGGCCAACCGCTGTCTGTTGACTGTCGTATGGTGGGACGAGGGCAGGATACGCTTTTTGATAAAAGCATTCCATAGTTTTGCCTCAGGTAGTAGCTCTGCCCTATTGACGGAGTTGGGGTTCTTCTTGCTGGTGCTCCAGGTCGTGCCCGCCTCTGTCAACTCTCTCATGACAGCATCATGTCCGGCAGCATCGAGGGTGTCCCAAAATTGTTGATGAGCATCGTCATTAGGGCCAAAGAAGAGGCCGAATACATGGTTGATGCTGCTGGCGGTGAAAGGAACTGTCACTCCTCGGACGTTGACAGATGTCGCCGTCCTACTTTCGATTGCCGCATAAAATTCCCTGACCAGAGTGTCGTTAAGCTCTGCCGGCTGCTCGTCAAAATCCTCCCAAAGTTGTGCTGTTATGGCCTTCATAATGAACGGCCGGAGTCCAAAAAGAGGGGCATCTCTGTTATAGATGAAGCTCCGTTCCTCCCATAGTTCTTTGTTAGCGAACGGAGATGCTGCTGCTGAAGAAGAAGCGGCAGCAGCATTCTGACGGGTTTGTCGTGAAGACATTTTTGGTTGCAAGGGCTGAAAAAAAAAGAAAGTAGATAAAACTAGAAGGGAATAACAAGAGAGAAAATCAGAAGTGATGAAAATGAAAAGGGGAAGGGGTTTATATAGCGGTCGAGTAGAAGCCATTTAATGCCGCAACGGCAGGCGGGAATAACGGGGCGGCAGATTGGATATTGCGTGTCTGACGCGTCTGACACGCATTAATGCGTCTGCTGTGCGTCTGCTGCACGCTTCTTCGTCTGCTGTGCGTCTGTTGACAGCCTGTCAAATCCGTCTGCGCCGGCAGCCGAAACGACAGGTTACCATAAATGGGCTTTATTGGGCTGGTGGATGAGTGGTGGGCTTGGGCCACTTCTTCTTTCTCACTTGACTCCTTTATTTCCTAAAAACTGAAATTAAAAACAAAACATTATTAAAATAAATCTAATTCCTAATAAATAATAATAATAAAATAAAATAAAAATAAAAACTAGGTTAAATTAGGGATGCCTTGTGGGGCATCACCTAAGGTAACCACTTCCTGTATTCATGGGGCTTCAGTCCCCTGATAATGCTTGAGGCGTTGTCCATTGACTTTGAATTGGTGCCCGTCCTTTAATGATTGAATTGTAATGGCACCATGGGGAAAAACTTGAACCACTTGGAACGGGCCAGACCATCTAGATTTAAGCTTCCCTGGGAAGAGTTTCAACCTAGAATTAAACAACAATACAAGCTGCCCTGGGCAGAACTGACGTGGCAGCAACTTTTTGTCATGCCACTTCTTTGTTTTCTCTTTGTATATTCTTGCGTTGTCGTAGGCCATCGTCCGTATTTCATCGATCTCATTCAAATCTAACAGCCTTTTCTGGCCTGCCTTGTCCAAGTCCATGTTTACTGCCTTGATTGCCCAATATGCCTTGTGCTCTATCTCGACAGGCAGGTGGTAGGTTTTCCCATAGATTAATCGGAACGGAGACATGCCCAATGGAGTTTTGAAAGCTGTCCTGTATGCCCATAGTGCATCATTCAGAAGTAGAGACCAATCTTTCCTAGTTGGTTTAACCATCTTTTCAAGAATGTTCTTCACTTCCCTGTTAGAAATTTCAGCCTGTCCATTGGTCTGTGGGTGGTATGCTGTCGCGATCCTGTGCTTGACACCATATTTCTTCAAGGCGGCAGCAATTACCCTATTATCGAAATGTCTCCCTTCATCACTGATAATCGCTCTAGGGATGCCAAATCTAGAAAAGATGTTTTTGTGCAAAAACTTTTGGACCGTCTTGGCATCATTCTTTTGAGTTGCGATTGCTTCTACCCACTTGGAGACATAATCTACCGCTAGGAGGATGTAAAGATTTCCACACGAAGATGGAAAAGGTCCCATAAAATAAATCCCCCAAACGTCGAAGATTTCGACTTCTAAAATATTCTGCAGTGGCATCTCGTTTCTCCTCGAGATATTACCTGTCCGCTGGCACCTGTCACAGTTTTTGTAAAATTCCTGTGCGTCCTTATACAGTGTCGGCCAGTAGAACCCTGACTGCAGCACCTTGGCAGCAGTTTTATTGCCTCCTAAGTGTCCTCCATATTGTGAAGCATGACAGTGATGGAGAATGTCTTCTTGTTCTTCTTGTGGTACACATCTCCTTATAACCTGATCTGCGCACATTTTGAAAAGAAGAGGTTCGTCCCAATAATAATGTTTAACATCATTTTGAAACCTCTTCCTGGCTTGATAATTAAGATCAGAAGGAAATATTCCGCTAACTATAAAATTAACGAAATCAGCATACCAGGGAAGGTCAGAAGACTTACCTGCCGCCATGGCTGTCGCAACAGCGATTGCGGCAGCAAAGAGCTGCTCATCTGGGAAGGTCTCCAGTATGTGTGTCTCATCTACAGGTAGACTCTGTCCCATCTCCAACCTCGACAAGTGATCTGCCACCTGATTTTCTGTCCCCTTTTTGTCTTTGATTTCAAGGTCGAACTCTTGTAATAGCAAGATCCATCGTATCAACCTAGGCTTTGCATCCTTCTTTGCGAACAAGTACTTAAGGGCAGAATGATCGGTGTGCACTATTACCTTCGTTCCAAGTATATAAGAACGAAACTTGTCGATGGAGAACACCACAGCTAACAGCTCCTTTTCTGTGGTGGTATAATTCACTTGGGCATCATTTAATGTTTTGCTGGCATAATATATGACATGAAACAGCCTGTCTTTGCGCTGCCCAAGTGCTGCCCCGACAGCATAGTCACTAGCATCACACATAATTTCAAACGGTTGCGTCCAGTCTGGTGGCTGTACTATGGGGGCTGTCACTAGCTTTTCCTTTAGAACCTTGAATGCTTCAGTACATTCTTCATTAAAGTCAAAGGGTCGGTTCTGCTCTAAGAGGTGACATAGGGGTTTCGTGATTTTTGAGAAATTTGCAATAAATCTCCTATAAAAACCAGCATGCCCTAGAAAACTCCTAATTCCCTTGACTGTGGTTGGCGGCGGCAGCTTCTCAATTACCTCTATTTTGGCCCTGTCGACTTCTATCCCACGGCAGCTAATCTTATGGCCTAAAACTATCCCTTCATCTACCATAAAATGGCATTTTTCCCAATTAAGAACAAGATTAGCTTTTTCACATCTTTCAAGTACCTTTTTAAGGTTGCCAAGGCAGCTCTCAAAATCGTCTCCAAAGACGGAAAAATCATCCATAAAGATTTCGAGGAAGTCCTCTACCATGTCGGAGAATATTGCCATCATGCACCTTTGGAAGGTGGCAGGTGCGTTACATAGGCCGAACGGCATCCTCCTAAATGCGTATGTTCCGTAAGGGCATGTGAAGGTCGTTTTCTCTTGGTCCTCCGGTGCAATAGCAATTTGATTATAACCTGAATAACCATCAAGAAAACAATAGTAAGGTTTACCCGCTAATCTATCAAGCATTTGATCAATAAAGGGTAAAGGAAAGTGGTCTTTTCGGGTAGCTTTGTTAAGCTTCCGATAGTCCATACAAACCCTCCAACCGGTCACAGTCCTGGTTGGGATTAACTCATTGTTTTCGTTGGTTATCACGGTCATGCCTCCTTTCTTGGGAACACATTGCACCGGGCTTACCCATTTGCTATCGGAGATGGCGTAAATAATACCAGCATCTAACCATTTAATTATTTCTTTACGCACTACCTCCTTCATTGCAAGGTTTAACCGCCTTTGGGCATCAATAGTCGGCTTATGATCTTCCTCCAGGAGGATTTTGTGCATACAGATTGCCGGACTAATGCCCTGAATGTCTGCTATCGTCCATCCTATCGCCCTTTTATGCTGCCTCAACATGTCGATCAGCTGTCGTTCTTGTTCCTGCGGCAGCTTAGCAGAGATGATTACGGGCAGTGTGTTATCACAACCAAGATAAGCATATTTAAGCTGCCCTGGCAGGGGCTTAAGTTCTAAGACAGGTGGTTCAACAGTAGAGGGCTTTTGGATTAAATGGTTATCCGAAGTGTAATTCAAGGGTTCGAATAACTTACCTAGACGATGGTCTAACCAGTTTACCTCCTCATGACCTTCAGTATCAGATGTATTAGATTCAGAGGAGTCACTGTCGTCGATGCTGTCGTCGTTGCTGTCGTGACAGGCTTGTAGATGGCTGTCGCAGCAGTGACCAAATTTTATATCTCGGCAGCCCGTCCTGATGCAGGGTTGATCAAAGGTCACCTCAATGATGGCCTTGCATTCCTCATCCACATCAGCATGTTTCATTGCTTGGAGAACATTCAACTTAATTTCTTGATCGTTTACGCGCATGGTGAGTTCTCCTTTCTCCACATCAATCAATGATCTTCCCGTGGCTAAGAAGGGTCGCCCTAGGATGACTGGTGCGTTCTCATCTGCCTCACAATCTAAAATAAGAAAGTCAGCAGGAAATATAAGCTTATCCACTCTTACCAAAATATCTTCAATTTTTCCTTCGGGGTGAACGTAAGAGCGGTCGGCTAGTTGTAGGGTAACTGTCGTGGGCCGCGCCTTGCCAATACCTAGTTTCTGGAAAACAGATTTGGGCATTAGATTAACACTAGCACCAAGATCACATAATGCCTTACCCACAAATTTATCGCCGATTACGCAAGGTATGAGGAAGCTCCCCGGATCCTTCTTTTTCTGGGGTGGTTGCCGATGAAGAATACTCATGCAACCTTCTTGCATCCTTACCGTTTCAAATTCCCCAAGTTTAGATTTTTTAGACATGACATCCTTGAGAAATTTAGCATAACCGGGCATCTCCCTAACAGCATCTAACAACGGAATGTTAATATGAACCTGTTTAAAAATATCATAAATCTTTTTAAGTTGAGATTCATGCTTAGCTTGCTGTATCCGTTGAGGGAAGGGTGGTGGGGGACGGTAATCAACAATGCGTCCTTCCCACTGCATGCGAATCTGAGGACGATACTCATCTTTTTTCTCCTCTGTCGCTTCTGCTGTCGTGACAGGCTCATCGGCAGGTTTATCCAAGGCAGGTTCCTTTTCTGTTTCAGCTTCTTCTTCCGGCCCTGGTAACTTTTTCCCACTCCTAGTCGCAATCGCCTTACATTGCTCGTGTGGGGGCGGTCTAGCATTTTCAGTATTGCTAGGGAAACCTCCATTCTGCCTCGGTTTAATATGCTGTGACACCTGACCCATTTGTATCTCTAGAGATTTCAAGGTGGCCTCATGGTTTGTCATTCTCATCTTAGTTTCATCCATAAAGTCTTCCGTTTTCTTGACAAACTTATTGATGTTCTCCATATACGTACCAGTCTGAGACATAAAGGTGGCCAGAGTCTGCTCCAATATACTATTCGTGGCAGGTGGTGGCTGCTGTTGTTGCTGAGGCGGCAGGTTCTGCGGCAGCGGCTGCTGTCGCGTCAACAATCTAGGACCCCCCTGATTCTGATTATATGCTTGCGGATTTAGGGCATTGTTAGGGTTACTCTAGGAAAATTTGGGATCTTTCCTCCAATTAGGGTTGTAGTTGTTGGAATTGTAGTTTGGCTTGTAATTTCCAACATATTTTCCTTCTTCTATATTTATAGGGCACTCATCCCTACTATGATTTCCCTCACATGTAGCACAAACTTCCTCGACAGCAAACCCTCGTACTTCCTCTTCACTCAATAAGTGTTTCATGGCTTTAGTGAGGAATGCTACCTGTGATTTCATAGTGTTGTCGGCCTCATAATCCTTGACAGCAAGTACCCGTTTACCCCCTCTTCTAGCGGTTGGAAACTGCTCCTCATTCTTAGCCAGATGTTTCAAAACTTGCAGGGCCTCGTCGGGATCTTTATCCAATAATAGTCCATTCGCTGCAGAATCAATTCGAATGCGAGTTTGTAAGTTAGCAGCATTATAAAACTTAGT
Source organism: Hibiscus tridactylites (assembly GCA_958450335.1). NCBI lineage: Eukaryota > Viridiplantae > Streptophyta > Magnoliopsida > Malvales > Malvaceae > Hibiscus > Hibiscus tridactylites. The sequence goes on from OY288270.1 coordinate 76,087,703, forward strand.
TACCTGATTCCAGACGGGGAATCCATGCATTGGGCAGTTTCAAAGAAGAGTTGTGAATCTGTCCCAGGCCTCGTTCATTGGCTCGTCATCTTCCTGTTGAAAAGTAGCAATTTCATTACGTAATCGCTCAGCTAAATGTGAAGGATTAAAACGAGACAAAAATTCACGAGTTAAATCTGCCCAAGTCATAATAGAACCCGGTGTAAGTTTATTCCACCAAGTTTTAGCTCTGTCCCTCAATGAATGGGGAAATAGCCGAAGCCTCAGTATCTCCGGACTAACTCCTGGTAGTCTAAACGAACCACAGATCTCCTGGAACGTTTTAAGATGCTCCCTAGCATCTTCTGTCGTAGAACCACTAAACTGCCCGGCGTTGTTGATCATACTAAACATGACAGGTTTAAGCTCGAAATTGTCAACATCAATATCCGGCAGTGTGGTCTCCAGCTCTACATGATCATTCAGCATGTAGTCACGACATGACCGTCGTCCACCTGCCGCGGGCGGGTCACCGACAGGCGGGATTTCTTCACCGACAGGCTGATTACGGGCCATCTGCTCTAGCTCTTTCTCAAGGTATTCGTTTCTGTCTAAAAGGTGGCGAATCTGTTTCTTGAGATTAAAGGAATGTTCGATCTCCGGATCTAATTTATACTCAGGATCTTCACCCCTTTTCGATCTGCGTATAAACAGAAAAACCTTGTGAAAAGCAAGAGTTAAAAACGCAAAAGAAAAATTAAAGAAAAACAAAAACAAAAACAAGAACGAAAATAAAAACAAAAAGTGCAAGGAAAGAAAGGTGTAGTTATGTTGCCAATCCCTGGCAACGGCGCCAAAAACTTGTTGCGTGTAAAATAGTCTATCGCAATTATAGTGCAAGTATACACGACGCAAGTAGTAAAGTGATACTAAGTATCGGATATCGTCTCCACAGGGATTGGGCTAATGACTTCACCTTATTTCACTGCACAAAGTAAAAGTAATAGTTTGAGAGAATTGTCACGAAAATAGTAAAAACGCAAATAAAAGGAATTGAGATATCAAGATAGAGAGAATGGGCTGGTATTGAGTTGCTCAGTAGTGTAGGTATTGAATTGCTTAGGATCTCCAGTTCTGTCGTCGCACCCGTCGCCGACAGCACCTGTCGCGGCGTCTGTTCGTTAGCTGTCGCGGCAGCGAACACTAACTCCGTACTTCAAGTTTGGCAAGAATCCCTGATCTGCCTTGCCCTATCCCTAGGCACAAGTCTGTCGATGATCACGTCTTTGATGATACCTCCCGGCGTGAATCGAAGGATGAACACCGATGTGTATGAATTCTTCTTTAGCCACTTAACCTCGCCTTATCCCTAAGCACGAGATGGTTCAACTATAAACTAGAGAACGCGCTCTTATCTCTTTCGTATACTTAACTCTCCCGATGCTAAGTAAATAGATAACCTCACAATGCTCTCCCGATGCTCTTGCAAGATATTAAAACCAAGATAAAAGAACTTGAAGTTTATTTTATTGAACTTGAAAAACCCTAAAACAAAGCAACCCTTGCAACTACTTTACAAAACAACCCGTAGCCCTAGGGAGAATTTAGAACATATCGGTGACAGGTAAACGGCAGGGTTTTGTTTCGGTTATGGGGTAGTCGGCTATGCCCTAGGTTTAATCTATGCCCTTTATATAAGCTTTGGGCTCAAGTTATCTAAGGTAACAAAGATTACAACTTTAATTAAAAGTAAGATTCTAATAAAGACTAAATCTCTAAGGATTCCTACTTTTCAGCCGCCTCCTTGTTTCATGGAAATTCTTCTCCTTGAGCTTTGGCTTGACATATCTTTTGATCCGGGGCTTGGAAAAATATTCGGCTTCCACACGACAGACGAGCAGACTTTTCTCTATCTATCGAGGTCCACTTCACTTTTCCTCTTCATAAATCTGCTGTCACCATGCTGTCACGACAGGTCCATGACAGGTTCGTCTTCTTCAGCTGCTTGTCCAGTTTAGCTCTCTTGCTTATCTGCCCTGCGCCTGCCTTCGACATCTACTGTGACAGATACCTGCAAAAATAGCCATCTTTCAGTAGAATCCGTGCCTTTTATATAATTGTGATGTTTTATTAAAAACTAACCTAAATGCAATGCAATGATGCTTGAATGCAGCAGAAATATGGGTTTAAAAAGGTGTAAATGATAGAACTTTTACACACTCAACAACTCTCTGTTTTTTTCCAAATCATTCTTACGGTCCCCTTGCTTCACCCTCCACTTCCTTCCTTTTCTGTGCCCGTGTGCATTTACTCACCCCCGTCCATGGATCCTACGTTCATTAACTCCGCATTGAGTATGGGAGTGGTCAATAATGGGTATCCCAACCACCCGACCAATCCTAACTTTTATAACCAAGAGTACATTGATGAGTTGAGTTTAAATGAGGACAGTGAGGTGAATTTCACACTCAAAAATCATGCTCTCATCGGTAAACTCCTGGCTCCAAACCCCTTTAAGGGGCTCACCATGGCTGCAATTCTTCGGAAAGCCTGGAAACTGGAAAGCCTGGAATGTCACGAACTTGGACGCAACTTCTTCATGTTTCTTTTCAAGTCTGTCGAGGAACGTCATGCGGTGCTGGGGGCTAAACCGTGGGCTATCCAGGACTCGTTAATGGTGCTCAAGGAATGGCAACCTGACAAAGCCCTTGAAGAGCTTGATTTTTCCATCGAAGAATTTTGGGTCTAGATTGAAAACCTGCCTATTGGACTGAAGACGCCGGAGAATGTGCAGTGTATTGGGAACCTCTTCCCCATTTACTATGGTTCAACCCTCGACGATACCACAATCCCAAAATGGCACGGCCAAGTTAGCATCAGAGTGGGTTTAAGAGTTGAAGATCCTTTAAAAACTGGATTCATCCTGAAACGGAAAAAAGATAAGCCTCTCGAGATATCATTCAAGTATGAAAATCTGCCGAGGTTCTGTTTCTGGTGTGGTAGGCTTGGCCATACGGAAGGAAGCTGTACTTATGATATTACAAGGTTCAATCTTAAGGGGAAGTTTGGTCCCTGGCTGCGAGCAATCACCGGCGGTAAACATAGACCCCACTGTCCCGGAAGCTCCCATCTTGCCGATGCATCCGACGCTAGCCCTTTCACTAAGGACAAAGCGGTGCGTAGCCCAACACCGGCTCAGTACGAGGAAAATCTTGGGCTAAAGATCACATCGAACGATGTTCCCCGTGATGTCCAATCTCCAGCAAAAGAAGTCAACTCTATATTTCCTTTAGAGGAAAGTGTACCTACATGCAAAGCTGGCAAGTCGAAAGTAGGGCTTCCTAGCCTTAACAATTCCCCTAATGGTGAATCTAGTGAAATCTCTGGCATGATCCTACCTTTGGAAGGTCTTCTCCATAGAGCTGAGAATAGTACTCCTCGACAGATGGCAACCTGGGGCACCCTCCTCGCCATGGGCCTCGACAAAATGGAGGTATATGTATGCAAAAAAAAGGAAAGAAGTGAGGATGAAGTGGAGTCGTTTAGCCAAACAAAGAAAAGAGAAATTTGGAACCAAATTTCTAAGGAAATAGTGCAGGTGGCACCAAATAATTGGTGCATTTCCGAAAGAGGATGGGCTGCTAATGAGGATATCTTGAAAGCCGCCATTTTTCCTACATCGTATCTAAACATGTCCTCCATTATTCAGAACATCGAGAGCAAGAAGAAGGGGAAGACTTTCGGCTCTCAGAGATTAACCCTCATCCGAAAGGCGGCCCGTCGTAAGTTTTCCATGGAACGGTCGAGAATTGTGGTTGATGAAGTTGGTCTGATTGAACTAGGCATCGACCCCTTCGGTAAACAGATTACGAAAACGCCGTCGATGTGTATCGATGACAACTTCTTTTTAAACGAAGAAGTTCAGGTCAGTGACGACGAGGACAAATCTAAGGAAATGAAGATGGATACTCGTTTTATGGAGATGGGCCAGGACTCGGATGACCCCCTGGAGGGTTATCCGGAAGATCAATGAGCTCCAAGACAAGCCTGGTCTGTGACGGGAAGGGTCACAGATGCTTCAAGGTGTTTCTACCTTCCCCTTGGATCTTGATGCTTTCAGCTAAGGCCTGTGATCCAAGGTCATCGTGCTGCATTAGTCTTATTTTTCTTGTTTGTCGGATTGATAGTCCAAACCCTAGCAGGACGGTGCGAGAATTCTCAGATTGTGTGTTTTTCCAGTTGTTGGTGTCTACTGGCTCTTACCGTGATAAGGACCATCCATGCCCGGAAGGAAGCCTGCCTCTGGATAGAGCTCTCCGGTATCGACAGTGGACGGTGATCAACAACAGGGGGCAACGATCTGGTTTTGGTTCTTGCCGGAAGAGTTTTGTGTTGTGGGTTTTGGCGGTGCTTCTCACTGTTCCGTGGTGGGTTGTTGCTTCTTTTTCGGATTGTTACTGGGAGGGTTTCTCAGTTAACCGTGCTAGTGGCCATAGTATGCATGGCCTGGTTGCTTCTTTTTTTAGGTCTTTTGTCCTTTTCTTGTTGTTGTGTGGGGCCTGCGTGCCACCTGTTTCCCCGGTTGGGTGTAGGAGAAAGGATAATGTTGGCTGTTGGTGCTGCAGTTTCCTTTCCTTTTTTAGGATTTCGGATGTCTCCTTTCTTGTTGTTCCGGTTGGGTTTTTTACCCCTTCTTTTATCTAATGAAAGTCTTATTTGATCAAAAAAAATAAGGTTGAGTTTCGCCGCTAATAACAATTAACAATATTCTCGAAAAAAATGGTAAGTAGAAGAAACAATATTCATATAAAATAAAACAATAACCATGACTATAAATAATCCAAATAAAATTACTCACATGGCTAAATTAAAAATTAAATAATTAATAACTAAGTAAACCTCCTATTTCAAAGAGGATGAGTCTGCCACACTCGACGAGCATCGATTAGTACCATTAACGACGAGCACCGATGAGCACTATTAATTCAATTTATAAAAATTAAAATTTTAAAGGACTCACTTTATATTTTATTTTTAATTTTCTTTTAAACATAAATAAAATTATTTTTCTACCCCTAAATTACAAATCTTAATTTTTATTTATTTGAAATGTAAGCCGCCGCGGCCGCTACGTGTATCAACCAGCCGCTCCTACTCCTGCACCAAACACTAACACTTTTATGAACTCGGATGCTTGAATTTTGTTTGTGCAAGGAGTAAATGTCCTTGCCAAAAAATTAGGGAGTAAATGTTTATCGAATCAAACATAAATGTTTGATTGTGCACCACAAAGGTAAATGTTTGATTGTTCATTCGATAAACTCTTGAAGTTTGATTATGCAGGGAGTAAATGTTTACGGGGACGGCAGCGGCGGAACAATAACGGCGACGGCTTAAATTTTAAATGAACAAAAATTAAGGTTTTGTAATTTAGGGATAGATAAGTATCTTGATCTGTGTTTAAAAGAAAATTAAAATTAAAATAATATATTTTAATTAATTTACCTTTTGATTTTTAAATAATCTATAATTATACGGTAAGTCTTTTAAATTTTTAATTTTTATAAATTAAATTAATGGTACTCGTCGATAATGGTAATTATCGATGTTCATCAATACTCGTATAACATGACAGAATTTCCCTTTCAAAAAAGTTTGGTTAAAGGATTCAAAGCAAAACACTCATCGTGGTTTCCTTTTTTTTAGTAGGCCTCGTACTAAATAACAAGTGAACATTTTTCGAATGTTCCATCAAATTTGAATCTTAAAATAATTATTTAGAGATACTCATAGTTATAATCGGATAATAAATCTCATATATATATTGATTTAATTTTATTGCTTAAGGACTAAATCAAAGATTTAATACACTTTCTCCCTTAAACTTTACTTGTTTTCCCAACTTGTTTCCTAAAGTTTATTTTGACTATTTTTATCTTCTAACATTTTTTTGGTTACCCCATATTACCTTTTGCCGTTAAAAAAATCTATCTTAACCAATCAGAACGTGTCACGTCATTTTTCTTATTTATTTTTAAATTTTAAAATAAATATATTAAATCATACCCTAAATTTACTCAGATACCCCGTCTTCTTCCCCAAACCCTATTTCCCATTTCATCCATCTCCAACCCCATTTCTTTAATTTTAAAACCCAATTTCTAAATTTTAACCCCCAAACTTTAAACCCTATTTTTCATTTCTAGAAATTAGGTTAGAGATGAATGAAATAGAAAATAGGGTTTGGAGAAGAAGATGTGGTATTTGAGTAAATTTAGGGTATGGTTTAATATATTTATTTTATTTTATTTTAAAATTTAAAAATAAAAAAAATGATGTGGCTCGTTCTGATTGGTCAAGATAATTTTTTTAACGGTAGGAGGGCAATATGGGTAATAGAGAAAACGTTAGGGGGCAAAAGTGATCAAAATGAACTTTAGGAGTAAGTTAGGAAAATAAGTAAAGTTTAGGGGAAAAAGTGTATTAAGCGTAATAAATGGATACAATTTATTAAAGTGAAAACTACACTACTGACCACCAAACAAATTGGGGATACCTATTTGGACCACCGAACTATAGAAATCGTCAATGAGACCACCGAACTTATAAAATCAACCTATTTTTACCACCGCCGTTAAAAACGTAACGGTGGAGTGACGGAATTGCCACGTGGCAATTGACGGAAAATTTTAAAAATTACACATTTGGTCCTTGTTATTTACACATTCTTTCAATTTAGTCTTAATTTTAAATTAATAAAATAATAAATTATTTAATTAAGTGGTGACACGTGACAACACTTTATTGGAGGACTTTAATTATTTATATTTGATTTTATTAATTATTTTAATGATGAAGTACACCTAATACTCTAAAATAATTATTTTTAAACTCTAAGTCTTAACCTTAAATTTTAAATTAAACTCTAAGTCTTAACCTTAAACTTTAAACTCTAAGTCTTAACCTTAAATTATTTTAATGATGAAGTACACCCAACACTAAAAAAAATTAAACTCTAAGTCTTAACCTTAAATTTTAAATTCTAAATCACAAACTCTAAACTATACATCATAAAAAAATACACCTAATATTCTAAACCCTAATCCTAAACTATAACTTTAACTTCTAAACATAAAACTTAAGTCTATTTTTTTAATGATAAAGTAGAAGTAAAAGTATAAAAAAGAAAAAGAGACAATTTGTGTCCCTCGGTACGTCCCATGTACAGTCGTTTGTGGGACAGAAGATGTTTCTAATTGAATTCTCAGATTGTTCAAATTAAGTGGAAGCAAATAATTTCCAGTTTTTTGTCTATTCTTTCTAATTTATTAACAGGATTTTAAATATATAGTTGGCTCTTAAAGTCGTTCATTCTCCTTAAACTTAAATCGTTTTTTAATATATCATATATGACCTCATTGGTTGGTCTATAAATTGCATGCATTCTTTGAGATGTTCACACAGCCAACTAAAGCTAGTCAGCAATGGCTTCCACCCTGAATTCTCCTTCTTCCCTCTTCGCTCTTCCCATTTCCTCCATTCAAACCCCATTCTTTCCCAAGAATTCTCACTTCGGCTTCGTCTCTGATGTTAAACAGGCTTGTGATTCAGGTACTTCCTTTTCTTCCAAGTCAATTTTTAATATTTCCTTTTCTAACAATGTTTCTCATTGTTGTAATAGCATTTCTGATCATGTTTCTTGGATAATTGACTCTGGTGCTACTGATCACATAGTCAATGATTTAAATTTTTTCAAAGATTATCACATTGCACATGATAAGTTTGTAAAGCTTCCTAATAATGAACTTGTTAAAGTTCATCATATTGGAACTGTTGTTTTGAATTCTTTGGTTTTGAAAAATGTTTTTCATATTCCAAAGTTTGATTTCAATTTAATATTTGTTTCTCAATTAGTTCAAGATAATGTGTATTCTTTAATCTTCTCACATAATTGTTGTGTTATACAGGATACACTTCAGTGGAAGATGATTGGTACAACTAAGCAGATTCAAGGCTTGTATCATCTAGATGTTACAAATTTGGTTTGTCATTCTTCTGTCTTTCATATTGCTTCTGAAAATGATGTGTCTAAGTGTGTTGTTTCTGGAAGTAATGTCTCTGAAAATTCTGTTGGTTCTGATATTATTTCTAAGAATGTTTTTGCTCCTGATAGTTCTTCTAGTCATTCTGTAGCTCTCTGGCATGCTAGACTAGGACAACCTTCTTCTAGAAGGATGAAATTTTTTGCTGATATAAACTGTAATATACCTTTAGAAAATATTTCTGAGTGTGAGGTTTGTCGTTTAGCCAAACAGAAAAGGCCTTCCTTTCCTGTTAGTAGTTCTGTTAGTGTTGCTCCCTTTGATCTTATTCACATGGATGTTTGGGGACCCTTTCCCATTAAAAGCTTGTATGGACATTCTTATTTTTTAACCATAGTGGATGACAAAACTAGATTTTTATGGATTTTTCCAATGCACAATAAAGGGGAAGTCAGAAATCTTATAACTAATTTTTGTTCTTTTGTTGAAGTTCAGTTTTCAAAACAAGTTAAGTGTATAAGAAGTGATAATGCCAAGGAATTTGAAATGACTGAATTTTTTAACAGTAAGGGCATTATACATCAAACTTCTTGTACATATACACCTCAACAAAATAGTACTGTTGAGAGAAAGCATCAGCATATATTGACTGTTGCTAGGTCTTTAAGATTTCAAGCTAACTTGCCTCTCTGTTTTTGGATAGATTGTGTATTGCACTCTGCTTTTTTGATCAATATAACTCCCACACCTGTTTTAGATAACAAAACCCCCTTTGAATTACTTTTTAATTCAAAACCTAATTTGAAACATTTGAGGGTTTTTGGTTGCTTGGCCTATGTTTCTGTTTTGCCTAAGCCAAAGACAAAGATGCATCCTCGTGCCTCTAAGTGTGTTTTCTTAGGTTATCCCAAACATACTAAAGGTTTTCGTGTTTTTGATTTAGAAACCAAAAGCATTTTTGTTTCCAGGGATGTAACATTTTCTGAAGATTTGTTCCCTTTTAAACAAATTTCCAATGACATTGTGCTTCCTGTGTATGAAAATACCCAATTTTCTGATGATGTTGTTTTAATGAACAACTCTGAATTTTTAAATCCTATTAATAATCAAGTTCCATCTGTTGTGAGTGATTCTGTTCAGAGTTCAGATGATATTATGACTTCTAATGCAAGTACTGATTTTCCTATTTCTGTTTCTCTTCCTAAAGATTTTGTTGATACTAACACTCATACTGGTAGTTTCAAATCTGTTGACTCAAGTCAACAATCCTTTATTTCTACTCGTCCATCTAGACAGAGGCAACTCCCAGAAAAGTATAATGATTTTAATGTTTCATTACCTAAGGTAAGAACTTCTCCTCATCAAATTGCTCAAGTTTTATCTTATCATAACATATCATCTACTCATAAGTCTTACATTAATAATGCTGAAGTTTTAGCTGAACCTAAGACTTATAATCAAGCCATTAAACATGATTGTTGGAAAGAAGCAATGCAAGAAGAAATTAGAGCTTTAGAAATGAATAAAACTTGGCAACTTGTTCCTCTTCCCCCTGGTAAAAGTACTGTAGGATGCAAATGAGTGTTTAGGATCAAGTTAAAGTCTGATGGAACTTTAGAAATGTATAAAGCCCGTCTTGTAGCTAAAGGGTATACCCAGCAGTCAGGGATAGATTATTTTGACACCTTTAGCCCTGTTACTAAAATTAACACTATTAGAGCCCTTCTTGCTATTGCTGCTGCTAAGAAATGGCATTTGCATCAATTAGATATAAATAATGCCTTCTTACATGGTTATTTAAAAGAAGAAGTCTACATGGATTTACCCCCTGGTTTTAATCCTCCCAAACCTGGTCTTGTTTGTAAATTGCAGAAGAGTTTGTATGGTCTTAAACAAGCTAGCCGTAAGTGGAATGAAAGGTTAATTAAAACCCTTCTTTCCTTAGGTTTCAAGCAAACTGGTTCAGATTGTTCTCTGTTAGTTAGAGGTTCCAATTCTGATTTTGTTGCTCTTGCTATATATGTTGATGATATAATTGTTGCTAGTCCCAATATAGATGAAATACAAGGTATTAAAAATGTTCTACATGATATTTTTAAAATCAAAGACTTAGGGACTCTAAAGTATTTTCTTGGATTAGAAGTTACAAGATCTAACCTTGGTATAAATTTATGTTAGAGAAAGTATGTTTTAGATCTTCTAAAAGAAACAGGTTTTTTAGAACGTAAAACTGTTTCCACTCCTATTATGTACACTTCTAAACTTGCTGAGCATAAAGGTTCTCCTTTAACTGACATAACAGCATATAGAAGGCTTGTAGGTAAACTTTTTGTATTTAACACATACTAGGCCTGACATTTGTTATGCTGTGCAACAATTATCTCAACATCCGCTGCCCCTACTTCTGTTCATCTCATGGCAGCTCATCGTGTCCTTCGATATTTGAAAGGATCTCCATGGCAGGGGTTATTCTTTTCTGTTGACAATAATTTACATTTACAAGCCTTTTCTGATTCAGATTGGGCTTCATGTCCTGAAACTAGAAAGTCTACAACAGGTTTTTGCATATTTATAGGAAATTCTTTAGTGTCATGGAAAACTAAGAAACAAAACACTGTTTCTAGGTCTTCTACTGAAGCTGAATATAGGGCTATTGCTGCTGTTACATGTGAGTTGCAATGGTTTAATTTTCTCTTGTCTGACTTGTAGGTTCCTTTACATACTGCACATTTGTTTTGTGATAACCAGTCAGCAATAAGGATAGCTGAGAATCCAGTCCACCATGAAAGAACGAAGCATATAGAGATAGATTGTCATCTCATTCGAGAAAAAGTTCAGAATGGAATCATCAAGTTGTTTCCTGTTACTTCCCAAAATCAACTGGCAGATTGTTTTATCAAAGCTCTTCTTCCCTCTGTTTTTTCCTCTTTTATCTCCAAGTTGGGCATACATGATGTATATGCTCCACCTTGAGGGGGCTATTAGAATACAGTTGTTTTCTGTTATTAGTTTTTTTTTAATTTTCTTTATTTTCTTTTTATTTTTTTAGGGTTTTTGTTTGTATAAATAAAGACTATAGTCAATAGTCAGACTTTGACTTTTGACCATATATTGAAGTATTAATAAAAGTAATTTTTCTCTCTCTTATTCTTTCGAGTCTTGTACATTGCTCAGCCGAAATCCCTAAGGGAATTTTTCCCCTTTTCATCAAACCTTAGCAAACCACCCTAATCTGATAGGTCTGGTTTCAGTTGGTAACATTAAGATCGACTGCATTCGTGACTGATCAGTCGATCTGTCGACATCTCCTGTATGTACTGTTGGATCGGATTGATCATTTCATTACTTCGTTTCTCATGTTTTATGTGTCTTTTAGATTATGAATAACGCGTGTATGACCATGGAATCCTCTGTGTGTTGTGTTCCTGGAGGACCGATTGTTGCTGAGGGGATCGGTGTTGCTGGTTCCTGTCCCCGATTGAACCCTCTCGGTGTGATGCTACACTTTATTTCTTCTTGTTTTATGCTTCTTGCATTTCTAATTTGTTTTGGTTCCTTGTTAATTTTCGGTCTTGTTGTTGTGATTTGGATTTTGTATTGTGATTTTTGCATGGTCACGAGCAATAATATTTTGTATGACGATCTCTTATGCTATGTTTGGGCTTATGAATTTGTTGTTTTTTAGGCTTAATACAAAAACAGACGTCTAAACTATACTTTTAATTTTAGATGCTAAAATATATTTTGGTAAAAATATGTGCATAAAATTTTAACCGTTATAATTTTAAATGCCCACCCACTTAAAAAAATCGTTGTTCAATAAAAAGATGAACTGCAGCATGTTTTTTATTATTATTTTAAAAAAGTAAAAAATATATAATTCTAAATAACTCAAAATCTCTAAATTTTTAATGCTCAAAGTCACAAATTCTCCAAATTATCTCTCCTTCCGCCGCTGTTTTCGTCATTGAACATCACTAATGATGCCGCCGAAGATCACCTCTCATTTCTCCCAACCACCCATTATCGGTAACTACAAGAAGATGTGCCAATCAGATGAAAATTTTGAATAGTTCTAGTTAAACGACATTCGATTGACACACTTACCAGTGATTATCAGCGATGGGTGGTTAAAAAAATGGGTGACGGCCTCCAGCGACGGATTTAGTAGTGTCTGGTGATGAAAACGACGATAATGTGGGAAATTTGTAGTTTTGAGTATTAAGAATTTGCAGGGTTTTTTGGGCGTTTTGAGTTTTTTTTAAAACATGTCATGTGTCATGTTCTTATTGGATAACGATTTTTTTAACGGCCGGACACTTAAAATTGTAACAATTAAAATTTTAGGCACCTATTTTTTAAAAAAATACTTTAAAAATTTAAAGTTCAAAAAATATATGCACTCATTTATAAATAAGCCTTTTTTATATTTGCTTTTGCCTACGTTGTACATTGTATGAAATACGACATTCAATAAATCATTAAATCTAATAATTTTATGAATTCGTAAAATTATCACAAATGTTTGTACGCATACATGTTTTATAATATAATTTACACCGTTTTTAAATTTTGAGTTCTCAGAGTAAATTCTCACTCCCCTCTCTAGGTAAAAATTACTTTAAAAAGTAGATCGAAAGCTATCAAATTATAGAGAAGAGACTTTTTTTTTCACGTGGAAAGGCTTCTTGGTCCTCAAAAAGGGCTTCTCTTACATTGAACCCCAGGTGGCTATGAGCTGTTTTTATTATGGATGGACACGGGTCGGATCGGGTTTTTGGCCCACCCGAACCCGACCCGAAACAAATTATTCTAAAACTAACTCCGACCCGACCCGATCTAATTTTTTTTAAAAATCCGACCCGACCCGACCCGAAAATAAATATTCTAAACTCGACCCCGACCCGACCTATAGAAAAAAATTAATTTTAAGGATATAATTGTAAAAAAATAATTTTAAGAGGCATAATTATAAAAAAATAATAATTTTAAGGACTAAAATGTAAATAAAAAATTAATTTTAAGGACCTAATTATAAAAAAATATATAAAGAGGGTATATTATTACAAATATCCCTAAAAAATTTAGGGGAAAGCTACACTATTACTCCCGGGTCGGGTCGGGTCAGATTTTTTCACCCTAAAATCCGAACCCGAACCCGACCCGAACTTAATTTTTTCATAAAAATACCCGACCCAATCTGGCCGGGTCGGGTCGGAACCTGTCGGATCCGGTGCCGGGCCCATCCCTAGTTTTTATCAATGTCAGGATATCAAATCTGAGCAAGTGGTTTGGGGATGCACATAAAACTGGTAACTATTCTTCTACGGCCTTTTGCTTCATTTTTATTTTTACTAAACCTGAATTAATACGCTGAAACATTTCACTATATGATTAGAGGGAAAAACTAAATTAATAATTTAAAAGTAAATTTATTAAATAAATTAAATTAAAATCAAATTGATATAATATATAAATAACGTGACCAAATATTTATAGTTGGGTGGTCATGAATACAATTTATCCTAAATAACATAGCTATAAAAACTTCATGTATATACATTAGCATATATTCATCAAGTTAACGCGATGAATACATTTCGATAATCATACTTTTAACCCTTTTTTATGTCGAATCAATGAATCATGTGTTGTGAATAAAATAAAGAAGAACAAGAAGAACAAAGAGATGAGAGGAAGAGAGAGATTTGTATTATTCTCAAAATATAGAATTGTATACAATGCCTTCAATGAATCATCTATTTATAGGCATAAGAAGTACATAATACATTAAACTCTAATTCATAGAGATAATATTCCCAATAATAAATAAATCAAACTTCTTTGATAAAGTTCTAATCATGATAGACATCCACATATATAAATATTCATAACACTCCCCCTTGGATGTCTATGAAGATAATGTGCCTCGTTAAAACCTTACTAAGATAAAAACCCAGTGGGAAAAATTCTTTAGTGAAGGAAAAAGAGTACACACATCTTTGATACGCATAACTTGTTGCCTCATTAAAAACCTTACCAGGAAAACCCATTGGGACAAAACCTCGGTTAAGGGAAAAAGAGTGCAACGCGTATTTACTCCCCCTCATGAAAACATCACAGAAGATCTTTGAATCTTCATAATTTAATCTTGAATATCATTTTTCTAAAGATCGTGAGGGATGAAACTTTGGAGTAATATGTTCCATGATGTATCAACTTTCAAACTGAGATATACATCTTGCTTTATCTTCACACAAGATAGCTTTTATCATATCTTGTAAAAGTAAATCCACATATCTTTTGGATATGTTGGGTCAATAATCTTAGCCAAACACATTTTTTTGGCTTGCCTCGTGCATAACAATTATTTCTACGACATTTGAGGAGGCATCAACGAATGTTTGAAGATCTAAATGTAATGATCTTTGTATATTCATAGATATTTCTTGACCAACTAATATATAGTGCTTCAAGACCAAGAAAAGATATAATTATCTTTATTCACATCCAACAATCTTACAACTATTGGGATACTCAATAGATATGCTCTATTCATATTGAATCTTCTTTAAGATTCTTTCAGCTTATGTCTATTCATAGACAAAAGAAATATATAAAAATGCTCGATCTTCATGTCGAGATAAACTTGATGTCAAGATTCAAGTACTTGTATTGAAAGTACTTCATGAGTTTCAAATTTGAAGCTCTTTAGGAGTTCTAAAATTATCATAATGGATCTTGATCCAAACTCCCTTATAAAATACATAAGAAAATCTGATCATTCTTATAGTATTTTCTCAATTAGTATTCACTAAGGCGATTATACCAAATGCGCCAAAAATATTCATGAGACATGTCTAAATAAATTTCCTCAGAAATTTCCAAATGCTTATAGCATTTTAGATCCTTTAAGGATAAATATGGATCCACAAATAATTAGACGCATGTAAAATTTTCAAAATTGCCAAAGTAATTGCATCCACCATGAAGTAATTAAAACTTTTCATAAATCACAGTTCAAGTCGTATTTACGACTACTTATTTGTGTCTCACTTGCATTACACCTTTAAGTGTTTGGACTGGTGGTCCAAATACTTCTATTTTAGAAGTTCAAAGCGTCTTTCAACATTGGCCAATTCAATATCTATACTTCTGGATAGATTTTATACAAGATCCTCGATTTCTTTCTTTACTTCTATAGAAGTATTTTATGTAAAATTGTTTGTAAAATCGTTGTCGACAACTTTCCAATTTTTCTAGTTCCATTCTCGTAATGACATAACTCATCGAGATCTCTTCAAGATTTCAATATTTATTTCAGGTACCTGAAACTCTTCAAGAGTTTTATTATTTGTTATGTCTTGGGTCTCTTCAGGAGCACCCGCCTCCAATATATGACCATCTCATATTACTTTCTATTTACGAGAATTTTGATCATTGGAACCATTTCAACTATCATGCTTCAGGCATGATTTACATTCTCTCGCTCTAACATGTAATTTAAACTTAGAGCATTTCAGCTGGTATATGAGACTTAATTACTCTCATTGGGTCAGTAAATATGTCTGGCAGTTGACATGTAATAACATGAATTATCTTATGAACTTCTAGTTCATATACGAGGATCTAGATAATGATAATTCATTTTCCTCTATCCAGCTGATTATTATCTCCCCTGATGTTGAGAAAAATCATGTCATAAATGATTCTCCAATTAATGTTTAAGAATTTAAACATAAAAGGAGACTCGTACTCAATATATATTCTCAACCCTTTTTATTTACCCATTTTGTGCGTTGTGGTGGAGCAATTCATATCGCACATTCAAAAATCATAAAATGGGAAATGTATGGTTTCTGACCAAAAACCAATCATAACGGGGAGTTTATTATAACTCGTTGGCTTGATGCGTATAAGTGTTGCTATATGGAAACACCATATAAATAATAATTCTTTTGTTCTCATAGTTTAGCTATTAAATAGGAGGCATCCAATTGAAATTTTGCTAAACTATATTTTTCATAATCAATAGGTTTTGTAACAACTGATATAGCCTAAAATATAAACCCACTAGCTTTTCAAGAAGAATAGTCTAACTGCATAATCTGAATCTTTTTAAAATCAATCTCACAAACTTCTGGTTGTAAGTCGATAAAACAATGTAGATGCATCTACTAAAATCATATAAAACTTTCCACATTTGTGGATATATGGGCCCATATTTCGTTCAGATATGCAAGACATACAGTCTTAACTTTAGTACAAGAACTTTAAGTTCTAATTCTTTTGGTAAGTGGGATCATCTATATTCTTTGAGAACAAACAACACAAGAACTCCATGTTCTTTTAGTAAGTGGAATTTAATCCATTCCTTTGAGAATAAGCACCACAAGAACTACAGGTTCTTTTAATACATGTGCATGTAAATCTCAATAATTTCTGCACTATTATTTATCAGGATGGTCTAACCGATCATGCCAATTATATATATGTGTATATATCTCTGAATTTGTAAACTTCTTGTTTACCATAACATATAATTCAATCTTACTCGTACATGTCTAGTACGACCATCAAAATTGTTCCTTTAAATAGGAATATATTTAGCTCTTTCGGAGCTTTCAATTGAAATTATCTTTTGGTAGTAATATATAGCTCTTCTAAAGCTTTCAACTGACTTTTTGGCTACCAAAACTTATATCAATATTGACTTATTTCAAATGTCAATTGATAACATATGTTATCTATAATTCCCAAAGGGATAGTTTGCGAACTCATATTCCTCTCTTTATGACTTTGACGAGTATAACACAATGTGAATATGGAATAAAGTTCCATTTGACAATAACATATTTGCTCAACCAGAGCCTTTTGTGATATTAGTACTTCCGAATATAGTACTCACATTATTCTCTTGCATTTTAATCGATAAATGCATAATTGTGCACCTTTCAAAATGTGCTTTGTTTCATTTACTTCAGGTAATGAAAATATGTACTTTGTATCATTCACTTCGAGGAATGAAAAATATAAAATATAGCACATCATATCAAGTCGAATATCTATCAGAGATAAACTTTCAAGTGCTCTTCCGGAGTATTGATATTTTAGTACTTTGAGAAATACTACTCATATTTTCCCTTACATTTAAATGGGAAAAATATTTCTTATGCTTAAGTACAATATGAGTACTTGCATTATCTGCTAGGCATAAATAGCCACAATTCTAGGCATAAATAGCCACAATTCATTGTATATTTTATTCTGGAAGTAATCATATTCTTCAAATAATAAATTAACATAAAACGTAAATAAATAATATGTGAAATAAATAAACATAAAGCAAATTAACATAAATAAATAATAAATAAAACGAATTAACATTAAAAAAATAAAATAAATAAATAAAACAATTATTTCTGTTAGAGGTTATAAGGGAAATAAAATAAATGGTACATTATTCCCTTCAAGGGTTATGAGAAAATTAAAAATATCCAATTGAGTTGGACTAATAACGCCATAATTATTTTCGCCATAAACAAATTTTGTTTATATTTTATTTCATTTATCATTCATGATTATGGATAAAGTCCATAATACTTTGGCGTTTGACAAGTACGAAATCAATGGTTTATAACATCACATTGGTAAAAGGATTTCACTTCCTTAGAATGATCTTTATCACTCTTGACATCCTTATAACTTCGCTACCAGCGGGTAGAAGTATTCTTAAAATGACTATATTTTTCATGTGTATATCCATAGCCTCGACCACGACCACAACTTTTAATGTGATCTTTTTTATTCCTTCCATAATATAATCTCACATTCACTTCAGGGAATGGAGTAGAGCCAGTGGGCCTTTAAAACCTTTTTCACATATCCTTATCACAGAGAACAAAGATTTAATCCTCGTACGCAGCATTGTTAAACCTGTCCACAAGGTCCTTTAAAAACCTCCTTTGAGACCAGTAGCCTCGCAGAACGGGATGTCCAGCCAATTATACTTGGATTATATCGAAATTATGTCTCTAATTGAATAATGATTTACCATGTTTGCATTCACTTCAGGGAATGAAACAGATCCAATAATTGCATGGAATAAACATCATGCTTGCATTCACTTCAGGGAATGCCACATCATTGATAATTGCATGGAATAAACATCATGCTTGCATTCACTTCAGGGAATGCCCCATCATTGATAATCGCATGGAATAAACATCATGCTTTGCATTCACTTCAAGGAATGCCTCCCATAAAACTTTTTGGATCAAGAAGAATTTTCTTAACTTGAAATTGGGAGAAGTCTATGGTCGAGTTTTTCGACAAAAAAGAAAAATTGCTTTCAAGAAAGTATAGACTTTATAACAATCTTTTTATAGATTGAAATTCACCATGATTTATCGCACATTAAAATCATAATTTAAATCGAACAGGCTTTACATGCACCATCATCAAACTTCATGAATTTACAAATATACAAACACAAATAATAATAATTAAGTATGAAAAGCATAAGCAGTTGAGTACCAAAAATGAAAAACCACAAATACTTTCGCTTAACAAACCTTAATCGATTCCATCGTTCCTTGCTTTAAAAGCCGAGGAGGCATGTAAGGAAAACAGCGCAACATTATCGACTTTTTCCGCTAATTAACCCTTTTAGGAACAAGAGAAAACACACGTAATTTATAGCAAACGCAACCTTTTCGTCTCTATCGATTCGTCTTTTGGTTTGTGAGAAGCCACAAATTTATCTCTTTCCAATGTTCGAATAAAATCAAACATGCTTCCAAAATTTTCAAAAAAAAAATTAAAACAAAGTTAAAATATAAAGAGAAAGACAATCGGTAACTAAAAAAAAATAAGGAGAAAAAAAAACTTATCTTTGGTTTATTCTATAATCGAATTCTTCCCGGTAACTTCTTTTGAATTATAACGATGAAGACCTCAGTTGATTAGAGTCTCGTGCTGATAACGTGTTGTGAATAAAATAAAGAAGAACAAGAAGAACAAAGAGATGAGAGGAAGAGAGAGATTTGTATTATTCTCAAAATATAGAATTGTATACAATGCCTTCAATGAATCATCTATTTATAGGCATAAGAAGTACATAATACATTAAACTCTAATTCATAGAGATAATATTCTCAATAATAAATAAATCAAACTTCTTTGATAAAGTTCTAATCATGATAGACATCCACATATATAAATATTCATAACATCATGTTCTACTCATTTGAATATTCGCTGTAAGGTCAATTATACTATGATCTCTTTTCATTTACTCAAATAGCAAACACATTTCTCTTTATATATAATATACCTATATCAAATATATTTCTCTATTTTTTTCGTTTGGCAAAGTAAATATTTATTTAAGGAAATATCCACATAAAATGTGGCTTACAAAATACCAACAGTAAAAACAATTGATAGTGGGTTATCCATTAAGTTTCTGGATGCTCATAAGCTTTTGTTGAACAAGTGCCGAATTTCATTAAAGATAAAAAAAAATGTACAATAAAACACAATTCAAACACAAATAAAATATTAGATTACATTCACCTAGAACTTATAAAAAAAACATGAAAAACTTAAAATGCATGAATAAAAATAAAACATTCCCTTGAATACGGCCTTCAACTTCCTTAAAAACACGACAATTATTATTAAAATCTCTTTGTCTCTATCCTACTAAACACTCTATGTAGTGATGTTAGAAAGGTAATGGACAACATCAAATTTACAGATTTATTTCATTAATAGTTCTGATCAAACCATAAAAGGGGATCTAACTCATAGTAGACTCTCAACTTTCCCTAACTAGGGATGTATGCCACGATGATCGCTACATAAATGTAAAGGCATACAAAATTGTGTCACAAAAGTAGACGATACAAGCAAAACAATTTGAGTGAGAATGATGAATCCAAGCCGACAATTTTTTTTATTAGATACTTAAAATAAAGTTTAAAAGAATTATCAATAATAAATAACCAGGAAAAAAATTAATGTCACGGCGACAACGCAAACATAATCAACAATAATATCTTGTGTTTATTAATTAACTCGCACTACTAAAATTATTTGTGATATAGAATACAAAATACAATATATGTTTTAGTTTGTTATTAATGCAATAAAAAGAAAATAAATATGGGTTAAGGGAACTCGAACATGACATACTTGAGGCGCATAAAAAACACTTAAACAACTATAGAAATATAATATTTAAAATTAGTTAATTCATGATTTAAATAAAAATGTTAAAATTATATTAAAAATTCATTTAATGAATTCAAACTCACGAATATATCTCTAAACATAACATCAATTTGGTTTCGTTAAATGAATTTTTAATAAAATTTTAATTTTATTTATTTAATTAAATTAAATTTTGTTAAAAATAAAAATATAATAATTAAATGACCGACCCAAAAGAAACATCTTCAAAATTGACACACCTCCATTTGATGTTAGAAATTAGGGCAAATGTTTCTAATTTGTCGATTGAGGAAGAGGAACCTTTCTGATGACGGAAAGAGCATCACCTTCAACAATAATTCTGCGAAAACCAAGATCAGCAGCCAAGGACAAGGCCATATCACATGCACAAGCTTCAGCAATCTCCGGGTTTGAGATATTCAAATGTGGGTAAGAGCCAGTTGCCATTACTAAACCCTCTGAATTTCTGATAAGGATGCCTGAAGTAGATGTTCCTGAATTTGAATTATAACTCGCATTGAAGTTTACTTCAACATAATTTCAGGGGAGGTATCCAATGCGGGCAGATCGATGAGGTCGAGGCTGATGGATTGGAGATACTGACAGTGTCCAACCCTCAACATACCTCGTAATAAAGCTAACAACTTCAGTTGTTTATTGCGAAGCGTTTTCATGGATTCTTCTATTTCGATAAGTCCAAATAGCCCACACAGCAATGATAAACAATTTAATTTTAATTGTAGGGGTGCTATCAAACAAATTAGCTAACCATTGCAGCCAACCTTGTTCAACAGAAACAGTAGGCAAAACAATATTAAGGGCAGCAAAGACTTGTAACAAAAAGGCACATTCAGAGGCAATATGATATACCGACTTAGCATTCAAACCACATAAGCAACATAGTAAGTGTGGATGAAGTCTGCGGATTTGCAAGTTTGCGAAAGTAGGGAGGTAATTTTTGAAAAATCTCTATACCGTGATCTTAATTTTCGCTGGTAATTTAGATGACCAAAGTCTGTTGAAGATATTAGTGGTACTTACTTGTGATTGTGATGGACTGCCATTTGGATAAAAATGACCACCACACACTAATCTATACCCACTGCGAACATAGTATTCACCAGATTTATCCGCACGCCAAATAATCATATCATTCTTGCCAATATATGGTAGCTTTATACTTAGAATATGCCGCGCTTGAGTTGGATTAAAAATAGTGTTAATAACATCACTATTCCAACTATTAGAAGCAGTGTGAATTAGATCAAAAACCCTTGAATATAGAGGGTTAATATCAGTGTTCTGTACCCTGCCATCTCCAGTACCAGGAATCCAAGGCTCAGACCAAATGTTAACCGCAGTTTCACATCCAATTCTCCAGCCATATCTTTTCTCTATAAGAACCCTCGCACACCAAATACTCTTCCATGTGTATGAGGGATTAGAGCCAAGTGTAGCAGACATAAAATTACCAGTAGAGAAGTACCTGCCTTTTAGAACTCTTGCAAGAAGGCTGTCAGGTTTCGTTAGGAGTTTCCATCCCTGTTTAGCCAATATTGCTATGTTAAATTTAGCCAAATCCTTGAAACCCATTCCTCCCATCGCTTTTGAAGCACAAAGTGATTCCCATCTAGCCCAATGAATACCTTTCTTTGAGCCACTGTTTCTCCACCAAAAGCGACAATAGATAGACTCAAGATCACGGAAAAGGGAAATAGGGAAAAGAAAACATTGCATAGCGTATATAGGTATCGCTTGCAGAACTGCTTTAACAAAAACTTCTTTTCCCCTCATCGACAAGAAACGACAGTTCCAACTCTCCACCTTTCGATTAGTGCAATCGAGAAGGCTAGAAAAAGCTTCACGTTTGTTCCTCCCAACCATCGTTGGCAAGCCCAGGAACTTTTCAGGATTGTTGGAGATTCGAACACCATAAAAATCCCCAATGTGCTGACGAGTCGTACTTATCACATTCGAGCTAAAATAGATTAAAGACTTGTCAAAATTAATCTTTTGCCCAGAAACATTTTCATAAGTTTGAAGAAGATTAAAGAATGCAGTCAAAATTCGAGCTCATTATTAGCTTTGGCTGCATTGATAAGGGCCGATAAACCCTTCGCACAAAACAAGAACAGATAAGGACTAAGAGGATCTCCCTGACGAAGGCCGCAAGAAGGGTTGAAACTCTCGCCAAGGACATTATTGAGGACAATACAATACGAGACCGTAGATACACATCTTAGAACCAAATCAATCCATTGGTTTGAAAACCACATGATAGCCATCATATTACGAATAAAAGACCATTCAACGCGGTCATAGGCTTTACTCATGTCCAGCTTTAGTGCGAAAACTCCATTATTGTCACGTTTCCTCATCTTCAGAGAATGGAGGACCTCATACGCTATAAGAATGTTATACGTTATGTGACGCCCCGGAACAAAGGCCCCTTGAGTAGGGTCAATGCAGAACTTCAACAACTTACACAACATGTTCACAATAGCCTTAACAATTATCTTGTGGAGAACATTACATAGGCTTATTGGGCGAAAATGATCCATTATAGACGGGTTTGCCACCTTTGGAATGAGAATAACATTCGCCCCATTAATATTTGAGAAATCCAGACCATCATTAAGAATCTTTAAACAGAACTCAGTAACCTCTTTCCCAACTATGTACCAATAGTGCTGAAAAAATAAAGCTGGGAAGCCATCATGACCAGAAGCTTTAAGAGGAGCCATATTTTTAACTACACAATAAATTTCCTCCACTGTAAAAGGTAGAAGTAGATTATTATTCATTTCCATTGAAATAACCGGTTGTACAATAGTATGAAGAAAATCTGTATTGCATATCCCAGAACAAGTGAACAAATCCTGAAAGTAGGAAGTAGCCAAAGTTGTCATGTCTTCATCATTAGTAAGTAGTACACCATCATCATTTCGAAGACTAGAAACTCTGTTTATTTTCCTTCGATACGACGCCCAATTGTGGAAGAAGCGAGTGTTACGATCACCATGCTTGAGCCAATTAGTATGTGCTCTTTGTTCCCAATATAATTCATCTTTGTCAGCCTCCATATTCAAAGCAAGTTTCACATCTAAAATTCCAGCCAGCGTATCATCATCTGAATCAAGATTAGAAAGATGCTTAAGTTTATCATTCAATTCAGTAGTGCGTCGACGTCTTTGCAGCTTATTGTCCAAACTCCACTTAGAGACAGCCTCACTAAGTTGGGAGAGTTTCATAGGTAAATCTGCCCTTGCAGAGTTCCAGAATTGCAAAATAAGATCTTCACATTCCGGTTCAAGCGTTCAATTAGCATCAAAACGAAACCAGCCAACATTACCATTTGTCGTAGCCGTAGGAGTAGTATTATACAGAATAGGGCAGTGATCCGAAATAGAGTGGGAAAGGTGTTCCACTGTGAAACTCGGAAAACAATCCCTCCAAGATGAAGAAGCCACACCTCTATCAAGACGCTCTCGGACATTATTTCTAGAAAAACGTCATCTTTCCCACGTATACCATTTACCAGAGTAGCCAAGATCCGACAAATCACAGTCACGTAAAGCAGTCCGAAAAGCCTCCATATTCCGCTCTGAACGAATACGACCACCCCTCTTTTCAGAAGCAAGCATAACCTCATTGAAATCCCCTGCCACTAGCCAGGGAAGATTTCGATCGGTGTTTAAAGAGCGAAGAAGGTCCCAACTAGAGGCATGTTGGCTCTCCACAGGATTACCATAGAAACCTGTAAAACGCCAAACCAGATCAGACTGATGGTCCCTAACTTCAGCATCAATATGATGTAGGGAATAGCTTCTGATTGAAATAAACAAATTAGGGGACCAAGCCAGAGAGAGACCACCTCTTGAACCTTGAGCACCAACATCAAAGCCTTGCGTAAAACCACACCGAACACGCGCACGAGCCATCCTTTGAACAGATAGTTTTGTTTCTATGAGAAACAAAAGTTGGGGAGAGACAGACCTCAGTTTATTTCTGAGTCTTCGAACAGTCTGTAGTTTCCCTAGCCCACGGACATTCCAGCTAATTATTTTCATTGCGTGCGATGGGCCTAATTAAGGTCGGCCGATGAAGAAGGCGAAGCACTGGTTGGATCCATATTACCAGAAAATCCCGGTGGCAAAACTTGAGTACGAGCCCGTTTGGAGCCTTCCAAATTTCTGATTGGGCTATCTTCCTCACTTGAGGTCATATGGGTATCAAATCCATCAAGTCGGCCCAAAACACTACCAATCGGACCCTGCAGCCCATCCGGAACACTCAATGGAATCATATTTGACTTAGCATCAAAAGGGGAATGAGACTTAATTGGAGGAGAAGTATCAGCAATTTCCACCTGGCCAGATCTTGCCTTATCTGAAAAGCCTTCTATGTTTAGAACTGATTGAGCAAAAATTGGGGCTGAATTAACGGCATTAATATCAGGCTCCTCACGGAGCCAGGGGCTTGTCGGAACAACCGCTCGCCGCCAGGTGGCACGAAGAGACGCGTCCCAGGCCATCGGCAACTCCTTACCCACATTAGCAACATGGACAGGGCAGAAGCTTTCACCATGCCCGAGTAAACCACAAACAAAACAGAATAGAGTTAACTTCTCATATTCACATCGGACGTAATGAGGCTTGCCATTTGGGAGCATAAGTTTCTTCTTGCGTTTTAATGGCACACGAATATCCAACTTAGCACGAATACGCATAATCTGTTTGTATCCGACGAATCATACTCCAGAAAAATCCCAATAAAATTACCAATCAAACGAGCCATTTTCTCCGATAAGAAGCCAAGAGGCACATCATTGATTAAAATTCAATAACAAACATGAAATAGAGGAACTGAATCTATAGATTCACCTTGCTGAAGTCTATGCAAAATCAAAAGGTGAGAATTGAAATACGGGCCCCTAAATCAACCCGATCAACATCAATATGATTGAAAAAGCGAAAAGGGAATCGCCCGTCCCCAATATCTGTGATTGCAGTCCCTCCAACCGGTTTCCAAACATTAGCAAGAGTGGCTTTCATCGATTGGAAATTAATCACACTAGAAGTCAGAAATCTGCCGACAAAACAGTGGTCCAGATTCGGAGTCACAATCGAATCCTCAGGATCATATTGGAGGCAATCATCTTCACCATCCGCTAAAGCCAATCGAGCAAGATTATCTTGAACATCCGACATCACAGACCAGAGAAAAAAAGCTTGAAAAAACAAGAAGAAAAACAGAGAAAAAAGAAGCGTGCTACAAGAGCAGAGAGAGTGCGTGCTACAAGAGCAGAGTTATTTATGTAAATGTAAATTATTTTATAGTCTGATTTTTATCTTTTAGTTAATTATTAAATGTTAGGTTTAGGCTTATGGTGTTGAAGTTATTTTTAATTAGTATGTTCTTTTTATAAAATTAAATAATCATTGTATTTGACTAGTTGTGGCACGTTGAGTACATGTGCATTTAATCAACAGTACTCTCAGAAAATATGTCTAACTGAAATATGTTTTTATTGTACGTGACATGTTTGATCTAAACATTAAGGATTATTTTTGAAAATATACCGATTTTAAATATGTTTTTTTGTACATAAACATTTAGAACATTCTTGTATTCAGAGTAGTCGATTAATAAATTGTTCAGGGTGGAGAAGGTGGACCATCGCATTTGGGGTTTGATTTTCATTAGATTGAGGAAGCTAATGAACTTTCCTCGTCCTTTATATTGGTCCCCAAACTCTCCATTAATGGTGAAAGGGCTAAAAGCGAAACTCATAAAGAATTAATGAATTATTGTCGTGGCTTCAAATGTTTTCTTAATGAATAGGGAGCCAAGGGTTTATCTGGTTTTACACTAAAACATCACATGAAAATTACTACAAAATATGCTTTGGAAGAGTAAAACTAGTAAAGAATCCAAAATATAATAAAAAATAAACAATTATTAGGGTAGATTCAGATATTTTTAAAGAGTTATTATTCATCTATTGACAGTAAAAAATATACTCCACAAATATCTTTAATTTTATTTTAAAAGTTAAAATTTAAATCTCTAGCGTTAACCTTAACACCTAAACTTTAAAATTTAAATTATAACCATGAGCCTAAATCCCTAAATCACGTATTAAATTCTTTTATGGAAAACAATTTTGTTTGCATTCCGTGCATGAAATACCTTCTCATTAGTAAATATTTAACTTATTTTTTTACAAATCTGTATAATATTCAAATTTAAATATTTTAACCGTCTGCAATAAATTCAGAGTGGATGAGAATATTAACCCTCATTTATCTATTATCCATATAGAAATAGATCCTAACTCCGCCTCGAAAATTAAAAAAAGTTTTATTCGACCTAACTTGACAATTGGTAGGGATGGTAATGGAGCGGGGCAGATTTTTGGCCACCCCAACCATGCTCCGAAATTTAAAGCTTTTGATTTGACACCAACCCGATGTTAATATATATTTAATTCCCATCCCTCCCACCCCGACATAATAAAAGCATAATTAGGTTAAAAATTTTAATTAAAAACTCGACTTGTCTCAGAAAAATTAATAAGAATATAATATATAATACATATATACAAATATCGGACATAAAATTTTCACTATAAACCCGAACCCGTCCTACCGTAACTCAATTTTCTTTAAAACCAGCTATGCCCGAACCTGTTTTTAAATAAAAAAACTTCTCTATCGGATCAGGTCGGGACTTGACAGGTCCGAATTATTTTACCATTCCTAATAATTGGTTATGTTTCGCACGACCTTACTCTACCCGCATTTTAGGGTAAAAATCCCCCTTTGACTCGACACAATTTTTTAAATTTATTCAGTAAAATAAGAAAATAATTGAAAAATATAGATATAACTATTCTTAAGAACAATAATTGTAATAGTAAAAATTCAATTTAAGATGAGCTTATGCAGAGACGGAGACAAAATTTAAAATTAAGAGGTAAAATATAAATTTTTAAAGGTAGTAGATAAATTTAAGATGATCCCATGCAGGAACCAGAGCCAAGATTCGACAGGTCCTGATCTTGTTCAAAGACACGTCCCGATAAAGCAAGTTTGTGTAAATTCAAGCAATAGTCCACCTTCAACCCAACCAACCAAATCACCATCACTAGGGTTGTAAAAACAGATAATCGGATGGGTTTCAGGCCGGGTCAAATCAGATGCAGGTCAAAAAAAATTGACTCGACACAGGTCGGGTGCGGGTCAGTAGCAGGTCGTGTCCATTGCAAGTCGGGTCCATTTCAGTTCGGGTCCATTTCAGGTCGGGTACATTTCAGGTCGGGTTTATTTCAGGTCGGGTTCAAACAGATCGGGTCCGAACCAGGTAATTGGCAGGTTAATTCGGACTCGGGTAGACTTCAGGTCGGGTTCATTTTAGTCCGGGTTCATTTCAGGTCAGGTTCATTTCAGGTCGGTTTCATATCAGGTCGGGTTAATTCGGGTTTTGAATTCGTATTATTTGTTAGTTCGGTACAATTCTACAAGTAGTCGATATTTATTTCGAGTTAATTATTTAACGTCTTTCATGGAATCACATTAAAAATAATAATTTGGCACTAGAAATGAATAAACATATCATAAATGATTAATATTTAAAATAATAAAGTAAATTAGAAACTTGAAATAGGGTCAATTTCGAGTAAAAACAAAGTTTTAGGGACTATAATAAACAACAAATAATAAATAAGAGTCAATTTAGACTAAAAATAAAGTTTTAATGACTTTATTGAATTGAACTAAAAGTTAAAAGTCTTAAATAAAAAATATCTAAAATTTAAAGGGCTACAAAATATTTAGCCCATCTAAAATGAATGGGTGGTGGATATGAGCCCAAAGGGCAAAGGCTAAAGCCCAAGGCCCAAACTATTAATAATTATTATATTATATATAGTTATATAACTTATAAGTTTTAAACTTTTAATATATATATATATATAGTAATTATATTTATATGTTATATTATAAGTTTTAATATATATATGTATTATATGTTATATTAATTATTATGTACTTATACATATAATATATATGTATATATTTATATGTTATATTATAAGTTTTAATATATATATATAATATGTTATATTAATTATTATGTATGAATACATATAATATATATATATATAAAGTAAATTAAAAACTTGAAATAGGGTCAATTTCGAGTAAAAACAAAAATTTAGGGACTATAATGAACAACAAATAATAAATAAGAGTCAATTTAGACTAAAAATAAAGTTTTAATGACTTAATTGAATTGAACTAAAAATTAAAAGTCTTAAATGAAAAATATCTAAAATTTAAAGGGGCTAAAAATATTTAGCCCATCTAAAATAAATGAGTGGTGGATATGAGCCCAAAGGGCAAAGGCCAAAGCCTAAGGCCCAAGCTATTAATAATTATTATTTATTATTATATTATATATAGTTATATATCTTATATAACTTATAAGTTTTAAACTTTTAATATATATATATATAGTAATTATATTTATATGTTATATTATAAGTTTTAATATATATATATATATATAATATGTTATATTAATTATTATGTACGAATACATATAATATATAAGTATATAATTATATGTTATATTATAAGTTTATATATATATATATATGTAATATTAACTATTACGTACGAATACATATAATATAGTTGTATATATTTATATTTATATGTTATAAGTTTTAATATATATAGATATTATGTTATATTAACTATTATGTACGAATACATATAATATATATGTATATATTAGGGTTTATGGTTTAAGGTTTGAGAGTTAGGGTTTATAACCGAGGGTTTATGGTGTTGCATTAGGGTTTACTAGTTATTATTATTGTTTATGGTTTAGAGCTTAATGGTTTAGGGTTTAAAGCTTGAGAGTTAGGGTTTATATAATTATATCTGAGGGTTTAGGGTGTTGCATAAGGGTTTACTAGTTATCAACATTGTTTATGGTTTAAAGCTTAATGGTTTAGGGTTTAAAGTTTGAGAGTTAGGGTTTATATCCGAGGGTTTAGGGTGTTGCATTAGGGTTTACTAGTTATCATTATTGTTTATGGTTTAGAGCTTAATGGTTTAGGGTTTAAAGCTTGAGATTTAGGGTTTATATCCGAGGGTTTAGGGTGTTGCATTAGGGTTTACTAGTTATCATTATTTTTTATGGTTTAGAGCTTAAGGGTTTAGGGTTTAGGGTGTAGGGTTTATGATTTAAGAGTTATGGTTTATATTCGAGGGTTTATGGTTCATATTAGAATGTTTAGGGTTTAGGGTGTTGCATTAGGGTTTATGAGTTACCATCATTGTTTATGGTTTAGGGTGATGTGTTAGGGTTTATGAGTTATCATTATTGTTATGGGTTAGGATTTATGGTTTAGGGTTTAGGGTTTGAGAGTTAGTGTTTATATTCGATGGTTTAGGGTTTAGGGTGTTGCGTTAGGATCATGAGCTATCATTATTGTTTATGGTTTAGAGTTGAAGGGTTTAACTTTATGGTTTAAGGTTCTATGGTCTATGGTTTAGGGTGTTGCATTAGCGTTTATGTGTTATCATTAATTCATTTTTGCAATATTGCTTATGGATTAGAGTCTATGGTTTAGAGCTTTAATGTTTAGGGTTTAGGGTTGAGTGTTTATGGTTATTATTATTGTTCATGGTTAGGGTTCATGGTCTAAGGTCTAAGGTTTAGGGTTTAGGGTTTATAAGTTATGACTTATCATTATTGTTTAGGGTCTGGGTTTAGGGTTTAGGGTTTATAGTTTATAAGTTTTCATTATTGTTTATGGTTTATAGTTTAAGGTTTAGTGTTTAGGGTTTATGGGTTATTGTTTATAAGTTTTCATTATTGTTCATGGTTTATAGTTTTGGGTTTAGGGTTTATAAGTCTTCATTATTGTTCATGGTTTAGGGTTTAGGGTTTAGTGTTTATGGTTTATAAGTTTTCATTATTGATCATGGTTTATGGTTTAGTGTTTAGGGTTTAAGGTTTATAAGTTGTCATTATTGTTTAGGGTTTTGGGTTTTGGGTTTAGGATCTATGGGTTAGGGTTTAGGGTTTATAAGTTTTCATTAGTGTTCACAGTTATGGGTTGAGGGTTTAGTGTTTACTATTTATAAGTTTTCATTATTGTTTGGGGTTTATGGTTTAGGGTTTAAGGTTTATGGTTTGGGGATTAGGGATTAATACCTAAATTCAAAAGTCAAAACCATGAACCCTAAACCCAAAGGCTTCATAAACCCTAAATCAATACCCCTAAACCCTAAACATTAAACATAAAACAATAAACCCTAAACCATAAATATTAAAACCTTAAACCTCAAAATTCAAACACTAATTGAAACAATGGCACTAAACCTTAAACCTAACCCCTTAAAATATAACCTTAACCCCTAAATTATAACCCTAACCCCTAAATTAAAAACCCAAACCTTAAATTAAAACTCAACCCTAAACCATAAAACTGAAATAAGGACCAAATCGAATATAAAATAAACTTTTAAGCTGAATTTCATAAAAATCAGGACCAAATTGAAACAATTGAAACTATGCGTGCTTGCAGAGCAAGACCCGTGTAACCTGTTAAAAAACACGCGGATCTTTTTGACCCGGCTCACCCTTATAAATAAACCCTCACCCCCAGCCATTTTACACCATTTTTACCCTAGCGTTACTCTGCCGAAATTTCTCCTCGTTTTCTCTCTCTCTCAAAAACACAATTTCTCCCAGATTTCCTATCTATTCTCGATCAAAACCTTACTTTTTCACAAAGTTCTTCATTGTTCTTCCCCAAAATCCTTCCAGATCCTATACAAACATCCTACTTCAGTCTAAACCTATTTCCTCTCGATCAAAACCAAACTTTTTCACCAAGTTCTTCACTGTTCTTCCTCAAAATCATTCCAGATCCTATACAAACATCCTACTTCAGTCTAAACTTGTTTCCTCTCGATCAAAACCAAACTTTTTCTCGAGAACATCATCATGTTCTTCCACTTTCCCCTTTTCAATCCTTCAAAACCTTAATCCCCAAATCAAATTTGTTTTACCCTAAACCCTAAATCAGTCGATACCCTAACCCATATACCTTAAACCTCAATCCCTAATCCATAAACATTAATCCATAAACCCTAAACCCTTATCCCCAAAATCGAATCGTATTCAAAAATCTTTTCATCTTCTTCAGAAAGCCCTAACATCCTTTCTCCTTCTTCTGACTTCTAAGAACCCTAATATCCCTTCTCCTTCTTCTAACTTCTGAGATCCCTAACATCCCTTCTCCTTCTTCTGACTTCTGAGATCCCTGAAAGCCCTAATCTTCTCGGATTTGGTAAGTTTTTTTTCTCATCTGTTCTTTTTTTTTTTAATTTTTTTAATTTTTTATATACTGTGATTTATCCTAACTTTGTTTCTGTTTGATATGCATGTTTATTTTCTAGGAGCCGATGTTCTCTGCCTTTCCAGTTGTTGGTATATTTCTAAAAACCTTAACTTCTGGTTGTTGGTATATTTCAGTTTATGTGTTGTTGGTATATTTATGTTTGTAAAACCTATGTTTGATTTTGATATAATTAAATCGTTAAGGATCAATTCGAAAAACTTAAAATTGTTTTATAAGTCCCTTAATAAGTTTTAAATCACCAACACTTTAAAACTGATTTGAAAAACTCAAACTCAAAATATTTTCTAAGTGTTCCAAGGCCAAACTATTGAAAATCGTTCAGGTGTATCGATACGCTTCCAGCCGTATCGATACCTTTTTACCAAAGTTGGCTACTGTCGGAACTCGTATCGATACGCTCCTCACCTGTATCGATACGCCCCTTCGTAAAAGTCTAAAGAGTTTGAATGGCGTACCGATACAGAAAACCCTCGTATCGATACAGTTTTAATAAATTTTTAAATCAAGTCGGTTTAAATATTTTGACCGTTGGTGTCAGTTGGTTGGTAACCAAATTTTAAATAGTCGTTGACCCGTATCGATACGCAAAACCCTCGTACCGATACGGATTTCGACAGTGAGTTTAGTCGAGAAAAAGGTATCGATACGACCTTTACCGTTTCGATACCCCGTACCGATACGCTTATATGCGTATCGATACCCCTTATTAATTGCACACAACGGCTCTTTCTTTTCTGAGACAGATATCAATACGACTTCACGTGTACCGATACGGATAGCTGCAGAAGTGCATTTATGGTGGTAAGAGAGGGTTCCAACGGCTCCATTTATGTTCCCAACCACCCAAACGGCTAGAAATCAATGAGAATGTATAAAAGAGACCTCCAAAAGCTCCAGCAACAACTATTGATCCTCAAGAAAACATCTATACATCAAATCCAAGCAATTGTGTAAAAATCCCATATTGTCTAGAAACCTCAATTGTAATTTTCATTCTTATCTTGTTCAATTGGGTTGAGTGCTTGTAATTGGGCTACAATTTGTATTAAGAGATACTCTATTAGCCATCAATTTCTTTGTTACCTTGTTGTGAGGATTGGGTTAAATTTTGGGTAGAAAATTTAACTGAAATTGTAAGGGTTGCCTCCTTAGCCTAGAAAAGGGGAAGAGCAATTAGTGGAATTGTTGCAAATCCTTAGTGAAGCTAAGGTAGTGGATGTAGAGTTCATTTGGAACTTGAACCACTCTAAAATCTCTTGTCAATCTTTTAATTTGCAAATTTCCACCACATAAACTTTAAATTTCCAATTCACCCCCTCTTGGTTCATATCGATCTTTCGATCCACTCAACAATTGGTATCAGAGCCTACCTCTTTGAGGATTAACAACCACAAGAGGAGTTCCTTGGAAGAGTGTGATCATCATATATCAAGAGATGGCTTCAACCTCCGGTTCGGGCATGTACGAGTCTCAATCCACTACAAAGCCTCCCTTCTTTAATGTTGATAACTATTCTTTTTGGAAGAATAGAATGCGTCTCTTCATCAAGTCAAATGACTACCTAGTGTGGGATGTCATTGAAGATGGCCCTTATATTCCATTGAAGCAAGATGGTGAAGGCAAGATGGTCTTGAAGAAAAAGATGGAGATGAGTGAAGAAGAAAGGAAAAAGATTCAAGTCAATGATAAAGCTCTCCACATGCTCTTTTGTTCTTTTGGTCCGGACATCTATTCTAAGGTCTCATCCATCGAGAGTGCCAAAGAAGTGTGGGACACTCTTGAGACTACCTACGAGGGCACCAACGATGTTAAAGAAACTAAGATTGGAAATCTTAATCTTAGTTATGAGAATTTCAAAATGGAGCCCGATGAGACGGTATCCAAGATGTTTGATAGGTTCTCCACTATTGTCAATGGGCTCAAGGGTTTTGGAGAAATCATACCGGAAGACAAGCTTGTCCGGAAGCTACTCTATTCACTTCCCGAATCTTGGGATGGGAAGAGAACCGCCATCATTGAAGCTAAGAATTTAAAGACTTTAAAGCTTGATGAGCTTGTGGGTTCTCTCCTTACTCATGAGATCATGAAGCAAAGAAGGGAAGAAGAGAAGAAGAAAGAAGAGAAAAGAGTAGAGAAGCTTGAGGTTGAGAAGAAGAAGAAGATGGGAATAGCTCTCAAAGCTTCACAACATGAAGAGAGCTCTTCTTGCGAGGAGGATGAACTAGAAGAATTGGCTATGATAGCCAAACGATTCTCACGTTTTATGAGGTCCAACCGGGGAAGAAAAATCCAAAGAAAGATGGACTTCAAAAGCAAGAACAAAGAAGAAGCAAGGGATCCAATCATTTGCTTTGAGTGCAAACAACCCGGCCACATACGTTCGGAGTGCCCTCAACTCAAGAAGAAGGGCTTTGAGAAGAAGAAGAGGCTCAAAGCCAAGCTTGCTACTTGGAGTGATGAGGAGTCATCGGAGGATGACGAACAAGAAGTGGCTAACCTTTGCCTCATGGCACTTGAGGAAGATTCCTCAATGGTAACCTCTAACTCATCTACTTTAGACTTTACATATGATGAATTGAATGATGCATATGATGAGTTACAAGAGGTCTATGATGAATTAGTTGAGAAGTATAAAGAGTCGGTCATTAGAAACAAGAAAATTATTTTGGAACTAAATGAGAAAAATGACTCACTCACTCAAGCTAATTCAAAATTTGAGAAAAAAGATATTAGGGTTAAAAGATGAACAAAAATTCTTTCAAGATGAAAATGTTGATCTTAATAATCTTTTGTCTCAATGTAATAGTGAACACCAAAAGGTGTTAAATGAGCTAAATGAGCTCAAAAAGTCCTTTAAAAATGTTGGTAGTATCAAGCATGAAATAGGTGAATCCTCTAGAACAAACCTACCTAAGAAAAGGACTAACTACTACAAACAAGGTAGCTATCCTAGACATAGTAGAGCTAAAAGAATTAGAAGTGTATGGGTTCCTAAGGAACTTGTAAAATCTAATAATATTATTGCTATGTCATCTTGGATTCCTAAGGGAACCAAGGTTTTGGGAGCTAACACTCATGTACCCAAAATGATTTGGGTACCAAAAACAAAAGTTTAATATCTTTGTTTGTAGGGGGCATTGCTACAAGGCCAAAGCACAAAGTCAAATCTCATGGTACCTTGATAGTGGATGCTCAAGGCATATGACCGGAGACAAGAGTAGATTCATGGATCTAAAGCCAAAAAGTGGAGGAGTAGTGACATTTGGTGACAACTCCAAAGGCCACATTAAAGGTATTGGCTCCATAGGTAATCACTCTACTATTCTCATTGAAAATGTCTTGTATATCGATGGTCTTAAACACAATTTAT
The DNA here is from genome assembly GCA_958450335.1 of Hibiscus tridactylites. Taxonomy (NCBI): domain Eukaryota; kingdom Viridiplantae; phylum Streptophyta; class Magnoliopsida; order Malvales; family Malvaceae; genus Hibiscus; species Hibiscus tridactylites. The sequence continues at coordinate 76,122,777 of OY288270.1, forward strand.
TGAGCATAAGTCAATTGTGTGATAAAGGATTTAATGTTTTATTTGATAAAAATGGATGCAAAATTGTAGACATTAAATCTAATAATATTATGTTCATAGGTCATCGCATAGGGAACATATACATGGTGCATCTAGATGACATTCATACATCTCATGCATGCTTAGTTGCACAAAATGAAAATGATGCATGGTTGTGGCATAGGAAACTAGGACATGCTAGCATAAATGTTTTAGAAAAACTAGTCTCCCTTAATCTAGTTAGAGGTTTACCCAAGATAAAATTTTCAAATGATAAAATTTGTGATGCATGCTCAAAGGGTAAACAACATAGGTCTTCCTTTAAATCCATTAATGATGTTTCTACTAGTAGATGTTTACAACTTATCCATATGGATTTATTTGGGCCAATTAGGACTATGAGCTTGGGTGGTAAGTCTTATGCTTTTGTACTTGTTGATGATTTTTCTAGATTTACTTGGGTTCTATTTTTAAGTACTAAAGATGAGGCTTTGGAAAAATTCATCACATTTTCAAAACTAACCCAAAATAATCTTGAACTTAAAATTTCACATATTAGAAGTGATCATGGAACCGAGTTTCAAAATTTAGGGTTTGAAGATTTTTTAAATGAAAATGGTATTAGCCATAATTTTTCGGCTCCTCGAACTCCTCAACAAAATGGGGTAGTTGAGAGGAAAAATAGAACTTTGCAAGAAATGGCTAGAACTATGCTTTGTGAAAACAATTTACCTAAATATTTTTGGGCGGAAGTCACAAACACCGATTGCTATATTGTAAATCGAGTAATGATTAGGCCAATTTTAAAGAAAACACCTTATGAGATTTTAAAATCTAAAAAGCCTAACATTAGCTATTTTCACCCTTTTGGTTGCAAGTGTTTTGTTTTAAATAATGGAAAAGACAACTTAGGTAAATTTGATGCAAAAAGTGATGAAGCTATTTTTATAGGTTACTCTTTAACCTCTAAAGCCTATCGAGTATTTAACAAAAGAACTTTAGTAGTAGAAGAATCTATTCATGTTGTATTCGATGATAACCTCCTTCCTAGGAAGGATTCTTGTGATGATGATGATGTAGGAATCATAAATGCCTTTGATGGAGGACAAACTTCAAAGGAGGATGAGATTCCAACAAAAGAAGAGGACACACAAGATCCACCTCTTGAAGCCTTGAAGGACTTGGCTCTTGAGGAAAAGGAGGTGAGCTACCCAAGGGAGTTGAACTATGCCAAAGATGGTGAAATCTTGGGTGATCCATCCAAGGGGGTAACCACTCGATCTTCTCTTAGATTAATGAATCATGTTGCATTTATCTCATGCATAGAGCCTAAGAATATTAAAGAAGCATTGAAAGATTACTTTTGGATTATGGCTATGCAAGAAGAGTTAAATCAATTTGAGAGAAGTAACGTTTGGACATTAGTTGATAGGCCTAGTAATCAATCTACCATAGGAACTAAATGGGTCTTTAGGAACAAGCTAGATGAGAGTGGTAACATTGTAAGAAATAAAGCTAGACTAGTAGCACAAGGTTACACTCAAGAAGAGGGAATAGACTTTGATAAAACCTATGCACCCGTAGCTAGAATGGAAGCCATTAGGATGTTTCTTGCATATGCATGTTATCATAATTTCAAGCTTTTTCAAATGGATGTCAAAAGCGCATTTTAAATGGTTTTATAAATGAAGAAGTGTATGTGGAACAACCACCGGGTTTTGAAGACTCAAAATTTCCAAATCATGTTTTCAAACTCACCAAAGCTCTTTATGGTTTAAAACAAGCTCCTAGAACTTGGTGTGAAATACTTTCAAACTTTTTAATTGAAAAGGGATTTGAAAAAGGTAAGGTGGACACTACATTTTTTATAAAAATGTATAAAAATGACATCTTAGTAGTTCAAATTTATGTTGATGATATTATTTTTGGTTCTACTAATGAATGTCGTTGTCAAGAGTTTGCTAAGTTAATGCAAGGTGAATTTGAGATGAGCATGATGGGGGAGCTCACATTCTTTTTGGGACTCCAAATCAAGCAAAAGAAGGATGGCACCTTCATCAATCAACCAAAGTACATAAAGGATATGCTAAAGAAGTTTGGCTTGGAGAATGCAAAGCCTCAAGCCACACCTATGAGCTCATCTACAAAGCTTGACAAAGATGAAGGAGGTAAGTGTGTTGACTCTAAGCTTTACCGTTCTATGATTGGATCATTGCTTTACCTTACCGCAAGTAGATCGGATATCTTGTTTAGTGTTTGCTTGTGTGCTAGGTTTCAAGCTAGTCCTAGAGAGTCTCACCTTATAGCCGTTAAGAGAATCTTTAGGTACCTTAGAGATACTCCTTGTTTAGGTCTTTGGTACCCTAGAGACTCTACCTTCAACCTTCATGCTTATTCGGATGCGGATTATGGGGGTTGCAAATCGATAGGAAAAGTACTTCGGGAACTTGTCAATTCCTAGGTAGTATGCTCATATCTTGGTTCTCTAAGAAACAAAATAGTGTAGCCTTATCTACCACCGAAGCCGAGTACATATCCTTAGGGAGTTGTTGTGCTCAAGTCCTTTGGATGAAGCAACAACTCTTAGATTATGGAATTAAAGTTGAAACCATACCCCTAAAATGTGACAACACTAGTGCAATATGCTTAACAAAATATCCCATCCAACACTCTAGAACCAAACACATAGAAATAAGACATCATTTCATTAGAGATCATGTCCTTAAAGAAGATGTGGTTATAGAGTATGTAGACACCTTAAATCAATTAGCGGACATATTTACAAAACCTTTAAACAAAGAGCGTTTTTGGTCCCTTAGGAGAGAGTTAGGTCTAGCTAGCCTATCTTGACCTTTTAGGACCTCTTTTGTGCTTAAATTTGCTTGACCTTGTGAAATGCCATGTTTATGTGTTTAGACTCCTAATTTCATCCATGCCTATAGTTAGGGGGAGTATGCTTCTATTAAAATATGCTTAGAACTGTTCATTCAACATTTGCATACTTTTAGGAGATGTTAAATTCGAGCCTACGGTTGTTCTTAGAACTAAATATGCATTTCTGGGCATAAGGTATCGATACGGATCTATGCGTATCGATACGTGTTCTTCATTCAGATTCCCAGAATTTACTATGCTTAAACGGGTATCGATACGATTAAACCCATATCGATACGAGTCGTTTCGATACGGAACTCATCCGTTTCGATACGACTCTCCAACGGGCATTTTTGCGGAAATGACGATTCTACCCCCGTATCGATACACCTTCAGGCGTATCGATACTTGATTGCGCAGACAGCTTTAAATTTGGCTTTTAATGTGTTCAACTTTTACCAAAATTAAAACTCTTCAAAACCTAAAAACCCTAGCCGTTTTTGCCTATAAAAGGGCTCTTCCTCCCTCATATTTTCACACCACAACTCAAATCTAAAAGAGTTTTTGAATCAAGCAAGGCTTTAAGCTCTCTCTCATCACAATTGTGCTAGAATTTTTCTTCAATCTCTCAAGTTTCTATCAAGGTAAAATTTCTTTCTTTTGCAATTTTTTTGTTTTGTTTTTGATTCATTCTTCTTAATCAAAACTTTTGTTCTTCAAAATTTCTTTTTCTTCAAATCTTTATTTTCTTTTTAAATTTTTTTACCTTGGTTTTTAACCAAAATTGAAGAAATCTTTATGCATGATTTCTCTTTTAGATCATGGCACCAAAGGAATTGAGGAAGCGATCAAGGGTTTCTCAAACCGGTGAATCATCCACTCTTGGAGCGATTGCACGTCCGAACTACACTTCCATCTATGAACAATCCTTTGAAGGTCCCATGGGTCTAGCTTATTTTCGTCAATTTGAGAATTATAAGATTCGTGCGGAAAGGGTAATATCCATTCCTTTTCTCGACTCGGAGCGTTTTAAATTCGAATATCTTCCTTTGTTTCGACGTTGGAATTTCATGGATTTCATATCTATTCCCGGTTTTTATTATCGTCTTTTGGTTTTGATTTTCTACACTAATGGCAAATGTATTACTCGCAATGGGGAAGTTGTTGCCATTAGTTCTTATCTCATGGGAAAGAAAATCATCCTTGATGTCAAATCCATTTGTGAAGTTTTTAAATTAGAGGATGAAGGCCTTGAAGATGAGAATGCTTTGGGGCATGTTCTTAGTGGATCTGTCACCGTTCTAAATGCTCAAGATCGGATCCTCCATTTGATGGTGTCTTGGTGGTTTCGTCCCTCCGGAGGAAAATATTCTACCATCCGTCAAGTGGATGATTTTTGGATCTGTTGCTTCCGTGAGCGAAAGCGTCCTAATCTTGCTCGAATCATGTTCGCGGAGATCGTCTACCTTGTGCAAAATCGTCCCACACCTCTCGTCACCTCCTTTACATATGGTACGGCCTTAAGTTATTTCTTTGTTAAAAGGGATATTGATTGCTCTTTTGACTACCCAACTCCCCTCACCGATCCCATTGATGAGCGATCTCTTGCACGGGCAAAGTTCCAATATTTTAATGGTGAATGGGTACGTCTTGCCGAGCTACCACCCGAGGCCGCCGCCGTATTTGAAGAACCTCAAGCTCCCCAAGCTCCTCAACCCTCCATGGATGCTCTCATGACTTACCTCAATGAGCAATTTACCGGGTTGCGCACGGACATGGGAAATCGTCTTAGTGCCCTTGAAACAACTTTTGATACAAGGATGACGAGCATGGAGAATCGCCTCACATCTCTTGAAAGCGGTCACAATTCTTTGAATATTTTCATCTCCGCTTTCAATGATGAGTGGCGCAATAGCATGAGGGACAATGATCCAATGGGAGTTGATAATGAAGATGATGAAGACAACGAAGATGATGCCTAGACGTTTCTTCTTGCATCTCATGCATATCATTTAGGATTTTCTATTTTATGCATCTTTGATTTATGTTCTTAGGATTATGTTTGCTTTATGTTTAAACCTATGCTTTGATTTTCTGATTTTGTTTGGATTTTACGTTTGATGTTATGATTAATAATATTAATGTTGCTTATTTATACCTTTGCCTATGTTTATGCACTTATCTATTGTCTCAATATTTTTTGATCTAACAAAAAGGGGGAGAGAAACTAGCTCACAACACTTTGAAAAATTTTGATTTCAACTCAAAAGTTACCAAGCTTATATTAAGGGGGAGTTAACTTTACAAAGTTTTTTAAAGTATCAAAAAATTTTAAGTTTTAGTTTTGTTATATCAAAAAGGGGGAGATTGTAAAACCTATGTTTTATTTTGATATAATTAAATCTTTAAGGATCAATTTGAAAAACTTAAAATTGTTTTATAAGTCCCTTAATAAGTTTTAAATCACCAACACTTTAAAACTGATTTGAAAAACTCAAACTCAAAATATTTTCTAAGTGTTCCAAGGTCAAACTATTGAAAATCGTTCAGGTGTATCGATACGCTTCCAGCCGTATCGATACCTTTTTACCAAAGTTGGCTACTATCGGAACTCGTATCGATACGCTCCTCACCTGTATCGATACGCCCCTTCGTAAAAGTCTAAAGAGTTTGAATGTTGTACCGATACGGCAAACCCTCGTATCGATACGGTTTTAATAAATTTTTAAATCAAGCCGGTTTAAATATTTTGACCGTTGGTTGGTAACCAAATTTTAAATAGTCGTTGACCCGTATCGATACGCAAAACCCTCGTACCGATAAGGATTTCGACAGTGAGTTTAGTCGAGAAAAAAGTATCGATACGGCCTTTACTGTTTCGATACCCTGTACCGATACGCTTATATGCGTATCAATACCCCTTATTAATTGCACACAATGGCTCTTTCTTTTCTGAGACAGGTATCGATACGGCTTCACGTGTACCGATACGGATAGCTGCAGAAGTGCATTTATGGTGGTAAGAGAGGGTTCCAACGACTCCATTTATGTTCCCAACCACCCAAACGGCTAGAAATCAATGAGAAGGTATAAAAGAGACCTCCAAAAGCTCCAGCAACAACTACTGATCCTCAAGAAAACATCTATACATCAAATCCAAGCAATTGTGCAAAAATCTCATATTGTCTAGAAACCCCAATTGTAATTTTCATTCTTATCTTGTTCAATTGGGTTGAGTGCTTGTAATTGGGCTACAATTTGTATTGATAGATACTCTATTAGCCATCAATTTCTTTGTTACCTTGTTGTGAGGATTGGGTTAAATTTTGGGTAGAAAATTTAACCGAAATTGTAAGGGTTGCCTCCTTAGCCTAGAAAAGGGGAAGAGCAATTAGTGGAATTGTTGCAAATCCTTAGTGAAGCTAAGGTAGTGGATGTAGAGTTCATTTGGAACTTAAACCACTCTAAAATCTCTTGTCAATCTTTTAATTTGCAAATTTCCACCACATAAACTTTAAATTTCCAATTCACCCCTCTCTTGGTTCATATCGATCTTTCGATCCACTCAACAATTTTTGATATGCATGCTTTTTCATTTGGTTTCTGTTTATGTTTTGTTGGTTTAATATGCATGCTAGGGTTTTTTGGTTTAATCCGAGTATTTAAGCTAGACTACCAGACCTGCGGGGCTACTGGTGCCAAAGAGGGTTTTTAAAGGACCCTGTGGTTTGGTGTAAACAACGCCATGTACAAGGATTAAACTAAAACCACTTTGTTTGTCTGGTTAAATGTTTCTGCTTTGTTCTGGATATATTTATGTCTTTATGTTTGTTTTAATGTTTCTGGATTTTGTTATGTATATGTTTTAAAGTTTCTGTTTATGTTTTCTGGATTTTGTTATGTATATGTTTTAAAGTTTCTGTTTATGTCTCGTTGTTTTAGTATGCATGCTAGGGTTTCCTTGGTATATTTCTATTTGCCTTATCTTCTGGTTGTTGGTATATTTCTGTTTGTATCTTCTGGTTGCATGTCTACTTTGTTTGCTTTTACTTTTGGTTTCTGTTTATGTTTTGTTGGTTTAGTATGCATGCTAGGGTTTCCTTGGTTTGATCCGAGTATTTAGGCTGGACTACCAGACCTGCGGGGCTACTGGTGCCAAAGGGGGTTTTTAAAGGACCCTGTGGTTCGGTGTAAACAACGCCACGTACAAGGATTAAACTGAAACCACTTTGTTTGTCTGGTTAAATGTTTCTGCTTTGTTCTGGATATATTTTTGTTTTTATGTTTGTCTTAATGTTTCTAGATTCTTTGGCATGTATTCTATAATTGTATTTTTTTTGTTTGATTCATTTCTGGGATTTCACGGTTTTTTATTTTATTCATTTAGCACAGCTATGCCTATGGATGATATTTCTTACGAGTTGGAGTTTCCCGTTCAAAGAGGTATACTCTTTTAACTTTTTTATTTTCAGAAGATCATTGTTATTATTTGATCAATCACTAATTCATTTTGTTTATGTTTTTTTTTTTTGTAACACCCGGGTATAGGGGTCGGATGAAAATAATATTTTAATATTATTTCGGGTTCAGTTTTGCAAATTAAATAATAAAATATTTTATGGGCCTCAGGATTTCAAATGTTTAAGGCTATGTTGGGCCTATCTCTCAAGTCCAAATCCATGGGCTTTAAGAGATGTGGATTTAGCTATTCATTAATGGTATTTTGGTAAATTGTAAATTGAAGGAGAAATAAGATGACAAAAGGGGGTTTTATTTTAAAAGAGATGCTCATCTTCTTCATTCCACCATTTTGAAAACCTAAAACCCCTCTTACCCCCTAAAGCACTATTTCATCAAATCTCTTCATCAATTCAAAGACTCTCTTCGAGGTAATTGCGTTTTTTAATTCCCCTCATGATTCCCAACATTTTCATAGCTTTAGTTTTCATAGAAATCATCTTTTTGAGTTTTTGAAGTTTTAAGTTTGAAGAAAAGCATGAAACTTTAATAGCTTTTGGGTTGTTTTGATTAATAGAGTTGAGTTTTGATCTAACCTTGCCCAATGGAACATTATATCTCAATTTGGTTGGGTTTTATAAAGAATCCCGAAATGGGTTTTTAGGGGTATATTTAAAGTGTCAAAATTTGTGTTTTTGGAATGGTTTTGTGAAGAATTGATGGGCTGATGTTATAGCAACATTGGGTGGGTGTTTTTAGATGTTTTGTGATGATTTTTGAGAGGTTATAATGTTAGTTTGATGGGATTCCCGTAGCTACTGCTGTAGGTGGTTTTTAGGAGTGGAAATTAAGAGTTTTTGAAGTGTTTGTGTGGGGAAAAGAAGGGCTGATGGTTGTACAACATTATGATGATGTTTTGGAGTGTTTAAATTGGGAGGTAATGGCTGGGTTTTGCTGGAGTACGAAAATGGGATTATTTGGGAGGATTTCGGCTTTGAATTGTTGAGAAAATGTTAAAGAATTGAGAACTAATGTGTAACAGTAAATTTGTGGTTGATTAAGAGGTTAATACATTGCTTTTGATTGATTAGAAACCACGGATTTGGCCTCGGGAGGTTCGGGCACGATTCCGGAAGTTGTGAAGGCTTGGGTCGGCTTTGCTTGGTTGCTTAAGGAAATATGGTGAGTGGTTAATGTTTTAATTTGATTTTCAAAGGTTGGTTTAAGCATGTGGATGTGGAAATGTTTTCAAGAATCGTTTTGGTTCAAAGATGGTTTTGAAAGAGTTTAGATTGGGCTTGAAAACTCAATAGTAAGTTAATGTGTCTCACCTCTTTAATTTCCCCTTTTATCATTTGTTTTTCATTGCTTGAAATGATATTTTGATATGCATGAAATTCCAATACTTTGGGAAGAAGCATGTTGCTTAATATTATATCGTTGATCATGTATGATGGTAATAATGGTGATGTTGATATGCCTTGTAAGATGTGTGTAAGTTGGTGCAGGTTGTGCACGAAATTGGTGAGTAAGACCATTTGTGATTGGTAAGATTGTAAGTAGTGAGTGATGCCTAATTGTGGATTTTGTTGCAACGTGTTTTGGTTGTGCATGATATAGTGAGTACATGTCGCATGATAGTGATTGTATATCGTGTTGCATGGTTGGTGTCGAACCTCACGTGATGGTTGTCGTTGCTCCGGTGATGTGTAGTCCCGCCGGTAGCGAGTGGTATAAGACTTCGGTGATGTGTAGTCCCACCGGTAGTGACTAGTAGAAGAGTACTTTGATGTATAGTCTCATTGGAAAACTACTAGTCGAAACGGTGATGTGTAGTCCCACCGTGTGTGTTTTGGTTATGCTTGTGCATACCATGTGTTGCTGATGTTGTATCTCACTATATCATTCTCTTTTATGGTTTTGCTTTAATCTAAGATCATGCCTTTATGCATACCATGAAGTGTGATGCCATGATAAATGCCTATATCGTTGACTTGTGGTTGATCTTGTATGTGTTGGCCTTTACTTTTAAAGAAAGCTTTGAACCCTGCATTGTCGTTGTTATGTTTTTTTTTAGCTCCGCTCACTAAGCCTTATGCTTACGCTCTCCTTTTTCTGACAATGCAGATTTTTTAGCTTGGAGTTAGCAAGGAGCAAGAAAAAGGGCGTCCAAGCGTGTGGTAATTGCTCAAGTATGGTTTATTAAATAATGTAGTAGTTTAGCAATGGGAAATGCTACGTGTTTTAGGAGCTTGTATCTAGACTCCTTTGTGTTGGCTTTATGTTGTTAATGCCTTATGTTGATGGATTTGTAAACCATGTTTGTGTTGATGCCTAAGTGTTGTTTGTGAGGCTTATAACCATGTCTTTTGGATGCTTGTGTTGCTCTGGTATTTGAATGTCATGCTTGGCTTGTAAATCCATGTTTAGATTGTCTTATATGAATGTTTTGTGTTTGTTTGCTAAGGCATGAAACTCATGTATGCTTTGTATGCCTTCTTTGAATGATTACGTGGAATCCTTGGTTGAATGATGTTCGTCCATGTTGGGTGCTTTGTATGACTAGATTGTGGTTAATAGATGTGGTATGAATGCTTGGATGTGTCTAGGGAGGTCTTGTTTTGCATCTAGAGTGTGAGCCTTTTGTGTTTTTGCTGAAATTGGAGTATTGTAGAGTAGGGCGTATCGGTACGCCTAAGGGCCGTAACGATACGGTCTTGCCTGCAGAACTCAGTTTTGGATGGGCGTATCGATACAAGGGGGTGTATCGATACGGTCCTAACTCTCTGGAATTCAGACGAGTTGGTGGGTTTAGGTCGTATCGATACGGGGTTGTAGCGTATCGGTACGGTTCCATCTCGTTGACCTTGAAATGTTGACCGAGAGGGGCGTATCGATACGCTCAAGGGCTGTATCGATACGGTCTTCCATGAGTTGACTGAGAGGGTTGACTTTGGTCAAGGCGTATCGATACCCTTTGTAGGTGTATCGATACGGTCTGCTTAAAAAGGAAAATTGGGTTGTTTAAATGCATGTCTTGTGGGTTTTGTATCCATGTTTGTTCGCTGCGTGTCCTATCACATAGGAGTTAATAAATGCATCTAGAAAAGATTAAGAAAAGAAAAAAAAATAGGGTTGCTAACCGAAGGGGAGCCTTAACGGGTTTCGCTTCGGTTTTCCCCGTGTAGCCTACTCGGACCGGTCAGTCGTCCAGACCGGGACGAGGGGGTTACATGTTTGAAGCGGATGATAATGACCAAGCCTCTACTGTTGTTCCTTTCTCTAGAAGGAGGGCTTCAACAGCTTCATCAACAGAGTTTGGGAAAGAACTTCTCCTGTTTGGGATCATTATTGCTTCGTTAAGGAGCATGATGGTCTCTTTGCTGAATGTAAGTATTGCAGATCAAAAAGGTATAAAGCCGATTCTTATATTGATATGTTGAGTTGTGTGGGGCTCGATTCGTTCAACCGATGTGGCTCACCAAGTGGTGGAGAGGTGGATTTTTGGGTGGAAGGGTTGTGGAAGCTAAAATGAAATGTGACACAAAGATTTATAGTGATTCAACCTTCTAACCAAGGTCTACATCCACTACCTTAGCTCTCCACTAAGGATTTTCAATTAATATACTATTGATTCGTCCCCTTTTCTAGGCTTAGAAGGAAACCCTTTACACCGATCAAGCTTTATACCCAAAGCCTTGATCGAAACCCTATTTTACAAAGAGAAACAATAAGCAAACTTTAATCCCTCTAATAGGTATTTGTTTGCACAATATAGCACTCACCCAAAACCTAAAACACTTGAGCAAATTTGACAATTTTGGCTCACTGGTGTTTGTCTATACAAGAATTGACAATTTAGGCACTAAGACAATATTTGATCATTTGTTGATTGACAATATGAGCATTAGCCTTTACTTGATGCTTGGAGGTCCCTTTTATACTCCTTGATGAGTTTATAGCCGTTGCTAGCCGTTGGGATTGATTTGGAGCCGTTGAGGACTTTAATTCCCACCATAAATGCAGTTCTGCAGCTCACCATTTCGAAACGCTCGAACTCGTTTCGAAACACCCTTTAAGTAGAAAGAGTCGTTGCAGTCTGACAAGGTACTCGTTTCGGAACCCCCCTGGCCGTTTTGGAACACGTATCGAAACGCCTAGTTCCGTATCGAAACGCCTTGCATTTAAAAGTTAGTTGGGAAAATAGCCGTTAGGGTTTATGACCGTTGTGGTCAATGCCACATAGGTTTGCTACTGGAATCCCCCGTATCGAAACACCTTAGGGTGTTTCGAAACACCTGGACAGTTTTGTGTAGTTTGGCTTTTGAAAACATTTAAAACCCTTTGAAAAACATCCCTAAACATAGTTTCAAGTTATTTGGACTTTGTAAATTGTTTTAAATACTTTTTAAATCAGTCCAAAACATTTTTCAATTATTATATCAAAACATTAGTTCTACAATCTCCCCCTTTTTGATATAATAAAACTAACTTGAAAATTTGTTTGGGATTCTCCCCCTTTAACTTTAAAAATGTGAATAAGAGATTAAAGATATGAAATCAATTAAAGTTCCCCCTTATTCATTTGAAAATTCAAATTTTCAAACTATTTCTTCCCCTTTTTGTTATATCAAAAAGAATTTAAAACATTAAGTTTAAAATAACAATAGAGGTAAAAACATTGACAAAAATAAGAATTTGGTTTTAAAATGGATCCCCCTTACTCAAAGCATCAATAAAATGTTAGTCCAACATTTATGATCATCTAGTTGAATAAAATAAAAATAAAACTAATAAATGCAAAAAACAACTAGATTTTTACCAACACTTGAACTCAAGGTAGGATGTGAAGCCTTCTTTCTTCAAGTGTTCTTCCTTGTGTGCATGGAGCTCCCCCTGAAAGTTTGACTTGTTGATCATCTCCATCACACCTAGCAAAAGACAATCAAGAGATTTTTGGTATCCAAATTGCTTTGGATCCATAAACGTTAGTAGCACATATTTTAGTCCCCTTAGGAATCCATTTTTCAATGTCATCCTTTTTAATTGAAGTGGTTAGTCCTTTTGGGACCCAAACACTTCTAAAACATTTTCCTTTTACAAATCTAGGGGCACTAGATTGCCTTACATAAAAATTTGATTTTCCAAAATTGTTTTTCTTTTCAAGCTCTTTGGAAATCAAATCCTTTTCTTCTTGAACTTTTTGAAGCAATTTTTGTAAATCAAAACATTTTAATTCATACTCCTTGAGTTTTGCTTCAAGTTCAAGTTTGGTTTTAGAAACCAAATCATTTTGAATTTTCAACTTTGAAATCACTTTACTGTTTTTCAAAATGTGATTTTTAAAGTCTAAAACCATATCATCATAGGCATCTTGTAATTCATCAAAAGAGTAAGAACATGAAGTAGATGAATTAGAAGTTACCCTTGAATCTTCTTCGATGGCCATAAGGCAAAGGTTGGCTTGTTCATCGTCGGTGGAGTTCTCATCACTCCAAGTAGCCACGTGTGGCTTCTTCTTATGGCTTAAAGTGCTTGCCCTCTCCTTTTTCTTAGAATCTCGTTCAAGCTCTCTCAAGGCTTTCTTCATGAACGGGGCACACTTCTTGAAGAGATAGACTATCTCTTCTTCTTCATCCTCCTCTTCACTTGAATCAACGTGATGGCAAATGGATGATTTGAGAGCCATGGCACTTGCATTGATGCCTAGCCCTTTGATTTTCTTCTCTCCCATAGCTCTAATTTCTTCCCTCTTCTTCTTATCCTCTTTGTTCTTCTTCATGATTTGATGAGTAAGGAGTGACCCCATGAGTTCATCAAGCTTCAAAGTCTTAAAATTCTTTGCTTCAATGATGGCGGTCCTCTTTGAGTCCCAAGACTCGGGAAGTGAGTAGATGAGCTTTCGAACAAGCTTTTATTCCGGGATGGCTTCTCCATATCCTTTGAGACCATTGGTGATAGTGGAGAACCTATCAAACATCTTCTCGATGTTCTCTTCCGGATCCATTTTGAAGTTCTCATACTCTAAGGTTAGGAGCCCAATCTTGGTCTCCTTGACTTCATCGGTTCCCTCGTATGTGACTTCAAGCTTGTCCCATACCTCCTTGGCACTCTCACAAGAAGACATCTTCTCATAGATGGTTGGGCCAAAAGCACAAAACAAGATGTGCAAGGCTTTGCAATTAAGCTCCATCTTCTTGCGATCGTCGGCACTCCATTCCGCTTTGCTTCCTTGAGGCAAGAACGGACCATCTTCAACTATGTCCCATAGCTTGTAGTCTCTTGACTTCAAGAAGAATTTCATCTTTGTCTTCCAATGGGCATAGTGATTTCCGTCGAAGAAGGGCGGTTTGTCGATGGATTGCGCCATTTGAGCCGGTTGGTGAAATATTGATCGAGCTTTCTGGATCTTCTCAATAGGATATGAATCCCCTTCGATTGAGCCAAGCTCTGATACCAATTGTTGAGTTGTGTGGGGCTCGATTCGTTCAACCGATGTGGCTCACCAAGTGGTGGAGAGGTGGATTTTTGGGTGGAAGGGTTGTGGAAGCTAAAATGAAATGTGACACAAAGATTTATAGTGGTTCAACCTTCTAACCAAGGTCTACATCCGCTACCTTAGCTCCCCACTAAGGATTTTCAATCAATCCACTATTGATTCGTCTCCGTTTCTAGGCTTAGGAGGAAACCCTTTACACCGATCAAACTTTCTACCCAAAGCCTTGATCGAAACCCTCTTTTACAAAGAGAAACAATAAGCAAACTTTAATCCCTCTAATAGGTATTTGTTTTCACAATATAGCACTCACCCAAAACCTAAAACACTTGAGCAAATTTGACAATTTTGGCTCACTAGTGTTTGTCTATACAAGAATTGACAATTTAGGCACTAAGACAATATTTGATCATTTGTTGATTGACAATATGAGCATTAGCCTTTACTTGATGCTTGGAGATCCCTTTTATACTCCTTGATGAGTTTATAGTCGTTGCTAGCCGTTGGGATTGATTTGGAGCCGTTGAGGACTTTAATTCCCACCATAAATGCAGTTCTGCAGCTCACCGTTTCGAAACGCTCGAACCCGTTTCGAAACACCCTTTAAGTAGAAAGAGCCGTTGCAGTCTGACAAGGCACCCGTTTCGGAATGCCTCTGGCCGTTTCGGAACACGTATGCCTAGTTCCGTATCGAAACGCCATGCATTTAAAAGTTAGTTGGGAAAATAGTCGTTGGGGTTTATGACCGTTGTGATCAATGCCACGTAGGCGTATCGAAACAGCATAGCTCGTTTTAAAACACTGGCAAAATCCTTATCCAGGGAAAGCCTGTTTTGATACAAGTATCGAAACATTTTTGCTACTGGAATCCCCCGTATCGAAACACCTTAGGGTGTTTCGAAACACTTGGACAGTTTTGTGTAGTTTGGCTTTTGAAAACATTTAAAACCCTTTAAAAAACATCCCTAAACATAGTTTCAAGTTATTTGGACTTTGGAAATTGTTTTAAATACTTTTTAAATCAGTCCAAAACATTTTTCAATTATTATATCAAAACATTAGTTCTACATGGTACCTCTAACCCTAATAGACATACTGAAAAATGCCAAGCCTACAAGGACTTCCTTGTATCCAATCCTAGTAGTTGATTAGGAAGTTCTTTTGATCAGAAAACTTACTGTGATTTGTTTGCTGAAGCTATTTTGTGTCATGGATATGCATTGAGCATGGTTGAGCATGATAAACATAGGATTTTGCATCGTTATCTTAATTCTAATGTCAAGGATATCTCTAGGTATACTGTTACTAAGCATTGCATGTTAAAGCATGAGAAGAATAAGAAGTTGTTACTTGATTCAATGCATTATGTTTCAAGTTGAATCTGTTTTACATGTGATGGTTGGTCTGCTTGCACTTCACGTTCATATTTTGCTCTGACTGCACATTATGTTGATAGTAATTGGAAACTTCAGTAAAAAAATTCTAAACTTTCGTCGTTTCCCCCCACCCCATGATGGTGAGTCTATTTATAAATTTGTTAAGAAGTTGATATGTGAGTGGGGTCTTGAGAGGAAAGTTTTTACTATAATCCTTGATAATGCTTCTGCAAATGAGAGAATGGTTAAGCGTCTCAAAGACGATTTGCATGCCATGTCTCCCCTTCCTTGCAATGGTAAGTACTTTCACATTGGATGTGTTGCCCATATTCTGAACTTGATAGTTCAAAAGGGGTTGAAGGTAATTGATTCTTCTGTTGTTAAGTTGCGTGAAATTGTTAAATTTATTGACTCTTCTGATTCTAGACTATGTGGTTTTGATTCTGCTGTTAGAGATTGTGGTTTTGATTTTTCTAGTAAGTTAGTATTGGATGTTCTTACTAGGTGGAACTCCACTTATTTGATGCTACGTAGGGCTATTGATGCTAAATTAGCTATCAATTTGTTTGTTAATAGAGAGAATGGCCTGGATATTATATTAGAGGATGAGTGGGAAACTGCTCAATTGATCTGTAATTTTCTTAAGCCTTTCTAAGAGATTACTACTCTGTTCTCAGGATCCAAGTATCCTACTTCTAATTTATATTTGGCTAATGTTGTAGCTATTGAGAAATTTTTGTGTGATGCTCACAATGATCCTTGTGATGAAATTTTTGCAATGGCAGGACCTATGCTTGAGTTGTATGAGAAATATTGGTCTGAACACTTTACTATTCTGTCTTTTGTTGTTTTGCTTGATCCTCATTATAAGTTGCAACTTCTAAAGGAGTTGTATGGTGTCCTCTATGTTGAGGATAAGGTTGAGAGGAGGGTTAGTCTAGTTTACAATGAATTTGTTAATTTGTATATCTATTATTCTAGAACTGTTCTTTGTTCTTCATCTTCTTCTAATTCTTTTGTACAATGCAGTTCATCTCAAAGTACAAGTGTGTCCAGTTCGAATCGGCCTCGGACCTTCAAAAAGTCAAATCTGTTTCAGGTTAGTGTTATTTTAGCTAATGTTTTCACTTTTATTTTTTTAACTTACAATTTTTTAATTCATTTTATGTTTTATTGTATAACTTTGATGCAAATTTGGCTGCTTCTAGGAGTGGTAAATTTGATGTTGACTCTTACATATCTTGTCCCCTTCTCTCTCGTTCTGATGATTCTGAGTTTGATATATTAGATTATTAGAAGTCACAGTCTGTTTCTTTTCCTACTCTTTCACTCATGGCTAGAGATGTTTTAGCCATTCCAATAACTTCTATTGCTTCTGAATCCTCTTTTAGCATGTGGGGTCGGATTTTGAACAAGTTGAGGGCTAAATTTTTGCCCAAAAATGTTGAAATTTTTGTTACAACCCGTAATTGGTTGTATGGTTTTGAATCTGAGGATAAAGATGATGAATATCTCTCTGTCGTGACTGAATCTTCTCTGTCTGATGTTGCTGTTGAAGATCCCATCCCTGAATAAGGTATTCATCTCTCTCTCTGTTTTTGTTTTTGTTTTTTTGTTTTGTTTTGTTTCTGTTTCTTAATCTAATATTGTTATCCTTTTTTATTTTAGTTTTTTGTTGTTGTTATTTACTTGATGTTGCTGGAGTTGGTCTTGTTTTTTATTGCTGGTTGCTGTGTTGGTTGTTGGTTGTTGATTTAAATGTAAGTTTTAATTTCTTATCTTTTAGTTTCTTTATTTACTTGTGTTGTATTTTACATATTCTTATACATTGTTTTTTTATCACTTAGTGTTGTTTATTGCTGGTTGTTGTTCATTGCTGGTTGCTTGATGCTGGTTGATGTTCATTGTTGGTTGCTGGATGCTGGTTGCAGGATGCCGGTTGCTGCCTTGCTGGTTGCTGGGTACTAAGTAGTGTTATTTTGTTGGTTTAATTTTTTTACCCTTGTTTTAATTTTGTTGGTTTCTTAGCTTGCATAGCTAAATTACCCATAATTAGAACTTGTTGGTAGCTTTATTTTGTAGCTCGATGAAGATATTTCTGGTAGCAAAGTTTTTAGACTTTGTTATAAGATCTGAGAGCAAAAATACTTCTCATTTTGTAAGTTTGTATTCTTTTTGTAAGTTTGTTATCCTAAAGTTTGTATTCTCTTTGTAATTAACTTATCTTATATTCAATTATATGTTAACATTTTTGTATTCTGTTCATTATGTTCAATTATCTTGTTTTTTTTAACTGAATCACAAATAATGAAGTTAACAAAATATTTAAGTTAACAAATTAAATTAAAAAAATTAAGTTAACAAATTAAAGATGTTGTCCAGATTAATCTAAGTTAGTTATTCAGCTTAACTTAACAAATTTAAGAAGTTAACCCGATTAAGTTAACAAAATAGAGTAGTTAACCAATTTGAGTAATAAATTATATCCAGATTAATCAATTGAAAGACAATTGTTTCACATGTTATATAAGTATAATAACGTTAACTTTATGTTAAACATAATACTAACTTATATTTTGTATTTATTTTAATTTTCTTATACTTATTAAAGCATAATAAGTTTATGAACATAATAAAGGTAACATAATATATATTATATAATAAAGCATAATAAGTTTAATATATTATATTAACTATATATTACTAATATATTATATACTTAGTAAAAATTAAGATAAATCTTTTAAGTATATAATTTTATTATACATAATATATAAACAAAATTCTAAGTATATAATTTTATTATACATAATGTAGTTACAAATTAAGACAAATTTCTAAGTATAATGGAAGATAAAATTTTTCTAAGTAATGAAATTAACATAATCTATTAAAAAATTATTAAGTTTATAATGAACAGTTTACACTTTAAATTATTTAACATTTTTAGCCAGGTCTACATTAGTTCAGGTCAACAACAGTTCAAGTTCAAAACAGGTCTGATCCATTAACATGTCGGTTCAAAACAGGTCGGGTAAAATCGGATCTCGGGTCGATTCAGTCGGATAATATCAGGTAATTTGCCAGGTCGGTCTCGGGTTCGTTTTAGTTGGATGCAGGTCGAGTTTCAGGTCAAAATTAACAAGTCAGATTCGGGTTCGAGTCGTTTTCAGTCGGACGCAGATCGGGTTCGGTTGCTACAGTAACATGTTCAACTCGGGTTCGGGTCAGCAACAGTCAGTTACTGTTCGAGTTTGGATCATCGAATTCTCAGGTCAAATCAGATTCTGACTCGAGCAGGTTTCAGGCAGGTTTTCAGGTCCTGACTTGTTTTTACAACCCTAACCATCACTAGGCTTTTGAATAAAATATTGGCTTAACTATAATATTGATGCCCAAGTTTTTCCAATTTTTTACAATAAGTGCCTAAACTATTTTTTAGCTGGAATAAGTGTCTTAACGTTTCATTTTTATCCGTTTTAAAGTTAATCTGTAAAAAAATTCATCACCCAATTATAGCTTGACATGTGGATTTTATTTTTTTTTCATTTTTTATTTTTAAAACCAAACTGAAAATAAATTAAATTAAAAATATCTGAAATTTTAAAAAATTACAAAATAGTCCTAAATCCCTAAAACCCCAAACCCCAAAATTTTAAAATTGATGGCATTATCATCATCGATGGCCTCACCGGACCTCACCTTCTCCGTCACCGGCGTCCCCCGTCCATTTCTCCCAACCACCCATCGCTAGTAATCGACGAGAGACATGTCAATTGGACGTCGAACGGTTGAAGCATTTCGCGTTCGTCGTCCGATTGACCCGCCTCCCGCCGGTTACCAGCAACAGGTGGTTGGGGGAAATGAGCGGAGGACTCCGGCGACGGCGATGGGGAGGTCCGGCGAGACTATTGGCGGCGACAATTTTGAATTTGGGTGTTTAAATTGGGGATTGTTATGAAAATTTTCAGTATTTTTAAAATATTTTCTTTTTTCAGCTTTTTTGGGAAAATTAATAAAATAACATGTGCCAAATTTTAATTAGGTGTTAAAAAAATTTAACGGCGTTATCTTAAAACAGTAACAGAATGAAATTCTAGGCACTTATTTTAGATAAAAATAAAATATTAGACACATATTTTAGCCAAAAAATAGTTTAGGTACTTATGATAAAAAAAGATAAACTTTTTTTTATCGAAAAATGACAAACCTTAGGCATCTATTTTATAGTTAACTAAATATTATATGATAACAATAGCATTCGACTAGGTCCAATTGCATTTTAAAAATAACCTTCCAACTAAATCAACTAGGTTTGTGTAAATTCAACCCATAGGTCCAATTCCCAACTAAGAGATGTTCGGTTTTCATTATTGTATGGATTCTGACACGACTCCCTGTCCTGCTGCAATTGTTTCTAGATGAATGCAACTCGGTGTTCCAAGGCAATACGGGCTAAGCAGGAATACATCGAAGAGATAAAAGTAACTTTCGGTTTCTCAACTTTGTATCTTTTCCAACTTGGTCCCTGTTTTTTCACATTAGTCCCTAAACTTATATTTTTGTTTATATTGATAACATGACACTTTGAGAACGTGTCACGTGACATAATATTAGAGTGTCGCATAATCAAAATGAAAAAAAAATTCCAAAATTAAGGACTAATGTGGATAAAAAATAAGTCTAAATTGAGAATTTTACAGAGTGTGATTATAAAAGTTGTTTTATCCCTAAATTAATTTATTGTAGAAAACTAGTTAAGATTTCACATCTTTTAAGATTTAAGATGTTTTTTTTCATACAACTCTTAAAAATCTATGAATAAAAAATAGCTTTAATTGAAAATCTTTAATAATGTGTTGATATTCTTATGAAATATAGTGCAATTTATATTAGTTTTTCCAATTGAGGTAGGGCATAATTTAAGGGCTCGTTCAATAGAAATTTTGAGTTCAAATATCTATGTCCAATCGACCGTTTTAATTAAGTTAAAAAAATAGGCTATATAAAGGAACGTTTGTTTGAGGCGCAAAATTAGAAAAAGAAAAAACAAGGACAACGCCGCACATTGATACTCTGTTTAATACTGTTTTTTCGTTTGACACTCCAATAGCCATTGAAAAAACTGTGTTGGACACAACTTAAGAGAGACTTGTAGGGTCAGCCTCCCCAAAAAATTTACAATTTAAAAAAAAAAATTAAATTGATGTAATGGTAAAATAATATTTTAATCTTTTGAAAATATATAGTGTATACTGTTGCCCCTTAAATTTAAATATTTAGACGACTAATAACAATTAACAACTTTCCTGAAAAAAAGGTAAGAAAAAGAAACAATATTCATGTAAAATAAAATAATAACCATGACTATAGATAATCCAAGTAAAATTACTCACATGGCTAATTAAAAATTAAATAATTAATCACTAAGTAAAACACCTATAAGAAAAAAAGTTTTTCACTCTCTAAAATAATGCTGAAAGTTTCTTGAAAATCTCACAATTCTAAATTCAAACATTTTTAATTTAAAAATGCCACATAATTTAACTTAACAAAATTATTTAACCACATTATTAATTAAATTTTAGATATTAAATCAAAGGATTAAGTTTTCAATATTAAACCCTTGAAAATTATGACCCCTTTAAAATTATCATGGTCCTTATAATATTATTTTCTAAAAAAATAATCATATATATTTTTTATTTTTCACTACAAGAAAATTTCATAATTTATATTATAATTTTCAATAAAACTTTATTATATTTTTAATGTGTTAAGATAATAATATTAATAATAATAATAGTTCAAAAAAATTTTAGGGTAAAGTACACAGACAGTCACTGAACTTTGGTTAAAAGAACAAAATGGTAACCAAACTTTCAAAAATCACAAAATGGTAATTAAACTTTTTGTTTTATAACAAAATGGTAACCAGACGTTAAAGGCCGTTAAGTGACTGTTATAAAATTTGGTATAATAACACATTTAGTCCTTCATATTTATCCATTCAATTAATTTAGTCATAATTCGAAATAATTCACTAAATTTAGCCCTCGTTATTTACATATTCTTTCAATTTGGTCCTTAAAGCAAAATTCCAAAGTATGATAACATGATAAATAATTACAATTAAATTTTTATAGGAACTCGAAAACTCGACTCAACTCGAATCCGAAAAAAATTCAAATAAAGTTTGAGTTGTAAAATATGACGAATCAACTCGAATAACTCGAAATTTTTTGACTCGACTCGATCGAACGCTCATCTCTATCTTAAGATATGACGCGTCAACTCGAATAACTCGAAATATTCGAATATTTTAAATCATTTTTCTTTCAAATCGAATATTTTTTAAAATAGAATATTTAATATTTTCATATTTAAATCACATCGATTATTTAATAACAACTTTAAATATTCGATTTAAAAGAAAAAATGATTTAAAATATTCGAATATTTAATTAAAATTTTATAGAAACTCGAAAACTCGACTTGACTCGAATCGAAAAAATTTCAAATAAAGTTTGACTTGTAAAATATGATGCGTAAACTAGAATAACTCGAAAAAATTTTACTCGACTCGATCAAACGCTCACCAATATCTTATATGACGCATCAACTCGAATAACTCGAAATATTCGAATATTTTAAATCATTTTTTTCTTTTAAATCAAATATTTTTTAAAATATAATATTTAATATTTTCATATTTAATCACATCGAATATTTAATAACTACTTTAAATATTCGATTTAATTTAAAAATATTATATTCAAAAGAAAAAAATTGATTTAAAATATTCGAATATTTAATTAAATTTTTATAGGAACTCGAAAACTCGACTCGAATAAAAAAATTCAAATAAAGTTTAAGTTGTAAAATAAGGTGCGTCAACTCGAATAACTTGAAATTTTTTGACTCGACTCGATCGAACGCTCACCTATATCTTAAGATATAACGCGTCAACTCGAATAACTCGAAATATTCGAATATTTTAAATTATTTTTTCTTTTAAATCACATCGAATATTTAATAACTATTTTAAATATTCGATTTAATTTCAAAATATTCGATTTACAAGAAAAAAGTTGATTTAAAATATTTGAATATTTTAAGTAGTTATTAAATATTCGAATATTTAAATGAAAAATATTTAAAATAGTTATTAAATATTCGAATATTTTAAATCATTTTTCTTTTAAATCGAATATTTTAAATTAAATTGAATATTTAAAGTAGTTATTAAATATTCGATGTGATTTAAATATGAAAATATTAAATATTCTATTTTAAAAATATTCAATTTAAAAGGAAAAAATTATTTAAAACATTCGAATATTTCGAGTTATTCGAGTTGACGCGTCATATCTTCTGATAGAAATGAGCGTTCGATCGAGTTGAGTTAAAAAATTTCGAGTTATTCGAGTTGACGCGTCATATTTTACAACTCAAACTTTATTTGAAATTTTTTCGATTCCAGTCGAATCGAGTTCCTATAAAAATTTAATTAAATATTCGAATATTTTAAATCATTTTTTTTTCTTTTAAATCAAATATTTAAAGTTATTAAATAATCGATGTGATTTAAATATGAAAATATTAAATATTCTATTTTAAAAAATATTCAATTTAAAAGAAAAAATGATTTAAAATATTTAAATATTTCGAGTTATTCGAGTTGACGCGTCATATCTTAAGATAGAGATGAGCATTCGATCGAGTCGAGTCAAAAAATTTCGAGTTATTCAAGTTGACTCGTCATATTTTACAACTCAAACTTTATTTGATTTTTTTTGGATTCGAGTTGAGTCGAGTTTTCGAGCTCCTATAAAAATTTAATTGTAATTATTTATCATGTTACCATACTTTGGAATTTTGCTTTAAGGACCAAATTGAAAGAATATGTAAATAACAAGAGCTAAATTTAGTGAATTGTTTCGAATTAGGACTAAATTAATTGAATGTATAAATATGAAGGACTAAATGTGTTATTATACCAAATTTTATAACAGTCACTTAACGGCTTTTAACGTCTAGTTACCATTTTGTTATAAAACATAAAGTTTAATTGCCATTTTGTAATTTTTAAAAGTTTGGTTATCATTTAATTTTTTTACCAAAATTCAGTGACCGTCTGTGTACTTTAGCCAAAATTTTAAGATGAGCCTATGTCTTAAGTACTCATCTTATTCAAGCCCAAGTTCCTTTATTTTTGTGTAAATTCAAGCCATTTGCCCAACTCAACCAGACCCAACAACAAGAAACCACAAATAACAGAAATCATAATATTTAAAAACTTCTCTCTCTCTTTTTTTTCCAAAAAGAAAGAAGTAAAAAAGCCCAAACTTAATTTACTCTTTTTTAAAATACAAATATTTAATAAATTTAAAGTTTGATACTTTTATCTCTATCTAAAAAGTAAATAAATCACAATTAAACTCATTACAGGCAAGTTAGGCAGATAAGCAGCTGAAAACTACGGTTTCACTAATCCCACCGGGGACCAAGAACTCGCCGCCGTCTAATCGAAATGGCGGTGGCAGCTGCTGCGACTTCTTCTTCTTCATCTCCTTCCCCATTTTCCGGCTCTCCGCCTCCGTATTCGGTGGCCGTCTCGCTGCTAATTTTTTCTCGATTCGTCGTTGAATAACATACTCTTCGGGAATAAACACGTCCATTTTTAATCTCCGAAAGAAAGTCCGGTGAAGTTTGGCGAATGGCGAGATTTCGGAGCGTTGTTGTATTTATAGGAGACGGGATTAAGGGGAAACCGGGGGCGTTGGTTTAAACAAGCTATCTTTTTTTTGTTTTCCTGCTTCGAGGCGCAGTGGTTTTCGAAAAGCTATCGACTCTAGACCAGGCCGGTGAAAAACAGGTGTAAAATGGGACAACGTGGTACGTGTTGAACTCAAACTATGATTCTGACTCTCAGATTCTGGAATCGGTGTGTTAAATCTGCCGATCCTTCGTTGCGGACAAACATGAAGCTATCAAAAGTAGGCATCGCCCAAGTTACTTTATAACTTAAGTTTTGGTTTACTTCTTGTCTGGTCTCGAACATCCAAATCCAATGTTTTTTTTTTTGTGTGCGGTTCAAAGCTATGATGCATGTTTGACTCTTTTGTTTGTTTTCAGCATATGATGTGCAATTATAAAATATTTGGACATTTATTAAGTGATGTAAATGATATTATTCTTTGTAGGTAATATAGTTAAGGGTGTTCAAAAATACTCGACTCGATAATTTTTCAGAACACGGGCCGAAAGTTTTTTTTTATCGAGTACTCGATCTGACCCGACAATTTTTAATATATTTTTTTATATTTTAAATTATATTTTTATTTTAAGTTTCTTAATATTTTTACTCCAAAATTAAATTTAAATCCCTAAATTCTTTCTAAGTTTAAATTTTTTTAAAAAATAATTTTATGTTTAATATGTATTTTTTTGTATTAAAAATAAAAAAATATATATACGAACCGGGTACCCTGAAAGTAATGGGCCGGGACACGGGCCGAACAATAAAGTACCCGAGTACCCAATTTTTCGGTACCCGACAATGAACACCCCTAAATATAGGTATGAGTAACGTGGTCTACAATTATATGTCAATTTATTAAAATTTAAAGTCAAATTAAAATACTACCTTATAATTGAATTACTTGAATACTCAAAAAAAAAAACTTTAACCATGGCATCCATAAACATCTATAACTGCTCAAATGTACAACATATTTATTCAAGTTTTTGTAACTCATTAATATTCAAAAAAAAAATTTTGTTACTCATTAAGAAAGGCAAAAGGGAATGGTTACTCGGAGGGGAATGTCTCACGCATATTGATGATGCTTGGAAGGAGTGTGACAATACCTCCAGTGATAAAGTTTTTGGAAAAAAAAAGTTTTAATAACCAGAGCAAAGCTTTAAAATGGAGTAAATTGAAGTACGGAAAATCAAGGAAGACGGTGAAAGATATTTTAAAACAAATAAAAAATATGCAAGAAAGGCCGTTGTCCAGTAATGAAATGAGGAACTAAAGTTGCTTAAAAAAGAATTTGACAAGTTGTGGAAAAGTGAAGAACCACATTAGCACCAGAGAGCGCGAATCGACTGGCTTAAGTTGGGAGATCGTAACACCAAATTCTTTCATGCCACTACAATTCAAAACAAGAAATCGAATGTCATATGTCGTTTGAATGATGATAATAGGGAGTGGCTCGAGAAAAATTCTCGTATTGCGGACAATTACAAAGATACTTTCAAAGAGTGTACACGAAGGACCCAACTATTCATTTAAATAGCCTATAAGGGATTATTTCTCACGTCATCTCTGCGAAAATAAATTTGTTTCTAAGTAAAGAAGTTTCTGATAATGAAATTATTAAAGGAGTTTTTGTATGGGTCCGATGAAAGTTCCAAGCCCCGATGATTTTTCTGGTACTTTCTACCATTCTTTCTGGATAATTATTAAAGATGATTTGTTAAATTTGGTAAAGGACTTCTTCAAGAATGAGGTCCTTGAAAAGTCTCTTAATAAGACAAATATTATTTTTATCCCTAAGAGAAAGAACCTGACTGGAGTTTAAATTTCAGACCAATTAGCTTGTGCAATTTCTCTTTGAAGATCATCACCAAGATCATAAGGACTCGCCTCAAAAGATTTCTCCTCAACATTATTGCTCATGCCCAATTGACTTTTGTTAACGGTAGGCATATCCAAGATAATATTCTTATTGCCTATGAAACCTTTCACGCTATTAAAAGAATGAAAAAAAAGAAAATCCAGGGTTATGGCTCTAAAAATAGACATGAAGAAAGCATACGACAAAGTGGATTAGGAGGTGCTAAAAAAGGTGATGCAAGATATGAGCTTCGATGAATGGTGGATTCATAGGGAGTCGCAATGTGTTTCTTCCCCGTCTTTTGCTTTGGTTATCAATGAGGGAAAATGTGAGAATTTCTTTCTTGCTCAGGAGTTCGTCAAGGAGACCCCATGTCTCCATTTCTTTTCCTTCTTATCTCAAGTATCTTCTCTTGGTTAATTGAAAAGGAAGTTAATGCCAATGCTTGGGAGGGTTTCAAGATTAAAAGGTGATGTCCTGCTCTTTCTCACTTGATGTTTGTTGATGATTGTATCCTTTTCTCTAAAGCGGACGAGCGCAACTGTGCGGCTATTTTAAGAGTTCTAGAAGCTTTCCAAAAAGCTGCAGGTCAATCTATTAATTTCAACAAGAGCTCGGTTCTCTTCTCCCAGAATACAAGCCTTAGCTCTAAGGTCCATCTCTCTAATGTGTTGGGGTTCAGTTTGATGGATGAGGACAGTTCGTACTTGGGGTTATCGTTCATATGGGGTCGAAGTAAGAAGGAAGTTCTTATTTTCATCAAAGATAGAGTTTAAAAAGAGTTCAAGGGATGGAAAGCAAGATTTATGTCGCATGTTGGGAAAGAGACGTTGATTAAAGTTGTAGCCCAAGCTATCCCTTTGTATATCATGCAATGTTTTTTCTTTCAGTTTCGGTGTGTGATGAACTTTGCTCCATGATTGGCCGCTTTTGCTGAAATAACTCAAACGAGAAGGAGAGAGGCATTCTCTTGCTGAATTAGAAGAAATTATGTTTGCCTAAAGATGAAGGAGGACTCGACTTTCGGGATCTTAGATTGTTCAATCAAGCCCTTATTGCTAAAGTTGTTTAGATGATTGTGAAAAATCATGATTCCCTCTTGACACGCGTTCTTTGTGGCATTTATTATCCCAACGGTGATATATTCTCAGCTCAGGCGTGCCGCAACCCTTCGTGGGCATGGACCGAAATACGAAGAGGAATTAAAAATATTTCTAAAAGCTCGATCTGGCGAATTGGAAATGAAAGAAGAGTATCTATTTGGAAAGATTGATGGATTCCAAAGCTTCCTAACCTTGCGTCTTGTCCCTCTAATCAGGAAAGAGCCAATGTGGTTACTGTTTCTCAAATAATCAAAGAAGATTTAAAAGAATGAGATTCTCAAAAAATTACTCGTCTTTTTCCACTCATGGTTGTGAAAAATATTCTGAAAATCCCTATCGGGGGCCCTTTGGTGAAGGATGCACTTGTGTGCGAGGGCACAAAAAAATGTAGAGTACATGGTAAAATCAAGATATCATTTGCTCTCCCAAAGCCTATGGGTTGAGGACAAATCAAGTTGTAGTGAAAACCCCTTAGAGGACCCTTCTTTGTGGCGCTCTATTTGAGGTCTTGACGTTCTCCCAAGCTCAAGTCGTTCATGTGAAAATTTTGTCACAACACTCTCCCTATTAAAGAAGCTTTGTGCAAATATTTTCATGGAACATTTACTTCGAGCCCATGTGTCTACGATGTGGGAATGAACATGAGTCCATCAAGCACATTCTTTTCTTTTGTCTATTTGCCCAAACGGTCTAGAGGGCTTCTGAATTTAGTTACTCTCCGTGTAAGATGGATTTTCCAGGTTTTCAGAAATGGTAGGCTCGCATTGTTCGCCTACGAGAGAAGGGAAAGTTCAACGAAGGTTGCGATCTTATTGTTTTCCTTTCTTGGTTTATCTGAAAATCTAAAAAACCCTTCTTATTTTCAGGTGGGACTGATTTTCTCGCTGATGTTTGGAACCTTACCAAATCTGCATATGAAGAATTTTTTAACACGAACATTTGTTCTCCCGATCGGCAAGAAAAATCAGTTGATTTAAGCCATCAATGGACCCCTCTGAAAAGGAACTTCATTAAAGTTAACTGTGATGCCAGCTTCGATTGTGTTTCTAGCATTGCGGCTGCAGCGGCCGTGATGAGAGATTTGTCGGGATATTTAGTGGGTAGCGACTTCATAACTTTCTCGGCTTCATCGGTATCGACAGCCGAAGCATTTGCCCTGCGTTTTGGCTTGTTCCTCACCCTCAGAGCAAATTTTGAGAATGTTGTCCTCGAATCTGACAACAAGAGTATAACCGATCGTTTAAGTTCAAAAAATCTAAATTCCTGGGATTTTACTGCAATCGAAGAAGACATTCTGAACCTGATTAATTTTTTCTCTATTTCATCCTTTTCTTTTGTTCCTTAATCTGGGAATCGAGTTGTTGACTGTGTGGCAAGAGCTGCTCGTTTACACTCTTGTCCACCAAACTAGTTTGAGGTTCTGCCCTCTGGGTTATGACCTCTTTTGTAACCGTATTTTGTTTTGAATGAAAATTCATGTTTATGTCAAATATATATATATATATATATATATATATATATATATATAATTTTGAGGGGATTAGGCCTCTCATGACGCCATTATGCCAATAAGGGTTTTCCATGTCTTGAACCCCTTGCATACTCTTTGTTTGAAAACACTTTGCGACATTGACTCTGACTTTCAAGTGTATTTCATACAAAAAAAATCTTAAAAATTTATTTTTTATTATTATATGGTGTGGATCTCACTTATTAATTATTCTATCTAGTCCAAGAAAAAGTTATAAATACAACTTGACTTTATTTTATTTATTTCTTTTAAGTTTAGTCATTTATCTATTAATACTTCGATACGTGAAATCTTGAAATAAAAAAACCAAACAACCTAGGCCTCTTAATTATTTCTTTATTAATTTTAACTATCGAAACAATAATTAAATACATTCGTTTTTTTATTTAACCTTCCACTTTGTTTCCTTTAATATTTATCTAAACATAGAATTATAATTGGATAATGATTTTTTAATAGTGTTCAAGCTATTAAACAATGGGCTGTTTATGTTTACCATGGGCCTCATCATGGGGGGGGGGGGGGGGGGCACTTTACAGACAGTAGTGATTCTTGCAAGAATGTAAAACATGGGAAATCAAGATTATTTTATTTATTTATTATTTTAACCATTTTTAGCATAATTATTATTTTAACCATTGGACCAATGCACATAGGAACATGG
The DNA here is from genome assembly GCA_958450335.1 of Hibiscus tridactylites. Classification (NCBI taxonomy): domain Eukaryota; kingdom Viridiplantae; phylum Streptophyta; class Magnoliopsida; order Malvales; family Malvaceae; genus Hibiscus; species Hibiscus tridactylites. The sequence goes on from OY288270.1 coordinate 76,151,922, forward strand.
ATTCCATGGATTTTTTTTAACACAGATCTCGTGATCCATGCCTCCTGAATTTGATGACAATAATAGTTAAACTAAATAATGAAAAATGGAAAGAAAGAAAAACATCCCAATGTGGAACAATGAAAGAGTACATAAAAATAAGTTTGTGTAAAGTACATTGCATGTCATTTAGTTATTGAATCAGTAATAAACAAATCACTTTTTTTAAAGAAGTAACAATTTAGTCACATAAAAAAATATTTCAGTCCTTGATTATAAATTTAGGAACAAACAAATTATTTTCCTTTTAAAAATAACAATTCAGTCACTTAATTATGGGTTTAGGAACAAACATGCCAGCCAAATAAAAATTTGTGACAAACAAGTCACTCAATCATTAAAATTGAAACAAGGCTTTGTTATAATAACAAGTTTAATCCCCAAAACTTATACATTATATTAATTTGGTCTTGATTCGAAATAATTCAATAAATCTAACCCTTATATTTAAAATTTTTATTAATGAAGTGATTGTGTCTACTAACAGGCAACATTGAGGTCATAATGAATCTATTTTATTAGTTTGTCAATTGTCCAGTAGTGAACTGACTGTGTCTCGAGCTATCACATATGTTGATTACCATACTGATGGACAATAACGTGGAGTGTGGTAAGTGGCCGAAAAGTGTGTCAGGATGGTGTAATGTCAAAATTTTAAAAATGAATGGTTAAGTTTATTAAATTATTTTAAATTAAGACCAAATCAATAGATTGCATAAGTTTTGGAGAGTAAAATCGTTACTATACCAAGTCATAGTTTCAATTTTAATGACAAGATGACATATTTGTCACAAAATTTTAATTGAGTGACATATTTGTTTCTAAACCTATAATTTAGTGATTGTCTTATTACTTTTAGAAGAAAAGTGGCATGTTTGTTTCTAAACCTATAATTGAGTGACTGAATCGTTACTTTTAGAAGAAGGGTGACTAAAATGTTACCAAACCTATAATTATGTGACCTCTAGTATATTTTATCCAATAAGCTTTTGGAGGTTAGTCATGGCCATCGAATATCAACCCAAGCTTTTGGGCTCACTAATGTCCACGCATCATTGCCTCGTTGCATTAAACCTGATCAGCCTCATCACTCGTGTTATGTTCTATTCCAAATCTGGATGTTGTTAAATCCATCACAGTTTTATAATTGACACATTTTATTTTAGGGTGCGGTAGAAATATGATGTTTCCACAAGCGCTTTAATTTTAAGGGTTAATGATTTAATTTAGGGGTTTAGAATTTAGGGTATGTTATTAAAATTTAGGGTTTACAATTATGATTTAAAGTTTAGAGGTTAAGGTCAGGAGCGGATCCAAGAATTTAAGTTTGGTGGTTCACCTATTTATCTTATTTAGAGGTTTAAGGTTTCGAATTTTTTTCAGACAATTAATTTGACTACAACAGACTAAATAAGCATAAAAAATACATTTAGTTAAAGAAATCTATCTACTTGGGAAAAGATTAAAAAAGTAATAACAATCCACAATTGATAAAAGCGACAAGAAAGTTGAACTGATTAAGGGTTGAGTAGAGAAATTCAAAATCAACATTTTTTCTTTTCGAATAGAACGTCTAAAGAGATAAGTGTAATATCGTAAAAGTTCTTTCGAGTTTCAAAGACAAGGGTTATCAAAAATTCGAGCATTTGAGGATTGACCCAAATGTAATTTTTGTAGCAATAATTTTTTTAAGTAGGAAGGGTAACCCAAATGTAACCTTACTCATATTTGAGCGACCGGAATATAACCTTACCCATATTTGAGTGACTCAAATGTAACTTTTAAAAATTAAATGACTCAAATATAACATTACCCATAATTGAGTAACCTCCATTGTAGTTTACCCCAAAAATAAATGATGGGTCATGTGACCCACCATGCCCCTACATACATCCGCCCCTAGTTAGAGTTTAAGTTTTAGGGTAATATAGTATGGATTTAGGTTTTTGCCTATAACCCTTAGATTCTAATCACATAAACTTAAACCTCTAAACTATGAAACCTAAACTGAATCCTTAACCCTTTAAATTTAGGGTGCTTGTAGAAACAAAATATTTTCACCGCCAGTGCATAGTATTTATTTTATTATTGATTATGTTTTCTAACAAAGGAAGAAAAATTTGTTCCTAATGAGTCTAAAACACATAACCTAAGTGAAGGAGAAAGTATTAACCGAAAGCTTTTAACCAATATCTCTTACTAAAAACAGTATCACTCTAAAATTTGTTGAAATAAAATTTTAATTTTTTATTAAAAACAGTACCACTTGCTAAAAGGATCAATATCATTTTCATGAATGCTATATGCATTCATTTATACATTATCTTCGATTTTTGTTAGGTTTTTTAAATATTTTTAAATTTAAATATTTAATCATAATTCTTAAAAAAAAGTATTTACACAAGCGTCTAAACATAAAAAATAAAAGATTTGTTTTTATAATTTCTAAAAATAAGATTTGTTATGTCATAGTTTCACATTTTTATTCCTTTAACATATATACATGTACAAGGCTAAAATGACAATTCCCTACTATGATGAGACAAAAGCATGTCTTTTTCAACCAGATAGAAACTTCATTTATTCAAAATAAAGAAAACAGAACATCAGGCAAAAGGCACCGAAGGCTTAGAGAAACAAGAAAAATCAGATCGTGGCCGAAAAGACTTGAGCAAAATGTCGAAATAGGCAGATGAGTAGAGTCGCACGTCGTGATCAACTTAGAGTCTATTATTCGGGAGAGTCCAACGTTAACGGTGAAATGCAGATAAAAAAAAAACCTTCAACAGCCATTTTTAACTCTTTAAAGAAACTATCGAATAAAGTTGGTCGAGAGGGTTAGAGGAAGGAAGACGAAATTATAGAGCCTCAACAAGAGCAGTCGGTAGAAAGGGTGATGGAGATAGACTCTGACTTTTTCTACACAACAAACAAAACAAGAGTTAAAACCAACAGCAAGCAAAAAGAACCTTGGTCAAAACTACCACCAAAAACATTTCTTTCTCACGCTCAAACATGCCTAGTTAAGTTATGATAAACTATGGGAAAAGTTAAGGAACGAAATTATGATGAAATATGGGGAAAGTTAAGGGTCGTTAAATATTTAAATATGAATTGTGAAAGATATAATTATTATTTAACTAATATTTAAAGGGTTGATATTTGATAATTGATATATTGTCAGTGTAAAAAAAAGTTTACACAAGTAAGTATATTTTTAAGCATAAATTTAAAATAAAAAATTTTAATCTTAAAATCCTAAATATCTAACCATAATCCCTTAACCCTAAGTTCTAATCATGAATCCTAAATTCTAAATCTTACAACCCAAACCTCTAAATATGTGAAAACTTTATTTTCTACCGCTAGTGTATAGCATAATAATCCATATTGAAATTAAAAATATATAAAATATTATATATCAAAATACTTAAAAGGCCGCGATTCCTATGAACCGAATAATAATAACTTACCATATAATTGCTTTATACCAATTATGTCTGAAAAATAAAATCTACTCTGCCACACATCCAGTTTTCTCGTTCTTTTCGCTCTCATATATGCTAAAAAATTAAGGGTAAAATACGTAAATTATCACTCAACTTTGCTCTAAGACTTATTTTAATTACTCAACTTTTAAAATATTTAATTTTATCACTAAATTTTAAATATTGACCTATTTTGGTCACTCCACCGTTAAATCTCTAACACTGTTATGACGTGGAAATAAAAAATAATATATATATATATATATATATTTTAATCAAACCCTCCCTCACTTCACTCTTCTTCACCCCTCTCTCACCGTCCATCATTTATCGCCTTCAACCACTGTCTATCATTCATCACCTCCAACCACCATAAATCGGACCCCTTTAGCTCACCTAACTATCTCCCTTCATCCAACCCACCATCACAACTCAACGTTCATCACCATAACCCACAACTGAGACTCACCATACACCAAATCAGTGCCAAAAACTCAACATTCATCGAGCCCCCCACTGCCGTTAACCCAAACCATCATCACCCTCCACTACTCAACTACAAATTGATAACAAAAAACCCAAAAAAAACAAAGGAAATCAGAACAAACCAAAGCCAAAAAGAAAAGAAAAAATCAAACTGAAATCTAAAAGAGAGGAAAGTTTTACCTTCTCATTTCAGTTCTGGCGAATGGAGCATTGGACGATGAATCCCAACGGTCATTCGAGGTGCCTTGGTAAGGAGATCAACATACCTCGGTTTCAGGCCAATCCAACAGTGGACAGCGATGAATTGCGCTCCCAATACGCAAGAGTTTGGACTCATTTTGAGTCATTTGAAGGTAATTTTCAGAAAAACGAACCAATAGAAGAAAAGGAGAAAAAGAGGAGTCGGCTGGTGGTTTTGGTTTGTCGAAAAACTCACTGGAGTTGCGTTATAGGGATGAAGAAGATGGTTGTCGGTGAAGGTGAGAAAGGGGTGGGTGGGTGGGTGAGGTGAAAAAGAGCATTTTTAAAGTTGAGTAACCAAAATAGATCCTAGAGCAAAGTTGAGTGATGATTTAGGTATTTTACTCAAAATTTAATGGGTAAAATACACATATCATCACTTAACTATCTTCTCCTTCATACTTTGGTCACTTAACTTTAAAAAATTTCATTTTAATAACTGAACTTTATACATTAAATATTTTTTGGTCACTCTAAATTATTTTATTATTAATTATGAATTTTATAATAGTATTAAATATAGAAATAATTTAAAATAAACAATAAAATTATATTTTATTACTATTAAATTTAAAATAAAAAAACACCACCGCTTGTCATACCCGTCAGCCTTCAAAATCGACAATTATTTGATCCTAAATTGTATCGGGAAACTCTCTTTGAGTAGCTGAGTCAAAATCTGGTGGTTGATTCACCAGAAAATATCTCGTAATCTACAAATCTCGACTGTAATGTTTCAATTTTCTCATTTTCAATCTCCTATTCGTGGACTTCATAATAGTTTTCGACAAAATGGAGATTTGATACGGGCTCGGGTAAGACGAAACGACTAGTGAAATTTGGGCCGAACGACCACCATCTACGACCGTCGACAGTGGCGTCCGACAACGACGAACGATGGACTGGGTTTAATTTTTTATTTTTTATATAAAATAATAAATGTACAAATATTTAATAAAATAATACAAAATGATTAAAACATGAGTACTTTAAAAGTTTAGTTATTAAATTAAAAAATTTAAAACTTAAGTGATCAAAATAAGAATGAAAAAATAATTAAGTGATGAAATGCATTTTACTCAAAATTACATAGACAATTTTAGAGTGATATTGATATAAACAGTAAACACCAATCCGTGTTCAGGTCGGGTGACACATCGGACCTTATAAACATGGATTGGGTCACAACTCGCACATAAGGAGTGATTTTTTTCCGATCGGCTCGACTAAATCAAATTTTTATATAATTAAAGAAAATATACTTTTATAAATTAAATTTAATTATAAAATATATACATATTATTTTTAAAAAAATTATTTTATAAACAAGTAAATCTATAAATTAAAACAAACATAACCGAATGTAATACAAACATCAAAATATTTGTTATTTGTGTTTGCACAAGTAGAGGTAAGTACTCGATTGAATCATGTTAGTAAATTTTGCGTACATGTCCGATTATATAATATAAATTTTATTTGATTTTTTTTTGCAAGTCGAGTTGTTAAAGTTTTTGTTTAAATTTAATTGTAAATATTTATAATATTAGGATACTAATTGGTTTGAATTTAAAAGACTTCTATAACTATCTACGATATACATATACATATATATTTATATTTTTTATATATTGTATACATATGTCGAATATAGTTGTTAAAATTGAATAATTAATAGAGATACATTAATTCGTCTAGTGATTAAGGATGCTCGTGTTATATCATCTTGTATGAGTTCAAATCTTAACATCAAATGTAAACATATATGCTTAGTAAAAAAATGAATCATCAATTATTAAATAATTTAAATTTTATTTTATAACTTAAAATTTATTTATTTTTAGTGAAGAATTATTTGATGCATTATGTCACGGACCGTAGGCCAACGACTGAGCCAATTCAGCACTGGGTTCATTCAGCGCACCCCAGGGTGCACCCAGCACGCACCGGGCCACCTAGGGGGTTTGTTTCAGCACCACGGGCCTGCCCAATCGAGCTTAAGAGGGTCTAGTCCGAGTTTGGAATAAGTCTTGGTGATTTTTAGCCATGTATTTATTTTTCTTCTTTTATTCAATAATTGCATGGCTCCCTTGATTTTAGGGATGTTAGAGATTTATAGGTGACCTTAGCCGTTGAAAATATGGGGCCTCATGTATAAATAGGGGTTTGTCCCTCCTCACTTATTCACTTCATCATTGTGGAATACAACTAGCACTCCCAACACTTGCTTTTTCTTTGTGTTTGTCATTTCTTTTTCGTTGTTCATTTTCATTTCCGCAAGGATCTAAGCCTTTGTGCTTGATCGTTTCAGGCTTACTTAGTCGCAAAAGTTTCCGAAAGCGAGCTAAGGCCGCACGTTCGAGTTAGTGAGATTCTACGGACGTGACAAGTGGTATCAGAGCGAGTTTGATCAGGAGAAATGGCACCACAGAACTCTGGTGAAGTCCAAACTGGTGAGGGAGTTACCGGTCGCAATGGCGACAAGAAGCGAGAAAGTTCCAAGAACAAGGTTGCAGCCTTGGATAAGAGGGTCGCAAGTCCTGAAGATTTCGTGAGAAAAGTCGAGAAGACCCGAGGTGACAAAGAGTCACGTTCCGATCTGATTACGTCTATCGAGGGGAAAATCAGAGATGAGGTTGAGAACCTCTTTGGTGAGTTGTACGATAAGTTAGATGGTCGAGACAACTCCCTAGATGCCGATATAGCCTCTATGAAGGAAGAAATAAAAGAGCTCAAGAATAAGCTTCGCATTTATCAAGCGGCATTGAAGAGTGGGATGCTTGCTGCAGTTGTAGCACCCAAGCCAGGGATCGACGCCCTGCGGCCCAGCAAGTTCAGTGGGTCGAGGGTAGCCCAAGATGTAGACAACTTCATCTGGGGCCTTGAACAACACTTCCGTGTGACGGGTATCGATGACAATGCAACCAAGGTAAACATTACTTCTGTTTATCTTACTGATGTTGCTCTTTTGTGGTGGCGACGTAGATGTGACGAAGGAGAAGACAACACAATTCCCTTCAAGACATGGAAGGATTTTCAGTTTGAATTCAAGGAGCAATTTTATCCAAAGAATGCTCAACAAGAGGCGCGAATGAAGATATGTCAACTAAAGCATGACGGGACCATTATAGAGTATGTAAGGAAGTTCACAGAACTTAAACTCCAGCTCACAAGTTTGAGTGAAGATGAAGGCTACTTTGACTTCATGAATGGGCTTCAGAAGTGCGTCAAGTTGGAGTTAGAGCGGAGGGAGGTCAAAAGTCTCTAAAAAACCCTAACCGTGGCAGAGTCCTTTGCTCAGTATGAGAACAAGAAGTCTGAGCCGTCCAAACCAAAGTCAAAGTTCAAAGGCAATTGGGGAGGAGACAAGGACAAAGCATCAAAGAACGGGTCTGAAAGGCCTTCAAGTGGAAAATGGAGGCCAAAATAGTGGAAGGGTTGCATGCCATGTGAAAGGAACCAGGGGAAGAACAATGAGAACTTTCAGTGTTACACTTGTGGGGGTAAGGACTTGGCAAGGCATTGTCCGCAGAATGTAAAGGTTGCCGTCATGCAAGAGAAAGATGCGGATGAGAAAGAGACTCAAAAGCTTGGATCCATCCTCATTTGTATGGATTCCAAGAAAAGAAACAAGAAGAAGGGACTGATGTTTGTAGACATCACTGTTGCTGGCCAGAATATGAGTGCATTAGTTGATACGGGGGCCTCAGACTTGTTCTTGTCTGAACAAGCAACGAAGAGACTCGGCCTTTTGTGTTGAGAAGGTGAGTGGGTTCATCAAAACAGTTAATTCCAAAGAAGCTCCAATTGTCGACATAGAAAAAAGAGTCAAGCTCGACATTGGAGGTTGGACGAGTAAGGAAGCCATCAAGGTAATTTCGCTTGATGATTTTGAGTTTGTTATTGGGCTTAGCTTCCTTGACAAGATTAATTCTTTTCCCGTCGCTTTTGCCTATTGTTTGTGCATCCTTGATCCGAGGCACCAATGCATTATTTTGGTAAGCTGAGAGTCCGAAGTTGGGGCAAAATTGCTTTAAGCCATTTAGTTTTCCAAGGGGTGTGCAAGGAGGAACCCACCTTTCTAACAACATTGGTGGAAGAAGAGTCTGTCATGGCCGAGAAGGTCCCTGATGAGGTGGGACAACTGTTGGCAGATTTCCGTGATGTGATGCCAGCAGAGTTGCCGAAGAGTTTGCCGCCGAAGAGGGAGGTAGACCACAAAATTGAGCTTGTGCCCAATGCGGAGCCACCAACCAAGGCCCCTTACCGAATGGCTCCGCCCGAGTTAGAGGAGTTACGCAGACATTTGAAAGAACTCCTAGAAGCAGGGTATATCCGACCGTCTAAGGCACCATACGGTGCTCCAGTGTTATTTCAAAAAAAGAATGATGGGTCACTCCAGATGTGCATTGATTATCGAGCTTTGAACAAGCTCACTGTGAAGAACAAGTATACAATCTCACTTATTGCAGACTTTTTCGACCAGCTTAGTAGTGCAAGGTGGTTCACCAAGTTGGACTTGAGGTCCGGGTATTACCAAGTCAGAATAGTCGCAAGGGATGAGCCAAAGACAACTTGTGTTACCCGCTATGGTTCATTTGAGTTCCTAGTGATGTCGTTCGGCCTCACGAATGCTCTATCCACTTTTTGTACACTTATGAAAAAGGTACTACAACCATTTCTTGATCAGTTCGTTGTGGTTTACCTTGATAACATTGTTATATATAGAAAAACTCTTGTGGAGCATGTTGAGCACTTGAGACATGTGTTCGAAGTATTGCGACAAAACGAGCTTCATGTGAAAGAAGAGAAGTGCTCGTTTTCTCATAAAGAAGTTCCTTTCCTTGGCCACATCGTTGGTGGTGGAAAATCCGAATGGATGGAGCAAAGGTCCGAGCAATTGATGAGTGGAAGCCACCAACTAGAATGACCGACATGCGGTCATTCTTTGGACTCGCGAATTACTACAGACGGTTCATGAAGAGTTATTCGAAGATTGTCGCACCCTTGACCGAACTATTGAAGAAGGACAAGGCGTGGGTTTGGAGCATCGAGTGTCAGAATGCCTTTGTAGAATTGAAGAAGGCCATGGTGAGTGAATCGGTTTTGGTGTTGCCTGATTACACCAAGCCATTTGAAGTCTACATAAATGCATTAGACGTTGCCATTGAAGGGGTCTTGCTGCAAGAGGGACATCCGGTTGCCTTTGAAAGGCGAAAGCTCAATGAGACCGAGAAGAAGTACACGATCCATGAGAAGGAGATGACTGCAGTAGTACATTACTTGCGCACTTGGCAACAATATCTTCTTGGGTCGAGGTTTGTTGTGTTTATCGACAATGTTGCTAATAGCTATTTTCTGACCCAGAAGAAGCTTTCTCCCAAGCAGGTCCATTGGCAGAAATATTTAGCAAAGTTTGATTTTTCCTTGGAGTACAAGCCAGGGAAGGTGAATTCAGTTGCCGATGCATTAAGCCGAAGGTACAATATCGACACAGTTAGCCTGCATGTGGGAAACTTGTTAGAGCACATTAAGGAGGGACTATCTCATGACCCAACAGCCAAGATGTTGATCGATCATGTCAAGGAAGGCAGAACCAGGAAGTTTTGGCTCGAGGGGGACTTGTTATATGCCCAAGGGTCCCACCTTTATGTGCCTCAGTTTGGAGAAATGCACAAAGAAATCATGAAGGAGTGCCATGATTCAATGTGGGTCAGACATCCATGTATTACTCAAACGATAGCCTTGGTTGCCAAGTACTACTACTGGCCGCACATGGGTTCAGACATTGAAGCTTATGTGAAGACTTGCCTTGTGTGCCAACAAGACAAAATAGAGATGAAGAAGCCCGCGGGGCTGTTGCAGCCTTTGCCGATTCCCGACCGACCATGGGAAAGTGTTTCCATAGATCTCGTTGTTGGTTTACCTTGTATTGACGGCTTGTCGAGTATCATTGTGGTCGTTGACAGGTTTTCAAAGTATGGGACATTCATCCCAGCGTCCAAGGTGTGTCCAGCCAAGGAGGCAACCCGACTTTTCCTTAAGCACGTGGTGAAATATTGGGGCGTGCCAAAGACCATCATCAGTGACCGGGACACACGATTCACAAGCCGTTTTTGGACCGAGTTGTTCAAGCTTATGGGATCGAGCTTGAACTTCTCGACGAGTGTTCACCCACAGATAGACGGACAGACCGAGAGAGTGAATGCACTCGTGGAGATTTACTTGAGGCACTATGTGAGTGCTACGTAGCGTGACTGGCCAAAGTTGTTGGACGTGACTCAGTTCTCTTACAATTTGCATTAGAGTGAAGCCACAAATCAGAGTTCGTTTGAGAGAGTGAATGGGCAGCAACCACTTACACCCAACGCGGTTACTACCAAGTATGTTGGGCCTAATCCAGCAGCACACCGGTTTGCCAAGGAGTGGCAAGAACAACACGAGTTTGCCCGAGCTTGTTTGCACAAGGTGGGAAAGAGGACTAAGAAATGGGCGGATCGAAAGCGCAGATATGTGAACTTTCAAGTTGGCGACCTTGTCCTAGACAAGTTGACCGAAATTTTGCGCAACCCAACCGTGCACAAGGGGCTTTTGCGAAGATATGAGGGTTCGTTCAAAGTATTGAAGAGAGTAGGCACCATGGCCTACAGATTGGAGTTACCATCATTCATCCAAGCTCATCCGGTGTTTCATGTCAGTCTACTTAAGCCATTCCATCAGGAAGAGGAGGATCCAGATCAGGGCGAGTCATACCGAGCACCAGTCGAAGTGAAAGTTTCTTTAGAGAACGAGGTCGAAAAGGTCCAAACCGAAAGGGTCATCCGTCGACCAGGTCACCAGCCAAGGCATGAGTATTTTGTTCGATGGAAGGGACTTCCTGACAATAAGGGGAGTTGGGAACTAGCCGAGGACCTTTGGCAGTTCAAGACTCAAGTGGAGCAGTATCATGCAGACCGCGCGATGAGGGCGTCGCTAGCTCAAGCGGGGTAAAATGTCACGGACCGCGGGCTAGCGACTGAGCCAATTCAGCACTGGGGTTCATCTAGCGCACCCCAGGGTGCAGCCAGCACGCACCGGGCCACCTAGGGGGTTGTTTCAGCACCACAGGCTTGCCAGTCGAGCTTATGAGGGTCCAGTCCGAGTTTAGAATAAGTCTTGGTGATTTTTTAGCCATATATTTTATTTTTCTTCTTTTATTCAATAATTGCATGGCTCCCCTTAATTTTAGGGGTGTTAGGGATTTATAGGCGATCTTAGTCGTTCGTGTAATTCAATCAAAGCCGTTGAATGTATGGGGCCTCATGTATAAATAGAGGTTCGCCCCTCCTCACTTATTCACTTCATCATTGTGGAATACAACTAGCATTCCCAACACTTGCTTCTTCTTTGTGTTTGTCATTTCCTTTCCGTTGTTCATTTTTATTTCCGCAAGGATCTAAGCCTTTGTGCTTGATCATTTCAGGCTTACTTAGTCGCAAAAGTTTCTGAAAGCGAGCTAAGGACGCACGTTCGAGTTAGTGAGATTCTACGGACGTGACAATTATTATTGAATTTTTTTTCCTTACAAACAGGCTTTTAAAATTATCATAGGCCTTAAATTCTAACTATAAACTTTAAACCACACTATTTATTTTCAAACTTTAAAATCTAACAACTAGAGCCGTAAACGAACCAAACATTCAGCGAACCGTTCGGCGGGAAATTCGTTTATGTTCATTTAATTAAATGAACGAACACGAACAAAGGGCTTGTTCGTTCATTTATGTTCGTGAACGTTTGTTAATTCTTTCGTTTATATTCGTTCGTTTGTGGTCCTTCTTTTATGTTTGTTTATGTTCATTTAAATTTATTCATATATATCTAGGGGTGTTCATTATTCGGTTAAACCGAACTAACCGACCGAACCAAAATAAAATTGATTAATCTATTGGATAATTTTAGGTTTCGGCTAATGATTAAGAATTTTTTTAAATTTCAAATATCGACTAATTCGGTTTAAAATCGATTAATTAACTGAATTAATCGAACTAACAAAAAATATTAAATATTTAACAAAGTATATGTGTTCGTTTACCATTTAAACGTACGAATATGAACGAACACGAACAAGCTACATTCCTTAATAAACGAACACGTACAAAATATTTTGTATTCGTTTATTTGTTCGGTTAAAGTTAAACAAACGAACATAAAAACACCATACGTGTTCATTTGATTCATTTACAGTTTTACTAACAATTAAATTTTCACGTCTAGGCATAGAATATTTTTCTTTCCCTATTCGAATAAAGTTTCGCGGCACAAGTCTATAATTCCGACAACTATAACCATTTCTACGCGGATAGAGACAACATGATCAAGTTGTAATAAATCCGTTAAAGTAAAAACTTCGAAATCTTTACTGTTTACTGTTATATTTTCACTGTTTTACCGGAGAATTACGGTTTGAAAGAAGGAAAGGGAAGTTTCTCGAAGAGACCATAAGTAAAGAATTAAAAAAAAAAAACTTCCGGTTCTGGTGCCTTCCTTTTGTTTCGGTATGTGCGCGTGGATCCCACGTACTTTGCCTCTTCTCTATCTTTTTCCTTTCTCTAAAAAGGGAATTTTTTATTTTAAAATCTTTTTATTTCCTTTCCTTCTCGAACCCACCATTTCTCTCATTTTCTCTGCCTTTTTCCTTATCATTTACTCCACCCTGAACCTTCTAGAACTAACTACAAAACCTAACCGCAGATCCCTCGCCGTCTTCTAATCCGTTCACGGCGTTGAAACCCTTCGATTCAGCGGCGTCTGATCGAATGAGCGACGCTTCTTACCTCTTGTTTGGTTGTTTGGAAAATTCTCGCTTCCTTTCAGGTAAGAATAATTAGCTTTCAATACTCCTATAATGTCTTATTAATTATTTTCAGTTAGATTTGAACACTTTGTTTTTTCATGTATGCTTTATGATTTACGAAATAAATGAATTGATGTTAAAATGTCTGTTTATAATAATTACTTAGGTCAAAAAGATTACATGATCAAGAAACTGTTCATAGTATTTGGATATTGTGTTAATGTTTTTGTGAAACTGAAATAAGTTATGCTAGGCTAGATATTTTTAGCTAGAAATATTGAAGGTAGGAGTATTTATTTTCTTTCTAGCACTTTCTCGGATACCAAACGGCACCATTGTTTTTGTTTTTGGTAATTTTTATCTATTTAGTCTAATTACATACCTCTTAAGGCACGCCGAAGGAATCTCTATAGCCGGAGAAATCCTGTTTTCTAGGGTTCGGATCTTAAGACTGAACCACATGGCACCATTACCGGCCGACCAACCTGGAGAATCCCCTGCCGGTGCTGCTACTGAGTCTCAACGAACTTTACCTACTCCATTCCTTACCAAAACCTATCAACTCGTGGACGATCCCTCCCTTGATGAGTTGATTTCATGGAACGACGACGGATTGAGTTTCGTCGTTTGGCGCCCTGCTGAGTTCGCCCGTGATTTGCTCCCTAAGTACTTCAAACATAACAATTTCTCTAGCTTTGTCCGCCAACTCAACACATATGTAAGTGTTAAAGCTAACAATAATCAGCTTAATCAAGTTTTTTTTTTAATCTTTTTGAATGTATAATTAATTAATTAATTCTCTTATTATTATTTTAGGGTTTCAGGAAGGTAGTGCCGGATCGATGGGAGTTCGCTAACGATTGTTTTCGAAGAGGCGAGAAAGGGCTTCTTCGAGACATACAGCGCCGGAAAATAACTGCTACCGCTGCAGCAGCTTCCGGGACGGTGACCATTGCGGCGGTTCCTTGTACTAAAATATCAGCATCACCGTCTAATTCGGGAGAGGAGCAGGTTGTTTCGTCGAGCACGCCTCCAGTCGCCACCGTTCTACAGCGGACCACGAGTTGCACAACGACGCCGGAGCTTTTAGAGGAGAACGACAAGCTTAGGAAAGAAAACATGCAGCTGAACCAGGAGCTGACTCGGTTGAAGGTTTTGTGTAACAATATATTCACTTTGGTGACGAACTATGCTTCGGGTCAGGCGGAGAATCATCAGAGCGTGGGGGAAGGGAAAGCGTTAGATCTTTTACCGGCGAGAGATCCAGAGAGAGCGACGGATGACGGTGGTTCGAAGGCGGCGATGGAGACGGAGGATGGGGAGCAGGAGGTGGGGGAGGATGTGACGCCGAAGTTGTTTGGTGTTTCCATTGGGGTGAAGCGAATGAGGCCAGAGGGTGAGGATGAGGAGCTTGACAATAATCAAGAGCAGCAGGATGTTGAGCTTGGTTCTGAGGTTAAAGAAGAACCGTTGGATGGGAATATGGATGATCATGATTCCACGTGGCTGGAGCTTGGGAAATGATCAAAGATCTGTCGTTTATACTTGCAAATCAATGGGTGTCATTGGCAATGAGGAGGAGGAGGATGTCACAACGAGAGCGTTTTTCAAGGAATCACGTGCTCGAAACCCGGAACCCGGAACGTGGCGGTCGCGCTCAGAATATGGGATTTTCGGGTTTTGGATCCGGTTCCAATGTCCGGGTTGAGGCGGTGCTGAAAAAAGCACACACGGAAGAGAACAGGAGGAAAGATCAAATCGGGTCGCCCGGAGAACCATTTTCTGATAACGAAAACGAAGGTACGGGGCTTGACTCTGTTCCAAAAGCTGATGAAGTAAAAGTCAAATTCTTGGTTCATCCATTTAAGACCGTTACCTTAATTAATTTGTACAATATTGTATTATTTAATAAATATAAAATATGTCTGTCTATGTTCTAAATTCTAATTTCCAAGTTCCAGCTATGATTTTTTTTTGGCCAAAAGCTATTGTGTTAATTATCCGACAAAAGTTTTTTTTTTTTTTTAAAAAAAAATCCGACAAAAGACTTGTGAAGTAATACGGGTTGGATTTTGGCCTGGGTAATCTTCTCGTGGGTTCGATTTTATAGGTTGTGGTGTTTCTAACTTTCTATAATGTACCTTAAAAATTACAAGTGTTTATGATGAAGATTATATTTTAGTCTCTGCTTAAAACATAGATAAAATTATATATTTCATACTTTATCAAAATTTCTAGCTTCTACCATTGGATGTATATATTTTTACTCTCTTCGTACTTTAGTTTTGAAAAGTTTAGTTCTAAGATTTAATTTGTAATTCTTACCTTTTTCATTAAATTGTAACTTTTCGATTTTTGGGTTATAATTTTCAACTTTGATATTTTTTTTCATTTAATCAGGGTTTGAACTTTGGAGAAGACATTGTTAGAAGGGAAAGTCATGAATCTCAAACATATACCGTAAAATAAACATGTATTTTACCAAATAAAAAAATAAAAAAATTAAATCAATATTTTATAATATATATTTAAAAGTAATTATTTAAAATATTTAAAATAATTGTAATCAAATTTTTTGAAAAGTTGAACGTTAAAAGTCGGTGACAATTTGATGCTATGTATGCTTGTAAACGAACCGGACGAACACATATGAGGGTATGTTCCAGGGCCGGCTGTGAGGGGGAGCACCTTGAGCGACCGCTCAGGGCCCCCAACCAGCCTAGGGCCCCTAAAAATTATTTTTTTTTTCATATTTTTTAATTAATTAAATAATTAATTTAATGGTAAAAAGTTATTTTTTTCTTAGATAAATAAATTAATTAATCTAACAATGAAAATAATATGTTTGATAGAAATTTAATCTTATTTTCATGATTTATTAAAGAAAGGCTTAACTACAAAATAAGTGTACAAACTATACTCTTTTTTTATTTTTAGACACTAAAATATTTTTTGAGTCAAAATAAGTGTCTGATGTTTACTCTGTGGCCATTTCTAGATAACGACCATTAAAAAATTAAAAACAAGTGCTCAAATTATGACGCCTTTTGTTCTAGGTATCTATTTTTAAAAAAATAGTGCCCAAATTATGTCATTTTTTGTTTTAGGTGTCTAAAGTTTTATTTTTATATAAAAAATAATGATCGGCACCTCAAAATGATAACGAAATAAACTTTAGGCACCTAAAGCAAAAAAAAAACGTGTATAATTTGGACACTAATTTTGTAGTTAAGACTTAAAAAATATTACTTTGATTGTTTAAATTAATAATATATAGTACTGTTATATAGAGGTCAATTTTTTAGTTTTCGCTCAGGGCCCCGAAAATTTTCGAGACGGCCCTGGTATGTTCATGTTCGTTCGATTAATTTTAACCGAATAAACGTACGAACACGAACAACTAAACGAACATAATTTCTTGTTCGTTTGTTAAGGAATATAACTTGTTCATGTTCGTTCGTTAAAATGATAAAGGAATGTAAACGAACACAAACAAACATAAAAGGATATATGTGAATACTTTAAACGAACATATGTGAATAAATATATTTTTTAATATAATATTTTTGTTATGAAAAATAAATAAATATAAATGTATACATGTGAGTAAATTTAAACGAACGCAAATGAACGGATTACCGGACGTTCACGAACGTAAATGAACGAACGAACCATTTGCTCGTGTACGTTCATTTAATTAAACGAACAACAAATTTTGTTCATATTCGCTCGTTTATTCCCGCGGAACGATTCACGAACGGTTCGCTGAATGTTTGTCTCGTTTACTGCCCTAATAAGAAGAGTATTTATTTTTTAATGTTAACATGATAGTTATAAAGAATAATTTTTAGTTGAACTTTTTAAACAAAGATTATTGACTTTTAACGAAATATATTTTTAATCTTTTATATTCTACAGCTTTTTAAAATGTCAAATTGATTAAATTTATAAACATAGATAATTAAAAAAATATTTTTTCTTATAACTATTATATAATGGCTAATAATAAAATTATAACAAAGCTAAAGAAGAGATTGATTTTTTTTTGAATAAGACATATAAAGCTTTAATTTATTAAAAATAAAAAAATTGAAAATAAACTTAATTATAAAATAAGTGTTCAAACTATGTTTCTTTTTTGCGATAGGTGCTTAAAGTTTCATTTTTGACATTTGTTTTAAAGTCAACTGAAGTATCTACTTTAGCCAGCAAAATAATTTTAAACACCTAATTCAGCCAAAAATAGTTTAGACACCTATTAAAAAAATATAATTTAGGCTTTAAAATAATATAAAAAGTTTATTTTGTTATAACACATTATCTGTTTAGCATGTACCTTTATCCATTGATAATTGTATAAATAGTAAATACCACTTTAGCTTGACGATAATTGATGATAATAGTCTGAATGTGTTATATAATAATGTTATTTTTAACACGTTTATACCGATAACAAAGATTGCACTAGACATGGTTGGACAACTATGGTTTTATTCGGTGGAGAATAAAAGAAAATAGAAAAAAATAAAAAATAGGAATTAATTTTTCTTTTCATTAGCATGTTTGGTAAAAATGATAAAATTTTAAAAGCAAAAGCAATTTTTTTGTTGATTGTTTGATAGGGTTAATAATTATATATGTATTTAATTTATTTTTGTTTCTCATATTTTCTTTTCGTCTATTTATTTTTCCATTCAAACAAACAAAGTCTAAGAATCATTAGACTTTGTAAGACTGAACGTAAAATTGAAGGGGACATTTCTGAATACATGTTAATAGATTTTCAAAGCTGGGGACATTTTCGATTTTTTTTGTCGGCATGCATAAAAGAGAGCCAAAGAAAACACGTTCGTGTGAGGCAGTGTTGAAATTAGGGTGTAGATAAATTTGCGTTTGTTTAAATTTTTAGTAATGTGTTTAATTTTTTTTAATTATTTGTGTTCGTTTATTTAGTGTTCGCAAATATATTTGTTTATATTTCTTCTAATCAGAGTCGTCCTTGGGCCTGAACAACAGAAGAGACGGCCTAGGGCCCTAATGCGGCAGGGCTCACTGGCCATTGGTAAAAAAAAACAACCACGATATTTAATAGGCCATCAAAAGCTGCTATTTTTTTACCATTAACTAAGTTTTAAAATTATAAGCTATAGATAGTGTAATTATAACTTCCTAGGGAATTGAAGATTCAAGTTAGTCCACCAATCATAATCAAGTTTAATTATTTTTTTAAGTTTAATTATTTTCTCTATTATTATATAAATGTAAAAGAGAACGTTAAAAATATGGTGGCCAACAGTCCTAAATCAGAATTAAGTATAAAGTTGTTAATGTTTAATTAGTCTAGATATTAGTGTATTATAGAGTCATAATTAAAATTATAATAATATTTTTTTCAATTTTAAATTGAGAATAAAATTTTCATATACACCTATAAATAGAATTTACATTGTTTTTTTCTTCACATCTCAATTTCTCATCATTTTCCTTTTTTCTTATGTTATTTTCTCGCAATTTATTTTAAAGTTATCGAATCCTCTTGACTATGCCGGTGACAGTTGCATCGGCCGAAAGAAGTTTTTCGAAGTTAAAATTGTTGAAAACCTATTTGAGATCGTCAATGTCATAAGAAATATTAAATGGTCTAGCCATTTTATGTATGGAGAAAAATATGTTAGATTGTATTGATGTAGACACTATTATTACTGATTTTGCATCTAGAAATGCTCGTAAAAGTTGTTTTATGTAAGTTGTTCGGTGTTTAATAGAATTTCTCGATATTTTTTATT
Organism: Hibiscus tridactylites; assembly: GCA_958450335.1. NCBI lineage: Eukaryota > Viridiplantae > Streptophyta > Magnoliopsida > Malvales > Malvaceae > Hibiscus > Hibiscus tridactylites. Next base: position 76,170,797 of record OY288270.1, read on the forward strand.
TGATAATTATTGAGCGTGATAAAAAAATATAATTTACTAACAAATTTATTTATTTTTTATACTCTTCGAATTTTTATTTTTTTAATAGTTGTTATTAGAGCCCAATTTATTAATTTGCCCCTAGGCCACAAAAATCTCAGAAATGGTTGTGCTTCTAATATGTCCTGTAACACCCAAAAAATTTTCTCCAATTCAAAAACCCTAAATTTTAAAATTTCTAATTAGATAACCCTAAGATTTGGGAATTTTAATTCAGAATCCTTAGTTCAGTTGAGGGATTAGTTTATGAGAAATCATTTCTTGGGGCTTAATTCGAAAATATGGTGACCCTTTTGTGATAAAGGTAATTCTTTTACTCTTTTCATAAACCCTAATTAATTCAGGGTCATGCTTTGCAGTTTGCCCTTTTTCCTTGGGTTTATAAACCCCATTTTCAGAATTGAGCATTTTTTCATCCCCATTATTCAAGGTGCAGCCGTACCCTTCTTTCCCCCTCTCTCGATTGTCATCTCACCGTCACCCTCTCTCTCGTGTTTTTTCGATCAAGCTTCGACCGTCGGCCTAACGTCGTTCGTGTGCAACACCGACACCACAGTGCGGCTCCCCATCCCCTTGCGAATCCAACCCCGACCAACCTCTTTTCCCATCGTCGTTTTTTGTCAAGAACACAAAAAAACTTCTCGGTTTTCCTTTCGTGTTTTGCTCCATTTGTTCCCCTGCCGCTTCTTCTCCTTGCATCGATCGTTGTCTGCGCAGAATCGAGGGAAAGACCATTTGTTTTCCTCTCTTTATTGGTCCTTCGTGCCACCGTTCGCCGTCGTCTCCTCCTCCGCTCGTCTATTCCATTTGAGTTTGGGTATCGACTCTGAGGCTGACGAGTTACCTCCAGTTGTTCAGTCTGATCGGACACGTTTTTTGAGATCTTTCCGTCCTGATTCAGCTAGATCTAAGCGTGTGACGCGCTTTTCTCGACATTAGAGCTTCTGTTGCTTAAAGGTGTGTCTCTTCTTGTGTTATAAACTTGTGTGTTTCTTTTATGCTATAAATTTGTGTGATTTATTCTGTGTTGTTATTTGTAAAAAAATTTCGGATATCATGCATAACATATCAAACTATGTTTTAACTAAAAATCAAATTTAGCAAATTGTAAAATATCAGATTTTCGGAATTGTAAAACATCGGATTTATAGTATTGTGCAACTTGAATTTTCAAGTTCGGTAGTTTCACCCTTCGGGCTGAATTTCGCTTCAAATCAGTGATTCCACCCTTCGGGCTGAGTTTCACTTCGGATGGCGACGATGGAGAAAGTAGGTTCTGGGGAACCTTACTTTTCGGTGTATCGAAGATGGGTACTATGATTCATGTGCATCAGACATCATATCATCATGATCCGATTTTGTTGTGTTTTCAGAAAAGTCTTTATCAGAAAATAAAATACTGTTTTGTTTTCGTTTGCACTTTAGAGACACACTAAGCTCTTTAGCTTACCCTCCCATAGTTTCTTATTCCAGATATCCTCCTACTTTGTAGGCGACTCGGTACTTGGAGCTTCTTGCATTTTACTCGGATATTTTTATAAATCAGTACGAACACTCTTTTGATTATTTCAGACTATGGTTTAACATGTTTTGGGATTTTATGTAATTCAAATATTGAGAGTGTTTATAATTTTGGTTTTAATCGATGCATGTATTATAAGGTTATTTTCGGTTGTTTAATCAAGTTATCGGAAAAGTGTTATACGACTCCGTTTTATGATAACCGAAATATTTTAAGTTTATCTACCTTTGATATTTTACATTTTTAAAATATCTTAACCTGTGATTTGTAACTTGAGGGGAAAGCTTTCAAACCTAACTTTCTAGATTCGGCCCATTTCTTCTGGGCCGGGTGTAGGGGGTTACATGTCCGTTTATATGTTCGTCAAGATGGTAAAATTACATCATTAGTCCTTAAACTTCTTAGACTACATAGATTTGCACTCTAAAGTTGACCATGTGTTTAATTTAGTCATTACCTGCACTCATATTTAAAATGTAAAAGAATAAAAGGAAAATGGGAACTAGGTAAACGAGCCGATAAGCGAGTTTATAAACGAGCCAATAAGCGAACTCATATACAAGTTTTTTGTGAACATAAACGAACGTTATACGAACGGTTCACAAACAATTCGTCGAACGCTTTGTTCATTTACAATCACATGAACACTACAACAATAATGGGTTATACATAGTCATATACAACAGCTAATGCTATATATATAGGTCAGAGCTCTCATAAATGAACTTAAGCATGCAGAACTAAATATGTTCTAAAGCAAAAGGCCAGTTGGGACATTGGTGCCTCGAATTGAAACAATCTTTTATTTAGTAAATGTAGTCAAAGGGCATTCCTAGTCCGGCTAACCGACCCGAGCCAGAATAAGCTGTGCTCGCAGCAGACCTTTGTGTATTCGATTTTGGGTCGATAAAATCATGAATGGAATGGCTTTTTGTTGAGTTTGATCTTTCATAGTGAGGTCTTTGTTTTGGAGCACTTAGAGATCTCACCTTAGCCTTTGAAGACTGGGTGTAAGCCATGTAATTTGGGTCGTCCGAGTAACCACTTTGATAGCTTCTTGATCCGTCACTCTTGGCAGGAGTGAAGGGACTTCTCTTTGAAGTGCCCCCTTGCGATAACGCCGAGTAGAATTGCGGACTATAATCGGCGTTGCAGAAACGGAATTCCTCCACCACGTGGTCCAACTTCAATGGAATTCTTTGAGACTGGACTTCACCGGATGATGGACTTGGATGTGTCCGGTGTGTGTCTCCAGAGTTGCATAGATCAGAATGCAAAGCAAGATGTGAAGAGTGAAACAGGTTGCTGCCTTCAATGGTGAAATGGGGTTCCAAGGAATCAACAACATCATGGCTTTCATCATCTATACGACCAGTTCTTGTTGAATGATGCAATCCATGGTCCTGTATTTGTTCATAGATTCGAAGATCGGACCGGTTCCGTCCGAGGTATAGCATTTTTTGATTATCAAGAGCCCTCCCGCTCGACTTCGATCCATTTCCCTGAAATCGTTAGGAGTATACATCAATTCACCATGTGTATGTAATGCCAAAATGGTACTATAGAGTTCCTTTTTGATGTTCATACCTTCAGCATTGATGGTTGTCCATAATTTTGACTCTTTGATCGGCTAGCATGTTCAGATTTTTCTGGGGTCGGTGTACCCTGAATACAAAATAAATTTCATGGCCACCGACAATCAGAAAATAGAGAAGTTGATATTAAGCTAATATACGGAAAAAAATTATGTTACTCGGACTCGGTATCACCGTTAGACACCTATTTGTTTTAATGCCGTCCATGACCATGTTTTCCATGAAACATGTATGTACTCGGCAAAAGATTCCCATAAGAAAGCTTTGAAAAAGCCACATGATCGAGGGAAGAAAGAATTTTGACTCACCGGATGGTGGAAGTGAGAAGATTTGGTGCTTGATTGTGAAGACTCGGTAATTCGGGTCCGTTCGGCTCGAGCGCGTGCTTGTGCTCAGAATATTGCCTGCATCCTTCTCAGCCATTCTGCAGTTCTCTTCCTCTCTATATGACCTCTAACCAGTGCCTGCAGCCTAACTAATCCTCTTAGAGCTCTCAAAGCCCTTCTTGCCTTTTAAGACACATAAGAAAAATTGTATTACGACTTCATCAAGCAAGCAATCACATTAATTGCATATGTTCGTAATTTATGCAGACACATTCGAATATAAATATAAGATACAATCCTTCAAAGTTCCTTAAAATATGATTTTATTTAGATGAACGTTCTCATGTTTGACACTCATACCCGAATCCGAATGACATTTTGTCAAAGAAAGAGCTTTATGTTAATCACTTTGGGCAGTGGAACTAAAAGCAACTGAAAAAAAGGCAATGAATGGACAATCTGCTTGGGAATAAAGGGAAACTACAAATTCCTTGGCAGCCAAGACAAGGTAACAGGACCACATTGAGTTCATTTATTGAACTTGTGTAAGAAAACATTTAAAATCTGGGGCTGGGTTAAATGCTGAAAACATGTAACAATAACATGAAATTTAAAAGTTTGCTGGCGCCATGAAGATGATAGATTGTCAGACAAGTAATTTCTATAAAAGAATTTAAAGTCCAACATATTATGAAAAGGGGAAAGGGACTTTTTACTTCGGATTATAAATTAGAGGTGAGTTTCGGATGTAGATATACTTAATTTTAATATATATATATATATATTATGTATTTAATAAATTTTAATATGCAACGAACACAAGTGTCAGATGTCACAACTTGAGTCGGAACAACATAGCATTCAAAGCAACAAACCCAACCACCATCAAGCTTTTATATCATCACCAAAAAAGTCAAAAAAAGCACCCACATTATTCTTGCAACAACCATATATTTCCAATGTTTTGGACCCACACCTTCCAGAAGAAAACCAAAATCTCCATTAACCTGAAGATTCAAGCCAAGGTTAAACTTGGACCCAGTCATCCATTTTCTCAAAAAAAGCTTCATTGCATTCAAAGTCTTGGTATTGAGAAGAAAAGGCAGACAACAGGGCACATTCTTGAAAATGGTAAGCTAATAAATTATTACATTTCCTATTGACAATATGGAGAAAGAGTTGTTGGGGCATTCTTTTCAAGTTTTCAACAATAAAGGCAGCAACAATCCACAAACATTTATCAATGGGATTAACACCCCAAATTAGATAATTTACTCAAATAGAATCAAATTGCTCAACCACGCAAAACCTCACAAGTAAATTCAGTGCATCTCTTTTCAAAAAATATATATATCAGATAGAATATGTAGCGCCACTATTTTTATATATTAATATTTCCTCTTTCATTTTTATATATTATTCTACTTCTCTCAGGCTTTACACTAACAGTTTTAGGTAAGGTCATGCACATACAAATACAATGATAGACTAATGCAGGGACAAACGCATGATTTTATGTTGTAGGGTAAACCTATTTTTAACTCATTAAAATTTTATAAGTTTGTCTCCTAAAATTTAATAGGTTCACCCTAACATAAAGCATGCAGTCCCTGGCTCCCTGCACACAAATGTCCATTCAAAGGAAAATGTTTTCGGTTTTTTTTTTTAATTACAAAAACAGAATGAATGTTCAACGCCTCAGAATTTTGGTTGGTAAATCACGGAAAATTTTCATCAAAAGCAATGACGAGAAACAAACAGAAAAAAAAAAGAGAATTGGATCGTAATTTAATAAAAAAAAAACTAACCAGATATCCACGAAATGCAGATTGTATCATAACCGCTGCAATTTCTCGGTGTGATCCGCTGCTGCTAAGTTTATCCACCGGTTCACGAGCGCACATGGCACCGTCACTTGTTAGTCTAGCCACTGCTATGGCCGCTTCAGCAGCCGCGGCGGCGATGACGTGCTCGTTAGGATCCAGTACCTCAACATATTCTTTCTGCTGTTGATGATTAACGCACATCGACGTCGACTTTGCATAACTGTTACTGCTGCAGCTGTTATTGGATACGGCAGCAGGGGCGGCGGAGGAGCTCCTTTCACGGTATGATTTGACAAAGCTCCAACGGCGTTTGTCTTGATGAGGTGGTTTGGAAGAGGCGTCGGTTCTTTTGAGAGCGAAGATAGTGCGCAACCATTTGGAAGCTTTGCCCATACTTGTCCTGGTTTCTTTAGCTTCTATTGTGTGGGAAAATAGTGAGGGAAATCCTCACATGCATATGCATTAGCAGAGAGATTGAAACAGAGTGCGAGAGGAAGTGAAACTCATGAAGTACTAACTCTGCACTATATTAATAATACTAGCAATTGCAAAATAATAATTCAACTAAATAGATGTGGGATAAGAAAAAACTAGGTTTTCTAATTTATTTTTCTCTCCCGCTGTAGTTTTCTTTTATTTTTTTGTTTTGATGACTCCAATTTTACTGTTAGTTGTCGATCATCGACCTTCGAATTTTGTTTTTGATTTTTTTAATTGTTAATGAAAACTTCTTGTGACACGTTTTTCTTCTACTTTTATGGCACATTTTTTTTAATTTTTGTGGTACATTTTCATTGTTGTTTTACACAATTTTCACATATTTTAGCGGTCGTTTAGTGTTCATATAAAGATCCTTACGACATTTACTTTCTGATTTATTTTGTAGTCATAGAAAGTTTGATCCCATATAGTGATTGTTTGTCGATATAACCATAATTGTGTAGCGGAACAAATATGTATGATAGTTTGATTCACTCACCCTTCTTTTTTCACCTCATACAACATGTCGTTTGGATAGAAACTAAGGAGATTCATGAAGGTTTTTGGATTTTGAACGATGTACGTCGATTTCAAACGAAAAATTTGCTTTTCTTTGTACCTTTGGGTTTCATGTTTTATTTTGTACAATTTTTTTAATGAACATAGATCCTAAATTTTTTTATTTTCAATCATAAAAGGTGTGATAATAGAACTTATTATATTAATATTTGTGTAACATAGAATTTAGAGTAAGAAAATCAAAAGGTAAAGTACACATACATATAGTCACTAAACTTTGGTAAAAAAAATAAAATGATAACTAAACTTTCAAAAATCACAAAATGACAATTAAATTTTATGTTTTATAACAAAATAGTAACTAGACGTTAAATAGCGTTAAATGTCTGTTATAAAATTTGGTATAATAACACATTTAGTCATTCATATTTATACATTCAATCAATTTAGTTCTAATTTAAAAGAATTTACTAAATTTAGCCCTCGTTATTTACACATTCTTTCAATTTGGTCCTTAAAGCAAAATTCCAAAGTATGATAACATGATAAATAATTACAATTAAATTTTTATAGGAACTTGAAAACACGATTCGACTTGAATCGAAAAAATTTCAAATAAAGTTTGAGTTGTAAAATATGACGCGTCAACTCGAATAACTCAAAATTTTTACTCGACTCGATCGAACGCTCAGCTATATCTTAAGATATGACGCGTCAACTCGAGTAACTCGAAACATTCGAATATTTTAAATAATTTTTTCTTTTAAATTGAATATTTTTAAAATAGAATATTTAATATTTTCGTATTTAAATCACATCGATTATTTAATAACAACTTTAAATATTCGATTTAATTTAAAAGTATTCGATTTAAAAGAAAAAATTTCATTTAAAATATTCAAATATGTAATTAAATTTTTATAGGAACTCAAAAACTTGACTCGACTTGACTCGTCTCGAATCGAAAAAATTTCAAATAAAGTTTGAGTTGTAAAATATGATGCGTCAACTCAAATAACTCAAAATTTTTTGACTCGACTCGATCGAACGTTCACCTCTATCTTAAGATATGACGCGTCAACTCGAATAACTCAAAATATTCGAATATTTTAAATCATTTTTAAATCGAATATTTAAATTTTCATATTTAAATCACATAGAATATTTAATAACTACGTTAAATATTTGATTTAATTTAAAAACATTAGATTTAAAAGGAAAAATTGATTTAAAATATTCGAATATTTAATTAAATTTTTATAGGAACTCGAAAACTCAACTTGACTCGAATCAAAAAAATTTCAAATAAAGTTTGAGTTGTAAATTATGACACGTCAACTCGAATAACTCGATTTTTTTTACTCAACTCGATCGAACGCTCACCTCTATCTTAAGATATGATGCGTCAACTCGAATAACTCGAAATATTCAAATATTTTAAATCATTTTTTCTTTTAAATCACATCGAATATTTAATAACTACTTTAAATATTCGATTTACAAGAAAAAAAATGATTTAAAATATTTGAATATTTAAAATAGTTATTAAATATTCGAATATTTAAAAGAAAAATATTTAAAGTAGTTATTAAATATTCGAATATTTTAAATCAATTTTTTTCTTTTAAATCGAATATTTTTAAATTAAATTGAATATTTAAAGTAGTTATTAAATATTCGTTGTGATTTAAATATGAAAATATTAAATATTCAATTTTAAAAAATATTCAATTTAAAAGAAAAAAATGAATTAAAATATTTGAATATTTCGAGTTATTCGAGTTGACGCGTCATATCTTAAGATAGAGATGAGCGTTCGATCGAGTCAAGTCAAAAAATTTTGAGTTATTCGAGTTGACGCGTCATATTTTACAACTCAAACATTATTTAAAAAAATTTCGATTCAAGTCGAGTTTTCGAGTTCCTATAAAAATTTAATTGTAATTATTTATCATGTTACCATACTTTGTAATTTTTCTTTAAGGACCAAATTGAAAGAATGCATAAATAACGAGGGTTAAATTTAGTGAATTGTTTCGAATTAGTACTAAATTGATTGGATGTATAAATATGAAGGACTAAATGTATTATTATACCAAATTTTATTAACGTCTAATTGCCATTTTATTATAAAACATAAAGTTTAATTTCTATTTTGTGATTTTTGAAAGTTTAGTTACTATTTTATTTTTTGGGTAAACTATACTAATGACCACCGAACTATGGGGTTGGTGTCGATTTGACCAGTATATTTTCAATTGTGTTAAATATACCACATAACTATTTAATTGGTTCCAATGTAGCCATCCGCCGTTAAAAAACGAAAAAGTTAACAGAACTGTTAAAATAATTGGTATAATTACACATTTAGTCCCCTTTATTTATACAATCATTCAATTCAGTCCTAATTTTAATTTAATAAAATAAATTAATTATTCAATTAGGTGGTGACATGTGTCACCACCATATTTGAGAAAATTATCTATTTTTATTATATTTATTAAATTTATATTTCTTTCCCAATCAGGTGGTGCCACGTGTCACCACCAATTGAAGTAAGAAAAATGAAGTAGTGAAAATTAGCCCCAAGGGGAATCATCAAACTTGGGTCAACAAGGAAAGAAAGCAACACTCTTACCACTAGACTAAGAATTTTTCTGGTACATGGAATACCACATATATTATATATCGTATATGTATTATCCGATTGGGGATATAGGATTTGCAAACAATATAACCGTTTCTTTATGCAAAACTTTATCAGAATACTCTATTTCTCTAAAACCTATTCTTCTTCTTTATCTCTTCTCTACTCTATAATTCTTATATTCAACAGGTTCAGTAAAGTTTATTGACAATTTGGTGCTTTCATTTAAGAGTCATGGTAACTCAAGCTGATTCTATTCTAGCGTTGCAAGATACAGCCACATGTTTTGAGCAGGTCTAGAGCTCTCTTCAACCTAGCACGAATGAGCACAAGAAATCCATGGAGGATTAGAAACAATCGATGGAAAAACTTCAGCGAACCCTGCAAGATGTGGTCAAACAACTAACTTCGATGTTTACACAAATAGCCCAGACAAGCAAGACGAGTTACGACACAGAAGGGTTGGGTGAGGTGCCGATGAATTAAGGATGAAACTGATGATGCTGTCGGAAATAGATGATAAAAGAGAATCTTAAATCATATAACTCAACCAACAATTATGTAGGTTATAGGAAACTAAACCAGAACAAACTAAGTGATATATACAGTACATGTAATGAAGGCAGAAGAAACTAAATTGGAAGGTTTGCTTAAGTATTGTAGCTAATGAAAATACATGCTTTGCGGGTCTTTTTTCGGCATTACGAGTTCATTAAACATATAAGTCAGTTCATTTCCTTAGAATGAATGCCTTCAAGGTTCACTTTAATGCACCTTTCTCACAAGAACCAAGGCAATAATTTTGCCTTCTAAAATTATTCTTTTCTTTCTTACAGTTCACATTTTTCTTACAGTTCATTCTAACATACGTTCAATTTTCTATCTTCTGGTGTAGATTTGGTTAATGGCTGAACACTCTCACATTCCGGTGGAATTTGATAATGTAAGTTGATTCAAGCTTATAAACACATACACTTGCAAGTTTATTGTTTTGCTATTAACTTGTTTATTTTCTTCAGTGCCTTTGTTTGAATTTTTTCTGTTATATCTCTCCATTGATGTGATTCGATACTTTCTTAACTGACCAAAACAGCTAGATAAAAATACGAGTTATTTATTGAGTCATTTAAATACAAAGAAAATCATCTTCTTGTTGTTTTCAGTTTTGTTCCATATCAAAATATTTTCATTGGTGATGTACCGATTACCGATATTTTGGATTTTTTTACTTTGCTCTGGCCTCTAATTGATTAATTTCTGCACTTGGATCAACCTGTTCCAGTAAGCTATGGTCTGTATGTTGCAACGGAATAAACTCACATGTGCCCCATCCAAAAGATTAATCCACTTGTGAGCAAGATACGAACACTTGCTTTCGTTCATCTTTTATCCCTCGAACTTTTACCTAAATTTGGCTGAATTAAGGATGAAACTGATGATGCTGTCGGATAACACATATATCATATATAATATATTTGGTATTCCATGTACCAAAAAATATGCTTATCCCAGTGGTAAAAGCATTGCTTTCTTTCCTTAATGACCCAGGTTCACTTCCCCTTAAGGCCAATTTCAACTATTTCATTTTTCTTACTCCAATTGGTGGTGACACGTGTCACCACCTGATTGGGGAAGAGAAATAAATTTAATTATAATAAAAATAGATAATTCTCTCAAATAAGGTGGTGACATTGAATAATTAATTTATTTTATTAGATTAAAATTAGAACTAATTTGAATGATTGTATAAATAAAGGGGACTAAATGTATAATTATACCAATTATTTTAACAGTTCCGTTAACTTTTTCGTTTTTTTAACGGCAGGTGGCTACATTGGAACCAATTAAATAGTTATGTGGTATATTTAACACAATTGAAAATATAGTGGTCAAATCGACACCAATCATATAGTTCGGTGGTCATTAGTATAGTTTACCCTTATTTTTTTACCAAAGTTCAATGACCATTTGTATGTACTCTACCTAAATTAAAATCTCTCACCCTCACTCTTAACAACACCTACCAATGGTCGCGTTGCTTCATAACTCCACCCATCTAGGAGTTCTCAACTTGACAGTCAAACATGAACCCGAACAAAAAAAAATTCTCCAGAAAAAGGGATATATCAAATCCACAACCCAAAGCAATAACATTACCTATAGGCTTTCATCTTCGTCGGCTTTCAAATCTTTCAATAGTTATGAAACATCCAATTTAAACTATATCTTCTTCGTTATCGTGTTTTCGTCGTGCATATGCATAAAGATAGCGATGAGTTCTAAATTTCATATTCATGTAATCATTTTCTTTCACTTTAATGTCGTGAATTAGATACGTTGTGAATTTATCCTTTTGAAATAAGGAGCAACACATTTTCGTTCAAGTTTCATCCAACGACGAGAGATGGAGAAAACAAGAAATTAAACTGTTCATGCTAAGTTCATAGACTTGAAGTATTTTTCGATTGAATGAACACCAAATTTACGTTCTAGAGGACGAAATAATTTGGTGGAAAATTTCAGAACACATTGGCCTAACATTGATGGCAGTCGAAGATGAGTATACAATGGTCGATGTAACTCCCTCGTCCCGGTCTGGCCGGATAACCGGTCCGAGTGGGCCACACGAGGAAAACCGAAGCGAAACCCGTTAAAGTTCCCTCTCGGTTAGCAACCCTATTTTTTTTTCTTTCATTTTAATCCTGTCTAGAGGATTGTTAAGTCCTAAGTGATCACGACAGCGGAAAACAATCAAAGGAAATCACATTCGAACCACGACCATACACAAACAGTCCATTTTAAGCTTACAAGGCAGGCCGTATCGATACACCAATCAAGGGTATCGATACGCTTTGACTGGGTCAACCAAAACAGTCAACTCGAAGAAGATAGTATCGATACAGCCCTTGAGCGTATCGATACGCCCTCTTCAGTCAACATCTCGTGGTCAACGAGATAAACCCGTACCGATACGCCCCAACACCGTATCGATACGCCAAAAACTCCCCAATTTCTCAGAATTCCAGTGACCAAAAACCGTATCGATACACCCCGTGTATCGATACGCCCAGCCCAAACTGAGCTCTACAGGCAAGACCGTATCGATACGGCCCTTAGGCGTACCGATACGCCCTGCTCTGCAACTCCACAATTTCCAACTTATCGACCCCAAACACGACTCTAAATACATTTCCCGACTCTCCTAAGCACATACACACATTTAAGCAATCATACATGAACCATAGGTAGCAACCAAACATGAGATAAGGCATCCATACATAGCATTCTAACAAAAGAGCAATCTAGGCAATATTGTGCATACATGAAAGCTCAAAAGGCCTTAAAAGGCACAAGACAACATAAGAGGTTTGCATTTACCCACAAGACAACCTAAACACCTAAAGCAATGCCACCACACATCAACATTCATCATAGCATCTATGCATTACAAATCACAATCCATCCAAGCATCAACATATAATGAGTTATACAAAGCTCATACAAAAACCCTTGCCACATTGCTAACTAATACGAAATTGATAACCGTACTTGAGCCACAAAACTTGGAAAGCCCTTCTTGCCTTGCCTCGAGCTAACACCACGCTAATGATCTGCATTGTTGAACATTGAGAGCGTAAGCTATAAGCTTAGTGCGGGTGCTCTAAAACGAAAAACATCAACAATGCAGGGTTCAAGCATTAAATCCTAATCTCACATACAACCAACAATGGCATATAAACGAGTAGACCTAGCTAGTCTTTCAAGTGGCATAATATGGTTTCTCATGATCTACCAAGCTCAATCATCAATATCAACATCATGTAACAACACCATATACCACAATCATAATCACAACACAATGAATAAGTTTAATTGGCCACTATTAATTACCCCGATTGTGCGGATTTAAACCTCAACAACACTTTACCTCGGTGGGATTACACTCATCACCGGACCTCGCATGTGCGGGATTCCACTCATCGCCACATGCCCTACGGATGGGATTCCACTCATCATCCCGTAGAAATATATAAAAGCTTCCGGTGGAATATTACATCACCGTACTCCTCATTGATGACTTAACGTCATCAAGGCCACGTACGTTTTGACTCAATTTGTGTGCACACTAATCCTAATGATCGATCATTTACAACCGATAATTATTTAGTGCCAATTTTCATTATCACATCACATATCATCAACCACAACTCATGCTCATCACATATATATACATATCATGATATACATGCACCAATTAACCACAATCACAAGAGCATAGCCACGTAAGCACAATAGCATTTATGGAGAACAAGGCTAAGTTAACAACTTCAATTAAATAGAAGTGGCCTACCAAGCACACTTTACACACACACACACTACACATACTCGAACCAAACTTTAAAACAAGTTTGAAACCACTCACCGCTCTTCCTTAGCAAACGAAACAATCCTCTTACGAACCTGGATTCGGTCCCAATGCCTCTCCAACGCTTCCTCTTGCTTCTAGCCAAACAAAACACATTTATTACACCACAATTCAATGCTAAAACTCAATCACCATCTCACATCACATGTATAAGCCAACTTCAACAATTTCCCAATCCACATAATCACCCAAAATACTAATTTTCGTGCTCCCCTAAAATCTTGCTGAAATTTCCATTTCCAAACCTCCAAATGACCCCCAAAAGGTCCCAAATCACCCTCCTAACATACCTAACCCATCAGCCCTTTGTTTTCAACCTAAAACCCACCAAAAATGGAGCTTTTGACTACTCAAAAATGGGTCTAAGAACCCACTTCGGGTTTTCATCAAAATTCAACCAAATTAACATATAATGTGTATTTTAACATGAGTAAATAAAGCCCCAACTCAATTAATCAAAACAATATGAAAAACCCCTTAAAAACTCAAACTTTAAAACAAACCCTAATTTTCAAAACTTCATATTTTTAAAATCTAAGACCATGGGTTGATAGGGGATAAAGAGGAGAGTAAAAAAATGATTTTACCTCTCAAAAGCACCTTGAATTGAAGAAGATATTAAATGGAATATTGTTTTAGGTTTGGGAGGTTTTGGGAGGGGTTTTGAGTGTTTTTAACGTTGGATAGGGATAAAGGGAGGAGTAAGACAACTTTTAATTAAAAGTGATCTTGCTTTTCAAACATTTGGGTAAAATTACAATATGGGTCCCTGCCCTTTTACTAAAGCTCAATTACATCACAATTTAGGTTGAATTGTTTTAATTTAATTTTATTGACCCGAACTATAAACCCGGCTAACTCCTAACCCCAAAACACGGGTGTTACAACTCTCTCCCACTTAAGGAATTTTGTCCCCGAAATTACCTGACTGAAAGAGATACGGAAACTGCTTTTCCATATCCTCCTTCCTCTCCCAAGTGGCCTCGTCCACACCTCTACGTTGCCACCGCACCTTTACTAACTCAATCGATCTACCCCTCAACACCTTACTGTCAGAAGCTAAGATCTCCACGGGCTCTTCCTCATAAGTCAAATCCGGATTCAATTCAATCTCTTCCACGGGCATAACATGTGATGGATCGGACCTATACTTACGAAGCATCGAAACATGGAACACATCGTGTATCTTCCCTAGCTCGGATGGCAAACGCAACTGATAAGCAACCGGACCAACCCTCTTCACGATCTCATACGGTCCTATGTACCTCGGACTCAACTTCCCCTTTCGGCCAAATCTCATCACTTTCTTCCACGGAGACACTTTCAAGAACACCTTCTCACCCACTGAGAATTCAACTTCCTTCCTCTTCAAATCGGCATAGGACTTCTGCCTATCCGAAGAAGCTTTCAAACGATCACAAATCAATTTTACCTTGTCGGTTGTCCCCTTGAGCAAATCTGGCATAGGTAACAATTTCTGTCCCACTTCGGCCCAACAAACTGGAGTCCTACACTTTCGGCCATACAAGGCCTCATACGGAGCCATCTGAATGCTCGACTGAAAGCTGTTATTGTACGCAAACTCTACTAGAGGCAAATGCTTCTCCCAAGTACCCTGAAAGTCAATGATACAACAACGCAACATATCCTCTAAGATCTGAATAACCCTCTCTGACTGACCATCTGACTGAGGATGATAAGACGTGCTGAAGTTCAAACGGGTACCCAAAGCTGTATGCAGACACTCCCAAAATCTAGAAGTAAACCGCAGATATCTATCTGACACAATGGACTTCGGCACACCACGCAGTCTCACAATCTCACCAATGTACAAATCGGCCAATATATCTAAAGTGTAAGTAGTATTGACTGCCAAGAAGTGAGCACACTTCGTAAAACGATCCACTATCATCCAAACTGAGTTCTTCTTCGTAGGAGTCAAAGGCAAACCCGAAACAAAATCCATGGTGATGTTCTCCCATTTCCATTCCGGAATTCTCAACGGCTGTAACAAACCTGAGGGAACCTGATGTTCCGCCTTCACTCTCTGACACACTAAACACTTACTCACAAAGTCGACTAAATCTCTCTTCAAGCCAACCCAAAAGTACTCATTCTTCAAATCCCGGTACATCTTCGTACTTCAAGGATGCATAGCAAACGGGCTACTGTGAGCTTCAGTCAAGATCGTACGTCTCAAGTCACTGTCCTCTGGCACAACTATTCTATCTTTCAAACACAAAACCCCATCAATACTGAAACTGTAGTCTGAAGATCTACCATCGGCTATATCTTGCACGTGAGGTGCCAAATATCTATCTAAGAGCTGTTTCTCTCGAATCAACTGGCCTAGAGTAGGTCTAACCTGAAGCTCGGCTATCAAGCCACCATCTCCGGACAAACTCAATCTAGCAAACATGGCTCTCAAGTCCACGACCATCTTCCTACTCAATGCATCGGCCACTACATTGGCCTTACCCGGATGGTACTCAATGGTAAGATCATAGTCCTTTAGCAACTCTAACCACCTACGTTGTCTAAGATTCAAGTCTCGCTGAGTCATAATGTATTTCAAACTCTTATGATCGGTGTACACTGTGCATTTCTCACCGTACAAATAATGCCTCCAAATCTTCAGAGCAAACACAACTGCAGCTAACTCTATGTCATGGGTCGGATAGTTGCGCTCATGGGTCTTCAACTGTCTTGAGGCATAAGCTACTACTCTCTTGTCTTGCATAAGAACACATCCCAGCCCTACATAAGAAGCATCACTGTAGACTACATAGTTCTTCCTGGACTCAGGCTGAATCAAGATCGGTGCTTGAGTCAAAGCTTATTTCAATTTCTCAAAGGCTCTTTGTCTTGCATCTGTCCACTCAAACTGAACACTATTCTGAAGTAACTGTGTCAAAGGAGCGGCTAACTTAGAGAAACCCTCTACAAATCTCCTATAGTATTCGACTAAGCCTAGGAAGCTACGCACTTCTGTCACAGACTTCGGTTGCTTCCACTCAACAATGGCTTCAATCTTCTTCGGATCAACTCTAATCCCATCGGCTGACACTACATGTCCTAAGAAGACTACCTCTCGGATCCAGAATTCACACTTGCTGAGCTTCGCATATAACTGATGATCTAGCAAAGTCTTCAAAACAAGTCTCAAGTGTCGGTCATGGTCTTCTTCAGTTCGCGAGTACACCAAAATATCATCAATAAACACAACTACAAACTGATCTAGATATTGATGAAAAATCCTATTCATCATGTCCATAAAAGCTGCCGGTGCATTAGTCAACCCAAATGGCATGACTAAAAACTCGAAATGTCCATACCTAGTCCTAAAGGCCGTCTTCGGTACATCAACCTCTCTTACCTTTAGCTGGTAGTAACCCGATCTCAAATCAATCTTCGAAAAGACCGATGCTCCTCTCAACTGATCAAACAAGTCATCAATTCTAGGCAACGGATATTTGTTCTTCACTGTCAACTGATTTAACTGTCTGTAATCTATACACATTCTCATGCTTCCATCTTTCTTCTTCACAAACAAAACTGGTGCACCCCAAGGTGAAGAACTAGGCCTAATAAAACCTCTATCTGTCAATTCTTGCAATTGAGTCTTCAACTCTTTCAATTCTTTCGGTGCCATGCGATACGGAGCAATCGAAACCGGAGCTGAATCAGAATAAGTCTCAATGGTGAACTCTACCTCTCTGTCCGGTGGTAACCCTGGCAATTCTTCCGGAAACACACTAGGAAAGTCACATACTGTCCGGATGTCCTAAGGTCTAACCTCACTCATGTTAGGGTTCATCACATACGCTAAGTATGCTTCACACCCCAACTCAACTAATCTCTTAGCCTCTAACACTGAAACCACATTGGACAAGAACTTTACGTTCTCACCCACCACTACAATCTCATAGTCATCTGTGAGCTTCAAAGAAATCCGCTTAGTTTCGAAATCTATCCTAGCTATATGCTCCGTGAGCCAGTCCATACCCAGAATCACATCAAAACCATAGAAAGGAAGCTTCATCATATCTACTGGAAACACATGCCCCTGAACCATCAACGGACACATTCGGTACATCTTCCTAACTACTACCGTGTCCCCAAAGGAACTAGTAACACTAACTCCTACCTCTAACATCTCACAAGGCAAATTCAAAGACTGTGCATGCTCACTCAATATGTAGGAATGCGTAGACCCAGAGTCAATTAAAGAAAGCAAACCCAAAGACTGTATCGAGAAGTTACATGCGATCACATCGGTGTCATGCTGATCCCCACGCTGAGCATAAACTCTGGCCTGACCTCCGCCCTCTGGCTGAACTGCAACTACATGCGCTATGTTCCTCTGACCATCGTTCCTCGGCTGGAAGTTACCTCTACCGCGCCCGCGACCTCTCTGAAAGTCATTGGCTCTAGCAGGAGCCTGAGCTGGTGCCTGTCCCACCTGATGTGGACAGTCACGCCTAATGTGGTCTCTAGCCCCACAACTCCAACAAGAATGAAAATATCCCCAACACTCACCGGTGTGGTTCCTCCCGCAAGTAGCACATGTGGGCAACTTCCCACCAGCTCTCTGACCCTGATGGCCCCTACTGTGGTTTCCGCCACCACGCCTATGATCATAATGGTGCTTGTTGTCCCGATGCCTCTTGGCATCACCTCTATCAAAGTTGCTGGACCTCTTACCCGAACTAGATCCACCAGACCGCCTGGTCAAACTCAAACTGTGCTCTAAGTCCTTGGCCCTCGCGACCAAGACATCAAAATCTGTGTAATCCGAAGCTAGAGTATACGTCTTGATCTCTTCACTCAGCCCATAACAGAAGCGGTTACAACGCTCTACCTCAGTAGGTACAAGCTCAGGTGCATACTGACTCAATCTGACAAACCGGATCTCATAATCTGTCACGGACATACTCCCCTGAAGCAATGCCATAAACTCTCTCTTCCTCTCATCGAGGTATTACGGACCCAAATACTTCTTACGGAAAGCTGTCTCAAAGAACTCCCAAGTGATCTCGGCCTCATCCATACCCGTAGTAATGGTGACCCACCAAGTGTAGGCATCACCCTGAAGCAGAGACTCAACACATCCCAACTTGCGCTCACCAGTACATCCCATCTGAGCAAGGATACGAACAGTCTTCTCAAACCATAACTCTGATCTCTCCAGAGTACCACCTCTGAACTCTTCGGCCCCAAGGCCCCGAAGTCTCTCTAAAGGCAATCCAGTGCCCTCACCCTGATGATGTGCTGCCTGACCTCCAGCTACTGCAGCCTGAAATGCCCCGGCTATTGCCTGAACCAACGGAGCTAAGTCTATCCCGGCCGGTCCTTGGCCACCTCGGCCACCTTGGCCTCCTTGTGGTCCCTCTCCTTCGGCCCCGGCCTCACCTCCCACTCCCGGTGGAGGAGGTGGTGGTGGTGGAGGTGGTGGAGGAGCTCCAACTCCAACCACAGGCTCTCCCACTTGAGCCTCAACCCTAACTACTGGCTCAACTCCTGGAGCCGCTACCCGTGGTTCCGGTCGAACCATCCTAGGCCTCCCACGTGGTATCATGATACAACTAGCAAGGTATAAACTACAACAAGAAACAGATAAGGATTACGTTAGCCAAAGCAAGGGTCCAATAGTGCTCAAGTACTCCTCTTTCCAAAAATCTTTTTAAATTAAGTAATAGTAGCAATGGGCACACACTCTACACCGGACACAACAATTCATGCTTCAGAATATCATACGATCAATCAAATATCAAGAATTCATGGCAAGGCATGCATCGAACAACACAATCATTTAACACATTAAGCTTACCTCACTTACCTACCCGAGGTCTCGGTAACCTCAGGCTCTGATACCAACAAATGTAACCCCATCGTCTCGGTCTGGCCGGATGACCGGTCCGAGTGGGCCACACGGGGAAAACCGAAGCGAAACCCGTTAAGGTTCCCCCTCGGTTAGCAACCCTATTTTTTTCTTTCATTTTAATCATGTCTAGAGGATTGTTAAGTCCTAAGTGATCATGAAAGCGGAAAACAATCAAAGGAAATCACATTCGAACCACGACCATACACAAACAGTCCATTTTAAGCTTACAAGGCAGGCCGTATCGATACACCAATCAAGGGTATCGATACACTTTGACTGGGTCAACCCAAACAGTCAACTCGAAGAAGACAGTATCGATACAGCCCTTGAGCGTATCGATACGCCCTCTTCAGTCAACATCTCGTGGTCAACGAGATAAACCCGTACCGATACGCCTCAACACCGTATCGATACGCCAAAAACTCCCCAATTTCTCAGAATTCCAGTGACCAAAAACCGTATTGATACACCCCGTGTATCGATACGCCCAGCCCAAACTGAGCTCTACAGGCAAGACCGTATCGATACGGCCCTTAGGCGTACCGATACGCCCTGCTCTGCAACTCCACAATTTCCAACTTATCGACCCCAAACACGACTCTAAATGCATTTCCCAACTCTCCTAAGCACATACACACATTTAAGCAATCATACATGAACCATAGGTAGCAACCAAACATGAGATAAGGCATCCATACATAGCATTCTAACAAAAGAGCAATCTAGGGAATATTGTGCATACATGAAAGCTCAAAAGGCCTTAAAAGGCACAAGACAACATAAGAGGTTTGCATTTACCCACAAGGCAACCTAAACACCTAAAGCAATGCCACCACACATCAACATTCATCATAGCATCTATGCATTACAAACCACAATCCATCCAAGCATCAACATATAATGAGTTATACAAAGCTCATACAAAAACCCTTGCCACATTGCTAACTAATACGAAATTGATAACCGTACTTGAGCCACAAAACTTGGAAAGCCCTTCTTGCCTTGCCTCGAGCTAACACCACGCTAATGATCTGCATTGTTGAACATTGAGAGCGTAAGCTATAAGCTTAGTGAGGGTGCTCTAAAACGAAAAACATCAATAATGCAGGGTTCAAGCATGTAAATCCTAATCTCACATACAACCAACAATGGCATATAAACGAGTAGACCTAGCTAGTCTTTCAAGTGGCATAATATGGTTTCTCATGATCTACCAAGCTCAATCATCAATATCAACATCATGTAACAACACCATATACCACAATCATAATCACAACACAATGAATAAGTTTAATTGGCCACTATTAATTACCCCGATTGTGCGGATTTAAACCTCAACAACACTTTACCTCGGTGGGATTACACTCATCACCGGACCTCGCATGTGCGGGATTCCACTCATCGCCACATGCCCTACGGATGGGATTCCACTCATCATCCCGTAGAAATATATAAAAGCTTCCGGTGGAATATTACATCACCGTACTCCTCCTTGATGACTTAACGCCATCAAGGCCACGTACGTTTTGACTCAATTTGTGTGCACACTAATCCTAATGATCGATCATTTACAACCGGTTATTATTTAGTGCCAATTTTCATTATCACATCACATATCATCAACCACAACTCATGCTCATCACATATATATACATATCATGATATACATACACCAATTAACCACAATCACAAGAGCATAGCCACATAAGCACAATAGCATTTATGGAGAACAAGGCTAAGTTAACAACTTCAATTAAATAGAAGTGGCCTACCAAGCACACTTTACACACACACACTACACATACTCGAACCAAACTTTAAAACAAGTTTGAAACCACTCACCGCCCTTCCTTAGCAAACGAAACAATCCTCCTACGAACCCGGATTCGGTCCCAATGCCTCTCCAACGCTTCCTCTTGCTTCTAGCCAAACAAAACACATTTATTACACCACAATTCAATGCTAAAACTCAATCACCATCTCACATCACATGTATAAGCCAACTTCAACAATTTCCCAATCCACATAATCACCCAAAATACCAATTTTCGTGCTCCCCTAAAACTTTGCTGAAATTTCCATTTCCAAACCTCCAAATGACCCCAAAAGGTCTCAAATCACCCTCCTAACATACCTAACCCATCAGCCTTTTGTTTTCAACCTAAAACCTACCAAAAATGGAGCTTTTGACTACTCAAAAATGGGTCTAAGAACCCACTTCGGGTTTTCATCAAAATTCAACCAAATTAACATATAATGTGTATTTTAACATGAGTAAATAAAGCCCCAACTCAATTAATCAAAACAATACAAAAAACCCCTTAAAAACTCAAACTTTAAAACAAACCCTAATTTTCAAAACTTCATATTTTTAAAATCTAAGACCATGGGTTGATAGGGGATAAAGAGGAGAGTAAGAAAATGATTTTACCTCTCAAAAGCACCTTGAATTGAAGAAGATATTAAATGGAATAGTGTTTTAGGTTTGGGAGGTTTTGGGAGGGGTTTTGAGTGTTTTTAACGTTGGATATGGATAAAGGAGGAGGAAGACAACTTAATTAAAAGTGGTCTTGCTTTTCAAACATTTGGGTAAAATTACAACATGGTTCCCTACCTTTTCACTAAAGCTCAATTACATCACAATTTAGGTTGAATTGTTTTAATTTAATTTTATTGACCCGAACTATAAACCCGGCTAACTCCTAACCCCAAAACACGGGTGTTACAGTCGATCTTCACGAGCACTAATGAAAATTTAACTAATTTAGAAAAAGGAGAGAAGAAAGAAAAAAATCTATATATGAAGAAGATAGAAAAAAATTGTAAGAATCTAAAATAACGTCATTTATATATCATCTATCGTAGCATGATGTCCTTAACGGTCGAGTGACTAAGGAAGATAATTCAAAAATTAAGTGATTAAAATAATTTTTTTTGATAAATGAAGAGGAAAGGAACTATCATAGGCCTCATTAAAAACCCTCCTAACCTAAGTGAGGGAAAATAGTACCTATAGATAATCCGTACAAGTCACGTGGTTAAACACAAGCGAAAAAGAAACAAACTAAGCCTCATGACAAGCCTAGGACGAAGAATAATCCTCTCTCAAAAGCTCAATCACGCCACCGGGGGCATAAGTGAAAACACAAGTCCAAACGTATCCCTCAGCGCCATCTTCGCCAACGCATCCGCAACTCTATTAGCGTCGCGGTAAATATGTCGAAACTCCACTGCACCATGCACCATAACCAGGTCTCTGATAAAATCAACCAAAGAAGAAGAGATCAAACGAGATACCGGATCTGATAGAACATGAATCACCTCTAAATTATCCGTTTCCATCACAATCTTCATCCCATCCACTCCCATAGCACACTTAAGCCCTTCGAACACCGCCCAAAGCTTCGCTTCAATAGCCGAACAATTACCAATATGCTTGGAAAACCCAGTGATCCATCTACCCTTAGAATCACGGATTACCCCTCCACAAGAAGTTGTCCCATCCAACCTGCTTCTCGCACCATCCACATTTACCTTGACGAACCCCTTACCTGGTGCCCGCCATCTCTTCAGCTGCTCGTGGTGGTCATGCACACGTGCAATCGAACAAGCACCCAACACGGTCTTCCCCGACTGTGCACCAGCAACCAATCGCCATGCGCGATCCATTACCCCATCGCCATGGCTAATCCAACTTCCAAAGATTCGCTCATTGCGAACGCGCCAAAGGGTCTAGAGAATTCCTCCGAAGAGCACATCCCAACTCATCCCATCTATCGCGAAACCTCCTCCTTGCTGCAGATTTGTCCATAACCATTCCCTCAGAGGTAACATCAAGAAACCCGAGAGGTGCTGCGGTTTGATCAGCGCTTGCCAAGTCAACAGCGCCATAGGGCAGCGGCGCAAGATGTGATCGATGTCCTCTCGAACCGCCCCACACAGCGTACAAGCTTCTGAATCCACCAAATG
Source organism: Hibiscus tridactylites (assembly GCA_958450335.1). Lineage (NCBI taxonomy): Eukaryota > Viridiplantae > Streptophyta > Magnoliopsida > Malvales > Malvaceae > Hibiscus > Hibiscus tridactylites. The sequence goes on from OY288270.1 coordinate 76,194,030, forward strand.
CCGACGAGTTCTCTCCGCATTAGTCAGCAACCGTCCCTTTCCAAGAAGCCAAAGAAACATCCGAACCCGCGGTGGACCTTTAAAAGCTTGAATTAACTTCCATAGCTTATCACCAACCTCTTCCATCGGCCTTGCTCGCACATCATACGCTGATCGGACAGTAAAGTTGCGTGCCTGACTCCATCTCCAACCCGGCCAATCAGGTCCGTTAGAGTCCATAGGCGGCTTGATTGCCGCAATGTAGTCCAAAACCTGCTTAGGCAACATGTCGCAAAACGCAGCCCACACCCAATTTCCGTTCGAATCAACCATGTCACGCACGGTGGTGAGGACCATGGGCGCTACCGCCCGTGTGCAATATTTATCTAGAGGGCCAACATCCGCAATCCAACAATCCTTCCAAAAGTCTACCGACGTACCATTACCAATGTTCCAAACAATGCCATCCCGTACATTGCCCCACATTGCGCTCACACCCCTCCATAAGACCGAGTAATTATTTCTAGCAATTGTATCCGGAATGCAGTCAAAACACTTATACTTGGCACGTAGAAAACGAACCCAAAATGATTAAAATAATTTTTTTAACTATGATAATCAAAATATGAGTATGAAGAAATTTGAATGACGAGGAAAAGTGATTTAGCCAAAAGGAAATTAATATATCTTCTTCTCCCAACAAACCCTCCTATAAAAGGGTCTGTTGCTTCATGACTGCTCCAAACATATTCTTCCCCAACAAATTATCTCTTTTCCCCTCTCTACTATAAACTGAAATTATAAGCTGCAAAAAGACTAAATTAAGAAAAGGAAACCCTAATATCCCAATGGCGAGACCTAATCAAGAAGCAATCGAGACTTTCATCAGCATCACTGGGGCACCCGAAGCTGTTGCCATTTCAAAGCTTGAGGTAGTTTTTGGAAACTTTTTAATTAAAATATCTTAATTTCATTTTGTTTACATTTTTTTAGTTTACTTGGTTATCTAATTGGCTTCTGATTATTGGTTAATAAATGATCGGCTGATGTCTTTCCTTTTTATTGCTTTTAAGTTGTTGATTTATTTTTCTGATCATCGCTTCCGTCGTTTGCTGAAGATAACTGAATTTTCATCGGTTGTAATTGGATTAGGGTTTTAGCCAATGGCTATAATCAAAGGGTTACTTTAAGGTTCGAATGAATTAGTCGAAAGCTTTATTCTTTTTCTTTCAATTAGTTGTTCTGCTTTGATGTAACTTTTTTTAAGGAAAAAATGGACTAACTTATTTGATGGGGGGGGGGGGGGGGACAAACAAATTGGATGGTTAACTGGACACTAGAAAAGGGGAAAGGCGCTGAAGTTGTAAATTATTTTAATTTGGAGGTGTATTCTTTTTCATGGCTTCAACAAAAATGTATGCAATGTTTACTGGTGATAAATGGCCAAGTTTTTTGAACCTCCATTCTTTAGTAATGTTCTTAAAAACACGGGCAACTATAGGTGCCGTTGAATGCGGGTAGCGATTTAAAGGTCTTGAAGCTCGTGTGTGTCTTTGGTACTTTTTTTTGCATCTGAACGCCTGGGTGACCCTCATCCACGGTGATGGTTGAATTGAGGTTTAATTCTAGTTAGCAGATTCATAGGTTTTCATTTTGCTGTTTGTGAGGTTGTTGGAAAATGCTGCTTATTATCAAATTAACTTCTTGTTGGGTTGCAAAGTCTTAGAGTTAGTTTGGGTTCTTTGCATCTTATCATATAGTCCAGTCAGCTACATCTCTTGGTTATCTATTAATTGTTTCTCTTGGGATCAGGAGTATGCTGGCGATCTCAATACAGCTGTAAATGCACATTTCAGCGAAAGAGATAGGTATATGTTTGTGAATTGTGCTATTTTTTATGATAAGTAATTATAGTTTAGAGTGTTATTTATTTATTTATTTATTTATTTATTTTTCATGTTTCCTGCAAAAAGGCCAACATCAACCACAGTTCATGTAGATGATGCAATGGATATAGATGATCCAATTGAAGTTGTACCAAATGGGCCATTGGTTACACATCCAAGGGAGGTGAGAGAGTTACCGACAGAGGTTAAGAATAGCAATGAGCTATCCGGTCATTCCGGTAATGCTCCTGCTAGTGAGGCTGTATCTGGAACTGCACAAGCTCATGGCCCTAATTCCCATGAGACTGTTATAATTGATGAAGTGGATGAGAACTCAACCGTGCAGTCAATGTGGCAGAATGATAACACTGTCTCTAATGACCGACATGTTACACCCAGTGCTCCTGCTTTTGAAGATTTGCCAGACTATGGTAATGACATTGAAGAACAAATGATTCAAGCTGCCATTGAGGCCTCCAAACGGGATGTTGAGGCAAGGTTTTTTTTTGTAAAAAAAATGATGCTTCCTGTTTAATACTGTTGTGGTGCTCTTCATGCTTGTAGCCACTGTAAATGCTTGTTTTATGGATTGCCTTTTCATTTTTGTGCAGGAGTTGAGTGATCCTGGGCCTTGGCATAATATGTCTCATTCGGAGGATGCTGCACTTGAAGAAGCAGTTTCAATGTCTTCGAAGGTTTGTTGTACTGTACATTGTTCGGGTCACATTTTACTGCATTAATCTATACATTTTGTCTAACATGAAAATATTCAGGCAGCGGAGCAAGAGAAGGCATTGCGGGAGCAGGGTTCATGTGCCGGAACATCAGAAGTGGAGGCTTCTAAACCAGTTGAGGAGCATCCTGTAAACATGGCAGCCTCAAATGGGAGGTACACTGATTGTTACTTGTCAAGTGATAGACATTATTTTATTATACAAACCAGCAAGTATATATACCTTCTCGTAATTTTATAGCTGGCTGGATTGAAATTGATGCAGATTAATGGAAGGAAGCTCTTCCATTCAAGATGAAGCTGAAGATGGAAATGAGCAGCATCTAGGTAGGCCGGGGTCTAGGGAATCTGCAAATGATGTTGGAGTTGTGGAGGCCAGTTCACCATCAAGTCCTGGACAGCAAGGCATAGGGAATCTCCCATTGAACAATGGAAATGCATTCCCTTCTGATGAGGTTTAATCATCTCAAAATTTTTGCAATTCCAAATGAGAATTTAAATATGTGTTCTATTCCATTTATTTGCTCAAGACTCTCTTCTATCTAATGCCTTTCACCTATGTGCTTGTGCTCTGTACCATATCTAGTGGGGAGGTATCTCTTCTGTGGAACATGATGAGGCAGTCATGCTTGAGGCTGCAATGTTTGGTGGAATCCCTGAAAGTGGATATCGTTTTGCCTATGCACCTCATCAGTTCATTCGACCTGAGGGCTCCAATCCCTGGCGTGCCCCGCGTCCTCCATCACCCTCTTTGGCTGCTCAACGCATGATACGGGAACAGCAAGTTAGTTTTATTTTTCTCCTTTTTATTTGTGCTCCGACTGAAAGTTATATATTTCTAATTTGGGGTCAGAAGTAATGGTCTAATAGTTGCCTGCATACATGGTGTTTTCAGGATGATGAGTATAATGCAGCATTGCAAGCAGATAGAGAAAAAGAGTTGAAGGCAATTCAAGAAGCTGAAGCTTGCCGTTTAGAGGAGGAAGCAGCTAGAGAAGCCGCACTTGAAGAAGAACAAAGAAAACAGGTAATAATTATATGCTCAATCATGGGTAACGGGGGGGGGGGGGGGGGGGGGGGGGGGGGGGGGGGGGGGGGGGGGGGGATTCTAACAACAAGTTTATTCTCTACTTGTTTACTTTTATGTTTTTAAGTTAAAACAAACTTTGATAAGTTCACGGATGAGGCAAATTCAGACTTGTAAATCTTGAACAAATTGTTGTGAACATTATTTCAAGTCATCCCATGTATGTCTAACTGAAGATGATACAAATTGCATTCTATTTTCCAGATAATTTAGGTTTCTCTCTACTAGAAAAAAAATAACACATCTGTTTGTTGCTTTTCTTTTGCAATCAACATAAGATCATGCTAACATTCTCCATTTAGGCTTTAATTGAATAGTTCACTGTGATGTACAGTTTTGTTGGTTCTGAATTGCATCGTATGTGATTCTTGCAGGAATGTGAGAGACAATTAGCTGCTAAAGAAGCTTCTCTGCCTCAGGAGCCATCAGCCACTGAGGAAAATGCTGTGAACCTTCTAGTGCGAATGCCAGATGGCAGTCGTAGGGGCCGTTTGTTTCTCAAATCTGACAGGCTGCAGGTAAATTTGTGAATAAACTTTCACTTCTATTGTTTTTCCTTGTGCAGAGTAAGCTTAATATTCGATCTGATTTTGTTCTGCTTTGCAGTCTCTGTATGACTACATAGATATCGGAAGAGGAGTCAAGCCGGGCACGTATCGATTGGTAAAATTTTAATCCCAAGCTTTTTGTCAAGTTCCATATTGTTGTTGGCTTCATGTCAATCTAGATAGATGCATGGTTTATGTTTTCACTATTTTAGGACAATATTCACCTATGTTTTGTCCAACTCTTCATTTCTTTTTTGAAATACTCATTTCCGACACTCATGTCAGTCATGTTTCCGGACTTGGGTACGAGGGCCTGATCCCTCCAAACATATGGGGAAAAATTGAACATTCCCGTGTTGGACTTACTCCCACATTAACTTCATCATTTTCAACAGGTGAGGCCATACCCGAGGCGTGCTTTCAGCGATGGAGAGAGCAGTTTAACACTGAATGAACTCGGCTTAACTAACAAACAAGAAGCCCTATTTCTTGAGTTGATCTAATAAAATCCAAACAGTTACATAGAAGAAATACTAGGGAGTTTATAGTTCATTGAAATCATGGGGTTTGTTTAGGGTTTCTGTGTGGTTGAAAATACATGGAATTTCAGGATAGGATACAATTTATCCGAGTGACAAATGACAATGGTTAGTATTGTGCTTATTGTGTATAAGTAGTGACTTATGATATGAAAAGGGTCAAATTAATCGTGTTTAGCATTCGAATTCCGACATTTGTAACTCGTATTTACTTTACAGAAGTTTATCCATTTTGTCATTGATGCCCGTTGTGTTCTTCGACACCATCATAGTTTGCTTCACAAAGCAACAAGCAAATCTTATCAATTGATTTAATTATGGTCCACTAAAATATCTCAATGGAAATGTGCTTTTTCATGTCATTGCTTAAGTTGGCACCCCTCGTATCCATTTGCATGTCCCCTTATCTTATCATTTCATATTTTATATGAATATCTAATTTATTATTATTATTATTTGAGGGAATATTCATAATTATTACTGAACATACATAAATGAGATAAGAAATATTCATTTGTAGAAGAAAAAAAATTGATAGATAGCACACCAAGCAATTATTTATCTTCACGTTCTTACAAGTCATAACTAAACTTAGATAAAGTATTTTGTTTAATAACTTGATATTTTGGGACAAGCCATTTGTCGAATAGCTCTTCAAATGTTTGGTTTTCAAGTGTTAAAAAGTCGGGAAATAATATTACGTAATTAGTACAATGTTAAGATATATTGCATTCGTAACGAAAGAATCTATATTCAAACTTTAAAAATAACATTGTTTGAAAATATGATAATAAATTTGAATATATACTATAAAATAAACATGTAGTTGAGATTCATTCATGAACTTTAAGAAATTATGTTAAATCAATCAAATTACATTTCATTATCGAGAATAGTCTCATATCGAACCGGGTACCGTACACTAGAAAGAAACAGATAACAAGTAGATGAGAGACGCCGAGGATTAGCCGGTAATGTCAGCATCAAAATTGAGCTAAGCTTAGCCATTTTTGAATTATTTGCACTGTCTTCTTCCTCCAAATCATTATGGCCGTAGTCTTCAACAGACAGTAGATGAGAGGCACTGGGCTTTTCATTCATCCTATAAACAAACAGTAGGAGATGGCCACAAATATGTGATTGCATAATAAAAAAAAGTAGTCATTAATATTTACGTAGAAAAATCTTTTTGAAACAAATTACAGACAAGAGAGGATAAATTCACTAATATCGGAGAAGATTGTGTCTTAACCCAATTTGTGGGTTATTTAATTTTGACCCCGTTTGGAAATTAGCGGATAGCTGATAGCAGATTACATTAACTGATAGTTTATAGCTGATAGCATTAGCTGATTTGACTAGCGGATTGCCTTAGCTGATTGTATAAAAATGTTTGGTAAAAATTAACTAATAGTTGATTGATTATTTGAACAAGCAAAATGATATATAAGGACATGATTATATTTAATATTTGTTTAAATAATTTATTAGTTATTAAAATTTTGTATCTATTAATTTAGGGGTGGCAATCGAGTGGGAAATAACTGAAAATCGTGAGAATCCAAATAGACGGGTATGAGGAATAACCGAAATGTTCACCCACGGAGACAGGAATGGAAAAGTTTTATCACCGAAGCTCAAATGGAGATGGGGACGTGAATTGTTATATCCGAATCATGGGGATAACCGAACCGTACTCGTATAAGCCACCGTGTGGATCCCCGAAAAATATCCACAAGAATCCCAATATTTTTACAAAGTTGGATGGCCATAATGGTAATTTACCCATTATTCAAAAAAAAATCTAATCTCTCAAAACGTGAGTATAACGAGCTAGAGTAAGTTTGGAAATTCTCCGTGTATTCCATAAAAATAATTAGAAAGTGAGATATACATTGTTGTAAACGTGGTTCAGTCTAATTTTATTTAAAATAGACTATAATCGATTTCGATTGTATTATATATATATATATATATATATATATATATATATATATATATATATATATATATATATATATATATATATATATATGAATATTTGAATATTTAAATTTAGATTTCTTAGAAAAACGGTTTTAACAATGACTTTGAAAAATCACCAAAAAATCTACAAGAAAAATCAGGAAATGAACCTTATATTTTTATAATTATACGGATGTCTAGATTCGTTTAAAGCAAAATGTTTTTGATTTCAAGTTATATACTATGAGTTATTATTTTTTGAATGAGCAAAGATCATAAGAAAATACTACAGACTATTTCAAAAAACAACAATGATGGTGATTTCATAAATTTGTCATAAATTGCATGAGTAAAATTAGAAGACACAATTTATATGCTTGGAAATACTATTGAACCTACTTCCTTTTATAATAAACGGATCATGATTTGTAATCGGAGATTATTAGTTACATATTTTCTTTCAAAGGTAGTGCAGACTATCATGTTTCAATAGTTAATGTTTTAGCCTTATTTTATAGTTTTGAAATGGTTTGTTAGTTGTTGGTGAAATTAATTCATCATTTATGTTTGTAATTTTAGATATTTAATGTTGAGTATTTGTTTTAATGCATTAAGTTTCGTTTATTTATTGGGTATGAGGATTAATTGAAAACCGCGAAGATCCGTAAGAGATGGGTATGATGAGGATGAAAAAATACCTGAAATGTTTAATGGGAATTCACCGAAACCGTACCCGCAAATGTTAGGGACGGAATGGGGAATGTAAAACCCTCCCCGACCCGCCCCATTGCCACCCTTATATTAATTGTTTAAGAAATAACTGATAGTCGATAGCTTTTTGATTATTTGAACAAGCAAAATGACATATAAGGACATGATTACATTCAATACTTGTTTAAATAATTTATTAGTTATTAATATTAATTGGATTATAGAAATTAGTTTTTTAATATAATTATTAAACATATGGGAAAATGTATATATATTTTTTATTTGTGAAATTCTCATATTTTTGTATAATTTTAGTAATTATTAAATTTAAATTTAAATGTATATATATATATATATATTAATTTCTTATTTTCAATAAAATTATATATACTCGCCGATAAAAAATTAATTTCTTATTTATGAAATTATTTTTTTAATTTTATTAGTTATTCAAATTTATGTTATTTAGAAAAAAAAATATAATTATCAAGGACAAAAGAGTCTTTACAAGTATTTTATTCAAACCTGTAACTCAAAAAGCTTCTAAAAGAAGCTTTTTTAAAACGAGAGGTTTCACTCTAATCCGCTATTACAATCCACTATTTACGAAACATCTAATTTAGCGGATTTGACTGGTCAAACCTCTAAAAATACTTCAAACCTCTAATTTTGGTTCAAAAAGCTATTTACCAAACATGACCTTTATGTTCTAACTCTTACTCAAAGTATCTATTTGTGGATTAATTAAACCAAATTTCCTATTTTAAAATAAAGGTCTTGTTTGGCAATTAGTGAATAGTTGATAGCTGATAGTTGGTAGCCAATTTCATTAGCTGATTTAACTAGCGGATTGTATTAGCTGATTGTATAAAAGTGTTTGGTAAAATTAACTGATAGCTGTTAGTTGTTTGATTAATTAAACAAGCAAAATGACATATAAGAACATGATTATATTCTATACTTATTTGAATAGTTTATTAGTTATCAATAATTGTGTATCTATTAATATTAATTAAATTATCAAGATGACATATAAGGACATGATTATATTTATATATTCATGGTATTGTGTCTGAAACATGCACAAAACTAGTGAAACCATGTCACTTAAAAATATTAAAAATTTTAGAGATAATAATAAAGTTGTTCTTCAAATTCCTTTTTTAAAAAAAACAATATCCAAAATGGTGGGCTACAACTACAAGCACTCTAGAGTTGAATTGATGATAAGTTGTAAGCCGGTGGGCGAAGAAACCAAATCCAAGGAATTGATAAGAATGGCATTTTGATCACAAAATGAGGTGGAAGATATTTTCGAACAAATAAAGGCAGGTGAGTCCAATGTACAGCTAAAGAGTAAAGACGGCAGCAACAATAAAACAGCTAACCCCCTTTTCATTTCAAAGCCTTCAAAACAAATGCTTAACCCATATGACTAACGTGCTGTCTGCTGTGCAGGCACCATTGTTTTATATTTATTAATATTAATACCATATGGTAGTAGTAAAATTATATTATTTTCTCTCACTTTTTCTTTTTTAGAACATTAGTCTCTAACACCAATGTTTAGAGGTTATCATTCGAGTCGGTTTTGGTTCGGTTATTTCGGCTCAGGTCATTATAGATATGATTAGTTCTAGTTTGGGTCAGTCCGATTTTAGTTCGATTTTATGGTGATTCAATTCGGGTTATATCGAATCAATGAGAGATCGGTCAGGTTTTTAGGTTGGGACAGTTTTTTACACTCTTATATGGTTTTATAAAGCCAATATATTTGACTTTTTGCTGAGTTGTACAACAGTTTACCTGTCATCTTTCTTGATTTCTTTTAATAAATTTTCTTTATTTTTGGTTGCTTTCAATTCAGGTCTATTCGGTTCGATTAAAAATCGGTTCGCGTCCATTTCGATTCAACTAAAATCTGAGCCGCTTTTGATTTAACTAATTCAAATCAGATACTGTAGAAGCCCATTAATAGATAAGGTTTCATTCACAATGTAATAGATTAGAGCTTTGATATTGTTTAATAAATTTAGTGTCTCCTCCTACTAGACTAGTTAATTACGGGTAGATTTAACCCACCTTTAAACCTTGTTTTTATAATCTTTGTTAACTGTTGTAATTGAAGTTGTAGTTATTGAAAGCATATGAAGTCTCAATCATAGGGTGTGTTAAATTGATTATAGTTGCATGACCATAGGGTGTGTAATTATTTAATATATTTTGAGTCCATGTATAGTTTATAATTAATTTTCTGAGAATTAAAACATGCGCTTGTTTTAACGACGCGTTAAGCGTCTCTAACCTTTTTCATTTTTTTTTTGTTAACATGCTCAATGATAAAAAAAGTATTAATTTATTGAGGGTCCAATTAAAATATATTATCAAAACGAGTGCCACAAAATTCCACGATGATTAAAGAATTAAAAATCCTTTTCATTTCAACATTAATTAACTATTGCAGTTAATCATAGCTTTGTTCAATCATAAAATTAAGGTTTCAACGTTTGAGTTTTAATTATATAATTTAATTATTGTACAGTTTATGTTTTATTAAAACTGTATTAATATAATTATAGTTATAATTTCTTTGTCTATCAACATTAAAAATTAAAAGGTTTAATTTTTTTTACGATACTTGACAAGTCAATAAGTTGTATTTTTTATATTTTGAAAGAGTCAATAAGTTGTATTCTTAAACAATACTCCATAAAAGATTTAACTTTCTTTTACAATATGTTATCTGTATTGATTAATGGCTTAATAGTTAAAAAGGTGTTCAACCTATACTTTTTTCTAGTGCCTAATTTTTTTTCGGACTATTTTGGTGTCTAACGTTTCATTCCGTAACTCAAATTAAATTTTTCCATGATGGACGTTAAAATTTTTTCGTTATCCAATAAAAACATGACACGTGGCATATTCTGATATTTTTCTTTAATTTTTTATTTCTCTAAAAATTAAAAAATCTTTAATTTTATTAAAAAAACCAAAAATCTTTAATTTCTCTAAAACCCCAAACCAAAATCCTAGATGTCTGAATTCTTCTCCTCCCACAACGATTCAACCACCACCGGCCACCCTTGCCTTCGGCGGCCACCCACGACTGAAAGCCCCATGATTCCGTCGTCAAAAACTGACGAATGAACCGTCAGTTGCTCCGCCTACGAACATCTAAAAATGAAGAAAATTTTGAGATGATTGGGCTTCTAACCGACGGCTAGAGGGTGGCGGATGTTGAACGGTGAGATACCTGATGCTTGGGTGGTGAACGGTGAACTGCCGGCGTGTGGGGGATGTCGGACGGTGAGGGAGATGTTATTTGAAAGAAATTAAAACTTTGAAGTTTTTTAAAAAATACATAATTTTAAAGTAATTTTAAAATTAAATAAATAAATAAAACATGCCACATGTCATGTTATAATTGATTAACGAAAAAATTTTAATCGTCATTCACGGAAAAACTCAATTTGAGTTACGGAATGAAAAGTTAGGCACCAAAGTGACCCAAAAAATGTTAGGCACCAAACTTAAAATATATATATATATATATATATATAGGTTGGGCACCCTTTTTATTATTAAACCGTGATTAATTAATAAATTAAATATAAATAATTATAAAAATAAAAAACTACACTGTTATTCGATCGGTCCATGATCTTCCCATAATTGAACTCAAATGGAAACACACCACTTGATTGATTTTGAATGAATCTTTTTAGTATTATATCATGCTAGTGGATCTTCAAATTATGGTTTTTTTTTAGGATTTTGCTATTTACAGCTCTTAGGGTTATCAATAATAACTATATAAATTCTTATAATTAATGCTTGTTTTGCTTTGTAATTATGTTTGTTTTGCTTTATAATAAATGGTTGTTTTTCTTTGTAATGAAATCTAGTAAAATGTAATTAAATACATTTCTAAAAAATCATGTTTAATTAATTTTAGGTTGTTTAATGTAATTAATACTCATTTAAAATAGTTTATTGTTTAGGGTTTAGGGTTTGATGGTTTAGATTTAGGGTTAGAGTTTATGGTTTGTCTTATGGTTTAAGTTTTAGGGTTTGAGGTTTAGGGTTTAGGGTTTAGGGTTTAGTGTTTGGATTTAAGGTTTATGGCTTATGGTTTAAGTTTTAGGGGTTATTTTTAGAGTTTAGGGTTTGAGTTTGATGTTTGGGGTTTATGATTTATGGTTTAAGTTTGAGGTTTGGAGTTTAAATTTAGGTTTTTATTGTATAATTAAATTAAAAAAATTAAATTAATGAAACACAACTTTTTAGGAATGTAATTAATTACATTATATTATATATTTTTAAAAAATAAAAACATTAATTACAAGAATTTATAGTGTTCTTATTGACAGCCCTTAGGGCTGTCAATAGCCTAACTTTTTTTTTGATTAATAAAGGGGATATGCTATGGCGAGCCTCGTTAAAAACCTCCCTAACCTAGATGGAGGAAAAGAGTACTCACCATACCATTACAACGTGCTAACAAACGAAACAAAATTAACCCGACATGGGTAAGTCCTCATGCAATAATCTTAAAACCGCATCCGGCGGTGAACTAAATGAAGTAACCTCATACCCTCGCCAAGGCCCCAATTTTGCCAAAGCATCGGCAACATGATTAGCCTCGCGACAAACATGACAAAACTTACATACCCGGAAACGAGAAACCAAGGCCCGAGTTGCACTCATCAAGGAAGACATCATTCGTCCATCGTTAACCTTATTCAAAGCACGTATAACCTCCAAGCAATCGGATTCGACCACAACATCTTCAATGCCATGCGCAAGAGCATAAGTTAACCCTTCATGGATCGCCCATAGTTCCGCATCAATCGAACGGCAACGTCCTATAAATTTCGAGAATCCACCACCTCATGTGCCCATCGCATCCCTGAGCACACCTCCGCACGACGCCGAACCAGATCCAATTTCACATGCCCCATCCACGTTTAGCTTCCAGCTAGACCCCTCCGGCGGTAACCAACGACGCTGCTGTTGTGGCGTAGTCGTCCGCTGTCCCTGCATAGTTCGTGCGCTTAGTAACGCCCGGGATACATCACGGACCAGTCCCTTGCTGCGCAAGACGATTTCCGTGGCCCCCCCGCCTCATTGCGAAATACAATGTTGTTCCGTGCAAGCCATAGCTGCCATAACACAGCTGCAAACATCACATCCCACCGATCATGACCACCCCATGCAGCAGCACCACCGCGCTGTAGGTTTGTCAACACCCACTCAGCTACCGAGCCGCTAAAGAAGCTGCCCCACTGCGACTCCGGTACCATCAAATGCCATACTGCCTTCGCAACCAAACATTGACGCATAATATGGTCTATGTCTTCCACACACGCACCATACGATGGGCAAGCCGCCGACTCCGTTAAATGTCGTCGGACTCGTTCGCTATTAGTCAACACCCTTCCCTTGCAAACCAACCAAAGAAATATTTTTATCCTTTGCGGCCCTTGGAATCGTTGTATAACATTCCAAATATTACCTCGAGGCGCATTACTATGTGCACAGATTTTATCATACGCCGATTTAACCGAAAAAGCCAAGTTATCCGACCATTTCCACCCCGGCGAATCCATCACCAAACTACTGCTAGGAGCCCTAATAGCCATAATTTGATCCAACACATCTCCCGTAAAACAATGTTGAATCTGATCGATGTCCCACTGGCCGTCACTAATACACAAGTCCTTGATAGGAGTAAAATTGTTCGGAACAAAAGCCTGATCCGATACCACCGCCTCAAGAGGTCCAATTCTACGAACCCAGTTATCGCGCCAAAAATCAATACTCTCGCCATCTCCAACCCGCCAAACAACTCCCTCTCGCACATAATTCCAAATAGCCGAAACACCCTTCCATAGATATGAACAATTGCTTCGAACAATAGAGGTCGGAATAAGCTCAACACATTTGTATTTTGCCCGCAAGAACCGTACCCATAGCTGTCCCCGCTTCGCTATCAGGTTGAATCCAACTTTCAGAAGGAATGCATCGTTTTGGTCCCGTAGACTCTTAAAGCCTAACCCGCCAGAACCAGTAGGTAAGCATAACTCATTCCAATTAACTAGGTGAACCCCTTTCCTATCCGCATTACTTCCCCAAATAAAGTTGCGTATCAGTTTCTCAATCTCCTTACAAACTCCAATAGGGATCTTAGTCGATTGCATCGCATAATAAGGGATTGCCGATAGAACCGCCTTCGCAAAAGTAACTCGCCCTGCAAAAGACAGATATTTAGCTTTCCATCCTGACAGCCTATCTCGCACCTTCTGGACTAAGTAAGAATACGTCGCTCTGGTAACCCGTCGATGTAACATCGGAGCACCTAAATATCGCCCAAGATCATTAACTTCCGCAAAACCCACCAAAGCACTCAACTCTTGCCGAAGCTCACCCGCCACATTCTTTGAAAAGAATATACTCGACTTCTGAACGTTCACCTTGAGTCCTGAGACCCCACAGAAATCCACTAAAGTTTCTCGGATCACATCTAACTGTTCCACAGAAGCTTCCGCAAAGAGAACCATATCATCAGCAAACATCAAATGCGAAATCACCGGGCTGCGTTTAGAGGTACAAAAGCCTTTCCATTGTCCGGATATCACTTTCTGATTGATCACCTGACTAAGTCTTTCCATGCAAAGGACAAATAAATATGGGGAAATAGGATCACCTTGACGAATGCCCCGTGTCGACGAGAAGGAATCAGTCAACGAACCATTCCAGCTGATTTGAGTTGAAACACTAGATACACATATGATAATCAATTCGCGCAAGTTATCCGGGAATCCGACATCACGCAAGGTATCGTCAATGAAACTCCACTCCAGTCTGTCATAGGCTTTTTCTAAGTCAATCTTCAATGCCATCCATCCCCGTTTTCCTGACTTCCGATTCATAGAATGAACAATCTCTTGTGCTATAATAATGTTATCAGTGATAGCTCGCCCAGGCACAAAGCTGGTTTGGCTTTCCGACACCCAATCAGACAGAAAAGGCTTGATCCGATTAACCACAACTTTCGTAATAGCTTTATAAATTACCGTGCAAAGGCTGATAGGTCTGAATTGACTCATAGTTTCCGGCGAAGAAACCTTCGGAATAAGAACCATGATGGTTCTATTAATTTCCATCGGAAACGGTTCCCCTGCAAAAATATTTCTAATGCAACGGCAAACGTTGTCACGCACAATATCCCAATTACGCTGATAAAAGGCTGCATGTAACCCATCAATACCCGGAGCCTTCCACGGATCCATATCAAAAATAGCAGTTTTAATTTCCATATCCGTAACACTCGCGCCAAGAGCCCTCCTTGCATCCTCACGCAGCCGAGGAAATAACCCACGCACAAAGCGTTGTCCATGGCAATTAGGATCAGCGGAAAAAGCTTACGGTAGAAGGCAATTGCCTCGGCTTTGAGAACTCCCTGATCCGTGTTCCAGAAGCCGTTAGATGCTTTCAAACCGGCAATCATATTAGCGCGGCGACGTGCCATAGTGGAGGCATGGAAGTACCGAGTATTCTTGTCGCCCGCTAAAACCCATTGGCTCTGCGACTTCTGAAACCATAAAGATTCCTCCTGCTCAAGAATGACGTCAAGTTCATCCCACAACTGATTCCTTAAATCAATCAAAAAACCCGACTGTGCACGTTGAAGCGATTTTTCGATACCCCTAAGCCTTGCCAAGATACGTTTCTTCTTTTTTCCAATATGGCCAAAAACATTAATATTCCACTGTTTAGCAGCTTCTTGAAACTTCTGCGCATTACTCATAACCGATCAAGATTCATCCCAAACGGATTCAAGAAAACCCCGGAAATCTGGATGATCCTGCCACGCTGCCATGAAACGGAACGGCTTCACTAACTCAGTTCCCAAAATACCTGTCGGTTTAAAAAGTAACGGGCAGTGGTCACTCCCTACCCTATCAAGATGAACAACAACCGACAACGGATATTTCACCAACCAAGCATAATTCTCCAAGCATCGATCCAAACGCTGATACAAGCTACCACGACACCAACTAAAAGCATCACCTTTTAAATCAAGTTCAGTTAATTCTGTAACATCAATAAAATCTTGAAAAAGCGAACTAGTACCCAAAACCTCACTCGAACCACCACACCGTTCTTCTTTACGAAGAATCACATTAAAATCACCCCCTAAAACCCATGGAACATCAACCCCAGGGCTAAGCTGATATAACTTGTCCCACAAATGACGCCTGATACATGCATTAGGACTAGCATAAACAGCTGTAAAATAAATCCAAGTTTCAGAATTCACCTCACGGGCCTTGCCATGCACAAACTGATTGGAGACAGTAAGAATATCAACCTCCAAATCATCTCGCCACAGGATCCACACACCACCACTGAAGCCTCGTGCCTCGACACGAAAAGAGTTTGGAAAACCAAATCTCCCAATAACCCTATCAGCCTCACTATAACTCACACTCGGTTCAAACAAAGCAACCATCCGCGGATTATTAGCTCGTATGAAATTTCTAAAATGGCGTCGGAACTCCGCACTTCCAGCGCCTTGCGTATTCTAGAACATAATATCCATTAACATAAGAAAAGAGAAGGCGATAGCGAGAAGCACTTACTGATAAGGCGGGAGATTCTCCTTCCCATCATCCCCTACATGCTCGCCATCCGACATTTTATCAATATTCATATCACCATCCGGGGCACATTCATTCTCATTCGTTGCAGGTGCTTGCCCCGTATCTTGTAAATTGTCGAGTTTCGTAGTCAACGACGAAACCCATTCTGTCAATATCAGACGAGGTGGGATGCGTGTTTCAGACTTCTTCGACACTTTCAAATTCTTCTTTTTTACCGCGGAGAGCACACCCCCATCCTTTCCCAAAACCGTTCCATGCCGAAGTCGCGACGTTGATTTAAAATCATTCCTTCCGTCCTTGATAACGATAGCCCTATGAGCACCCGATGCTATCTCAGTTGAATGTAAACTAGCTTGTGTTTCAACGCCCATAACTGATGGAACTACAACTACAGATTGGTTACCTACTCGCACCGTGATATGACCATCAAGAACAAGGACCCGGAGAAGTACCCAAGTGGCCCCATTACACGTGCACGGGCCAAGGAGTTTCAATCAGCCTTGGAAAGCTTGTTTACAACAAGCCATGAACGTGAGAAAGAAGACATAATAAGGGAGGAATGCCTTACCTTGCTCATGCATGCATTTGCATGAGAATTTAAGTATTTCAAACTTCCATTGCATTGATAAAGTGTGTTGGCCATTAAAGCATGCACTTCATTTATAGTTTTAGTTCATTTAGGGAAGTAGTTTAATTATGTATCTTAAATCATTCTTAAAACTACTTCATTCATGCATTTAGTTAAATTCAATAAAGTTAGTTCTTTAGTTAAACTAGTTCATTCATTTAACTAGTTCACTCAATTAACTAATGTTGCGTGTAAAATAGTCTATCGCAATTATAGTGCAAGTATACACGACGCAAGTAGTAAAGTGATACGAAGTATCGGATATCGTCTCCACAGGGATTGGGCTAATAGCTTCACCTAAATTCACTGCACGAAGTAAAGGAAAAAATTAAGAGAAGTTGTCACGAAAATAATAAGGAAAACGCAAATAAAAGAAGTAAGATATCAAGATAAAGAGAATGGGCTGGTATTGAGTTGCTCGGTAGTGCAGGTATTGAATTGCTTAGGATCTCCAGTTCTGTCGTCGCACCCGTCGCCGACAGCACCTGTCGCGGCGTCTGTCCGTTAGCTGTCGCGGCAGCGAACACTAACTCCGTACTTCAAGCTTGGCAAGAATCCCAGATCTGCCTTGCCCTATCCCTAGGCACAAGTCTGTCGATGATCACGTCTTTGATGATACCTCCCGACGTGAATCGAAGGATGAACACCGATGTGTATGAATTCTTCTTTAGCCACTTAACCTCGCCCTATCCCTAGGCACGAGATGGTTCAACTATAAACTAGAGAACGCGCTCTTATCTCTTTCGTATACTTAACTCTCCCGATGCTAAGTAAATGGATAACCTCACAATGCTCTCCCGATGCTCTCGCAAGATATTAAAACCAAGATAAAAGAACTTGAAGTTTATTTTATTGAACTTGAAAAATCCTAAAACAAAGCAACCCTTGCAACTACTTTACAAAACAACCCGTAGCCCTAGGGGGAATTTAGAACATGTCGGTGACAGGTAAACGGCAGGGTTTAGGTTTCGGTTATGGGGTCATCGGTTATGCCCTAGGTTTAATCTATGCCCTTATATAAGCTTTGGGCTCAAGTTATCTAAGGTAACAAGGATTACAACTTTAATTAAAAGTAAGATTCTAATAAAGACTAAATCTCTAAAGTCTCCTACTTTCCAGCCGCATCCTTGCTTTTAGGGATTTCCTCTCCTTGAGCTTTGGCTTGACATATCTTTTGATCCGGGGCTTGGAAAAATATTTGGCTTTCACACGACAGACGAGCAGATTTTTCTCTATCTATCGAGGTCCACTTCACTTTTCCTCTTCATGAATCTGCTGTCACCATGCTGTCACGACAGGTCCATGACAGGTTCGTCTTCTTCAGCTGCTTGTCTAGTTCAGCTCTCCTGCTTATCTGCCCTGCGCCTGCCTTCGACATCTACTGTGACAGATACCTGCAAAAATAGCCATCTTTTAGTAGAATCCGTGCCTTTTATATAATTGTGATGTTTTATTGAAAACTAACCTAAATGCAATGCAATGATGCTTGAATGCAGCAGAAATATGGGTTAAAAAGGGTGTAAATAATAGAACTTTTACACACTCAACACACCCCCAAACTCAAGTTTTTGCTTGCCCTCAAGCAATGAAGACTTAAAAGAAAACTGAAAATTTTTGTGTTGGCCTTCAAACAGTGACTGCCCCTTACCTGTCGCTCATTCTCTATGGCGGCAGCAACCTGTCGGAAAGGTTAGGATCTGTCCGGAATCTCCCTATAGCTCTCGTGCAGTGTGTGCATGCTTGTGAACAGTTATATGCTAAGATTCTCTTAGTTTCACTAGAATATTCAACTCTTTAACTCGAATTTTTATGCCAAAGTTTATTTTTTTAGAAGGCACATTTTCATGCTTCTTTTTCTTCTATTTTCAAGCTAAGTTTTTCTAGAGCCAGTTTTGGGCACCTCTAGTTAGCTTCCTAGAGCCGGTTTCGGGCACCTCTAGGTTTTTTTTTTTTTTTGAATTTCTTTTGCTAAACTTCTTTCCTAGAGCCAGTGTTAGGCACCTCTAGGGGCTATCCAAGTTCTAAGCTTCCTATTCTAGTTTGGCTAAAAGAAATCTAAGCAGTATAACAGTCACAAAAGTGTTTAAGTTTTCAGAACTATAGAAAGGCTCTAAACTTTTCCTTAACCTGTCCTAAAGATGCTGCCACGACAGAGCCGTCATGACAGGTAAGTTAACTTCAAAGTTTTAAGCCAACAGTTTAAATTTTCTAATTTTTTTTTAAACTTAAATAAATAACACAACAATTAATAAAATAAGTACTAAGACTCCATTAGAATGGAGGGTTGCAACCCCCAAACTCGAGGGTTGCATTGCCCTCAATGCAAAATGATATGAAAAAAAGAAAAACAAAATAAATAAAAAGTACATCACAAAATATAAAGGCAGGCAGCAGTAAAGGAAAAAAAATAAAAACTTAAATTTTTATTCGCTGTCCTCGCTGCTGCTGCTGACGCGGATCTGATGGCGGCGTCTACGCTGTGGAGGGGGCTGGGCAGGTTCCGGAGCAGGTTCATCAGCCTGTTGAGGGGCAGATGGCTCCACTAGTCGGACATCGGAACTGCTGCCACTATCCCAGCTGCTACTAGTGATGGCTTTGGACAGCCGTCTCTTGTTTGCCACGTGCTTAATATGTTTTACCCGCGTGAAGTCGCTGTCCAAATTCCTCCGGACAAGAGGGCTGTCATCAGTGGCAGCTCGCTTGGTTCCTCGAGGGGAGGTGTCTACCGGAGGGCTGCCGGCTGCCGTCGGGGATGATGTGGAGGAGGCAGATTCTCCGTGGGGAGAGACAGGTGGTGTGGGAGTGGGGGAGGGGATATTGAAATAATGGGCGGGGAAGGTGGGGAAGATGACTTCCGAAAAATTCAAAGTATTAGTGATGAAATTTACCGTTGCATTTGAGAAGTCACGGATAAAGGTCATCAAACCCATTTGGCGCTCCTCGACCCTTAGGATGGCAGCAAGGATGTGGGCGTTCTGATCTGCCGGAGCGGTGTTGGTGGCAGCTTCGGGGGCAGGTTCGGTGGCAGGTTCATCATCGGACTCAGCAGGAGGGGCGTTGGGGTCGAAGGCATTGAGTGGCGATACGACTATGACCTCCATGAGGCTGGAGATGTTGCTGTCTGTCCAGCCGCTGCCCTTCTTGATTTTGTCGGAGGGCTCCTCTGGTACGGCAGCACAGCGGAAGAGGGCGGTGATGGTGAACGGCAGGCAGAGTCGTGAGTCTGTGCGGAAAGCACAGTCGAGGATGCTGTCCCTCATGTATCTGCCCACATTGATGGGCCTGTTGTGCATAATGGAGTGGATAAGGGCCAGCCGCTGTCGGTTGACTGTCGTATGGTGGGACGAGGGCAGGATACGCTTTTTGATGAAAGCGTTCCATAGTTTCGCCTCAGGGAGTAGTTGCGCCCTATTGACGGAGTTGGGGTTCTTCTTACTGGTGCTCCATGTCGTTCCCGCCTCTGTCAACTCCCTCATGACAGCATCATGTCCGGCAGCGTCGAGGGTGTCCCAAAATTGTTGGTGAGCATCATCATTGGGGCCAAAGAAAAGGCCGAACACATGGTTGATGCTGCTGGCGGTGAAGGGAACTGCCACTCCTCGGACGGTGACAGATGTCGCCGTTTTGCTGTCGATGGCCTCATAAAATTCTCGGACCAATGTATCATTAAGCTCTGCCGGCTGCTCGGCAAAATCCTCCCAAAGTTGTGCTGTTATGGCCTGCATGATGAACGGCCGGAGTCCCATATGGGGGGCATCTCTGTTATAGATGAAGCTACGCTCCTCCCATAGTTCTTTTTTAGCGAACGGGGATGCTGCTGCTGAAGAAGAAGCGGCAGCAGCGTTCTGACGGGTTTGTCGTGATGACATTTTGGTTGCAAGGGCTGAAAAAAAGAAAGAAAATAGATAAAACTAGAGGAGAATACAAGAGAGAAAAAATCAGAAGTGAGGAAAAAATGAAAGGGGGAAGGGGTTTATATAGCGGTCGAGTAGCTGCCCATTTAATGCCGCAACGGCAGGCGGGAATAACGGGGCGGCAGATTGAATGTAGCGTGTCTGACGCGTCTGACACGCATTTATGCGTCTGCTGTGCGTCTGCCGCACGCTTCTGCGTCTGCAGTGTCAGCCTGTGGACAGCCTGTCAAGTCCGTCTGCGCCGGCAGCTGAAACGACAGGTTATCATAAATGGGCTTTATTGGGCTGGTGGATGGGCGGTGGTCTTGGGCCACTTCTTCTTTTTCACTTGACTCCTTTATTTCCTAAAAACTGAAATTAGAAAAATAAAACGTTATTCGAATAAAATAAACCTAATTTCCTAATAAATAATAATAAATAAAAATAAATAAAAATAAAAATTAGGTTAAATTAGGGATGCCTTGTGGGGCATCACCTAAAGTAACCACTTCCTGTATTCCTGGGGCTTCAGTCCCCTGATAATGCTTGAGGTGTTGTCCATTGACTTTGAATTGGTGCCCGTCCTTTAATGATTGAATTGTAATGGCGCCATGGGGAAAAACTTGAACCACTTGGAACGGGCCAGACCATCTAGATTTAAGCTTCCCTGGGAAGAGTTTCAACCTAGAATTAAACAACAACACAAGCTGCCCTGGGCAGAACTGACGTGGCAGCAACTTCTTGTCATGCCACTTCTTAGTCTTTTCCTTGTAAATCCTTGCATTGTCGTAGGCCATCGTCCGTATTTCATCGATCTCATTCAAATCTAACAGCCTTTTCTGGCCTGCCTTGTCCAAGTCCATGTTTACTGCCTTGATTGCCCAATATGCCTTGTGCTCTATCTCGACAGGCAGGTGACAGGTTTTCCCATAAATCAAACGGTATGGAGACATGCCCAATGGAGTCTTGAAAGCTGTCCTGTATGCCCATAATGCATCATTCAGAAGTAGAGACCAATCTTTCCTAGTTGGTTTAACCATCTTTTCAAGAATGTTCTTTACTTCCCTGTTGGAAATCTCAGCCTGTCCATTGGTCTATGGGTGGTATGCTGTCGCGATCCTGTGCTTGACACCATATTTCTTCAAGGCGGCAGCAATTACCCTATTGTCAAAATGTCTCCCTTCATCACTGATAATCGCCCTAGGGATGCCAAATCTAGAAAATATGTTTTTGTGCAAAAACTTTTGAACCGTTTTGGCATCATTCTTTTGAGTTGCGATTGCTTCTACCCATTTGGAGACATAATCCACTGCTAGGAGGATGTAAAGATTTCCACATGAAGATGGAAAAGGTCCCATAAAATCAATCCCCCAAACGTCGAAGATCTCGACTTCTAGGATATTCTGCAGTGGCATCTCGTTTCTCCTCGAGATGTTACCTGTCCGCTGGCACCTGTCGCAGTTCTTGTAAAAGTCCTGGGCATCTTTATATAGTGTCGGCCAGTAGAACCCTGACTGCAGCACCTTGGCAGCAGTTTTGTTTCCTCCTAAGTGTCCTCCATATTGTGAAGCATGACAGTGATGGAGAATGTCTTCTTGCTCTTCTTGTGGTACACACCTCCTTATAACCTGATCTGCGCACATTTTGAAAAGAAGAGGTTCGTCCCAATAATAATGCTTAACATCATTTTGGAACCTCTTCCTGGCTTGATAATTAAGACCAGAAGGTAATATTCCGCTAACTATAAAATTAACAAAATCAGCATACCAGGGAAGGTTAGAAGACTTACCTGCCGCCATGGCTGTCGCGACAGCGATTGCGGCAGCAAAGAGCTGCTCATCTGGGAAGGTCTCCAGTATGTGTGTCTCATCGAATGGTAGACTCTGTCCCTTCTCCAATCTCGACAAATGATCTGCCACCTGATTTTCTGTCCCCTTTTTGTCTTTGATTTCAAGGTCGAACTCTTGTAATAGCAAGATCCATCGTATCAACCTAGGATTTGCATCCTTCTTTGCGAACAAGTACTTAAGGGCAGAATGATCGGTGTGCACTATTACTTTCGTCCCAAGTATGTAAGAACGAAACTTGTCGATGGAGAACACCACAGCTAACAGCTCCTTTTCTGTGGTGGTATAGTTCACTTGGGCATCATTCAATGTTTTGCTGGCGTAGTATATAACATGGAACAGCCTGTCCTTGCGCTGCCCAAGTGCTGCCCCGACAGCATAGTCACTGGCATCACACATGATCTCAAATGGTTGTGTCCAGTCTGGTGGCTGTACTATGGGGGTTGTCACTAGCTTTTCTTTCAGAACCTTGAATGCTTTAGTACATTCTTCATTAAAGTCAAAGGGCCGGTTCTGCTCTAAGAGATAACATAGGGGCTTCGTGATTTTTGAGAAATTCGCAATAAATCTCCTATAAAAACCAGCATGCCCTAGAAAACTCTTAATGCCCTTGACTGTGGTTGGCGGCGGCAGCTTCTCAATTACCTCTATTTTGGCCCTGTCGACTTCTATCCCACGGCAGCTAATCTTATGGCCAAGAACTATCCCCTCATCCACCATAAAATGGCATTTTTCCCAATTTAAAACGAGATTAGCTTTTTCACATCTTTCAAGTACCTTTTGTAAATTGCCGAGGCAACTCTCAAAATCGTCTCCAAAGACAGAAAAATCATCCATGAAAATCTCAAGGAAGTCCTCAACCATGTCGGAGAATATAGCCATCATGCACCTTTGGAAGGTGGCAGGTGCGTTACAGAGTCCAAACGGCATCCTCCTAAATGCGTATGTTCCGTAGGGGCAGGTGAAAGTCGTTTTCTCTTGATCCTCTGGTGCAATAGCAATTTGATTGTAACCTGAGTAACCATCAAGAAAACAATAGTAAGGTTTACCCGCTAATCTATCAAGCATTTGATCAATAAAGGGTAAAGGAAAGTGGTCTTTTCGGGTAGCTTTGTTAAGCTTCCGATAGTCCATACAAACCCTCCAACCGGTCACAGTCCTGGTTGGGATTAACTCATTGTTTTCGTTGGTTATCACGGTCATGCCTCCTTTCTTGGGAACACATTGCACCGGGCTTACCCATTTGCTATCGGAGATGGCGTATATAATTCCAGCATCTAACCATTTAATGATTTCCTTACGCACTACCTCCTTCATCGCATGGTTTAACCGCCTTTGGGCATCTATAGTCGGCTTATGATCTTCCTCAAGGAGGATTTTGTGCATGCATAATGCCGGACTAATGCCTTGAATGTCTGCTATCGTCCATCCAATCGCCTTCTTGTGCTGCCTTAACATGTCGATCAGTTGTCGTTCCTGTTCCTGCGGCAGCTTAGCAGAGATGATTACGGGCAGTGTGTCATCACAACCAAGATATGCATATTTAAGCTGCCCTGGCAGGGGCTTAAGTTCTAAGACAGGTGGTTCAACAGTCGATGGCTTTTGGATTAAATGGTTATCCGAAGTGTAATTCAAAGGTTCGAATAACTTACCTGGACGATGGTCTAACCAGTCTACCTCCTCATGACCTTTAGTATCAGATGTATCGGATTCAGAGGAGTCGCTGTCGTCGGTGCTGTCGTCATTGTTGTCGTCATTGCTGTCGTGACAGGTCTGTAGATGGCTGTCGCAGCAGTGACCAAATTTTATATCACGGCAGCCCGACCTGATGCAGGGTTGATCAAAGGTCACCTCAATGATGGCCTTGCATTCTTCATCCACATCAGCATGTTTCATCGCTTGGAGAACATTCAACTTAATTTCTTGATCGTTCACGCGCATGGTGAGTTCTCCTTTCTCCACATCAATCAATGATCTGCCCGTGGCTAAGAAGGGTCTCCCAAGGATGACTGGTGCGTTCTCATCTGCCTCACAATCTAAAATAAGAAAGTCAGCAGGAAAAATAAGCTTATCCACTCTTACCAAAATATCTTCAATTTTTCCCTCGGGGTGAACGTAAGAGCGGTCGGCTAGCTGTAGGGTAACTGTCGTGGGCCGCGCCTTGCCAATACCTAGTTTCTGAAAAACAGATTTTGGCATTAGATTAACACTAGCACCAAGATCACATAATGCCTTACCCACAAATCTGTCACCAATTACGCAAGGTATGATGAAGCTCCCCGGATCCTTCTTTTTCTGGGGTGGCTGCCGATGAAGAATACTCATGCAACCTTCTGTCATCTTTACCGTTTCAAATTCCCCAAGTTTAGATTTTTTCAACATAACATCCTTGAGAAATTTAGCGTAACCGGGCATCTCCCTAACAGCATCTAACAACGGAATATTAATATGAACCTGTTTAAAAATATCATAAATCTTTTTAAGTTGAGATTCATGCTTAGTTTGCTGTATCTGTTGCGGAAAAGGTGGTGGAGGACGGTAATCAGCAATGCGTCCTTCCCACTGCATGCAAATCTGAGGACGATATTCATCTTTCTTCTCCTCTGTCGCTTCTGCTGTCGTGACAGGCTCATCGGCAGCAGTCTGTTTATCACATGTCGGGGCAGCTTCCTCGGCAGGTTCCTTTTCTGTTTCAGCTTCTTTTTCCGGCCCGGGTAACTTTTTCCCACTCCTAGTAGTAATTGCCTTACATTGCTCATGTGGGGGTGGTCTAGCATTTTCAGTATTACTAGGGAAACCTCCATTCTGCCTTGGCTTAATATGCTGTGACACCTGACCCATTTGTGTCTCTAGAGATTTCAAGGTGGCCTCATGGTTTGTCATTCTCATCTTGGTTTCATCCATAAAGTTTTCCGTTTTCTTGACAAGCTGATTAATATTCTCCATATACGTACAAGTCTGAGACATAAAGGTGGCCAGAGTCTGCTCTAATACACTACTCGTGGCAGGTGGTGGCTGCTGTTGTTGCTGAGGGGGCAGGTTCTGCGGCAGGTTCTGTCGCGTCAACAATCTAGGACCCCCTGATTCTGATTATGTGCTTGTGGGTTCAGAGCATTGTTAGGGTTACTCCAGGAAAATTTGGGATCCTTCCTCCAATTAGGGTTGTAGTTGTTGGAATTATAGTTCGGCTTGTAATTCCCAACATATTTTCCCTCTTCTATATTTATCGGGCACTCATCCCTACTATGATTTCCCTCACAAGTAGCACAAACTTCCTCGACAGCAAATCCTTGTAATTCATCATCATTCAATAACTTTTTCATGGCTTTAGTAAGGAATGCTACCTGCGATTTCATAGTGCTGTCGGCCTCATAGTCCTTGACAGCAAGTACCCGTTTACCTCCTCTTCTAGCGGTTGGAAACTGCTCCTCATTCTTAGCCAGATGTTTCAAAATTTGCAGGGCCTCGTCTGGATCTTTATCCAATAATAGTCCATTTGCTGCAGAATCAATTCGAATGCGAGTTTGTAAGTTAGCAGCATTATAAAACTTAGTTACCTGATTCCAGACGGGAAATCTATGCATTGGGCAGTTTCGAAGAAGAGTTGTGAATCTGTCCCAGGCCTCGTGCATTGGCTCGTCATCTTCCTGTTGAAAAGTAGCAATTTCATTACGTAATCGCTCAGCTAAATGTGAAGGATTAAAACGAGACAAAAATTCACGAGTTAAATCTGCCCAAGTCATAATAGAACCCGGTGTAAGTTTATTCCACCAAGTTTTAGCTCTGTCCCTCAATGAATGGGGAAATAACCGAAGCCTCAGTATCTCCGGACTAACTCCTGGCAGTCTAAACGAACCACAGATCTCCTGGAACGTTTTGAGATGCTCCCTGGCATCTTCTGTCGTAGAGCCACTAAACTGTCCGGCGTTGTTGATCATACTAAACATGACAGGTTTAAGCTCGAAGTTGTCAACATCAATATCCGGCAGCGTGGTCTCCAGCTCTACATGATCGTTCAGCATGTAGTCACGACATGACCGTCGTCCACCTGCCGCGGGCGGGTCACCGACAGGCGGGATTTCTTCACCAACAGGCTGATTACGGGCCATCTGCTCTAGCTGTTCTTCAAGGTATTCGTTTCGGTCTAAGAGGTGGCGAATCTGTTTCTTGAGATTAAAGGAACGTTTGATCTCCGGATCTAATTTATACTCAGGATCTTCACCTCTTTTCGATCTGCGCATAAACAGGAAAACCTTGTGAAAAGCAAGAGTTTAAAACACAAAAGAAAAATTAAAGAAAATAAAAATAAAAACAAAAACAAAAACGAAAATAAAAACAAAAAGTGCAAGGAAAGAAAGGTGTAGTTATGCTGCCAATCCCCGGCAACGGCGCCAAAAACTTGTTGCGTGTAAAATAGTCTATCGCAATTATAGTGCAAGTATACACGACGCAAGTAGTAAAGTGATACGAAGTATCGGATATCGTCTCCACAGGGATTGGGCTAATAGCTTCACCTAAATTCACTGCACGAAGTAAAGGAAAAAATTAAGAGAAGTTGTCACGAAAATAATAAGGAAAACGCAAATAAAAGAAGTAAGATATCAAGATAAAGAGAATGGGCTGGTATTGAGTTGCTCGGTAGTGCAGGTATTGAATTGCTTAGGATCTCCAGTTCTGTCGTCGCACCCGTCGCCGACAGCACCTGTCGCGGCGTCTGTCCGTTAGCTGTCGCGGCAGCGAACACTAACTCCGTACTTCAAGCTTGGCAAGAATCCCAGATCTGCCTTGCCCTATCCCTAGGCACAAGTCTGTCGATGATCACGTCTTTGATGATACCTCCCGACGTGAATCGAAGGATGAACACCGATGTGTATGAATTCTTCTTTAGCCACTTAACCTCGCCCTATCCCTAGGCACGAGATGGTTCAACTATAAACTAGAGAACGCGCTCTTATCTCTTTCGTATACTTAACTCTCCCGATGCTAAGTAAATGGATAACCTCACAATGCTCTCCCGATGCTCTCGCAAGATATTAAAACCAAGATAAAAGAACTTGAAGTTTATTTTATTGAACTTGAAAAATCCTAAAACAAAGCAACCCTTGCAACTACTTTACAAAACAACCCGTAGCCCTAGGGGGAATTTAGAACATGTCGGTGACAGGTAAACGGCAGGGTTTAGGTTTCGGTTATGGGGTCATCGGTTATGCCCTAGGTTTAATCTATGCCCTTATATAAGCTTTGGGCTCAAGTTATCTAAGGTAACAAGGATTACAACTTTAATTAAAAGTAAGATTCTAATAAAGACTAAATCTCTAAAGTCTCCTACTTTCCAGCCGCATCCTTGCTTTTAGGGATTTCCTCTCCTTGAGCTTTGGCTTGACATATCTTTTGATCCGGGGCTTGGAAAAATATTTGGCTTTCACACGACAGACGAGCAGATTTTTCTCTATCTATCGAGGTCCACTTCACTTTTCCTCTTCATGAATCTGCTGTCACCATGCTGTCACGACAGGTCCATGACAGGTTCGTCTTCTTCAGC
The DNA here is from genome assembly GCA_958450335.1 of Hibiscus tridactylites. Lineage (NCBI taxonomy): Eukaryota > Viridiplantae > Streptophyta > Magnoliopsida > Malvales > Malvaceae > Hibiscus > Hibiscus tridactylites. The sequence goes on from OY288270.1 coordinate 76,222,054, forward strand.
TGCTTGTCTAGTTCAGCTCTCCTGCTTATCTGCCCTGCGCCTGCCTTCGACATCTACTGTGACAGATACCTGCAAAAATAGCTATCTTTTAGTAGAATCCGTGCCTTTTATATAATTGTGATGTTTTATTGAAAACTAACCTAAATGCAATGCAATGATGCTTGAATGCAGCAGAAATATGGGTTAAAAAGGGTGTAAATAATAGAACTTTTACACACTCAACAACTAACTCTTTAATTGTTTCATGCATCTATTATTTTAAGTTTGAATAAATCCTTTGTGTGTGTCTAGGTTCATGTGACATGTGGATTAAAGAAGAAACTTTTCAACTTCAACTTGGAAACAAGTCATTGATGACCATCTTTACTCATGCAAACAAGGCAATTGAAGGCAATTCAAGGCTGAATTCTTTTCATCTTTTCAAGGCTGTTCATCTTTTTAGAGAACAAAGCATTTAAGCTTCATAATTCACCTATTCAAGTTTGAAATTATGAACCAATGAAGGCCATTCACGTTCAAGAGAAGGGACATGCAATAATCAGCATTCAAATTATGCATTCAAGGCCTTTATTTATCATTTTTGAAGGCTGATCATATTCCGCAAATGGGCAAGCAATGAAGGTTGGTTTAATATCATTTAATCATCAAATTAAGTGATAAAATCATCAAGGAATTCAAAGAGACAAGCTGATTTGGATGTGTGGGATGTCTACATTCATCCTATGTCCACATTCATTCTCTTTTATCCATTTGCAAGCAAAATGAAGCAGCCCAAGAGTCACCACTCCTTTTGGACGAATTTAAGGCTAAATTCATCTCAATTTAAAGCAAAATTCATCCATCAAAAGGATAAGAAAGAAACATTTCATTTATTTGTATTCAATAGCATTTAGATGAGCATTCATCTCTCTTTTGTGTGACTTTTCATATGGTGCCTAGCCACACTATAAATAGGCACCTTAGATTCATTTGTAAACACTTTTTTTAGAGAATATAAACCTTTGAAAGATTGCTTTCATCTTGTTCTTGCGAGAACTCTATCGGCTTCAAGTTGTGCTTGTAGTCTTTTATCCATTTCATTTTGCTATAGCGTTGGTTCCAAGCTCTCTTATAGCTTGTGGGTCACGTTCCACACTCCTCCACCTCGACTCTATCAAAATATATTGTTGGTTCCTAGCTCGTTATAGCTAGCGGGTCACAATTCGCTATCCTTGCAACCATACAAATCCACGCCGCCTTTAGCATCTCCCATCACTCCTTTGATTTACACCTTTCCATGATTATCATCCTCCATCCTTAGCCACCATACTATCCATATTACCTATCCAATTCCTTTTCTTCATTAATTTTTCTATTATATTGCTATTCATCTCACATGATTGTTTTATGATATCTCAGAGTTCAAAGCGTAGCAAAGAATATTTCTTACTAGAATCACGATCGGGCACATCTATATGACTCGAGTTACATTGTCGGGTTCATATCAATTGGTATCAGAGCAAGGTTGATTCAGTAAGATAGTCGTTGTCTCTCTTCTGACAAAAAAAAAGAAGAAAAAAGAAGAAAAAAAATCGAAAAAAAAATTAGAGAAAGTTAAAGAGGGAGGGGGTACCGTACTCTCTATTCTTCTTTAAAAAAATCTTACATCATTTTTTTCTTTTGCTACTATTTTGTCATCTTTACCAACTCTCACAATTTACCTTTTTTTTGTTGTTGCCACTTTTTCTTATTCCACCTTCCAAATTCTTTTCGCCAAGTTTTGTTTTTTTCAGCCGAATTCTACAAGCCATTTGCAAGCCTTGAGGAAGTTCTTAAAAGGACTTGATTGAGAGCAAGAGTGGAAAAAGGCAAGAGTGCACATCAAGGGTAAAAGCCATCCCGAGTGAAACACGAGTGTGAGTGCATTTTCTTGGAGTGGAATAGGTGAGGTTTTGTGTTTGTGAGGTTTTAATTTTTTTTATTTTTGTTACTAATAATGTCTCAAAATTCCGTGAGAAACTCTGTTGGAGGAAGTAATAATGTTAACGTAGATGCAACTAACTCTAATCTTCAAGATATTATCCGAGAGATGGACAGATTGTTGCAACAAAGGTTAGGGCCGATGCAAGAACGATTAGATCATTTGGAGGAAAGATCTCAACGAAGGCATAATTCAGATCACGAGGAAGAGTGTGAGGGAGAGGTGGACGAAGAACTCATAGACGAGCGAGCCTCCCAGCAAAGTTTGAGGCGTCAAGAACCTAGGTACCAAAGAGCTCGGCCAAGAGTTGATGATAATCTTAGCAACATCAAAATAACCATTCCTCATTTCCAAGGAAGAACGGATCCTAAAGCCTATCTTATATGGGAAAAAAAAGTTCAGCACATCTTTGAGTGCCACAACTACTCCGAGCTTAAGAAGGTAAAACTTGCAGCCATTGAATTTACAGATTATGCACTAATATGGTGGGATCAGTTGACATCTAGCAGGAGACGCAATGGCGAACATCCAATTTCTACTTGGAATGAGATGAAGGCCGTTATGCGTAGGAGGTTCGTTCCAACTCACTATCATAGGGAGTTGTTCAACAAGCTTCAAAATCTCACCCAAGGCAACCGTAGTGTTGAGGACTACTTTAAAGAGATGGAAGTAGCCATGATCCGAGCTAACATTGATGAGGATCGAGAAGCCACCATGGCAAGATTTCTATCCGGCCTTGACCCAAATATTGCGGTCGTCATTGAGTTGCAACATTATGTGGAGATCGAAGACATGGTGCATATGGCCATAAAAGTGGAAAAGCAACTTAAACGGAAGGGTTCCACACGAACCTATGGGGGAGCATCATCAAGATCGGGGCAAAGTTCTTACAAACGGAGTCCTCTAATACCACCCAATGAAAGAGGCGCACCACCCAAAGGAAGCAAGGCCAATGCCGAAACTAGCAAAGGTAAGGCTCCGAATGTTCCAAACCGTTCCCGTGATATACAATGCTTCAAGTGCTTGGGAAGAGGGCATATTGCAAGCCAATGCCCAAATCGCAACACCATGCTTCTTCGTGATGATGGAGAGGTTGAATCGGAACAAGAGGAGGAAGATGAAGTTGCTGCCATACAAGAAGATGAAGGTGATGATATAGAGTATGCAGCAGAAGGAGAGGCCCTTATTGTGAAAAGGAGCCTAAGTGTGCAAGCGAGTGAAGGGAATGAGCAACGCGAGAATATCTTTCATACTCGCTGCCATGTTAATGGAAATGTATGCTTTGTCATTATTGATGGAGGTAGTTGTACTAATGTTGCTAGTACTCTTATGGTAGAAAAACTTGGATTAGCAACCACAAAGCATCCACATCCCTACAAGCTGCAGTGGCTTAATGACGGAGGAGAACTCAAGGTTACCAAGCAAGTTCTTGTTGCTTTCTCCATTGGAAAGTATAAGGATGAAGTTCTTTGCGATGTTGTTCCGATGCACGCTGGCCATTTACTACTTGGGAGGCCATGGCGATTCGATAAACGAGTCATACATGATGGATATACCAATCGATATACACTCACCCATGGAGTAAGAAAGATTACCTTAGCCCCTCTTTCCCCAAAACAAATTCACAAAGACCAAATACATTTGAGAGAAAGTATTAAAAGAGCCAAAGAGAGAGAATCAAAAATGGAGGTAAAAGCAAGTGAGAGTAAGCAAAGTAAGGGTGCGAAAATGAGTGTTTTTACCAAAGAAAGAGAGTTGAGAAAGTGTTTGCTATCGGGAAAGGAATTACTTGTACTTGTGTACAAGGAAAGTTTATTGAACACTAACCAACTTGATCACACTTTGCCTTCTTCTATTGTGTCTTTGTTGCAGGAATTTGACGAATTATTTCAGGAGGAGATACCAAGTGGGCTGCCACCAATTCGTGGCATTGAACATCAAATAGATTTCATTCCCGGTGCCGTCATTCCTAACCGTCCAGCTTACCGAAGCAATCCCGAGGAAACCAAGGAGTTACAAAGGCAAGTGGCTGAACTAATGGCCAAAGGCTACGTGAGGGAGAGCCTTAGCCCATGTTCCGTTCCGGTATTACTTGTGCCAAAGAAGGATGGAACTTGGCGCATGTGTGTAGATTGTCGAGCGGTAAACAAAATTACGGTAAAGTATTGCCACCCTATTCCCCGTTTAGATGATATGTTAGATGAGCTTAGTGGTTCTAACCTTTTCTCTAAGATTGATCTTAAGAGTGGTTATCACCAAATAAGGATGCGGGAAGGTGATGAATGGAAAACAACATTTAAAACAAAGCAAGGACTCTATGAATGGTTGGTTATGCCTTTTGGCTTAACTAATGCACCAAGTACTTTCATGAGGTTAATGAACCATGTTCTTAGATCGTTTTTGGGTAAATTTTGTGTGGTTTATTTTGATGACATCTTAATCTATAGTAAATCAATGGAAGAACATGTTCAACACTTGAGGTCAGTTTTGTTGGTTTTAAGAAAGGAGAAGTTATATGCTAATTTAGACAAGTGTACATTTTGTACTGACAAAGTTGTCTTTCTTGGTTTTGTTGTCAGTTCTAAAGGCTTAGAGGTTGACAAAGAGAAGGTTAAAGCCATTGAAGAATGGCCACGACCAGCAAGCATTTCCCAAGTTAGGAGTTTCCATGGACTTGCAAGCTTTTACCGGAGATTTGTGCCAAACTTCAGCACCATTGCCGCCCCTTTAACTAGTGTCATCAAGAAGAATGCTAACTTTTTCTGGGGGGAAGACCAAGAGAAATCTTTTAATGTCATTAAAGAATGTTTAATTCATGCCCCTTTGCTTACCTTACCTGATTTTAACAAAACGTTTGAAATTGAATGTGATGCATCAGGTGTGGGAATTGGAGCGGTATTATCTCAAGGTGGACGTCCTATAGCATATTTTAGTGAGAAATTAAGTGGAGCTACGTTGAATTATCCAACATATGATAAGAAGATGTATGCCCTTGTTCGCGCAATGGAAACATGGCAACACTATCTATGGCCTAAGGAGTTCATTATTCACACCGATCATGAGGCATTGAAGCACATTCGGGGGCAACATAAACTCAACAAACGACATGCCAAATGGGTGGAGTTTCTTGAATCTTTTCCCTATGTCATCAAATATAAGAAAGGTAAGGAGAATATAGTTTTCGATGCATTGTCTCGGAGGTACGCTATTCTAAACACCTTAGAATCTAAGTTGTTGGGTTTTGTTTTCATTAAAGATTTATACGAATCTGATTCTGATTTTGAAAAAATTTACAAAGCTTGTGAGAAAGGCACGTTTGAAAACTATTATAGGGACAATGGGTTCCTATTCAAGGAAGGAAGACTTTGTATTCCACAAGGTTCCACACATGAATTACTTATCAAATAAGCCCATGGAGGAGGCTTAATGGGACATTTTGGAATAGCAAAGACTTTGGCCATACTTCAAGAGCATTTATATTGGCCAAAGATGAGACGAGATGTAGAGAGGTTATGTGAACGTTGCATCACTTGCAAGAAGGCTAAGTCTAATCCATGCCACATGGACTCTACACACCACTACCTATTCCAGAAGCACCATGGATGGACATTTCAGTGGATATTGTGCTAGGGCTTCCACGCACAAAGAATAACAAAGACTCCATCTTTGTAGTAGTGGATAGATTTTCCAAAATGGCTCATTTTATTCCTTGCAACAAGACTAATGATGCCTTACATATTGCTAACTTGTTTTTCAGGGAAGTCTTGAGATTACATGGTGTGCCAAGAACTATCGTTTCCGATCGAGACGTGAAGTTCTTAAGCCACTTCTGGAGAGTCTTATGGAGTAAGATTGGAACTAAGCTGCTATTTTCCACCACTTGTCACCCTCAAACGGATGGCCAAACCGAAGTGGTGAATCGAGTACTCTCCACGTTGCTTAGGAGCATTATTAAGAAGAATCTAAAGACATGGGAAGAGTGCTTACCACATGTGGAGTTTGCATATAATCGATCAGTCCATACCACCTCGGGACACACTCCTTTTGAAGTTGTGTATGGGTTCAATCCATTAACTCCGATGGACTTATTGCCATTACCCGCTGATCAAATTGTGAATAAAGATGGACATAACAAAGCTGAATTTGTTAAGAAACTTCATCAACAAGTGCGGGATAATATTGAAAAGAAAACCAAGCAATATGAGCAGCAAGCAAACAAGGGTCGAAGGAGAGTTGTTTTTGAGCCGGGAGATTGGGTGTGGTTGCACATGAGAAAAGAAAGGTTTCCAGCCCAACGGAAATCTAAATTGATGCCTCGAGGAGATGGGCCATTTCAAGTAGTTAAAAGGATCAATGATAATGCTTATCAACTAGACCTCCCAAGTGAGTTTAATGTTAGTGCAACCTTTAATGTTGCTGATTTATCTCCTTTTTGATGTAGGTGACAATTTGGGGACAAATCGATTTAAAGAGGGAGGGACTGATATGACCATCAAGAACAAGGACCCAGAGAAGTACCCAAGTGGCCCCATTACACGTGCACGGGCCAAGGAGTTTCAATCAGCCATGGAAAGCTTGTTTACAACAAGCCATGAACGTGAGAAAGAAGACATAATAAGGGAGGAATGCCTTACCTTGCTCATGCATGCATTTGCATGAGAATTTAAGTATTTCAAACTTCCATTGCATTGATAAAGTGTGTTGGCCATTAAAGCATGCACTTCATTTATAGTTTTAGTTCATTTAGGGAAGTAGTTTAATTATGTATCTTAAATCATTCTTAAAACTACTTCATTCATGCATTTAGTTAAATTCAATAAAGTTAGTTCTTTAGTTAAACTAGTTCATTCATTTAACTAGTTCACTCAATTAACTAACTCTTTAATTGTTTCATGCATCTATTATTTTAAGTTTGAATAAATCCTTTGTGTGTGTCTAGGTTCATGTGAAATGTGAATTAAAGAAGAAACTTTTCAACTTCAACTTGGAAACAAGTCATTGATGACCATCTTTACTCATGCAAACAAGGCAATTGAAGGCAATTCAAGGCTGAATTCTTTTCATCTTTTCAAGGTTGTTCATCTTCTTAGAGAACAAAGCATTTAAGCTTCATAATTCACCTATTCAAGTTTGAAATTATGAACCAATGAAGGCCATTCACGTTCAAGAGAAGGGACATGCAATAATCAGCATTCAAATTATGCATTCAAGGCCTTTATTTATCATTTTTGAAGGCTGATCATATTCCACAAATGGGCAAGCAATGAAGGCTGGTTTAATATCATTTAATCATCAAATTAAGTGATAAAATCATCAAGGAATTCAAAGAGACAAGCTGATTTGGATGTGTGGGATGTCTACATTCATCCTATGTCCACATTCATTCTCTTTTGTCCATTTGCAAGCAAAATGAAGCAGCCCAAGAGTCACCACTCCTTTTGGACGAATTTAAGGCTAAATTCATCTCAATTTAAAGCAAAATTCATCCATCAAAAGGATAAGAAAGAAACATTTCATTTATTTGTATTCAATAGCATTTAGATGAGCATTCATCTCTCTTTTGTGTGACTTTTCATATGGTGCCTAGCCACACTATAAATAGGCATCTTAGGTTCATTTGTAAACACTTTTTTTAGAGAATATAAACCTTTGAAAGATTGTTTTCATCTTGTTCTTGCGAGAACTCTATCGGCTTCAAGTTGTGCTTGTGGTCTTCTATCCATTTCATTTTGCTATAGCGTTGGTTCCAAGCTCTCTTATAGCTTGTGGGTCACGTTCCACACTCCTCCACCTCGACTCCATCAAAATATATTGTTGGTTCCTAGCTCGTTATAGCTAGCGGGTCACAATTCGCTATCCTTGCAACCATACAAATCCACGCCGCCTTTAACATCTCCCATCACTCCTTTGATTTACACCTTTCCATGATTATCATCCTCCATCCTTAGCCACCATACTATCCATATTACCTATCCAATTCCTTTCTTCATTAATTTTTCTATTATATTGCTATTCATCTCACATGATTGTTTTATGATATCTTAGAGTTTAAAGTGTAGCAAAGAATATTTCTTACTAGAATCACGATCGGGCACATCTATATGACTCGGGTTACATTGTCGGGTTCATATCACACCGCCTGCACCTGTTCATCAACCCCCTGCGACATCTCCTGTCGGTTATCAACCGATGATCGAGCCTCCTAACCGATAGCAGCAGCCCTCTTACCTTTGTCCACACCGCTAGTATTCCTTGTGGTTTGTCGAACCTCCGCACTATCAGTAGCCCAGCAGGTTTCAATAATGTTTTCGGACCAACACTTCCCACTCCGCTGCTAACCAACGGATTCCTGGCAGCACCCTTCGAGCCTGCACCAGTCGCGGAACCCTTCGAGGTTTTGTGACTTGTATTCCTCGCATCCTTGCTTGGACCTCGAGCACCACGGCCATAATCCTTCCCTTCCCTAGTCGGACGTTGTACATTCCCCCCTGTTTCATCACCCGGTAAGGTTCCATGATCCGTCATGTCCGCCTCGTTTCGCACCTCCTGTAAGATTCCAAAGCGAGAACCACCATCAACAGCACGATCCCCACTTACTTTACTACTAGCCACTCGAGACGGCCTTTGACGGTTCCGTTCCGCAACCATCCAAGGTTCGAATAAATCTTCTTTCGAAACCTCAACTTTAGATTGCACATCCGTATTAGCCGTGCTTGATTGCAATATCCCATCGGCAGCATTCTCCGGCTGATCATCCACACAAAGTTCCATAGCATGTCCATATTTACCGCACTTAAAACAGATCAAATGAAGTCCCTCATACTCAAGCTTCTGAATAAACTCATCAATCCCGATGCAAGATAACAATGGCTTATTCAGGTCAACAACTACAGCAAGCCTAGCAAACCTACCTCTTTCACCCAGGGCTGTACTATAATCGATTTTGATTACACGACCAATTACTTCCGCGATATGACGAAACAAAGCTTTCGTGTAGTATCTGTACGGCAAACCTGGCAGACGAATCCACACCACCACCTGAGACGGATGTTTTTCGGCAGTAGAAAAGTTTCTGCACCACGGCTGTACTGTTAGGTAACAACCAAATAGGGTCCATGGACCACCAGTAAGAACCTTCTTATAGTCATCAATGGATTCAAACTTCACCAGAAAATAATTGTTATCCAGATCAATAACCTGAAAATTTTTTCTGTCTTCCAAATCGCATGAACCCTATTCACCAAAGTCTTAAACCCTATTGCTCGACCCAGAGGCCTGACGATAATGGTCAAACGCATACTCTCATCAATACGTGCATGCACTTTTTCAGAGAAGGAAATTCGAGGAAACAAACCACTCCAATCGATCACCACATCCGTATCCAAAACTTCAAAATTTTCCTCTGCCCTATCAATATTCGCACCACCCCCGTTCACCGGAGACGCCGCCACCATCGCCGCATAGGACTGCCTTGCGTTGCTCTCCTCGCCCGGAGCAGCACCTGGTCCTGCTGCCGTCGACTGCACAGGGTTCTCCCCTACCATATCAACGTCGGTCCCATGCATGGTCTCAACGTTGTCTCGACTCTTTTTTAGTACCGGCTGGGACTTCAAATCAATCGGAGATCCATGCCGCTCCAAAGCCGCCGGGACAGCCACGTCAACCACCATCCCCGGTGGCTGCCCGCTAGAATCGTTGTATAACGCAGCCGCCTGAACGCCGTCAGCCGCCGCAGAAGTAGGAGGAAACGAGAAACTCATGCTGCTAGGGTTTCCTCCGATAATTGCGGAGAAAAACGATTCGATACTTATTTTTTATTTAAGCATAAAAGTAGCCTAACTTTTTTTTAATACAAATAGAAAAGGAGCACATCGAAAAAATGTACATTTGAACATTTATTAGGACCGACTTATTTGTAAATACAAGAAGATATTATTTTGAAAGGTAAATAAATCTCGTTAAAAATCCATTCGAAACCAACACACAAAAAGAATTTACACTTTCTTACCATTATTCTATAGTGTTCAAACCCGCCTCTAAAGAATTTTGATTATATTGACATTTTTTTATTAAAAAACATTACATTTAATAATTTGGGTCATGTAATTATAAGAGTTTTAATCTGATCGTGTTTTTGAAAGTGATAATTCCGAATGTAAAGATTGAAAAATTCTACAACGTGCGACGAATGCCGTTGAACACTATTAACGCTGAACAACGTTGAATATTATTAAATTAATTAATAAAAATTAAAAATCTTAAGGAGTCAACAATTCAACATACAATTATAAATTATTTAAAGTAAAATTTCAATTAAATTATTTTTCATATATATATATATATATATATATATATATATATATATATATATATATTTAATTCTTTTTAAATAATTGGATCAAATAACAACCTTAGTTAATTTTAAAAATAAAAACCTAAAACTATAAACCCAAAACCCAAAACCTGAAACCATAAACCATCAATTTAAACATTGGGTTTAGGGTTTAGATTTTTGGTTTTAATTTTTGTGTTTATGGTTTTAGGTTTATGGTTTACAATTTAGGATTTAAGGTTTTATTTTTTAAATTGATTAAAATTGGTATTTGATCAAATTATTTAAAAAATTAAAAATATATAATATATATGGAAATAATTTAATTAAAATTTTATTTTAAATAATTTATAATTATATGTTGAGTCCTTGAGATTTTTAATCTTTATTAATCAATTTAATGGTGTTTAACGATGTTCAACGTTAGTGGTGTTCAGAGGTGTTCGTCGCACTTAGGGATTGGCACGAGTCGGGTTTTTGGCTCACCCGAACTCAACCCGAAATAAATATAATAATCCCGAACCCGACCCGACTCAAACACATCCTTTAAAAAACCTGACCTGAATCGAAAATAAATACACTAAACCCGACCCCGACCCGACCTATAGAAAAAAATAATTTTAGGGACCTAATTGTAAAAAAATAATTTCGGGGACTTAATCATAAAAATATAATTTTAAGAACTAAATTGGAAATACAAATTTCAATTTTAAGGACCTAACTATAAAAAAATATAAAAAGAAGGTATTATTATAAATATCCTTAAAAAATTAGGGAAAGTTACACAATTAGTCCAGAGTCGGGCCGGATTGGATGTTTTCCACCATAAACTCAACCCGACTTTACTCTTAATAAAAAACTGACTCAACTTCAGCCTTAATAAAAATTCGACCCGGAACAAATATGATTTTTTATTAAAAATTTAACTCGATCAAACCATATCAAGTCGAAACCTGACCGAATCGGATAAAATGTCGATCTCTAATCGCACGCGATATACTTATCTTAATGACAAATACATGAATTCATGTAATATTATATTCACTAAAATGATTTTTCCTATACATTTTAAAACGTAAATGTAAGGAAATGAATAAAATTCATAGCTGTCAAATTAAGATATTTCTAAAGTTGTGATATACTTTTGTGGTCATATTCGGCTCGCCCGTACTAGTGGGTCATCTTTTATGCCTTTGATATTTAAGTTTCAAACCCAAATACGATTATGTTTGTATATTATATACAGAGATAAGATTCGTTTATACAGTGTAAAACTTTTTAAGTTTTATATATTTTTTGGACCGTTAGATGAGTGAAACGAATAGATGAGATTAACAGTAAATATGTGAAGATTATTATTTGAGAAAAAAGAGTAAGGAGTTAATCTGAGTCACACATTCCCCTCATCTAACGATCCAGAAAACGTGTAAAACTTAAAGAATTTTACATTGTGTAAGTTGATCCTAACTCTTATGAGATAAGATCCGTTTACACAGTGTAAAACTTAAAGAGTTTTACACAGTTTTGGACCGTTGGATGAGTGAAACGAATGGATAAGATTAACATATAATTAATATTATTAGAATCTGATCGACACAAATCGAATTAATTAATTAAATTAAGAGTACACAATATTCTATTATCAAAATTTATATAAACATATAATATATTAAAATAATATAATAACATAAATATATTTTGGGTTTTTTATTATTAAATAGATATATTACATCCTCATAATTCGAACTCATACAAGATAGTGCAAGATGAGCATCCTTAGTCACTAAGTCAACCAGTAGATCTCTAATATGATATCTTTCCAAAAAAAAATTTTATCTTTTTCTAGAAAACATTCATTTGTTACTAATATTGTTAAAATTGGACCGAACCGAATGATCATTTAATTAATCAAAAATTGGTTTATTAAATTGCTTAATGAATTAGATTAAATTGAGGACATCGACATTACTTAGAAAATTATAAAGACAAAATATTGACTCACTTTCTTTACGACTTTATTTGGAAAGTTATATGATAATTATATTTGGATATAATTATTATAATTATATATATATATATATCATATTTAAGTAATTAGTATAATCGGTGAGGACATAATTATTCCCGTTAATTGTTTTGATTCATAGAATTGTTCATCACTGGGTTCAAACAAAAATTCACGTAACATTTTCGTGCTCCATTTTACGACCATAATTTTTTACCCTTTTTGTTATCATTTGTTATGCTTCAACACTAAAAAAAATAATTTTAAAAGATTTTATTTGATAAATAGTTTTTTAAGCCAAAATTAGATATTTAAAATATTTTTAGAGGTTTAACTAGTCAAATCCGTTAATTTAAATGTCTGATAAAAAGAGGATTGTAATAACAAATTGTGGTGAAACCTCTCATTTTGAAAAACCTCGTTTTAGGAGCTTTTGTCTTTAATAATTATAAGAAATTTATCTAAGAAATTAAATAACTAATAAAATTAAAAAATAATTTCATAAATAAGAAATTAATATATACGTATAAATTTAATAATTAATAAAATTATATTTAAAATATAATTTTATAAACAAGAAATTAATATATACATTTAAATTTAATAATTATTAAAAAGATAATTTCACAAATAAAAAATTAATATATACATTCATTCATAGTTGCTTAGCAATGATACTAAAAAATTAATTTTCATAATCTAACTAATATTAATAGATACAAAATATTAATAACTAATAAATTATTCAAACAAGTATCGAATATAATCCTTTCAAAAAAAATATTGAATATAATCATGTCTTTATATATCATTTTGTTTGTTCAAATAATCAAACATCTATAAGCAATCAGTTAATTTTACCAAACACTTTTATACAATCAGCTAATGCAATCCGCTAGTTAAATAAGCTAATGCTATCAGCTATCCGCTACCAGCTAATATAACCCGCTATTAGCTATCTGCTAATTGCCAAACATGGTCATTAACTCTAAATTCTAAACTCTAAAATACATCATATACCAATTCTTTAATCCTGATATTAAATCCTAACCATATACCTTAATCTTAAACCCTAAACCTACTTTTTTATGTGGGGAAATAAAACAGCACCAAAAAGGACCAGCGAATTTCTATTTCTCTTTTATACCCCTAACACTAAAAATTTAAATTATAGCCCCTATCTCTAAATTATAAATCTTAAACCCTAGATCCTAAAAATACATTATACCCCAATTATCAAAACCATAATACTAAATCATAATCTTAAATTTATTTTTTAATGTACGAACATAAATAGAAGTATTAAAAATATAAAAAATCTATTCGTTGGGTTAATTATTTTATCCGAAAAAATTATATATGTATTTGGTTTGCAAGCATTGCCCCATTTGATAATATACAATAACGAATCCAGAAATCTTTTTAAGAGTGAGCACAAGTTAAATTTTTTTTAGGGGACACAAATTATAGAAATTTTATGGTAGACACAAATTATAAAATTTAAAGATTAATTTATAAAAATTAAAAAATAAAAATTAAATGTGTGAATTTAAAAAAATTTAGAGTAGTCACGTGACCACCCAATTATACATGTGGCTCCGCACCTAGTAATACACATCACCAACGGTGTCAATTATACAAGAAAATAAAATGTCATTCCCACCTATTTCATCGGTAATGAACAATTCCCAGTTTAGACAATATTACTTATAAAATAATGTTTTTATTTGGATCCTCCTTTTTTCTACTCGTTTATTTCACGAATAAATAAAAATGTCTTGAAATGATTTGTTAATAATTAAGGATTAATCAATAGTTTTCAATTTTGAAAATATTTTTTTATTAATTTTTTATTAAATTGTTCAAAATGTAATTAATTAATTAATTAATTGAACAACTTTGATTTAGTAAATTTATATACGAGTAGATATAATTTTCTTATGTAAATTTATTTTTTAAACATTGTTTAATATACTAATGATATTAATAATATGTTCAATACAAAAGTATTGTAAAATTAGATAGATTTTTAGCATTATAATTTAGATAATTAAACGAAAAGTTATCTATATTTTTCATGCAAATATTTTTAATTTACTATTAGAAGATAATTTTGTTAAAAAGAAAATATATAACATAAATAATTTGATAAAAATTTAATTTCAGGTAATTTTATATGGATAAATATTCTATACACAGGCGGTGGAAACTGAAAGTTTACTATAAGTAAAGCCTGGTAAATCAGGAAAACAAAGTCTTACAAGTCTTTCAATGTGGTCAGCTTGGCAAATGTTTCAGGTAATTATCCAGTAAAATTGTTAGAGCTAAGAAGCCTAAACACCAATAACAGCAATGAATTATGAAGAAACAGATAAACTATAACATGAAGAAGATTCAGACATTTAATCAAACATAGTGAAAGCAGTAATAAATCAAATTCTTATGAACATTTAAAGATTAAGACTCGTACATTCTTTCGATGGCTGGTAGATTCCCAAGCTCTGGAGGCAAAGGTCCTGAAAGCCGATTGAACTCGATTGTTCTACATGATTTTTTTTTTCAAAATCAAAATAAAGTCAGCAGACATTGGTATCAAATATCCCTATAAACTGCAATATTAGAGCAAGAAATACAAGGAACTAGATATCAGAAACTCACAAGCCGATAAGAGTACTTATATTTCCTATCTCTTTCGGGATCGAACCTGTAAGGCGGTTTCCGAGAAGAGAACTGCAATAATCTTCATGTTAGTTTTTTCCCTAACTTTTACTAAACTATAAGATATGTATATAAAAGGTGCAAATAATAACACTAAGAGCAGTTTGGTTCAATGGTTAAAGCCTGGGGATTTTATCCCCTTGGTCCTAAGTTCGAACCACCATAACATCATCTTTATTTTCTTCTTTAAATTTCCTTTAACCAGGTGGTGACCACCTGATTGGAGGAAAAAATATATTAAATATTAAACAAAATAAATTAAATTAATCTAATTGGGTGATGACATGTGTCATAATTTGATTAGTTGATTAATTTTTATTTAATTAAAATAAAATTAGGATCAAATTGATTTAATAAGTAAATAACAGGGACTAAACATGTAATTTTAAAAATGTCATGTTAACTGCCACGTGGCACTTCTGTCACCCCTCCGTTAATTTTTTAACGGCGATGGTCAAAATAGGTTGATTTAATAAGTTTAGTGGTGTGATTGCCGTTTTTTTTAGTTCGGTGGTTCAAATAGGTATCCCCAATATCTTCGGTGGTCACTAGTGTAGTTTTCCCTTAAGTAAATCCTCCAATTAAATAAGGTTAAAATTAATATAATAAAAAGTTTAAATTTTAATATAATTATATGAGTATTTTTATTAATTAGAATATAGATAAGATCAAAATCCAACAGCATTCCTACGTAGAACGTCAGAAAAGAAAACACAAGTCTTCCCTGTCTTGTTGTCGCCATTTTTCATCAATAAATATAAATAACAGACAAAATCACAGAAACAAGAAACAAAGATCCTCAAAAAAAACCAAGCACGCGTCCATGTTTGCTACCTCTCTGTTTTTCTCTCTCTCCCTCTTTTATGATTTTATAAAATCAATACTCTGCCTTAGAACTCTCTAGTTCTCTGGGGTTTTTTTTCTTCTTCAATTTTTCGTTTTGTTTTCTCTCGATGGGTGCCAATTTATCTGCTTTGTTCATTATCGACTGTTTATCATCTGTTTCTTCTCCGTCGCCGTCGTCACCCAGTTTGGGGGATTTGCCGGAGAGCTGCGTGGCATCAATTATTGGGCATTTGGATCCGCCGGAGATATGTAAATTGGCGAAGTTGAACAAAGCATTCAGAGGCGCTTCTTGGGCTGATTTTGTTTGGGAATCCAAACTTCCTCCAAATTATCAAGTTCTTGTTGATAAAATTCTTCCCTCTGTGCCTGAAAATCTGGGTAAACGAGATATTTATTCAAGGCTTTGTAGAGCTAATACTCTTGAAGGTGGCACCAAGGTATGTTTTTTGTTTGGATACTGGGAAAATCTGGGTTTTAATTTTCAACATTTTGTTGAACCGGTTCCTTTCATGAAGTTTCAATTAATTTATTCAGGGGTTTGATTTTTTAATCTTTTTGCAGAACGTATGGCTAGATAAGAGCACAGGTGGTGTATGTATGGCAATCTCTTCAAAGGGATTACATATAACGGGGATTGATGATCGAAGGTACTGGAATCATATTCCAACTGATGAATCTAGGTGAGGATTCAACAGCTTATCCCCTTTTTTGGCATGTATTTTCCTTATTAGATTAACTAGAATGGTAGGATTTTCTAGTTTCTTATCATGGATTTTTTAGATTGGCTGATCAAAATCAAGAGTTTCCGGGACATATCATGCAGAATCGATCCGGAGTATGTTCTTTTTTTGTTTGCATTTACTGTTAAATTTTGATGTAATCATTTGGATCTCCATTACTAAATGCATGATGATGATGATTGTCTAAATACGAGTTTTGTTCTTTAAAAAGCTTGCATCCTTTTGAAAAAAACAAAGACAATTCTTGGCTGGCTACTCACTGCTTTTGACTTCATCCATGGTTTACTCGTGCCCATAGAGTTAGTTGTATTGGTGGTTTAAAGCAACAGTGATGACTTTTCGATCTATATTTTAAGTTGCGGGGACGGCCACTTCGCCCATTATTTACATAAACTCGATGTGTTCTTACACAATCAGTTAGAGATCTATTAGAATTCTTGAGCTTCGCATGGTTCATAGTGTTGTTATCACATTAGTCCTCGCAGTTCCTAGTCGGCAAATACCGTCTGTACGTATGTATAGTTGTATACCGTCTGTATGCAAAAGCATGATTTCCTTTATATATACTCTTAAATAGTATTAAGACAATGTTGGTTATTAAGATTGAATACAAGGTAGAGTCGGAGAACTATGTAATTTATGAACTTTGTTTCGATATTTCTATGATGAAGCTTTAACTTGGTTGAAAGTGCGAATGATTGTTGTGATCTATGGTATTGAAATAGAATGCTGGATATTCACTTCGATTTCCTTTCTTTGCGATTCAGGTTCCGTTCAGTCGCGTATCTCCAGCAAATCTGGTGGTTTGAAGTCGATGGTGAGGTGGAATTCCCCTTTCCTCCTGGAAGCTATAGCGTTTTCTTCAGACTGCAGCTAGGTCGTGCCTCTAAGAGGTTTGGTCGACGAATCATCAACTCCGAGAACGTCCATGGTTGGGATATAAAACCGGTAAGGTTTCAACTATGGACTTCAGATGGCCAGTATGCTACATCTCAGTGCACTTTGAACGAACCTGGAAAATGGTTTCACTACCATATGGGAGACTTCAACGTCGAGAACTCGAATTCGTCGACAAAGATTAAGCTATCGATGACACAAATCGATTGCACGCATACAAAGGGTGGTCTCTGTTTAGACTCTGTTGTGATATATCCAAGTAAATTTAGGGAAAGGTTAAAGCACAAAGGGTTTTTAAAGTGCTAGTAAACCTATGTAGTTTAGAAGCGTATATTATATATATAGTTAAATCCACTCCCAGTGTAATCTTCTAAGTTTTAATGGCTAAGTTTAACTGTGGGAAATGAGAATTTTTACAGAAAAAAGAAATGGATAATTTTCAATTAAAAAAGTTTTAACCTTTGGCCATGAAAAAATTGTAAAATTTAAAAGTTTTAAATTGTGTGAGTGGATTTTAATTATATATACACGAGGGAAGAAACTTTTAGGTTTCAATATATATAGGAGGTGAGTGTGGATAAGTTTTGTAGCTGGTTTTATGAGGGTTAGAGACTTGAAAGACTCAATTGTGTGCATAAATTTTGTTTAATTACTTCTGCACTTTGTATTCTCTTTCGAACATTGTCTCAACAAACTTATTCACCCATTAAACATCTAACTATCAATCAATGATCACTGTGTAAATGAATAAATAGAACGTTCCATGAATCAGTGGCGGATCTAAAATTTTTTTAGGATGGGTACGAATCAAAACAATTTTTAAGATGGGTACAAATCATAAAAAATCTTAAAATTCAAAGGTGGTACAAATTATAAAATTTAAGGATTAATTCATAAAATTATGAAAATTGAAGCTAAGTCTGTGAGCTATGAAAAATTTAGGGCGGGCAGAGGCCCACCCAATGTACCATGTGGATCTGCCACCGCGATGAACCGTTTATGAACTTTTTGTTTAACATTCGTTTAGTAAGCTAAATAAATGTGTATGAACAAAAATGTTATGTTCGTTTTTAAACAAATAAACACTAATATATGTGTGTTCGGTTTGTTTATGTTCACAAACAAGCTCGTTTATCGACTCTTTTTATTTTTTTATTTTTGAATATTAATAAAGGTAAGGACTAAATTAAACACAAAGTGAACTTTGGAGTACAAACTCTTAAGCATAAGGAGCTTAAGAACTAATTGATTAATTTTACCATTTTCACTTTTAGAGTCGTTTTATTTTTTTATTTGTTTAGTTAATATTTATGAACATTTTAAAAAAATATGTTTATGAACATGTTCGTGAATGTTAAACAAGCACGTTTGCGTGGGCGGATGTAGTATAGAAAGTGGGTTTACAATTAACCCCACTTAATTTGTTGGGTATGAAGTTTTCAATGTAGTAATATATAATTTTTCTTAGGAAATATTAGATTTGATCCTACTTCATTTATTAAGGTATGAGATCAACAATACTTATTGTAATGGTACGAGAATCTTTCATGCCTCATACTTTACTCATGACCTCACTAAATAAAAATCATTGTTCAGCCATTGCACGTTCGCGAATAAACAAGTAAACGCGAACATAATCTTATTCATTCAAGTCCAATTCATTTACACCCTACTGGTTGATTCACACATAGTAGACCATTTCATTTCAGTTCATTGAAGCAATTTATCGAACACCTGATTATCAATGCCAAAATCGTCAAAATATAGTTAATCGACCATCCTTGTTTCCCTCGTATTCCTGTAACCCGGAACATTGAGTTTAATCCCACGATAATCAGTTGACTCGAATTTATATAGGAGGTCACTCAGTTATTAGTGAAGTTATAAACATGTCACTCGGTTATTAAAGCATACAATTGAGTCGCTAAATTAAAATTTGGTTACAATCGTGTTAAAATTTAAATGAATATCTAACAAGGCTTGGTATAATAACAATTTTAGTCATCGAAACTTATATATTCAATTAATTTAATATTAATTCAAAATAATTCAATAAATTTAACCATTTATATTTTAAAAAATACATCAATTTAGTCATTTTTCTTCTTCTATATCGCTTGTTCTTCTTCGTTTATCATCATTCTTACTTGGGTACCCTCAGTAACCCGAGTTATATCAAGCTCGATGTTTTCAATTAAATATTATTATTAGAATAATATTTTTGTTAATTTCATTTAAATCTAGTAGTTCATATTATAAAATATAATTATAAATAAATTAGAATAGTTATATATATATATATTAATATACGTAAGATGATTATAACTATAAAAAACAGATTTATACTTTACTTTTACGATAAATGTTTTTAAATTATTTAAATGAACTAAAACCTCACAGAAGTAGATACTAGTTATAGATCTAATATTAAAAAATAATTATAAATACCTTTATATTTATAAATTTATATACTATATTAATTAATAATTTCAAATGATAAACTGATATTAATAATTATAAAGGGGTTATGCCTCCTTGTGCAAGCGTCCGTGAAGATAAGTTTAGATGACAAAAGAGCGATAACCGTCTTTTCTCCATTCGGTCGGTCTATACTAGTCGACGGCTTGTAACGATGGTTTCATTGAATTCGATTTGAGATGCTATTGTCGATTATAAAGGTAGCCAACGGGTCAAAATATATTTATAGCTAGTTGCGTATGGCCGAATCCTAACTAATGTTGAAAGAGTTAGGCGGCATATGGCTCTTGATCTGAATTGCTCTGTAGGTGGTGATGCTTTGGAAACAATGGAGCATATTTTTCGCTGGTGTCCCTAGGCAAACAATATTTAGATGGTGTTGGTAAAGCAAGAACGGTGGATGAATTTTTGCTCTTTAGATTTCTGGGAATGGATGCGAGTTAATTTGCTGCGTCCCACGTATTTTTGCTAGGAATGAATCAGAATGGCAAAAAATGTTTGGCATTGTATTATGGGTGTTGTGGGTGAATCGAAACAAGGCAATTTTTGATCAGGTTGTTGTTCCGCGTGACTCAGTTTTGGAGCAGTGTATTCGACTGAATCTGGAGGCAGCAAATGCTACTGCTATGCGCGCATCGTTGGTTGTTGGGCTGAGGATGTGCCGAGTTTCTTTAGCGGCAGGGCATGCAGGCGTGCGGTGAAAAGCATCCGAAGCAGGTTGGGAAACTTTGAATGTCGATGGTGCATGTTCTCAGCCAGGTAATTTTACTTCTTGTGGTGGTGTGCTAAGGGACTACGATGGTGGTGGGTGTTTCATTTTGCTAAATCGATTGGAATGTGTTCGGTGTTGGAGGCATATTTGTGGGGAGTTTATGTAACCCCCTCGTCCCGGTCTGGCCGGATGACCGGTCCGAGTGGGCCACATGGGGAAAACCGAAGCGAAACCCAAAGGATTCCCCTCGGTTAGCAACCCTATTTTTTTTCTTTTTATTTTAATCTTGTCTAGATGAATATTAAGTCCTATGTGATTCACAGCAGCGGAAAACATTCAAAGGAAAGCACATTCGAACCACGGCCATGCTTAACAGTCCATTTTTAAGCTTACAGGGCAGACCGTATCGATACCCTAGCTAGGGGTATCGATACGCCCTTTCTAGGTCAACCTAAGAAGTCAACCACGAGGAGTTCGTATCGATACAGCCCTTGAGCGTATCGATACGCCCTTCTCGGTCAATCCTTCTCGGTCAACCCTTCTTGGTCAACAGAGTAGACCCGTACCGATACTCGGGAGCCCCGTATCGGTACGCTCTACTCTCACTCAACTCTCCAAATTACAGAAACTTTGGAGGGTATCGATACCCTTAGGGTATCGGTACGCCAAACAAAATCTGAGGCCTTTGGGCAAGACCGTATCGATACGGCCTGAGGCGTATCGGTACGCCCTGCACTGCAATTCCTCAAATTCTAACTTAAACGACCCCAATACGGCTCTAAATGCATTTCTCGACTCACCTAAGCATATACCAACATACATACGCCAAACCACAATCAAAATTTAACATGTGAGGCATTTAATCTAACGAGATTCATACTAATCAAAGCTTCATGCAATTTCACCCAAAAGTGCATACTTAGCAAGCATAGAACTCCTCACAAAGGATAGTCAAATGTAAGGCATACATAGGCCAGCAACATACATATTAAGGCATGTTCACATAAGCAACATATCAAGCATAAATCGCAAACCATGAAACAAAAGCATAACACAACCATGACTTTAACATACTCAACATAAATTCCTAAGGAGTTTGACCCCAACTCCTAAACTTTATACCCCATTGTCTAGGCATTATTACAAAAATACAAACCCTACGTGGATTAGCTTGAGAACTCCAAAAGCTCCTCCCTCGCCCGCTTGCCTCCCGAACTCTAACGATCTGCACGTTGGAAACAAAAAGAGCATAAGCCAACTAGCTTAGTGAGGGGCTCTATAATTCACAACATGCAGTTTTCCAAAATACGATTTATATGCTAGAAAAGCAATGGATGCACAAGGGTCAATCTCGACATCAACACATGGTTTGCACAAGCACAATCAACATACGCATACGGTGGGACTACACGTCACCGTTTCGACTAGTGGATTTCCAATGGGACTACACATCAAAGTACTACCCTACTAGTCACTACCGGTGGGACTACACATCACCGTAGTTTAGACCGCCATCACGTGAGGCACGAACTCAACTCGACTACACAATTAACAACTCAAAATGCACTTAATGAACATGACATATAAGCATCCATCATACCACAACAACATGAGAGTAGAGAGGCTTACACACGGGTTTAGGTGACCCCTCAAGGTCCCACCCAAACCCCAAAAGAATCCATATCGAGCACGATGCATAAATCAACAATTCTACTCACCGTTGCTACCCAAGAGAAGATCGATGACCAAGCTCAAGACTCCGAAATCCCCGGATTTGTCCCCGAAGCTTCTCCAACCAAAATTCTCGTTTCTAGCCATTCCAACATCAAGCAAATAATCTCAAATCAGTCCATGTTCTAAAATAATCAACCCGGATTACATACCAAGCACAAGACATCCATTTTTCCATTGAAAACAAGCTTAAAATTCCAAAATTCGAGCAGCCCTTAAGCACCCCTCAAAACCATTGATTTCAACTCTCAAATTACTCTCTAAAGCCTTCAAATCAATACTTACATATACCCTAACCATCAGCCCTCTCATTTCTACATAAAGCACCCCCATATCTCCCCAAAAACCTCCCAAAAACCTCTCAAAAACCCAAATCCGGGAATATGCATAAAATCCTTTAAAAATCATATATGATGAGTCTCATGAACCACAAACAACCCCCACACCAACAATAAACCAAAATCTTTAGTCAAAGGCCATAAAGGCAACATTTTTATCCAAAATCCTTAAATTTCCAATCTCAAAAACATGCATAAAATGAAAACAAAAGGTGTCAACGTGTAGAGGATAACATGGGTAAGTAAAAAACGGAGTTACCTTTGCAAAACCTTCAAAGATGAGCAAAATATTGGATGGAATAGTATTTAAGAGGGGTGGGGTTTATGTTGTCGTTGAAATGAGAAGAATAGGAAGGGGGAAGAAGATGACTCAATAATATTATTTTAGGTTAGTTTAAAATCAAAGGTCCAAAGACCTAAATGCCCTTAATGAATTAAAATAACTACAATGGATGACACCCATGGCTATTTGGGTTTATTTTAAAAATGGTCCAACTAAATTTTATTGTCTTAAAACCCGAGGCCTAAAATTATTTTAATTACAAAACCGGACCCGGAAATAATATTAAATTATTATTTTTCACCCGACCCCTAAACCGGGGTGTTACAACTCTCCCCTACTTAGGAAATTTCGTCCCCGAAATTACTTGGCGGAAACAAATACGGAAACTGCTCAAGCATGTCAGCTTTCCTCTCCCACGTGGCTTCCTCCACCCCTCTATGTCTCCATAAGACTTTGACCAACTCTATGATCTTGCCTCGCAATACCTTGCTATCAGAAGCAAGTATCTCAACTGGTTCCTCGTTGTAAGACAAGTCCGAATTTAACTTTATTTCTTCCAATGGCATAACATGGGACGGATCCGATCTATACCTCCTAAGCATCGACACATGAAATACATCATGAATCTTCTCTAGCTCAACTAGGAGTCTCAATCTATATGCAACCGGACCAATTCTCTCAACTATCTCATAAGGCCCTATGTACCTTGGGCTCAACTTGCCCTTCCTCCCAAACCTCATCACCTTTTTCCAAGGTGAGACTTTCAAAAACACTTTATCCCCCACGGAGTATTTCACCTCCTTCCTTTTTAAGTCGGCATAGGACTTTTGCCGATCTGAAGCTGCTTTCAAGTGGTCACATATCAACTTTACCTTCTCGGTGGTTCCCTTAAGCAATTCGGGCATCGGCACAAGTTTCTGTCCGGCCTCGGCCCAACAAATCGGGGTCCTACACTTCCTACCATACAAGGCCTCATAGGAGACCATCTGAATGCTCGACTGAAAGCTGTTGTTATACGCGAACTCCACTAATGGTAGGTGCTTCTCCCATGACCCCTGAAAGTCAATGATACAGCACCTCAACATGTCCTCCAATATCTGAATTACCCTTTCTGACTGCCCATCTGACTGCGGATGATACGAAGTGCTGAAGTTCAACCATGTACCCAAAGCTCGATGCAAACACTCCCAGAATCTAGAGGTAAATCTCGGATCTCGGTCCGACACAATCGACTTCGGTACCCCATGTAGCCTCACAATCTCACGAATATACAATTCGGCCAACTTGTCTAATGTATAGGTAGCATGAACCGGTATGAAGTGAGCACACTTGGTGAATCTATCTACAATCACCCATACCGAATTTTTCTTCGAAGGAGTCAACGGAAGTCCTGACACAAAGTCCATAGTGATACGCTCCCACTTCCACTCTGGAATTTTCAACGGTTGCAACAACCCTGAGGGAAACTAGTGCTCAGCCTTGACCCTCTGACAAACCATACATCTACTTACGAACTCGGCTACATCCTTTTTCAAACCAATCCAATAATACTCCTCCTTCAATCCTCGATACATCTTCGTGCTACCCGGGTGCATAGAAAAAGGACTATTGTGAGCCTCATTCAAGATTGTATGCCTCAACTCGGCATCCTCCGGAACCACTATCCTATCCTTGAAACATAGGATTCCATTCTCTCCAAAACAATACTCGGTAGGCCTATCTTCGGCTATGTCTTGCACGTGAGGTGCTAAAGACCCATCTTGCAACTGCTTCTCACGAATCAACTGAATCAAAGATGGCTTAGCTTGAAGCTCGGCCACTAACCCACCATCCGTGGACACACTCAACCTTGCAAACATTGCTCGCAACTCAACGGCTACTTTCCTACTCAAGGCATCGGCCACCACATTCGCCTTGCCCGAATGATACTCTATGGTAAGGTCATAATCCTTAAGAAGCTCTAACCACCTTCGTTGTCTGAGGTTAAACTCCCTCTGAGACATCAAATATTTCAAACTATTGTGGTCGGTGTACACGGTGCACTTCTCACCATAAAGGTGGTGTCTCCAAATTTTCAACGCGAACACCACTGCAGCCAACTCTATGTCATGTGTGGGGTAATTCTTCTCATGGACCTTCAATTGTCGCGAAGCATATGCCACTACCTTACCCTCTTGCATGAGTACACAACCTAGCCCCACATAGGACGCATCACTGTAAATCACAAACTCTCTCCCCGGCTCAGGCTGAATCAATATAGGAGCTTCGGTCAAAGCTTTCTTCAATTTCTCGAATGCTTCTTGTCTTGCATCTGTCCATTCATACGAAACATTTTTTCTATAGCAACTTGGTCAACGGGGCCGCTATTCTGGAGAACCCCTCAACAAACCTCCTATACTATCCTGCCAAACCTAGGAAACTGCGGATTTCTGTCACTGATTTCGGCTGCTTCCAATTCACAACGGCTTCAATCTTCTTGGGATCTACACTAATCCCACTAGCTGAGATCACGTGACCTAGGAAGACCACCTCCCTAATCCAAAACTCACACTTACTTAGCTTGGCATACAACTGATTTTCAAGTAGGGTCTGAAGCACTAACCTTAAGTGTTCATCGTGCTCCTCTTCGGTCCTAGAGTACACTAGGATGTCATCAATAAACACTACCTAAGAACTCGTGAAACACTCAGTTCATCATATCCATAAAGGCTGCTGGAGCGTTGGTCAACCCAAAAGGCATCACCAAAAACTCATAATGCCCATAACGTGTATGAAAGGCTGTCTTCGGAATGTCCACATCCTTTACCTTTAACTGATAATATCCAGACCTCAAGTCAATCTTCGAAAACACGGAAACACCCCTCAACTGGTCTAGCAAGTCATCTATCCTTGGCAAGGGATATTTGTTTTTCACTGTCACCTTATTCAACTGTCTGTAGTCTATACACATTCTCATGCTACCATCCTTCTTTTTCACAAACAAAACCGGGGCACCCCACGGGGAAACACTAGGCCTAATAAAGCCTCTGTCAGCCAACTCATGAAGCTGTGTCTTCAACTCTTTCAACTTCTTCGGTGCCATTCTATATGGAGCAATCGACACCGGTGCAGAATCAGAATATGTCTCAATAGCAAACTCAACAGCTCTATCTGGAGGCAAGCCTGGTAACTCTTCCGGAAAAACACTCGGAAAGTCACATACAGTCATGATGTCTTGTGGTCTCACCTCACTCATATCCGGGTTCATTACGTAAGCCAAGTAAGCCTGACACCCTGAACCCAACAACCTCTAAGCTTCCAAAGCCGAAACCACATTGGACAAAAACTTGACATTCTCCCCAACTACCACAACCTCAAAGTCATCGGTAAGCCTCAAAGAGACTCTCTTAGTCTCGAAGTCAACCCTAGCTCTATGCTCTACAAGCCAATCCATGCCCAAAATCACATCAAAGCCATAAAAGGGTAGCTCCATCATGTCGACCGGAAATACGTGGCCCTGAATCATCAAAGGACACCTCCTATACACTTTCCTAACTACCACTGTATCACCAAATGAGCTAGTAACATTTACCCCTACCTCTAGCCAATCACAAGGTAAACCTAATGACTTTGCATGTTCGCCCAAAATATACGAATGTGTTGACCCCGAATCTATTAGGGAAAGCAAACTCAAAGACTGTAATGTGAAATTACCTGCAATGACATCAGTGTCATTCCCCGCCTCTCGCTGAGCGTACACCCTAGTCGGTCTTCCTCCCTCAGGCTGGACTGCTACAACATGAGCCAAGTTCCTCTGACCCTCATTCCTAGGCTGGAAATTCCCACGGCCGCGCCCACGGCCTCTCTGATGCTCAAAACCTCTCGCTGGAGCCGGTCTTCCCCTAACTGGGTGTGGGCAATCACGCCTCAAATGGTCTCGGGAGCTACAGTTCCAACACGCCCCAAACATACCCATACACTCACCTGGGTGGCGTCTCCCGCACCTGGTGCACTCCGGAATGTGTCCAACGGCCCCTTGGCCCTGACGGCCCTGACCATGGTTACCACCCCTAGGTCTCGTATTCGGTTGGTACCTCCTATCTCTATGCCTCTTGGCATGATCTCTATCCCAGTTCGCATGTCTCTTTCCGGAATCAGACCCACCAGCGCGTGCCCTAGAGCTTAGGTTTTGCTCTACATCCTTGGCCCTAGAAACCAAGACATCGAACTACGTGTAGTCGGAGGCCAACATGTAGGTCTTCACATCAGTAGTCAACCCATATCTGAAATGCTCACATCGCTCCTTCTCATCCGGAATCAACTCTGGCGCGTACTGGCTCAACCTCACAAACTGGATCTCATACTCAGACACGGTCCTATTGCCTTGAACCAAAGCCATGAACTCTCTTTTCTTTTCATCTAAGTACCGAACCCCGAGGTACTTCCTCTTGAAAGCATTCCTGAAAAACTCCCATGTGACATCCGCCTCGGCCATACCGGAAATAACAGTGGTCCACCAAGTATAAGCGTCTCCTTGAAGCAATAAGACGATGCATCCTAACTTACGGGCGTCCGAACACTCCATCTGACCCAAGATGCGAGTAGTGCTCTCAAGCCACCCTTCCGAACCTTCCGGAGACAACCCACGAAACTCAACTGCCCCCAAATTACGAAGCCTCTCTAGGGGTAATCCTGTCCCCGCACCCTGAGGTGGTGCTGCAGCTTGCATACCGGCCAAAGCTGTCTGAAATGCTCCGGCTATGGTCTGAATCAGATGAGCCACATCTGGACCTGCCTGACCTTGGCCCGCTTGAGCCCCATTTCCTCCCACATTAGCCTCAGCCTGAGGCCCATTACCATCACCTCCGACGTTTCCTCCGTTACCATCGGGAGCATTAAGAGAAGGAGGCGCATTCTCGGGTGCCTGGCCACCCGCCCTAGGCCGTCCCCTTAGTCTCACCATAGCAATTAAAGTAATCTAAAACAACAACACACAACAACAAAGAAGCGTTAGGTTAGCAAAGGGGCAAAGGACTCCGGTTCTCAAGCTCTTTTAAACCAAAACAATTTTTTTCTTTTCATTTTGACAACAACGCCTAACAATGGGGACTCGAATCAACTCTCAAACAACAGCAAGGTCACCATAGCATGCATTCATACACCGTGCTAAAGACAAAATTTAGACATACATGGCAAAACACTCATAATACCTTAACTTACCTCACTTACCTGCCCGAGGTCTCGGAAATCTCAGGCTCTGATACCAATAAATGTAACCCCCTCGTCCCGGTCTGGCCGGATGACCGGTCTGAGTGGGCCACACGGGGAAAACCGAAGCGAAACCCAAAGGATTCCCCCTCGGTTAGCAACCCTATTTTTTTCTTTTTATTTTAATCTTGTCTAGATGAATATTAAGTCCTATGTGATTCACAGCAGCGGAAAACATTCAAAGGAAAGCACATTCGATCCACGGACATGCTTAACAGTCCATTTTTAAGCTTACAGGGCAGACCGTATCGATACCCTAGCTAGGGGTATCGATACGCCCTTTCTAGGTCAACCCAAGAAGTCAACCACAAGGAGTTCGTATCGATACAGCCCTTGAGCGTATCGATACGCCCTTCTCGGTCAACCCTTCTTGGTCAACAAAGTAGACTCGTACCGATACGCGGGAGCCCCGTATCGGTACGCTCTACTCTCACTCAACTCTCCAAATTACAAAAACTTTGGAGGGTATCGATACCCTTAGGGTATCGGTACGCCAAGCAAAATCTGAGGCCTTTGGGCAAGACCGTATCGATACGGCCTGAGGCGTATCGGTACGCCCTGCACTGCAATTCCTCAAATTCTAACTTAAACGACCCCAATACGGCTCTAAATGCATTTCTCGACTCACCTAAGCATATACCAACATACATACGCCAAACCACAATCAAAATTTAACATGTGAGGCATTTAATCTAACGAGATTCATACTAATCAAAGCTTCATGCAATTTCACCCAAAAGTGCATACTTAGCAAGCATAGAACTCCTCACAAAGGATAGTCAAATGTAAGGCATACATAGGCCAGCAACATACATATTAAGGCATGTTCACATAAGCAACATATCAAGCATAAATCGCAAACCATGAAACAAAAGCATAACACAACCATGACTTTAACATACTCAACATAAATTCCTAAGGAGTTTGACCCCAACTCCTAAACTTTATACCCCATTGTCTAGGCATTATTACAAAAATGCAAACCCTACGTAGATTAGCTTGAGAACTCCAAAAGCTCCTCCCTCGCCCGCTTGCCTCCCGAACTCTAACGATCTGCACGTTGGAAACAAAAAGAGCATAAGCCAACTAGCTTAGTGAGGGGCTCAATAATTCACAACATGCAGTTTTCCAAAATACGATTTATATGCAAGAAAAGCAATGGATACACAAGGGTCAATCTCGACATCAACACATGGTTTGTACAAGCACAATCAACATACGCATACGGTGGGACTACACGTCACCGTTTCGACTAGTGGATTTCCAATGGGACTACACATCAAAGTACTACCCTACTAGTCACTACCGGTGGGACTACACATCACCGTAGTTTAGACCGCCATCACGTGAGGCACGAACTCAACTCGACTACACAATTAACAACTCAAAATGCACTTAATGAACATGACATATAAGCATCCATCATACCACAACAACATGAGAGTAGAGAGGCTTACACACGGGTTTAGGTGACCCCTCAAGGTCCCACCCAAACCCCAAAAGAATCCATATCGAGCACGATGCATAAATCAACAATTCTACTCACCGTTGCTACCCAAGAGAAGATCGATGACCAAGCTCAAGACTCCGAAATCCCCGGATTTGTCCCCGAAGCTTCTCCAACCAAAATTCTCGTTTCTAGCCATTCCAACATCAAGCAAATAATCTCAAATCAGTCCATGTTCTAAAATAATCAACCCGGATTACATACCAAGCACAAGACATCCATTTTTCCATTGAAAACAAGCTCAAAATTCCAAAATTCGAGCAGCCCTTAAGCACCCCTCAAAACCATTGATTTCAACTCTCAAATTACTCTCTAAAGCCTTCAAATCAATACTTACATATACCCTAACCATCAGCCCTCTCATTTCTACATAAAGCACCC
This sequence comes from Hibiscus tridactylites, assembly GCA_958450335.1. NCBI lineage: Eukaryota > Viridiplantae > Streptophyta > Magnoliopsida > Malvales > Malvaceae > Hibiscus > Hibiscus tridactylites. The sequence goes on from OY288270.1 coordinate 76,252,229, forward strand.
CCATATCTCCCCAAAAACCTCCCAAAAACCTCTCAAAAACCCAAATCCGGGAATATGCATAAAATCCTTTAAAAATCATATATGATGAGTCTCATGAACCACAAACAACCCCCACACCAACAATAAACCAAAATCTTTAGTCAAAGGCCATAAAGGCAACATTTTTATCCAAAATCCTTAAATTTCCAATCTCAAAAATATGCATAAAATGAAAACAAAAGGTGTCAACGTGTAGAGGATAACGTGGGTAAGTAAAAAACGGAGTTACCTTTGCAAAACCTTCAAAGATGAGCAAGATATTGGATGGAATAGTATTTAGGAGGGGTGGGGTTTATGTTGTCGTTGAAATGAGAAGAATAGGGAGGGGGAAGAAGATGACTCAATAATATTATTTTAGGTTAGTTTAAAATCAAAGGTCCAAAGACCTAAATGCCCTTAATGAATTAAAATAACTACAATGGATGACACCCATGGCTATTTGGGTTTATTTTAAAAATGGTCCAACTAAATTTTGTTGTCTTAAAACCCGAGGCCCAAAATTATTTTAATTACAAAACCGGACCCGGAAATAATATTAAATTATTATTTTTCACCCGACCCCTAAACCGGGGTGTTACAGTTTATGAGGGCTTGAAGCATGTTTGACATCTCGAGTTACGTCGTGTGAGAGTGGAGTTGGATAATTTAGCGGCGATACAAGTTTTAAAGGGGGAGGCGGATTTGTATGCGCATGGTACTTTGCATCAACGGATTTCTGAACAGCTTCGCTGGGCTTGGGATGTTCCGTTTGTGCATATTTACCGTGAGGCTAATAGAGTGGCTGATTGGTTGGCTAAGTTGACGCGAAATGGATCGCTGGAATACAACGAATTTCCTTTGATGCCTGTTGAGCTAGCTTGTTTGTGCCAAGAGGATGAGAATTTTGATGGAGGCTGAAAGTTTTGTTTAGTTTTTTTTTCTTTTTAATATTCAGTTTGTGTACGTTTTATTTTTTGTTATTTTCATGTGTACTCTTTTCTTCCGACTAGATTTAAAGGGTTTTTAATGAGGTACATGAAAATATTTTTCGTATGTTTTTATCTTCAATAAAAGCATACAATTTGGTTAAAAAATCATAAAATTATTTAATATTTTGACTAAAATTCAATACAAGATATAATTAGTTGTTTAATAAATATAAAATTTAAACCATAATATAATTAAAAGTTAAATGAAAATAAATTGTTAAATATATGTCTTATTTATTTAATATTTGGACAAATTTTATATTTAAAAATCCAACTGATAAATATAATATTGAGTTAGCAAACATGTTTAAATTAGTAAAACTATAACTTTTAATAAAGTTTTTTAATCAATTAAAACACATCTTAAATTTATTTAAAACAAACTTTTTTCCTCCCGGTTTCTTAAAATTTTATCTTAACTAATTTAGACCGATCCACGTCGTACATTTAATTTTGATAAGTGAGTCTCTCAACAGTGAATTTCTGCATATACAAAGCTTAAAATTCAAAACCTACTTAAACAATATCAAACTGCTTACTACTTCGACCAATTATTTTTTTCATCAATTAAATCAACAAAGTTTAATTCCATCTCACCGATTCACAATTATTTATGATTTTTTATGCAGCCCTGAGCGTTGTTGGTAAGAAATGATTTAATTTACACATCAAACTTACAATATAAGGAATCGCCAAATAGTTCAAACTGTTAACATACAAATGATCCATCATCGTTATGATGAGAATTATTCACGGATTTAACTCGACAAAAAAAATATTACGTGATTTAATTAGAATATTCAAATTTTATTCAATTATAATTTTAAAAATATTATGTGTTTAAGTATATTCAAATTCACATATTTTAATATATTATAACGACAATAATATCAACTGAAATAAGACTCAATAAAAAATACATAATTTTAGATTGGAAATTTTGTATTGGGCTTAATATACTATTTGGTAGCTGAACTTGTCATTTTTTACAAATGCGCTACTTATATTTTTTTAACCACTTTAATATATATTTGTCAAACATTACACATTTGATGCATGAATTTGTTTTTTTTTTACAAATATGGTACACGCCTTTTTCTTTGAACCGAAAAATAATAAATAAATTAACTTCATATTAAATTATTTAATTTATTTTAAATCATAACAATTGTGACGTTCAATCTATCATGTTTTAGAAAACTTTACAGTAACTTAGTGAATATATGTCTAATAAATACAAATATCAAATTAATTAAAAAAATACAGGCATCAAGTTCGTAAAAATAAAAAGTTCGAGTACTATATACCATTTGAAAAATATAAGAACCAAATTGGTTAAAAATACAGTACCATATCTTAAAAAAACCGACATGAACAAAATAATATATTAAGCCTTTGTATTTTTTTTATAAAGGATCAATATAACTTTTGATATTTGACTAAAACTTTTCTATTGACATATAAGATTTTTTTTTGGTAATTATGTGTTTTTTAATAATTGTTATTTGATTTATTGACCAATTAATTTAAATTAAGTTCGTAAAAATAAAAAGTTCGAGTACCATATACCATTTGAAAAATATAAGAACCAAATTGGTTAAAAATACAGTACCATATCTTAAAAAAACCGACATGAACAAAATAATATATTAAGCCTTTGTATTTTTTTTATAAAGGATCAATATAACTTTTGATATTTGACTAAAACTTTTCTATTGACATATAAGATTTTTTTGGTAATTATGTGTTTTTTAATAATTGTTATCTGATTTATTGATCAATTAATTTAAATTAAGTTCGTAAAAATAAAAAATTCGAGTACCATATACCATTTGAAAAATATAAGAACCAAATTGGTTAAAAATACGGATAAATTTTCTATACAAGCGCCTTAATTTTAGGGTATAGGAAGTTAGTTTAGGGTATAGGGTTTAGGGGTTTAGGTATGGAGGGTTAGAATTTAGGGATAGTTGTTTTGATTTAAGGTTTAGGGTTATAATTTAGGGTTTATAGGTTAAAACCTAAATCCATACCATATTACCCTAAAAACTAAACCCTAACCTATAAACCCTAAATTATAACCCTAAACCTTAAATTGAAACAACTATCCCTAAATTCTAAACCTCTACACCTAAACCCCTAAACATTATACCCTAAACTAACTCCCTAAACACTAAAAGTAAGGCGCTTGTGGAAACTTTAAGTTTCCACCGCCAGTTAGGGGTGTTCATGGTAGGTTAACCGTACCGTTTAGCTTAAACGGTTGGTTAACCGTTATAGCGGTTATTATTCGTAATTTAACCGTTACTAACCGTTAAGAAAGGGTTAACCGTTAATTTTTTAAATGGTTAACCATTATAGTGGGTAACCGTTAAGGAACGGATCGGTTACAGGTTAACCTGTAACCTATTACGATTTTCTTTTCAAATGTTCATTATTTCTTTATTAGAATAATAAATATATCTCTCCGATAAATATTGTATTAATTTTTTTTAAAAAAAATTAACTTAAATAGCGAAATTTTAAACACAAACTTTACACTTAGTTAAAATAAAGTACCTATAGGTTAACCATTAACCGTCTTTTTTAGCGGTTCGGTTAACCGAAACCGCTTAACTTTAACGGTTAGGTTAATTAACCTATAAAATGAACGGTTATACCGGTTAACGGTTACGGTTAACGGTTACGGTTTATTTTGTACACCCCTACCGCCAGTGTATAGGATATTAATCCTAAAAATACAGTACCATATCTTAAAAAACCGACATGAACAAAATACACATGATTTATTACCCTAACATTTTTAATACACATGTTTATTCTGATTGATTTATGATTATAATTTTAACATTGACATTGAAAAATTAAGTATAAACACATATTTTTTAAAAATATTAAATACCTAACCGCAACAAAAAAATAAAAGCCGAGTATCTAATTACACCCAAAAATAATTTTTAAATTATATTATTAAAAAGGTTAACTAGAAAATAGTTGAGTGTCTAATTGCAAAAAGAAAAAGAATTGGATACCAATTGCACATGAATGCCAAAATTAGGTACCAAACATTATAACGTGATTTTCTCCGGGAAAAGTGAAATATAAGTTTGGGTGGATCCCCCACTGTGTTAGATGTCAGCCCTTGTTTTAGCAGACGTGCACGTGGCTTCAAAAGCAAGTGCAAAGTGGAAACCAATGCTTGAGGTCTTCAATTCAGCACCGTTTCTTATATCTCGCGTTATTTTCAGTTTTGCGATAAATCCTCCACCTAATTATATCGTGTCTCTTTTCCCCATTTAGAATACGGATGTAAATAAACACAAACAGAGACTTCAATTCGTTTATGTTTACAAATAATTTTATTTATTGGTTTGTTTACTCGATTTTTTTTATATTTTAAATATTAGTAAAGATAGAGATTAAATTAAACACACAACAAATTTTGAAGTTCAAACCGTAAAGCATAAGGAACTTTAATGACAAGTAGTGTAATTTCACCATTTTGGCAAAACATATACGTGAACATGTTCACAAACGCTAAACAAACAAACATAACCACCTTCAAAAATAAACAAACGAAAATAAAAAGATATTGAAAATTTAAAAGAAAACGAATAGAACATGAACACCTTAAAAAATAAATAAAAAGACATGAACAAAATTTTGTTCGTTTAAGCTCAGTTCATTTACACACCTAATTAAAAACCTTGTTCGTTCAATATCCTTTTATTTGTAGGTGAATAAATAAGGATGGAGCTATAATAAATATTGGAATGAACAAAAGTATATTAGATTTTTAAATTTGAAAAAAAAGAGATAAACATTTTATTTGATTTATATTTAAATTTAAAAAATTTAAAATGTTATTATATCAAAAATTTTGAAACGATACAGAGCTCCTCCCAGCCACTATATAGAGTCGTTCTTGCAAATAAAAGTAGAGGTAGCATATGTATTGTACATTTAATGTTAAGAAAAATAACGATTTGCTTGACTGGCCACCGGAGGCTTTCTAATTATTTGTGATTTGTTTTTCTTGATGTTTGTTATTGTATTTAGTATTTCCTTTGTTTCTTGTAATGATAATCTTTATGTGTATTCGTTTTTTTATTAAATTTAAAGAATTTTAATAAGATACATAGAAATATTTTTCTATATATGATTTTCACTATTATGAAATCATGTAATTTAATAAAAAAATAACGATTAACAAATTTCTTATAAGAACGTGTATTTATGCCTTTAATTAATTTATCTAAATAATATAATAATAATTTTTAAAATATAATATAATAGTTATTATTTATAGATACATGTTAGTTATTTTCATGGATAAACTACAACAGAGGTCACTTAATTATAGGTATAATTATATTTAGGTCATTCATTTATTAAAAGTTATATTTGAGTTATTTAATTATGGGCATGATTATATTTGGGTCACCAAATTATTAAAGATTACACTTGAGTCACTCAATTACGAGTAAGGGTACATTTGGATCACCTTCATATTTAAAAAATATATATCAATTTGTGTATTAGATTAATTAATGATTTCAAATGAAGTACTCTAGAGTCTAGTGTTAACGAGAGTATACAAGTGATTTGGAAGAAAAGTGACTAAGTTGATGTATTTTTTTTTAAATATGAAGGGAGATCCAAATGTAACCTTACACATAATTGAGTGACCCAAGTACATTTAGTAATTGAGTGACTGAGATGTAACCTTACCTATAATTGAGTGATCAAATGTTACTTTACACATAATTGAGTGACCTTCTTTATAGTTTACCCTATATTCATTTATCTTTTTTTGAGGCTATTTTCATTTATCTTGTATTTCACATAATACAAAATAAATAGTTTAATGATATAATTCAGTATCTTTGATTCATTTTCTCGAGATAACAATTTTCCGAGAATTTTCAGATAAAATCCCCACCAAAATAAAATTTGTTGCCGTATTAATGGGAAGCTTTGATCTCGATTATTGACTTTAAATGACTCCCTCCATGTTCCTCGTGTTTTTCTCATCTTTATAAATCCCAATTTCCCACCATTTTCCCAGAACAGAGAAACAAACACTCCACAGATCTCTCCATCTCCCCTAAATCTGATGCATTAACCCTTTTAAGCAAGGTGGAGAGAGATATCTAAAAGAGAAAGTCTTTTGAAAAAAAAGGAATACTTTATTTTTGATACTTTACTTCTTCTTCTAATGATGGAATTCTACCTTTTTCTGGGTAATAAAATAAGCAAGGAAGCCGTTATTTGAATACCCTTTTTTCATCTGTGTTGTGGGATTTGTCCAGTTTTTTCATTGAAGGGATAGGGTTATTCGATTTGTTTTCTCGGGGATTTGAAGTTTTTAGTATGAAAGGAGAGGATCAAGCGAGGTTTTTGTTTGGGATTAATCTTACGGATAGGCCGAAATGGCAACAGTTTCTTATTTGTTCATCTGGGTTCTTCTTTGGCTACCTTGTTAATGGCATTTGTGAGGTTTGTTTTCCTATCATTTACTTAATTATTTAAGCACTGGTGCGAGAAAGTTTTCATTTTTATTGTTGTTTTGAACCACTCACTTCATTTGCAATGGTTTCTTGACTCTGCATGTGATCAATTCCCAGCCATGCATGCCTGTTTTTTTAATCCCTTTTTATGGGTTTTTGTTTGGTTGCTGAGAAAATTATGGAAAAGGAAGAGGCTAGAGAGTTGAGAAACTCAAAAAGTGTTTCATTTATTTGTATTTTTCTATTGTTTGGCTGTCTAAAGTTGGCAGTAGGTTGTTGAAACAGATTTCAAGTAGTTCCCCTGTTTGATTAATATGGTAAAAAATGATTCAGTGAATACATTTTACTGTTTGATTGGATTAAAATCCCCATTTCAATCTAAAAAAAAAATCCCATTTGAGTGTGATGATTGATTTGTTCTTTTGCTTGTTTGCAGGAATATGTATATAATAGGCTTCAGTTCAGGTACATTTATATTCTTGAATTATATATATAAATATATATTCTTGAATTATACTTGGATTTTTGTTGACTTGAATTCATGAACATGTTCAGCTATGGATGGTATTTCACTTTTGTACAAGGATTTGTTTACCTGATATTGATAAGGCTTCAAGGCTTCACTATGAAACAAATGGTGAATCCATGGAAAACATATGTGAAACTCTCTGCTGTTCTCATGGGTTCTCATGGATTAACCAAGGGTTCTTTGGCTTACCTCAACTACCCTGCTCAAATCATGTTTAAATCTACCAAGGTAGCTTACCATTCAATGAATTTGTATACAAAATTTGCTTCTCAATGTCCTTTCTTTAGCTAAATGAAGTTCAATTTTCTTTAAGAAGCTCATCAGACTCGGATTGTATCCTTAGAAAATATTAACATATGGCTTTTTCTTTGTTCCTTTTGGTTCTAACGTGTTGGCTTATATTTCCATTGAATTTTAGGTGCTGCCGGTTATGATTATGGGTGCATTCATCCCTGGGCTGAGAAGGAAATATCCGTTTCATGAATACATCTCTGCTTTGCTTCTTGTCATTGGTCTCATCCTTTTCACCTTAGCCGATGCTCAAACGTCTCCGAATTTTAGCATCATTGGTGTTTTAATGATTTCGGGTGCTTTGGTTATGGATTCCTTTGTGGGGAATTTTCAGGAAGCAATTTTCACCATGAATCCGGATACTACTCAGGTAAGCTATAAAACTTTCTCGTTTCTGTTTGAACCGAAAACAGTCACTAGTAAGTTACCAATAATTTTATGTCGTATTGCATATCTGTTCATTTTTTATTACAGATGGAGATGCTGTTTTGCTCGACAATAGTTGGGATTCCTTTCTTAGTTGTTCCGATGATTCTAACGGGCGAGCTCATTAGGGCCTGGAATTCTTGTTCTCAGGTATATTGCATATCCCTGCCAGCGGCCATGGCCATTAGTGCTTAAGATGACGTTTTACTATGTGACTTAAACAAGAAAAATACCGTTGTGACATTTATCATTCTATGACTACGATGTTATGACGGACGGACAAATTTAGATTGAGTATTTACATGCCGAACAATCGGAATCTGAGACCAAGAGAAGTGCAGTAGTCCTATTGAGTGGACCAAGCAAATAACCCCTAAAGTACACAGACACATGTACAAAGGCATTTAAAGGCCATTCATTGCTCTTTTGGCTCGATCCTTAAAATAATTTACTGTCATCTCGTGTTGCTATAATGTATGTTTGATTTATGCCAATGAATTGCAGCATCCTTATGTGTATGGAGTGTTGGTGTTCGAAGCTATGGCCACATTCATAGGTCAAGTGTCGGTCTTATCCCTTATTGCCATCTTCGGTGCTGCTACAACTGCCATGGTAAATAAAAACATATTTGTAATTTCATTTAAGATATATTGGTTTTCTAAAAGATCCTTTCTCAAACTATTTCACAATCTCATTTAGTTGCTGGTTTTCTTGTTTCATCTGCTTGCAGATAACAACTGCTAGAAAAGCTGTCACTTTATTGCTGTCATACATGATATTTACAAAGCCTTTAACCGAGCAGCACGGATCCGGGCTGTTGCTCATAGCCATGGGAATCATATTAAAGATGTTTCCCGATAGTAAACCGGCACCCCGGATCCCGGCCAAGCATCATCCGGAAACCTCTTCCAACGAAGCAGAAAGTGTAGAACTTGAAGAAGACGAGGAGAAAAAGGCCTTGGTCTGATAAATAAGGTGAAATTATTCATCTTTTTTGTTTATTCCCTTGTAGAACCCCACTGCAACATAGGCCGTAGCGTGTAGGATACATGTAAGTGATGTTAAATTGACTACTATTCTATGTCTTTGGAAAATAATGAATAAAGCAATTGATTACTCTTATTACAAGTAGTTTTTTCATTCGAAACGAAAGTAATGGATCAAAAATGTTTCTCATCTTGTTAGAGATGAATAAGTTGTAATCTAATGTTACATTAGATAATCATCTGGAACTTCCATATTCGTGTGGCGGATTTCGGACCGAAGAAAATAAAGCTCGGTATCAATGGAAATGGAAACAACTCTGCTGCACTTGATTGACAACAGCTTATAGATTCCAACTTCCATTTTCATGTGTGAAAGAAAAAGATGATTTGGCATCACAAAAGCTATAGTCTTTATAAATAAGAAAACTATACTCTTGATTTCTTTTGATGAACAGTGTTGAGGAAGACCATCCTCCTACTTTCAAGCTCTATGCAAACAACTGTGGGTCAATATTGGATAACATTTAATTTTTGGGTAAATTATTATACTAAATACTATTTAACTTAGGATTAATATCCTATACACAGGCGGTGGAAAATGAAAGTTTTCACAAGCACCTTAGTTTTAGGGTTTAGGGAGTTAGTTTAGGGTATAGGGTTTAGGGGTTTAAAATTTAGGGATAGTTGTTTCAATTTAAGGTTTAGGGTTATAATTTAGGGTTTATAGGTTAGGGTTTAGTTTTTAGGGTAATATGATGAGGATTTAGGTTTTAACATATAAACCCTAAATTATAACCCTAAATCTTAAATTGAAACAACTATCCCTAAATTCTAACCCCTTACAACTAAACCCCTAAACCTAATACCCTAAACTAACTCCCTATACCCTAAAACTAAGGCGTTTGTGGAAACTTTTAGTTTCCACCGCCTGTGTATAGAATATTTATCCTTTAATTTATTATACTAAATATTATTAAACTTTTAGGCGTGATTATAGTGGCTAAAAGACGATACTATTTTAGTTTAAATCTTTATTATATTATGGAGTCAAGCTTAAAATAAAGTTTAGTAATACTACCATTCAAATTTCTTAACATAATATTATTCTCTTTTTTATTGATTGGACCACTTATTGAGTTTTCGTTCAGTGTTAATATATACATGTACATATATGCTATTTAATGCCAAAATGTTTAATATGGTATATGTATTTACACTTTAACAAAAATATTTAACATAGTATTTTTAATATTATTTTTTATAATAAATTTTAATTTTAATCATAATCCTACCAAAGGAAAAAGTAAGGGGATTCTAAGAAGAGACGAATGATAATAGGGGGCCAAGGCTTTCACTTCCTTTATATTTTGAAAATTTTCAATTGGCCCTTTTAAAAATTTAAAACATTTTTATTATGTTTCAAATTTAAATATTTTAATTAAACCCTATTTTTTTTATTTTTTAAATTAAACATTTCAAAATCTTTGAAAAAAATAATTTAGACGTCCAAATATTTAAAAAAAAATTCAAGTAATCCCCTTAAACTCCGACTTCAAGATCCGCCCATAACTCTAAGGGAAGGAAATGAGTGTTTCTAGTGGGTTGTTTGACCAACTGGCCAAATGTAAAAAACGTTGGTGAAATATTTAATATGATATATATTAACACATGTAATTTTTTCAATTATTCGACGTACATGCAATATTATTATGTGAAAATATAAATAAAATAAAAAGAATTTTTTTAACTGAACATTTTGTAAAGGACAAGTATTGTATTGGATATTTTTTTTAAAAAGTATATGTATCATATTAAATATTTTAGAAGTATACTAGACAATTTTTTTGAATAGGTGATTAAAAGTAAAAAAATATTGTCAGTCCATTTTTACTGTCGATGTTTATATCCAACATTAAAATTTAAGATTTAATATTAGAGTTTAGGGTTTAGGATTAAAGTTTTAAGTTTTTGGTATGGGGTGTATTTTTTAGGATTTATGATGTAGAATTTAGAGTTAAAGCTTATAATTTAATTTTTTTAGTGTTGGGTCATAAAAAGAAGACATGAAAAGGGGCATGAGATTTTTATTCGAATTATAAGATAGTATTTGTGCATACTTTTTCTTAACTCTTTAATAAAGTACACATCTTGTAGAAAAAACTGCTCAAATCTATTTATCTTAAAATAATCATCATCTTTTTTACTATTCTTAGACAATTTATTAAAATATATCTATCAAGTATAACATCATTCCTTTCAATTAAATTTTAAACAATGTATGCTTATACTATTTATACTCTTCCTTCCAAAGGATATTGAACGTTTTGCATACTCAATCTTAGGACATTTTGTGTGGGGTATCGACCATAGACGTGTTAACCGAATAATAACAAAACTTAACGTTATTTGTTGAAGGGTTATTTAAAGAATTATAAATTTAAAGGTGTTAATATTGAATTATATACTTTTAGAAGGAAAAAAATTAATTTACAATTATTTAACTTGTTTTTAAATTTTTATATTTTAGAGAGGGTCGTGACCTGCTAGTTCTTTTTGTGTGTTCCACTTATGTAATCGAGTTTATACTCATATGTGGTTCAAATTATTAAGTCTATTTATTATACCTAAAAAATTATTTTTAGCAATGATGTTTAATTTGACATTTTAGTCGTGTAAGTTTTAAAAGTTAACATTTTATTTAAAATGTCAGGCATTGTTTTGCAATTAATAGATAACAGATAACATATTATATTAGTTGATAGTTGATTGCATTAATTAATTTGACTAACGAATTTTATTAGCTGATTGTATAAATGTGTTTGGTGAAATTAACTGATAACTGATAGCTGTTTGATTATTTAAACAAACAAAATGACATATAAGAACATGATTATATTCGATATTTGTTTGAGTAGTTTATTAGTTATCAATATTTTGTATTTATTAATATTAATTAGATTATAAAAAATAATTTTTAATATAACATTACTAAATATATTTGAATGATCTATATTAATTTATTATTTATATAATTATTTTAATACAATTTAATTAATTATTAAATTTAAATAAAAATATAAATGTGTTAGAATAAAAAGAAAAAAAATATTAGTTTACAAATGTCACAATGTAAATAACTAAACATGTGAGGGTGGAGAATTAAAATAGGAAAGATTAAAGTTAGGTTATTTAGAATTTTTTTATAATTGTTAAAGGTAAAATGATTTATAACTATTATATTAAAGCTTCTAATTTCAAAAAGTTCTTATTAATTTTTTTTTTATAATTAGAGGTTTTAACTCAATTCGCTATTTTAATATGTTATTTACCAAACATCCAAATTATCAAATTTGATCAAGTCTCTAATTTTAGCTCAAATCCTTGTTTTGTGCAAAAAAAAAATGCCTAAAACTATAGTTAGTTGGTATAAATATTTTAATTTATCCTCTAAAATTTTATCAATTTTGAAATTAAATAAACTATATTTAAAAAAACTAATTTATTTAATCTATACTTGAAAAGTGAGTAAATAAAATAATATTAACAATTTCTATATAGCAAAATAATTTCAGAGTGAAATGCCGCATATCTTTTATAGCGTTGATAGAAAACGCATCTCTTTTATCGGTCCTGAAGCTCATCTTAAAACCCTAATCTTCAAACACAAAATCCCAAAAAATCAAAGATCTAACCCACAACACTCCGCAGCTTGACCGAAGATGCCGAACCTCGAATGTCGTATGTACGAAGCAAAATATCCGGAGGTGGATATGGCGGTGATGATACAAGTGAAGAACATCGCCGACATGGGTGCCTACGTCGCGCTCCTTGAATACAACAACATCGAAGGCATGATCTTGTTCTCCGAGCTCTCCCGTCGTCGGATTCGTAGTGTCAGCAGTCTAATCAAGGTCGGCCGGACCGAGCCGGTAATGGTCCTCCGTGTCGATAAGGAAAAGGGTTACATCGATTTGAGCAAGAGGAGAGTTAGCGAGGAAGATATTCAGGCTTGTGAAGAAAGGTATAATAAGAGTAAACTTGTTCACTCTATTATGCGACATGTTGCCGAGACTTTGGAGATCGATTTGGAGGTAATTTTTTCCTTTTGATTTCTATTTTTGAAACTGAGGGAATAATCTGATTGCTATGTTTATGGAACTTAAAGTTTGTTCATTTGGATATGAAGAATTTTTAGAGTTTAGCTATGGTTTATTGGTAATGAATTGGTTGATTGAGGGGAGTTGGTCACTATTTTATGGGATCTTTGTTTGAAAATTTGGTTAATCGGATTTGGCATAAATGATTATACTGGGATACTTGTTAACCTATGTGGAGAATTGTGTGGCTTTTTATAGCAGAAACAGAATAATAAAAAAATGAATTGATGATTTCATTAGTGTAGTTTTAGTCTAAAATGCTGGTGACGATCAGATCAAGTTTTACCCAATTTTTTTAGGAAAATACAGAATAATCTGTTACTACTTTTTAATTAGAAGGTGAGAACTCAAGAATTAAAGTGAAGATATTGCTGCCTGTGAGGCGAGTGCAACGAGAAGAAGTTAGCATTTTTATGTTTTAATCAAATTATGTAGATTTCAATGCATGCGAGGCAAATGTAACTAGGAGAAACATTCTTCTTTATTTTTCACTCGTTATCTAGAAATAGCCAGTGTTAAAAAGGGATTTCTTTCATCAACTTGCAACTCTCTGACACTTATCATGTGTTACAGGAATTGTACGTTAAAATCGGCTGGCCTCTATACCGTAAATATGGTCATGCTTTCGAGGTATGAAGCTGCCTTCTTTTGAAGTGTCATTTTATCTCTTATCACAGCTAATTATTATTTTTTTCCAAATGTTTTTCAGGCTTTCAAAATCATTGTGACTGATCCTGATACTGTCTTGAACACCCTCACCTGTGAAGTAAAAAAACCTGGCCCTGATGGACAGGAGGTAAAATTTCAATTTTGTGAGATGCATGGAGCAGTATTTCTTCTGCCGATTTAAGTCTCTTAACTATTCTGCTCTTTAGGTGACCGAAGTGGTTCCTGCTGTGACTGAGGAAGTCAAAGATGCATTGGTAAAGAACATTAGGAGAAGAATGACTCCACAACCTCTGAAGATTAGGGCTGACATTGAAATGAAATGTTTTCAGTTTGATGGCGTTCTTCACATTAAGGTCCTTATTTGCAGGAATTCTCTCTCTCTCTCTCTCCCTATGTGTGTGTGCTCTGTTGTTGGTTCATAGATATTTGTTGTCGAATTTTCAGGAGGCCATGCGCAAAGCCGAGGCTGCTGGGAATGATGATTGTCCTGTTAAAATCAAACTTGTGGCTCCTCCACTTTATGTTCTTACCACTCAAACTCTGGACAAGGTTAGCTTAATGGCCTTTTACGTCTAACATGCCTCTGAAGTTTCAACTCATCACCATTTACATTTGTTTAGGTCATATTCGTATGTTGATATTTCCATTGCATATTTTTGTGTCTGTTTAACATTTTTCATTATCGTCTAAATTTGTATCGGTCAGGACCAAGGGATAACTGTCCTCAATAAAGCCATTGCAGCTTGCACCGAAGCAATAGAGCATCACAAGGGTAAACTTGTTGTGAAGGAGCAGCCTAGAGCAGTGAGTGTCCATCCTTTTATGTCCAATTTAGCTTCTACTCCCTGGTTTACTTTTTTTAGTTCGATTTTAATTCGGTCTTAAATCCCTTGCATGGATATTCGTTGCTTAATTTGAGAATCTTTCTCTTGTTTAGGTGAGTGAACGGGACGATAAATTGCTCGCCGAGCACATGGCTAAGTTGCGTAACGATAATGAAGAGGTCAGTGGCGACGAAGATAGCGAAGAAGAGGAAGACACGGGCATGGGAGAAGTTGATGTTGAGAATGCGGGTCCCGGGATAACGGAGTAACGTTGCTTCATACATGAAGATTATTTTTTACCAAAACTTGTTTCATTCCCCACCACTTTTTGGTCCTCTATTCTATGTGATGTTAAAAACCTCTTGAAAGTATTGTCCTGTTGAGTTTAAGCACAGTTTTAATGAGTAATACTTCCAATTATTCAGAATCTCTGGTCGCTGGGCTTCTCAGTTATTTCCCTCTTGAGTTAGGGCAGATTTGGATATCTGAATTTAAGTATTTGATTTATTTTGTGAACTTGAATAACGTAGATTCTGATAATATAATTTTATAACTATTTTCTTTATTCGACTTTGGATGCTAACATTCGAATATTTTTATAACTATTGAGTGGTTCCGGCTCCATTTATCCATAGGAAATCTATAGATTAAAATTGCTTTAGATTTGTAGATAACAAAATTTTTATATCGAACGTGTAACTATTATCATGGTCTTTAAAATAAACTTAATTTGTATTTAATATTCAAAATTTGGATAACAAAAGAAATCTATTAATTGGTGGAGCGGTTAAGCATGAATATAGAAGATTTTTAACTTTATCTAAAGTTAAATATGTAAATTTTAATTTTATGTATAATATATGTGCTTTACTTCTATACAATTATATACACAACTTGTGGTATTAATCTTTACAAACCACTTGTAACGCTCGTGTTTTAGGGTTAGGAGTTAGTCGGGTTATAGTTCGAGTCAA
The DNA here is from genome assembly GCA_958450335.1 of Hibiscus tridactylites. Classification (NCBI taxonomy): domain Eukaryota; kingdom Viridiplantae; phylum Streptophyta; class Magnoliopsida; order Malvales; family Malvaceae; genus Hibiscus; species Hibiscus tridactylites. The sequence continues at coordinate 76,267,602 of OY288270.1, forward strand.
TAAAAATTTAATTGAATCAATTCAACTTAAATAAAGGTCCAATTGAGCTCTAGTGAAAAGGGGAGGGACCAATGTTGTAATTGGACCCAAAAGTTTTAAAAAGCAAGACAACTTTAAAATAAAGTTGTCATCTTTCTCACCTTTTCCCATCTTTAATGTTAAACACCCCAGACCCTCTCCAAAACCCTCTCAAAGCTTGGTTACCATTCCATTGGATTGCAACCTCAATTCAAGGTGTTTTTGAAAGAAGCAAGAGGGATCGTTGAAGAAGCTTTGGGACCGAATCTGGGTTCGTAGGAGATTTGCTTCGGTTGCTAAGGAAGGGCGGTGAGTGGTTAAATACTTTTAAATGGTTTTCAAGTGTTGGTTCAAGCATGTGAACTAGGTTGGGATTGGTAGACCCACCTAGAGTTGGGATTAGGGTGGTGGCCTAATCCCAAACTTTAGTTAGAGACCTTGGTTGATCTTTAAAGTGTTGAATTATGCCTCATGTTTAATCATGCTTGTGGTGGTTATGCTTATGTTGTTATACATGTATGTGGAGGCATGGCTTAATGCATTGTTACATGCATGTTGATGATAAATGTGATATTTGTGTTATTGAGATGCATGTAATGTTGACATGTGTAATGATGTTATGAGGTGATTGTATGATCCGAGGATCATGGTGAGTACATGCTAGGCAGGGAAATGTGGTTTGTGCATGACGGTGAGTCATGGTGAGTACGTGCTAAGCACGGAAGTTGTTATCGATTGATATTGTGATAGATTAATGAAATGTGTAGTATTGACACTAGTATGCTTGGGTACAAATGATCGATCATTAGGATGTTTAGTGTGCACACGTGAGTCAAAATGCGCGTGTGGTCTTGATGATGGTAGTCATCAAGATGGAGTACGGGTTCGCCCGAAAATCTTCTTATATATATTCGTCGGTGATGAGTGGAATCCCATCGACGGGCGTGAGGATGAGTGGAATCCCCTCCGCGTGAAATGAGGCGTGAGGATGAGTGGAATCCCCTCCGCGTGAACGGTGATGAGTGTAATCCCACCGTCAGGTAATGGTTGTGTTGTTGGATGTGAGATCCAACGGTTATCCGCGTTACTTTCGAGTCATAGCTAGGTGCCAATACGGATTGTGGTTTATGTTGCTAATATGTGATTAATTGTGAGCCAATGTGATTTGTGATGTGTTGCTAACATGGTTTAATATATGTGATTTCACATGTTGTGGATTTAAACATGATGAGCATGACATGATATTGAATATATGTTCATGCATCATTTATAATTATGGCTCGGGTGGATCGGAGGTAAGATCATGCATTTTATCTTGGTTGTAGCTCGTGCTTGGACCCTGCATTGTCGAGGTTTGTTTTACGAGCTTACCCTCACTAAGCTTTTATGCTTACGCTCTCTTTTGTTCGACAATGCAGATTAATAGCTTGTGGGTGGCAAGGGCAAGGAAAGGTCTCCAAGTGTCGCTAATGGTTAGCTCAATGTATGATTTTTAAGTGATAGAATGTAATAGTTAAGCAATGGGATAGGTGTTGTTGATTTGTGCTATTGTTGGTTGTTTAGGAGCATGTTTAGACCCTTTAATTATGTTGTTTTTGATTGGCTTAATGATGCTATGTTTGGATTGTAACCATGTCTAAATTGCTTACCTTATGTGTTGGTCATGTGCCTTTTGAGGTTACCTTTATGTTTGAGTGTTGGAGTTTGAGACTTGAATGCTTAAATGTCTTCTATGAGCAATTGCATGATTTTCTTGATGTATGCACATGTTGGGTGCTTGTATGGCTAAATAGTGATCTGTAAATGTTGTATGAATGATTGGTTGGGGTTGGGGAAGTCTTAAATTGCATCTAGGTTCGAGTCTTGTATGATTTAGCTGAGTTTGGGGAGTTTTGCAGTGCAGGGGTATCGATACGGTTGGTCCCGTATCGATACGGCCTTCTTGTTTTAGGCCTCGTGTTTCGATACGTGAGGGGGCATATCGATACCTTTTTGGTCACTGGAGCTATTGTCCATTTCGGTATCGATACACTCCTTGGGCGTATCGATACGGTCTCCACGGGTTGACTCTGACCAGTTGACCTAGTCAAGGGGTATCGATACACCCCTTAGGTGTATCGATACCGCCTGCAGTTTAAGTTTAAAATTGGGCTGTAAGATGTTGGGTTGAGTTCGTTTGTTTGTCTCGTGGATGTTGTTCCGTTGTATGATCACATAGGATTAAATACTCATCTAGACAAGATTTAAATGAAAAAAAATGATAGGGTTGCTAACCGAGGGGGAATCCTTAAGGGGTTTCACTCGGTTTTCCCCGTGTAGCTCACTCGGACCGGTCATCCGGCCTGACCGGGACGAGGGGGTTACACCACTAATACCATCACCAAACTTGGATTGGAGAATTCTAAAATTAGGCAGTATTGATACTATATCGATATAATCATTAGATGGGATAAAAATAAATTTAGACCGTTGAATTTTGAAAAAGAAAAAGTGATAAAAGGTTAAAAGGTCGACAGATAAGTATTTGTGTAGTTACTTTTATCCGTAGAAATTCCTTAAACGTTTCTGTAGGTTTTGTGAAATATTGTATATGTATCAAATATCTCATGCGTTTTGTAACATATAGAGTAGTCCTTTAAGATTTTAGGTAGTTTTACAATTTCTTGCCATAAGTTTGGTTGATTTAAGATGAGGAGATATGAGATAATATTTTGTGTAGTTACATTTATTCTTATAACTTATGTAAAGACTAGGTAGGTATTGTAAAACATTGTGTAGGTATCGAATATATCATGTGTTTTGTAACATATAGAGTAATCCTTTAAGATTTTAGATAGTTACACAATTTCCCACCACAAGTTTGGTTGGTTTAAGATTAGGAGATATGGGGTAATATTTTGTGTAGTTACATTTATTCTTATAACTTATGTAAAGATTTATGTATGTATTGTGAAACATTGTGTAAACATCGAATATCTCATGCGTTTTGTAGCATATAGAAATCCTTTAAGATTTTAGGTAGTTACACAATTACCTACCATAAGTTTGATTGGTTTAAGATTAGAAGACATGAGGTAATATTTTGTCTAGTTACGTTTATTCTTATAACCTATGTAAAGATTTAGGTAGGTATTGTGAAACATTGTGTAGGCATCGAATATCTCATGCGTTTTGTAACATATAGAGTAATCCTTTAAGATTTTAGGTAGTTACACAATTTCCTATCATAAGTTTGGTTGGTTTAAGATTAGGAGATATGAGGTAATATTTTGTCTAGTTACGTTTATTCTTGTAACTTACGTAAAGATTTAGGTAGGTATTGTGAAACATTGTGTATGTATCGAATATCTCATGCGTTTTGTAGCATATAGAGTAATCCTTTAAGATTTTAGGTAGTTACACAATTTCCTACCATGAGTTTGGTTGGTTTAAGATTAGGAGATATGAGGTAATATTTTGTCTAGTTACATTTATTCTTATAACTTATGTAAAGATTTAGGTATGTATTGTGAAACATTGTGTTGGCATCGAATATCTCATGCGTTTTGTAGCGTAAAATCCCGGTTTAGGGTCTAGAAGATCCGATAAGGTTTCAAGGTCTGAAAAACTGGTGTTGGGAGTTGTGAGTGAGTTCAGGGAAAGTGGTTCTCGGAGGTTGGGAAAATTATGAAATAAATCTCTAAAATCCTTAATAAATATGTTTAAGGTGTTGGTAAAAACAATTTTGGAAAACACTTTCTGAACCGTGACATTTTAGTTTAGTGCCAAATTGTAAAGTTTGTAAAATCTGTTGTTAGTGACCATTTTATAAAAGAGTCAAAACATTGAATCTTTAAGGAGCTAATTTGGCTGGGCCAATATGGTTATTGTCCCCTTTATTTTGACTATCCAAATATTTCAAAATATATTTTATGATTTCATTAAAAGAAGGTTTTTATCTAATTTTCTCATTTTACGTCAAAACTTATTTTCAAGCTTTCTCATTTTTTCTCTTCAGCCAAACAACTCTTGAGATTGATTTTCGCAAAGTAAAGGTGTTTTCTTATTAATCTAATATTGCTAAATGGTTCTCCTACTTTGATTTCCTAAAACCCAAGTCTATTTCATTGTTTTTCTTAAGGAATTTTGCCAAACAAGGGGAAATAACTAGCATTGGGGGTGAGCAACGAAATTCTCCTCTGATATAAGGTTCTTTAATGAAATTCCCATGTTTTGATTCTTTTAAATGCTAAGGTTTTATATTCTTGTGTTAATCTTAATGAAACTTGGTTAAAATTGATGAAAATGAGATTTTGGTAAGATTTTCGGGTAGGACATGTTATTGCTGGGTTTGTTGATGTTATTACCTTTGTTTTGATGTGGTTTTTGAGTTGAGATGTTGGGTGATTGATAGGAATCCCGAAATTGGGTTGGGTGTTGAAGTTTGAAGTGGAAAAAGTGAGTTTTTGGGTGGATTTTGAGGTGAATCGATAGCTGGTGTTAATCTGATGTTGGGTTGATGTTTTTAGATGTTTATCTATGTGTTTTGATGTTATATAATGCTGGGTTTTGCTGGAGATTGTCCGAATTGAGTTTTTTCGATGTTTAGTGTTTACGACTTGTATCAGATATGTTCGATAGGTGTTTTGATTGAGTATTTGAATATCTGCTTTCCAACAAGTTAATTGAGAACATCTCTAAATCCTCTGTTTTGGGTTGGTTAGAGGCAGAGATTGAGGATTCAGATTTGTTGAACTCAAGTTTGGGCGAACCGAAAAGCTAGAAAGGGGTTTCGGCTTGATTTTGGTAATCGCTGGTGAATGAAAATGATTTTAATGTTTTACCAAGGTTGAAGTGTTTTAAGGGTTTGGGTTGAGCCGTTATGCCAACCCAAGCTCAAGAGTAAGATTTATGTTGTTTTCGGCTTTTTTGCCATTTTACATTTGATCTTGTGTGATCATGAGCATACTTATCTAAATGATGTTTATTCTGTTGTTATGCATTAAATGCATGATGTTTTTCTCATGATAATGCCATGTGTTTCATTAAGATGTTGGTTGAGTTCATGCTAAGCTTGAACTTGTGGTTATGGGTTTTGGGATGTGTTTGGGGAGGTGTTTATCCCCGGTGAAAATCAGTGGTTTGTGATGTTGCGATGAGTATATTGACACATGAGTTATATCGGATAGATTGATTGATCAATAGGATGTGAAGTGCACTATAATTATGAAATTCACACGTGAGAAATTCTTCGGTTTCGCAATAGGGGTTGTGCTATTGTGATGCGAGTGGTAGGGGTTGTGCTATCACCAATGAGCAATGCGGGTAGTGACATCCCGGCCGAAGTGTGTTTGTGGTGAGGGTTGTTTCACCATGTGACTTGATGGGGGTTGTGCCATCAAGGTGTCTTCTTATCCGAGCAACATGTCAATGATGCCGGTATACTCATTCGCTATGGTTTCATATGAGCTTGGTAAACTCATATGGTTATGTATTTGTGCTTGGAGCATGTGAAATATTTATAGAGCTGCTAGGCTTGGTTTGCATATATGGTTCATATGTGGTTTATGCATGATTGATGCATGTTCATTGCCTATGGCATGTGTGGTTGCATTGCTTAAACTTGTTTCAAGTTAGCATGTAGAAAAGGAAATGGTTTCGAAAATGATTTGAGAAAGTGGTTTTCAAGAAATGGTTTTGGTTTCCAAAATGAAAGTTATTTTCAAAACTGCATTGTTGTACTTTAGTTTTGAGCTCCGCTCACTAAGCTTTATAGCTTACGCTCCCTTTTCCAAGAATGCAGATCCTTAGATCTTTTGGAAGGCAGCGGTGCAAGGGAGGTGATCCAAGTGTCCGTCTCTAGCTCAAGTATGACCTTGCTTAGATAATAGTGTGTGTGGCAATGAGGGTGAACCTTGTTTTTGTTTTAGGAGTGTTTGTAAACTCCTTGTGTTGAGATCATGTTGTTGGTTACCTTGTTGACTTGTTCATACCTTAAGTCTTGTGGTTATGGTTTTGAACCTTGTATTACCTTTTTGTTGGATCTTGAAGCTTGCCTTTAATCGTATGTTGAGAATGCTTTGTTTCTTTTAGATCTTGATCATGTGTAATGTTTGGTTGTGGTGAATGTATATTGATCTTACTATTTCCTTGATGTACGTGAGGATTGGAACCAAGGAAAACAACATTGGAGATGCTTGTGCTGCAGTTCTGCTGTTACTGCAGCAGGGTGTTTCGAAACGGGCTCAAATGTTTCGGAACGACCCTCATTTTTTGCCTTGGCGTTCCGGAACGCGTATCGAAACGAGCTTATCAGGGCCGGAACGGCCTCAAGCCGTTTCAGAACATTTTTCCACTGTGAAGTTTTGTTCCGATACGGGCCTATAGTGTTCCAAAACGGGGGTCGTTGGTAGTTAGTTGAAGGCATCTTTAAAGTTATTTTTCTTGCGTTTTGATCCTGGTTTGAGCTGTTTTCAATTGTGAATGATTTTGTGCATGTTTTATGTTGCATTTCATCATGGAAGCATGAAATGGGTTTAATTATACAAAGATTACCTTAATTGCACCTTAGGTCCTTATATTATGGTAGTTTTGCATTTTGGTCCTCAGTTGCTCTTTGTTCGAATCGATGCTCATTTCATTGTTCTTTCTTCCGCTGTGTGTTCCTAAACATAAGGTTAACTTGAGCATCTAGAAAAGATAATATTCAATGCATTTAGGGTTGCTAGTTGGAGTGAAATCTTTGAATTTTTCTTTGATTAGTCTCGTGTGACCTACTCGATATGGTCTGGTGGCTAGGCTGGGTCGAGGGGGTTACATGTAGCATATAGAGTAATCATTTAAGATTTTAGGTAGTTACACAATTTCCTACCATAAGATTGGTTGGTTTAATATTAGGAGATATGTGGTAATATTTTATCTAGTTACGTTTATTCTTATAACTTACGTAAAAATTTAGGTAGGTATTATGAAACATTGTATAGGCATTGAATATCTCATGCGTTTTGTAACATAGAGTAATCCTTTAAGATTTTAGGTAGTTACACAAATTCCTACCATAAATTTGGTTGGTTTAAGATTGGGAGATATGAGGTAATATTTTGTCTAGTTACGTTTATTCTTGTAGCATACGTAAAGATTTAGGTAGGTATTGTGAATCATTGTGTATGTATCGAATATCTTATGTGTTTTGTAGCATGTAGAGTAATCCTTTAAGACTTTAGGTAGTTACACAATTTCCTACCATGAATTTGGTTGGTTTAAGATTAGGAGATATGAGTTAATATTTTGTCTAGTTACATTTATTCTTATAACTTACGTAAAGATTTAGGTAGTTATTATGAAACATTGTATAGGCATTGAATATCTCATGCGTTTTGTAACATATAGAGTAATCCTTTAAGATTTTAGGTAGTTATACAATTTCCTACCATAAATTTGGTTGGTTTAAAATTAGTAGATATGAGGTAATATTTTGTTTAGTTACATTTATTCTTATAACTTACTTAAAAATTTAAGTAGGTATTGTGAAACATTGTGTGGGTATCGAATAGTTCATGCATTTTGTAACATATAAAGTAATCCTTTAAGAATTTAGGTTAGACAATTTTCTACCCTGATAAGCATTTGCGTAACTACCGTTTTTCTTACAGTTACTGGAAGCATTTATGTTAACGCGTGTAAGAAATTGTGTAACTATCAAATATCAATAATACCCTCTTATTTTTAGCCTAAAAGCTCCCCAAACTTGACACCATTTCAAGTACTATACATTGTATTTATGAACAATTAAATTGGAATATCATTTGTTTTTCTTTGAATGTGTAATTAATTCAAAATTAAAGCTCAATGCATAAAATGGAACTAAAATGAAAATTTTATGTTACTTTGCACCATATCAAAATATAAATATCATATTGCATATTGCATAGGAGTCGGTATAATTTTGAGATATATCTCTGTTTTTTCGAACAAAGATATATCTCATTTACACAAAGGGTTTAAAAAATTTAATTATGTAACAAAACTAGCAAAATTTCCACACAGAAACATAGGGGCTTCGAATGTATCAAGTTATATTGCAATATATACACTATTTATTTTACAGTGAAAACCGATCATCTAAAACGACATTCAAGGTTTTTAAAATCAGGGTTTTCATTGGCGTCAAAATACAAAACTACAATTAGTCAGCATCTACAGAACAAAGACTTGCCAAACGAGATAAACCTGAAACTCACATCACCGTACACTTTTCTTTCGGTTTTGTCTCTTGCCTTGACGATGAAGAGCCCCTTCCGCCGGTTTGCGACACCTGCAAAACGTTTTATGTTATTTGGATTTTTCATTTCCTGTTCGACATTTGTGTCAACAGTGTCCAAACATAATACATATAGGTATGTGGGTAAAGGAAATGAATATATTCATGCCGGGACACCACTGCTGAGCCTGGATAACATAGCTGTCATTTGGTATTTGATGTTCCATAAAATCTATTAATTTAATTCACAACGGTTATTGGCCCTATCGGTTGTAAAAGGCCAGCTATTAAATTTACACCAAAATCACCAACTACTCTCCATTGTTCAGGCAGGCAACCAATATATTTAGAAGGGAGAGGGAATATATAATACCTTTGGACCTGTCACCAATCTCGAAGCACCAACTACGGGCGGCTGCCGCTGTGTCTGTTGTTCATATTCTTCTTGCTGTAAAGCTAGTGCAAGCTGCAAATCCGAGCTGAAATGATAATGTAGAATTAATAAAAACTGTCATCCCCGAGAATAAAGAACCATGGAAAAAGATTTTAGAAGATTTTAAGACGTTCAAGAAAGAATGAAAAGATTATTTTAACTTGATCAATATTGCAAATAGATAATTATAAAATACAGTAATGTTTCAGAAATATCTTAAATCCACAGGATTATCGGTTCAAGAATTAAGCAGTTATCAAGATTCATTAGAAACTACTGACATCAAGAGAAATTGTTGCAGCACAAACTTAATACAAATACAGATAGTCCAAAGGAGGGATGATTACATTTCATTTGATCCTGCATGCGCTGAGCCATCAATGTAATCCTGCATTGTTAAATAATCATCAATGTACTCTGGATATTTATCAAAATAATACTAAAAGTATATGTAAATAATTTAGATATTTGTAATATTTAATACTATATCTATAATTATCCATAGAAGGATTGGTTAAAGATGTTGTGTTACCAATCCAATGACCACTAAACTTTATATAAATAGGATATTTTCATTAAATTCACTCAAACGAATCAAACCGTCAAAATTTTCCCATCAAAAGAAAATACGTACATCAGTTCTGGTGGCATCACTATCCAACTTGAATTCCCTGAAATTGCTAGTCATAAAAAGTGTGTCTCCATTGACCTGAAAGCATTAGTTAAATGACGCCCAAATTTTAATGAATTGATTCTTGGTTAGGAAAATACAAAATCTTACCTCATTTAGTTTCTCCCAAACCAAATCCGGTTCATTCAGATAGCCTTGATCAGTAGTTAAAAGATAGAGTTCACCGTCATACTGCAAATAAAATGAGATTCAATGAATAAAGAAATAAGTAGAGTTGAGAAAGCCAAGAAAACTGGTTCTTAAATTGATTTACTAATTAGGTAGTTTAAGTGTTCCAAGCATACCTGGTTCACACACAGCTATAGGCTAATAATTCACAGAAAAAGGTTCCAATTTACCTTAAACATGGTGCTGAAATGATTGTTACGAAAGAAAACACAAAGCTCGCGTTCTTTAAGACCATCTCGTAAGCAAAAAAGCCTGCAAAAACATATTAATAATTGCCAAATGATGACCATGTAATGGACTGAACAATAAATTAGATCTTTAAACACCTAGAAAGCTAGTAAACATACCCATGAAAGGTCAATTGATTCGCATTGTTCTTCAAGAAGTTTGCAACCAGTTCACCTAAATAGCATTAAGAGAATGAATAGTAGCTTACTTGATTGAGAGCATGAAAATAGTAAGAAAAAAGAAGTGCATTTGGATTAAAAAAATACTTCTTTTTACGAATATAAAAATTGAACTTGAATGGATAAGAAAATATATTAATTTTTCATTTATGATAATTCTCACTCAAGGAAGCAACAAGTAACTAGCAGAAACAACGGAAATGTGCTCGAATTGATGGAAAATGGATGGTACACACTTTACAAGGATATAGAGTTACATTTTCTATAAGGCGGACCACTAACCTTGTTTAGGAGTAATTTCTTCTTTGGACCTCGCATTACAGCCCCCTACAGCAAAGTTGTCAGATTGTTTTGCAAGAACAACTTCACCTTCATAGATAGGTTCCCGGTTCTCATATGTTGTTACTGAATCTAATATGCATTCTTCTCCTTCGTATATAGGCTCACTTCCATCAAGACTAGAACAAAGAGCTTCTGGCAAATCAACATTATGTATTCTGTCACGGGACGAATCTGAACCAGCTTTTTGTGCGGAGATAGATGATACTTCCATTGAGTCACACCCATTGACATTATCCGGAATGTCATGAGCATCGGATGTAGAACTGGATTGAATCTCAATCTTTTCACCCCCTTGTGAAATCTCCACATTGTTTCCATCTGTAGTTGCAGTATCCTTTACAAGAGAAATGGGAACTACACCTTCACTCTGGAGCAAATCATCAGCACTACTCCCATTAACCATTTTCTCATCGTTATTGTTCTTCTCAACTGCATCATCAGAAAGGGTAACTTCCCCAGATTTAACATAAGATGAATTCTGATTAGTCCCATCAATCCTTGGGGACTCCTCCCCTCTGAGGGTCTCAAAACATGCTTTACCAGAACTACCATTGCTCAAGGAAGTACAATTATCTGAAAAGGAAGGTTCATGTCTGTGCCTGTTCTTGTTTGCAACCCCAGTGCCCCCCTCTTGTGCATCTACAGAACCAAGGTTCTCTGAACATGAATTTTCATCTAAACTGCCAGAACCACCAACAGAGGCTGAATTGCCAGCCTCTGATAATTTCAAGACTCTCAATAGCTCTGCTTCATCCTCAAGGTCCCCTTTTCTAAATATTTGCTGATCTGAGACAGTGCGAGGAGACTCATCAAAAGATCTTGTTTTTGACAGGTTAGGAGAGGGAACTCCTAGAGTGGCAGCAGTAGCAGCAGCAAAGTCCACACAATCTTCAGAACTATTTTTGTGTGATACTTCCATATTTCGTGTTTCCAGAGCAACAAGCTCTTCCATAATAGCATTGTATGATTTTGAGACAATAGCACCAGCAGTTTCATAGTCCTGCCACATGTGCACAGTGAAAAAAAGTTGTTAAATCCTGGCCCAATTATATGTATTACATGATATGTGAAACCTTGTAAACCTGGAACCTATAGGCTATAACTATATGGGAAGGCAATTGGATCTCTGAACAATAACAAAACTAGAACATAAATGCTAATTAGAAACAATATGTATACTATTGACAAAATTCAATAATACTGAAAAGTAAGCCGTACAGTCTAATAATAGATCAACATAATGTTTAATAACAATTTAGAAGGCATCACCAGAAATTGCTTACTGTAAAACCTCGATAAATTAATAACCTCGGTTAAACAATAATTTTTTCGGTCCCAGCTTGGAACAAAGGGATAAAATAATAAACTCGCTAAATGCACAATATAATAATTTTTAGAAAAATCCTTCAAGGGCGTAATGAAAATATAAAATAATAATTCATTATACTGAAAATTTTATATACAGTACATAAAACTAAAGTGCTTTCTAGACAACTCCTATTTTTCTCAATTTTATTCTTTGCTAACATACGCATTTATAGTTAATTATTTCTTCGTTGCATATGAATCAAATACAATTTCATTTTAACTTTTAGAAGGGCGTAAACCAAATCTGGTATATTCTTCTCTTGTTGTATTAAATAATTCTTCAAGCATCCACAGCTAGAAAAATCTCTTTTGGAGAAACATGAGGTAAAACACTACTGTCATCTGGATCTTACTCGTCATCAGCTGACACATCCATTACTCCTTGAATAATTCCTTCATCCGTAGGTGAGACTCCATCAAAGATTCATTTTCACTTGGATAATTCAAAATCTGCTCAACATCCATGACATTTCTATAGTGTAAATCAGAAATTACTTCTTTTAATTTATGAATGCCTTCAACATCACCAATTTCTTGTTCGAGAGGAGGCATATCCTCCTCGGATCGAATAAAATTTTGATACATACATGTGTTTATTTATAATAAATTTTTTATCTATCCGACAAATATATACATATTGGATTTTGAAACCATTAACTCTTTTCTCTTTTTGGTTGCATGAACCAATTAATTAACTCTTTTTTTGTTATATGAACCAATTAACTTTGATACATGCACCTATAAGATTAACTTTGATTCATTGCACCTACATGCATATTGGATTTTGATGAAAAAATCCAATGCATAAAATATCAATACATATTCATTTATTGATAAACTAATAACCTCAATAAAATAATAATTTTTTTGGGTCCCAAGGTTATTATTTTACAAAGGTTTTACAGTACCTTGACCAACAATAAACATAAAAAGCAACCATATGAGGTCATTTCAAAGCATGAAATTAAAATTCATTCCCATGATAACATGACTTTACTGATTTTTCGCCCTAATCATACTACAAAGAAAGTTCATGGTCCCCATCCAATCATGTTCCAACAAAATTCATGACCAAATATGATATCACTCAAAACTCCAAAATTCTCTCCCTACCACATTTCAATCAAACAACCAAAAACAGCATTTGCTGTTGAACCCATAATCATATATGTGCTAGGCATCTATACTAAAATTAGTTCTACCTCGAACTTCAGAAATTTGATAAAAGCAAATTACATAATAAAATGAAGGTCTTGCCAAACAAGCTACAGGCATAAGTTGAAATATCTATGGTTATATACTCTATTGCACCTTTGTATGGGTTCCTTATCAAAAGGTCATTTTTGTTTTTCATGAATGGTTAGGTCTATAGTTTGTCTTTGCAGCCCTTAATCATTTCAAAAATGGAAGTTAAGCACCATATAACAGAATCATAGTCAAGTTTATACAAGAATCTATACATTCTTCCTCACATTGCTTCTACTATTGCATCCCCCCACAATGCTTAAAAGAGCATACCTGGGGATCAACAATCCAACCATGGTAAAGTGGAATATCAAGCAGATCAAATATGGCACACTCTGGAGTGAACTCAAAATCATCTATTCTGCAAGTTGTACACAATAATGCACTAAGGATTGCGGAAGGAAGCGATTTGTCGAAGAAAAACAGAGAGAAAATAAGGACAAAGCTAACCTCCTGAATTTAATATTTACATCAATCCCAGTAGCAAGGCGTGGAAGTAAATCAATCGCATCTGCAATATTCTGCTGTTGATTTTCGACAAACCCTGCATCTTTATTCTACATGCCAAAATGATTCATCAGTATTATCGTACTATTCCATTACCAGCAACAAGCACATGAGTTAAGCCTTGTTGCCTGACATTTAATTTTACTTGAAGTAGTTGTGTCTGACATATTCAAACATGGGTACAGGGATTGGACCGTCCAATAGCCCTCAGAATACATGGAAAATCTTGGAAAATATAGAGATACTCTTTCCGGATACATACCAGCCATATCCAACACTTAACACCTAAGTCCGAGTAAACATAGGAAGCAAGCATAAAAAGGGAAAGAAATTACATTGACATTACTGTTGGAATCGATGAGTCGGTCGGCCACCAGTGAAAGCAATTTCTCCTGTGAAACTTCTGCTACATCAGGACTCAGGTTCAAATTGTTCCTTAAAAGCAGAACATTACCTGTCACAATCCCCCAGTTTCATTTTAAATAGCTTAGTTAGCTCCAATTATAATTTCCACAAAAAGAAATATCACAATATTGGCCAATTAGAAATTTGATCATGTGTCGAATTCAATTGATTGAAAGATAATTCCATTTCCAAATATTATCCTTTTTCTTCTTTCATTGGCGCTAAACAAATTCGTACATTAGAAATGTTCGAAAAGATAGATTCCTGATCACTTCCTAGAACAATCAATAGAAAACATAATCAAAATTCGTCAGCTTCTTTCTGTCTACTAAAATTAGAACTATTAAATAAAATAAATAAAGGATATATGACGATAAAAGAAGAGAATTCAAAACCCTAGAAATGGGCAGATATAGAGAGAGAGAAGTTACAGATGGCGAGGAGAGGGCAAGGTCCATTGTCGTTTTGGAGAATAATAGGCGTAGTACGACCTAAGAACTGAATTGCCTTAGTCTTGTGCATGCAATCTTTGATTCCTTCTTCTTGATTCTGTGTTTCTTTGAGTGCTTCTTCTTCCTTCGATTCAACTGCAGATAAAAGCGACGATGAAACGTCACCGTGGGAGGCAATGCCGGACATTTGTTTCTGCTGCTTTGAAACTATTGGATAAAGCAAAGATAATCTGTGAGTAAATGAAGACAGGAGCAACAAATTTGTATTATGGAGTAATATATATCGTTTACACAGAAAATCACAAGAAAGGAAGTGGAGAAAGTGAAGGTGAAAGCGCTATTTAAGGTGGGTTTTATTTTGCCGGCAACAAACTCGAAAATAATTATCAACTATATATTAATTTATACTACATAATTTTAAAAACATAATTAAAAATTTAAAATATGGGTTATGAATTATGATACTTATAATGTAAAATTTAATTACTTTTAATTTTTTTACACCAAATTCGCAGAGAAAGCGATTCAATTACACAAAATGTGCAGAGTTGGTAATGTCTCTCCACGGTGGAGCAGGTCAAATTTTAATTTTTCTTTTTATAATTTTATGGCTGGCCTCTCATTTTTTTTACCCAGAAACTCACTCATATTAGATCATTATAAAAGAAAGGACAAAGCAGCAGGGGATGCAAAACCCAGTTGGAAGGAAGACAATCGTTTCTCACTGCCTAAGCAATCCAATCCGCTGTTCTATTACAAGAAGGAAAAAACATCAAGATAGGAGACACGATCACAGATGTCTTTTTCAACAGAGGCTGATGCCCAAAACGAAAAGAACCAAGAGTTAGAGGTTTAAAATTTAGGATTTATAACTAGAGTTTAAGACTTTAGAGTTAGAGGTTCAGATGTTAGATTTTAAGGACGAGTTGTGTAATTTTTTTTCTGTCAATATATAACCTAAGCTTAAATATTATCATCCGATTCAATTTTTAAAACACCAGTTGCCGTGGATGTTGACCAGCTTTGCTCAACTTTCAAAATGTGGAAACAGCAGAGCTGGAAAACATAACCAGCCTTGAGTCCGGATTTGTTGAACTTTCACAATAAGTAAACAGCATAGCTGGAAAAACACAAGTGAACAATCTAAATATTAATCTATTTACAAACAGTCAAACACAGAAATGGAACATGTTCTTCTATGCTCTCCAATTTTATATTGCTCTGATTCTTATTTTTCTTGAAATAGTCATGTTAAATACATATTTGAACATACATATAGAGAGATGTCTAAATAAATAAAAATCTTTTAAAAAATTAAATATATCCGTGTCCAATACTTACATCCGAGTTCGAATAACTTAACTCCGGCTTACTTTGATTTACAGCGGAAGGGAACTAAAGGGAGCTGCTACGAAAAATTGGTAGCACCTCTCGATATATACATCAATCAAATCCACTTTAAATAAAAAAAGAAAACTGGGATTCCAAAAAAGGTGATTTGCAAGAAACTAGAAGTAAGTTCTTGCACCTGCTGCTAATTCTTTTGATTCTTTCTGGGTTGGATTGCATAACAAATTTGACATTTCAGAGCATGAGAATGCTCACAGCATATTTCTCTTGACCAAGTCTGATAGTCCATGCACAAAAATTCTTACAGCATGTATATTCTTCATGAAGTCATCGGATCGTGGTTCTCCCAAAAAATGAAGCTCCGATTTCGGTATCAGTGTTCTGCATTAAAGTTCACGGTTCACAGTTACAGGCACCGCAGCAACCAGTGAAAAGTTCACATTCAACGGTCCTAAAAAGAAACTAGCATTTTGACCAAAGATACGTATATTATAGACACTCCCAACAAATAAATAGTGAGGACATATTCTGCAGGGAGCATCCACAGAAGGGATTCCGATGATAAAACTAATTTATGAGCATATATAGATATTGGGATAGCCTGGAATCCGAGTATTGTTACCTGGTATTTAGGGGAAGGAAACACGTTCCAAAATCTTAGTGTCTCATCTCCCGCTCCTGTAACTATCGTCTGCAAGAGAAATTAAAATTCCAAAAGTCATTTCAGGCATGGCAAATAAAGAGAAATTAAAATTCCAGAGCTTTAGTATATTTCATCTGTTTAGAAGCCAACGGAAACTATAGAGGGTGGGAAAGTGAGCTACCTGACCATCAGGTGAGATTGCAAGATAAAGAACTCTGTATGTGTGACCCGTAAGTGTAGCCAACTGCAGTAAAAGAAAATTTTCAGGGGAAACAGCAGATGACGAGAGATTATTAACATACACACACACACATATATATATATATATACATGCATAATACACTGTTTTCTTAAACTTCGTATACCTTAGACATGGTGGGGTATCTCCAGACTATTATTTGGTTTTGAGAGTATCCGTGAGTGCTGACGAGTTCATTGACGTTCTTAGACCACACAAGATTGCATACCTGCCATGCAAAGTGGACATTAGAACGGTCGATAGTTTGCAGTTCTAGTGCTAAGAATCATCGCCAAGGCACCGTATTCTGTTAATTTCTATGATAATTTTTTTCCATGGATACAATTCAAGAGCTTATAGGAGAACTTGAAATCAAATATGTAGATTGAAGTTTGTTGTCACTCCATATGTTCATGTTATTGACAAGGCTACTGCAACAATCTGTTTCAAGTTTCAACATTTCAAACTAGTTGGAGAAAGATCAACTAAATCAATGCGATCAAGAAGAAACTTGATGCATCAAACAGTCCATTTGATGCACATTTAAGACCATCTTAAGGGGCGGGATATGATAAAAAAGAGAAGAGAAAAACCACCTGACTGCCAGTGTCCATGCAGCTCAAGTGTGTGTTGGTGGTTGTATTCCAGAATCGAATACATCGATCAGCTGTACCGCCTCCAGATGCAAGAAGCCCATGCAGATGAGGAGACCATGCAATTGCTTTTACAGCCGCAGTGTGCTCACAGTATTTCAGGACTGGTTGAGTGGAATGTTGATTCCAAACAAAAAGCTGCATACGGATCAAATTTGCCATTCAATCAGCAGCTAAAAGGCTATACTACGTATCAGAACATATTAGACAGGCAAAAGACCATCATTGCATACTTTGTTGTCATTCCCTCCAGATGCTAGTTCACGATTATCATAAGACCACTTCAGTCCACAAACCTAAAGACAATGGCCAGCAGACTTCAAAGTAAGAAATTGACAACACGAGCTTAGCATGAATGAATACAAGCATGATAGGTATCACCATGCATTTCCAAATATAAATATCAACAGGCATGATGTAATGGATTCATAACAAAACAAGAGTCTAACCTCTGACTTATGACCAGAGAGTTTAGAAGCAAAATCATCCGGAGCACGAATATCTCTTTGAAGAATGCTCTTGTCACGACTCCCAGAAGATAACAGAGAAGAGCTCCAAGCTAAGGCCCCAACGCGTAACCGATGCCCCTCCATTGTTCTGACCCTCCAGCAGCGAGATGCATCCCAAATCTACATACAAAGTGATAGTTATTAGCTACCTACATTATACTACAAACAAAACAGAGGAAGTTAAATGCAAGGGTGATAGACGAGCAAAGATGACTACACTAGAAGAAAATGTCCAAAGCTTTGCACACTTTCTGCCTCCGTCATTATAAAACGACTTTGGAAACATTGCTTCGTTAGCTATGAACTACTTGATTCTTAATAATACATTTGGGCCCACGCATTAACAAACACATAATTACAATACCTAATTGTATCAACCTAAAGCTAAAACTAACACAGCCAGAATCAGAAAGCAAGCATGTACACTTAGACAATGTTGCTCTCACTTAATTTTACTTCATGTACCCTGTCGACATCAATGCTGATGCTTATCTGGATATCGACATAGGGATATCATCCTCCATGAAAATCTTGGAAAACTTGAAAATACCTCACACTAGCATCCAAGACCGTTTAACATGATCAGCAACATAAAGACTTTTTATTCAACAATAACAATAAAACCAAAATCGAACCTCAACATCCCCCTCGCTCGTCCCAACTGCAAGATGAGTTCCACGTTGAGCCCAACAAACTGAACAAACACTATCATCAACCCCCAAATCACACAACTTTGTGACCTTACTACTACAAGCATTCCACAAATAAACACAATTCCCCAACCCAACCGCCAATACATTATTCAAAGACCAATCTACCAAATTCAAGTAAAAATCATCTTGCAATGCAGGTGCATCCAAAACCTACAAAAGCAGAAAAACAAACATTAACCCAAAACAAAACAAAAAAGTAGTCAAATTTGAACGAAAGCCTATACTCCTTACCTTGTAAGGTGACTTGGGAACCTTTCTCGGAGCTTTAACAGGGCTATGGCTGATTCCAGGGACTGACTCATCAAGCCCGAAAGGTGAAAGCGAGTGTGTAGGACGTTTAGTTTCGGTTTTGTACCGGAATATATTCCGGCAAGCCGGAACCTCCGACGAGTCCTTATCGGGCGTATCAGGCCCGAAAAGCGCGGCACGTAAGAGGCTGTTATAAGTACCGGACCCGTCTTCTTTTCCTTGGGCTGAAGTGGGGGAATTGGAGATGTCAAAAAGTGCGAAATTAGAGCCGGATCTGCTGGGTATGAACCTATCGGAGTATATTATGCGCGATGGAGAGCGGTTGTAGCTGGAATTGAGCAAACGGTTGATGCGCATTGTCCGAGACGGAAGGTTGTCGAGGTGGAGGGAAGAATCGGACATTATCGACGGGACATTAATACTTGGAGTTAATGGAGCAGATTGATTGCTTAACGTAGGATCGTCCATATATGATAGTAACTATTATTTTTTGGGTTGATAATCAGGAAACCCTAATAATTGAGAGGTTGAAGACGAAGTTGAGTTTATTGGTTTTGGATTGATTGCTTCCATTTTCGATGACGGAAAACGTTATATTTTTTTGCGCGAAAAGTAGAGATTCGGTGTGGACGAGCCTATGAGAGGAAAGCTTGACGGAAAACGTTAACACGTCATAAGTTTTTGCGCCAAAAGTAGGAGTGTGGACGAACATAAGTGACGAAGCTAAGGATCGATATAAATAAATATTGATAAATGTTAGCAATAATTGTTTTTCTTTGAAAATCATTTTAATTATTAATAATTTATAAAAATCTTTATAGGAAATTATTTGAAAATCGACTCTTTTTTTATATTAAGAACAAACGGGAAGATCACAACCTAGTAAATTGATAGTAAATTATTGTAGGCTAATATCGTCATTCAATCCGCAACAATATTTCTTGGAAATAACTTAATACTAATTTAACTTGGTTTATATGGAAATAACTTACACCATTAATACTAGAAAAAATGTGTTTTATTTTTTCAATCATTGATACATACAATTTTACAATCTTTGACACATAAATTTAATTACGTGGTCGTTACAATAGAAGAATCACTCGGCATAAACATGTATTATCTTACTTTTATTGATGAATATATTTACTTTAAAAAGTCAGAAGCTTTTGATAAATTTGAAAAATCTAAAACAATAGAAGTAAAGAAAAATATAAAGAATATCTAAAGATACTTAGATCTGATATAAGAAGCAAAATACCTCAAATTTGTTGGAAGATTTATACAAAAAACATGGAATCATTCGCAAAATGACAAGTAGGGGTAGCAATCGGGTGAAGAAGAATAAAAAATCGTGGGGATATGAATTTATAGATATGAGGAATAACCGAAGCTCAAATGGGGGTAGAGACAAAGATTGCTATATTCGAACCATGAGGATAACCGAACCGTACCCGTATAAATTACTGTGGGGATCTCTAAAAAATATCCGCAGGAATCCTGGTATTTTACAAAGTTTGATGGTCATAAGGGTAATTTACCTATTTTTCATTAAAAATCTAATCTCACCTGAGTATGGCCGGCTGAAGTAAGTTTAAAAATTCTTCGTAAATTCTATAAAAATAATTAGAATGTGGCCTATACATTGTTGTAAACGTGATTCAATCTAGTTTTGTTTAAAATAGACGATGGTCGATTTCGATATGTATTCTAAATGATATGAATATTTGAATGTTGACCGGTAATAAAAATATGGCAGCAGATTTCTTAAAAAAGTTTTAGCAATGATTTTGAAAAATCACCAAAATTTCTACAAGATAAATTAGGAAGTAAGCCTTGTATTTCTATAATCATACGGAAGTCATTATTCGTTTAAAACAAACGGTTCTCGATTTCGAGTTATATTTAAAGAATTATTAACTTTTTAGTGAGAAAAGGTCAGAAAAAATGACAACGTACTGTTTCTAAAAACAACAATAACAACGACTTCGAAAATCCACCATAAATCGTACAAGTAAAATTAGAAGATGTAACTTATATAGTTGGAAAGATTATCGAATCTTGTTCTTTTTAGAACAAACAAATCATGATTTGGAACTATAAATTATTAGTTACATATTTTCTTTTAAAGGTAGTGCATGTCGTCATGTTTCAACAATTAGTATTTAAGTCATGTTTTATAGTTTTGAAATGATTTATTTGTTATTTTTAAAATTAAGTTTATCTTCTATGTTTATAATTTTGGAGATTTAATGTTGGGTATTTGTTTTAATGTATTAAGTTATGTTTATTTTTTGGTACGAGGGTTTAACTGAAAACCATGGGTATCCGTAAAAGATGAGTACGGGAATGAAAAAATCCGTAAATATTTTAATGGGTATTTCTAGAATTGTACCCGCAAGTGTTAGGGACGGAACGAGGAATACAAAACTGTCCTCAATCCGCCCGTTGCCACCCCTATCGACAGCAAAATATAAATTGCAACAAATTTGAGTTGTAGACAAAAACTCGTCTAATTTTCGGCGTGAAAAGAAGCATAGTAAAAGATAAATATTTATCATTTTTTTTAGAAAGATAATTTGCTATGTGGTTTATTCGTTGATTCGATGTCTAACGAAGAATGTGAAGTACATGATGCAAACGAAACAACTATAACATGTGTTGTCAATAAGTATTTTTTAGTCGAAAGAAGTATATCAATATAAAGTATCATTTGATCCTAAAAAAAGGTGAAGAATTAAATTACGAAGTTAATATTATAAAGAAAAAAAATCAATTGATAAATATTTTCAGGAAGCACTTAAAAATAGACGTGTTTAACAGACTCAAGGAGAAGTTTGGTATGAAAATTAAGTTTGAGGGGAACAAAAGACTTGATGAAGCCTATAAATAGGCTTTAACAGGAGAGAAAACATGTGCAAATTGAAACGGAAACAAAACAGCAAATTGATTTCTTTTTGTATAATACTGGTTGATATGAAAAAAAGTGAACAAGTGCTTTCGTGGAATAAGAAGTCTTAGTATCTTAATGCATGTTTTTAGATTATTCAGGGTTATTAGAGTGAGATTTATATTTTGGGGAATATGAGTCGAAATAATAACAAAAATCGGTGACTAATAAATCTAGGGATAAGTAATTCGTCTCATCTACATTTAGGTCATGAATGTTTAGAATCTATTTTATGCAACGAGACATTACTTTTACTTGTTCGAATTGAAGGGTAATATAAAATTAGTCTATTTCTGACACCATATCTATATTTAACGCATTCATCATAATGAAAAGCTTCAGGTTCATATTCAGGTCGCGATGGATATTGTCACTATTAACTGAATCAATAATTTGTTTTTAGTTACAAAGATGAACGTATGGAAATAAAACCTTGGGAAAACTTGGATAGAGTGCTTAGCTAGCCAATGATAACATAAGTGCATCAACGAAAAAGGTTTCAATACATTTTAAGAGGAAACCAACAATCACATTCACCTCTAAAACATATACTATGACAGATAAGACCAGAATCTAGAGCAAAGAACAGAACAGGCCAATGCATATAAGGGTTGCTCGCAAAGGTTCAGCCATCTGAACTCTGAGTCCAAATTTATCTTTCCATATTCATCTCATCCGGCAGGATCCCACCTTCAACTTCCCAATCATAGCTGTTTAAAAGTGACCCTAACATCAAATGCAACATTCGATTTGCCAAAGGTAACCCGAGACATATTCTTCGTCCAGCTCCAAATGGAATGAACCCGAAATCCCTACCTTTCACGTCGGTTTCAGAACCCAAGTACCTCTCCAGAATAAAACTGTTTGGCATTACTGGCAATATGATGTTGAGTTCAGAAAGGACCTCCTATGTGAAGGGGCAGTCAGCAATCAGGTGAGCCACTGATGTTCTGAACTTTGGTCACAAATTCTGCATTGAGGAGAAATATTAATATTCCTGTTGATAAGATTAGATGTCGTAGGAATGTAATTTTTGCAGAATTTTCAGAGATTAATCTTGATCTTAGGAGGCACCGGTAAAGACTATATAGTGTTGTAAATATTAGGAGTCCTCGAATGATTAGAGGAATGGGCATAGGAGTGATAACGAGCCAGGCTCGGCTCGGGCTCGAGGCTCGCCGAGCTCGAAATTTTAGGCTCGGGCTCGAAGCTCGTCAGGCTCGGTTCGGGCTCGTCAGGTTCGGCTCGGCTCGAAATGAAAAATTTTGCTATAATTTTTTATATAAAATATTCGTTAAAAATCTCTTTCATAATTCAATGACCATAAAGGGAAAAAGTGCCAAAAATTACATTAATTCAAATAGTCAATAAATATTCTTATAATACAAACACATAATTAAAGAAAATACAAAATCAAACAACAACCAACTAATGAAAGAAAATACAAACACAATTTATTTTAGTGCATATGTAGATTCCGAGCCTGTTCACGAGCTTTTCGAGCCGAGCCTGGGTAGGCTCGGCTCGGCTTGTTAAGGTTTCGAGTCGAGCTTTGACCGAGTAGCTCGCGAGCCGACCAGGCTCATTATCACCCCTAATGGGCATCATTAGCATAATGTAAATCTCGTATTAATTTCCTGTAACTACTTCGAACTGAATAACACCCTAAAAATCATAACACCAAATCAGTGCATCTGACTGAGATGAGCATGGCAAGGGAATACCTAAAATCCGTATTGCTTGATCATGCTCAAATAAAGGCATAACAATGCTTTCTTTCCAAGTACTTGAGGGCTCATCAGTAAGATCAGAGACAATGGTAAAATGAGGATCTGTTACTGACATGTACTCAGCTATTATCAGGTCCAGGTAGACCTGGTAAACTTGACCCGAAACCCGAACCGAATTACCCGAACCGAAATCTGATTTTGACCCGAACATGATGATCCGAAGTTGACCCGAAACTCGAAATAAACCGAACCGAACCGAAATTTTTTGTTGAACCGAAATGGACCCGAACCGAAATGGACTCAAACCAAATGGACCCAAACCGATTTGACCCGAACCGAAAGCTGAACCGAATATCGACCCGATTTTAACCCGATTTTGACCCGATTTTAACCCGAATATCTATTTTTAACAATATAATAAATAATAAAAAGAAGTATGTTTTATTATCTTTTTATACTATATCATGGAAGAGACTGTTCCTCTTGTCAAAGTTGTGGTATAATAACATTTTATGTTATTTTACGTTTCAATATTAATTAAATAAACTAATTTTTAAATTTAGAGTTTCAATGTACTATTTTCTCTCCCAATATTTAATCTTACATTTACAAAGAAAAAAATGTCAAAAGATTGCATTAAAAGGAATGGATACATAATAGATCAATTCATAGGGGGCAACCTTTAATTGCATCACTAGTCCATGCATTGAAAAAACTAGTTCCACACACACAAAACAAACATGACTCAAATGGTTTGATCAACATTATCCTATTAGATTACAAGCATTCTTACCCATATATGTTCGGTAAAATGATAAAAAGTTTGAAAAACACAACTAACATAATGCACAAGTCTTAAATAAAAAGTTCTCGTTCAAAAGTGACATTTAGCTGCAAATAAAGTTAAATATCTAAACTCAACTATTCCTACATATGAAACTCAATTACATTGAGTAGACACAAATAACACATGCATCAACGGTTAGACTTCTTTTCATTCAAATCCACAGAAGAGCCGACAAACTCTTCATCTTCCATAGCTGCATAAATAATAACAAGAAGTTAATTTGTTTACTAGTGAAACAAGAAAATTAAACAATATAATATTTAAGTTAAAATAAACAAATACAATATACTAATAGTTCAAGAAGTTGGCGTAGTAATCAAGTACTACTATAGAGAATCAAAAATTAAATTAAAAAAACAAAAAAATTACATTCATAACCGAATAACCAACTCTGAGTTGTTATCAAAGCCTCCACATTTTCAGGAATATAAGAACTTCTCCACTTATTCAAAATTCGACCTCCTATGCTAAAAGTCGATTCTGATGCAACAGTTGTGAGGGGAACAGGTTAAATATCCCTAGCAAGATGAGAAAGTTCTCCATACCGATGCTCATTTTGCTTCCAAAAATTAAGGATGCCAAGCTCCACTTTCCTATCCATTTTAGGATCATCTAAGTAAATATCCAATTGTGACTTTGCACAGGAAGATGTAGCTTCTCTCTTGTCATAATCCTAAAAATACATAAAATAAATAATAAGAAATAAAATAGAACTAAACAAATAGAAAATAGAAAAAAAATACAAATGAATGAAAAATGAAAAAAAAATACAGATTACAAAAATTATATGATATAAAAAAATACATGAAATGAAATATAAAATACACAAAAAATACGTAAACAACATATAATTAAAAAACAAGAAACTTACTGCAAAAAGGTCAAATTTGCGTTTGTGATCGCTAGATGAAGTGCTCATGAAATTGAAGTTTGAGTCCGATCTTCCATGTGAGACTGGAGAATATTCTTTAAATAGCATACCCAACTTAAAACGAACATCATTAATCTTCAAACTAGCTTCTATCTCATCTTCAAACATGATTTCATAACAATACTTGAAAAAAGACAACTTGTAACGAGGATCGAGAATTACCGCAAAGGCAAATAACATGCTATAGTCATCCTCACTTGAATTGAACCAATACTTATCAAACTTTTTCTTCATTTCTATTGCTGTGCTTTTTAAAATTGTGTCATTGCTTTTCGTCAACTCTATCAACAACATAAAAATTCTCCAAACATTTTCAAAGTACAAATTTACTGTAGGATAATCACTTCCTGAAAACATCATAGTTATATCAAAAAAAATTCTAAAATATCCCGAATTTTCTCAAGCATTTTCACTCTTCAGTGTTTGGACAATGGTGGAAAGAGGAATCAACAACAACCATTTGCTTAAAAGCTTCACGATACAAAATAGCCCTATCAAGCATCATATATGTAAAGTTCCATCTTGTAGGCACATCAAGCTACAATGCTTTAGTTTCTTGTATCTTGACTAATTTCACACTATGTCGAAAAGTAACT
Source organism: Hibiscus tridactylites (assembly GCA_958450335.1). NCBI lineage: Eukaryota > Viridiplantae > Streptophyta > Magnoliopsida > Malvales > Malvaceae > Hibiscus > Hibiscus tridactylites. The sequence goes on from OY288270.1 coordinate 76,293,286, forward strand.
TTTCTTGATTCTGACCATTTAATATATTTCACACAATTTCTTATCTTGGCAACAATATGCTCGATGACCTTAAGTCCATCCTTAACAATAAGATTCAATACATGTGCAGCACATCGAACATGAAAGTATGCTCCTCTACATAATAAAGCTCCTCGAGCATTAAAAATGTTCTTCAAATAGTCTTGCATTTTATCATTACTAGATGCATTGTCCAACGTTATGGAAAAAATCTTATAGTCAATACCCCAATCCTGAAGCAAGTCTAGTAAAATAGTATACATAGTACTTCTAGTGTGCGGTGAATCAATGTGACAGAAGTTTAACACTCTACTATTTAACTTCCAATTAGCATCTATATAATGAGCAGTCAAACACAAATAACCCTCAGTTTGGCAAAATGTCCACATATCACATGTCAAAGAAATACGACCAGAAACATTACGAAGGGTTTCTTTCAAGTTAATTTTTAAACTTTTATGCATTTTCAAACAATCAGCTTTTGCAGTGTTTTTAAATATAATTCTAACCTAATTGTTCAAATAAGTATGAATTCTCCTGATACCTTCATGTTCAACCCAAGAAAAAGCATATCCATACTTTATAATTGCTGTAGCTACCAACTCTCTATAAACTTTTTGGTCATAAACATAATGCTCTGATTCTTCTCCATCATTTCTCAAACTCTTCTTATGTGCAATATAGTGTTTACACTTCTCAAGATGTTTTTGCATATTGGAAGTTCCATAATGCGAGTTAGATATAAAAGAAGTTGTTTTGCAATATTTGCAAAGAGCCCTTTATTTTCCATCTTTAGTCTCTGCCGAGTTAAGACTGAAAAAATGTATCCAAACCTTGCTTCGCCTCTTAGAAGAAAATTGTGATTCCAGTACATCAGCAGCATCAGTATCAACTTGGACCTCACGTGCATTAGCATTTGATTCCATGGTTACCGCATGCCAAAACAAAAAATATAAACCATGAACATTGTTAAAAATTTGTCCATCCGAAGATAAAAACTATGCCATGAATTGAATTTAAACCCTAGTATTTGCAACAACAAGAAATTCTTGAACGGCAAAAAAAATCAGGATTTTTTCATTATATTAATTTTTTCGTTTCTTAGTCTTAGGATTTTTATTTTATGCTAACCTTGAAATTGATCAATGGACTATATTTATTTTATGCTAGTATTAGGATTTTTCTAACTTGAAACGAAAAATATCAGCTTTTGCAGTCTTAGGATTTTTCTTAGTTCCTGATTGTTCTAACCTTGAAATTGGATACATTTTCTTAGTTCTGCATCATGTAAATTCTGCACAAAACTAAAAAATTAAACTCTATAATTCAAGGTACAAAACTGTTTTTACCCAATTTCTGCATCATGTAAATTCTGCACAATTATGCACTGTTTTTACCCAATTTCTGCAGTCTCTTTAACTCAAATCTGCATTATTAAACTTACAAATCCTGCACAGTTTTATACCAATCGAAACAGTATTTTAAACTACATTTTTAAACTGTTTTAAGTTTTAACATTTAAATTCTGCACAGTTTTAACATTTAACATTTAAACTCTATAATTCAAGGTACAAAACTACCTTGCTATTTTCTGAACTGACGGCAGGCGAACGATGGACCAGCGGCGGGCGAACGACGGACCAGCGGCGGGCGAACGACGGACCGACGGCAGGCTTCTGCTAGCTTCTGCTCGAACTTTTGAACTTTCGACTGGACCAGTGGTGAGGGTGAACGACGGACCGGGGCGGGGAGTGTGGATTGCTGAAGCCGGCGGCGACGATAGGAAGGTGGAGCCGTGGAGGACCGTCAGGGACTGCCTAGATTAGGGGTTTGACCGTTTGAGTTTAAGATTTGGGGAAAATTGAAAAATGTCGGGACTCGGGGGAAATAGGGCAGATGGGTTAATTGTTTGCCTATTTGATTTTTTTAATTGTAAAGAATAAAATATAATATATATTATAGTTATAATTAAAATAAAAATATATATATATATAGTTATAAATTATAATTAAAATAAAAAATATATTTCATCAATAATTAACTGCTTTAAAAAGATGAAATATTATATTATTTAAACAATGTCAAATATTTAAATTCTAACATTGTGAATGGAACAAATTAAGTTAAAAGGGCCAACCCATACCGAATCTATATAATACTCAATTTAGATTAGTCAACTAATGAGTTAAATATTAGTGATTATATGAAAATAAAAAGAAAAATTCTACAACGGGCGACGAACATTGATGAACACCACTAACGATGAACACCATTAATTTTTTTTAAAATTTTAAAAATTTGAAGGTCTAAAATTATAATTAAATTTATCTCTTACAAAAAATCAAATTTAATAGTTACTTTATAATATTTTTTTAATTGGTTATAATTAAACGTGTATAACAATATAAGTATTACAAAAAAAACTAAAACGTGTATATAATCTAGAAGAGATAGGGTGACGTGATATTGTGTGTTGATTAAATTCGAGTTCGAGTTAATTTTCAATTTTACAAAAATATAATTATAAAAATTATAAATAAATATGATATGAGTCAATTTTAGATAAGAATATAATTTTATGAAATAGATTGGACAAAAATAACATATATGACCCCTAAAAAAGATTTGTAGGGGCTTAATTAAACACTAAACTCATAAACCCTAAATTTCATCCTTAAGCTTAAGCTGTAGAAATTAATATAAAATTAATAACCCTAAACCATTAGCACTAAGGCCTAAACCATAAACCATAAACTAAAATTAGAGATAATTTTTACAATCTTACCATAAAATATAGCTAAAACCGGAATTAGAGACCAACTTGACAATTTGAAAGTATAGAAATTTGAGATCTTGGTGACCAATTTTATAATTTCACCATAAAATATAGCATAAAATTGAAATTGTGGACTAAATTGACAATTTGGAAGTGGAGAAATTTGAGAGTCCAATGACCAATTTTATAATTATACCATATAAATAAATAGGGGTCAATTTTGGCTAAAAATTAAATCTTAGAAATTAAAATGAACAAAAATATCATTATATTAAATTAATAGACTAAATTACAAAGATTAGTTAATTTCGACTAAAAGTAAATTTTTAGAGACTAAATATCACTACGGGGAGGGGATTTCTATATACGAAGTCTAAACCGTGGGGATACTTGTGACTAAATTAAATTAAACTAAAACTTAAAGTTGACTAAAATGTAACATTTTAAATGCAACGTGTCCTAAAAAGTAATTAATCTCTAGCTTAAAAAAATGGTGGCTTATTTCCCTCCAAAATTTTGTCTTTTCTCTCTCTATTTTTTCTAATTGTCTTTTTCTCTTTTTTCAATATAGCTTAAGAAATTGGTGGCTTATTTCCCTCCAAATTTTTGTCTTTTTCCTCTTTATTTTTACCAATTGTCTTTCTCTTTTTTTTCTTTTTTTTTAAATTTAATTGAGTTTTAATTTAGATTAATTTAATTGAAATTTCACATTTAGTTTTAAAATTATTTTAATTATGTCTGTGATTTATGCTTTTAGATTTTAGTTAGCTCAATTAGATTCTAAGTTTAATAAATTAATTCATTTCAGAAATTATTATTATTATTATTATTATTATTATTATTATTATTATTATTATTATTATTATTATTATTATTATTATTATTATTATAATAATAAACTTTGATTTAATATAATTATACATAAAAATTTGATATGGATACATGAAGCTTTGATTTAAATATTTAATCAAATTCAAATGCATAGATTAACAAGTTGAATCAAAATTAATCTCATACATCAATAACTCTAAACTAAACCATAAATACTAAACCTCAAACCTTTAATCCAACTCAAATCGAATTGACCCGAAAATTTAAATGTTGACCCGACCCGAAATTGACCCGATTTTGACCCGACCCGAAAGCGACCCGAACGACTCGATTTTGACCCGAACCGAAAGCGACCGATCCGATATTGACCCGACCCGAAAACAACCAATCCGATTTTGACCCGATCCAATACCCGAACTGAATCTGACTCAACACAGACCCGAATTAGACCCGAACCTGAACCAAACTGACCTAAACCGAATATAAACCGATTCTAGATAGACCCGAAATGACCCGAACCAAAATGACCCGAACTGAACCCAAATCGAATGACCCGATTGCCACCTCTAGGTCCAGGCACCCAAGCCTCGTTCCAAATATTACTGGAAGAGTCATCACTAACTCTCCAACCAATGCCTTGTTGCATCAGAAAAAAAATATTATTATAATACTCTTAATTAAATTAATTCAAAATATTATTATAATACTCTTAATTTTTGAAAGGGTGTTTTCTTTTTTATGAAAATAGGAAGGTGTACCATGTGACTCGTTAAAATCTATTTACACCTAAATGAAAGAAAAGAGTGCACATGACAACCATTACGAAAAACTTATATAGTCCAGCTCAAACCGAGCAATCATAAACAAATAAAACATAATGCAAACACAACAAACACATACCTATGGGGATCATCCATCTCCAACAAAATCAAGCCGGCCACCACACTAGGTGGTTCAAAAAAGACCCGAACCTCAAAACCATCCATCCCAGCTAAACGAACCAAGCAATTACCCTTTCCTCGAACATGAGCAAAAGAAACAACCCAACTTCTTGAATATGTAAAACTATACCATAAGTGCCTTTGGAATCCGATTGAACCATGCGCAAAGCCTCAAAGCTATCATATTCAACTATTATAAAGTTTAAATTTTGGTTCCAAGCGGAAAGCAGGCCTTGGAATATTTCCCACAACTCTGCTTCCACCACGGAACATACCCCCGCAAACTTGGGAAAACTACATATCCACTGACCTGCATCATTCTGGATTATACCACCACACGCCGCAAACCCATCATGTAACCGTCTGCCCCCATCGGTGTTATTCTTGTGCCAACCACACTGAACCTGCTGTTGTCACTTGTCACGTTAAAAGGGTGGTTTTTAATTGTTTGCATAAGGATTATATAAAAAAAATATTATTATAATTCAAAATAATAATTTCTGTATGGATGACTTAATTGACTTCTATCCAGCTTAATTTTGAGCCAAATAATGCACAGTATTAAAGTTTTGTTTAGGAGCTTCTCATTATTTACCCATATTTAGTTATGATTTTAATTTAACTCAATAGCATAGCCAATGGTGAAGGTTTCAGTGCATTTTAAGAACAAACCAGCAATAACCTCCAAAACATTATTATTTATCAATGCAAATTCAGAGATTACATAACAATAACATAGCCAACAAAATGCAATTAGCAAATCAGCCCTCAAATTAAAATACATACCAATTAGCAATTTTGTCTAAAAATTAACATTACTGTCCTAAGATCAGCAAATGCGTTACAAACAAGTAACAATTTCACTTTTTTTAAAAAAAAAACAATACTCTCAAACAAGAACAGGGATTGCCCGCAGAGGTTCTGCCATCTGAAGTGCGATCCCAAACTTTTCTTCCATGTTCATCTCATTCGGCGAGATCCCACCTTCAAGTTCCCAATCAAAAGAGTTTATAAGTGACCCTAACATCAAATGCAACATTCGACTCGCCAAAGGTAGTCCCGGGCATATTCGTCGTCCAGCTCCGAATGGAATGAGTCCAAAATTCCTACCTTTGACATCGATTTCAGACCCCAAAAATCTCTCCGGCATGAAACTGTTTGGGTTCTCCCAAATGCTCGGATCTCTGCCCATGACCCATACGTTAACCAACACTTGTGAACCCTCCGGTACTTTGAAACCGCAAAGGTCGGCGTCGGAGCCAGCTCTGCGAGGGAGTAACAGCGGAACAACCGGATGCATTCGGAAGGTTTCTTTGATGATTGCTTGTAGATATGGTAAACGATTTATGTCACATTCCTCGATTGGATTTCCTTTGCCGATTGCTTGCTCTAGTTCTTCCTTGGCTTTAAGTAGAACTTGGGGTTTTCGAAGTACTTCAGCCATTGCCCACTCTAATGTGCTTGACGTTGTATCAGTTCCGGCAGCAAATAAAACCTGCCATCCGACATGATTAAACCAAAGATCTGATATTTGCGAACATCGTGCAAGAAGATAAAAAGAATTACCAAAAACAAGTGCACGATATGATTTCGATTAAGCTCTTCGACACCGCCTTCTATAATGTCGAGAAGGGTATCCAAAACATCATTTGATGCTGTAGAATCCTGGGATTTTCTTGATTGAGACCTTTCATCGAACAGTTTGCCGAAAAGATCAAGCAACTTCTGGAAATGAACAGTCATCCGCCCCCGTATACCTTGCGGATCAATCTTTCGAAGCAGAGGGAAATAATCAGCCAAATTAGGCTTCCCTGCCTCTGCCATGATTCCCCAAACCGTTTTCCTGAATTCTTGAGCATCAGATGAATTCGGGTCAACCAAATCCACTGAAAAAACAGTATTGGACAGCAAATTAATCGTAGTATTAAAAGCAGCTTGTCCAATGCTAATGGCTTCACCTTTAAGGCAACTTCTGCGAACATCAGCAATCAGTTGTTGAATCTTGTCCCGACGCAGGTATTCATTGGCATCGAGTTTCGCTGTGGTGAAAATATGGGAATTGCAGACTTTGCGAAAAGTTCTCCAAAGTGGCGAAACGGGAATCCATGTCAACCCAACTTCATGATGTCGGGTAGCTCGGACAGCATCGATAATGGTTCGGTTAGAGAATAAAAGGTCCTGCTTTTGAAGGATCTCCTTGGCCATGGTTTCCGATGAAACGACGACGGTGATTAAGCTGCCGAGTTTGAGAGTCATAACGGGGCCATGAATCTGAGCAAGCTTAGCCAAGGACATGTGGGGTTTATCGCCAAGATCGAAGAGATTGCCGAAGAACGGCAGCCGCCGTGGACCAGGTGGGAGCTTGCTTTGGCTGGATTTACTTCCATTTCTGATTGAGTTGAAAGCTTGAAGAAGGAGACAGGTGAAGAGCAGACATAGCAGAGAAGTTGCTAAGAAATCCATATCTGTCTGGTTCTCACTCGATCGCACTCCCCGACAGATTAATCTATGGTCTCGGTTTCAAAGCCAAGTGATATACATGCGATTGTGTTTAGCTGTAGCAATCTCCCTCGATCGTTGAAGATGTTGTGTACTATTTTTAAAGGTAAACTACCTAATCCCTTTTTCTTTTGGCTATATTACACCAAAAACTTATTTTAAATAAATATTTAGAAAAATGGCCCTCACGGACTGTTATTAAGAAAAATGACCCTCAAAATCTGTCACGTATGAAGAACTCGCGTTTTTTGGATCGCGAGACACGACCTCGCGCTACGTAGAGCACGAGTTCCACATACGTGGCAGCACTTTTCAAAATAACAAACTTTATAGAAACTCGCGTTCTGCGAAACGCGAGTTCCCCGAGAATTTGAAGAGGCGACTGAATTTATTGTAAGGAACTCGCTTTATGCAAAAAACGAGTTATTTGCAACTCGGGCTGCCAGACCAAGCTTCAATAGGCATGTTCAAGCATTATTTCGGGCTTATTAATCGCATTTTTTTTGGGTAAACATTCAGTTTGGGTTCGTAGTACTGGAACATGTCTTTCATTTGACACCAATATGGCCCAATTTGGTCCGTTCTAAACCGACTAAAATTCGCGTCGAAAATGGTATCATATCTTGTTTTGTGAATGAGTGAAAGTATAAGATGGCCTCATAGGCTCTTTCTGCCAAATTTTCGGGGTTTTTAATCAGAGAATTATCACAATTTTTGACCTTGCAGGCGTTGTAGTGGAACTTGTCTTTTATTTGAGATTGATATTGGCACGCACGATATATGGAGAAGGGTATAAAATTTGCCTTGAAAATGGTTCCAAAGCGTGGTTTTCTGCAAGAACTGACAAGCCGGGAAAGAGAATTTTTAAAACGAATAAGACTACATTTTAAAACGAATAAGACTTAGTTAATACGAGGGCCCGAGCGATTATGACACTTATTCTTTGTGTGTCCAGGATTTTTACATATATTGCAATGTTTCTTTTGTCCGGTTTTTTCTCTATGTTCGACCAGATCCTCGGCACAGTAAATTCGTGTCGATCGTGGATGTCTCTTTTCTCTTATTAGTGCTGGATCTAAGCGTATGGTCGATTCAACGTCAACGATATAAGGATCAATTTCATTTCCGATGGGAGGAAACTCTTTTTCGTAAACCTTGACTACCGTTTCGAGTAAGTATATCGGATCAAGCAGTCTCATGTAGTTAATCCGTTGGTTTAAACAAGCAGCAATGGCATGTGCGCACGAGTATTTGAATGTTTGGAATACTCCGCAGTCGCAGGTTCTTTGCCTAAGATCTACCACGTACGCGTTGTGTTGTATGCCTTCCAACGGCCTCAAAAATTCTAAAACACATAACAAATGTCCTTTTCGCGAGAAGAGAGTTGCAGTCACCTTATTTGAATGACACACTTCAGTTTGCAATTTTTGCGAAAGTCCGGGTGGACTTTGTGGCCATCTGCCATGTACTCAATTGCTTGCCTTCCTAAGTTTGCAAATAGAGTAGCCAAACGATAGTAGGTCGCTTTGACAACGGAAGTGATAGGCAAATGTTGCACTCCCTTGAGTGCTGAGTTGACCGCCTCAGCCAAGTTCATTGTCATGTGACCATATCGTTTACCCCCGTCATATGATCTAAGCCATTTTTCCCTTGGGATTTTGGCAAGGTAGTCCGCGCCATCTTTATTTCTGGCTCTCAGTTCTTTGAACATGTCCTCTACCTCTTGTACATAATGCGAGTTGCCTAGGGAATGACAATTGAATAGTTAGGGGCGAACAACACATGCAAAGATATTGTAAATGAAAATGACCTAAAAAATGTACCCATTTGAAGTACAAGAGCACGTTTATCATGGTCTTTGAACTGCTGCAAGTACTTCGTCGCAATGTGTCACAAGCAGTAACAGTGGTAAATGGGGAGGCTTCCAAGAATCGCCCAAACGTTCTTTTGCCCACAAGATCGTTGTGCCTCTATCGGAAATAAGACATATCCCATCATCCCTTACCCGCATTACAAGAGAAAGAACATGTTTTCGTAGGTTCTTAAGGAATAACACCCAAGACTCAAGATCCTCCTTTTCGACAATTGCGAATACTACAGGCACGATTTTCCGATTGACGTCTTGTGCAACCGCCAAAAGTAGGACTTGTGTATATTTCCTGTACAACCATGTACCATCGGTTTGTAGTACTTGAATGCATTAATGCATTGGGGGAATGTCTAAAATAGCCGGTGGAATTAACAAGCACCTCGAACGACACGATCATTTTCATATGCCGGAACCGTATGAAGTTCGAAAACCGTTCTGGGTATGTGTTTCTGCATCAGGTTTAGCCACGAACGCAAGTCATTGTAAGATTCCTCCCATTGGCCAAACAGTTTTTCTACGGCCCGGTTCTTTGCATACCATGCTTTATGGTATTCGGGATAGTAGCGGTGGACCTGTTGAGCTGTAGCTTGACAGACGCGAACCGTCACCCGAGGTTTGCTTTTACCAGTGGCATGAAGGTGTTGCAGAGGACGTGCACATCCATGTTCTTGTGATCCTGACTTAGGCTAGTAACGGTGCATGTATGGGGCCCTTCCAGTTTTGTGATTCTCCATAGGCTGCTCGCCTTCTTCAATTGAGATACACGAATTTTCCACTTACATCCTTGATTCTTGTGGGCGCACACCGCCTTGTAGAAACTCGTTTGGGTTTTCTTCACATTCGTCGTAACAGCCCGACGAATGTTGTACTACTTAATTGCAGTCATCACCAGTTCTTTTGTAAGGAACGTCATCCCAATGGTCAGTTCACCATCAACACGGTTGATTCTGTCGTCAATTGTTTGGTATTGTGAAAATTCTGGAATTTCCAACGCATCCATATCAACCGTCGTGAAGTGGGATGGTGGTTGGTAATAAGAAATAGGTGTGGCCGGTACTGGAACGTTGCTTGTTGTCGGGTGTTCTTCGTTGTCTTCCAACGCATCCATATCAGTTATTGGAATGATCACGTCTTCTAGTTCCTTATAGAAGGGCCCTTGCTCGTCGCCTTCGGGTCCGGGTTCCCTAAGCGGTTCTTTGTCAAAATTATCCCCCTCAAACCGGTATAGTTCAGCGCCGTCGATCGCTACCCTTTCAAGCGAGCAGGTTGGTCATCGATCGTGAGACCACTCACGAACCGTATTTCCAAGATCAAATTCGAGAGCACCAATACAAGAATGTCTCCTCATAGATGGCTGAACGTACTCCGTGCTAGGGACATACGCTGAGTATCGTTCATATGAGGAATCGTCGAATGGGTTGAATGCTTCATGGTCGGACCTCATGTGGGATGATGACGCTGTCTCCCCCATAGTATACTGACTGTACGAATTGTACGTTGCAGATCTTGGCACATCGAATTCATCGTTCGGGGGTTGGTTCAAGTCGAACCCGAAACTAGCTACACGCGAATGTCTTGGCACAGGAGATGACGATGCACCAAACTCGTTGCGTGGAATGTATGTAGTTAGCAGATTGAAATCATTTTGTAAACTAGCCGTCGGGCTATCAACATTGGCATTCAGATCAATGTCGAAATTTGCCCATCTACATGTTGGGATTTCGATAGCAAGATTAGAATAAAAAAACGATGCATACACCTCTAGGGGACCGCCTAATGAATACTTCAAGTGGGTTGACAGCATCAGCTCCACATCACCGTTGTCCGGAATGCAGCATCTGAAGTACGTTAACGGGTCTATGGAGATCAGCAGACGATACTTCAAGTCTGACAGATTTTGGTTTTGGCCATGCGGGACAGTGCTCTCCAGTTCCTTAATCAACTTCTTGTAGGATAATCTCCTCGGAATCTTTAGTGTTACAATATTCGATGACTGAAAAATGACGCCGAGTGAGGCATCGGCGATTATCTCGCCATCGTAGTATACTAGAGCAGCAACACCTTCTCGTCTCGACATTTTTTCCGGCAATTGAAAGACTTGAAAAAATTGAAAGACTTCTTTTGTGAATGCTATACAATATCAATATTGCATTCTGCTTCATATAAGGGAACAAAGCAACTTCTGTTATCTTATTCATCCGAAAAATCCCGGAGAATCTCGCTTTTGCAGATGTGTTAGGGAAGCACAGAACTTGCTTTCTGCAGAAAGTGAGATGCTATCAGATTTGTGGATCTCGCGTTTTATAGAACGCGAGTTCCTTTGGTTTACGCGTTCTGCGGTATGCGAGTTTATTATCGAGTCAAACGTTGACAAAGCTGGACTAACACGTCTAAAAAAGCAAATATTTCAGTCCAGGTGAATAATAATGGTACTATGTACCCTTATATCAAACCGAATTGAATACATGTTTGAATAAGTGAGGCAATGGGAGGTAAGTAATATTGTTTGAATATTTGAAGTAAAATGTATCTTCCGTCTGAAAATCGCGTTTTATAGAATGCGAATTCTTTAGTATATATATACCTGGAAGGTTGGAATTTAATTTGTAAGGACTTCGATCGATATAATATGTCGAGACGAGAAACTATTACAGCTTTGGTATACTACAATGGGTAGATAATCGATGATGCATCTCTCGGCGTCGTTTTTTAGTCGTCAAGTAGTATATTGCTTCCGCTACCATACAACTTATCGTATAAGAAGTTGATGAATGAAGTGAAGAAACATGTTCCACATAGTCCTGGGCAAAAGATGGATCCGTTGAAGTACAAAATGTTTACATCGTTAGAACCATTAACGTACTCATTATTCCAAATTATGTACGACGCTGATGTGGAAATGATGGTGGAATCTCACCATCAGTTTTGTTCAGGGTTGGCCCTTGAGCTTTATGTAATGTTTTCTGATCACAGTGATGTTATCGGAGTCAGAAATAATATGTAAATTTTATTTATATTATTAACGTTTTATGGAGATTCAACAATTTTAGCAGGAAAAATCGTGTCCTATAAAACGCGACTTCTTTGAATAATGTCGAAAATCGCGTCCTGTCAAACGCGACTTCTTTGAATAATGTATAAAATCACGTCTTGTAAAACGTGGTTTCTCTCTCCGCAGGAAAAATCACGTCCTGTACAACGCGACTTTGACAAATTATTTCGACATTGTTCAACCCTATAAATGTTATGCCAGAGTTACAAATTTTTTACACTACTCGAACAATTTCTACACATACTCCGTTTCCAAACCATTCATACAAATACAAATTATGGCGCGTTTTTCTACTACTGTTTTCTTTCGTGGAACCTACTTCTACACTTCTTTCAATGAGAAAATCACAAGAGATGAATTGTTTGAGTTGATTTCAACAAGAGTTAAGGAGTCTACAAGCTTCAAAATTTCTACGTTGTGTGCCAAAGTTCGAGTGAATGAGCCCAACCCAGAAGAACACTACATGCTAACACTATCCAATCAGAAAGATATGCGCAAGATGTTTCGGGCATACAAACGTGCTGGGGGTACGAACATCGAGCTTAGTGTAAACTTTGATAACGACTCCAGTTCATCAACAATACTTAAGCTTGAAGATGAGGACGCGATATTTACACAAAATTATAGGAGACAGAACAAAAAATTGAGGAACTAAACTTAACTTCTAACATAAGTACTGACTACGAGGGCAGCAAAAATGATTCGTTCTCGTAGATTAAAGTATGCTTAGTAATTTAATGTCTGTGTACTTCTTTCAATTAACAATCTTGTACTACTTATCGTTAATATAATTATCGCAAATATTATTTTCTATATCTTAACCGTTTCGATTTTCAAACAGTTAACAATCACAAAATATGTAATTAACAAACATAGACGTATTACATGTCAATTTTTTGTTACAAATGGCACGTATGAGGTTCGTCGTATCTTCTTATCTGCAGAACGTTGTTCAGCGTCTTTGTTCATGATACATGAATCATCCAGTTACAGCCGTTGCCCTTTTCGACACATTCTGCGATATATTTATCCACATTCATTTTTTTCACCGTCGAACAAACTGATCGGCGTATGTTCTAGTTTTTAATTGCATCCTCTACTATTTTCTTCGCAGTGAATATCATCCCAACTTCTAGTTCATCGTCAGTATCGACACCAGCATCATAGGAGTGACTCTCAATAGATGGTAAATCATCTACGTTTGCAGCAATTACAATGAAAGTAAATGAAAGAGTGAGTTTTTGAGGCAGATGGTCTATTTATAGGGTATAAATGAACTAATATAAATGAACTAGTGTTCTTTCAAATTATTGTTTTTATAGAAGACAATCATTGAAACACGTAAAATATCACATATGAATTACATATGTAAATTATATTTTTATTTTTCGTATGTTAAAAACAATTGTACCCCTACATGCGAGGGTCTTAACATAGCTTCGAAAACACCGCTGTTCTTCCACGATACAAATGTCACCAACAACGTTACATGCGAGGTCTTAACATAGCTTCGAAAATACCAGAAATGATAGAAGCTTTGACCCGCATTATCAAATGTAATCGGCACGCGTACCTGGAGAAAAGCCTAGACATGACACCTCAAGTTGCACCCGCCATGATTTCGCACGTGCCATTGATCCACTATGAGCCACTGCATCATCTTCTTGATTCAGCAAATGTACCCTTACACTGACTCACCATGTAATTTTACCCTGGACAGAAACAACAAAAGTTACCTGATATTGTGATTTGTCGATCATGTTACACAAACACAGACGATACTTTGCACCACATCTTCTACCCAACAGATTTTCTAATCATTCGAATACTCAAACTTTGCAAATCAATACAAGTGTAAATATTCAGCAACGTTCGAGTATATATAGACCAAACTCGTCGAATCTCAAGGAAAATCACGTTCTGCAAAGAGAGACTTTGGCAGGAATCGGATTCTTAGCGTGTTAGTGACCTCGCGTTTTACGAAGTGCGATTTTCTGAAGAACGCGCGTTTCACAGAACGCAATTTTGCCACATCATCATCGTCTTCTGCTTCTATAAATACCCAGTTGATCGAGGAAGGGAAGCAACACTCAGTCAGGAAAAAAATTGCCTTCTCAATCTGTGCGTGAAGTTTTCGATTGTAACTACTACTGGCAACAAATCACGTATCGGGAAAATTTAGTCCCAAACTAATTTCCCCAATATTGTGATTTGTTGTTATTGGTAGTTGCATATATATGTTGAGCAGATGTTAACTATTCGGTATTTTTGTTCATGGAAATCGACAACAACAAATCACAATATCAGGAAATTCGAGGTCTTTTTGAATGGCAGACAAGTGACAATATATCTAATAGACCTCAAAGATTCAAGACAGACATCGGGTGCAAGGCAAGATTCTCGAGGGTCGGTCATTAGCATCACCTTAATGATGATCATCACCTTTAGAACAAGTTTCAGCTTCTTTAATAAATGTTGGTTGGTTGCAAATGCGATTTTATCATTTTAATTGTAAAAAATACTATAATCCTTTCAATTATAAATAAAATATTTAAATCCGATTATAAATGAAAATATATCATTTATAATTATATTATTCATATTAATATAATTAATAAATAACTTAACTACAAAAAAAATTTATTATACTATACTAATATTCAAATGTATTAATAAATATAGCCATAAATATACTGATATTATTATTTATTAATATATATTATATTGTATTATATAGCCTAATTAATAAATTTGAAACGAGCATTCAAAAATCTCGTGACCTCGCGTACTACGAAGAGCGAGTTCTTTGGAAACTTGCGCTCTGCAGAATGCGAGGTCCTCTCTGCCTGTTAAGTGTACGCGCCTGTTGCAATGTCGCGTCCTATGAAAAGTGAGTTTTTTAGGATATCATGTTTACTAGAACGCGAGGTCTATTTAATATCGCTTCCCAGGGGTGCGATTTCTTCTATAAATAGTCGGTCCCTACCCCACACACAAATCACAAAGCGAGTTCTTCTTCTTCTACTACTCTAATATTTTTCATACTCGATACAAATGGCGGGTTTATTGCGGCTAGACCAGCAACACGTGTTCGACTACTAGAGGACTACTAATGAGGTAATATTCTTTATATTTTTAATTTTTTTACTTTTTACCTTATTTTATTTATTTATTTATTTATATTTTTTATTTTTTATTTACTGTTTTATTTTTTCAAGCACTACGAACGCGCATTGACGTTATACGTCAATCTTATCACCGTCGCGTCGGATCTGGAGATTATGTCGTTCATTGAGGAAGCTGGTTTTGGTCACGTCGCGAAAATCGTGGGCGGTACGAAGTTGAATCATCCTATGATTAACGCCTTAATTGAACGATAGAGTCCAGAGACGCATAACTTTCATTTTCCGTGTGACAAGGCGACAATTACACTAGAAGATGTTGCATACCATCTTGGGTTGCCTACGGACGGCGATCTTATTACCGATGTAGTCGAGGGTCACTGGCTATCCCTGTGGTGACCTGTTGGGAGCGGTGCCGAACACGTTCGACGGTGGCAAAATCTTCATAATTTTTTAGGCCAAGAGTTTTCAGTCCTCCCCAAATGCAGATGACGAAACAAAATGGGTAAATATTTTATTTATTATATATTTGCGTTTTTTAATAATTTAAATATTTTTTATTATATATTTCGTGTTTTTTAATAATTTAAATATTATTTTATATATTTCGTGCTTTTTTTTACTATTATAAATATTTATATTATATATTTTCACAGCGGTTTGCTCGTGTCCACATCCTACACATTATTGGAGGAATTTTGATGCTTGATAAATCTTGCAACAAAGTGCACGTCATGTGGTTGTATCATCTAATTAATTTTGCGGAATCAAGAGTAAAATGTTGGGGAGCAACGGTCTTGGGCTTTCTCTTAAGGGAGCTTTGCAGAACCGTCGACCCTGATAGACAAGCAATCGAAGAAAGTCTTTTGCTCCTTCAGTCTTAGGCTTGGTTTCAGATTTCGTTTTTAAGCCCGCAACCTAGACAACCCACTCCTACATATTTCCACTTCTTCGAAGGTACTATTAAAATTATTTAATTGAATCTTTTTTTGAATAGTTTTTTTAACGATTTTATTTATTTTTCATTAATGACAGGTGGGGCGGTGCACTCACCTACCAGGGACTGCCAACCAAACAGCGAGATTACATGCTTGTGATCGACAAGATGTACCACGATATGATAATCCAAAAATTTATTTATAATTATTCATATTATTTCGATAATCAAATTTCATATAACTAACGTTTAAATAAATTTTTTCAGTTCGTGTGGACTCCGTACGCTAGTCTTGCGATTCGCCAGATTACTCCGCCAAACATTGTGCAGTCCTCTCACGTATGGTTGCTGCGAGTGCCACTCATCAACTACAAAATTGTCGAGTGGCATCCTATAGGTCGGGTTCTGCGACAATTTGGGTACATCCAAGGGGTTCCGCATCTGCCACCTAATTTGGACGAATTACACCGGTTGACGCGACAAGGGAAGATAGAAATTCATTGGGGCCATCATCACGCTGACTGGATCTAGCAATGGATGGACCGATATGGCAGTCGACCGCCCATCCTCACACCCATTGTGGATTGGGCCATGTCCGCCACTTTCGATTATTTTTCAGTGGTACCTCCATAATGGGAAGCCCCATATACTTACTCCGGAGGAGCGCGAGCGAGAAATTGAGGCGCCTCCCTAAAACCTCCAACGCCGCCAACGTTGAGCCAGCCAGAGTCAGAGCCAGTCGAGGCAGCACGGTTCGAGACCGTGAACTGATACTACAGGGGCATCGTCTTCTGGAACATCGTTTTAGAATTTCAGTGGTTCTCCGATGCCTATCGTCCCTCCATGCCGATGAGTGGTTCTCCGATGATCGATGTTCCACCATTGGCATCACAGTTCGACTACAGTATTGTCCAGCATACGCCGCCATGCAGCTTGTTCTCCACCCGCCCCGGTCCCAGCAAGAGTCCGTGTTTCGAGGACATCTTTGGAGCCGATGATGCTGATGCTGATGATGTTACTGCTGCTGATAATGATGATGAGAACGACCCTAAATCACATGACATTTGGAGGAATCCGCCACGGGATCGTCGTGCACCCCGCTGCGGAATGGGTGGACATAGACATCATTGGGGTCTTTTTTCAAATTTATATTTAATTATGTTTTTATTATATTCATGAAAGACATTACTTTTTTTTATTTTGTAATTACGGAATTTTAATTTTCCTTAATAATTTTTTTTGTATTTTTTCTAATTTATATTTAATTTCATTTTTATTACTATTATTCGATTAAAAAACCAAGCCTATCACGTCTTTTTAAAGGCAAATTCATTCAAAAAACAAACTAGGATACTGTTTTCTAAGCGAATTTAGGTCGTTTAAAATGGACAGAAATTGTCCATATTGGTGTCATATGAAAGAGAATTTCCAGTTTTACGAACTCAAACTCAATGTTTACTAAAAATATACGATTAATAAGCCCGAAATATTGCTCGAACATGCCTATCGACGCTTGTTCTTCCACCCAGATTTACAAAGAACTCGCTTTTTGCAGAAAGCGAGTTCCCCGCGATAAATTCAGCCGCCTCTTCAAATTCTCGAGGAACTCGCGCTTCGTGGAACGCGAGTTTCCGTAAAGTTCGTTATTCTGAAAAGTGTTGCCACGTATGTGGAACTCGCGCTCTGTGTAGCGCAAGGTCGTGACTCGCGATCCCCTAAATATGAGTTCTTCAATGTGGCAGATATGTGGGTCATTTTTCTAAATAATAGTTTGTGGGGGCCATTTTTCTAGATATTTATTTAAAATAGGTTTTCTTGTGATATACATGCGATTGTGTTTAGCTGTAGCAATCTCCCTCGATCGTATCGTTTGGGTGGTTGAAGATTTTTTGTACTATTTTAAAGGTAAACTACATAATCCCTTTTCTTTTAGATTGTTTACATTTCAGTCGTTGAACTTTAAAATTATCACAATTATTATAAATATGATGGTTGAAGTGGATAATTTGAATGTCATTCGTGTATTGCAAGCTTGAGAGAGTCGAAAAGGGTATTCTTCAAGTCAATGAATTGTGGATGAACAATCAGTTTTCTACATGTTTTACAAACAGATTAACAAAATTTACTAAATCCAACGAGCTTGGAGGTCACATCTTTCATTCCCAGCTATCGAAACTTAGTTTAAAGTTATTTGAGCTTCTTGCTCGTTTCTTTATTCATCAAAAAAAAATATCAATACTATTACATTTGCAACATCGCATTGCACTATTTATATCTACATGATGTGGTGAAAAAAAGTAACACATCTTCAATTCAACCTTTTCAAGTTATCGTCATCAAATAATGGCATAAAGCTAAAAAATTCTATAACGTTTAACTAAATAGTCATTTTAGTTTTATTATTTTTAACTAATTTAACTTCCAACGTTTTATTTTGGGTGAAAATGACCCATTTACAAATGAAAATTGTCAGTCAACTGACGATAAACAACTTGAAATGACTTGACAGAATGATGCGTTAGAAGAAGAAAAATATTTTATATTTTATACAATTTTATCAAAATATTTTTTTGACTGACGTGTCATTATGTAAAGTCAGCACATTTCTTTATACGACACTACTATCGTGGCGTGCACTGGCATGTAGGTTTATCGCGTCATTTCAAGTTGTTTATCGTCAGTTGACTAACAAATTTCATCCGCAGATGGG
Organism: Hibiscus tridactylites; assembly: GCA_958450335.1. NCBI lineage: Eukaryota > Viridiplantae > Streptophyta > Magnoliopsida > Malvales > Malvaceae > Hibiscus > Hibiscus tridactylites. Next base: position 76,312,042 of record OY288270.1, read on the forward strand.
TCATTTTTGACCCAAAATGAAACGTTGGAGTTAAAGTAGCTCAAAAAATAGGGGCCAAAATAATAATTCAATCAAACGTTAGGGACATTTTTTTGGCATTATGCCTCAAATAATTAACCAATAATTGTTTTTCTCAGAAAACATGTTCAATTTATGTTTCATATAACAAGATTTACAATCACATTATTAAGATATTACCACACAAAAAGCCTAAAACATCACTTAATTACGCATAATTACTAATAATTAGCTGATCTAATGAGATGAGACACTAAATTTATTTAGCAAGATTAAATGTTCAAATTTTAAAATTGTAAATAAAATAAATTACAACGTAAAAATCATCCTATAACAAGGATAAGCTGTTTAAGGCATGGCATAGTGGTAAAGCTTTGATGTTTTGCTATTTTTCTCTTTTTTTGAACATAGAAATCTTCATTATCAGAAAACGAAACATTACAACAACACTAACAATTCATAAAGAATTGAGCTGAACCAATTGTCAGGACTTGAATTAAGAAGAACTTTCTTTGCCACCCAATTGGCTACCAGATTACATTTGCATTGCACAAATAAAAAGGAGAAATTCTCAACGCAGGAGATGGATGCAAGAACATCCTTTTCAATCGCAGTTGATTTTGAAGAGGTCAATGTTGCGTGTCAAAAGTCCTATCGCAATTAGTGCAAGTGTACACGACGCAAGTAGTAAAGTGATACTTGGAGTATCGGATATCGTCTCCACAAAGACTGAAAATAGCTTTATCCTAGAATTGATGCACGGGAGAGAGAAAGAGTTTAAATTGATTGTAAAGTAATCTTGGGAAACAAGTAATATAAAAGATAAAAGAATCAGGTTTAAGAAATAGGCCAGTATTGATTTGCTCAGCAGTGCAGGTGTTGCACTGAATAGAAACTTTTGTTCTGTCGTCGTCCCTGTCGCGGCAGCACCTGTCGCGGCAGAAGTCTGTTGATGTCGCGGTAGCGTTCACACAACTCTGTACTTCAAGCTTGGCAAGAATCCCTGCTATGACTTGTCCTATACCTAGGCCCAAGTTCTGTTGATGAACACTTCTTAGATGATACCTCCCGGCGTGAATCGAAGGGTGAACACCAATGTTGTTGAATTCTTCCTTAGCCACTTAATCTCGTACTTATCCCTAAGTCGAGATGGTTTAACCATAAACTGGAAAATGTGTATTTATTCCGTTGTATGCTTGACTCTCCCGATATCAAACAAATGGATAACCTCACAATGCTCTCCCGATACTCTTGTGAGATATGAAAACTAGAATAAATAAACTTGAAGTTTTTATTTCTTGAATAGAAAATTCCTAAAACAATACAATCCTTGCAACTACTTTACAGAATCAACCCTTAGCCCTAGGGGAAGTTTAGAACATGATGAAAGAGGGGAAAGCGACAAGGGTTTTGAGGAAGACGGCTAGGAATGAGATATCCTTCCCTAGGTCGAATTACATGCCTTTATATAGGCCTCGGGTCCAAGTTTTCTAATATGGCAAGAATACAAGTTTAAACTAAAGTACAACTCTATTGGAGATTAAATCTTCTGAGTATATGTCTTTAATTCGTCCTCTTTTCTTGCCTTGAATTTCTTCCTTGAACTTTGGGCTTGGCCTTCATTCTGCCTCAGGGTTCGGAAAAATATAAGAGTGATCCACGACAGACCGACTTGAAATCCTCTATCTGTCGAGCTCCACTTCACTCTTCCACCTCACCAATGCTGTCGTCATGGCTGCCACGGCAGCGTTTTCTCCTCGACTCTAGTCCTGTGTTCCAGCTCTACTCCTTTGCTGCCCTGAGTCTGCCACAGCAGATACCTGCAAAAGTAACCAAATCAGTAGCAACTGTGCCATTTTATCTAATTGTGATGTATATGAAGAAATGTATCCTAAATGCAATGAAATATGCTTGAATGCAGCAAAAATATGGGTAAATGAGGGGTAAAATATAAAACTTTTGTACACTCAACACACCCCCAAACTCAAGTTCTTGCTTGCCCTCAAGCAAATATTTCCTAACTAAAATAAAAACTTTTTTTGTTTGGCTTAATTCAGCGAATTTTTCATTACCTACCACACATTCCCTATCAGGAGTAATACTTTGTCGGGCGTTTCTGGAATTATTCGGAACCATGCTATAGTTCTTGTGAAGTGTGTGCATGTTTTGTGAACAAATATGTACCTAGACTCCTTTAGTTTACCAGAATAGCTATGCTTACAAACTTGAGTTTATGTCAATTCATTTTTTCTAGAGGCAATTCTTAGGCTCCTTTAATTTTTCTGACTCTTGATTTAATTGCATCTTTTATGGAGGCAATTCTTAGGCTCCTTTAGTTTTTTCTAACTTAGCTCAAAGAGAAATCTCCCTAAAATCAGTGCAAGGCAGTTTTGCAAGCAAATGAGTCTGAATATTTTTCTTTCTTTTATTCCTTTCCTAGAGCCGGTGATAAGCACCTCTAGGGGCAATCTCAAGTGGGTAAACATTCCTATTCCAGTGCACTATAGAAGTCTAGATAGCATAAGAGTCACAAAGAGTGTTGTACAGATCATAATTATAGCAAGGCTCTAAACAGTTCCTAAAATTTCCTAAAGGCACTGTCACGACAAATTATGTCGCGACAAGTAAGTTTAGTTCAAAGACTTAAGCCAAATTTTTGTTTTTATTTTCATTTTTTAGACACAAAAATAAACTTAAAAATAAGCTGATAATTATACACAAATTAAGACACAACTAATAACTTCATTAATGGAGGGATGCCACCCCCAAACTCGAGGGTTGCATTGCCCTCAATGCATGACAGAATGAAAAATAAAAATAGAAAAGCAAATACATCACAAAATAAATAAAACAACAAAGACAACAAAATATAAGAAAGAAACTTAATTTGAGGAGCTTTCGTCGCTGCTGTTGCTGATTTGGAGCTGTCGGCGGGCAGTGACTTTCATGGCAGGGGCTGGCAGGGTGCTAGGGGGAGGCAGAGGCTGTTTTCTTCTTTGCCTCTCGAGGTGGTTGGACACGTGTCGGTGAGATGCGTGAGGGCTGGTCCAGAACCTCGATGTCGTCGTTAGAGCTGCTGCTGCTGCTGGCAGATCTGCCTTAGCCGGAGGGTCCTTCGACAGTCTCATTGAGCTTCTTCCTTTTCATTGGAGGGTAGTCCTTTGAGATGTCTCGGGCTACGGAGGGCTCGGAGTCGGAGTCCTGCCAGACGGAGGAGGAGGAGAACCCTTCAAAGTATTTGGGGTCGATCTCCGGCAGGGGGTCCTTCCTCTTTTCTCCTCTAGAAGTGGCAGACAGTCTGCCGCCTTCGCCTGTCATGGTAGGGGTAGGTGTGGAGGCAGCAGTTGGAGTTCTGGGGCTTGCAGCAAGGGTAGGTGTGGGGGCAACAAAGAAGTGTTCTAGGAAAGAGGGGAATTGCACATGGATAAAATGTAAATCATTTTGAATGAAATTTACCGTTGCGGTTGTGAAGTCCCTCATGAAGCCCATCAGTCCGAGCTGTCGTTCCTCTATCCGTTTCAACGTCGACAGAATTTGGCCGGAGGAGTCGGTTGGAGGTGCTGCTACCGTCTGTTGTGGGTCTGCTGCGGTAGGTTCTGGAGAGCTAGGGTCTGTTGTCGGTTCTGTCGTGGTAGATGGGTTGATGTACGATAGAGGGGTAGCAGCTTTCAACTCTATTAGACTGAAAATGTTCCGATGCGTCCACCCTTTTCCTTGTACCTTGACGTCCTCCTCAATTTCTGGTACATTGTGGCCTCGGCAGATGGTGGTGATGAGGTAGGGGAAGACGAGGGGACCCGACGGTCGGAGGGCACACTCAAGAATTCCATCCCGGATGTAGCGGCCGACATTAATTTGTCTTTCTTTTAAAATGGAATGGACAGGGGCTAACCTTGGTCTATTGACGATGCTGTTGTGGAAGGATGGCATGATGCGCTTCTTGACAAAGTGATTCCACAGTTTGGCTATTGGAGTCAGCTGGGTTTGTTGGACTTGAAACACGCTCGAATCGATCTTCTAAAACCGTCAAGAGGGTTGAATTGAACTCTCGAAAGAATTGGCTAAAACCGATAAAAAAGATAGACAATTTGCACGATGATTTTAGAGTGGTTCGACTTTCTAACCAAAGTCTACATCCACTACCTTAGCACACCACTAAGGATTTTCCAATTCACTACTATGAATTCTTCCTTTTGAGGCCAAAGGGATAACCTTACAACCCTATCTTTTCAATGGCTAAGATAGAACCACTCTAGTTTTTCTCTCAAGGCTAAACTAGAACCTCTCTCTTTTACAAGGTAGTTTGTGTAAACAATGAAAACCTCACAAGGTGGGTGTTTACAAGAATTAAGCTCACAAGAGTGTAAAGAATAAAAACAATTGAAAAACACTCTCTATACAATATATACAAGAGAAATGAAGAAAATAAAGACTTGAACTCAATTTCTCTTGAACATGAAGCTTGGATGTTGTCTCTTGCCATCTTCAAGTGTCCCAAGGTTGCTTTTATAGTGTGGAATGATATTCTAGCCGTTTATGGCCGTTGGAGATGTTTAGGAGTCGTTGGAAGCCATTTAAGTTGAGCTTTAAATGCTCACCTGCACTATAGTTTCGAAACCTTTGAAGAGGTTTCGAAACCTTAAGAGGGGTTTAGAAAAACTAGCCGTTTTATAGCCGTTTGTAGCCGTTACAGGGCCAAAGTTTCGAAACCTTGTAGAGGTTTCGAAACCTTTGCTTAGGTTTCTAAAAAATCAGCTACTGCCCATATAAGTTTCGATACCTTTGTTTGAGGTTTCGAAACTTTCATCCAAAAACATGTATTTCGGGCATTTTTCGACTTTTAAAAGTATAGTTCGATATAGGTATTAAGTCGAACTCTTTCAAAACATTTTGTCACGTTTTAAGGACTTTTGAATTATTTTTGAAGTCTTTAAACAAGTCCAAAAACATTTTTCACAATAATTGTTATATCAAAATATTTCTCAACAGTCTCCCCCTTTTTGATATAACAAAACTTCTTTGAAATATTGTTTTTGACAAAATGCTCCCCCTTAATTTTTCACTTATTTCTCCCCCTTTTTGTTATATCAAAAATAATTCAAATGTTTATAGTACATAATAACAAAGGAGAGTAAGTTAAAAAAAAAATTTAAGTACCAAAAAATTTTGAAAAATAAAACTCCCCCTTACTAAAGCATTCCATTAATTTTTTAGCACAAAACTTGACACTTAAAAGATTGAATTTCACCATTGAATCAAATCAATTTAAAACACATGAAACTCAATTTATCCAAGACTTTAAAACTTTATGCAAACATATGAATGAAACAATGTGATTCATATGCATAAAGAATCATAAAATGTCATGCACTTATAAATATAAATAAGCAATGATGCATGAACATTTATCATCAAAGTAGGCAACCGAATGATTTAAAATCAAATGCATTAAGATTAGAGGTTACCCTTCTTCTTCACTTGTGTGACTAGAGCATTTGAGATTCTTGCTTTTCTTGCATTTGCTCCAACACACCTACAAGAGACACTTACTTGGATTTTGGTATCCAAATTGCTTTGGATCCATTAAAGTTAATCTCAATGTCTCTAGTTTCCTTAGGAACCCATACTTGTCTAATCCTATAAGATTTTTTCTTCTTTATAGGACAAGTATGCAAGGAATGACCATGATAATGACAATGTGAGCATTTTGTCATTATGGGATGAGATGAATTATTAAAAATAATTTCTTTTTCTTTTGCTAAGCTTTCAAGCTTAACTTTCAAATCAAAATTTTCTTTTTCTAAAATTCCATTGCTTGTTTTTGAAAACTCTAAATCATTTTTCAAAATCTCATTTTCTTTTTCAAAATCCAATTTTGTTTTCAAAAGAAAATCATTTTCAAATTCAAGTTTAGAAATCATTTTCTTAAATTTGGAATTCATGGTCTCAAATTCCAAAAATAATTCATCAAATGCATCTTGTAACTCATCAAAATAATATGAATTTAATTCATTTGAGTTTGAAGATACCTTAGGCTCCTCGAGAGCCAAAACACCATCCACCTTTGGATTGGAGAGAAGGTTTGCACATGATTGATCATCATCTTTCTTTTCTCCCTTCTTGTTGCCATAAAGCTTCTCAAGTTTCTCCCATAATTCTTTGGCACTTTTGCATGTGGAGATCTTCTTGGAAACTTCTTCGTTAAGGCCACAATAGAGAATGTGCATCGCCTTGGTGTTTAGCTTTGCCTTCGTGTCATTGGCACTCCTTTGCTTTTTCTTCTTCTTTGGAGCTTCCAAATACCCATCTTCAACGATGTCCCAAACCTCATAGTCTTGAGACTTGATGAAGAATTTCATGATATTTGCCCATTGGAAGTATGCTTCTCCTTCGAAGAGCGGAGGACACGAGATAGAGCGGCCTTCTTCAAATCTTACCATTTTCTTGAACGGTGGACTTCGAGCGTTGGATCTTTACTCCCGGATGTTAGTCCTTCGATGGAGACGAGGCTCTGATACCAATTGTTGGACTTGAAACACGCTCGAATCGATCTTCTAAAACCGTCAAGAGGGTTGAATTGAACTCTCGAAAGAATTGGCTAAAACCGATAAAAAAGATAGACAATTTGCACGATGATTTTAGAGTGGTTCGACTTTCTAACCAAAGTCTACATCCACTACCTTAGCACACCACTAAGGATTTTCCAATTCACTACTATGAATTCTTCCTTTTGAGGCCAAAGGGATAACCTTACAACCCTATCTTTTCAATGGCTAAGATAGAACCACTCTAGTTTTTCTCTCAAGGCTAAACTAGAACCTCTCCCTTTTACAAGGTAGTTTGTGTAAACAATGAAAACCTCACAAGGTGGGTGTTTACAAGAATTAAGCTCACAAGAGTGTAAAGAATAAAAACAATTGAAAAACACTCTCTATACAGTATATACAAGAGAAATGAAGAAAATAAAGACTTGAACTCAATTTCTCTTGAACATGAAGCTTGGATGTTGTCTCTTGCCATCTTCAAGTGTCCCAAGGTTGCTTTTATAGTGTGGAATGATATTCTAGCCGTTTATGGCCGTTGGAGATGTTTAGGAGCCGTTGGAAGCCATTTAAGTTGAGCTTTAAATGCTCACCTGCACTATAGTTTCGAAACCTTTGAAGAGGTTTCGAAACCTTAAGAGGGGTTTAGAAAAACTAGCCGTTTTATAGCCGTTTGTAGCCGTTACAGGGCCAAAGTTTCGAAACCTTGTAGAGGTTTCGAAACCTTTGCTTAGGTTTCTAAAAAATCAGCTACTGCCCATATAAGTTTCGATACCTTTGTTTGAGGTTTCGAAACTTTCATCCAAAAACATGTATTTCGGGCATTTTTCGACATTTAAAAGTATAGTTCGATATAGGTATTAAGTCGAACTCTTTCAAAACATTTTGTCACGTTTTAAGGACTTTTGAATTATTTTTGAAGTCTTTAAACAAGTCCAAAAACATTTTTCACAATAATTGTTATATCAAAATATTTCTCAACAGGGTTCTCCTCACGGTCCATCGGTGTTTAGGGTCGTCGTTCCACTTCGTCCCTTCTTCCGTGACCTCTGCCATGACCGCGTCGTAGTCTGCCGGCGACAGACTATTTACAAACTTTCTGTGGGAGTCCTTCTTCTTGCTCACGTACAATCCGTATAGGGTGTTGATGTACGCATGCTTGAGAGAGAGTTGCTTGCCTCGAACAGTTACTGTCTTCGCATCCTTGCTGTCGACGACAGCGTAAAACTCTCGAACGAGGGTTATATTCATCTCCTCAGGTTGGGCAGCAAATTTCTGCCATTTGAGGGCTTGAATTTTCTTGGCTATAAAGCTCTCTAGCCCTAGATCTCTCGTTGGTTGTGTGTAGATGAACCATCGTTCCTCCCACATGTCCCTCTTTTGGAAGGAACTGCAGTACCTCGTGGCAGATTCGGTGGAAGCGAAACGGTCGAGAATGGCATTATGACTTGGGGTGGATACTGCTGTGGCAGAAGTGGAGGCAACGCTGCGGCGGGTTTGTCTGCTAGCCATTTGCAAGGACTGTAGAAAAATAAGAAGAAAATTTTTAGATCTAAACAGAGAAAGCAAGTTGAGAGAATGAGATGAAAAATAAATAGTGAGTGGGGATTTATAAAGAAGGGGGATTTTCTTCCCGTTGGGTCTATAACGGTATGCGCGAATAACGGGGCCAACTGTTATGCAGTTTCTGACGCGTCTGTCACGCGTTTCTTTGTCTGTTGCGCGTCTGTTACGCGTTTGCGTGTCTATCGCGATTGTCACGTGACATGTTGTCTTCTCCGCGTCTGTCGCGACAGCTGGTGACAGGCTGTGACGACAGACTCGTCTGTTGGGCTTTTGGGGCTACTGTGAATGCGGTGGGCTGGTTCATTCCTTCTCTTTGCTTTGCTTCCTTTATTTCCTAAAAATAATTAAATAAATAAACTAAATTAAAATCTTGGTTCCTAAAATAAAATAAATAAATAAAATTTTAATTCCTAATAAATAATTAAAATAAAATAAAATAAAAACTAAGTTAAATTAGGGATGCCTTGATGGGCATCTATTAAAGTAACTACTTCCTGCATCCTTGGGGCTTCAGTCCCCTAATAATGCTTGAGTCTCTGTCCGTTGACTTTGAACTGGTGCCCGTCCTTTAGGGATTTAATTGTAATGGCACCATGAGGGAGAAACTTGGACAACCTGGAAAGGACCAGACCACCTAGATTTAAGCTTTCCTGGGAAAAGCTTCAACCTAGAGTTGAACAACAACACATGCTACCCTGGGCAGAACTGTCGTGGCAGTAGCTTCCTGTCGTGCCACTTCTTGGTTTTGTCCTTGTAGATCTTGGCATTGTCGTAGGCCATTGCTTGAATTTCCTCAATCTCATTCAAGTCTAGTAGCCGTTTCTGTCCTGCCTTATCCCAATCCATATTTACTACCTTGATGGCCCAGTAAGCTCTGTGTTCTATCTCAACAGGTAAATGAAAAGTTTTCCCATAGATGAGTCTATAAGGTGACATCCCCAATGGTGTTTTGAACGATGTTCTATAAGCCCAGAGTGCATCATTGAGATGTAGAGACCAATCCTTTCGAGTGGGTTTAACCATCTTCTCAAGTATGTTCTTTACTTCTCTGTTGGATATCTCGGCCCGCCTAGTGGTTTGAGGGTGGTATGCTGTTGCAATCCGGTGCTTTGTTCCGTATTTTCTCAAGGCAGCAGCAATTACCCTGTTATCGAAGTGTCTCCCCTCATCACTAATTATCGCCCTTGGGATGCCAAATCTGGAGAAGATGTTCTTTTGAAGAAATCTTTGAACAGTTTTGGCATCATTCTTTTGAGTGGCGATTGCTTCTACCCACTTGAACACGTAATCCACTGCCAGTAGAATGTACAGGTTCCCACAAGATGCTGGGAATGGTCCCATAAAGTCGATTCCCCATACATCGAAGATTTCGACCTCTAATATGTTCTGCAGTGGCATCTCATGCCTTCTCGATATGTTCCCAGTCCTTTGGCAGTTGTCACAGCCTTTGTAGAAAGCTTGTGCATCCTTGAACAATGTGGGCTAATAGAGACTGGATTGCAAAACCTTGGCAGCGGTTTTGTTTCCACCTAGGTTCTTGTTCATCATGTGGTACGCATCTCTTGATAATCTGATCTGCACAATGTTTGAAAAGAAGAGGTTCGTCCCAATAATAATGCTTTGCATCATTTTGGAACCTCTTCCTTGCTTGGTAATTAAGTTCAGGAGGTAGTACCCCACTAACAATGTAATTAACAAAATCGACGTACCAAGGGGTTTCAGAAAGCTTACCTGCCGCCATGGTTGTCGCGGCAGTGCTAGTGGCAGCAAACAACTGCTCATCTGGGAAGGTCTCCAATATGTTGGTCCTATTTGTGGATTGACTCCTTCCCGTCTCCAGCCTCGACAAGCGGCCTGCCACTAGGTTCTCTGTTCCCTTTTTATTCTTGATATTAATGTCAAATTCTTGCAACAGAAGAAGCCAACGTATTAATCTAGGTTTCGCATCCTTTTTTGTGAACAGATACTTTAGTGCTGAATGGTCTGTATGGACCACCACCTTTGTTCCAAGTATGTACAGACGGAACTTGTCGATTGAGAATACCATTGCTAATAGTTCCTTCTCTGTCGTGGTGTAGTTGATTTGGGCATCATTTAATGTTTTGCTGCCATAGTAAATCACATGGAATAGCCTATCCTTCCTCTGCCCTAGTGCTGCCCCGACATCATAGTCACTGGCATCACACATTATCTCAAATGGTAAACTCCAGTCTGATGGCTGTACAGTCGGGGCTGTTACCAGCTTCTCCTTCAGAATTCTGAATGCCTTAGTACATTCAACATTGAAATCAAAGGGACGGTTCTACTCTAATAGGTGGCATAAAGGTTTGGTAATCTTCGAGAAATTTACAATAAATCATCGATAAAGCCCGGCATGCCCTAAGAAACTTCGAATCCCCTTGACTGTGGTGGATGGCGGCAGCTTTTTGATGACTTCTATTTTTTCTCTATCTACCTCTATGTCGCGACAGCTTACTTTGTGGCCTAGTACGATCCCTTCATCCACCATGAAGTGGCACTTTTCCAAGTTCAAAACCAGGTTCGCCTCTTCTCATCTTTCAAGAACCTTCTGCAAGTTGTGTAAACAACCTTCAAAACTGTCTCCAAAGATGGAAAAGTCATCCATGAAAATTTATAGGAAATCCTTCACCATGTCGGAGAATATTGCCATCATGCACCTTTGGAACGTTGCTGGTGCATTACAGAGCCCAAATGGCATTCTCCGAAAAGCATAGGTGTCGTATGGGCATGTGAAGGTAGTTTTCTCTTGATCCTCCGGTGCAATTGCTATCTGATTATAACCTGAGTAACCATCAAGAAAACGATAGTAAGGTTTCCCCGCTAATCTATCAAGCATTTGATCAATAAAAGGTAGGGGAAATGGTCCTTCCGGGTAGCTTTGTGAAGCTTCCGGTAATCCATACAAACCCTCCAACCGGTCACAGTCCTGGTTGGGATTAGCTCATTTTCTTTGTTGGTTACCACAGTTATGCCTCCCTTTTTGGGTACACACTGCACTGGGCTCACCCACTTGCTATCTGAGATGGCGTATATGATTCCGGCGTCAAGCCATTTGATAATCTCTTTTCTCACCACTTCTCGCATAGCCTCGTTCAAACGTCTCTGGGCATCAATAGTCGGCTTATGATCATCTTCCAAGAGAATCTTGTGCATGCATAATGCCGGACTGATGCCTTGGATATCAGCTATAGTCCATCCAATGGCCTTCTTATACTGTTGTAGCATTCTGATTAGTTGTTGTTCATGTTTCTGCATTAACTTGGAAGAGATGATTACGGGCAATGTATCATTTAAACCAAGAAAGACATATTTAAGCTGCCCTGGTAGGGGCTTAAGATCTAGAACATGTGGCTTTTCAATCGAAGGCTTCTGGATTATATGTCCATTCGAGGTATAATTAAGAGGCTCGAAGAACTTACCTAGATGATTGCCTATCCAATTTACCTCCTCATGACCTTCAATGTCAGATGTTTCTGAATCGGAGTTGTCACTGTCGTCGTTGCTGCTGTGACAGTCTTCCAGATGACTGATGTGGCAGTGACCAAACTTTATGTCATGGCAGCTTGACCTGATGCAGGGTTGGTCAAGAATTACTTCAGCGATTGCCTTGCGCTCTTCTTCTGCATCAGCATGTTTAATTGCTTGGAGAACATTGAGTTTGATTTCTTGATCATTCACTCTCATGGTCAGTTCTCCTTTCTCCACATCGATCACAGTTCTGCATGTGGCTAGGAAGGGTCGCCCCAGGATGATCGGTGCGTTTTCATCTACTTCACAGTCTAAGACAAGAAAGTCAGTAGGAAAAATAAATTTATCCACTCTTACCAGAATATCTTCGATCTTCCCTTCTGGTTGCGCGTAAGAGCGCTCTGCCAGCTGCAGCATGACTGTCGCGGGTCTTGCTCGTCCAATATCTAATTTCTGAAACACAGATTTTGGCATTAAATTTATGCTAGCACCAAGATCACAAAGTGCCTTACCCACGAATTTGTCGCCAATTATGCATGGTATAATGAAGCTCCTAGGATCCTTCTTCTTCTGGGGTGGATGCCTGTGTATGATAGTCATGCATCCTTCTGTCATTTTTACTGTTTCGAATTCCCCAAGTCTGGACCTTTTTGACATGGCATCCTTGAGAAATTTCGCATAACCGGGCATCTGCTTGATGGCCTTTAACATCGGTATATTAATGTGCACTTGCTTAAAAATATCATAAATCTTTTTGAGCTGGTACTCCTATTTCTGTTTTTGTAACCGCTGTGGAAAAAGAGGTGGAGGACGGTAATCTTCAAGTCGTCCTTCACGTGGTATTCAGATTTGAGGAGGTTTAGGTTCTTCAGCATCCTCTGTTTGCTCCTCTGTCCCTTCTGCTGTCGCGGCAGGTGTGTCGACAGCAGGTTGTTCTTCCTCTGCCGGGGCAGTGTTCTCGGCCGATAAATCTAGGGTCGGTTCCTTACTTGGTATGTTCTTCATCTCCGGCTCTTGTAACTGTTTCCCACTCCTAGTTGTAATTGCTTTACACTGCTCATGTGTGGGTTTTCTAGTGACCTCAGTATCACTAGGGAATCCTCCGTTTTGCCTTGGCTTGATATGCTGGGAAACCTGACCCATCTGTGTCTCCAGTGATTTCAGGGTAGCCTCATGGTTTGTCATCCTCATCTCTATCTTGTCCATGAATGACTCAGTTTTCTTGACAAAGTGATCCATGTTCACCATGTAAGCTCCTGTCTGTGACATAAATGTTGCCAATGTCTGCTCCAGTATACTAGGTGTGGCTACCGGCTGTTGTTGCGGCTGTTGTCGCGACAGAATTCTGGGTACCCCCTGGTTTTGGTTGTTTTGCATTGGAGGATTCAGTGCATTGTTCGGATTGCTCCAGGAAAACTTAGGATCTTTCCTCCAGTTGGGATTGTAATTGTTGGGATCATAGTTTCTTGGCTTATTATAATTCCCAACATACATCCCTTCTTCTAACTGTAATGGATAGTCTTCCGAACTGTGGTTCCCACTACAAGTCTCACATGCCTCTTCTACAGAATATACTAGTTTAGAATCTTTTCGCTACAGATTTTCCACCACCTTTGTGAGGTATGCAACCTGTGATTTCAGGGAATTGTCAGCTTCATAATCCTTTACAGTTATCCCTCGTTTGCCCCCTCTCCTAGCTGTAGGAAACTGTTCATCATTCTTTGCTAGGTTTTTCAACACTATCATTGCCTCGTCTGGTTCCTTATCCAATAATAGCCCATTTGCTGATGAATCTATTCTCAAACGAGTGTGTGTATTAGCAGCATTGTATAATTTAACGACCTGATTCCATACAGGGAATCCATGCATCGGGTAGTTCCTTAGAAGAGTTGTAAATCTATCCCATGCCTCGTGTATTGGTTCGTCATCCTCCTGTTGAAAAGTAGTAATTTCGTTACGCAATCTCTCAGATAAATAAGAAGGATTAAAACGAGATAAGAATTCACAAGAGAGATCTGCCCAAGTTCGTATTGAACTCGGCGTTAGTTTACTCCACCAAGTTTTAGTTCTGTCTCTCAGTGAATGAGGAAATAACCGGAGCCTCAATACTTCCGGATTTATTCTTGGTAATCTAAACAATCCACAAATTTCTTGCAACGTTTTCAAATGTTCCCTTGCATCCTCAGTTGCAGAACCACTGAATTGGCCAGCGGAATTTATCATGCTGAACATAACAGGTTTCGGCTCGAAGTTCTCAGCTTCCACGTCTGGCAATGTGGTCTCCAATTCAACATGGTCTTTGACCATGTAGTCGCGGTAGGACTACCGTGCGGCAGCGGCAGCATGCCGTTCATTTCGGACATCTTGGGGAGGATCACCAATAACTCGTTGGTTATTGTTGTGTGGGTCATCTACCCCCTCATTCAACCTTCCGTTCACCATTGCTTCTAGTTGTTCCTCAAGATAGTCATTTCTTGCTATCAAGAGTCGGACTCGGATCCTGAGTTGAGATGTGCGTTCGATTTCGGGATCTAGTTTGTACTCAGGTTCTTTGCCTCGTCTAGATCTGCGCATAAGCAAACAGAAAACCTTGTGAAAAGCACAGGGTAAATAATACCACTAAAAAAAGAAAAATAAAAATAAAAAGAAAGTGCAGTAAGAGTAAGGGTAAATATATGTTGCCAGTCCCCAGCAACGGCGCCAAAAACTTGTTGCTTGTCAAAAGTCCTATCGCAATTAGTGCAAGTGTACACGAGGCAAGTAGTAAAGTGATACTTGGAGTATCGGATATCGTCTCCACAAAGACTGAAAATAGCTTTATCCTAGAATTGCTGCACGAGAGAGAGAAAGAGTTTAAATTGATTGTAAAGTAATCTTGGGAAACAAGTAATATAAAAGATAAAAGAATCAGGTTTAAGAAATAGGCCGGTATTGATTTGCTCAGTAGTGCAGGTGTTGCACTGAATAGAAACTTCTATTCTGTCGTCGTCCCTGTCGCGGCAGCACCTGTCGCAGCAGAAGTCTGTTGATGTCGCGGCAACGATCACACAACTCTGTACTTCAAGCTTGGCAAGAATCCCTGTTATGACTTGTCTTATCCCTAGGCCCAAGTTCTGTTGATGAACACTTCTTAGATGATACCTCCCGACATAAATCGAAGGGTGAACACCAATGTTGTTGAATTCTTCCTTAGCCACTTAACCTCGTACTTATCCCTAAGTCGAGATGGTTTAACCATAAACTAGAAAACACGTATTTATTTCGTTCGTATGCTTGACTCTCCCGATATCAAACAAATGGATAACCTCACAATGCTCTCTCGATACTCTTGCTAGATATGAAAACCAGAATAAATAAACTTGAGTTTAAACCTAGGGGAAGTTTAGAACATGATGAAAGAAAGGAAAACGACAAGGGTTTTGGGGAAGACGGCTAGGAATGAGATATCCTTCCCTAGGTCCAATTACATGCCTTTATATAGGCCTTGGGTCCAAGTTTTCTAATATGGCAAGAATACAAGTTTAAACTAAAGTACAACTCTATTGGAGATTAAATCTTCTGAGTATATGTCTTTAATTCGTCATCTTTTCTTGCCTTAAATTTCTTCCTTGAACTTTGGGCTTGGCCTTCATTCTGCCTCAGGGTTCGGAAAAATATAGGAGTGGTCCACGACAGACTGGCTTGAAATCATCTATCTGTCGAGCTCCACTTCACTCTTCCACCTCACCAATGATGTCGTCATGGCTACCACAGCAGTGGCCATGACAACGTTTTCTCCTCAACTCCAGTCCTGTGTTCCAGCTCTGCTCCTTTGCTGACCTGAGTCTGCCACAGCAGATACCTGCAAAAGTAACCAAATCAGTAGCAACTGTGTCATTTTATCTAATTGTGATGTATATGAAGAGATATATCCTAAATGCAATGAAATATGCTTGAATGCAGCAGAAATATGGGTAAATTGGGGGGTAAAATATAGAACTTTTATACACTCAACAGTCAACTCTTTAGATTTTAATCTTTTGACAAGATATTCATCATCGGATTCAAGAATAATTCTTTAGAATTCGACTCTCATAACCAAGTCAAGTCAAGTCCTAGTCGGACAACAATGGCTTTAGAAAGGTCGATAGATGAAGAGGAAAAAACTTTAATAACACCTCCAACAATCATGCCAAAAGCATCACGCACAACAACTACAGCACCTGCAACATCAGTCTTAGGATCGACAACAACATCAACATTAATTTTCACAAAATCCGAGGAGGGGGGCAGACCATGAATCAAACTGAAATTATTTTCATTTAAAGAGTGATCATGAGCAGCACATGTGGCCATTCAGAAAAAGTATTTTCTCTTAATTTTCGGGGGATAAGGGCATATACAGGACTGTTGGATCTTATTTTGACTAAAATATGATACAAAATCTTATAAAGACAAATATAAGACCCTTACAATAAACTCGCCTTAGAGTCACGACAAATTCGAATAAAATATTATATTTTTTAATTTTTTTAAAATTCACTGCAGAGTTACGATGAATTTTAAAATTTTTCAAAAAAAAATTCTCGTGTTTTAACATAATTAATCGCCTTATCGGATGATTAGAAAATCCTAATTGGAACTCGCATTTCAATTTTTTTTTAAATTAAACTTTTTTACTAAAGGACGAAATAAAAAAAAAACTCGCCTAGCATGCACGACGAGTTCCAATTATGATTTTATAATTATTCGTTAACGCAATTAATTAAGTTAAAACACAAGCAAAAATTTAAAAAAATTTGGAAATTGTTATGGCTCTATGATGAATTTCAAAAAAATATTGAAAAAACAATAGTTTATTCGAACTCATCATGACTTTACGGCAAATTTACTATAAGGGTCCTATATTTTTCTTTATAGGATTTTGGATCCTATTTGATTAAAATAGGATCCAACGGTCCTGCAAATGTCCTTAGGCCTAATTTTCGGTTTTCTTTTGCATTTTAAGCAAAAAAACATTTTGGACTGATTTGGCTTGTGTAATGCAACTTTCCCTTTGTAGGCACCTGGTTGGCTTCTTTTCATTCTATAACAAATTATAATATGGATATCTAAAAGATATATGGCAACAACCTTTGGAGGTTGCTGTTATGATTATTAAATACATTTAATATTGTATAGATATAAAAAGAAGGGAAAACTACATCGGTGGTCCCCAAACTATTACCGTTTTTCTATTTTGGTCTCAAAACTTTTTTTTGGCAAAATCGTCCCTTTTGTTACATAGTTCTCCTGTTTTGGTCTCCCGCCGTTAAAAACTAACGGAATTGTTGACGTGGAATTTTTTCTTATTTTTTAAATATTTTTTTTATTATTTTCTCTCTCCTATATATATTATTTAAATTTTTTATTCAGACTAATGTAGTGGTGACACGTGTCACCACCATAACAAAGAAAATAATGTGAAGGGGGGGGGGGGGAGTTGGGATTCAAACCCACATCCCCAAGCCATTAAGCCAATGGGTTAACCATTAGGCTAAACTCCAATTATTAATATGTTTTAGCACAAATTACATTTAAAACAATCAAATGAACCCCTAAAAACTAAAGAAATAGTTGAAACAAATGACTTGCAATAAGATTCAAACCCATGTGCCATGGCATAAAAAGGTCAAGCATAAACCAAATGTGCCAAAGAATTATTTCGACTAAAATTTATATTTAACGTATATTAATTTACAAACAACACAAAATAAAATATTAAACCTAGGGAGGGATTCGAACATAAGACCTTATTGATAAATTAATATATGTTAAATATAAATTTTAGTATGCATTAAATATTTTATTCGAACACAAAACCTTATTGGCAAATTAATAGAATATATGTTAAATATAAATTTTAGTATGCGTTAAATATTTTAATCGAATACAAAACCTTATTGATAAATCAATATACCTTAAATATAAATTTTAGTATATGTTAAATATTTTATTCGAACACAAAACCTTATTGATAAATAGAAGTGCAAGATATTAAAACCAAGATAAAAGAACTTGAAGTTTATTTTATTGAACTTGAAAAATCCTAAAACAAAGCAATCCTTGCAACTACTTTACAAAACAACCCGTAGCCCTAGGGGGAATTTAGAACATGTCGGTGACAGGTAAACGGCAGGGTTTAGGTTTCGGTTATGGGATAATCGGTTCTGCTCCTAGGTTAAATCTATGCCCTTATATAAGCTTTGGGCTCAAGTTATCTAAGGTAACAAGGATTACAACTTTAATTAAAAGTAAGATTCTAATAAAGACTAAATCTCTAAAGTCTCCTACTTTACAGCCGCATCCTTATTTTGTGGGAATTCCTTTCCTTGAGCTTTGGCTTGACATATCTTTTGATCCGGGGCTTGGAAAAATATTTGGCTTTCACACGACAGACGAGCAGATTTTTCTCTATCTATCGAGGTCCACTTTACTTTTCCTCTTCATAAGTCTGCTGTCACCTTGCTGTCACGACAAGTCCATGACAGGTTCGTCTTCTTCGGCTGCTTGTCTAGTTCAGCTTTCCTGCTTATCTGCCCTGCGCCTGCCTTCGACATCTACTATGACAGATACCTGCAAAAATAGCCATCTTTCAGTAGAATCCGTGCCTTTTATATAATTGTGATGTTTTATTGAAAACTAACCTAAATGCAATGCAATGATGCTTGAATGCAGCAGAAATATGGGTTAAAAGGGTGTAAATAATAGAACTTTTACACACTCAACACACCCCCAAACTCAAATTTTTGCTTGCCCTCAAGCAATGAAGACTTAAAAGAAAACTGAAAATTTTTGTGTTGGCCTTCAAACAGTGAACTGTCCCTTACCTGTCGCTCATTCTCTATGGCGGCAGCAACCTGTCGGAAAAGTTAGGATCTGTCCGGAATCTCCCTATAGCTCTCGTGCAGTGTGTGCATGCTTGTGAACAGTTATATGCTAAGACTCTCTTAGTTTCACTAGAATATTCAACTTCTTAACTCGAATTTTTATGCCAAAGTTTATTTTTTTTTAGAAAGCACATTTTCATGCTTCTTTTTTCTTCTATTTTCAAGCTAAATTTTTCTAGAGCCAGTTTCGGGCACCTCTAGTTAGCTTCCTAGAGCCGGTTTCGGGCACCTCTAGGTTTTTGATTTTCTTTTGCTAAACTTCTTTCCTAGAGCCAGTGTTAGGCACCTCTAGGGGCTATCCAAGTTCTAAGCTTCCTATTCTAGTTTGGCTAAAAGAAATCTAAGCAATATAACAGTCACAAAAGTGTTTAAGGTTTCAGAACTATAGAAAGGCTCTAAACTTTTCCTTAACCTGTCCTAAAGATGCTGCCACGACAGAGTTGTCATGACAGGTAAGTTAACTTCACAGTTTTAAGCCAACAGTTTAAATTTTCTGATTTTTTTTAGAACATAAATAAATAATAAGACACAACAAATAATAAAGAGATGTGCTAAAGACTCCATTGATGATGGAGGGTTGCCACCCCCAAACTCAAGGGTTGCATTGCCCTCAATGCAAAATGACATGAAAAAATAAAGAAAAACAAGATAAATAAAAGTACATCACAAAAGATAAGGCAGGCAGCATTAAAGGAAAAATAAAAACTTAAATTTTCACTCTCTGTCCTCGCTGCTGCTGCTGACGCGGATCTGATGGCGGCGTCTGCGCTGTGGAGGGGGCTGGGCAGGTTCAGGAGCAGGTGCATCGGCAGGTTCATCGGTCGGTGGAGGGGCAGGGTGCTCAGCAGGTTCATCAGCAGGTGGAGGGGCAGGGTGCTCCACTAGCTGGACGTCGGAACTGCTACCGCTGTCCCATGAGCTGCTGGTTGTGATGGCTTTGGACAACCTTCTCTTGTTTGCCACGTGCTTAATTCTTTTCACCCTCGTAAAATCACTCTCCAAATTCCTCCGGATGAGAGGGCTGTCATTAGTGGCAGGTCTCTTGGTTCCTCGAGGGGTGGTGTCTGCCGGGGGACTGCCGGCTGCCGTCGGGGCAGGGGATGGTGTGGAAGTGGCAGAATGTATATGGGGAGAGGCAGGTGGTGTGGGAGTAGGGGAGGGGATATTGAAATAATGGGCGGGGAAGGTGGGGAAGATGACATCCGAATAATTCAAAGTATTAGTAATGAAATTTACCGTTGCATTTGAGAAGTCGCGGATAAAAGTCATCAAACCCATTTGGCGCTCCTCTACCCTCAGGATGGCCGCAAGGATGTGGGCAGCTTGATCTGTCGGAGTGGTGTCGGCGGCAGCTTCTGGGGCAGGTTCGGTGGCAGGTTCATCATCGGAATCAACAGGAGGGGCATTTGGGTCGAAGGCGTTGATGGGTGATACGACTATGACCTCCATGAGGCTGGAGATGTTGTTGTCTGTCCAGCCGCTGCCCGTCTTGATTTTGTCGGAGGGCTCCTCTGGTACGGCAGCACAGCGGCAGAAGGCGGTGATGGTGAACGGCAGGCAGAGTCGTGAGTCGGAGCGGAAAGCACAATCGAGGATGCTGTCCCTCATATACCTACCCACATTTATGGGCCTGTCGTGCATAATGGAGTGGATAAGGGCCAGCCGTTGTCGGTTGACTGTTGTATGGTGGGACGAGGGCAGGATACGCTTTTTGATGAAAGCGTTCCACAGTTTTGCTTCAGGAAGGAGCTGCGCACTATTGACGGAGTGGGGATTCTTCTTGCTGGTGGTCCATGTCGTCCCAGCCTCTGTCAGCTCCATCATGACAGCATCATGGGCAGCAGCGTCGAGGGAGTCCCAAAATTGTTGGTGAGCATCATCATTGGGGCCAAAGAAGAGGCCGAACGTATGGTTGATGCTGTTGGCGGTGAAGGGGACTGCCACTCCTCGGACGGTGACAGATGTCGCCGTTTTGCTGTCGATGGCCTCGTAAAATTCTTGGACCAAAGTATCGTTGAGCCCTGTCGGCTGCTCGGCGAAGTCCTCCCATAGCTGTGCCGTTATGGCTTTCACAATGAACGGCCGCAGTCCCATATGAGGGGCATCTTTGTTGTATATAAAGCCACGCTCCTCCCATAGCTCTTTTTTGGCGAATGGTGATGCTGCTGCTGAAGAAGAAGCGGTAGCAGCGTTTTGACGGGTTTGTCTCGACGACATTTTGGTTGCAAGGGCTGAAAAAAAAAGAGAAAATAGATAAAACTAGAGGAGAATAACAAGAGAGAAAAATCAGAAGTGATGAAAAATGAAAATGGGAAGGGGTTTATATAGCGGTCGAGAAGCTGCCCATTTAATGCCGCAATGGCAGGCGGGAATAACGGGGCGGCAGATTGAATGTAGCGTGTCTGACGCGTCTGACACGCATTTATGCGTCTGCTGTGCGTCTGCCGCACGCTTCTGCGTCTGCAGTGTCAGCCTGTTGACAGCCTGTCAAGTCTGTCTGCGCCGGCAGCTGAAACGACAAGTTATCATAAATGGGCTTTATTGAGCTGGTGGATGGGCGGTGGTCTTGGGCCACTTCTTCTTTCTCACTTGACTCCTTTATTTCCTAAAAACTGAAATTAGAAAAACAAAACATTATTCGAATAAAATAAACCTAATTTCCTAATAATAATAAATAAATAAAATAAAATAATTAAAAATAAAAATTAGGTTAAATTAGGGATGCCTTGTGGGGCATCACCTAAAGTAACCACTTCCTGTATTCCTGGGGCTTCAGTCCCCTGATAATGCTTGAGGCGTTGTCCATTGACTTTGAATTGGTGCCCGTCCTTTAATGATTGAATTGTAATGGCACCATGGGGAAAAACTTGAACCACTTGGAACGGGCCAGACCATCTAGATTTGAGCTTCCCTGGAAAGAGTTTCAACCTAGAATTAAACAACAACACAAGCTGCCCTAGGCAGAACTGTCGTGGCAGCAGCTTCTTGTCATGCCACTTCTTAGTCTTTTCCTTGTAAATCTTTGCATTGTCGTAGGCCATTGTCCGTATTTCATCGATCTCATTCAAATCTAACAGCCTTTTCTGGCCTGCCTTGTCCAAGTCCATGTTTACTGCCTTGATTGCCCAATATGCCTTGTGCTCTATCTCGACAGGCAGGTGACAGGTTTTCCCATAAATCAAACGATATGGAGACATGCCCAATGGAGTCTTGAAAGCTGTCATGTATGCCCATAATGCATCATTCAGAAGTAAAGACCAATCTTTCCTAGTTGGTTTAACCATCTTTTCAAGAATGTTCTTCACTTCCCTGTTGGAAATCTCAGCCTGACCATTGGTCTGTGGGTGGTATGCTGTCGCGATCCTGTGCTTGACACCATATTTCTTCAAGGCGGCAGCAATTACCCTATTATCAAAATGTCTCCCTTCATCACTGATAATCGCCCTAGGGATGCCAAATCTAGAAAAGATGTTTTTGTGCAAAAACTTTTGGACCGTTTTGGCATCATTCTTTTGAGTTGCGATTGCTTCTACCCACTTGGAGACATAATCCACTGCTAGGAGGATGTAAAGATTTCCACATGAAGATGGAAAAGGTCCCATAAAATCAATCCCCCAAACGTCGAAGATCTCGACTTCTAAAATATTCTGCAGTGGCATCTCGTTTCTCCTTGAGATGTTACCTGTCCGCTGGCACCTGTCACAGTTCTTGTAAAAGTCTTGTGCATCCTTATACAGTGTCGGCCAGTAGAACCCTGACTGCAGCACCTTGGCAGCAGTTTTATTGCCTCCTAAGTGTCCTCCATATTGTGAAGCATGACAGTGATGGAGAATGTCTTCTTGCTCTTCTTGTGGTACACACCTCCTTATAACCTGATCTGCGCACATTTTGAAAAGAAGAGGCTCGTCCCAATAATAATGCTTAACATCATTTTGGAACCTCTTCCTGGCTTGATAATTAAGATCAGAAGGTAATATTCCGCTAACTATAAAATTAACGAAATCAGCATACCAGGGAAGGTTAGAAGACTTACCTGCCGCCATGGCTGTCGCGACAGCGATTGCGGCAGCAAAGAGCTGCTCATCTGGGAAGGTCTCCAGTATGTGTGTATCATCAATGGGTAGACTCTGTCCCATCTCCAACCTTGACAAGTGGTCTGCCACCTGATTTTCTGTCCCCTTTTTGTCTTTGATTTCAAGGTCGAACTCTTGTAATAGCAAGATCCATCGTATCAACCTAGGCTTTGCATCCTTCTTTGCGAACAAATACTTGAGGGCAGAATTATCTGTGTGCACTATTACTTTCGTCCCAAGTATATAAGAACGAAATTTGTCGATGGAGAACACCACAGCTAACAGCTCCTTTTCTGTGGTGGTGTAGTTCACTTGGGTGTCATTTAAAGTTTTGCTGGCATAGTATATGACGTGAAACAGCCTGTCCTTGCGCTGCCCAAGTGCTGCCCCGACAGCATAGTCACTGGCATCACACATGATCTCAAATGGTTGTGTCCAGTCTGGTGGTTGTACTATGGGGGCTGTCACTAGCTTTTCCTTCAGAACCTTGAATGCTTCAGTACATTCTTCGTTAAAGTCAAAGTGTCGGTTCTGCTCTAATAGATGACATAGGGGCTTCGTGATTTTTGAGAAATTCGCGATAAATCTCCTATAAAAACCAGCATGCCCTAGAAAACTCCTAATGCCCTTGACTGTGGTTGGCGGCGGCAGCTTCTCAATTACCTCTATTTTGGCCCTGTCGACTTCTATCCCACGGCAGCTAATCTTATGGCCAAGAACTATCCCCTCATCCACCATAAAATGGCATTTTTCCCAATTTAAAACAAGATTAGCTTTTTCACATCTTTCAAGTACCTTTTGAAGGTTGCTAAGGCAGCTCTCAAAATCGTCTCCAAAGACGGAAAAATCATCCATGAAAATCTCAAGGAAGTCCTCTACCATGTCGGAGAATATGGCCATCATGCACCTTTGGAAGGTGGCAGGTGCATTACAGAGTCCAAACGGCATCCTCCAAAACGCGTATGTACCGTAGGGGCATGTGAACGTCGTTTTCTCTTGATCCTCTGGTGCAATAGCAATTTGGTTATAACCTGAGTAACCATCAAGAAAACAATAGTAAGGTTTACCCGCTAATCTATCAAGCATTTGATCAATAAAGGGTAAAGGAAAGTGGTCCTTTCGGGTAGCTTTGTTAAGCTTCCGATAGTCCATACAAACCCTCCAACCGGTCACAGTACTGGTTGGGATTAACTCATTGTTTTCGTTGGTTATTACGGTCATGCCTCCTTTCTTGGGAACACATTGCACCGGGCTTACCCATTTGCTGTCGGAGATGGCGTAAATAATACCAGCATCTAACCATTTAATGATCTCCTTACGCACTACCTCCTTCATTGCATGGTTTAACCGCCTTTAGGCATCTATAGTCGGCTTATGATCTTCCTCAAGGAGGATTTTGTGCATGCATAATGCCGGACTAATGCCTTGAATGTCTGCTATCGTCCATCCAATCGCCTTCTTGTACTGCCTTAACATGTCGATCAGCTGTCGTTCCTGTTCCTGCGGCAGCTTAGCAGAGATGATTACGGGCAGTGTGTTATCACAACCAAGATAAGCATATTTAAGCTGCCCTGGCAGGGGCTTAAGTTCTAAGACAGGTGGTTCAACAGTAGATGGCTTTTGGATTAAATGGTTATCCGAAGTGTAATTCAAGGGTTCGAATAACTTACCTGGACGATGGTCTAACCAGTCTACCTCCTCATGACCTTCAGTATCAGATGTATCGGATTCAGAGGAGTCGATGTCGTCGGTGCTGTCGTCGTTGCTGTCGTGACAGGCCTGTAGATGGCTGTCGCAGCAGTGACCAAATTTAATATCACGGCAGCCCGACCTGATGCAGGGTTGATCAAAGGTCACCTCAATGATGGCCTTACATTCTTCATCCACATCAGCATGTTTCATTGCTTGGAGAACATTCAACTTAATTTCTTGATCGTTCACGCGCATGGTGAGTTCTCCTTTCTCCACATCAATCAATGATCTGCCCGTGGCTAAGAAGGGTCGCCCAAGGATGACTGGTGCGTTCTCATCTGCCTCACAATCTAAAATAAGAAAGTCAGCAGGAAATATAAGCTTATCCACTCTTACCAAAATATCTTCAATTTTTCCCTCGGGGTGAACGTAAGAGCGGTCGGCTAGCTGTAGGGTAACTGTCGTGGGCCGCGCCTTGCCAATACCTAGTTTCTGAAAAACAGATTTGGGCATTAGATTAACACTAGCACCAAGATCACATAATGCCTTACCCACAAATCTGTCGCCGATTACGCAAGGTATGATGAAGCTCCCCGGATCCTTCTTTTTCTGGGGTGGCTGCCGATGAAGAATGCTCATGCAACCTTCTGTCATCTTTACCGTTTCAAATTCCCCAAGTTTAGATTTTTTCGACATAACATCCTTGAGAAACTTAGCATAACCGGGCATCTCTCTAACAGCATCTAACAACGGAATATTAATATGAACCTGTTTAAAGATATCATAAATCTTTTTAAGTTGAGATTCATGCTTAGCTTGTTGTATCCGTTGCGGAAAAGGTGGTGGAGGACGATAATAAGCAATGCGTCCTTCCCACTGCATGCGAATCTGAGGACGATACTCATCTTTTTTCTCCTCTGTCGCTTCTGCTGTCGTGACAGGCTCATCGGCAGCAGTCTGTTTATCACCTGTCGGGGCAGTTTCCTCGGCAGGTTTATCCAAGGCAGGTTCTTTTTCTGTTTCAGCTTCTTTTTCTGGCCCTGGTAACTTTTTCCCACTCCTAGTAGTAATCGCCTTACATTGCTCATGTGGGGGTGGTCTAGCATTTTCAGTATTGCTAGGGAAACCTCCATTCTGCCGTGGCTTAATATGCTGCGACACCTGACCCATTTGTGTCTCTAGTGATTTCAAGGTAGCCTCATGATTTGTCATTCTCATCTTGGTTTCATCCATAAAGTTTTCCGTCTTCTTGACAAACTGATTAATATTCTTCATATACGTACCAGCCTGAGACATAAAAGTGGCCAGAGTTTGCTCCAATATACTATTCGTGGCAGGTGGTGACTGTTGTTGCTGCTGAGGCGGCAGGTTCTGCGGCAGGTTCTGCGGCAGATGCTGTTGCGTCAACAATCTAGGACCCCCCCTGATTCTGATTATGCGCTTGTGGATTCAGGGCGTTGTTGGGGTTACTCCAGGAGAATTTGGGATCCTTCCTCCAATTAGGGTTGTAGTTGTTGGAGTTATAATTCGGCTTGTAATTTCCAACATACTTTCCCTCCTCTATATTTATTGGGCAATCATCCCTACTATGATTTCCCTCACAAGTAGCACAAACTTTCTCGACAGCAAATCCTTGTAATTCATCATCATTCAATAACTTTTTCATTGCTTTAGTAAGGAATGCTACCTGCGATTTCATAGTGCTGTCGGCCTCATAGTCCTTGACATCAAGTACCCGTTTACCTCCTCTTCTAGCGGTTGGAAACTGCTCCTCATTCTTAGCCAAATGTTTCAAAACTTGTAGGGCCTCGTCCGGATCTTTATCCAATAAAAGTCCATTCGCCGCAGAATCAATTCGAATGCGAGTTTGTAAGTTAGCAGCATTATAAAACTTAGTTACCTGGTTCCAGACGGGGAATCCATGCATTGGGCAGTTCCGTAGAAGAGTAGTAAATCTGTCCCAGGCCTCGTGCATCGGCTCGTCATCTTCCTGTAGAAAAGTAGCAATTTCGTTACGTAATCGCTCAGCTAAATGTGAAGGATTAAAACGAGACAAAAATTCACGAGTTAAATCTGCCCAAGTCATAATATAACCCGGCGTAAGTTTATTCCACCAAGTTTTAGCTCTGTCCCTCAATGAATGGGGAAATAACCGAAGCCTCAGTATCTCCGGACTAACTCCTGGCAGTCTAAACGAACCACAGATCTCCTGGAACGTTTTGAGATGCTCCCTGGCATCTTCTGTCGCAGAACCACTAAATTGCCCGGCGTTGTTGATCATACTAAACATGACAGGTTTAAGTTCGAAGTTGTCAACGTCAATATCCGGCAGTGTGGTCTCCAGCTCTACATGATCATTCAGCATGTAGTCACGACATGTTCGTCGTCCACCTGCCGCGGGCGGGTCACCGACAGGCGGTACACCATCACCAACAGGCTGATTACGGGCCATCTGCTCTAGCTGTTTCTCAAGGTATTCGTTCCGGTCTAAGAGGTGGCGAATCTGTTTCTTGAGATTGAAGGAACGTTCGATTTCCGGATCTAACTTATACTCAGGATCTTCACCTCTTTTGGATCTGCGCATAAACAAGATAACCTCGTGAAAAGCGAGAGTTGAAAGCACAAAAGAAAAATTAAAGAAAAATAAAAATAAAAACGAAAATAAAAATAAAAGCAAAAAGTGCAAGAAAAGAAAGGTGTAGTTATGTTGCCACTCCCCGGCAACGACGCCAAAAACTTGTTGCGTGTAAAATAGTCTATCGCAATTATAGTGCAAGTATACACGACGCAAGTAGTAAAGTGATACGAAGTATCGGATATCGTCTCCACAGGGATTGGGCTAATGACTTCACCTTATTTCACTACACGAAGTAAAAGAAATAGTTTGAGAGAATTGTCACGAAAATAATAAGGAAAACGCAAATAAAAGAAGTAAGATATCAAGATAAAGAGAATGGGCTGGTATTGAGTTGCTCGGTAGTGCAGGTATTGAATTGCTTAGGATCTCCAGTTCTGTCGTCGCACCCGTCGCCGACAGCACCTGTCGCGGCGTCTGTCCGTTAGCTGTCGCGACAGCAAACACTAACTCCGTACTTCAAGCTTAGCAAGAATCCCAGATCTGCCTTGCCCTATCCCTAGGTACAAGTCTGTCGATGATCACGTCTTTGATGATACCTCTCGGCGTGAATCGAATGATGAACACCGATGTGTATGAATTCTTCTTTAGCCACTTAACCTCGCCCTATCCCTAGGCACGAGATGGTTCAACTATAAACTAGAGAACGTGCTCTTATCTCTTTCGTATACTTAACTCTCTCGATGCTAAGTAAATGGATAACCTCACAATGCTCTCCCGATGCTCTTGCAAGATATTAAAACCAAGATAAAAGAACTTGAAGTTTATTTTATTGAACTTGAAAAATCCTAAAACAAAGCAATCCTTGCAACTACTTTACAAAACAACCCGTAGCCCTAGGGGGAATTTAGAACATGTCGGTGACAGGTAAACGGCAGGGTTTAGGTTTCGGTTATGGGATAATCGGTTCTGCTCCTAGGTTAAATCTATGCCCTTATATAAGCTTTGGGCTCAAGTTATCTAAGGTAACAAGGATTACAACTTTAATTAAAAGTAAGATTCTAATAAAGACTAAATCTCTAAAGTCTCCTACTTTACAGCCGCATCCTTATTTTGTGGGAATTCCTTTCCTTGAGCTTTGGCTTGACATATCTTTTGATCCGGGGCTTGGAAAAATATTTGGCTTTCACACGACAGACGAGCAGATTTTTCTCTATCTATCGAGGACCACTTTACTTTTCCTCTTCATAAGTCTGCTGTCACCTTGTTGTCACGACAGGTCCATGACAGGTTCGTCTTCTTCGGCTGCTTGTCCAGTTCAGCTTTCCTGCTTATCTGCCCTGCGCCTGCCTTCGACATCTACTATGACAGATACCTGCAAAAATAGCCATCTTTCAGTAGAATCCGTGCCTTTTATATAATTGTGATGTTTTATTGAAAACTAACCTAAATGCAATGCAATGATGCTTGAATGCAGCAGAAATATGGGTTAAAAAGGGTGTAAATAATAGAACTTTTACACACTCAACAGGGCATTTCAATCATTTTCAGCTTTATTGGCATTTCTAGAATTTTATCAACGAAAATTTACTTATTCCAGTCAAGGGAGTATTTCAGTCGTTCTGAAGCTCGGGATATCCATCATTCTTGTCAATTGAACCATTTATAGTATTTCAATCATTTAAGTACTCGTGTGTGTTTCAGTCGTTCAAGAAATTTTGTTACCTCCAACCGCTTCATTCATTTCAAAACCCAAGGGTTTATCCATCGTTCCAGTTAATTTGCAAATCTCGGTGTCCGAGGATACTTCAGCCCTTTTGTCAATACTATCATTCCGATTAATTTAACCATAATAGTATTTCCAATACTTTTAGTCATTTCAATCAATTCGGAGATTTGAGCCACTTGATTAGTTCTGAGGTATGGATAGTTTCCCGTAAATCTATAGTCGGAGATTCATTCCAATTTCAAGGAAACCTAACACCATACAATCTCGAAGGTTTAAATCTTGTTACCATAACTTTCCAAGTAGATCGAGGTTTTCAGATGAATCGAGCTGTTTTACCATATCCAGTGTAGATTTCTAGGTCGCTTCTAATTCCAAGGGTATTTTAGTCATTCTCACACCTTAAGGGCATTTTCGTAATTTTATATCCAAATATCTTTAGATTTAATCATTTGACATTAATAATCAGGTTTGGAGATTAGCTGCCTTATTACTTAATTTATTGAACTCCAGATCCTTACATTTGTTAACTTCCTCGTTCGAGCTTTTCGATCTTATCTAGGTTATCATACTCAATTTCATATCTGATTTGATTTAAGCAGGGTTAACAACACTCTTCATCATATTCATGCATGCATTAACCGAATACCAACATGTTCATAAAGCATACTAGAGGTAGTAGTGTATTACCTTTAATACTTGCTATATCAGTCGACCATGATACTTCGTTCGATCACTCTCGAACCCGAATGCGACGTCCTCAACATCCCGAATACAAGGAACTTTGAATACCTTCAATCGCACAAATTCCAATTTCAGTCCTTATCCACATTGCTCATAATTGAATATTAAAATGGTTGACTCGGTGAGTTAACTCGGTCAACAGGTCGGTCAACGGGTCGGGTTGGTCAACGGGTCGCGTCGGAGTTGACGCGGGCTGGTTCGGTTTGGGCCGAGAAGGACTTGGGCTTAACAGTTGGGCTTGAACCGGTTAACTGACTGGGCCGGTTCAACACTTACCCCAAAAGTTATGATGGTCGGACGGCCGCCGGAGGCCCGAAATACACTGTTTCTGACATAAAAATAAGAGCCGATCACACAAAGTATTAAACCAAACCCAAAATATCACATTACGAGCCTCAATCTTACCGGAAAAAGCCCAAAATTCCAGATCTGGCCGGAAAATTGCGTTGCTCCAATGAGGACTCTCCCGGCGTCGGAACAACGATCGGACATATGGGTTTCGCTCTCCTCCGTACGCTAAACACGCCTGCACGATCGACGCGCCTTGCCGACGACGGAGGCGGCTGGAACGAAGGAAAAACAGAAGCGGCTCAAGGGAATCTCGACGAAGCTTTAGCCCTATCTCCACGACGAACGACAACCGTTCACCGTGCGTGGGGAGCATGGTTGGGGTCGGGGTGAGGCGGAGGACACGGTGACACCGGCGGTGTTAGTCACGACGGCGCCGTGACGGAGATCTGAATGGTCACCGGTATAAGGGAGATGAAAGGTTTCGAAGGGGATAAATTTTAGATCTGGTTTATTTTTTATTCAACTGATACATTTAATTTGGGGGAAAAGGGAATGGTTAGATCTAGTCTGATTACTATTAAATTCCCCGATACACGTTATAACATAATCTTACTATACCATAACCAAGACTTGCCTTAGACCAGTTGGCTAAGCCCATTGTCCTCCATGCCAAAAAGTGCAGGTTCAAAACCCCTTGGCTACATTTCCCCAATTTCATATTTCATTCAACATTTTTTGTATATATATTTTTAGGGTATTACACCTATCTCGTTAAGTCAAAACGTCGTCGTTTTGGTGCAACTGTTTTGAAACCTAATTTAGCCCAAAACAACGTCGTTTAGGAAAAATATTAAAATCATATGCTTGGAGGGGTTTTAACCCAAAACCTTCAAATAGAAAAACTAAACCTTAACCACTAAACCAACTAGAAATTATATAATATTTTACCACAAATATTATATTTCTCAAACTACTTGAAATTAATTCAAATTATTTTATGAAATAAATAAAACTATAAATAATATTAATATATAATTAAAAGTGTATTATTTTTTGTTTTTTATATAATATTTATCATATAAATATAATTATTTTAAAAAACTTCAAAATATTCATAAAAATAATATATTTATATTATAAATAATATATAAAAATAACCCTAAATCTTAAACCTTAATCTACAAAGCCCAAACCTCAAACTATAAATCTTATGGTTTAGGGTTTAGGATTTTTTTATATTATTTATAATATAAATATATTATTTTTTTAATATATTTATATTATAAATAATATATAAAAAACAATAAAAATAATATATTTTATTGATATATATGTAAATAATACATTTCATATTATTTATAGTATTATTTTTTTCATAAAATAATTTGGTTGAACCAAATGGATAATTTTATATAATTTAAATAAAATATATTATTTATATATTTTCTATATATTATTTATAATATAAATATATTATTTTGAAAAAACCAAAATATTCAATATATATATATATATATTTTAAACTCTAAAGTTTAGGGTTTAAGGTTGATGGTTGGGGGTTTGTTGGTTAATAGTTTAAGGTTTTTTATATTATTAATAATATAAATATTTAATTTTTTGAATATTTTGGGATTTTTTAAAACAATAATTTATATTATTAATAATATATAAAAATATTTTTATGAATATTTTTATATTTTATATATTAATATCATTTATAGTATTATTTATTTTATAAAATAATTTGAATTAATCTCAAGTAGTTTGAGATATATAGGTCATGTTTGGTAAATAGCTTTTTGAGCTAAAATTAGAGGTTTGAAGCAATTTTAGAGGTTTGACCAGTCAAATCTGTTAATTTGGATGTTTGGTAAATAACGGATTGTAATAGTGGATTGAGGTGAAACCTCTCATTTTGAAAAATCTTCTTTTAGGACCTTTTTGAGTTAGATATTTATAAAAAATTTGTAAAGACTATTTTGTCCTTGATAATTATAAAAAATTTCTCTAAATAACATTAATTTTGATTAACCAATAAAATTTTAAAAAATAATTTCATAAATAAAAAATTAATATATAAAGTAATAAATACCTATAAATTTAATAATTAATAAAATTATATTCAAAATATAATTTCACAGATAAGAAATTAATATATACATCTAAATTTAATAATTATTAAAATTATATTAAAAGGATAATTTCACAAATAAAAAATTTGGCTAAATGGTTTATTTTGCCCTCGAGTTCGACCCCATTTTGCAATGTTGCCTCTCGTGCGAAAACGCGTTCAATTAGGTCCTCCAGTTCGGACATTGCAGTAAATTAGCCCCTTGACCAACGGAACCGTTAGTCTGGCCGTTAACTGTTAACGCGCCAGCTGTCTTCGCTGATGTGTCATGCAATGTCAGCGTTGAAAAGTCAAAATGCTGACGTGGTAAAAAAAGAAAAACAATTTTCATCTTAAATTGTAACCAATCAGACATCTAATTAGTTTTAAAGTAAATAGTTAACATAACTCTAAATATGTAAGAGATGGGAGTTGAACCCTGGTCTTGGTGGTAGAAAGCACAATGTTTTGCCACCGGACCAACCTTTCAACTTTACAAACAAACACCAAATGTAATATATATCCTCGTCCAAATAACATGGCTGCTCAACTTTGCCTGCATCCAATTTATGGTAATTTTTTAATTTATTGCATATGCCATTTACTTTGAACTGATTCAGAGCATACATTTTTGTTTGATTGTCTTTGGTTATATGAAGTTGGTTGACATTCTTTTTTCTCATGTATTGTCGAAGTTAGAACTTAGAACCCAATAATGTACTGTAAATTACTCATTTGATTCATGAAATATTCGTTTTGGATAATTTAAAAACAAACTCTTTAATAACAAAAGGCTAAATGAATCAAAAGGGAAGATGGAAAGCAATGTAATATTAATGGACTTCTTGTTGGTTTGAGGAGTTGAAAACGGTAATCGAAGTGGAGATATTGCTCTCTCAAGAACGTCATAACAATGCATCCCCAGCTAGAAAGATGTAAGTTTTTGTAGCAGTTCTTCTAGTCTATATTATTAATGATATTGAAAGTTCTAAAACTTCAAAATTTACCTCTTTTTGTTTCAAAGATGTTTCTCTGACTCTGGCCAAGTCTACTGTCTTGTCTCCTTAATTATGCCTGGTGATACTGGTGTTTAGCAGCTCTTATGTTTTGTTGTGCCATTTGCTTATTGAACTTATATCTTATATTGGATGTTTATTATCAAGGATAAGAGGTTGATCTGGTGGTAAAGCACTAAGCTTTATATTGTCTAAACTCGAGTTTGAGCATCGTCATCTTAATTTTATGAGTTATTTTAACTCTTACCTCAATTTCATGGTTACAATTTAATATAAAAAATAAGATAATTTCTTTTATATTTTGCCACGTCAACATTTTGACTTTTACGCTAACATGGCATGCCACGTTAGCGAAGACGGCTGACGCGTTAACAGTTAACGGTCATAGTAGCGGTTTCGTTAGTCAACGTTGGTCAAGGGGCTAATTTGCTTTAATGTGCGAACTAGAGGACCTAATTAAACGCGTTTTCGCGCGAGGGGCAACATTACAAAATGGGGTCAAACTCGAGGGCAAAATAAGCCCTTTAGCCTAAAAAATTAATATGTACATCCTCGTATATGCTCAGTAATGATACTAAAAAAATTAATTTTCATAATCTAATTAATATTAATAGATACAAAATGTTAATAACTAATAAATAATTCAAGCAAGTATCAAATATAAGCATGTCCTTATATGTCATTTTGCTCTTTCAAATAATCAAACAACTATCAGTTATCAGTTAATTTTACCAAACACTTTTATACAATCAGCTAATTCAATCCGCTAGTTAAATTAGTTAATGCTATCATCTATCCGCTATCAACTAATGTAATCCGCTATCCGCTAATTGTCAAACATCGCCATAATATTTCTGGTAAAATATTATATAATATCATGTTGGTTTAGTGGTTAAGCTTTAGTCGTTATATTTGGAGGTTCTAGGTTTAAACCCCTCCAAGTGCATAGTTTTAATATTTTTCATCTAGCAAAACAACGTCATTTTGACTTAACGTGGGTTTTAAGATTAACAACGGATTGGCATTTTCGAGTCACAAACTAAAGTTTAGTGATAGTTTTGAACTTTTTTAAAGTTTGATGGTATTTTCGAGTCAGCGGCCATAGTTGAGCAATATACATATACCGGACAGAGTTGAAAGACTTGAGTCAAACTTAAAAATTGATCTACTAATTACTAAAAGTTTTGAGTTATTCAAAGTTTCATTTTATAACTTAAACTTTATTTGAAATTTTTTAAAATCAAATTTTTCGTGTCGAATTATGTAAAAATAATCGATTTTTTTAATTCGATATGTAACTCTAAATATTTGAGGTTTGGTTTTTCATTTATTATTTTTAAGAATAAACAATGTTTGTTTTTATAAAGAGATAAGTTGTCGATCATCTGAAAATTTTTAATCATTGGTTGAAAGTTGTTTGATCATTGCTCTGGGCATGAAACAACTTAAAATTTGTGGAATATTATAAACTAGGTATTAAACTCGGTCCAATGAAAAATTAAAAAAGAGCATTGTACTAAAATCAGTGAATTCATTACAAATAAGGGACATTTTTTACTTGGATTTTAAAACAGTACTATAAAACAAGAAGAGGAAGTAGTCGCAAAGGTTCAGCCATCTGAACTGTGATCCCAAACTTCTCTTCCATGTTGATTTCATCCGGCCCCGGGTATCGCCAAGATCGAACAGGTTGCCGAAGATTGGCAGCCGCCGTGGACCAGGTGGGAGATTGGTTTGATCACTTCCATTTCTGAATGGCTTTAAAGCTTGAAGCAGCAGACATAGCAAAGAACTTGTTAAGAAATCCATGTCTCTGTGTCACTGAGTTCGGTCTCCCCAACACAGATTGAACTAAACTAAGGTCTGGTTTGTTAAAACTTAAAACCATGTGGTGCACAGTGTGCCACCCCTTCCTGATCACGTAGTCACGCAAAATTATTAGATGAGTCTTGCTCACCACGTCATCTATTGTCGTACCTAATAATATTTTTCTATGTTATTTTTTTCTAAGGTGAATCTTCACATATTTCCTTTATGTAATTAAAAAGTGAGTCATTACTTAGAAATTACACCAAATTATGGGTTGGTAAATTAAACTGAGAATGTTATGGTATAATAAGCTTACACAATTCAATTAAAATTAGTTAACTAATAAATTAAATACTAATAATTAATAAAAAAAATTAATAAAATATAGATAAAATAATGTTTTATATACAAGGAAAAAATATCTTTCACTTTAAAAAATAATGTTTTATTACAATTTCTCAAATTCTAATAAAACATAAACTCTCTCTTGATGAGACGGATCCTACATTATCACAATATATACATTTATTTTCACACAAATCCATCAAAATCTTGTATATCAAGTTAAGCAATATTTTCAACAAAAAAAAACAAAAGTTAAGCAGAAACAAAACTCTTATATATAGATTAAAGGACCAAAGTACCCTTATAGGTTAATGTAGGCCAAAAAATTATATCATAGGCTTGATTCGCCACGTCATCTATAGTCTCAACTAATAAAAAATATTTATTTCATTAGATTTTTTCATATCATCTTTTTACTAAGTAAATCTACAATTAGTAAAAAGTCTTTTTTAATTTAATTTACAATAAATTAGAGTGAAGTGAAGGCTATATTCGTCAATATAAATCAGGAGCTATTATATAATTTTTCGTGTATTCAAAAACATGTAGGTAAGGGCTATATTCGTCAATATAAATCAGGAAATCAATACAAAAAATCTATATATTTTGATTGCGAAGGCAATTATTTCAACTTTGACTGCTTCAGATTTTCCGTGAAAATCAAGAACGAAGAAAGAAACCCCCTTTAAAACAAAACCCTAATCCCTTATCCTATTTTCTTCGTCTTTGATTGTAGAAATCAAACCAAACCCTCAACTGGGCGTCATGGGTTCTGAACAGAATCAAGGAACGAGCTTTTCCCCGTCGGAGCCGAAGCTTTGCGCCAACGGTTGCGGTTTTTTCGGCACGGCGGCGAATATGAACCTCTGCTCCAAGTGTTACCGCGACCTCCGTGCTGGGGAGGAGCAAGCGGCGAAGGCTAAAGCCGCCATGGAGAAATCTCTAAGTGTGAAATCGAAAGACGAGGTCGTCGTTGAAGCGATTAAGCCAGTTGAGGAGCTGCCTTACGAGGGGTCGTCGTCAACGGCGGTTGAGCAACAACCGGCCGTGGCCCTAGCCGGCGATGAAAACCCAAAGCCGAAGTTGTCGAACAGGTGCTTTATCTGCCGAAAGAAGGTGGGGTTGACTGGGTTCAAGTGCCGCTGCGAGAGTACATTCTGCGGCGAGCATCGGTACCCAGAGAAACACGAGTGCTCCTTCAACTTTAAGGCTACCGGGCGCGATGCAATCGCCAATGCGAATCCCGTCATTAAAGCCGACAAAGTGGAGAGGTTCTGAAAGTTTCCTTCAATTGGTTTGCCTCTCAGCCTTTTGAGAGTTGTGTTAGGGTTGAAATTGGGTGTTTTTAATGTTCTTGCTTGGGTTGAAATGATGGGGATAGTATTGGGGTTTGGCTTAGGTTGATTCATAATAAAAATGGGTCAATGAATGTTTCTGGTTTGATCTTCATTATATCCATATTTGTTAAATATAATCTATCTTGTTGGACTAAAATCTCTGCTGGTTGATTGTAATTCTCCCATATCAAATATGTATGTATATATCTGTTGTCTGCCACTTTTCAAATGCATAAACTTGTGGATATTGTTTCTATTTGTTGCTCTGCCATTCGAGTCTGATGGACATGATTATGAGAAAATATGTTGAAATCCTCTGTTAGAGCTTATGTTGGACAAATCCTTCTGAGATCTTTCTTTATTTTTCTTGATTCATGAAAGCTTCTGAAATTTCTACTCTATAAGTTACTGGAGTGGAAGTGAAGTTTCCAACATTGGTTAGAGGAATCACCTAGGGCTATTTCTCTTTGTTTATAAGCTTCCTGCACTGGGAATGATTGTTTAACATAAGAAGATCGAGTTTGAATTGTTCGAAATTCAACTTAAATGCTATAAGGTTCAACATAAAAATGTCGGACTGCTCGAGTTCGATTAAGGTCACAAGTTATTTGACTTCAGTATTACTATTAGTTTAGGTTACTAAAAATTATCAAATTAAAAGAATTTGGTTACCAAGTGTTAGGAATAGTTATAGGTATATTGTACTCTTATGAGCGTGAAAGAAGAAAGGTACAACGTTTAATGATTTGTCATTTGTTCGTGTGATGTTTGTTTATTTTTTTGAACAATTCTTACTTAGGGGAATAGGAAATTTGCTCCTACTAGATTAAGAACCCACAATTTAGGAGAGCTTTTTAACCACTTGTTTGCTCTAGAGGTTGTTTGCTGTTTATATTCGTTTATTAAGTTAAATAAATTAATATAAATAAAATTTTATTTTTGTTTTATAAGCGAACTTGGAGGTATGCTCGAGCCATTTATATTTACGATATTTGCTTATTTATTTATTAATGGCATCTTATAATGAAAATGATATTGTAAGATTTTTCTTTATTTTATATTTGAATTTTAGCTCATTAATATATATATATATATCACATTTCCAATCATTAATGATAATTTTAAAAACACTGAAGCTAACATTCAATAAAATTATAGTTTTAAATAATAGTAAAAGAACTTCAATGTTAAATACATTGATACTTTATAAAAAAATTGCATTGATACGTATTTATATTGTTGTAAATAAACATTAATCAATAAATATGTTTGCAAATATTAAACTAACATGTTTGTGTATGTTGAACAAATTAAGTTTTAATGCATCATATATAAACAAGTAGAGTTGAAATATGATATTAAAAAATTAAAGAAACGTGAACCTAACATAATTATAAACAACTTCAAAAATAAATAAATGAACACAAACAAGACATAATTTATTTAAATTTGATACATTTACACCTCTAATAGGATTGTTGGAAGAGAAATAGCATAGTTTGCGGTGCATGCAACTTGAATATTCCCACCCATAATGTCACATACCAACCTATTCAATGTTTTGTTTTTTGTATGATTGATCACATTTGTTGGGTTCAGGGTTCTTAAAAATGATATTATGATAGGCCCAAATACTCACCATTTTCCTTCAATAATGCAGAGGGTAATTCTTCTTTTGGTTATTGCATTCACCTTGCCCTCATTATTTAGATATTTCAAATAATTGAATCCCAACAACATAACTCAAATATACATGTCGAACACTACAATCTTCAAAAAAGTATGGAGACAGAACATAGGTAACCGCTGATTCCGGGGGTTTCCTTTGGAACATATATACGAATACGAGGAAGCAACAAAACACTGGGCGGTGGCTTTTGTTTTTTTAAAAAGGTATTGGCCAAAATCTCCGCAACATGATTCGTATCGTTTGCTGCTAATCGTGTCTATGTTCTTTTCTCCTATTTGACATGCAACATATCATGTGGCACCTCCAACCAAATTTAAATTGCAATCACATTGCGACTGCTTTAGTAATAGATGTTATCGTTATGGGTGTATAGAATTTGACTCGATTTCGACTTTATACGAAAATATTCGACTTGGCTTTAAAATACTCAAATAAAGTTTGAATTATAAAATAAAAATTTGAACAACTAGATACTTTTAGTAATTAGTAGATCAATTTTCAAGTTCGAGTTGATTCTCTTAATTATGTCTTATTAACAACTAGATCGAATACCACCCCTAATCATCGCTAGCAATATCAACAAAAAAAACCATTAAAAATAATCAGAACACCGTGTTACAACCATCACAGTTTTCATCCATTATTTGACGAAATAATATTGCAGGACCACCATTTGTGTGAGCTTTCCATTGAAGAGTCTAAATCAAGGGGGAGGGGGTTGTGATTGAAGGGCTGCGTGCGTGGGGTGGATCAGGCCAGCAGCGTAAGGCCTGCAGTGGTGGAGCAGACTTTTCTTTCAGTGAATTTAACAAACACTTGGTGGGTAGGTTCCATGATTTTGTAATGGCATTCAGTAGCTATCGAAATGAAGGGGGTTGCTTGCTTTACTGCTATTTTTTGCACTGTGCCACTGACTGTTTAGCTTTCAGACAAAGATGGTTTCACTTTCCTTTAATTTCATTGGAATTATGAAAGATTATTCCACTGACAATTCCTGTTCTTGGACCATTTTTTGATGTTTCATTGTTCACATTATAAAAATGATATTTTCAATTCTCAACTTAATTGATTGATATAATTGAGATAATATTTAATGAATTTAAAATCAGACATTTATTTTCAGGTTGAGTTTCAACATAATTGTAAAAAGTATCAAAATGTTAATATTCAAATTTAGAGAGAGAATATTATAATGAGAGTTTAAAACTATAAGCGTAAACTACTTAACCTATACATTTTATTATAACCATTACAACAAAAATTAATCATTTGAGAGTTGAGATCATACAATAAAAAGATTAAAAAATACAATCAAAAAACTCTAAAACAAATATAGATACGGACAATACTAAAAATAACCGGTTGAAGGATAAAATTATCAACACTAACATTAAAAAAATACATAAACTTGTATAACACGTTGACAAAGCGGTTGTTACCACAACTCAATTGCGAATAACAAACTATGATCGTGAATACGTATTCAAATTCAGCCTGAGGGTTAAAAGCAAGAGAAATTATTATGATAACAAATAAACGATATTTTGATAATCACGTCGTCATCAAATTCACCCTTAAAATATAAAATAAAAAGAACATAAGATAAAAATATATATATATTACATGACCGACAAAACATATAATAAAAACAGAAAAAAATACCGTAAAAATAAAATCTTCAGGAAGAAAAAATCTTGGTTTTTAAATATGGTGTTACATATTTCCAGCTTATTGCTTGGCTTGTGAGTGTCACAATGTTTCAATTATATGTCGGACCATTAATGTTGTTGATTTATCCCAAAACATAAGTCCCATCAGTCATCATATACAAAGGAGTGAATATGATCGAATTACAATTTAGTTGGTTTTTATAATTATATTTTCACAAATTACATCGAGTAGATTTAAAAGATCGAAATAAAATTAAGGCGGAAATTGGGTGGGGCGGGGATGATTTTATATTTCTTACTTTGTCTCTAACACTTACCGTTACAATTTTAGAAAATCACATTAAATATTTTATAGATTTTTTCGTCCCTATATATTCTCTGTGTGAATCCCCGCGATTTCGAGAAATTTCCATCCTAAAAAAATAAACAAATTATTTTACTGGCCAAAAATAAATGACTAATTCAATTTAAAAAATTAAGTTTGGATACTTCGATTGGAAGCAATTACAAGATGATGAAGAATGAAAGATTGTTTTGTTGGGAAAGATTTAGACGGGGTTTTAGCATATATCTAAAAACTAAAATAAAAACATGTTGAGAAACTTGAGTGTAGCTAGGTTTGAGAGAGAGTTAAAGTAGAACAAAAATTTTATGCCCCTAAGTATACCTCTTTCTATAATCAACACTAAAAAACATTAAAAATTAAATTCTAAGCCATAACCCTAAATTCTAAATCCTAAGCCCTACACCCTAAAAAATACATCATACTTTTAATTTCCTATACCCTAATCATAAACTCTAAGTCTCTAACCATAAACTTTAATCTTAATCTCTAAACTTTAAACCCACTTTTTCTAAAGTGGGGCACCAAAAGGGACATAATTGGGGGCAGACGATTTTCATCCGTTAAAGTAATAATAATATAGTTAGAGTTTGTATAGTAAGATATATATTAGAGGTGTATATAGATAAATAAGTATATATATATATAATCTTGTAAAATATTAGGATCTTTGCATATATTTTTTTGGGAAACCACAGTTATTTATACGGCTACGGTTCCGATATAGTAATCTTCGTCCTCATCCCCATTTGATCTTCGGTGATAAAATTTCTCCCGTCCTCGTCCCCGTGGGTGAAGATTTTGGTTATTCCGCATCCCGTCGGTTCGAATCTTTACGATTTTCGAATATTCTCCACCCAAATCTCACCTCTAAATAAAATCCTTTATACAGATAGAATTGTATGTATTTATGACGTATGATTTTCTATATTATGTAAAAAAATTATTTTATATTTTCTTGATTGTTGTATGAAAATAAATAGATAGTTGAGATTAATTATAATAAATATAATATTTTTTATGGGGAAAGGAGTTAACCTCAGTCACTCATTTACCCATATCCAATTGTTTAAAAAAGATGTAAAATTAAATAAATTTTACATAGTATAAGTGAATCCTAACTCCATATATATAAGATTTAATTATTAGACATATTTTTAACTAATAAAAACTTAATATTTTTTAACAAATAAAAGGAAAATACAATAAAATTATAATTTCAACAAAATAGTTTATAAAATAAGATAAATTGATCACATTAACCATTCATTTTCCCTAAAGCCATGAAACAACACAAACCAATCACTAAATAGAAGATATAAACAAGTATCATTGTTAGGGGTGGAAGATAAGCATCATCAACACAAACATAAAAGTAAATATAATAATCACGAAACATTAAAAATCAGTTTATCACAATTCAAGCATATACTATTTAGGGTGATTGCGAGCACCTATTAGTATGAGAAAAATAATTAGATAATCTAAATAAAAAGTAGATCACTAAAATAATTAAATAAACGTCAATTGTAGAGATGATGCCAAAATCAATCTTAAAAAAAAAGGAGAAATAACATGCTATGAACAACTTTCATCATTTTTATTAGAAAATGAGAAGACTTATTAAAAAATCAAACAAAGAGTCAAATATACAAAAACAAAAATAAAAATAGAAAAAAGAAGAAAGAAAAGAATATGAGAAACAACACATCAAAAGTTAGGATAAAGATATGAGCGATAATCACTCGACCAACCTTCGACGGTGTCATTCCGCTAAATAATCAAAGAGAATATTTTAAAAAGGAATAAGTTATATTGGATAACACTAAATTTTAAGTTTAGTATCTATTTTACCATTGAACCAAAAATCGAAATCATTTTAGCATTGTGTTTTAGTTTAGACTTCAATTATACCATTAGGCCGTTGAAATTCTTCTACAACATCACATGTGGACTGTTAAGATCCATCCATACCATCAGTTTTAATGGCTCAATAATATGATTAAAGTCTAACTAAAGTTCGGTACTAAAATAATATTGATTTTTAGTTTAATGGTATAACCGATACAAAACTTAAAGCTTAGTAGTATAGGATGTAGTTAAAAAAATTAAAAAAACAGTTGTCATGTTTTTTTTTTTTTTAAATATTGTACATTTTTTAATAGAGCAAGGTTCAACGTTTAAAATCAAACAAAATCTTTAAACATAACGTATTTGATTGAACCCCCGACCATGGCAAATGGGGCATATCACCATCTCTGGAAAAGGTGATTTTGGCTTCACATCTTTATTAGCCACAAGTTCGAAGTCTTTGTACAAATTAAACACAGGGACGGACGCAAGATTTTTATGTTAAGAATGATGAACTTATAAAAATTTAGGGGGCGAAAATAAATTTTCAATAGAAAATATATTATTTTTT
Source organism: Hibiscus tridactylites (assembly GCA_958450335.1). NCBI lineage: Eukaryota > Viridiplantae > Streptophyta > Magnoliopsida > Malvales > Malvaceae > Hibiscus > Hibiscus tridactylites. Next base: position 76,354,408 of record OY288270.1, read on the forward strand.
TTTAAATCATATATAAATTTTAAATTTTGTAGGGAGGACAACTGCCCTCTCCAGACCCCTCTAAGTCCATCCCTGATCGAATGTACATTGTTTGTGCCTATCTTGACTTGACCCATAATCTAAAACAATTATATATTTTTTTATACATAGATACTAAAAAGTTTATGATAAAGTGATAAGTTATATTATATTTTAGATAATTTATTTTCAAACCTAAAAAACAACATTATTATAAAAACAGTCATTAACCTGTAAAACGAATATATATATAATATGGATGTCAAGGTTCCACTTTGCATAATTAAAGTCATAAATTAGACGAATTATAGAAGGATAATTTTATTACTCTGGTTTTTACTTTTGTAAAATTAAGGGAAAGAAAGAAACTTAACCATTGAATTCAATCAAAAAGGAAAAATAATTTAAAGCAGCCCACTTTTATACTTTTGGTGGGTTAGGGTTCACCCAATACTTAAGGAATCTATACTTTCTTCCTTGCCCTTTCCCCCCACATTTTGAAAGTCAAATACACTTGAGAGTAGGGAATTTGAAATCGTTTATATAAATTATCATAATTTTCTTTAAAACTCTAAATTAAAAGTTTGACAACCTAACATGTTATAACAATATTAATCAAATTAAAATTTAATTGGCATAGTTTTCGACGTTATATATAAAAATCGAGAAGATTTGAATATATGAATGGTTGAGTTTACTTTTTGTGGAGTTCATTAAAATTAAGCTAAAGAAATACAATAATTATTGAGTTGTCATTTTATTTAGAAACAAATATAAAATTTCATGTGACTTTGATACATAAGTTTTGAGTTTGGTGTAATATTATATATATATATAATTTTAATTGTGGTTCAAATGTATGAATGAAATTTTAATTTTGATTCAACCGTATATATTTAAATAAGTAAATACGTTATTTTATTTTAGATTGGTTAAACAAAATTATTTGTATGTGCAATATGTAAATGTAAAATGGTGTTAAGTCAATAATAATTTTAGTGTTTTGTGAAAATGAATCACATCAAAAAAAAAAAATATGTGCAAAATTATACAAAATCAAAATGCATGTATCACGAACTCAACAAGTGTCTCCAGTGAAAAACGGATGATATTCATCTTAGGATACATAGATTCAAATCGTTTTGTCTATAAGGTGTATGCGCATTGTCAAATGATTAAGAATATATATGAATAAATATTACCTTCTAATCACCTTTAGACTATTAAAAAATAATACATGTATCACTTTGTACCTTTCACCAAAATTAATGTGTAGTTTTGATTTTGGTTTAAATATACACGTGGTACTTGAACTAAGCTCCTTCTCTCAAGTTGGCACTTAAAAAATTTTAACTCTCATTTCAGTACCTAAACCCAACACTTATTTATGTAGTAATGCAATTACAAATAATACATACTTTAATACATTACAATCAGAATTAATCATTACAAATTAGAATAAAAATCTAGAAAAAATCCTCAACCTCTATCGAGTTTTCTTAAATAAGAAAAGAAAAGGGTAATTTGTTGTACACTTTTTGGCTCTTTGAAATTCAAAATGTTTGAACTTTGAATGTTGATAATGCAAATGTAGGAATATTACAAAGGGTCCATCTTCTTCTTCTTCTCTAACTTTTTCGCCTTTGCTTTTACATACAAAAGCTTTGTTCTAATGTCTCCATCTTTCTTCTTTCCCTCATAATTTTACTAAGCAGCCTTTCCTTTCATTTCAAAACCCTACTTTATTGGACTTTTTTTCTTTTCTTTTCCTAAAAAAAATCCTTTTAATCCAAAATTTTGTAGTGCCATGAAGACATTGCTTGCCCCTTTTTATAGGTCAAATGAGTTTTATGGCTCCGAATTAAATGAGTTTTTTCTTTATGGCTCCGAATTTATTTTAGTTTCTTTATAGGTCAAATGAGTTTAATAAGACTCGGATAAATTAATTTTTCTTTTGGTAATATGTATGTCCGGTCTTACGGTTCAATGTTTGGGGTGCAAGGTTAACAATATCGTCTCCAAGAGTTGAACTCGTGTCATCTCCTTAAAAGTGCAATGTACCTTACCAATGCACCAGACACTTGTTGTTGGTAATCAACTTTTTTTTTTCTTGAACAGATAAATCAACTTTTTATACTATATGAACTCGGTAAACTTTTCCAACATGATTCTTCGTTTTTTTTTACATTAATTCCTAAATGTGATTTTTTTTATTAATTTTAGAACTTGGCGTTCTAAGATTATGTAGATCAAAAATTGAATACCATGTCACCAAAAGAACTAAAAGAAAAATATGTCAAGTTCAATACTAATGTGATCATATAGATTTAGAGATCAAATTGAAAAATATACCAAATTTAAGGACCAAAAGTTACTTTATCTCAAAATTTAGGACATGTTCGCTGTCTTTCAAATTAGCTTTTTAGGGCAAACGACACTTTCGAGATCAAAATTAATAAAAATAAATAAAATTTTCAAGCCAAAAGTCTTTTTCAAAATTGAAGTTATTTTTTTGTCAAAACAATTCTTTTGAGTCAAATTATTTATTTATTCTCATTTATATCATAATTTTTATATTTTTAAAATAATAATTAAAATAAACATTTTATTTATTTTAAAATATTTTTTATAACAATGTTAAACATGTTAATGTTAATCCTACCTTAATGTTTTACATTGAGATTATATGTGAACAAAACTTGTCTCGAATCATAATCTCATAAATTAGATTTGATTTGAAAAAAAATCAAATGAAGTTTAAGTTATAAAATAAGACTTCGAATAACTTAAAAAAATTTAGTAATTAGCGGATCGGTTTTCAAATTTCAGTTGAGTTTCTCCATTTTGCCTGATATATGTATTTCACATATAAAAGAATAAAGATATATATATATATATATCATATATCGTTTAAATTGGACCAATTAAAATTACCACATTATAAATATTTATAATTAAATTTGAAAAAAAAACTCGAACAATTACACTTGACTCGAAAAATTTTCAAATAAGAATTCGAGTTAATAGAATTAGATCTGAGGGGTATGATAGTAATTTACTGTTTCCCGCACTCTTACACGCAAAACAGCTCGATTCATTTCCCGCATTCAAACACTGTCACGAGGCGGCATGTAGGAAGTAAAGTTGTGAATAAATAAACGTACTACCATTGTTTCAAAAGGGTACTTTGGTAAAATCAACACCAACTCTCCCCACTCTCTAGCACAATCTCTCTCCAAAAAAGAAAACTTCTCATTCATTGCTTACACTCTTTCTGGTAACTTATTACAGTTTCATCTTTCAACGCTAAAAAAAAGGAGGAAAAAAAATCCCCCTTTCACAGCATTCTCTCGGCAACCAAACATAGGATAAGCAAAGAAAATAGAGTTCTAGGGGGAATGGAGAAGTGGGCATTTTAAAGTTTGAATCTTTGGTGTTGGGTTTTTTTAAGAAATGGCCAGTGGTGGTGGAAATTATAGGAATGGGACTCATAGGAACTCCCTCAAAGGAACAACAACAGCAACCGATAGGCCACTCTCTGTGAACTCCAACCCTTCAAAGCCTGCACTCAAAAACAAGTCTTTGTCTTCGGCTGGTGCATCTTCTGGGCTAAGGAAGAGTAGCCCTGGCTCACTTGGAGGAGGTGGAACTGCCAAAGACGATGCTGGGGGTTAGTTGTTTTTGTTTATTTTATTTTGGGTTTTGTTTAAAATTATGTGCTTTTGATTTGTTGATGATTTTAACATGCATTGTGAGATGTTGCATCTTGTACGGCATTTTTTATGTGTGTTTTTGTATGGTTAAATGTGTGATTCTCTTACCCTTGAGACATGATAGATCATAGAGCATATTTTCTTAGATTGTTTCCAATTAAAACAATTTGATAATTTATGTAATCTAAATCTGGTAAAAAACAGTAATCAAATTTGTTCATGGTTTATAGGTTTTAAAGTAATTTGGGTATTGAAGGCTCCTTTCTTGGAAATGGAAGCCTGTGTTTCCTTTACATGGTAATGCAATATTGCAATGCTATTACTTTTAAAGAGAATTCTCCACATCAGACCACTTAAACAGTTTCTTTGGTAGTGAAATTGAGTGCGGCTGGCTGGCGCCAGGGTTTAGCTTTACTCAATTTTAGCTATGGAAATCTGATTTTCTTTTATTATGGTTATTTTTTTATTGTGAATTGTTAAAACTGTTAGAAGCGTATACAGTATAGTCAATAGTGCTTGTTGATCTTTCAGTGCCCTTAGTTACTGCTGCCAAGAGTTAGATTCTTGGGAATTTCAGTCTTTCAAAGAAATAGGGATTAGACCAATGATTTTAACTTGTATGATATTCAGTTCTTGACAAGTGCAATTTATATGTATTCTTTTGCCTGTTCTGTATTTCGAGTTGTTAATTAGATGTGTATATGTTCCTCTTCAGTTCCTGGAAGAGTTCGAGTGGCTGTGAGATTACGGCCACGTAATGCAGAAGAGTCGGTGGCAGATGCTGATTTTGCTGATTGTGTAGAACTTCAACCAGAGGTATTTTGATGCCATTTGAGGGTTATATGTGCTGTTGGACCATTGCGTTTGCATGCTGTAGCTTATCTAGTTACTTTTCAAATTACTTGAATTTAGGTCCAATCCGGTTTGTGCAAGTTCTTTTTTTAAAGGGGAACTGATGCTTTGTTCATTTATTTCAGTTTAAGAGGTTAAAGCTTCGGAAAAACAATTGGGACACAGACACGTATGAGTTTGATGAAGTGCTCACAGAGTTTGCATCACAAAAGCGGGTGTATGAAGTTGTTGCAAAGCCGGTTGTGGAGGTTTGTGTACATGACATGACATACATAATTCTACCACAATTTGTTCGAAATTCACTTGCATTTAGTTATTTTCCTTTCTTGCTACATGTCAAAATTTCAGCCTTGGTTGGTTTTCCCCCAAGTTATCGTTTTTTTGTCTGTTACTTTTTCTCCATAACTTGTTTTGGGTGTATGGTTCAAATTTTATTTACAGGATCTTTGTGTAATTTTTCTGTATAGAGTGTTTTGGATGGTTACAATGGTACAGTCATGGCTTATGGTCAGACCGGTACTGGCAAAACATATACGCTTGGACGACTTGGGGAGGAAGATACAGCTGATCGTGGCATAATAGTACGTGCTATGGAGGATATCTTAGCAGGTGTTTCGTTGGAAACTGATTCTGTTTCTGTCTCCTATTTGCAGGTTGTTGCATTTAAATGCAGATCTTGGTGCTTGATTTATGAAATTTCTTCAAATTAATAAACATTTTGATGTGCTTGATAGTTTTGCTCATTGAAAACTTGTGCAGCTCTACATGGAGAGCTTACAGGATCTTCTTGATCCTACGAATGACAACATTTCGATTGTGGAAGACCCTAAGTCTGGAGATATTTCACTACCTGGGGCTACCCTAGTCGAAATAAGAGATCAGCAGAGTTTCTTGGAATTACTCCGGTTAGGGGAAGCTCATCGCTATGCTGCGAACACAAAATTGAATACTGAATCTTCTCGTAGTCATGCTCTTTTGATGGTGAATCCATTGAATTAAGCACTCTTGTACTAATTACGTAATCTTATCATGCAATCAATTGATCTCTTTCTGCTATAGGTACATATCAAGAGGTCTGTCAAAGGAAGAGATCTTGCTCATTCAAGTCAAAACGGTAACACTACCAACATGACTAAATCTCTTAGGCCTACACTCGTTCGAAAGGGAAAGCTGGTCGTTGTAGATCTTGCCGGTTCGGAGCGAATTGATAAGTCAGGTAATTAAATTGGAAGCACTAAACTACCTCCCCTCACTTCGACTGTTTTTTCCTTCAAGCATAACCTTGTTTTTCTGCTGTTACATTGCAGGGAGTGAGGGCCACACACTTGAGGAAGCAAAGTCTATCAATCTTTCTTTGAGTGCATTAGGGAAGTGCATTAATGCACTGGCAGAGAATAGTGCTCATGTTCCAGTTCGTGATTCAAAGCTTACGAGGTTACTCCGAGATTCATTTGGAGGTAAATTGGACGCAATAGCTTTTTTCATTAGATGCTCTTTGTTATTTTACTAAGGGAGTGTTTGATGAAGTATTTAACATTTCCAATGCATTGAAAAAAACATTTATTTTAAAATTATTTCTTTAACAGGCACAGCAAGAACATCATTGGTTATAACCATCGGTCCATCCCCACGTCATCGCGGAGAAACAACTAGTACTATAATGTTTGGACAGAGGGTGGGTTATGGAACAACTTCCGTTATTTTACCTAGTTCATCTTATTTTATGGTTTAAAGAGGCATCTATGGACTAGCTGGTGGGATTTCCATGTATTCGATTATATTATTTTTCTAGTAACATATAATGGAATCAAAAACTTAACCAAGAGCATAAGCAGATTACTATACAGCCATTTGATCTCTCAAGATATGGACCTTTTTTTTCCCTTCTATAGGCTATGAAAGTGGAGAATATGTTGAAGCTCAAGGAAGAATTTGATTACAAAAGTTTGGCCAGAAAGCTCGACATACAATTAGACCAACTGATTATGGAGCATGAGAGGAAACAGAAAGCATTTGAAGATGAGATTGAAAGAATAACCACGGATGCGCAAAACCAAATTTCTGAGGCTGAACAAAATTATGCAAGTGCTATGGAGGTAAGGTTCTGTCCCCCTCCCCCGTTTAAGATTCTCTTTTACTTTATATATTAACTCTAGCTGCAAAGTAGTGTCTACTGTCTACTGCGCTATAAAGCTTATCACTGTCGTAATTTTGCCAGTTTTCGCCTAAAAAAAGGGGATATTATCTTCTAAATTTCTGCATGGTTTCTGCTAACATGACTCCATCAAAATTGTAACACTTGATCTTGTAAATGATTTGGAAAGCAGTGGTTTTCTCAATTGTCATAAACTTCTTAAGTTCAGTGTATAGATCCCGGGTGGACGTATGAAGGGAAATGAAAGGGGGTTTGGGTGGGGTGGAGGCGTGGAGCTAAGCAAACAGCTATCGTCTGACCCTTGAGCCTTGAGTTAATCTACTTTCTACTTGAACGCTTATCGATTCATATCTTCTTCGTGTTGCAGAAGGAAAGATTGAAGTATCAGAAGGAATATATGGAATCAATAAAGAAGCTTGAGGACAAATGGATGATGAATCAGCAAAAGCACAGTGAAAGAAAGGTGGAAATATAATCTTTTGTAGAACTATATTCCTCATGTTATGTGATAATGATTTCTTATAAATTGGAAAACTAATGTCTTTTTCTTCATTCTCTTTATTTCTATTTTCTTTAGTTTCCGTCACAGCTAATTTGAAACTCACTTATGTCTTCCATTTTTATCCCACACAGGACCAAATGATTTCCACTGCCAAGGAAGTTGCTGAGCTAAAAAAGTTACTTGACAAAGAAACTTCTCTACGTAAAGCTGCTGAAGAGGAAGTCAATAACCTTAAAAGTCAAATTGCTCAATTGAAAATGTCGGAGGTATATCTCATGTACCTCTATTTCATCTTTAGACTTATTCTTTCTGCTAGTTCTTTGGCATATAAACCACTGTCTCATACTGCCATACTTCCAATATAGACATCAGCGAATTCTGAGGTATTGAAACTGCGAAAGACACTGGAAGATGAAGCGTATCAAAAGGAAAAACTTGAAGGGGAAATATCAATGCTACAAACGCAGTTGTTGCAGCTAAGTTTTGAAGCCGATGAGGTATGTCATCAAATTTCAACTAAATCTAAGAGTTTTGTTTTGTTAGTTGTGGCATATTCCATCCTTTTATTGTTACTGATCCTGTTATTCAAGACTTACAAACTTCTTCCGTTTTGCTTTATTATTTCTCATCCTTGATTCAATGATAAGTTTTCCTCTCATGAGGAAACCGTTTACATGGAGCATATGGTAAATGTTAAAATTGTCAAAGTTTGTCCATATCATTGTAATTAACTGCAAATTAAATATTTATCAAAACTTATGATACTAAATGACCTTCTAACAACCTGATCTCAAGAAATTAAAACTATGTGCTAGAAGGTGGACTTGTATGTTTAAGGAAACTCATATCAATTTCTTTAATTGTACTACGTGTCAAATTTTAACCAGACGTGCATGCTTTTTTATAGACTAGAAGAAGGCTTGACAGAGGCGGGCCAAGAAAAGTCCCAGGAGGTCTAGATTCTCTCATTTCTCAAGCTAGACCACAGGTAAATGATTCTGAAAATGGAGAAAAGGCCCCGATAGCAAACCTCTTTGAACAAGGTAGTAGTAATTCCTGAACTGGTATTTATCGATCAAAATATTAACAGATGATAATCTAGTTATAGTGAATCTTTTTACTTCCTCTTGTAGTGGGATTGCAAAAGATCTTGTCATTGCTTGAAGCAGAAGATGCTGATGTGCGGATTCATGCTGTGAAAGTGGTAGCAAATTTAGCTGCTGAGGGTATCCTTTCTGCCTGTTTGGTCCTCATTCACTTTTTGTTGTACCATGGACATACTTTGCTCTAAATTTAATTTGATTAAAATAAAGCATTTTTAAGTACTGTGAATCTTGTGGTAAGCATTTTAGGACTTAAATTGTTACTTCTAGATTATTGAAGATTTCCGTATGGATATATTCTCTGTTTTCCCCGTTTCTTATGTTCAGATAATAATTACTTTGTGCCGTTTCCTATTCATCCGTCAATGACAGTGCATAACTTCGCCTCCATTGTGCAGAATCAAATCAGCAGAAGATTGTAGAAGCTGGAGGTCTAACATCCTTGCTGGCGCTGCTTGGAAGCACCGAGGATGAGACCATTCATAGAGTTGCTGCTGGTGCAATTGCCAATCTTGCGATGAATGGTAAAATTTAGCTCCCTTTATTGACCTATGAAGTCTGTTTGCTTTCTATCTTTCTTTTACATAGTACTCGTATTATTTTGTCAGAAACCAACCAGGAACTCATAATGTCTGAAGGGGGCATTAGCTTGTTATCAATGACAGCAGCTAATGCCGAGGATCCTCAAACGCTTAGAATGGTTGCTGGTGCTATCGCCAATCTATGTGGCAATGGTAAATTGCTTTACCTCTTTGGGTTTTATCTGCAGCAATCTTCCTATTTGACTTCATTGTTAAGTTTATGAGAAGCTTCTCCATGTTGATTGACTTAAACCTTTAATGGTGAAAACTTGGCCCGGTGTAGGGCTTAAAGGAGCGTGTTGTTCTATCGATAACAGTCTTAAAGTTTGATTTAAGTTTATTAGTTGGAGGCATTTGGTTTACCTCTTTAATTGAGTACTTTTTGATGATTTCTCCAGATAAGCTGCAGAATAAGCTAAGAGGTGAAGGTGGTATCAAGGCATTGCTCGGAATGGTCAAATGCGGACATCCAGATGTTCTTTCTCAAGTTGCTCGTGGCATAGCAAACTTTGCTAAATGCGAGTCGAGAGCATCAACTCAAGGTACGTTTCTCTGAGGATAACTTCCTTCTTGAAGTCTTTACATAACCTTTTTCTAACTTGTTGTCTTGTTACCGAAGTTTACATGTCTATGATTCTTGTCCTTTGGGCATAATTTGGTTCTCAAATATTACAGGAAATAAAACTGGAAGGTCTCTTCTGATCGAGGACGGAGCACTTCCATGGATTGTACAGAATGCTAACAATGAGGCCTCGCCAATCCGGCGGCATATTGAGCTTGCACTCTGCCACTTAGCTCAACACGGTAAACATGTTTTATCTTTGTAAATTTTCTAAGGTTTCTCTCTTCCAAAATCTTTATATAATGAAACTCCAATTCACCACATTGCAGAAGTGAATGCTAAAGACATGATAACTGGAGGTGCCTTGTGGGAATTGGTCCGCATCTCGCGAGACTGTTCCCGCGAAGACATAAAAACTCTCGCACATCGGACGCTTACTTCGAGCCCCACCTTCTTAACTGAGCTGAGGCGGCTACGGATAGACTATTAATATAATTTTGGAAGATTTGACTGAAGTAATGGACTTGAAACTGCAGAAACCATGTCAGCTGGAACCAATTCAGACTAATAGAGGACTGAAACACCGGCGGTTTCGGAACAGATATGCTTCTATTGGAGTTTTGGCGTGAAATAGATTGCGCTTGAAGGTACAGCTAGTCCCTGAACAGACAATCATCTCAGTTTGCAGTCGAAATAGATTCATCAAATTGTTGTCGTATTTATATTCATTTTAGTAAACAAACTGTTTGTATATGAAATGGATAACAGGGTTAACTAACAACCAGTTGTTCTTGTATGTATATAACTTCACAGGATTCATGATTTGTGTTGGAAATTTATTTAGTTTCTTCTTACCAGAAACCCTATTTAAACGGATAATCCGTGTGTTTGTTGTGTCCAAACTGTGAAATTTATGTAAAAACATTATTAAAAAAATGTTTCATACAAGTGTATTTTTATTTTTTACCATTCAGAGTAAATCATTGTGACGCTCATTATTCCTATGACTTAAACCCATGTCAATTCTGGAGGGTCAACATCTATCACCAAATTCATTTCTTAAATTACCTTTTAAATTAATACGCACATCAAGAAAACACATGTATTTAAGCTTGTTTAAATTCACAACCTTCAATTTATGTTCAAAAAAATTTGTTAAAAAAACCTGTCAGAATTGAATCGGCTAATAACCTATCATGTCAGTTATGTTCAGCTGCTGAAGTTAATAATAGTCGACTTAAATTCATTTTTTAAAAAAAATTAAAGGTTTAGACTTTTTTTCTCAAAAAGTTTAAATGATCTACTTTGCATTTTTCAAGATCTAACAAAATTAATTTTTTAAAATTTTAAGAGGCTTAATGAGAATATTTAAAAATTATGGGATGGATTCAATCAAAAATTTTAAAGTTATATATATATTTTTAAATTTAGGGGTTAAATAATTTTTTTTTTGAAAATTTAAAGGATTAAAATCTGAATTTTTAAAAGTTAAGGGGAATAGAGCCCTCACATGTCTCTAACACGTTTCACCACTAGTTGTGTTTAAAATTTTTGAGTTAAACTGATATTAAGGATAATATGTGTTTGAGTCTTAAGAAAAAAGTTATGATCTCGTTATGGAGTATTAATACAACTTGATTATTCAATTTCATGCTAAGTGTTCCAACAGTTAAATAAATATAATGAATTAACTATGACGATACGTTCTTTCGTGACAAGTGATATTAGAGTTATTAGAGTAACTCTTGATATTCAATTTCACATTAAACACTTTAAATAAAGTAGGTAATATATGGACAACCACAATAATACATCTGATGAAGCAAGTAATTGGACCAACTATTAGAGGGGATTCTTGATAGATGCAATGAGAATAACCGCAAAGGGTTTTTAGAAAAAAAAAAATAATAAATGAGTTAATTTAAATGCTTGGAAGTAAAGTAAAAGGTTAATTTTACACTAGTGTTTAAACCTGTGATGAATCAAGTTAGACCAATTATTAGAGGCAATTCTTATTACACTCATTTTTTATTTATGAAAAAAAAAACTGAATGACTCATTTTTTATTTATGAAAAAAAAACTGAATGACTCATTTTATAAATTACAAATGACCCTTAAAATTTTAAGCCCTTCCCGTCAAATATCATTCTATAAATTTTAGGGTTAATTAGGAAACCCTAATAACTGCCATTTGACTCAAGAAAGAAAAAGAAGAGAATAAGAACGAAATGAATAGAATATTTCTAAAAATGAAGCTTAATTCGATTACACTTTGTGATGAATATTTATACATAAATTTAAAGACTCAAGTCTGCAAATAAATGCTACAACAGAATTTGTTAATTAGTTAACTAGCCGTTAATCTTAACGGCCATCTTTAACAGCTTTTAACACTTCTTGACACCTTCATTCTTAGGTATGTATTGATTATATCATTGAATTAAAAATCAATACTGTTTTAGCACTGAATTTTAGTTTTAAGCTTCAATTGTATCACTTGGCCCTTAAAATTCTCCATCGTCATCGTAATTGGACTGTTAAGATCTGTCTACGTTATTGATTTTAATGGCTCAATGATATATTTGAAGTATAAACAAAGTTCAGTGCAAAAATAATATCGAATTTTAGTTCATTCATATAATCGATATAAAAAACTAGTGATATTTAGTGTAACTTACCTTAAATTTTAACCGATGAATTTCTTCTATTACCGGATAATATATATATATATATATATATATATATATATATAGTAAGATGATTTAAAGTTAAATTTTACTCGAAATTAACATAGTTGCTGATTGCCTTCAATTATGTGCTAGTATCTCGTGGTAAATTGCCTCGAAAAGGAGCTTGTTCAGAGCAGCATGCACGTGTGAACCCGTACCCCAAACTTTCTATTGTCTCCCTACCCTCTTCAGACAAACAAAACCCTAATTCAGATTCACTCTCAAGACCAAGCATTTCAACACCATATATATGAGTCGACATCTATTTATATAGCATAAAACTTTTTAGTTTTGTACGTTGGATTAACTGAATTTAATGACCGAGATTAAAACTTTTAAATTGAGTATTATTCACTCCTCTTTTTCCATTTCCTAAAGTTACCTTCATTTATTTATTTTCAATTATCCAACATTATAAAAAGATGTAAAACTAAAAAGTTCTACACTGTATCAGACAAATTCTATCTCTGTATATCTTTGCTAGCTTCTCTGTAAATAGTTCCCAACCCTAGATACGGGTTTTAATTATAACTTATAAAGAAGAAATGTTAAGAGGATAAAATATACTATTAAAATATATATTGTGAATTCCCTTTTTTACTGTTTGATCTAATTCATGTTCCATTGGAAAAACTTATTCTCATAAAATCAAAATGCACCAATAATCCATGAATTTACAGTCATTCAATCAACCATGCAAGCATATATGATCTACTCATCAAATTCAATTCAAAAGAGAAAGAAAAATGGAAACAAAACCTGGAAAAATGTTGATTTTGTAGCTATAAACCAAGTTTTCTCACCAGGCAAGCAATAGTAATGGAAATTGTTAGCTAGAACGGAGGGCGGCCACCATTGGCCCAAAATGCTTCATTTGGTAACTGAATAGAATTCAGAAGATTTGGTTGCAGTCCATGAAAGAACGGTGCATTTGACTCCGGAGCCACTTGTTGTTGTTGCCCGCCGACTGCATCCGACGACGACTCGATCGCACCGCCTTGCATCGGAAGCTGCGGCGGTTCTTCTTCTTCCAATGGAAGCCGCTCATAAGCGGCGTTACTAAAAGAAGCTGCCATAATCACAACAGGACCTGAACAAGTTAGTGTCCCGACCACACTTCCACCCACGACCTGCCCTTGTCCGCCAGCCAAGTATATGGTTAGACCCGTCGCGGAAGGCGGTGCCGGCGGAGGCAAGAACGAACCCGACAACGATAATATCTCGAAACGTCCGTGTAAGCTGACAATTGCACCAGCCGAGGCAGGTTGCCGAAGCGTAACATTAGTAACGTTCCCGGTCCCACTCATGATGCAAACCCCTCTCTGGCGCCGTCTGGCGAACGTGGCGACGCTCTCGACGATGTCGCAACCGTCGCCGATCTCCATCACGTGGGTGCGTAGAGCGTTGGCGCTGTCTCGGGTGATGATGATGGGTGGCTTAGGCTTGTTCTTGGATCCAGCAGGCCTGCCTCGTGGCCTCCTATTCATCTCGCCTTCACCGCCATGGATGCCGAGCTCTTTTCCTTCTGCCGCACCTCCGCCGCTTCCGTCATCCTCGCGATCCCGTTTCTTTACGCCGCTGCTGCTGCCGCTCTGTTCGTCTTCTTCCGAGTTCTGGTGGTGGAACTGGTGAATCTCTTGTTGCTGTTGCTGCTGGTGGTGGTGAAGATTGAAATCTCTTATGTTAAATGGTGGCGGAAGAGATAGACCTGGATCCATTACTGGAAGCTCGAAGAGGGGAAAACTCAGCTAAAAACACCCAAAAGAGATTTATGTAAAGCACTAATTAAAGGAAGATAGTGGGAAGAAAAGAGGGATTTAAAAATATAATTATAAGGAAATCATTGAGTCGACTCTTTGCTTTCTTTCTTGTTGAATCAACAACTCACCAAACCCTAGACTTGAACCCAGAAAACTGAGTTGATTTTCCAGCTGAATTATCCATCTTCTCCTTGTATATAAGAAGCCTTTGTATGTAAGGATTAGGGTAAAGGAAGATATAATAAGAGATGGAAACAGATGGTCAAATTGCAATTTTGGTATCTCTATTATGCTTAAATTTGAAATTTATTTTTTATATTTAATTTGATATAATTTATAACCGGATAATTCAAATCACTCATGAATTAACATGAATTATCTATCTTTTTTCGCCACCCATATCTCTAAAAATACTAAATTTATGGTTTAGTATTAAGGTTTTAAGGTAGGGTATAGAGTGTAGGGTTTATGGTTTATTTTTCAGGGTTTAGAATTTAAGGTGAGACATTAGAATCTAGTTTTTTTAGTGTTGGGGCATAGATAGATGCACCGAAAAGGGGCAGAAGATTTTTGTTCCAATTATTGGTCAAACTATGGAATAGAAATATTCTGTCCCTTTTTTGTAAAAATTTGGGTTTATGATTTAAGATTGTGGTTTAGAGTTAAGTTTATGGTTAGAATAAAATGTTTAGTTTTTAGAATTTAGGGTTTATGATTTAAAGTTAGAGTGTAGGGTTTAGTTTCTTTAATGTTGAAACATACATAAAGACACTAGAAAGGAAGATGATTTTTATTCCATAACGTGAACTACTCCACTGTCCGACCTATGCACATAATTAAAATGAACTAAAATCAAAGTAGGAGCATAAACTTAACCCCTCAACTGAAATTAAAATATGTGGACTAAATTCTAAATTTGAGTATAGTAAAAGGACCAACCAATAATTTAGCAACATATATAGAGGAGAATTGGGTCAACATGGTTTCCGCAAAGTCTGGTTGTGGGCGGTGGAGTTAGTAAGGTCCCCACTTCTCTTTCTCTGTCTATCCCTAAATTCGTCACCCCAACTCGTATCCAATCTAAATTCAATAATGGGAAATAAATAATTGTAAAAGATAAAATCATTTTCATTTACTTTATGTAAATGATTTTTTTATTTTACATGTACTTTACTTTTAAGGTTTTGATTTTTTTTCTTTTAGCAATTTTATTTCTAAAATTTAAATTTAAATTTAAATTTTTAGAATGTTTTAAATTCTTATGTTGCTATATGTTTACGATAAGAGGGAAAATATAAACTCTAAATCACATGCAAATTGCAGAGGCATATGTAAGAAGGATAAAAACATTAATTTAGAAACCCTAATATTGCGGGCTAAAGTCTAAAGCATCTCATGTTCAATTTTTGTCGCATTGCTTGTGAACTCGCGATACAAAGAGATAGCAGCCATGCTGATTTACAGAGATGGTGGTGGGATAACGTAGATTTAAATTACGGTTGTGGTCGCGTTTTCGATCATGTTATATTTATCGTGACTGGGAAAGTAATAGATGTTGTTGTGGTTACTGCGGGTATCACGATCGTGAAATATTTTTAATAATAAATACTATTATGGATATAACAATTATCAGGGCAAAATCATCTATTACGCTTTTAATATCAACTTCTTCTAAAAGACCGCTCTCGATTACCATCAAAGCAAGTCCATTCAATCTTTTCTGCGACATAGTTGTCTGTAGGTATGACTTCACAGACTTCAAGTTTGAAAAATTTTGTTATGCATAAACAACAATAATATGAATAGTAAAATAAACTCTATAGGCAATTGTCGTACTTGAATTAATTAAATTAAACGGCACTAGTCACAATTAATGTTGGAATTATTTTTTTAAAATTGTTATATATATTTTTCAATATTCTTTTTTGAGAATATATATTAAAATTCTCCTTTGAGAGTCTCTATTTTTCAGAAACTATATATAGTCGAACCTATTGAACATATTTTTCTTTTAAATTTCCTATTGAACATATTTAAAACCGCTCTTTAACAATTATAGATATTACAATATCACACAGTGTTAAAATTGTTATATAACAATCGTTATTAAGATTATGGTCATGTTTTGGTAAAGAGAGGTTTGGACAAAAATTAAAGGTTTGAGGCATAATTAAAGGTTTGACTAGTCAAATCCGTTAATATTGTTGTTTGGTAAATAGCGGATTAGGTTGAAACCGTTAATTTTAAAAAAAGCTCATAATAGGAGTTTTTTGAGATTAAAGGTTTGATATTAGAGTTATAAATATTATTTTATCCTTACCAGTTAACAAAAATCTCAAAATAACATAAATTAAATATTTTCTAACCTTATTTATAAGTTAATCCTATTTATTTTTTTCTTTTTATTATCACATATTTATATGTGTATTTAAATTTATTAATTAATTAAATTATATTAAAATAATTATATAAATCATTTGAATATGTTTAGAAAAGTTATATTAAAAATAATTTTATAGATCTAATTAATAATAACTAGATACAAAATATTTATAACTAATAAACTATTCAAACAAGTATTGAATATAAACATGTCCTTATATGTCCTTTTACTTGTTTAAATAATCTAACAGCTATTAGTTAATTTTACCAAACACTTTTATACAATCAGCTAATATAATCCGCTTGTCAAATCAACTAATGCAATCAGCTATCAGCTAATACAATCCGCTATCCGTTAATTGTCAAACATGATCATATACCACTGTTTAAATATCTAGTGATCAGTGCTTTGCATACTCCGAGACGTTTTTTTATAAATGAGAGGTTGTAAAGTAGAGGTTTGACAATTGACCGCATAATCCAGGGTGTTGGGGGCGTGGGAGCCGCTGACACAGAAATGAGCCTTTCCTTGTCGTTTCTTATTTAGGGTTTCGATTATTGGACCTCCTAACTTTATTTATTAAAACTCCTCTCTTTTACCCAACTTTATCAACACTCCCTTCACCATTGTTTTTCTAACGGGCGTACAAACGTTAAAAAAAACAGTACTAAAAAGTATGCTATGTGCGTTGAGTGGGCGTTGGTCCCCGTTTTTCCACTTGATTTACGCTCAAACCAGCGTTTCGTCACAGTAACTTTTTTCTGCTTTTTTGAAGACGGTCGTTTCACAGGGGATTTGCGTTCAAAAATTCCTGCTGAATGAGTCTTAAAACTTATATCACGTATCCCTAAATTTTAAGTTTAATATTGATTGTGCTATTGTACAAAAAATTGATATTATTTTAGTACCGACTTTTAGTTTAGGCTGCTTCAATTATACCTCTGAACTATTAAAGTTGATGGCGTGGACGAATCTTAATGGTTCACATGTGATGACGTGTAGAGATTTTAATAGTCCAGTAGTATAACTGAAGCCTAAAGACAATGCTAAAATAGTATCCATTTTTAGTTCAATGATATAATCGATATTAAACTTAAAGGTCAATGGTATCTAGTTTAATTTACCCTAAATAAAACTACGGATTTAAATTCTGACTTTGTAAATGAAGTAAATTGGATTGGATTGGATTGGATTGGGATGGTCACCCTATGATCACTATAAATCTTTATTATACTTAATCATAATTAGTCGATTAAATTGATTGAATACCACTTATATTTATGTATATATAATTAAGATTTGTTGTCCTTTTACTAATGAGAATATCTTCGTGGTAAAGGTGAGGGTTGTAGAATTTGAGTTTTATTTTGTATAAATCATTTATACGTTCTCTTTAGGTTTATCTTAATTTAAATCTCACCATTGATTATATCTATACGGTTGTACTTGGAATTTTCATTGTTCGATTATCGGTTGTACTTGAAATTTTAAAATTTATTAAGTTTTCATGATTTATGTCCGAATCATGCAAATGGGCAGTAGAGGGTCTGGCTCCTCGAAAAAAAATATTTTCAGGTTAATAAGAGTGACCAAGATGATCCATGCTTATAAAATTAGCAATTAAATAAAAAAATAGTTGAGTAGTTTAATAACAATGTGATAAAACTGAATAAAATTAGCAATTAAATAAAAAAAATAGTTGAGTAGTTAAAAATTATCAGTTTATCTATTTTGTTTCGAGTCTTTGAATTGGGTTTTTACCTTTTCTTTGGTCATGTTTATGATCTAGAGGCGTTAGTTTTCGTTTTAGGAATTGGTCTAGGTCAACTTGTAAACTTTCATCTTGATTTTTTTCTTTTATGAATAAAACTGACGTACTCATTTAAAAAAAACAATGTGATTTACCCATATTTTTATTTTGATCCGCTTTTGTTAAAGGGTTATCATTTGATACATAAATTGTGTAAAAAATTATACAACATTTTATATCTAAATTATAAAATCTTAATGCTAAATTTTAAATCTTAAATCTTAAACTTTAAACATTTAAACCCTTAAATAAATATATTTGTGTGAATTACAGTTTACACATTCTATGTATGAAATAACTTTGGTTCGATATATTTTTTTTACTGGAATCTAAAAAAAAAACCGTGACCTTGGAGTATTCAACAGCTGAAACAAAGAGCAATGCCATTATTACAATCTTCTTTTGTCTCCTAGGGTTTACTTACCTTGCATATGCAAATGCGAACCCATGTACTGAAAAGATACCTTTTGTCGGGGATAGCCAAAACCTCCAATAATAAACAGATCTCTTCGCTCTTTTTTAAATAAATGATAATATCTGTTTATTTTTTTAACATTTTTTTAAGTTACACACAAATACTTAAATTCAGGTCTCTTACGATGTATAACATCATCTTTTCTGCTGGAGTCACATAAAATTTGAAACTGCAATCCAACCATTAAACTTGTTTAAGTCAATTCATGTTATTAGTTATTGTATCATACGTAAGTTGTATATTTAGTTCTTGTTATTCAATGTGATTGTTTTAAGTTCGTGTAATTTAGCCATATTATCATTATGTCAATTGAATCGAGACTGAAATTTCAAAGTTTGAAAAGCAAAGTGACTGAAATCCACCAAATTAAGTATAGGGACTAAATTCATAATTATGCATGATATATGGACTAATGAAATAATTTGACACTTCACTATTCACAAGATTCAAAATCAACCCATTATGTATATCAAACTTCTTACCACCTATAACGAGATATCGATGATTGTACTTTAATTGACATACCAACAATAATTAAACATACAACGATACAAATAAAAAATATGATTTTTAAAAAATTATATTATTTAAGGTTTAAGGTATAACCAGATACAGATATTGAATATTTCCTTAAATTGACATACCAATTCAATTCAAAACAAATTGACATACCAACAATAAATTAAACATTTGTACAATATTGAATATTTCCATTTCGAGGCTTCATACTAAATTTTACAACCTTAAAACAAAAGTATTATGTGTATATATATCAACTTGCAATTTAAATTAAAAAATCAATCAAATTTGACTTCAATTAATTGGATAATTAGTTAAGACTAGAATAAGGAGGCCATGATTGGACCGTATTTTGTGGACATTATGATTCATGTGAGGCATGCATAAAATATATAAAGAGAAAGATTCTACGCATAATTAAACTCATATATCCATTAAAAAAACTCATATATATTAATAGCGGATTGGTTCAAGTGGTAATCAACTCGGTATTATTTAGACAAATTTCGAGTTTAAAGTTTTATGTATATAAAAAAATTATATTGAAAGACTCACCTATTAAAGTCATATATACGATATAATTGGTCCGAATTAGTCAAAACAAAACCTTAGAGAATTGTAAGGACAACAAAAAAAACTCACATATATATCTGTAAATTCTAAACTTTATAATTTTTTCTCTTAAATCTTAAACCATACTCTACATCTCTAACACCTAAACATAAAGAATTTATAAATTACACGATGTGTATTGAAAATTTTTCAATATTTATATTTTCCCCTTAAATTTATGTTTTATCAGATAATTAGGATTGGCCGGCTTCATTTGGATTTTATGAAGTATTTTTATGTGTAAGAAGGAAAAGGACAAGAAAGCACAGCCACGTTTAGGGTCAGTCAACTCAGGCCATTGTTTTTTAATTCAATTTGTCGCATTTATGCATTTAAATGTTGTTACACTCTACGGATGATTCGGATAAATTTGATCCAAAATCGAGTTATAAATATAACTTGTGTACATGATAATTTCAAGTTTAATTATGCCTTTAGTCCTTGATCTCTTTGGACTTTTGAAACTCGGTCCTTCACTGTTAATTTCAGAAACTTAGTTTATTTACTTGTCCAATTTAATAATTAAAACCCAAATGATAAAACTATCAATGAACTTACGTTAGACTTCAAATGTGGCATTTTCTTTTGGTAATTTGTTGTCCGTTTTACGGTCTATGTTTGGGGTGTGAGGTTGCCCCTTCCTTTGGAGTGTATTATGCTTTACGGTCCATGTTCGGGACGCGAGACTGCCCCTCCCAACAATATTGTCTACAAGGTTAAAACTTGTGTCCTATCATTATGAATGCAATGTGACTTACCAAAGCACCCAACATTTGTTGGTTGAAATGTGCCATTTTAACGGGTTTAATTCTAAAATTAAAATCCAATTGATTAAATGTATTTAAATTGAAAGATTAGTAATGTCATTAATTAATTTTGATTTTTAATCCGACAAATAGAGAGGATAAATTTCTTAACTTAAAACAAGTAGTTAATTTTTTTTTTGAAATGTAATTTAGGCCTCGTTAAAACCCCCCACTAAACTTAAGTTGGGGGAAAAGAGTGCCTAGAACTTTATTAATGCGAATTATTTGTTTACCAACCAGTACAATAACCAGACTTACAGGCCGAAGCCAAAACCTCTAACCTGCCCAGCTATATTGGCTTCTTCTCGCCTGTGGACATTCCAATCAAAACAATTCAAAAACAACAGACAAACTGCATTTAAATGACACAGAAGTACTAGCTGACAGTAGCTAATCCTCTGAGATTGAGTTGTCTCCATTGTTAACCACCAGCAGATCATAAACTCGACCAATACCGTCCTTCGCCAAAGAATCTGCTTCAACATTGTACGCTCTGCTAATCTTAACAAAGGGCCACCGATTCAATTTGTTAACATTCCACAATTCAAGAGCTATATGTTTTAAGCCTGTGGGAGCCTTTTGAGGGCAGTTGATAAGCTGAAGAGCTGCAGCACTATCCGAGCAAACTATTATTTGTCTATCCGCAAGGAAATTAAAATACTTACAAAGATCGCACGCCTCTTTGATCGCCAATAATTTCGCCGATAGCACATCAAGAATCCCTGCTGACTTCGAGAATTTGATCACCATGCTTCCACCACTGTTACGGAGGACTCCCCCGATGCCTGCTTCGCCGGAGGAAACATTTACCGCCCCATCTACTTTAAACATAAAGGACCCCTTTTTCAGACTCCGAGAGGCCTTAAGCTTTTTAGTCACCGATGCATCAACCAGCACATTTGTGGGATCCGCTAAGAAATAGCTCTCAGAAATAAAAGTCTTAGGCCAGTTACTTTGACACCAATGAAACGTCCTTATTTGAGCCGTATCGAATAAAAGATCTTCAAACCTTCGGTTTTTGAAAATAATCTCATTGCGAAACTTCCAAATGGTCCAGCAGAAGCTAAAGAAAGATATACACCATATCGGTTTTGCGTCTTTTTTGACATAACTATCACACCAAGCATAAAGAACATTGGTGATGGATCCAGAAAAGATAAACGTAGTATTCCACTTAGCGCACCATTGCATCCAGCACTTCCAACTTACTTCACAAGAAAAAAAGATGTGATGCTCTGTTTCATCTTCCCTTTTGCACATAGGGCAAAGCTGATCGGAAACTGATTTTGCCCCTCTTTTAAACAAATTTACTTTGGTAGCTAACCTTCCTCTAACCATTCTCCACACAAAGAATTGGACCTTATGAGGGATATACTTGTTCCAGACAAGCTTCCACACTTCTGATGTGTTTTTGCCCAAGGAAGAGACTATTTCGCAGTAATTCTTAGAGCTGTATTGACCACTAGGATCCCCGAGCCAACGCAGTGAATCAAGCGAATAAGGTGCTGAAGAGAACTTATTTAGAGTGTTTAAGAAAAGTTCCCATACCTTTCATTCCCAATCGAACAACATCCTACGGAGAGGAATCGACCACTTCCAACCATTTTCTATCTTAGACCCAAACTCTATTACTTTGCCACTCTTTTTTGTTGAAAGTGCAAATATTCTAGGGAACTGATGAGCAAGGGGGGAATCGCCTGCCCAGCACTCGAACCAAAAGTCGATCGAGCGTCCATCGCCAAGAACTGGTCTGATATTACAAAAGAGGATATCCGTAGGCTCCATTATCGGTTTAGAAATATCCCTCCAGATCCAAGAAAGCTTCTTCGGATTGGTTGCAGGGGGCAACAGTGAGATGTTATTGCTGTAATATTTTTCGTTCAAGACTCTCCGCCAAAGGTTGTTCTGCTCATTGTTGTAACGCCATAGCCACTTGTTTAGAAGAGCACGGTTCCTCACTTTGAGGTCAACAATACCCAGACCCCCTAGTTCCTTTGGTGCGCATAAATCATCCCAACGGACCCAATGAAATGTTTTTTCGTCCACCTTCCCCTAGATGAATCTTGCTATACTTTTATTCAATGCATTGCTGACTGACGCTGGCATCTTGAACATGGACAAGTAATAAAGAGGAAGACTACATAGTACTGATTTCACCAAAATTTGGCGCCCAGCAGGAGATAGGTTTGCACCCTTCCAACCCGTAAGCTGATTCCTGAACTTGTCGACAATAAGATCCCACAAAGAAGTGTCGTTCTTCACTGCCCCCAATGGCAAACCAAGATATTTGGTTGGCAGCTTTCCGTGGGAGCATTTGATGGAATCAGCAAGCTCACTCAATACACAGGGATTTACATTAATACCGAAAAGTTCTGTCTTTTCTAAATTCAGCTTTAGCCCGAAAACCGCCTCGAAAACTCTAAGGAGCCTCTTTATGTTCAATATCTGCTCTTTGTTAGCCTCAGTGAATATTATCAAATCATCTGCAAATTGCAGATGCGATATACTGATTTCGTCGTTACCTACTGGCACTCCCCTGAACAATTTATCATCAGTAGCTTTGGATATACAAACGCTCAAAGCCTCAGCAGTTAGATTAAAAAGGAAGGGAGATAATGGACACCCTTGCCTCAGTCCTTTCTTCGTTCGGAAGAAATTTGATGGGGTGCCGTTAACCAGAACTTCCATTGACACAGAAGAGATACACGCCCGAATCCAGTTGCACCATTTTTTACCAAAGCCCATCTTCTTCAATACCAAAAACAAGAATGGCCATTCGATTGAGTCATACGCTTTTTTAAAGTCATCTTTGAAGACCACGATCTGATCACCTCTTCTCTTAGCCAATTCGACTATTTCGTTCGCAACCATGGAGCAATTAATTATTTGCCGCCCTTTTATGAAGGCAAATTGCTTTTCACTCACAAGTTGATCCATGACCGAAGCTAATCTTTTCGCTAAAACTTTTGCGAGGATTTTATATATGCTGCCGACCAAACTTATTGGTCTAAAATCTTCAACCGAGTCAGGACTATTTACCTTGGGGATGAGAGCAATAAAGGAAACATTCTGGTATCAGAGCTTAACTCTTTGAGGATTAACAACCACAAGAGGAGATCCTTGGAAGAGTGTGATCATCAAAATATCAAGAGATGGCTTCAACCTCCGGTTTCGGCATGTACGAGTCACAATCAACCACCAAGCCTCCTTTCTTCAATGGTGACAACTACTCCTTTTGGAAGAACAAAATGAGGCTATTCATCAAGTCAAGTGACTACCTTGTATGGGATGTCATTGAGGATGGGCCATACATTCCATTGAAGCAAGATGGTGAAGGCAAGATGGTGTTGAAGAAGAAAGCCGAAATGAGTGAAGAGGAGAGGAAGAAGATTCAAGTCAACGATAAAGCTCTCCACATGCTTTTTTGTGCTTTCGGTCCGGACATCTATTCAAAGGTCTCTTCCATTGAAAATGCCAAAGAAGTGTGGGACACACTTGAGACCACTTATGAAGGCACCAATGATGTCAAGGAAACTAAGATTGGACTTCTCAATCTTAGTTATGAAAATTTCAAGATGGAGCCCGATGAGACGGTGTCAAATATGTTTGATCGATTCTCCACAATTGTCAACGGGCTAAAGGGCTATGGAGAGATCATACCGGAAGACAAGCTTGTCCGGAAGCTACTCTATTCACTTCCCGAAGCTTGGGATGGGAAGAGAACCGCCATCATCGAAGCAAAGAACTTGAAGACATTAAAGCTTGATGAGCTTGTGGGTTCTCTCCTTACTCATGAGATCATGAAGCAAGGAAGGGAAGATGAGAAAAAGAAAGAAGAGAAAAGAGTAGAGAAACTTGAAGTTGAAAAGAAGAAGAAGATGGGAATAGCTCTCAAGGCAAAAGCTTCACAACATGATGAGAGCTCATCTTGTGAGGAGGATGAACTTGAAGAATTGGCTATGATAGCCAAACGATTCTCACGCTTCATGAGGTCCAACCGGGGAAGAAAAATCCAAAGAAAGATGGACTTCAAAGGAAGGAACAAAGAAGAAGGGAAGGATCCCATCATTTGCTATGAGTGCAAACAATCCGGTCACATCCGTTCGGAGTGTCCTCAACTCAAGAAGAAGGGTTTTGAGAAGAAGAAAAAACTCAAAGCCAAGCTTGCTACTTGGAGTGATGAGGAGTCATCGGAGGATGACGAACAAGAAGTGGCTAACCTTTGTCTCATGGCACTTGAGGAAGATTCCTCCTTGGTAACCTCTAACTCATCTACTTTAGATTTTTCATATGAAGAATTAAATGATGCATATGATGAGTTACAAGAGGTATATGATGAATTAGTTGAGAAGTTTAAAGAGTCGGTCATTAAAAACAAGAAAATCATTTTAGAGCTAAATGAGAAAAATGACTCACTCACTCAAGCTAATTCTAAATTTGAGAAAAAGATTTTAGGATTAAAAGATGAACTTAAATTCTTTCAAGATGAAAATGTTGATCTTAATAATCTTTTGTCTCAATGCAATAGTGAACACCAAAAGGTGTTAGGTGAGCTAAATGAGCTCAAAAAGTCCTTAAAAAATGTTGGTAGTGTCAAACATGAAGTAGGAGAACCCTCTAGAACACACCAACCTAAGAAAAGGACTAATTACTACAAACAAGGTAGCTACCCTAGACATAGTAGAGCTAAAAGAATTAGAAGTGTATGGGTTCCTAAGGAACTTGTAAAATCTAATAATATTATTGCTATGTCATCTTGGATTCCTAAGGGAACCAAGGTTTTGGGAGCTAACACTCATGGACCCAAAATGATTTGGGTACCAAAAACCAAGGTTTAATATCTTTGTTTGTAGGGAGAGCATTGCTTCAAGGCCAAAGCACAAAGTCAAAACTCATGGTACCTTGATAGTGGATGCTCGAGACACATGACCGGAGACAAGAGTCGATTCATGGATTTAAAGCCAAAAAGTGGAGGAGTTGTAACATTTGGTGACAACTCCAAAGGCAACATTAAAGGTATTGGCTCCATAGGTAATCACTCTACCATTCTCATTGAAAATGTCTTGTATGTCGATGGTCTTAAACATAATTTATTGAGCATAAGTCAATTGTGTGATAAAGGATTTAATGTTCTTTTTGATAAAAATGGATGTAAAATTGTAGACATTAAATCAAATAGTATTATGCTCATAGGTCATCGCATAGGAAATATATACATGGTGCATTTAGATGACATTCATACATCTCATGCATGTTTAGTTGCTCAAAATGAAAATGATGCATGGTTGTGGCATAGGAAGTTAGGACATGCTAGCATTAGTGTTTTGGAAAAACTAGTCTCTCTAAATCTCGTTAGAGGTTTGCCCAAAATAAAATTTTCAAATGATAAAATTTGTGATGCATGCTCAAAGGGTAAACAACATAAGTCTTCCTTTAAATCCATTAATGATGTTTCTACTAGTAGATGCTTACAATTAATTCACATGGATTTATTTGGGCCAATTAGGACTATGAGCTTGGGTGGTAAATCTTATGCATTTGTGTTAGTTGATGATTTTTCTAGATTTACTTGGGTTCTCTTTGAAAGGCTTGGTATGAAAGGCTTTCAAACTTTTTGATTGAAAAAGGTTTTGAAAAAGGTAAGGTGGACACTACACTTTTCATAAAAATGTATAAAAATGACATTTTAGTAGTTCAAATTTATGTTGATGATATAATTTTTGGTTCTACTAATGAATGTCATTGTCAAGAGTTTGCTAAGCTAATGCAAGGTGAATTTGAGATGAGCATGATGGGGGAGCTCTCATTCTTTTTGGGACTCCAAATCAAGCAAAAGAAGGATGGCACCTTCATCAACCAAGCAAAATACATAAAGGATATGCTCAAGAAATTTGGCTTGGAGAATGCAAAACCTCAAGCCACTCCTATGAGCTCATCTACAAAGCTTGACAAAGATGAAGGAGGTAAGTGTGTTGACTCTAAGCTTTATCGTTCTATGATTGGATATTTGCTTTACCTTACCGCAAGTAGACCGGATATCTTGTTTAGTGTTTGCTTGTGTGCTAGGTTTCAAGCTAGTCCTAGAGAGTCTCACCTTATAGCCGTTAAGAGAATCTTTAGGTATCTTAGAGACACTCCTTGTTTAGGTCTTTGGTATCCTAGAGTCTCTACCTTCAACCTACATGCTTACTCGGATGCGGATTATGGGGGTTGTAAAATTGATAGGAAAAGTACTTCAGGAACTTGCCAATTCTTAGGTAGTATGCTCATATCTTGGTTCTCTAAGAAACAAAATAGTGTAGCCTTATCTACCACCGAAGCCGAGTACATATCCTTAGGGAGTTGTTGTGCTCAAGTCCTTTGGATGAAACAACAACTCTTAGATTATGGAATTAAAGTTGGAACCATACCCCTAAAATGTGACAACACTAGTGCAATATGCCTAACTAAAAATCCCATCCAACACTCTAGAACCAAACATATAGAAATAAGGCATCATTTCATTAGAGATCATGTCCTTAAGGAAGATGTGGTTATAGAGTATGTAGACACCTTGAATCAATTAGCGGACATTTTTACAAAACCCTTAGACAAAGAGCGTTTTTGGTCCCTTAGGAGAGAGTTAGGTCTAGCTAGCCTATCTTGACCTTTTAGGACCTCTTTTGTTCTTAAATATGCTTGATTTTGTGAAATGCCATGTTGATGTGTTTAAACTCCTAATTTCATCCATGCTTATAGTTAGGGGGAGTATGTTTATGCCTAAATATGTTTTGTCTGCTCATTCATGACATTTATACATGTTAGGCCTCTTATAAGATCATTTTTCTGCATTTTTAGAGCCTCATCTGCACTTCCAGGCCCAGGTGTATCGAAACGGGTGAACCTGTTTCGATACGGGTACCTTAAATCAAGTTCTGAGAAGAGGGCGTTTCGAAACGCCTAGTAGCGTTCCGAAACGTTTTTGATACTGCCAAGGGGGTGTATCGGAACGCGTTCCGATACGGGTCAAAGGGAGTTTCGATACGGTCAACAGCGTATCGAAACGTTCTGTTTATGGTTTTAAAATGGTCAAAACCCTAGCCGCCCGTTCCGAAACGGTCTTGACCGTTCCGAAACGGCATCGCAGATTGCTTTATCTAGGGCTTTTAATGATACAAATTCACTTTTTTATCAAACTCTAAAACCCTAAACCGCCTCCCTCTCTATAAATACCCTCTCAAACTCCTTGATTTTCACAAAATTGTGAGGGGTTTTAATCTTCAACTCAAGTCTAGGCAAGTTTAATAAATCTTGTGCAAGGATTTCTTCAAAATCATCCAAAATCCCAAACTAAGGTAATTTTTCATTTTTTCTCTTTTCTTTCAATTCATGTTCGAATATTAGGTTAGAAAATTTTATTTTTGTATAAATTATACGTTTTTGTTGTGGGTTTTCAAAATCTTGTGAAAATTTTTTCAAATCCCAAAATTTTTTATTCGAATATAAAATTTTTCAATCGTATTTTTTTTAAACTGTTTTTATTTTAATTTTGTTTTCAAAAACCTAAGTGGGATTTCTTATTGGATTGATTTTAATTATCAATGCATACACTCAATTTTAAAACACTTGCTTAATGTTTTTAGATGGCGGATCAATCGAACAAAAAGCGCAAGGCCGTTCAATCCGGTGAATCGAGCATTCGTCCGAATCTCACTCTGCTTTTTCAGAAATCCTTCAAAACTTCGGAGGCACGTGCTCGCTTTGCTTATGTCAAGGATTTCGCGGTTCGTAAGGAACGTGTTATCGATCTTGAATTCCTCAATTCCGAGCGATTCCTTTTTCGTTATCTTCCTCGTTTGGATGAGTGGAATCTCATGGATTTCTTGAGTCTTCCGGATGTTTGCTACAAAAATATGGTACTCATCTTTTACTCTAATGCTCACTTTCTTTATGATGAGTCCAAAACCGAGATCATAGGGGTTGAGTCATCCTTGCTAGGCAAAAAGGTTGTCATAAATGTTAAACTTTTAGAGTCTGCTCTTAAACTTAAAAATGAGGGTCTTGAGGATGAACGCCACTTTGGCACTTTCACCGGGAAAGCACTTAATTTGGATGTGCATGATCGTGTTCTTCACTTAATGGTCTCTTGGTTTATTCGCCCTTCCGGCGGTAAATATTCCCATATCCGTCAAAGAGATCATTTTTGGTTAGAGTGTTTCCGTAGGGGTGAGCGCCCAAATGTGCCTAAGATCATCTTTGCCGAGATAGTCAATAATATCAAGCTTATTGACACAAATGAGTTGACATCCTTTACTTATGGCATTGTCTTGAGCGCCCTATTTCACCATCTCGGTATTGATTGTACCTACGACTCTCCGGAACCTCGCAAGACCAAGATTGGTGAGTCATCCCTTCGCAAGTCCGGGTTCCATTATGTGAATGGTATTTGGGAAAGAATTGATAGAGAAGTGGATCCTCCTCTTGTTGCTCCTCCACCGCAAGTTCAAGTCGCGAACAATGATGCCCTCACGGCTTTCCTTACCGAGCGATTCAATGCCTTGGACTCTCGGTTCGATGCTTTGGACACTCGCATTACTTCGGGCTTTGAAACAATGGGCAATCGTTTGAAGAATGTCGAGGATCGTCTTAGTTCTCTTGAAACTTCTCATTCCAACTTGGATCTCTCCTTCTCCACTCTCTATGGGCAATGGACGAAGTTTCAACGTTCTCAAGCCAAGGACGATGACGATGAGGATGACGAGGATGATGATGACGAGGCTTAGGATCTTCATATCATATCATATTATTTATGCTTTTTAGGATTAAGATTGCATCTTTTGTTTTCTCATGTTTTTAGGAACCTATGCTTATGACTTTTTATTTGGGATTTTATTGTTTGAATTATGTTGAACTTAATGTTTTGAATTATGTTTTGGATAATTTGATTATGAATTTATAATATGGTTGCTTATTATTGCTTATTGGTACTAATCATTTATCTTCTCTATGAGCTTATGTCGTTCTTTTTGATCTAACAAAAAGGGGGAGAAGAAATTTAAGAGCCACAACACTAAAATTCGTTTTTAAATTTTAAATGGTTTTTAAATTTAAACTTCAAATCAAAATTTTTGTTAAAAACCTATCTTAAATTAAGGGGGAGTTAGAATATTTTTCAAAACTTTCAAAATTCCAAAAAAATTCTAACTTTGGTTTTGTTATATCAAAAAGGGGGAGATTGTGAAACAAATATTTTAATTTTGATATAACTAAAAACCTAAGGACTAAATTGAAAAGGTCAAAACGAATTTTAAGTCCTTAAAATATCCCCATATAATTTTTATATTATGCCTAAGTTAAAAACATATTATTCCAAATATTTTTTCTAAGTGTTTCAAGCCAAAGCAGTGTTTTTCAAGCACCCGTTTCGAAACGGCCCTAAGGCGTTTCGAAACAATTTCACCACTGTCGACCACCGTTCCGAAACGTGTATCGAAACACTTGGAAGCGTTTCGAAACGGCTCACCTCGTTTCGAAACTGTTCTTCATGTTGGATTTAAAAAGGGTTAAATTATTTCAAATATTTCAGATTTTTAAATATATAAGGGGTGTTTCGAAACGGATTATGCCCGTTCCGAAACGACCCTTTGACAGTAGCCATTCCGTTTCGAAACGGATCAATACCGTTCCGAAACAGGGGCTAGGTTTCAGTTTGAAAAATATGACCGTTGTATGTTTTAACTGATTTTATCAAAACCGTTAAGGCGTTTCGATACGGTCTAGTACCGTTCCGAAACGACCCTTTTCCAGTGGCAAAACCGTTCTGAAACGGCCCTAAGGCGTTTCGAAACGGGCTCTTAAATGCACCCCAACGACTTTCTATTTTAGTCCGTTCCGAAACAGGTTTCCCGTGTTCCGAAACGGGTTGGTGCAGACAGCATTAATGGTGGCAAGAGAGGGTTCCAACGGCTCCATTTATGTTCCCAACCACCCAAACGGCTAGAAATCAATGAGAAGGTATAAAAGGGACATCCAAAAGCATCAGCAACAACTATTGAACTTCAAGCAAACATCCAAACATCAAATTCAAGCATTTGAGCAAAAATCCCAAATTTGTGTAAAATCCCAATTTGTGTTCTTCATTCATATTTTGTAAAATTGGGTTGAGTGCTTGTATCGGGGCTATAATTTGTATTGAGAGATACCTAATTAGCCTACAAATTCCTTTGTTCTCTTGTGTGAGGGTTGGGTTGATTTTTGGGTAGAAAAATCAACCGATATTGTAAAGGGTTGCCTCCTTGTCCTAGAAAAGGGGAAGATCAATTTAGTGAAATTGTTGCAAATCCTTAGTGAGACTAAGGTAGTGGATGTAGAGTTCATTTGGAACTTGAACCACTCTAAATTCCTTGTTCTTCAATTTTAATTTGCCAATTTCCACTACAATTCTTCAAATTTCCAATTCACCCCCCTCTTGGTAAACATCGATCTTTCGATCCACTCAACACATTCAACTCTGGAGGAAAACTTTCTTCACTGTAAACGTTGGCAAAAAACTTCATAACATGATTCTGAGGCAGGTTCCAATATTTCTTGAAGAAAGAAAGGCTGAAACCATCTGGACCTGGCGCCCTAGAACCGTCAACAGTCACAAGAACTTCCCAAACTTCTTCTTTGGTAAAAGGCCTTTCAAGCCAATCCGCAGCATCACCAGATAAGGAATTTAAGGAGCACTCCCACTTGCGGATATGGAGGGCATTACGGTTTGAGAAACTTTGCTTAAAGTGTTGTTCAAATAGAGCGGAGATCACTGCTTGATCTGAAACCAATTTACCATCACTCTTGAGCTGCAGGATTTGATTCTTAATTTTGCGATTCGAAGCAATCAGATGGAAAAACCGAGTGTTCCTATCTCCTTCTCGGAACCATTTTAGCCGTGATTTCTGGAGCCAATCTTGCTCTTCTTTCCTGAACAGTTTCCACAGTAGACTTCTACATTAAGCAACTTCGGCTACTATTTTAGGGTCTGCGTTGTTCTTGACAATTAGTGCTTCTAATTCCTTCAGTCTCTTTTCTACACCAGAAATAGAATCAGCCTTGCAATGATAAGAAATTTGTGCCCATTTCTTGGATTGTACCTTACAGTCCCTTAATACCTTCCCAATATCTTGCTTATCAGCGGATTCAACTGTCGCCTTAATTAGCTTAGAGTATCCCTCCATGTCTGCCCATGATGAGAACCATTTAAATGGTTTAGCTTCAGCAAGCTTGGATTCAACGGATAAAGAAATCGGGCAGTGATCCGATAAGTTCCTTGGCAGTACACTTTGTTGAACGTTTGGCCACAGTAACACTAACTCAGGTGAAATGCAAAAGCAGTCAATTCTGCTGGCTTGGGGAGGATCCATTTTACCAAACCAAGTAAACTTTCCCCCTCTCAGAGGAAGATTGATCAAATTCAAACTATCCAAAAAATTATAGAGAACTAGCGAGGAGCTTTTACTGAAGAAAGACCCCACTTTCTCCTCAGCTTCCAAAATCGAATTGAGATCGCCTCCTAGTAGGATTGGAAGATTGAAACTTTTCAGCTGAGTAGATAACTGTGCAAAGAATTCCTTCCGTTCTCCCTCGCTATTTGGTGCGTACAAATTGACCACGACCACTTTCTTTCTCCAGTAAATAAATTCACCCACCATGATCAAAAACCGCTGCTCAATCACCACCTTCTCCGATTTGAAGAAACTCTTATCCCACATCGAAATTAAACCCCCCGAGAGGCCCGTCGCAGGACAATCGATATACTCACCCGGTTTTGATCCCCATAAGGAACGGAGGACATTGATGCGATTCTTATCCATCTTTGATTCTTGAATTAGGGCCAATTTCACCTCACCTTTAGAACAAATTTTACGAACCGATCTCTGCTTCAGTGGATTACATAACCCACGGATGTTCCAAGAAATGAATTGGAAATTCTTCATAAAAGAATAATGAACAACGGTTAGAGCTTACCGCGGACTGTCCTACTGCTTAGCGATGGGGGACTCATCCAGGCTTCGAAATTTTGAGAGAACCTCCTCTCTAGATTCTACAAAGGAGAAACCCAAATCTTCTACAATCTTTGATGTTTTCTCAGCCTCATCGTTTGTCAATTCCTCTTCCTTCTCCAGATTACTATCGGCCACAAAAATCTCTTCAATTTGGTTTTGCATGTCCGAACAAGACTTAGAATTCAGCTTTGGATTTTTACCGCTATCTTTACCTCCAGGGATACCAGGTTTATGTCTTAATAAAATGCTCCCATCCCCAGGTGAGGAACCAAATCCAATTTGATTTGGGCTAGGGTGGATGTAAGCCCAACCAGCTTTATCCAAGCTGGTACCACTGCTTTTACCGGATGGAAAGAAATTGAGGCCCTTCTGTAGTTTAGGACGGATTATAAAACAGCCTGATGCTTGGTCGAAAAATGGGCCCGAAGAATGGCTTTGACCCGAAACTTCCACCGACGGCCCAAAATTATTCTCTACTGGAATGTCAATTAAGCCATCACTAAAATGTTCCTTTACCCTTTCTGGTCCCACCTCCTCATACGCATCATTACCACGTGCTGAATCCCTTTTCTTAGTTCCTGGATCCAGAGAGGAGTATCTCCTCGAATTAAAAGAATTCTCGCTTTCCAACACCTTGGGAGAGGGAATGTCGGCCGGCTCATTAACTGGACTATCCCTAACATCGAAGCGGCGCTCACCAAGTTCGCCGTCCTTCGGTTCCGACGGAGCCCCCACCCTATTCCCGTCGATCCAGCATCTTTCATCCTCGTATGCCGACGTAGTGATCTTGATATGGAATTTTTCACCGTTGACGATCACTTTTGGAAAAGCCGGAATATCCGACGCTGAGCTGACACCAACCAAGACTTTTGCAACGTCAAACCTATTTCTTAATCTCGTGTCCTCATCTAGCTTGATATAGTTTCCCCACTGGTTTGCTAAATCTTCAAATACTTTCGGAAACCAAGCATATACTGGAAAACCCTCGATATTCATCCATACCTTTAGCTTCCTCGCCCCTGTGAAATTTGCTAAAGTATCTAACTCTTCGAACCAGGATTGTAGGAGATAGTTGCGGAGATCCCACAAAATGGAAACTTGTTCAATCTCCAGGCACTGAATAATAACGTAGAAACCCGACCACTCACAAACTTTAACTTTGAAGCTTTCAGAAGATAATGCTTGTTGAATGAACTCGGCATCGTACATGTTTTTTATTTGCCCTACAAAGCATTTGTTTATCCAACCTCTCTCCTCTACGGACAATGGAATTGTTAGGTTAACAACTTTTTCCTGCGCAACATCCCCTGACATCCCAGTCTTCTTCCCATAGCTGACCCCACCGGCTCTGGTGTTGCCCATAAGTACCTCCTTGAAAGTTCTCTCTTTAGACACCAACGGCGTGTTAAGATGCTTAGGTGCTATGCGACGTTGAGGTGGGGCACTTCCACCCCGGTTACCCCTATAAGATGAAGCGCGACGGACCTCCTTCTGGACAGATATGTAGGCGCCATCGATTTTCCTCCCGTTCCCTTCTTTGATAGCTTTCTCTGCCTCTGATAACTTAGCGAATCTCACAAAGGCGAATGTTCTGTTCGATGCAACGCGACTCCGATGATTGTATGCAATGTACACGTGACTCACCTTCCCGTAGACAGCGAACGCTTCCTTTAACACCGACCAGTGGATTCTTTTACTGATGTAGTTCACATACACCGTAGCTCCCTCCTCGACCCTGGCCGCCTCCGATCTCCACTCTTCCTGATAGCCTCCCTTCCTTGCTGAGCCCACAGCTCCTCCGCACGCTCCCTTCTTTGACGCCATCAGGTTTTCAAATGCTTCAATTTTTGTTGTGTGGGATAGCTGGGAAAATGCCACAATTAAAGATTTCAACAAACGTAGTAGTTAATTTTTTTAATATAGATCAAATTTTAAACACGTGTGTACATATTGTATGGAGAGTTTAGGTCTAACATGTGGAAAAAGAAGGTCATTAAAATTTAAAAGGACTATTTATTTCTTAAAACATCATATCCAAACTTGTTCATGTAATGGGAGCAAATCATTTAAAATTTCATTCGCAAATTTTAAATATGTTCAACATTACATTTATGTTAGTATTTAACACCTAAGCTGATGTCTATACTGATAGAATGACCCGATTAATACGATTTTAATAAGTTTGAAGAATCAATTAAAACGTTTTTAAAACTTGAAGATCAATTTAAAATCTAAACCATATATAGGGATACATGATGCAATATATTCTAAAAAAATATATACGCATGCCTTACGTGTGTGTGTGTATATATATATATATCCTTCAAATAAAACAAAACCCTCCTATCACCCAAAAGGCATCTAATTTGAGTTGGGAAGTTTGAGTCTCCAAGATAGGAATGCAAAGATATTCATTTATAGATATGCTTGCCCATGGTGGGGTGAAAATAATATTTTATGTGTTTTTATAAATTTTTTTATTTAATTATTGATAATAGATGGAGTAATAATAAAGTATTTACATGCATAGATATTGATTTCGTATCAAATTTGAATATTTTATTTAAAGATTATTTTAAAAGCGTGAAAATATAAAAATAATGTTATAAATTTATAATTGAATTAAAATATTAAAAAAAAGTTCGTAGGCCATTCGGCCCTTAAATGGTAAAATTGCATAGTAATTTCATGGATTAATCCTTATAAAAAGGTAAAATTATAAGCTAATTTAATGGTAAACATGTATTTTAGTTCTCACAAACATTTATTTAAGAATTAAATAACCGTATTCTCTTGTGCGTGGAGAATACAGTTATTAAAAGCTAATTTAATGGTAAACATATATTTAGTTTTCACATTTGAGAAGACCATCAATAACCATATTCTCTGTGTGGAGAATTATTTGTTTAAACTATATTTAAGTTTAAACCTAAGATTTGAACTTTATATTTATTAAATACCAAGTCTTTTAAGTTTAAACCTATATTTAAAAGCTACCTATATTTAAAAACTACCCTATTGTACGTATTGAGTGCACTCTTTTTCTCTCAAGTTATGATTATGAGGATTTTTTAACGAGACACTCGTTCGTAGTGTTTTCCTTTCTATTTATTTATCGAGAAAAAAACTACCATACCGTTGATTAGTGCTCAAGATTTATTTTTAATACTTTGTTTTTATCTTAATCAAATAAAGAAATCAACCAATCACCATCTTATTATTAAAAATAAAATCAAATAAATATATTAAAATAAACCCAAGTCCATGGAGGCTAAGAAATTAAATTAAACACCATGTGAAAGGCACCCATTGACTCGAATCTGGCATAGATTTTTTTTTTGGGTCCTTCTCATCAAGTTTATCCTCTCGATTTCTTACCACCTCAAAAGCCTAAATATTATTGTTATTATTTTATCGCCTTCTTGGTTTTTTAAATTTGTTCTGATTAATTTAAACCGATTCGCTTCGCACACTTAATTTTTATAGACGAATCTTCTAATGAAGATTTTTTTTGCATATACAAAATTTTCAAACTCAAAATCTGCTTAAGTGATACCAAATTACATACTACTTTGACTTACTCCCCATAATCACCCAAATATTATTAACTAAACATTGTTATGTGGGATTATGTTCACAAACGGACTCTTGGTATTGTTATAGGTTCTGTATAAACAGCCTTAAATCTTAAATCTCATATAAGACGCATGACAACATTAAAAATTCGAATCAACTGTGCGTAAAAATTAATTAGGCATTAAGTAAACTACTAATCAAGGCATCCACGTGATCAACCCATGGCAATCGATGTGGAATCTTGTTGAAGATGATAAAATATTTTAATAATTTATCATACGTCGATAATTCTTAATTAACATGCTGATTAAAAACAATAAAGTTTTAACATGGTTTTAGACTGATTAACATTTCTTAATTGAGATCTTCACTTAAAACTTATTTCCGGATCATTAAACCCATTGATTTCCGTCCTACCGAGTCTAACCCATTTTGTGGACAAAGCCCATGCTTTTCTTGAAGGGGCCATAAGGCTTTTATATGCACCCAACATTGATGGCGATCAAATTTGCTTTCTTATTTTTTAAAAGCTTACCTTACAAAGTATTTTTTAATCAAAATAGGTGCTTAAAGCATATATTTTTTATCTTGGTTCCTAAAGGTTGACATATGACATTGATTAAAATATATTTGGCATAAAGTCAAAAAAATGCCTCTAATGTTTGACTAAATAGTTATTTTTGCCCTTATTCTTTTTTTGAATCAATTTAACCCCAACATTTTATTTTGGATCAGAATGGCCCATCTGCGGATGAAAATTGTTAGTTAACTAACGGTAAATGGCTTGAAATGACGTGGCAAACCTATATAGCAGTGCACACTAACATGGAAATGTCATATAGACAAAGGTGATGGCTTGAAAGAATGTTACATTAGTCAAAAAAATTATAAAATTAATTTCCTTACTGACGTATTATTCTGTCGAGTCATTTCAAGTTGTTCATCGTTAGTTGATTAATAGTTTTCATCCGCATAGGGGTCATTTTGATTCAAAATGAAACGTTAAGGCTTAAATTGGTTCAAAAATGAATAGGGACCAAAATGACAATTTAATCAAACGTTAGGGACATTTTTTGGCATAATGTCAATATGTTTTAGGTACATATTTTGATCAAAAATATACTTTATGTGCCTAATTTGACAAAAAAATATTTTAGGTACATATTTAACAAAAAAAATATGCTTTGCGTACTTATTTTGACCAAAAAAATACTTTAGGTACTTAGATTAAATATATATATACTTTAAGTATTTAGATAAAAAAAAGTGATATACTTTAGATACTTATTTGTGATATAAGACTTTTTCAGATGAGGGGAAAGGAGTCATGGTTGTGAGAGATAGAACTTGAAACCACTAAGGAGTATCAAATTTTGGAGTGAAATTCTATTCTCAACTCGATCTGAACCGATTCATAAAAATATTATAATTTTATTCAGCAAAATAAGAAGATAATTGAAAAAGTGAAAATTATGTATATCATCACTGAACTTTACTCTCAAACCTATTTTGACTATTGAAGTTTTAAAACATTCAATTTACTCACTGAAATTTAGACATTGAACGTTTTTTTGCCACTCCTCCGTTAACTTTTTAACGGCGTCCATTTACCAGTAAACGAAAGAACTTCTACAAGATCTAAACGGTAAAAACATCATGACACGAGGGAACCAATATACTAAAAAACGGGCATCATTCTACGGCTGAGGAGAGAGAGACCAAATAGAGAGAAACTATAAAATTTGGGACAGAATGAATGTCTGCTTCAAACTCACGGGGCGGAGACGAAGTGACTAGTGAAATTTGGGACAGAATCACCACCATCTACCGTGGTGTTCGACGACGACGAACGATGTCCACATCTTAATGCCATTGAAAAATTAACGGATGAGTTACACGTTTTAAGTGAGCAAACTAAATGTTTTGAAATTCAATGACCAAAATAGATTTAAGAGTAAAATTCGATGATGATTTACGTAATATATCTTTAAAAAAATTTGATAGAATATATTAATTATCTCTAATTATATACTATTGTGCTTTTAGACCGTGTCAGGTTGGAAAATTTTCACACTAAACTTGATTTCGACCCGAACTTAAATTTAAAAAAAAAACTGACCTTGTAAGATTGAGTTTAGATAATTTGACCATCCTTGCTCCACGTGCGATTTGGTCGATAAAAGTTTCTTGAACTTAGTTTAATTGATAACATGTATTTTTTTTAATTTTAAAATTTTAATATCGACTCAAACTGTACAAAAAGATATCACTGAATCTTAAAAACTTAAAATGGTGGAATTGGATAATAACATGCGGGAGAGGATCTAATAATGAGTCATAGAACATCATTAGAACCCTTAATGAGGGCCTCAATTTTGTGTTCCACATTATTACTTTTGTCAATCCAGGCCCACCACACATGATCTTAAACAGGAAGGCAAATATAATTAAAACACAACTCTTTTTTGAAGGCTAAGTGTCTTCTTCCTTAATTTCTTCGATTGTAAACGAGGTATCCAAGACAGATATCATTTGGTCTGTTCTTTTTTTTAAAGTATGTCCGGTCCTTAATTTTTTGTTACAACAGGACGATATTTAAAATTTTTAATATAAAAGTTGGAATATATAATAAAAATACACGAATATCTTTAATCACTCGAATAATTAAAAGATCACATTACATCTTAACTTTTAAGCGTAAAATTAAACAAATACATTTGACCAATTAATTAAACTATTCGTCTTTATTTCATAACATTCTTTTAAGTCATGAGTTATAAGCTGCATAATTTCAATTACGCAACAATTATAAGAAATACCTAAAAGTAACTCCCGCCATAATTCGAGTTTGGCGCCAAAAAGTTCCGAACAACGGTCAAAAAGGCAAGGCCGTTCCCGACCACGCAAAACAACGAGAAGGGATAACCTTAAAAATTCAAATTCTATTATTTTTATTTCTTTATTTATTAAAAGAACAAAAAAAAGTAAGCTATGACATTGGACCCAGATACCGACGTGCTGAGATGTCGTCCACGTGTCACTTACTTGCCTCTTCGTTGCTGCAAAAGGCCATCACCCCTAAGTCTAACCCTCCGTACACCGGACAAAGTGGACCCCAAGCAGTTTTATCCCATATTCGGTTTGGCGGGAATATCACCGGATTCCACCCATACCCGAATCCAGACCTGGTCCCCCTTCAGCTTTTTGGGTAATCTTCTTTTTCCTAAGTTAAAGTTTAACCGCCAACAATTTTTGTTTTTCTCAAGACATGAAACAGCTGTCGGTTTTCGGTTTGTGCAACGCACGTTCCGAAGGCTGAGCGTCGAAAGTTTTCAATATTAAAAAAATAAGTAGTTTTTTTTTTTAATTTTAAAGTAATACATAGACATCTACCATTTTTAAACTAAATTTTTTGAAATTTACATTTTTTTTTGTTACGCGGAAACGTCGTCAGCCAAGTGTGGTTCAAATTTCAAATACTTGCGGCCATTGGAGTTTAAAACTCAACGTAGACGTTTTATGTATTTTTGTGGTTTATTAATTCAACTTACCGGACAAGTTGACGTTTTCGTATTTCCTTTTAAAATGTTTTTGACTTAAAAGAGAAAACCACGTCGGGAGCGGTGCAGGACACGGTCTAACGGAACCGGAGAACGTGTTTACTGTCAGGTGTGCACGTGATTTATAGACCATTGTTTTTGGGGTTATTTACTATGACAGCTTGTCATAAGGACATCACTTGTATGACGAAACGTGTCTCTTTTTAAAAGTATTAATCAAATTAAAAGGAGCAACACATTATATAAATCCGAAAGCGTGACTCAACCACTTGCTCAAGTCTAAACTCAACTCATGTGTACTACTGATAAGTGTGTTCATAGGTGGCAGAAAGTAAAAATTTGACAGGTTAACTTAAAAATTTTAAATTTTCAAGGCTTAAATGAAAATTTTCAAAAAAAATTAGAGAGGAAATTTAATTAAAATTGTTCAAAAATTTTAAGATTGATATGAATTTTTAAAAATTTTGAGGGTTAAAATTAAAATTTTAAAAACTTTTAAAGGTAAATTTTGAATTTTTCAAAAATTTGAGGGGCCTATGGAATAAAAATTTAGTTTAATTAAATTGACCAGTTAATTAGATTTTTAATTAGTTTTAGTTGATAATTTTAAAATTTAGTTATCGAATAATTTAATTTAAAATTAGTTAATTAATCAAATTAATAGAAAATATTAAATATTTAAGTATATTACACATATTTAAGATGTCATGGTCAATTAATTTTTAATCTCATTATCATGAGTATTATTAAGATTTCAAGATTAACCTAATTTTTATATCAAAAAATCTATAGTAATCTACTAAAGAAAAAATACACATTAAAATTGTCTCGTTAATTTAAAAACTAACTGAATTAACTAAATTTTGTTCTACTTTTTTATTAAAAAGGGATTGGTATGATTAATTACGAAAATCATACAGAATATAGCATGATATGTGCCTCGTTAAAACACATCTCAAAACTTAAATGGACGAAAAAGAGTGCAATGTATTGAACCTTATAACATCACGAGATTCGGTTTAAGGAACTATAGACAATGTATTACTATCCCAAAAAAATCGGAGACGTGCCAGTTTGGAAATCAATTCTTTACCCACAAGAACGATTATTCTCTATAACACCTTCTCGCGCCAGTGTATGAGCCAAATCATTTTTGTCTATGTATTCAAAATTCACCTTTCACTCGACCTGGATGCAAAAATAGTGGATATTTAACACTTTTTCGACAAATATCGATGGTACCTTCATGAGATTGTTGATCCACTCCACTGACACCTTGCTATCCGATTCAATAACTAGTGCATGTGAAGTGGACCACTTTGAAATCGAGAATAACTCGAATGCTTTAAGAATGGCCATCAATTCAACACCGTTAGTTTGGATAACTCGATTGATCTCGAAAATTTAATTAATATCGTACCTTCATGATCCCGAAGAATTCCTCCAATTCCTGAAGCCCTGAACCCACCACTAGCGGCAACGTCTACATTAAATTATAGGGTACCTAACGACGGAGCAATCCACGAGCACTGTGTTGGTCTGCTAATTAACTTCGGCAATGATACCTTAGCTACAAGATTCTGGATAAATTCCGAGATGGAACCAATAGAACATGGCCAATTGCATTTTCCCCAAAACTCGATCCTCAACAGGGCTAATTCAAACATATGTTATATATCACATGCTTTGTTGTTGAACACAATCTCGTTTTGGCTCAACCAAAAAGTCCACACTATCCCGAAGAAAGCAAGTGCCCACAACGACTTTGACAACTGATTAATACATAAGCCATTTCAGGATAAAATAAACATTTTTAAAGTTCCCGACATCACAAAGTGGATATTCTAAAGATCACACCATTTTTGTCATATGAACCATACCTTTTCACAGTGACAAAAGTAGATGTGTTACCGTTTCTGAATCCTTGTCGCAAAATGGACACATATACGAGTTAAGCACGAGTAACCTCACCTTAGTAATTCAATCCTTGTCGAAATTCTATTTTAAACCGCTCTCCAAACGAAACCCTCCACCTTTTTAAAGCAAGGTTTGGCCATACCAGTTACTATATACTTTTTATATCATTTTCACATGTTGTTTCTAATTTAAAGTAAGTTTTGGGAACATACCAACCCATTGAAGACTCGACCCATTTGATGTCATCATTCTTTTCAATGGATTTTGAGGCATGGTTAATTGCTTCCATAAAATTAGTCCACTATTTTATTTTTTAGTCGAACAATTGCCTGTGAAGTTCAATCTTCCATGTGTATGCACCATTTTGGTTAACACCAAACTCACAAATCTTACCCATTTTTTTGTTGCTAACGTAAAGATTCAAGGAAAAACCTTTTTAGAGGGGCTGAACCCGTCCAATAATCTTCCCAAAATTCTATTCGCATCCCATCACCTAAAACAAACCGGATATTTTCGCAGAAAGGATCATTCAGAGCAGTGACATATCTAGGAATTTAAAAATGAGGGTCCAAAATAAATATTACAATAATATTTTTAAAAGAAAACGGATCTCGTTAAAAATCTCCTTCGTAATCGAACTCAAGCAAAAGCTCAACTCCGATCTAAAAGGGGGGAGAGTGCCAAATTCGATATTATTAACCAAACTATCAAAGGATAACAGGCACAACAAAATCATGTCACCTGAACAAAGATTTAAAGACAAACTACAGGACATCCAAAGCTAACAATAATCCTAGAAAAAACTAACAATAATAGAAGACAAAAATCTTCACAACAATAAGCCACAAAACGCACAGTACTCAAGTCAATAGACAATCTATTCAAATAGTAAAATTAAAATTACTAATACTAAAAACAATTACAATTATTTCGACGAGTTTTCATTTCTTGAAACCGTTTCATAATTTCTTCATCATCAATTTGGAGAAAAATATATCTTTCTATATAAATGACCAAACAATTATTCAAAAATGATCACTCATGCTATTTTGAAATTTATTCTTCACGATGTTCGTTTTAGAAAATACTATTTTCGAGCTTGTAGTTGCTACGGGGAGAATCAATACCAACTTTATGAGCAAATAGATTTGTTGGTACACTTGATATTTCTTTGTCTCGATTAGCTTCATTGAAAGTTCACCCATACCCTTCAATGCCTAAAATCTATCATTTTTGCACATATAGGCAATGCAATTATCAAGTTGATCATTAAGGCCTAGTCTATCAACACTTATAAACTCATCGGAATAAAATTCAGCAAGTCTAAATATCTTTAGTTTGTCTAAAGAAGAAAACATATCAAGTGGACTTAAAGAAGCCATACAAGTCAATAACTCTATACTAACCTCAGCAAACCTATTGTTTAACTCTTGAAGTTGAAGATCAATAACTCTCAAGAACACTTCAATCCGAAAATGATGAATATTTGTAATTTACAAACCACCACATTTTTTTTTCATGGAGTATACACAACATTCATATCAAGAATACCAATATCATTCTTGTTACAAAATGAAGTGATTGTAGCAAAGAAAGACTCCCACCCTTTTTCCCGCATAGTTTGCAATCTTTCTTTAGTTAAAGTGACAAGAGACATAGCTTTGACAATATCTTGATCTTTTCTCTGTAA
Organism: Hibiscus tridactylites; assembly: GCA_958450335.1. Taxonomy (NCBI): domain Eukaryota; kingdom Viridiplantae; phylum Streptophyta; class Magnoliopsida; order Malvales; family Malvaceae; genus Hibiscus; species Hibiscus tridactylites. Next base: position 76,397,755 of record OY288270.1, read on the forward strand.
AACTTTGTTTAATTCATTCATAATTTTAAATATTTTTTCATCAAGTGAATCATGAAAATAAAATCAAATGACTTTGTAGCAAAACTCACATTATCGGCTTTTCGAGCTTCATCATCATTTTGAGCATCAGTACTAATTAAATCAAACACTTAACGTATTGCAGGATACAAATCAATCACGTTCAAAATTAATTTATAATGAGACCCCAACGTGTATCACTTGGCCTACCTAAATGAAGCTCTTGGTTCAAACCTTTTCCAGTCACAATTTATCCCATTTTAAAAGCTTTTGCAACCTTCTCAGCTTGATTTTCTCTAAGCAAATCTTTTCGCTTGCAAGATGCTCCAACAACATTTAACAAATCTCCAAGCGTATCAAAAAGTCAACCACAATCTTTGCTTTTTTTAGAAATGACAACAAGAGTTAATTGAAGTTGGTGAGCAAAACAATGTATGTAATATGCAGATTATGTTTCTATCATGATTAGAATATTAAGACCATTAAGTCCACCGTTTATATTGATAGCCCCATCATACCCTTACCCACGAACTATTGACAAACTCAAAGAATGCTCATTAAGCAAAGAATCGATAGCTTCTTTAAGAGACAAAGCTGTGGTATCTCCAACATGAACATTCAAAGAAATCATTCCATTACCATCCCCATTTATCAACATAACGCACACACAAAGTCATTTATTCTTTTGAGATACATTACTAGATTCATCTATTAGTATTCTAAAATAATCTTTACCAAGATCTTTTTTAATTGTCGTGGTAGTTTTTTTTGCACAACAATTGATAAGTTCTTTTTGAATTGAAGGTGCAACTATTTGATTATTTTTGGGTACATTTTTTAAAACAACATTTTCTACATCATTATTCTTTTCCGCAAACAAATTCAAGAGTTCAAGAAAATTTTCCTTGTTATTTGATTCAACACATTCATCATGACCACGAAATGTTAATCCTTGAAGCAAACGAAATCTCAAACAATGAAAAGAAGCAGTCAAACGGATTCGATGATCACTTTTAGCTTGCTCAGTTTGTTAGTTTAAAGAAGCTTCAATAGATGATTTTGAAATTTTTAAAATTTCAAACTTTTGAAAAGCTTGATTATGAGCACCATTAACATCTCCAACATGCTTTCTAAATCTAACCAGCCTATTCTAACCATTAAACTCGTTAGCAACAAATACATCTCTCCCTGCAGCTTTAGTAGTTTCATTCTTAAACAAGTAACAAACAAAGCAAAATGTAATATCTTTTGAAACACTATATTCAAGCCAAGAATATTTCTTAAACCAAGATTTATTAGAATGACGTAATATACCTCCTCTAATGTAACATCCCAAAAATTAGCCTAGGAGATTTGAGGTCTAATTTAATAATTAAGTGATTATTAGATTAATTTCTTAGACATTCAAATCGAAATAGGTTCATTAGTGACCAAATTGAAATTTGAGGAATGGTTCAAAAGGGAAATTCGGGTACTTGAACTAGTGACTAAACCGAATTAAAGGAAAAAGGAAAGAGTTGCATGCTAAAGTTTAGTTTTATTGATTTTTATCCTTGTTTAAGAGATAAAAAAATGACATAATTAAGGTATATTGGAGACATAGTAGTTGAGACTTTTACAATGTGTCAATTCTCATTTAATATGTCCCCTCCCCTCAACCGGTTACCCCAAACCATCTTGGCTAAGCAACCAACATTTTCACACACTAGAAAACTTAAGAGTTGAGAGAAAAATTGGAGGAAAGCTCGGTGAAGAAGAGTGAGGCATGCATGTTATGGTAATTGGCTAAGGAAAATCAAGGAAAAATCAAATGTAAGTGGATCATCTTCTTCTCAATCCGATTATAGTCTTGATCTAGTAAATCATGTGTTGTAATGAGGTTAGAAAATTATAAACATGATGTTCTTGAGTGTGATTTCTGGAAATTTTAAAGATTCATAAGAATCATAAGAGAATAAGAGTCACAAAGGATTAAGAGCATGCATGTAAGGTATGTGGCAGATTTGGTAGATTACACGACATGCATCTTTGCAAAATTATAGGAAATTCTATGATAGGAGTTTGAATCTGAAATTTTGATATGTTTCACTTTAATATGTCTAGAATCATGGAAAAATGATAAACCAAGATTTTAAGGTTTGTGTTAAAATCTGGAAGTGTAAAATGTGATAGCATGCAAAACTGTCCAGCACAAATTCGAGCTGGACAGTGAACTTTGAAAATCTGTAGAAATTAATCTACTAGGTGTTTTGATCTGAATTTTTGATATGATAAAATTGGATGTGTAATCTGAAATTAGAAACAAACGGCACCTGATTTGGAGTTGTATACAAGGAGAACGAAGGGTGTCAATCTAGGTGGTCAGAAATGAACAAAATTGGAAAAATGGGAAAATTGGAATTGGAATCGGTAAAAATTGGCCAAATTGAAGCTTATAAAGCATTATTAAGTCGAGTCTTATATTGAAGGATGTGAAATTTAGTAAAATTGAAGGTCAATTTGAAGGTTTTAAGAGTTAATTGAAAGAATTAGGGTATTTAGAAATTAGTCGAATTGGATTAAAATAATTTAGGGACCGTTTTGATTAAATTGAGAAATTCAGTCTTAATTTGCATGAATTGCATTCTGAAAATATGTTATTTGTTTGTATTGAGTGCCTTAGATATTAGAAGTGAAAGAGTAGAAGAAGAGGCTACTCCGGGATCGACTACGGATCGGGCGAAAGGCATACGGATTCCGAACTAGCTCGGCGAATTGTGAGTGAAACGAATCTTAGAGTTGGAATTAGAGTTCCAACTACTTATTCTGATTTTTGGTTATGATAAGCATGAAATTGACTAATTAAATATTCGATCTTAGTAAGGGAAGAAGGAAATAATGGAAATTTGACTTGGTACTTAAGTTATGTGATTTGATGTGTATGAGATTAAATTTGACTTGGTATTTGATATGTTTGATTCTGGAATTGATCATCTGCCTATTGTGTTGCTTTATATGAATTTAGTAATTCTGATCTTTGGTTGTTATGATATTTAAGTATGTGTGGATATCATGACATTGAATTATGAATTATGATTATATGATGACTATTCCAAGTATGATTAAGTTTGATGTGTTCAATTGTGTATTGAACTATGAAATGTGATTCTGATTTAAGTGATATGAGCATGGAATTATATGCGAATTGATTTGAAGTATGCGAATTGAGCATGTATAATTGCCATATGATCGTGTATATTAATATGTTATTGGAATTGAAATTTATAAGTAATTAATCGAAAGGATTAATTAAGAATTTCTGAAATTCGATTGAGTATGTATCTGATTAAATTAAAGACTTAAATGCAAAGCCCTTGGTGTGTACAGTCTGTTTAGGTAGTACGGCTAGCCTAGAGTCTGAGCTCAATAAGAAAATCGGTACGTTAGTGTACTCGATATTGTGGTACGTAAGTGTACCTACTTGTTTAATGTCTGTGGACATTATAATATGTTATATGTGATACGAATTGGTACGTGGTACCTTAACATGGTAAATTTGATTCACAACCTCTGTTATATGTGACTTGCTTACCTATCAAACTATACTATCCAAGGCATTGCAACTTGATTAATGGAACAATTAAAGAATTGAAATCTGAAATTTGAAGGAAATTAATGAAATTAATTATAGAAGCATTCGAATGACATGTTAAATTTTGTGATTTTGTTATGCTTGATATGCTATGAAATTTGATTGGTGATAATATGATAATTAGAAGTTAAATTAGGTTTCATGGCTTGTATGTGTAATTGACTTATGAAAAATGTAAATTTTGTGACATGTGTTCGAATAGAAATTTCTTGAATTCTTTGCGTACATGATCGAATGATTTATATATGATATGGGTAATGTTGTGGCCTATTTTACTTAGTTCATTCGATTGGAATTTACTTGATTTCTTTGTATTCATGTTCGAATGGTTGATGCTTGATTATTGATAATGTTTGTTATCTTGCTTGGCTCATTCGAATGAATTAATGTGCAAAGTGAAATTAAAGTTGTTTGATCACAATGTTATTTGGAAACCGGATAGAATAGGGTTTCCTCACTAAGTACAAAACGTACTTACCACTCGAACCTTCCTGCCTTCCCCTAAATTTCAGGTTCTAACATCGTTGACTACCCGAGACTTTTCCGTACCCAGATTAAGTATGATTTTCCCTATCTTTGTCATACTCATGGTGGGTGGCTTAGCATTTGGCATGTTAGTGCAGTTCGGATTGTTGGTCATGTTCATGAACTACTATTTCGGTTCTATATAGACTTTTAACATGTTTCCCTATATTTTGTTATGTAAGTAAGGGGTAAATGTTGGGGTATAGATCGCCCGTATATATATGTAGGGCTTGATTCTTTTTGTGGATAGTCTCTTTTTGTATAGGCAACCGTTAGGTTTTAGCCTTTGATACCCCAGTTATTTTGTAAAGGGAAACTAAATACTATGGATTGTATGAACCGATTATGATGCTTTAATTATATATAAGTATGATGTATGTTTCGGCTATGTATGATTTTGGATGTTATGTATGCTATTCGAATGGTTAATTGGGAGAATTAGAAAATTATAAATCGTATAAGTCGAATGGAATTGACTATGTGTTAATCGAATGAAAAGAGAATCTAAAATTGATTATAATTGAGTAGAATAGCAATTGTAACATAGTTGGTTAATTTTAATCGAATTGGACTTATATATATGACATTCAATTCGATAGGATATGTATGGTTTTAATTTAAGTTAGTTTTAATTATTGAACTTAGAAACTTAAAGAAATGGTTCACATGTATATGTCGTTACACGTTGCTAATGGTAAATATAATTAGAATGGATTGTGGATTATTGGATGTTAGCCGAATGGTATAAGCTAGTCTAAAATGAGTATAAGGTATGTTTATGATTGAGAATGTTTGTATATGGTATTAGTTGTGTATTGTTTGTGTATCAAATAGTTAAGATTACATATTGTAATAAAAAAAATATGTTACACGAATTTGGAATCTGATAAAACCCTTCCGCTGTGCCTATTAATACGAATCTGTTTAAGTTAAAATAACGCTCCTTGCCCCTAATCCGGGTGAGGGGTGTTATATCTAAAGTCTGTTTGAAAAAATTTATGCTTCTTTAGTTTGTAAGCACCTCTTTGCATGTATTCTTTTCTCACCGCTTCTTGCTTCATAGGATGATAATTAATATTTTTTTCTTTTAGCTGGATCATGTGGAAGAGAGCTAGTATCAAGTTGGCTCTCCATCTCTTTTGATGCAAATGTTGTACTACCACGTGTAGTACGTGACGATCCCATGCTATTTTTTTGAGTTTGAGGCATATTACGCGAAGAGGAAGAGAATTTTTGTTCGGCTTGAGTTGTTAAAGGTTGAGTTGGTGATAAGGCACAAGTAGACACTTTGGAAGAAGTTGTATCGTTCTTTTTCGATTTCTGAACAAACAAATCCAAAGTTCCCCTCTTCTTCATTTGTGGAGGACCAATCTTATCATCATTCATCTTCTCAATACTACAATTACAACAATTATTAATTAGAATTCACAACTCAATCATCATATATATTATCAAATAAGTAAGATTTTAATTACTTTTTAGTAATATAATAAGATTTTAATTACTTTTTAGTAATTTTAATCGTTCAACATATAAATTAATGTAACAAACTTATAATTGAAACAAACTACTAAAATCACACGAATTTAACATAATTTCTTTACCCATTTCAAAAATGGGTATTCAACCATATTCACCATCTAAATATTCAATTCAACAACAAAATCACTCAAACGTATTAAATTGAATCTAATATTTAAATTTAATCTTTCAATTTGAACTCAATCAAATTAAAAAAAATTAAAAATTTAAGAATTAAAATATGAACTTAATTAAACTTAAGAGAGTAAGAGAATAACCTAAAAATGGTTATAATTCAGACTTCGTAGGCAATTGAGCGGAGAAAGTTCGCTAGAAATTTTTTAGATGAGCTAGCAGATTCACGAAGTTGGTTTTGCAGTATTAGGAGAATCATGGAAGAGAGAGATGAGAAAAAAGTGAACATTTATTCTCATAAAATTTAAAATACAACCAATTTTTTAAACAGAATAAAAGTAAAAAAAAACAATCACTTCACGTGATATAAGGACACAAGAAAAATGAATAAAGTCAAATGTTCAGCTACCTATTAAAATTTTACTTTTTTCTTTTCATTTTTAAAATAGGTATGTAGAAAACTTTTTAACTGAAAAATGGGTATGTAAAATTATTTTTATATTTTTCTTCTTTATACAATACATTATATTCATGCATTTTCCCCAAATAATGTGGGTGCTGCTGCTACCAAGGTGGCTTAATATATCTGACACTGATTAAAAATAAACAGTGGTCTAGTGATATTTTGCCACAACCATGACATCTTTTGATCTTATTTTTGAGTCGGCAAAAATCTCGATGTATCGTTCTCGTATTTCGCCTCGATCACTCTTCTCCAAAGATTGTCTTGTTCGCTTATATATCTTTACATCCATTTATTTAAGAGTGATCTATTACGCAATTTGGTGTAAAAAATCAAAGTTCACCCTGCACCATCGATTTGCATATCGTCTCCCATTTTATCCAATGAATGGGCCATTTGTCTGAGGATCCCCATAGAAAATTGACTATGATACTATTGAGCTTGTTAGCAACAACACTCAGAATCTATAATATTGAAAAATAGTAGATTAGCAGGTTGACTAACACCGCTTTTACCAAAGTTAATCTACCACCGAAAGAGAGCAGTTTCCTTCTCTAATCAGCCAATCTGGTAAGGAATTTGTTTATGATAGGTTACCATAATGCACAACTATTTCAGGAATGCCCCAAAGGAAGACCGAAATATGAAGTTAGAAAGTTATCCACGCTACAATTGATCAATGATGCCTACTTTCGGAGGGATCTATACTCAATGTTGATACTAAACAGTTTAATCTTCTTTGTATTAAGTTTTAGCCCCGATGCCACCTCGAATGGTGGAGAAGTTGAGCAATTTGGGTGATTGGTGGTGGAAGTGAAAAATTAAAAGACACAATGATTTAGAGTGGTTCGTCTTTCTAACCAAAGCTTACATCCACTACCTTAGCTTCCCCACTAAGGATTTTCCAACCAATTCACTAATTGATTCATCCCATTTTCTAGCATTAGGAGGAAACCCTTACAAACGGTTAAACTTTTTACCCAAAGATTAACCAAACACTCTTTACATGAGAAAGAAAATAAGCAAACTAAAAATCCTCTCACAAGGTATTTGTTTGCACTCTTTAAGCACTCACCCAAAACCTAATACACTTCAGCATCCATAAACATTCAAGCTCACAAGTGTTTTGTCGATACAAGAATGACACAATTAGGCACTAAGACATTTCTTTGATCATAATATTTTGACTTGAGAATCATTACTCTTCCATTGATGCTTGAAGGTCACTTTTATACTCTCAATTGAGTTCATAGCCGTTGGAGACCGTTGAGGATGTTTTGGAGCCGTTGAGGCTGATTTCCATGCTCATTTTCCTGTTTTAGTGCAGGGCGTATCGATACTCGGTGTACCCGTATCGATACAGTCTCTTTGAGAAAGAGTCATTGAGCATTAAATAGCCTTAGCGTATCGATACATCTGGTAGCGTATCGATACAACTTATCATTTAAAAAGCCGTTGAAATCAGACCGATGGGGGTAGTTGAAATAGCCGTTGGGATAAAACAAAGGGTATCGATACACTTCATAGGTATCGGTACGACTCTACTTCATATCGGTACGGATTTTGGCTACTAGAATTTTTCTATAGTTGAAATCCTAAGGCGTATCGATACGGTGTATACCGTATCGGTACAGTGACTTTGAAAACACAGGTTTGGCTACTTAAAGCACATTTTAAACCATTCCAAAGCCTTGTAAAAACGCTTAAACGTGTTTTCAAGTTGTTTGGACTTACAAAACATTTAGAAACTTTTTTCAATTTAGTCCAAATCAATTTTTCAGTTATTATATCAAAATACACATTTCAACATATTCTCAGTATCCTTTTTATATTACATACATAATCTTCACGTGCTTCAGAAAATATGATGAGATCGTCAACGAACTGTAGATGTGAGATTGCCAAGCTGTTATTACCGACCATCACCCCATTAAATAGACCAATATTAGTCACTTTCTTAATCAAGGCACTGAGAGCTTCACCAATGATGTTAAACAGCAACGGAGACAAAAGGGCACCCTTGTCGTAGACTCCTTTTTATAGAGAAATTTCTTGAAGGAAACACATTTATTAAAATTGAGAAAGAAACTATTGATACATACAAGTTAATTCATGACCTTCATAAACTGTCGAAACCCATCTTCTGTAGGATGAGATCCAGGAAGGTCCAATTCACAGTGTCCTAAGCTTTTTTAAAGTCTGCCTTGATCACTATAGCTTCCATATTATTTTTCCTGATATGATCCATGGTCTCATTTGCAATTAAAACACAATCTGCAATATGCTTTCATTATGTAAATGCAAATTGGCATTCCCCTATCAATTCATTTATACATCCGCTTAATCTACGTGAAAGTACACAAGGGGCAACCAATCGAGATTGATCAATTTAATTTTAAAAAAATATTTCTATTAATGGTTAAAGAAGAGATTGATCAATTTAATTTTTGACATTTCGATTTGGTTGATGATTGAAAATCTGAAATAACTGTTTAAACACTTTAATATAAGGACATATTTATATACATAGGGGCAATCAATTTCATGGACTAATTATATTTTAAGCCTTAATAATTTTGAAACCATTGCAATTAAACTCTTTCTCATTTCTTGCCTCTCCAAAATTTTTATAGTTTTTTATTTTTAGAACAATGTAATCTAAAATTGAATTGAATTTGTGCCAAAGGGTCAGATATGAATTTGTACGCGCCCCACGCGCTATCCAAATTTACCCCCTCCAAAACCCTCGTCCCTTAGGCGGTTTTTTGGCTTTCCCATCCCGGTCCTTCTGCTCAGCGTTGCGTGAGGGTGGTGCTCCCTCTCCAAGGGTTGTCGGGTGCCGGCGTTTTGGAAGACGACTCCGGCTGGTGGTTCGTACCGAAGTTATGGAGCGGTCGTGGTTTGGACTGTTGTGTGGGAACCTGACTTTAGACGTGGCTCGGATTGGTATGCACCGCCACATCCCGAGTATAACCGATGTCCAGTGCTGAGTAAAACTTCCATCGCTCGTTGGTGGCCATTGACAACAGAGGTGGGCAATCGAGACGTGTTCCCCCTCCGGTGCCGTAGTCTTCCTTGCCCCCTCTCCTAGCCTTACTCCACCCGCCCGCGACCGATTTTCAGCATCCTCTAGGCACTGTTGTTTTCTCCGAGGTGGACATTAGCTCTCGGGTTGCCGGAAATTTTGAAGAATGAAAACCGGAGCCGGCCTCTTGAGACTAAGCCATGGTCTGTTGTCTTCCTGCGTTTTGGCCTTGCCGCCAGGGAATCGCTCAAGGCCGACCATCCATCCACCGGAGGCAGAGGGCAGATCAGTTTCTTCACAGTGCCATAATTTTCCTTTTTTGGCGAATCAAGACCTGGATCAATGGTACACATTGCTTCCTTTTTTGGTTTAACCAGTTGTCTATGGGTGGGGAACTTTTTCTCAAAGTCAAACCTTCGTGGAACTGGATTTTCTTTGACTCTGGGGGCCCACCTGTTATCTCATTTCTGAAAACCATGTTCGAAGATTATGCCAAGGGGTGCAGCGTGCTATTTCTCCCACGAGCTATGTTATCTGCTGTTTATGATCTTGGTCCTATGTTAATTTTTTCTATCGTTGTACATTGCTGGAACCTTCCTCTGTATGTGTAGTTTTTCGCGGATAGCTTCGATGAGAGCTATCCACATTCCGAATGATCGCTTCGAGTCCCGCTACACTCAAGAGGAAGGACTGTTTGATAGCGGGAGGCTCTCGGCCTTCCCCTTGGTTTGGCCACTTGGAGTTTGTGGTTCTTAGTCCAGGGTCTTTATCTATGTTATCTACGAGTTTAGGTTTTTATTTTGGAGATTGGATCAATCAAAGCCAGACGGAGCAAGGTTCTTTAGTTCAACCGTTAAGCTCACTAATGTTGTCTGTTGTTGCTTGCCGTGAAAAGGACCAACCAATATTGGTAGGAAGCCTATCTCTGGATAGAGCTCTCCGGTATCGACGACGGGCTGTCAACAACAGTTGGTGGTGGCGAACTAGTTTTATTTCTTGCCGATGGCGTCTAGCAAGGTTGGTCTTGAAAACGCAAACCACTTTGCAAGTTGGTCGCGTTGGATTTTCAGTTTCTCGTTGGGCTTTTGTCCACGATCGCCGTTGTTTATGGTCGCTTGAGTCGCGACGTCATCTCTGTTCTTTGTTTCGGACCTTTGCTTTTAGGTTTGTGTTTGTGGCCTGCGTGCCGGGTGTTTTCCTTTTAGGGTGTAGGAGGAAGGAAGCTGTTAATTGTTCTAACAGTAGCTCCCTTTCCTTGTTTAGGTCGTTTTTTTTTTCTTTTCTCGAAATATCTGTTCGGGCTTTTGCCACCTTTGGTTTAATTAATGCAAGTTACCTTTGAACAAAAAAAATGTAATCTAAAATTAATAGAATTAAACTTTGACCCCTTATTTTTTTATGATTTAATTATTTTTTATAATCTTTTAATTTTAAAATTTGTAAAACTAAACCTAAACTCCCTTAATTTTCATGATTCAATTACTTTTTTAATCTTTGCTCCGTCCCTACTTTAATAGTGATTATGCATTCTGAACCAATTAAATGCGAACACGTGAGATTTACCTCTATTGTCCTTAGAGAAGAGTAGGGGTTGTAACTTGTACGGGTTTAATTAATATAATCATGCAATATAAAGGGTAGCATTTAATACGTAAATAATCGACGTGGATAGATCCACCACCGTTGATCGATGATTACGCTCCACCCATCATTCTTAAGTACTGTAGCATCCGACTTGGATTCATGAACTACCAAAGTCGAGGATCGCTCGACACGTGGCAATATTAAAGTTGACCTATCGAGCTTATGTAGAGCTAACAAAGAATCATTTGACGTAATAAAAGCAGGTCACGCGGGCAGACTCTTCGGGCAGGCATTACTCACGCCATGTAACCTCTCGTTTCTCTACAGGCGTGGTCTCGACTTTCAATATTAAATATTTAAAAAGAAAAGAAAAATATAAAAATATAATTATATATACATGGTCGAGCAGAGGTAAAGGAAGTATTTTCAGAACAAGTGGAAAGAAAAACAGAGGCGAGTGTGGCGAGGAGCTGTTAATGGCGATTTAAGTTGAAAAGGTTTTTTTTATATATATACTCTTCAAGTTTTTGATAATTGTCTGAAGAAAAACATGGAGTGGCGTGCTTGTCTTGATGAATATGAGAAGCTGGTTATCAGAATGACAACTCCCAGGTTTGTTTTCGTCTTATATTTCTTTATTATCTTGAAATCAGACACAAAAAGTTGTGGTTTTCAACCCTTGATTTTGTGTTTTACAGGGTCGTAATCGACAATGCCGTTTGCCCAACTGCGACTCTTGTCAAGGTTGATAGTGCCAGAAGAGATGGGATTTTGTTGGACGCTGTTCAAGTTCTAACAGATCTAAATCTTTCCATCAAAAAGGCTTATATTTCATCAGATGGCCAGTGGTTCATGGATGGTGAGCTGAATTTTTCACTTTAAAAAGTTTTGTTTTTTTAGTTTAAAGTCTGTTCTCTTGGTCTTTGGAATGCTACTATTTCTGGGTTTTGATTGAAATTCTTGTTTGAAATCTGCAGTTTTCCATGTGACTGATTTAAATGGAAACAAGTTAACTGATGAGAGTGTTATAAGCTACATTGAACAGGTAAATTCGCCTTAAAACTGAACAATGCCCTTAATTTTAGCTTAATTGTCGTAAAAATTTATGGTTTTGTTGTGTTTTAATTTTACAGTCCCTTGAGGCCTCGTTCCATGATAGAAGCCAAGAGTTTAATGGCTTAACAGCTTTGGAATTGACCGGAACGGATCGAGTCGGTCTCCTATCGGAAGTATTTGCGGTTCTAGCTGACTTGCAATGTGATGTGGTTGATGCTAAATTATGGACTCATAACGGTAGAATTGCGGCTTTAATTTTTGTAAAGGACTGCAAGTCGGGGTCTCCGATTAACGACTCGCAGCAAATTGACAGAATTGAAGCACGTTTAAGGAATATTTTGAGAGGAGATGACGATATTTGTAGCGTGAGAACTTCGGTTTCTTTGGATGTAACCCACACAGACAGAAGGTTACATCAATTGATGTTTGCAGATCGTGACTATGAAAATAAGCCTGTTCTGCAATGTATGTTGAATCCACCGGTAATGGTTACCGTACAGAATTGTGCGGAAAGAGGTTATTCGGTTATGAATGTCCAATGCAAGGATCGAGTCAAGCTTTTGTTCGATGTCGTTTGCACATTGACGGATATGCAGTATGTTGTTTTCCATGCCACCATCAACACAGCTGAGGACAAAGCATATATGGTACTTACATCGTCTCATTATTAAGTGTTCTTTAAGGTTTTGATTATCTGAGTTAAATCTCTGGATTGACTTAAATGTTGTTTATTCTTTGTCGTAGGAATTCTATATTAGGCACACAGATGGAACCCCGATTAGCTCCGAAGCTGAAAAACAACGAGTCATCCAATGCTTACGAGCCGCAATCGAAAGGAGAGCATCCAATGTACATTTCTATTCCGAGCTGAATCCTTGCATTTTTACTATTTGTCCAATATTGCAAATACTGATGCATATGTTGTGTGATTGCAGGGTGTAAGGCTGGAGTTATGCATACCAGATAGGCAAGGACTATTAGCATTCGTGACCCGAACTTTCCGCGAAAATGGTCTTAATGTGACAAGAACCGAAATATCAACCACGAGGGACACGGCACTTAATGTTTTTTATGTAACAGATGTGATCGGTAACGTAGTAGATCCCGAAATCATTGAATCTGTGAGACAAAAGATTGGTTTAGGGAACTTAAAGGTGAAGGAATTGCCATTAATATACCATGGAAAGTCGGAAAGGGAAGAACAAGCAGTAGGGGTTGGTGGGGCAGTGTTGTTATCACTCGGGAGCTTGGTAAGAAGGAATCTATACAATTTGGGGTTGATTAAATCATTTTCTTGAAGTTCAAGCTTCAAATTTAGGGTTTGGCCTTTGCGTACATATGAAAAAAATGGAATTTGGTGATGTTGTTATAGGTAAAAAGATATAGGATTTAGGGATAAGAGAAGGATTGTAAATGTTAAGATTCATTTAATCGGTTTATTTAGAAGGGATTGTAATTGCCTCGTTTATGAATCAATTGAATTAAATTTCGATTTCAGTACAGTTATATTTTGATACCATGGTTATGGTGTCTTTTGTTGTACAGTACTCAAACATTTGTACATAAATTGTATTTTTTTAATCAAATTATGTGTCTACTATTATCTTCTCGGTTTATTTTATGATTCGAACACGATATAAAAACACGAAAAAAGGATTGACAGATGCAAGTGGTAGATAGTCGAAAAGGAAATTACAAGCTGAAACAGCTGTAAATGTTAGATTCGATTTGTAAGCCAAGTTTTGTGTGGTCCAGAATGGGAATTTTGAAGAAAGTTTGGTCGAACTTTTGACCTTAAAAAAACCTGTTCTTTCTCATATTTAAACAAAAAGAATTTTGGGGTTTGACAGTTAACCACGTGAGCTTGACTCACTTGCCTGTAACTGTAAGTGCGCCGGTTATGACTTATGACGGGTAGCTTAGCTGTTCCCTTTTAACACTCAGTGAAGGTTGAAGAACCCAACACAGAAAGAGACACGACACAAGATTGTCTCCGAAAATATTTGTCTGTCGTTCTGTTTTTAGTTTATAACAATTCCTGGTAAACCCAGACATTTAGACAAACCGATCATATTCATTCATTAGATAGGCAACATATTATCATACAATATAGCCTTCGCCAGCACTCAATGGCGAAGAAAGATTAGTCAATGAACTCCGAACATAAACAAAGTAGCGATGACAGTTAGTAAATCGAAATTGATCTAACTCTTAATGCATTCTGTGTTGTTTTAGAGTCAGGTAAATACTACAATTCCGAACTTGGTTACTTGTGCTTGAGCTCCATGTTGTATGAGTTTGAATCGAACTAGATGGTAGTGGTGGTTTCTAGCAGGGGCACGAATCTGTATCGGTCGCCACACCGATGGCTGTTATTTCTGTTTCTGTGGCTGATCCGGATTGAAACATCTCCTCAACCTTCCAAGGTGGTGGCTGGTCTTCATTGCCATTGGATTCAATGAATAAGCCTACTCACATCAATGTGACATTGCCTGCAGGATAATCTAAATTTGCTTGCCTTATTATGAAGCATATGGATAATCTAATCTACCGGAACTAAATCGAATAGATCAACCAGACAGGGGCTTAAATCCGACCGGGAAGCGAAGCTAGATGAAAGTATCATTCAAAACAGACAACACTAATGGTAAGAAGTATTAAGAGGATGAGAGAAAAACTTAAAGAGTCTCACATTTTAGTCTACATATGGAGCACATAACAGAGACATGTTACGAGATTCTGCTATAAAGGCCGAAGGGACCCTTAACATGTATAAATAATTTTGGGATTATTTCAGCTGTTGAGTACATTAGAAATTGGGCCTTCTAACCTATGTTGCTCTTTGGTTGGCCATTATATATATATATATATATATATATATATGAATGAAAATTCTCTGCCCCTTTTCGGTGCCTTTACTTATGTTTCACACTTAAAATTAGGTTTCGAGTTTTAGGTTAGAGTTTATGGTTAGGGTTTAGAAAATTTAGGGTAGGGTGTATTTTTAGGGTATAAGGTGTAGGGTTTAAGATTTAAAATTTAGAGTTAAGGCTTAAAATTTATTTTTGTAGTATTTTTAATGTTTGACATAAATAAAGTCACCGAAAAAATTACAAGAACAACCTTCTCGATCCAAACTACTCTATTCCTAATAATGTCAAGATTGAAACCATGATCATTGCTTAAGGTTGGGTTTGCCATTCTTTTACTTTGGAATTTGCTAAATCATTCTTTGTAAAATTATGTCTTTACTCCCTGTAATATACATAAATCATGGATTTAGATTTTATACTCTAATTTGGTGAGTTTTGGGTCCTATATATTTTTTAATCTTTACGAATTATACACTTTTGGGATTTTGAAATTTTATGTATGTTCACCACCTATTCTCAAAAATATTTTTAGATCCGCCGACTCTATCTAGAAGAGCAGAAACATGCATAGCTTTGCCCATAATAGTTTCCAAGTTAAGAGAAGAACGTGCAGAACAACAGTAGCAGTAACGTGGTAATTATCTGCTAATTGCAGCATGTTTTGATCATACGGCATGCTAGGTCAAAAAAGCTAATGGGAAACACACAACAACAACAACAAAGAGAGATACGAGAGTCCAAGCAGCAAATGATTAGCACACATCGCCATCACCATCATCATCATCACCGATGATAATGGAGGCAAATCATCAGTCGATTCACAGGAGCTGCTCTGGTCCACTCTCCATCATTGCTTCTCGATACGCATCATCCCCTTTTGCTCCTGCTTAAAAGTTTTAACTTTCATTTTTCACTTTAAAAACAATATCTTATCTCTCTTTCTTCTTTTGTTTTCAACTTTCTAAGTTGGTGTATGATATGATGATTTGATCACTATACCAGCAATGGCATGATATCATGCACTGCACACTTCCAGTGGAGACGTGTTGCTTTGCTTACAGGTTCATATTCAAACTTCGTTTGCATTTTGTTTTTATACAATTATTGTAAATGATTTCTAATGATTTTTGCTATTTTTTAAAACTTATTCGTATTTACAATATGAAAAGTGTTATTTTCGAGCTATATATATCAATGTGGTTTGCAGAACAAACCATAATTAAATCATGCAATTATTTATGCATTTTTTTCAAGTTTTTTAAATTTAAACTATTGAAGGGTCAAACAAAGAAAAAAAAATGGAATAATGATTGGGTGGCTAGGGTCAGTTACTCAAGGTAAAAGAAGTAGCGTGAAACGACAAATGATGAGACGTGGGAAAAAGATTTTCCATATCATTAATATGTGAAGAGTTGAAATACTTTAGTTAAAATATATCATCGATATCTAGGTTTGGACGTTTAATCTAGTCGAGTAAATTTTTTTTTTTGAGTTATTCGAGTTTGCAAGTCTTATTTTATGATTCAAACTTTATTTGAAATTTTTTCGAGTAGAGTCGAGTTTATAAAATTCGAGTCGAGCCGAGTTTTGAGTTTCTATACAAATTTAATTGTACATATATATTTCTTTGCATACACGCGCGCGCGCACACACACACATATATATATATATTTCTATATACATATACGTAGCGGTGCATGTATATATTTCTATATGCATATATTTAGGGCTAGACGTTGCACATATTGATTCCAATTTCAACGGCTTTCTATATGCATATATAATATACATATATATTTCTTCATATTTTCACATGCGATACACATAACATATTAGACATAATTGATAGAATCGACTCGAACTTGAAAATTGATCAACTAATTAATAAAAATTTTGAGTTATTCGAGTTATTCGAATTTCTATTTCATAACTCAAACTTTATTTGAAATTTTTCCGAGTCGAGTTTATGAAATTACGAGTCGGGTTTTTTTTGCCTCGAGTCAAGTCGAATAATTTGATTTTTTCGAGTTAAGTCGAGTTTTGTCCACCCCTATTGATATCAACAAGATCAGATATAATGACAAGGCACTTTGTTTTTTAAGAGAATAATTTAAATTCTAACTTTCAAAGTATTATTAGGAGGGAAAGTCACAAATTTCGAACATACACCATACAATGAATTATGTATTATAAAAAAATTCATTGATGGTACATAAAATAAATTAAAAGGAAAATATTAAGATTATTTATATTTTTTATTAAATATATAAACATCAAATTTTGATTTTAGTTCAAAAGTATACATGAACTTTTGATTTTAATTCATGCATGGTTTTAAAAGACCGAAGTAGAGGTGGCAATGGGGTGGGTCGATGATAGTTTTACATTCTCTCTTCCGTCCACAATACTTGCGAGTATAGTTTCGGAGAATCCTCATTAAATGTTTTGCGTATTTTTTTGTCTCATACCCATCCCTTACGAATTCTCACATTTTCGGTAATCCTCGTACCCAACAAAATGAAAATTAATGCATTAAAATAAATACTCAACATTAAATCTCTAAAATTACAAACATAAATGATGAATTTAATTTCACCAACAACAAACAAACCATTTCGAAACTATAAAACACAGATAAAATATTACCTATTGAAACATGATAATTTGCACTACATTTAAAAGAAAATGTGTACTTAATAATTTACGGATCCAAATCATGATTTGTTTGTTCTAAAAGGAACTAGGTTCGATAATATTTCCGAGCATAGAAATTACCTCTTCTAATTTTACTCGTGCAATTTATGGCGAATTTCTGAAGTCACCACCATTGTTGTTTTTGCAAACAGTCTGCAGTCTTTTCTTCTGACCTTTGCTCACTCAAAAATTAATAACCCATAATATATAACTCAAAATCAAGAACATTTTGCTTTAGACGAATCTAAACTTTTGTATGGTTATAGAAATATAAGGCTTACTTTTTAATTTATCTTGTAGAATTTTTGATGAATTTTCAAAGTCATTGATAAAACTGTTTTCTATGAAATTTGCTGCCAAATTTATATGACCTTTCAACATTTGAATATTCATATTTTTTAAAAACATATTGAAATCGATCATAGTGTATTTTAAACAAAACTAGACCGAGTCACATTTACAACAATGTATAGCACACTTTCTAATTATTTTTATGAAATTTACAGAGAATTTTTAAACTTACTCCAGCCCGCCATATTGATCATACTCCGATAACGAAGATCAAGCTCCGATGAACTGAGAAGAACGACGATGGAAAACTAGGGCAAAACAGAAAAATGAAGAAGAAGAATAAAGAAAGAGGAAAGGAGAAAACGGTGAGAAGTTTTCTTAAAATGTAGGCATGATTTTTGGTCATTCAACCAGATAATAGGCCAGTTCCATCATATGTGGTTTATATAGCCCAACCTCTTATCATAACAAAATGAAAAACAAATTATCTCAATCTGTTATAATAACGGGCCATCAGTTGAGACTTAACAACCCATTAGTTGAAATGTAACAACCAACCCAACGACCTTCTATTCCTCTAATATTCACCCGATTTTGTCACCTTCCAAGACTTGTTGTATTGACCAAACACAGAGGTGTTTTCATAGCTCTTGAAAACCGGTCCACTGTGACAGGTTTAGTAAATATATCAGATCTTTGAAATTGACCAGGAACATAGTTAACTTCTAACTGCTGAGCTTGAACTTTTTCCCTTACAAAATGCAAATCCAAATCAACATGTTTAGTTTTGGCATGAAGAATCGGATTTGCTGCCATAGCCACGGTACTTGTATTATCACACCAAATTCTGGGTGTATCTTCTAACTTGACACCCATATCGGTCAACAAGGTTTTGACCCATACAAGCTCAGATGCTGCATCTGCAAGACTACGATATTCTGTTTCTGCGGTGGACCGTGAAACCGAACGCTGTTTCTTTGAACTCCAAGCCAAAAGATGGGAACCCAAATAAACACAATAGCCGAATATGGACCTACGATCGTCGACATCACTGCCCCAATCAGCGTCAGAAAAAGCATATAAATCCAAGACATCATTCAAAATAGTTGGCCGAGCGAACCACAATCCAAAGTCAATTGTAGCTTTGAGATACCACAAAATTCTTTTTATTGCCGTCCAATGGACATCTTTCGTGCTTTGCATAAATTGGGCTACTTTATTTACGAAAAAAAGAAATATCGGGTCGCGTATGACAAATGTAAAGCAAAGACCCAACCGTGCTACGATACTGACCAGCATCAAAATAATCGACTCCATCATGCTTGCTGAGTTTTGGAGCCATGGCTATAGGCGTATCAAGAGGTTTGATGTCCAGCATGTTGTTTTTCTTGAGGAGTTCAGAAACAAATTTCCGTTGTGTGAGAAGTAGCCCCCCTCGAGTATGAACTGCTTCTACACCAAGAAAATAATGAACACATCCCAAGTCCTTGAGCGAGAATTTCTCATGAAGAGCCTTTCGAACATTGTCCACATGCCCTTCAGACGTGCCCGTGACCAATATGTCGTCAACATATACTGCCAAATATGTAACGACATCAGTACATGTATAGATAAACAAGGACGGATCAACACTTGAAGAACGAAAGCCCAATTCTTTCAAGAATTCACAAAGCTTGTTGAACCAATTCTTCGGTGCTTGACGAAGCCCATACAACGCCTTCTTAAGCTTACAAACCAACAATTGTCCTCTTTCATCATGTTGTTCAAAATCCGAGGGCTGAACCATATACACATCCTCCATTAGACCGCCTTTTAGAAATGCATTGTTTATATCCACTTGAAATATAGACCACCCATTCGAAACAGCTAAGGAAATGAGAACATTAACGGTGAAAAATTTAACCACCGGACTGAAAGTTTCGAAGAAGTCATACCCCGAAACTTGCGAAAAACCTTTTGCAACAAGACGCACCTTGTAATGACTTACCGAGCCATCAGAATTCAATTTAACTTTGAAAATCCACTTAAATCCCACAGTCGTTCTATTCGCGGGAAGATAAATCAATTCCCATGTTTCATTTGCCAGTAAGGCGTTATATTCATCAAGAATAGCTTCATGCCAACGTGGATGCTTGAGAGCCTCATAAACAAACGCAGGAACCTCACGACTCTCTACTTGATAAATTTTCGGTTTAAAGATCCTAGCCTTGCTTCTCGTTGCCATAACATGTGTGTTGGTGGTCTGGGGAACATAACTTGTAACTACGGTAGAGGATGGAAGACCATCAAGCTCTCCTTCTCTGGGCAGAGAATCAACATCATCATTCGTAGCACTGCCGTCCGAGTTTGGACCTTCATTTCGCGCAGCATCAACCATGGAACCAACGAGTTCAGCTACAGCCGGATGTGCACCCTCCAAAGTCAAAGGCCCAGTCTCATCAGTAGGCCCAACCTTATCATTTTGTGCTAGACCTTCTAGCTGAATTAAAACTTCTTGCGTGCCCACAGAACTTGAAGGCCCAGACCCATCATTTACACCATCATTTCTTAATGAACTGTCATTTGGAGAGACAGCCGCAGCAGCTGAAGTCTCAGGTACCGTTGATACTTCAACATCTTCAAATGTATCAACATTTACACCATCTAACACATGCCCCTCTCGAAACTCATGTGCTACCTCAGAAGCTCCTGCAGCAGCATCTTGAACTCTAGAGTCAACACCCAATTCACGAAGTGTCTCAACATCAGAAAAGTCAGATACTGGAAAAACAATGGACTGAAAACCACCAGGAACCGAGGTGTCCTTTTGTGAACCATCAGGTACAGTAGATCCAACTTTAAACGGAAAACAAAACTCATTAAACTTAACAAACTGAGACACAAATATTCTACCAGTACTGTCAATGCATTGATAACCATGGTGATTAGGGGAGTAACCCAAGAATACACAAGACTTAGAGCGAAATTCAAATTTATTCTTGTTATAAGGTCGAAGCCAAGGAAAACATTGACACCCAAAAACACGAAGAAATCCATAATCAGGCTTACGATGATAAAGCTTCTCGTGAGGAGACATACCACCTAAAACAGGAGTTGGAAGTCTATTTATCAAGTAGACAACACTCAATGCAGCAAAAGACCAATATTGAAATGGTAAGAAGGACTGAGCAAGAAGAGCTAAGGTAGTCTCAATGATATGACGATGCTTCCTCTCAACAACACCATTTTGTTGAGAGGTGTGAGGGCATGAAACCCGATGTTGAACACCCATTGAAGCTAATTCAGAATCAAGGGCACGAAACTCACCCCCACCATCTGTTTGTAGGGCCATAATGGTACTGGAAAATTGAGTATGAACAAGAGCAGAAAATAGTCTAAAAGCATTCAAAACTTCAATTTTATTCCTTAACAAGTAAATCCAACAGTTACGAGTGTGCATATCTATAAAGGTCACATAGTACCTATAACCAGATGATCTAATGGGCGAGAGTCCCCAAACATCCGCCTCAACAAGCTCAAAAGGCTTTGTATAAACTGTATTTGAACAAGATAAATGCAACCTATGGCTCTTGCCAAGTTGACAAGAAGCAGATACATTATTTTTACTAACAGAAACAACTTTATTCAACACAAGACTAACAATACTAGTTGAGGGATGTCCTAAGCGATAATGCCAGAGCCAATAAACATCATCAGACGTGTGAGTGAAAGCTGAAGCTTCAACATTACGAGATGTAGAACAAAAACCAACTGAAGATCATGAAAGCTGAAAACAATATAATCCTTCCTCAAATCGACCTTCAAGTAAGACGGTTCTAGTGCTCTTGTCCTTCACAAAACACTGGCTCGCATGAAATTCTAGATAAACATTATTATCATTTATAAACCGAGAAACTGACAACAGATTTCGTTTGATTTGGGGCACATGTAAAAGGTGATTAATAACTAGAGGCTTAGCAAATGTGTTAACAACAACTTTACTAACACAAGCAATACTAAGAGTTGAACCATCTCCTAAATAAACTCGACCATTACCTGAGTACACAGTGTCAGCCTTGTCATTTGGAGACTCAAAGGTAACATGATGTATGGCTCCGGAGTCTAAATACCATTTGTTATCCACAGACACTGCACCTAAGGCAATCAGAGAGTTGATGTGGGCTGTGTCGACTGTATTCTCAGTGTCAGCTTCAACTGTGCCTCCAGGGGGACTCACAAAAGGATCATAACTACCATTAATAGAGGAAGGTGTAAATTGACATATATTGGCATGAGAAATAGGTGGATGTTGCGATGAATGTTGTGTTGGACGTTGTGGCTGGGACTGCTGCAACTGAGAAAGTTGAGAAGAAATGCTCTTGAAACTCTGATCAAACCTGTACCAGCACCAGTCCACAAGGTGACCGAGTTTCCCACAGAGTTGACACTGTGGACGCGAACGACCTCTGCCCCTACCACCAAAGTATGTCGTCTGTCTTGGATTACCAGAAAAACCTTGTGCACCTTCTGAACCAGTAGAATCGAAGGTTGGTGATGTTTTATAACGAGTCACATTGATGCCAATTGGGACACGCATCGGATCGGAAATTCATGCTTCATCATCTATCATCATGGACACGACAGGATCAAACGAGTATGGTGCACGGCTGACTATAATGGCCGCCACAAACAGTTCAAACTCAACTGGTAAACCATTAGGCACAGTTGCAATCTGCTCAACCTCAGAAACTAGACTGCCACTGGTGGCAAGGAGATCGCAGATTTCCTTGACTTGCGTTGTATATTCACGAACGACCAACGATCCTTTCTTGAGTGCCCGCAACCGGCAGTGAAGATGCATTATTTTGGTTGTTGATAGATTGGAGTACATCTTGAGAACCTCGTTCTAGATCTAAGCCGAAGACTCGGCGCCCACCAATTGAGGAAGTATATTGGGGCTG
The DNA here is from genome assembly GCA_958450335.1 of Hibiscus tridactylites. Classification (NCBI taxonomy): domain Eukaryota; kingdom Viridiplantae; phylum Streptophyta; class Magnoliopsida; order Malvales; family Malvaceae; genus Hibiscus; species Hibiscus tridactylites. The sequence continues at coordinate 76,420,511 of OY288270.1, forward strand.
ATTGTTGACAACAGCCAACAAGCCAAAAAGTTATCCTATTTCTTGATCTTTCGGTACGTAGGATTCAGAGCGGGACGATCGTCGGAGCCAGCCACGATCTTTGCCGAAACGGGAGTGGTTAGATCAAGGTAATGCTCCAATTCATATCCACGAATCATGAAAGTCACTTGCTGTTTCCACAGTAAAAAATTCGTATCATCGAGATGAACATTCACCTGTTTATTGGCGAAGAATTGCTCAGTGAAAATCTCAGATGCTTGGCTTGTATTAGGCTCAGTGGGCGCATCAGAATGATTTTCTTCAACTATCGCCATTAAAGAGAGTGAGCGATCTCTCGAGAGAACACGAAAAGGGGAAAATGACAACACAGAATCAAACAAACGAATCAGAGGTCGGATCAGAAAGCTCTGATACCATATTGAACATGCTCCGGTAATGAAAATCAAGCTCCGATGAACTGAGAAGAACGACGATGGAAAACTAGGGCAAAACAGAGAAATGAAGAAGAAGAATAAAGAAAGAGGAAAGGGGGAAACGGTGAGAAGTTTTCTCAGAATGTAGACCTGATTTTTGGTCATTCAACCAGATAATGGGCCAGTTCCATCATATGTGGTTTATATAGCTCAACCTCTTATCATAACAGAATGAAAAACAAATTATCTCAATATGTTATAATAACGGGCCATTAGTTGAGACTTAACAACCCATTAGTTGAAATGTAACAACCAACCCAATGGCCTTCTATTCCTCTAATACGCCATACTCAGGTTATAGGGGATTAAATTTTGTTGAAAATAGGTAAATTAGCCTTATGGCCATGCAACTTTGTAAAAATATTAGGATCATTGCATAAATTTTTTGGGGATCCCCATGATGATTTATATGAGTACGATTCGGTTATACCCACAGTTCAGATATAGTAATCCTCATCCCCATTCCCATTTGAACTTCGTTGATAAAACTTTTCCCATCCCCATCTACATGTGTGAAGATTTCGATTATTGCCAATAGCTGTCGGTTCGGATCCCCACAATTTTTTATTATTCGTTGATAAAAATTTCTTCTTCTTTATTCTCAATTTCTGTTACAAAATTACAACTTTCTTCAAGAATCATTACAGTTGGTATCAAAGCTGTCACGTAATTGCTGGTTCAATGGACGAATTTGAGTCCAAAAAGTGCTAGCTAAGAAGATTATACAATGTTGAAGGCACAATTTTTTGATTTCGATCTTTGGGGACAAGAATCGAGTGCAACATAGGATATTGTCATGGCCATTGAGAGAAAATTGAAGAAACATGAGAAGCAAAAAGGGGATTAGGGCTGAAGGCAAAAACAAGGAAAATGAAATTTGAGGAGAATTTGAATATGAAAAAAAGACTTGATCGGTCTAAGAAAGAACGAAGGCGTATTGAGAGAGATCCATCAAGCGAGCTTCCAAGTGAATTGGATAATGAGACAAATAGCGGCCCAAGGACATGAGAATAACCGAGCTAGCCCCCAACCTTATTATTTTGTTATTTTATTTTTTATTTTATCAAATATCTTTAATTAGAATTACGGTTATCCTTTGTTAGTCTGTTCAGTGATGTATATACCCTGCTAAGTTGTAAGAACTAGTATACTATTTTCATGAAAAGATTTCTAAAGTTTTTAACTTTTTTCTTTATTCTCTCCTAAAACCTTAAATTTCTTCCTTTTTTATTCTCAATTTTTGTTATAAAATTACAACTTTCTTCAAGAATCTTTACACAAAATCAATAAATATAGTCAGCGATAACTTAAGGTTAGTCGTATCTATCTAAATTTCGTCATCTTCTTTATTATCTTCTTTTTTCTCTTTTTTTCACTTCTCTAAATTTTATTTTGTAGATCTACGTTTTCTATTGTTTTTTTAATGTGTCTTCCTATTTTTCTTATGAAAATGGTAAATGTTTTATCCGTTGTTAGAATATAATTTTGTCTTATTTTTGTAAGTTTTTAAGTCAAATTTGATATTGGCTCTTCAATTTGCGGTTATTTGGTTATGTAGTTGATCTACCAATGCTTTGGACGCTCGAGTTAGTTATCTCATATTGATAGAGCTCACAATTATTCTAAATATGTTGTGTCTGAGTTGTGATAAAATCATTTGTTAATATATTGTCTTATTCTATCAATATGTTAGTGTTGATGATGCTTATCTTTCATTGCTAATAGTGATGTTTGCTTGTATAAAATATATTTGTTAAACTTTTTCTTATAGGTTCTTTAACATTATTCTTGTATGGTCATATTTTAACTATTTATCTCTTAGTTTTTGCTCTTTCATAGTTTTAGGAGAAATAACTATTTTTTTGTGATTAATCCATCTTGAATTTTGTAACTTTTCTGGCTTTAGATTGTGAATTTTTTTATATTTAAGAATGACGAAACACGAATCGTTTGATATTTTTTACTGGTTTGCCTTAAATAGAATAAATTTTTATGGCTTAAGGGCTAGAGAAGCCCATAAACTTTAAAAAAATAATTAATTAAGCCCTTAAAAATTTTTCGCACTCAATGTCACCCTTAAACTCAAAAAATTAACCAATCCAAACTTTTGACTGAAGAAATCTGTCATTGACCGTGACAGTGCGTTAAAAATGATGACATGGAAGAGGAGCTTAATTGATTTTTTATAAAGTTTGAGAGCTTATTTAATCTTTAAGCAAAAATAAAAAACATAAAAAATAAAAAATTGATAATTTTTAAAAATAAATATTAAAATTACTAAAAATAATATAAAAATAAAAATATATATGACCATTATAATAACAAAATAAGATTAAAATTATGTTCTAACCTACTAAGTTGTGTAAAATCTAAAGTGCATTCTAATACATATGATGCAAACCCACATCACAATATAGTTACATACATTTTATTTGATTAAACCAGCTTTCATGGAATTTAAGTTAGAAAATAAGAAAAATTAAGAAACACTCTTGTGGCAAACAAAGACTCTATGGTGCTTGATTTTACTAAAGAGTTTTTTCTCCATCCAATCAAAAAGTAAACTTCATCTTGCTCGATGCATCCAAGCAGACAATCAGTAGTATCATAGGAAAGTAAAAACATTTTGTATAGTAAGATCAATTCTTTGGGCAAAAAAAAATTCTTTTTATATTAAAAAAATGTAACTTTAAATTTCTTAAAATTCATTGATAGTATTTTTTATTTTTATATTTTTAGTATTATAATATTTCTTTATATTTTTAATATTTCAATTTTAATTCAAATAATTTCTTAATATTATTTTTTTTTCTTAAAGATTAAATAAGCCCTTAAACTTTCTAACAAAATCAATTAAGCCCTCGAACTTTCTAACAAAATCCATTAAGCCCATCTAGACACATCATCATTCACATGTGGATTGCTACGTCAACACCTTGAACTGTCATGTTAGCACCGTGAACTATCAGGTCAACATTGTAACAGTCAACTACGAAATCTGTTAGTCAAAGAATCAAATTGGTTAATTTTTAGGTTTGAGGGTGACATTAGGTACAAAAATACTTTAAAGGCTTAATTAAATTTTTTGAAGGTTTAAGGACTTCTCGAGCCCTTAAGCTAATATTTATTTTTAAACAGTGAATGCGAGTTGAGTGGATTTTTTTTTGAGAAGGTTGATGTCTAGCCGTTTTGATATTTTGTTGCTCCACTATGTCATGCTTTGACATATAAAATCATTTTGAAAAGATAAAATGTAAAATAAAATAGTAGTATAAACTCTACTTGTTGAAATTATTTTATTTTATATCAATAAAGATTGATTTAGTTTTAACATACAATCCAAAAGCATTGTAAATAATTTAATTTGTATATGAATGAGTCATTATAATATATTTTTATAATAGAATTACATATTCTATATATTTTTTAAAAAAATTCAAATGGAGGCTAGACAAAAGAACAAGTGGGGATGGAAGTATCCAACATCCATTGAGGTGATATTCTCTTGTCATCCCTAGTTATATTTTCTCTTAATTTATTCATAAAATTAATTGTTATTTTTATTAAAAAAACAATTATTATTAAAATCTCATATTTTTTTTATAAATTCTAATTATAATCATATTTAGAGAGGAGGGAAAGAGGAAGGATGAAGGTGCTTCTAGTGGGTTTAGAACTCATAACCTAAGGAAATGCGAGGGAACAAAGATGAACAGCTTGTGTTAGAAAAATAATGTTAATACAAGAATAAATAATAAGATAAAATATTATTATTTAAACGAACAGTACAAAATTAGGATGATACAATAATATGCAAATCAAACCGATTTGAAACGAAAAACCAAAGGAAACGTGTTGAGGCCTACACGAACGTAGTTTCCTTAAGACATATTCGCTCGCTCCTATGGTGCTTGAGAAACGTCAGACGTCTATCTCCTAGGATACAACAACATAATGAGCATAGTAGTAGCACGTCTGCAATGATCAATGAACCGTAACCTCGCCTTCTCCTATCACTGAAAATCACTTGTAAAATCTATAGAGTAAAACAATAAAAATTTTCTGTGGTTTTGAGTTGTGTAAAACCTAAAAAGTTTACTCCCTATTTATAGAAGTGTCAGAGGGTAATTGTGGAAATTTGACCTAATGGAGCATTTAATATTGAAAATCAATTAATTCTTCTATAGAGCAATTTCTAAAATTATTATCTAAATTAAAGGTAACTTTCAATATTTACACTTTTAATTTCAAGATAAAATTTGGCAAATATATGCTCTTATTTGAGGAAAAAATCATTTCAAATTTAGATCAAAATATCTTCAAGCCCACGAAGGATCAGACTGGTCCAGACATTTATGTTACCCTCGTCGTGCACGTCTGCACATTTACGAGCCAACAATTGGTTCCACATTTTCCTCAACAACGTTTGAATTGATTTCTCATTCAAAGCTCCAAAATTATCGAATTTTTCCAACAACCCCCCACATGAATGAAATTGATTTAATCAAAAACATTAACTCAATGTGGTGATAAATTTTACGATCGATAGCTGTATAGGATAGGTAGGTGTCCACCCTTGAACCTTTCTTTATGAAAGTATATTTACTTTATTGGCTGATCAGTAGACGTGATGTCTTTGAACTGTCTGTCGTTTCTGTAAATGATGATATATCTCACACAACTACCTCATTGACGAGGTTTTTAGTTCTTATGGTTATGTTCATATGGACATGAATATCTCACTGGTTCTGCAAAAGTTTGAGAGAACTATTCCTCAATAGTTTCCTTGAAGCGGCCCCACTTTACTCTCACATAGGTGACTTATGTTGCTTGACTCACCAAAGCACACAATGGTCACATAAGAATGGACTTGGAGATAAGAACTCCTATAGTGACCGCACAGGTCTATGCAATTAGGTTGTCCCTTTGAACCTAGATCTTGGGTCCTCTAGTCAACTAGGTAGGATTTTCCTTCACATAAAACCTTAAATTTTCCTGGGTCTAGTCCCATTCCTTTCGATGTTTTCTCAGCTTGATCTCGATTTAACCCTTTGGTTAGTAGATCCACAACTTTATTCTTTGATTTCACAAAATCAATAAAGATAACTTCATTTGAGATCAGTTGTCTAACGATATTATGTCGATGACGCATATGTCTCGACTTACCATTATACACAAAGCTCTATGCTCTACCAATTTTTGCTTGGTCATCACAATGTATACACATTGTGGGCACTGACTTTGGCCGTTCAGGAATATTTTCCAAGAATTTTTTGAAGTCATTCGACTTCTTCTCTAGACTTGTTTAGAACTACAAACTCATATTCCATTATGGATCTGGTTATAACCATTTGTCTCGGAGATTTCCATTTACTTGTGCCATTGATATCTTGAATATAAGATATTCAACTAGTATCGAAGTATCCTTCTATGACAACAGAATCTCTGAAATAATGCAATTCATAATTTCGAGTATATCAAAGATATCTTGACACCCTCACAATTGCTTTCCAATGATTTTCACCTGGATTGTTTGTGAATTTACTTAAACTACTCACAGTAAAAGTAATATCTACTCTAGTGTAGCTCATGAGGTACATTAGACTGCCCATGACACTTGCATATTCCACTTTATTAACACTTTGATCTTTATTCTTGGACAGATCTTGGCTCGTGTCTATTGTAGTTCTAGCTATACCAGAATTATCATTGCCAATTTTTTCAAGAATTTGTCTACATATTGTGATTAAGTCAATATGAAACCTTCAAGTGACCGTTTGATTTAGATGCCCAAAATTATATTATCTAGTCTCATATTTTTCATGTCAAATCTTGAATTTAACAAGTCTCTGGTACGTTTTACCATTTTATTGTTACATATAACAATGAGTATGTAATCAACATAGGATCATATATCCTAATGTCGATAGATTTGGCATTTGTCACACTTATTTGTCATTATTAGAATATTGTAGTTTCAACCTTTTGTTGAACATCTAGACTATTTTCACCGATAGTCTTTAAAGTTCATTTCGTTGAACTTGGATCAACTTCCTTCGTTATACAGGGAAATATATTTTCAAAGAATGAGACATTCTTTGATTTCATTATCATATTCTTTTTTAATTTAGGGTTCTTTGATTCGCACACAAAAAACTGACATATGTTGCTATGTTTCATATAGCCAATACAATCTACCGTTTCTATTTTCATTTGCTTTAGTGATGAGGTCATTACTTTTGCAAGACGCCCCTCACATTTTTAAATAGTTGCAGCAAGATTTAATTACCTTCCATAACTCATATGGTGTCTTATCTCTTTAATTGTGGGGAACCTTATTTAAAATGTAATTAGCTTATAAAAGAGCTTCCCACATGTTAGGCACATTATAGTACCAACGTTACTCATATAAAGCTTTTCCTCATCTTAATCCTTTAATTAAGTTTAGGTTTCAACATCATGCTCATAGAGAACAATTTTCTCTATAACTTCATCTTTGCTTTTAAGCAAATGCACATAACATTATTTTTGTGCTATCGTCAATAAGGGTAATAAACGTATTCCTTCAACCAATATGTTGTCATATCAATTATTTCGCCAATAATATTGCCCTCGTTTGAAAGTCTATAGCCCGAAGACTTGTTCTCCATCTTATGACAATTGAAGCATTTCTCATGAAATTTTGCTTCTTGAATACACTGCCTAATTTGTGGTTTGAAGTCATTTTTTACTTCAACTACGTTTGCTATGGTAATATTTTTCATAGCAATATTTACCTTAGTTACATTTGAAGGTGGTAACAATATTTACCTTATCCTCTCTAATCATAGGAGAATCATCATTCAGATATTTGACCAAATTTATCATGATCAATTATGCATCATCTTTTGTTACTACATTTAAAATTCATTCCAATGAAATTTACTGATTTTTTTCATTGTGTCATATAGACACAATCTAAAACCATAGTATTATGAATCTATTAATAATCAAGAATTTAGTCCAAGACTAAAATCAAAGACAAAAATATAATTTTTAATTTTTGTTAGACGATGGAGATTTAGTAATTAAACCCCAAAGCAAAAGTTCACACGGTCTTAATAGAAAGAACAATAATAAACAGTGCACCAGGTAGGTAACTTATGAAAGAGATGTGGTGCACTAGACATGCTTAAATACAAGGTCTCTCAAAGAACCAATCCATACATGCACTTTCAAATTGTCTTTCAATCACCGTTTATGGGTTCTATTCTTGAAATCGTTCCAAGCATGACTGATCAATTAAAGTCACGCTTTGAATTTGGTAACCAATGTTACTTCCAGAAATAAATTCACCGATTTATTTCTAAAATAAAATCATACTCAATTCTTAAGAAATAATAAATTTGAGTTATTTCTTTTTCCAAAATAAATTCACCAATTTATTTCAAGATTGAATTATTCTAGCTTCCCACGAAATTAAATTCAACGATTTATTTTTCTTAACAAGTTAGAATCAACGCATGATTCTAGCGTAGAAATAAATTTAATAATTTATTTCTTTTGTTATATCTTTTGTTAAACATTGAGATTAGTAGCACTAAAACCCAAACCAGAGAAATCAAGGCAACAAAAATCAAAAGGAATTAATCCTTCATTTTGTTGATTCTTGTTTTAAAAAAGATCACGCAAATTCGTTAAAACGGTAGGAATTAAATCCCGAAACAAATTATTTATGAGATTTTAGTTTTCTAAATTTCGCTTGAGTATCATGTTCGTCTTTATAATTTCTCAAGAAAAAAATTTAGTTGAAATAATAATCCACAGTGTTTCTAAAACACAAACAATAATAATTATTATACAAGACACAAAAATATTCATTTTTATGCCATAATTCATATCATATTAAAGGCCAATAAATAATTAAGGATATTACCTTAATAACACCTTGTAGCAATCAAGGCTTCAAACGAGAATAACATTCCAACCTTAGTTGGCCAATTTCCTATTCCACCTTGCTTTTCAAGTAGGCATACTGTTGATTAAAATTGGATTAAATTTTTTTTTAAAGGGAATTTGAGGCCTCGTTAAAAAACCCCTAAACCTAAAGGGGGAAAAGAGTGCCTCGTTTTATTAGATCATAAGCGGTTACAAGCAAAAACACATATTGGAAATACAGGGGACCATACAAATTCATTTAAAAACTCATTGGTACACAGGGGATGATCCCACATACACCTGAGCCAAAAAAGAAAATTCCCCCTGTTGACTATAATAAAGAACATTGGCCAAGCTGCATTAAAACTATACTTGCAATCACTCAATATTGCTTACCACATTGTCCTTAACTTGCTGAGAGACCCAAAGCAATTGATTAGTTCTTGAAACACCTTTGGATGCCAATCTGTGTGCTACACCATTGAACTCCCTGTGCACAAAGGCAAAGTTCCACCCATGTTTTGAACGAAGCTTCACAATATTCTTAATCCTATCAGCGAAAACCGCCGGGCACTGTGAATGAAGCTCAATCCACTTAATGACTTGCTCACAGTCGGACTCAATGGTTAAACACCTTCTTCGACTGTCCTTCAAATTCACCGACAATCTGCACGCTTCAAGGATAGCCTCAATTTCTGCTCCGGTAGGGTCCAATAGACCGATAGACTTTGAGAATATGACCAGTGAGTTACCTTTGTGGTCTCTTAATATCCCGCCGATACCTGCCTCACCGTAACTTCCCTTTGTGGCCGCATCAACATTAAATTTCAGACTTCCTTCCATCGGCCGCTGCCAAGCAGAAGCAGCAGAACGCTCCAAACGAGTTTTCTCCACGACAATATCAGCGGGCCTTGTTAATAAATCATGAAATTGGAATAGCGAGGCCAGCCACTTGGCTTTTAACCATTGAAACAACCTCAATACAGCCAGATCGAACAGGGTGTCCTCATCCACTTTGGCGTTGTTAAAAGTGACATCATTCCTGCAACACCAAACAGACCAAGCAAAAGCAAATAGAGCCATTTTCCATACCGGTTGAGACTTTGAATCTGCCACCAGGGAGTTCCAGTAAACAATCATCGATTTAAAGGAGTGCGGTACTATTAACACCACCTTCCACAGATTAGCCCTTTTTTGCCAAACCCTCTATACCAGACTACAATGAACAAGCAGGTGGTTTGCAGATTCGATGCACGTTTTACAGTAAACGCACACTGCTCTTGAATGCAGCTGGATCCCTCTTTTACAAAGTTCATCGATAGTTGGGAGCCGTTCGTGAACTGCTCTCCAAACGAATACTTCCACCTTTGGTGGCGCCAAATTAGACCACACCAATTTCCATACGACATCCTTGGGCTGACCATTATTTGACAGCAGCGAGCAGTAATCTTTCGCTTTGTAGGTACCGTTAGAAGCACCGACCCACCTCACACAGTCATACTCGAGCTTCAACGCTGAAGCTTTCTCAATGGTCTTTTGAAAGGCCTCCCATTGTTCCATTTCCCACACAAAAAAGGCTCTCCTTCGAGGAATATTCCAGCACCAGACCCCGTTGATTTTTTTCCCGAAATCTTTCACAACCCCTGATTTGTATAGGGAGACGGCAAATACTCTGGGGTAGGCTACTCTTAATGAGGGAACTTCAGTCCAGAAGTCCTCCCAGAAATTGATTAGGTTCCCATCTCCTAACAGAAATCTGCAATTGCTGATAAACATATCATCATTATTCCTTAACGGCAGCGTTATATTTTTCCATATCCATGAGTGCTTTCTATATTCGACAACACCCTGGTCTAGCCTTCTCGGTGCGAGATCGTACTTGGCTGCTAACACTCTTTTCCACAGATGATCGCCCTCGCTGACATATCTCCAAATCCATTTATTCAAGAGTGCCCGATTCTTTGTTCTGACATCGACTAACCCCAGCCCTCCACTGTCCTTAGCACTGCAAAGATTGTCCCATTTGATCCAGTGAATAGCTTTATCTTTATTGAACCCCCAAATAAACTTCGCCACTATTCTATTTAGCCTATCGGAAACAGAGGCAGGGGCTTTGAACAAAGACATGTAGTAGACTGGGAGGTTGTTTAACACTGCTTTCACGAGAGTTAATCTACCCGCCAAGGATAGAAGTGAACCCTTCCAGCCTTCGAGTCTAGCTTGGACTCTTTCCAACACTGGCTTCCACAATTCAATCGAATTTCGCTCGCAACCCAATGGCATTCCCAAGTACATAGTGGGAAAGGACCCGGCGGTGCACCTAAGCTCAGCCGCCCACTGTGAAAGCATCGACATATCGATGTTTATACCATAGAGTGTAGTCTTCTTCATATTCAATTGTAAGCCTGACATTGCTTCAAATATCCTCAATAACCTTGCAGTGCACTTCACATTTTCCAGATCTGCATTGAGAAACAGAACTAAATCATCTGCAAATTGCAGATGAGATATTCTAAACCCACTATTACCAATCGTCACACCCTGCAGCACATTCAAATCGGTAGCTCTGTGAATCAGTGAGCTTAGACCTTCCCCAATCAAATTGAACAACAACGGAGATAGCGGGCATCCCTGCCTGAGCCCTCTGCTGATCTTGAATCTATCCGACGGCTCACCGTTAATAAGTACCGATATGGAAGCAGTGGTAACACACATGGAAATCCACTTCCTCCATTTCGTTCGAAAGCCCATTTTTTCATCACGAAATCGAGAAATTGCCAATTCACTGTATCGTAGGCTTTCTTAAAATCAGCCTTGAAGACTATTGAACCCTGCTTACCTTTCTTCAGTTCGTCGATAACTTCGTTTGCAACTAAACAACAATCAGTAATCTGTTTACCGGGCAAAAAGGCAAATTGAGTGTCTCCTATCACTTCATCGATGCACAGTCTCAATCTTCTGGATAACACTCTAGCCAAAATTTTGTATAGACTACTAACCAGCGAAATAGGGCGAAAGTCTTCCATAAGCGTTGGGTTCTCCTTTTTCGGGATAAGGACAATATACGAATGGTTCAGAGTTTTATCTCTCAATTTTCCTCTGTGGAATTCTTTGAAAAATTCTATGATCTTATCCTTAATCGATGGCCAGAACGATTTATAGAACGTGAGGTTGAAACCGTCCGGCCCCGGGGCCCTTTCACCGTCTGCTGAGTTCACCGCTGCCCAAATTTCCTCCGCCGAGAATAAGGCCTCCAGCCCCACTGCCGATTCACAACTAATTTTCTTTAAATTGCACCCGAACTCTTTTAGTGGGATCGTATTCGATACATTGTAACACTCCTTGAAGTGCGACTCGAAGGCTTTCGATATACACTCGTGCTTTGTTACACGGTTGTTCCCCACCTGAATAGAGCTGATGCGATTTCTGTTGCTTCTAATTGTAGCCGATAAATGAAAAAACTTCGTGTTTTTGTCTCTGTTTTGCATCTAAGCATAATCTGTTGATTATCCTGTTTTTCTTGGAACTTGGTAGGAGAATTTGTCTTAAGATTGTTAGAAAATCATTAATCCAAGAATAAATAATAAAATGAAATATTATTATTTAAACGAACGGTACAAAATTACAGACGATATAACAATATGTAAATTAAACCGATTTGAAACGAAAAACTAAAGAAAACGCGTTGAGATCTGCACGAACGCAGTTTCCTCAAGATATATTTGCCCGCTCCTACAATATTTGAGAAACCTTGAACGTCTATCTCACAATATACAACAACATAAAGAGCACAATAGTAGCACATCTGCAGTGATCAACGAACCGTAACCTCGCATTCTCCTATCACCGAAAACTACTTGTAAAATCCACAGAGTAACAATAAAATTTTTTCATGTTTTGAGTTGTGTAAAACCTATAAGGTTTACTCCCTATTTATAGGAGTGTCATGAGGGTATAAGTGAAAATTTGACATAATGGAGCATTTAATATTGAGAATCATTTTATTCTTCTATAGAACAATTTACAAAATTACTATATGAATTAAAGGTAACTTTCAATATTTACTCTTTTCATTCTAAGATAAAATTTGGCAAATATATGCTCTTATTTGAGGAAAAAATTATTTTAAATTTGGGTCAAAATATATGCAAGCCCGCCGCGAAGGACCAGACCGGTTCAGACATTTGCGTCATCTACGTCGTGCACGTCTGCACATTTACGAACCAACAATTGGTTCCACATTTTCCTCAACAATGTTTGAATCGGTTTCTCATTCAAAGCTCCAAAATCATCAAATTTTTCTAACAACTTGTCCAACCAACCAAATATGTATCCTCTATTAAAATCTCATACTTACAATTACACAAAGTTGAAATTCATATAAATTTTTTCATTTTATTAAACTAAGGCATGCCTTTGATCTTTGTTTTTCTTTTTCTTTTTTTTTTTCCTTTTGGATATTGAATGAACAAGTTTTAATTATTAGATGCTTCCTATTCCTATGACTTATGAATTAAACCTCCTACCCCACTCATCATTTATAAATACATAATTTGTTCTTAATGCTTTGTAATTAATGGCTACTTTACCATTTTGCATTTGGCTTAATGATAATATCATTTAGATCCGAATTTTAATAATAATATATATATATATATATTATTGTTTTTATATTGTTTGTAGATTCAAATAATACTTGAGCTCCATTGTGAATGTTTCTAAGTAGTATAATTATTTGTTGTATTGTTAATAATATTTTTCATAAGCGGGCTTCTAAAGCTGCCACATACTCCAGTAAGACTCTAAATTTCAACCTCTAAAATCTAAATTTTAAACTATAAAATCTATTTTAAACCTTAAAACTTAACCTTAAACACTAAAAATCTAAGACAAAACCTTAAACTCTAAACTTTAAAAACTAGACGTTTGAAAAAATAAATTTTCAACCGCCACTGCATAGAATGTTTTCCCTCATAAATGTGTGTTTTATGGTTAAATATTATCTGTTTTTCTTTCTACTAAATCAAAATTAATAAACTCTTTTTTTTATAAATGAAAGATTGTTTTCGAACTCAAATTTTGTTGTCAATAAAAAAAGCATTTAAACGGAAGTTCTCATATTGTATTAGGGATGGGCACGGAACCCGGACCCGACGGGTTCCGACTCGACCCGGCCCGATCGGGTCGGATATTTTTGTGAAAAAATCGGGTTCGGGTCGGGTCGGGTCGGTTTTTTGTATAGGGTGAGGTCGGGTCGGGTCGGGTTCGGGTTTTAGGGTGAAAAAATCCTACCCGACCCGACCCGATCCGGGACTAATAGTGTAATTTTCCCCTAAATTTTTTAGGGATATTTGTAATAATACCCCTTTTTTATATATTTTTTTTATAATTAGGTCCTTAAAATTGTTTTTTAATTTACAATTTAGTCCTTAATTTTATTATTTTTTACAATTAAGTCTCTTAAATTTTTTTTACAATTTAGTCCCTAAAATTGATTTTTTTATATAGGTCGGGTCGGGTCGGGTCGGAGTCGGGTTTAAGGTAATTATTTTCGGGTCGGGTCGGGTTTTTTAAAAGATATGGTCGGGTCGGGTCAGGTTCGGGTTTAGGGTTAATATTTTCGGGTCGGGTTCGGGTGGGCCAAAAACCCGGCCCGACCCGACCCGTGCCCATCTCTATATTGTATCGGTTTTTTTTTCTTTCAAAATTATATATTTACATAAATTTCGATATTAATATTTTTTGAGAGATCTGATATATTATACATATTTTATCGTATGGTATTTAATATTATATGATATCTAAATTATTTTATTTTATGTGAAGAGCATAAATGCCCGGTAGTATATTACTCCTATTTAGCAGATAAGTCACGGAATTGAAGTGTATATTCCTTTTTAAAGAAAGTGACAGGTCACATGCTAATCTCAATTCGGATGTGCATAGGATCCTTATAATTTCTCCCCTACATGATCTAAACTTATAATAAATAAATTTATTAGTCACATATTCGATCAACGAAACGATATTTTGTCAATTTCAACAGTATAAAAATTTTATTTTGTCAAAAAATTAACCTAATTTAATTTTAAATTGATCGTGCGGTTAACAATAGTGAATCAAAACTAAAAAAAAAAATCAAGACTGACAATTTCAACTCTTCGATCCACCATATTAACCCTTAGATCAATTTAAAATTAAATTAGATTAATATTCTAACCAATCAGATCCATTCTATCGTTTGACTAGTGACGGCTCTGTTCATCGAAATTTCTATTCATATATACTTTTAAACGTATGTGACCATATAATATTCAAAATAGGTTAATGTAAAAAAACTGACTGGTTTAAAAGTGATTATAAGATAATATCTATTCATATATATCCTTAATACTCCAACAACATACATACATCTCACAAACAATATGATTTAAATTTGTGTCTTTTAGAATGAATATTATTCGTTTTTTATTGAGTTTAGGTTTGAGTAAAATTAAACTAAAATAATTTTAAATAGTGTGATGAGTATGATTATTAAATGAATCGCCGTTTTATATATATTTCCCCTCCATTTCCAAATCTCCATGCAAAAAAACAAAGTAAACCAGTCTCATAAGAGTTTCACTAGTTCATGCAAGCTAAAGATTCCTCTTAGATTGCCGCATCTTTTCACTTAGCCACAAATCCACCGCTAGCAGCCGCCGCAACACTGGAAAATGTTGCCGTTCAATACAATCGAGGAGGCTGCCACATTCCTCGGACGGAACCTGACGGTGGCCGAGACGCTGTGGTTCAATTACTCGGCTAAAAAATCGGATTACTATCTCTACTGCCACAACATCATGTTTCTGTTCCTCATATTTTCCGTGGTTCCATTGCCTCTCGTACTCGTCGAGATGATGAGATCTCTGGGATTCGATAAGTACAAGATTCAACCCAAAGTTAGCCTGTCCTTGTCTGAGATGTTCCAGTGTTATAAGGATGTTATGCGGATGTTTGTTCTTGTCGTGGGTCCTTTGCAGTTAGTGTCTTATCCTTCAATCAAGGTAAAACTATTTTAATTTCGCAGGATTTTCATGGTTTGGGTGAAAGATTGAGTTTTTGGAATGTAATTGTGTTAATATGAGGATTTCTTGAACTTTCTGATTCAATTTTATGTTGGACTTAATGAGATTTTCATTTTCATCAAAGTGGGTGAATGTAATTATGATATATATTGTGTTGATTAGTTTTCTGGGACAGATCTGTTCGTTTTACTCAGACTCATTAGTGAAAGTTCTTGAAGATTTGAACATTTAGATTCCTCTGTTTATTTAGATACTTAATTTCAATGGTTTTGAATCTGTAATCTTATTATTGGAAGCTGCACAAATCAGCATCTTCAACCTTGAACAATGGAGTTTATCTACTAATACAAGTCCTTTCTCGACAGATGATCAGGATTCGAACAGGGCTGCCATTGCCATCACTGTGGGAGATTGTGGCACAGTTGACTGTATATTTCATGATAGAAGATTATACCAATTACTGGATTCACAGGTTCCTCCATGGTAAATGGGGCTATGAGAAAATTCACCGGGTTCACCATGAATATACTGCTCCAATCGGCTTTGCCGCACCGTATGCGCACTGGTTGGAAGTTTTGATACTCGGGATTCCATCTTTTCTCGGTCCGGCAATTGCTCCAGGGCATATGATCACGTTTTGGTTATGGATAGCTTTACGGCAAATTGAAGCAATTGAGACACACAGTGGGTATGAATGCTAGAGCTTAACTTTTTTTAATGTTGTTTTAGTTTTCCATTTTGCTCAGTGCTTTTTGCTGCTTTAATCTTGTGACTGAATGATGCCAACTTTAGAATATTTTTCATTACTTTTCAAAGCCTCCTTTCTATATTAAATTGCTTGGATTTTTAAGGATCTTTGAACAGTGGCTAACTTTTTCTTGACATGTTCCTTTTGATAAGTTTAACTTTGTTTAGCAGGGAACTACCAGTAATTACCCTCAAAATGTGGAATGCAATAATATATAGATATTATACACACTCATAATTCAATGGTTTCTTTTGCCTGCTATAATGTTATTCTGACAATGGTTACATCCATTTCTACTTTTTTTCAAGTGTTCCCACCAAATGGAGGCATGCTTTTTCATCGATTTTTGAAAATCGATTATTACACTTCATCACATACTTTGACAATTTATGATTTTTATCCCTTCTCATGTGAGGGAGATAATTCTAATAATTTTTGTTGGTAAAACAGCATCTGTATTTTCCTGCATCGATTTTGACCTTATGTACTTCTATTGTATCTGCTGGCTAAATTTTAGCTGAATTGAAGGGGAGAATGACATAATTTCATTATATTGATTAAAATGAGGATAAAGAAATGAATTCTATTGTTCGATATTGACTGTGTGTCCGTAACCACTCTCTGCTGATGAAGAGCAGTCATATACTTGCATTTTGAGTGAACAGGCTGCCAAAGGTATCCATGATTACTGTTGAAATAGGTGTTTATTGTAGGAGCTTCTACTAGGAAGCTGTTTTAGGCAATAATTAAAGCTCAAATTACTTGCATTTGGCATCCAATCAAGCTTCATAGAGACGGCGAGCATTGGATTTTTGTTAATAATGACTGTCAAAGCATATAGTAGAAAATCACATGCATATCAGTCTACCACTAATGTTGCCGACTATGTACTTATCTGGTTTAAATTGGTTTTGGGTCCATTCTGGAGACAAAATTCAAAGTAAGGCAACTTGCACTTTCCGTTTTCCATATTCTCCCAGTGTGTAAGTTGTATTATGAAACCTTTCCAAGTATCATGACTTTGAATTTAAGATATTTGTAGTATTAATTGGATACATAGAGTTAACCAAATGACCTATGTTACTCAGACTAGAGTGTGAGTGTCGGACATGGGTTTGCGCCTGACATTTATATAGCTTTGTATTAAGGCTTCATGCAGTTTGTTTGTCAGTGTTTAGTTTGATGAAGCTAGCAAGTGGTTTCTGCTGCAAAAGTAGGCTGTTTACGGTATAAGTTTGTGTAATGCAGATATGACTTCCCTTGGACTCCCACAAGGTTTATCCCGTTTTATGGTGGCGCAGATTACCATGATTATCATCACTATGTTGGAGGACAAAGCCAGAGCAACTTTGCTTCAGTTTTCACTTATTGTGATTATATCTATGGCACTGACAAGGTAATTGAACAATGCATGATTTCTCGCGTAACCAGCTGATAACTTTTCTCATCTAATAAATCTTTTTCTTGTGTCATTAGGGCTATCGATATCATAAGAAGGTCCTAAAGAAGGTAAAGTCGCTGACTTCCTTTGTTGTATACCCTTTATCACTTGCGTTGTCATGTTCCACACTGCCATAAAATGCGAGCTGATCATTATGGCCTAAACTGAGTTATTTAGAACTCATGCTTGTATGTTTGGTTGATGCCACTTACAAAGCTTGATTGAAAGACAACGTCGAATGCTTAAACTGTTGTTTCGAAATAAATTTCCTTGCTTGTAATATGCTTCATCAAGAGTCTTAAGATGAGGGGTTTACATGCAAGCCTCGCATATCATGTCTTCCGGCTCCAGATTTTCGTTTCATTCATTCCGCTAATGTATTCATTGCTGGTCTAATGCAGTTGAAAGAGGGATCTAAAATTGATGGTGCTCAAAATGGAGGCTCATACTATTATCCTACTCAAGATCTAAAATCAGAATAGCCGCATGTCGATGGAGCAAATCTCTCGAGCAGCCTCTTTGGTGTACCTCTCGGATCGCTTTCGACAACTCCAAGGAAATCCGGTTTCGAGTTGGCGTCATTATTAGTATGATAAAAGTAGATTTATCAAGTGATTCAGATGAATAGTAGTAACTTGGCCTTTTTCCAACAAGTGATTTTGTGGGTAACTTGGAAAGAGAGATGAGTTCTTAGTTCTTATTATTTAGTGTTCTGTGCTCTGTTTTAAGTTCTTAGTTCTTATTATTTAGAGTGTGTTTATGTTCAGTTGTCCTTAAATTAGTTAATTAGTGAAAGTATAGAATCTGCGTGTGTTTGATCTATATTTATGTTGTTATCATTCTTAATTTTTCTTAACGTATTTGTATTTAACATTTACATTTGCCATATTAATCCTATATTATTCGGATACAATTACTTTTTAATAGACACACTACGTAACCTGTCAACCTATTTTAAACCTAAATTATAAACTCCAAATGTTAAATTTTAGACACTAAAATCTAAATTCTAAAAAGTTAAATATCACTAAAAAATATAATTTCCTTCAAAATAATGTAATTATTAATAATAATAAATCATTAATGAAAATGAGTATAGACCTATTTAATTCTATTTTTGTCAGAACATGCTTAATTGTGGAGTTATGATGGTATTTAGTATATTAGTGCTGATAATTAAACTCGAAATTTTATTTGAGAATGTGCATTTTATTTCTAAGAAGAAATTTATATTTGCATTTTAAAAATAATATTGATAAGACAGATAAACATGAACTCGTACATTTATCTTAAAAATATATTATATATATATTTTAAATAATAAACAGTTTAATATCGTTTAAATAAGTTTCAAATTTAAAATTTTGCATAAAAAAAATTCACCGAAAGATTCATCCACCAAAATTTTGATGTGCAATGCGACTTGTCTGTATTAATCGGGGTAATGTCCTCAGAACCTGGAGGAGAACCAAAAGAGAAAAGGGAAAAAAATGGTAGACATAGCTCAAGGGTCGCATAGGCTAAGGCCCGGTAAGAAAGTGAGACCAAGACCCATTAATTTCTCAGAAAATTCTTTCTAGGCTTTCCCGAGAAAACCGTGTTGAATGAAAAATCATTACTTCTAGTACATTAGAATTTCAATTGTTATATATATTAGAATTTCAAAGTTGTAATCCAAATCTAGCATCGGAAAATACCAACCGCGTCATCAAATTCATTGTTTGACCCAAATTCCGGGGAACGGAATTCCTTTCTTCATCGGAGTTCCAAATCCCCCTTCTGGAATTCTTCCTTCCCCCTCTTCAAAATCTCATCTTTGTTTTACAAAAATAAATAATAAAAAATTCAATTTAATGGCATGGAACGTGTTCAAATTCTGCACGGCACTACGTGCTCTGGGTTCGATTATGATTGTTTTCGTTCTGGCGATCATTGGTGTGTCTTACTATTCAGTGGTCATCGCTCATTATGGTCCAAGTCTCTTTCTTGGAGGCTTTGATATGTTCTTTTCCATTGTAGTTCTCATCTTGTTTCATTCCCTGGTATACCCTTTTCCTTCTTCGCCTGTATTTTTCATGAAGAACAAAGATTCTAGCTTTAGGTGTTTCTTTTGTTTGATTTGTAATGGAATATAGGATGCTTGATTATCAAGGAGAGTGTATTTAAGTGATTTTAGAAGCGGAAATGTTTAGATTTATTTTCAGCTCAAGTTTTCAAAGGTGATCAAATGCAGGTTATTTGGTGATGCTAAATGATATGAGTACCTTCATTATTATTATTATTATTATTATTTTTGTGTGTGTGTGTTTGCAATGAAATTGCCAGGGTGAATTTTAGTGACTTTTGGACTTTGTGAGCTTTGGATTAATGGGGTTTTTTTCTGAATTTGAGGGGAAGAAAAGGATGAAACCCGGAGTCCCGGATATTAGTTGTCAACTTGTCATAATATTTATGGTTTGATTTCCTTGTTTATGTTGTGATTGGTTTTGTTAGATGGCATTGCTGCATTTTGAAGTAAGCTTACCTGGTTTTTCAGCTGGTAATGGTAATGTGGTGTTATTCTTCTGTCGTTGTGACGGATCCCGGGGGTGTCCCACCGAATTGGAGACCTCTCACGGATGAGGAGAAAGGTGATGTTGATCCATTGGTAGGTTCTGGTTACGGAACTGCAGAATTAGACTCAAAGCAGTTAGCTATGCCCAATGATTACATGAGCCATGACATACGTTTCTGTCACAAGTGCAAACAATTTAAACCTCCTCGCACCCACCATTGCTCTGTTTGTGAGTATGTGTTTCTTCGGTTGTAGCTTTGTTGTTATGCCATCTTTAATGAAAGAAACCCTGGTTTATTTATTGATTTCAGGTAGGAGGTGTATACTAAAAATGGACCATCACTGTGTTTGGGTCGTCAACTGTGTTGGGGCATTGAACTACAAGTATTTCCTTCTATTTTTGGTAAGTTAGCTTTAAGCATCTATTTATGATACTTAGGTACATGATGGCCATAATAGTGGATTTATGCTGATTGCCAATATGAACGTTGAACATACCTCAACATGATATGTACCAGTGGAAAAGTGAATAGATAGAGCGGCTGAACTTAGGATGCTCCATGTATGATCGTTCTTAATTAGTGGCCTACTAAGTTACGACTCATAAACCAAAAAACTTGAAGCCAAAATACTTTTGTTTTCTGCTGTAAATTTTCCGAATGATTGAAGCTTTAAGCCTCATAATTAAGAATCCCCTAATTTATTGCTCATAAAATTAAATAGTTTATTTCTCAAGGTAGATAGTATCATTATATTACCTTGATTAGTTTGTGGGAAGCTTCCACCAACAATGTTCATTCTGACTGTTGTTTGCGGACTTTGTCCGTTATTCATTGATTCGCATGTGAACCACAGTATGATGAAGTTGTCTGCTGCAGTTTGAAAATATGATGATTGATGCCATCGTATTAAGTGATTGCATTTTTTTATGCTTCAAGGTGAAACTTACTTTGAAACTACTATAATGATGTGAGAATTTATTGAGAAAGATGATATTCTTTTATGTACAATTCTAAAATTCACGGCTTTGTGTACTTTTTTCCCGGATGATACGTACACTTGAGAGCGTGTATTCTAGCGATAGATATGCTCCATTTCTAGCTTTTTTATACATTTTGCACTTTTCACACATTGCTTTCCTGCTACAACCTATTTTCTGCTGGCAGCTGGTATATTGAGTCTTATGTATTAACTAGATATCACTGTTTTGACACACAATTAGTGGGAATATGCCAAAGGGGAAAAATTCAGTTGGATTTTGTTTTTCTTAAATTTGATGCAGTTTTACACGTTTCTTGAGACGACTCTTGTCAGTTTATTGTTACTGCGGGTTTTTATGGAGTTTTTTAACGATGGCGAGATAGATGAAACACCAGGAACACTTGCAGCTACTTTTATCACATTTGGTAAGTTTCTAATTGTTTAAGCATTTCCCACCTAATTAGTTGTATTTTTAACCAGTTGTAATCCGAATCTTTCAGTTTTAAACTTAGCATTTGCGCTGAGTATTCTGGGTTTTCTAATTATGCACATAGCATTGGTTGGAGCCAATACCACCACTATTGAGGTAATTGCTTGCATAATTTATTTTCCCCATGTTGCCGACGTAAATAGTAAAGGCCCTCATTTTTTGCATGTTTTAATTTCAGGCATATGAGAAGAAAACCAGCCCTAAGTGGCGTTATGACCTTGGTTGGAAGAAGAATTTTCAACAGGTTAATTACTTTTTCTTCCTTCCCGAACCCCTTGCTTTCAGTATCGATAATTATCCAATGTCTGCGTGTTTCATCAATCTCTCTGTGTCTTTTCAAGTACTTGTCTATTATGTAAGATGTTATACATTGAATAAATAAATATAGGAAAGAAAATTGCAAAGGAGATACTAAAAATTGTAAATGACATGTGACTGTAGAGTACTAAAAGATCTGATTTTGAATGTTTCTGACAAAATCCCTCAAATGACTCTCTTTCCTTTTCTGACTATTAAACTTATCGACGATTGGAAATATAGTTGAATCTTCATCTTCGGGCCTTCTACACTTGGCTCGACCATACCATGTTTGCCTATGTAGATATACTTCCCTTTACTCGTTAACTTCATCAATTCAGCGTGCACAACATTGTTCAGAAAATGATACTAGCTTCATAAATG
Organism: Hibiscus tridactylites; assembly: GCA_958450335.1. Taxonomy (NCBI): domain Eukaryota; kingdom Viridiplantae; phylum Streptophyta; class Magnoliopsida; order Malvales; family Malvaceae; genus Hibiscus; species Hibiscus tridactylites. Next base: position 76,442,863 of record OY288270.1, read on the forward strand.
CATATCTTACCACTGCTGCAATGCATTTCAGTTTATGAAGTATGAACAGTTTTACAATAAGATCATTTTGAATAACGTCCTTAATTTGAGGACTACAGATTCCAAGTGAGAACTTTACCTGGAATAATTGAACCCTTTTTCTGAATTCAGGTATTTGGACTGGAGAAGAAGTTCTGGTTCATCCCAGCCTATTCCGAAGAAGATTTAAGACGAATGCCGGCCCTTCAAGGCTTCGAATATCCAACAAGGCTCGACTGGGAGCTACCGCAGCGGCATTAACTAGGGAACAAAAATAAGCCTTGAAGTTTCAATCACTTATGTACATATCTGTATTCTTATGATTTGGAAGTGATTACATGGGTTTTCATTTGAATCAATGTTGTTATTGTTCCTAAAAGAATGGCTCTAGACCCACACCGGTGAGAGCTCACCATTTCATTGATTTTCCCTCTCCCCAATCATCATATGTAATGTAATCCCTCCATTAGAAACTTTGTATTGTTTAAATTACAATGAACCAATGATTGAAACTTTCAAAAACATTTATTTCCTCTTCCAGACATCAGACAACCTGGTTAGTTGCCTGTAATTTTACATTCTAACAAGGCCCTAAATAAAATGATAATTTTGCCTTCCAACAAGGCAACAAGTCTCATAGTCAACTTGTCGTGGACATGAAACAGTTTTAAAATTTGTGGTCGGCATTTATTCCTTGTATGGACTAATAGGATTAATCACCACTAGTAAACAAATAAATATTTTATACTAAATTTAGACGGATAATCTGATATTTGGACAAATTAAAAATGTGATAAGTGGTTAAAATGTTAAATGGACGTGGAAAGGTGTGCAACTCGGGAAAACGTGAAAGCATGCATGACGGCGTGGGGTATTTTCCGATGAGAAAAGAGCGAAAGAAATAGTCAAAATTTAGACTCTTTCCCTCGGCCTCTTCTTCCTCATTACCATTACGTTTACTGTTTCACGAGTTAAAAAAGGCAGCTAAAACGCTATGGAGTATGAACAATAATCAGAAACACTGAAAACTCCGGCAGAAAATTAGCTAAAGCGGTCGAACCCAGACCTGACAAAAATGGGTCTAAGCGAAGACCGGAAAAACGCAATGAAAGAAGCGTTCACCCTCTTCGACACCGGCAGCGACGGTAAGATAGCTCCGACGGAGCTCGGGATGTTGATGAGGTCACTGGGCGGAAACCCGACCCAGGCTCAACTCAAGAGAAGTTGACGTCGCCGTTTGATTTCAAGCGGTTTTTGGAACTAATGGAGAAGCACTTGAAGACGGAGCCGTTCGATCAGCAGCTGCGCGATGCGTTCAAGGAGGGAAGCGGGTTCGTGTTGGTGTCGGATCTTAAACACATATTGACGAGCGTCGGCGAGAAGCTGGAGCCGGCGGAGTTCGATGATTGGATCAAGGGAGTGGATGTCGGCGCCGATGGGAAGCTCAAATACGCTGATTTTATTGCCAAGATGGTTGCTAAGTGACATCAAACCTCTTCCATTTTTGTTCTGTTTTTTTTTTTTTACTTCGGACATTCGTGTTCCATTTTAATACATTTTTGGTTAATTTCTTTCAAATGTCTTTAATCTCTCGTCTAATTCTAAACTTTAAATTATCTTAATATAATCATTAATGTATTTTTTTATCAATAGCGTATAGATTTGTTAAAGATTAAATTTATATATCTATCACCACGTGATTCATTAAAAATTTCATTAACCTAAAAAAAAAAAGAATACAACGTGATAATAGCTTGAGCGAAGCGCCACGTACAAAAAGCACAAATTCAAAAACACCTCCCAACACAAAGGTACTAACTCACTCTGAACTATAACATTGCCTGGAAGCATGACAGGCGATCTACACCACCCTTTGTTAAAGCACTTGCCGTACTATTCGTCTCACAAAAGATATTAAAGAAACAAACACAAGCTAACATTGCAATGCACTCATCAATCCCTAAATTTTAAACCATCTTAATTTACTCATTAAGGTATTAGCATTAATTTAATTAACTTCTTCAGTTGTTAATTTAGATATTTGAATACGACAACTATATTAATCAATTATAAATATATGTACACTTATTTTATAGATAACATGCATGATGCATCTAACATCTTATAAGACAAAAAATAATTTTCATTAAATTTAGAAAAAAATAATATAACCAAATAATTTATACGATAAATATACACGCATTTATAATTTGATTCATCTATTTTGAGGTTTAAATTTTTATTAATGTTTGATATTAAAATGTATTTTTAAGAACGTTGTAGAAAAGTTAAGCTGCTTGATATTGTTGTAAAAAGATGTTTCTAGAATTAAGCACAGAGCTTTAGTTGAGATAGTAGTAGTTTGTTCTACTTTAATCGGTTAAGAGTTTGACTTTTTTAGGTACAAATTAATTTTAAAATTAGTGATTTACGTCTACTTTCTATATAAGGTAACATAAACTAAAATTTTAATAAGTGAACTCATTCGGGAGAATACTTTATTTTTGTAACGAAAGCTTGTCTCTGGTTAAAGCTCTCAGGCGATGGAATGGTGGTGTTGTTCTTCTTAGCTCCGTGGAAGACGTGTTTTGTCATCAGCTTAAGTCTCTCAAGCCCTTCTAGTTTTGCCGATCGCTCCCCACTGTTGTTGGAGGAGACGACTGTTTTCCCTTTCCTTTGAAGGGTTATATGTTAGTGGCTTTGGTGGCCTCGTGGTGACTCTTGTTTGTTGCGGCCTGTGTCTGGATTGTCGGATGTTGTTGTTTCCTTGCTCAGGGGTTGGTCTGTAGGTTTCCTTGTTATTCATGTTGTCTTTATCGAGTCCGTTATGCTTTGTTGTTCTAAGGAATGAAAGTTAACTTTTGAAAAAAAAAATAAGAAAAATAAAATATAAAATTAAAATATTCATTTGAAATACTTGTTTTTTTTAACAAAAAACTTTAACTAAATGTCATTAATCAAAAGGAAGAATTACAAAGCATATATACACTCTAAATCAGATTTTTTATTTTCAGTTGGGATTTTGCTGGAAATGTCTTCACTGTACGCGTCCCACGCGCCTTCTATATCTCACGTCCTCCTGAGTTTCTCGACCCTCAGATGGTGCTGTGATTCACCCGTTTCGGTATATTCGATCGTTGTCGTGCGTAGGTGGTTTTCCCCTACCACAGCTCGTCGGTTGTCGGTGCCGTGGGGGATGACGCCGGCTCGAGGCTTGGTCCGAGAGTTAGGAGGGGGATCGGTTGGAGCGAGCAGCGGGCACCGGTGAATGATTTCTGGACAGCCTCGTCATCTCCCCTGCCTCGTTATAAATCACAGCCAGGCCATAGGCTCCGCCTGGCGCCATGGTTTCGAAGGAACCGCCCAGTGGACTTCAAGGACAGATTTCGCGTCGACGCTGGGCCTACGTTCTTCAGATTGTGGCGAGAACATCGCCATTACTGGTTGCTGGTTGAAGCGTCTCTCAACAGGGTGAGCTTTGAGCTTAGGTTGTGCGTTCACTTGCTTCAGTTCTGGTTTACAGGTTTCAACCATTTGAAGGAGATGACGGGGTACTCAATGGAGGCACTGTCGCAATGGTTTGTCGTCCCATATCTTCTTGTTACAGAAGTACCGGTGTGGCGGTGGTCGTCGGTTCTGTTTCTCACATACGGCTACAGCTGGAGATTTATGATGGCATTTCAGTTCAAAGAATACGGGTTGTCGGCGTCGCACTAGCGGGGAAACTCTATTCGCGGTTAGATTCCGGGCAAGGGGGAAAGGACACAAGCGCCGAGACAATTCTGAAAGCTGAAGCAAATCCCTTCTTTTCCAGGATTCTGCAGGCTTTTCAGATTGACCAAGGTTTGGTCTCCATCGATGTCTTAGCTGTCGGCACATGCCCCAAGGTCCTTGGTTTGGCCTATAGGATATGTTTGGTTCCTTGGCTTGCCGTTATTGTCTCACCTGCTTGGTTAATTCTGAAACTTTGGGATGCGTGCCCTGGATTGCTCTTCTGTTTCCATACAAGAGCAGATAATCCTTCCCCAATTACTTTCTCAATAGTTTTGATTACCCCGTCTTCGCCAGTGAACTTTGGTTTGTGGAAAGTTGCTGAGTTTGGAAGTTTTGGTGGATCGGGGTACTCATCTGCCATAAGGCTGAAATGGGATCCGGGCGGGTCTTCTTCGCCCTTAAGTATTGGTTTGAAGGTTATTTTTGGTTAATGGTTGATCAGTGGCCTATGGTTTTCGTTAAGTATTCATTGTTTCTGCAGCTATGTTGCTGGTTTTCGTTGCTTTGGTTTTTGTCCTTCTTCTTTTTGGTCCTGGAATGATGATCATTTCGGCATCATGTTCCCAAGCTACCTTTCAACGCTCATCTCTACTATCGACGTGACAAGGGTCACAACCAACAGTATGAAAGCATGCCTCTGGATAGAGCTCTCCGGCGGAGTTAGTTATGTTCGTGGTGGTTATAGAACGTGATGGCTGGTTTTGGAGACTCTTTCCTTTCTGATGGACTTGGATGATGTTCTGATGCTACCCAGGGCTTTGCCACTGGATGTATGGTTTCGTTGCGATCTTCGCACGGATGGTTTTTCTCTTGGTGTTTGGATCAACCCGAGCCAGACGGAGCAAGGTTCTTTTGTTCGACCTTTAAACTCTCTGATGTTGTCCGTTGCTGCTTGCCGTGATAAGGACCAACCACTATTGGTAGGAAGCCTGTCTCTAGATAGAGCTCTCCGGTATCGATGATGGACTGTCAACAACAGATGGTGGTGGCGAACTGGTTTTGTTCCTTGCCGATGGAGTCTTGCATGGCGGGTCTTGAAAATGCAAACCACTTGGTGCAAGCTGGTTGCGTTGGTTTTTACGGTTTCTCATTGGGCTTTTGTCCCCGATCGCCGTTGTTTTTGGTCGCCTGAGTCGCGACGGTTTCCCTGTTCTTTGTTTCGGTCTGTTGACTTTTTTCTTATGGTTGTGGCCTGCGTGCCTAATGTTTCCCTTTTAGGGCGTAGAAGGAAGGATGTTGTTAGCTGCTCTTACAACAGTTTCTTTTCATTTTTAGGACGGTTGTTTTTATTTTTCCGGATTGTCTGTTAAGGCTTATGCCTCTTTTGTTTTGATGAATGCAAGTTACTTTTGAACAAAAAAATACACTCTAAATCACGAATATATATAGAGATAAAAACATCAAAAAATTAAAAAGTGTGGAAGATAAAATAAAAACATTCCTTTTCTAAAAAAATTTGTTGTATCTTCTAAATAAAAATTCAGCAAAAATATATTTTGACCAAAAAGTTTTATAAATCAAGCATTCTTTCCGCTACGAGTTTTTGGCGTATCTACAAACTACCATAAGGAAATTCGAAAAATAATAGATCGTCGATTATTTTGTGACTTGACACACTCGATAATATTTATTGTCATAACGCTAAATTGTCATAACATCAGACAATACTGTCACAAAGATAAACAAATACTGCATAAAAATATACAAATAGATTGTCATACAAGCATACGAAAAAAAAATATAAAATAATTTCTAACAAGTAAAATAAAGAAAAAATTAAAAAGAAACAAACAATTTCTCATTAGAGATAAAAAAATATTATTTATATACCATCAGCATAAATACTAAAATTTAGTCCACAGCATAAAATCTATCGCTAAAGACAACTTTAATAAGAAAAAAATCTTAAAGAAGTTTTCTAAAAAATAATTAATCAAAGGAATGAAAGTTATTTGAAATACTTGTTAAAAAGTAGAATTAATAGGAAAATAAAACAAATAAACTTTGATAATTATATATATGCTTAATGATTTCATTACTCTAAATTATGTATTCCCTCCGTCCCACTAAACTGTCATATTTTGGTCAAATTTTTTTTAATTTTGACTATAATTTATTTTAAAATTTTAATTAATTAAAATTTATAAAATATATATTTAAAAACTACTTGATTCAAGGTTTTTAAAATATATTTTTTATATTTTTATCAATAATAAATTTTAAATTATAAGAAGTCAAACTTAAAAAGGCTTGACTCAAATGTGACAGTTTAGTGGGACAGAGGGAGTATTTTTTTCCGAGTTGGCTCCTAAAGTATTTTCTCGGAACATTTTGCTCCCGTAACTAAAAATTACTATAACACCCCCTTCCCGGCCTGGTAGAGAACCGGGTGGGAGAGCGTTACCGAAAACGATGCGGAAATCTTTTAATCCTTTTTCCTTAAAAGCTTTCTTAACATCTTGACTTATTAAAACTTAATGCTCCTTTTTAAACCAAGTTGACTTAGCAACTGAATCTTATTAATCTCTATACTTGTAATCTTTACCGGGTTTACAAATTAATTCATTTAACTCACAAGAGCCCAATAGAAGCTGCCCGTATCGAAACGCCATAAGCCGTTTCGGTACGGCTTGACCACGGTCAAAATTTTGACTTTTCTTTTCTTGACCGTATCGATACGGCTTGACTGACCTTGACTTGACTTAGACCCGTTTCGGAACAGGGGTCTCCAGTGGCCAAAACGTTTCGAAACACTCCAACTTGTTTCGAAACGGCAGACCAGAAATGACAGATTTTAGCTGGTTTTAGTCAACTTTAACATAGCAACAATGAACCGATTGCAATGAAACTTGACACACATTATTCTAAAGGTGTAAGCTACAGTCTTGCCAAGTTTTAAGGTCATTTGAATCCATTTGCTCGATTTTACCAGTTTAAGCACAAAACATAAACTTCAAGGCTTTACTCTTAAACAACATAACTCATTACATATTATTTATACCAAAAGCACTTGCACATCACATAGACATACTAAACGAACATACCAAACCTAATACATAGACCTTGCCACCATACTAGGAGTTTAAAAGACAAAACACATTACTTGAACTTGGTTGTGACTTGTACAACGCTCCAACTTCTCCGATCTCGATCCCTTCTACTTGCTTACCCTGAAATGGATGCATGAAATGCATTAGGCACACTTGCCTAGTGAGGTAGTCACATAACCATGCATAATATATAACATGCCTTACAACATGCTCAATAAATCATTTCCATAAACATATAAGGTCATAGCATATATCATAGTCATAACATAACATAAATCATCATCATGGCCTCATGGCACATCACTATCTTGAATTCATAATTTCCCTTGGATCGATTCCTTGTATACGAATACACGAATTCCACCACTACACCATTCATAGTCAACATGGTCCATACCCTCCACTACACCGGTTTGACCATCACACAACACATCCCTCCACTACACCAAGTCATTCTTCTTCCGCAGAGCTCATGAATTCATTGGCATGCCAACCGTATCCGATACCTCGAATCCAAGGTCCGTAACAACAATTCATAGATCATATTCACAACATATTATGAACATATAAATACATCACATGATAATAGTAATCATAATATAATTCATGGAATTGATGTAATCCTTACCATGCACTTACCAACATATAATCAATGGCGTAAATCTACTAACTCAAGGTTAGTATAACAAATGTGACAACATAATCGAGTAGGCTCGTGTCTAACCCGAGACGCTACTACACTCACCTTGGTCGGCTAAGGCTCCTAAGGTCGATAATACCTCGTTCGATGCTTGAATCCTTTCTCTTGTGATCGTACGGACAAAATGAGCTTCTTAAACAAAAGGAGATCAAAGCTTTGATCAAGCCATCATGGAGGTGCTTGCTTAAGTTTGAGGTAGAAGACAACAATGGAGATGCTAACTTAATTAGGGAAGAAGGTGTTTTAGGCTTTCGTAGGAAAATCCAAAAACCAAGTTCTTAACACTATTCTTCAATTTATAGAGGTCTTAAGAAATTAATAATTATTTGCCACCTCCCCCACAGCCAATGAAATGATTTCCTATGCTTGAGGGTTTGCCACCCTAAAAGACCAATAGAAAGCTTTCCTTGCTAAGTGGGTTTGCTAAACCCAATATCCACATCTAATTCTCATCATTTACTGAACCAAAGACGTCTCCTCGGTCATTAAAATACATAAAAAGGAGCCAAGTAAACAGGTGACTCAGCTAAGGGCCGATTTCTCTGACTTTTGGGTACCTGCCTTGTTTTCTACAGGGTACCATTTCGAAACGGTCGAGGCCGTTTCGATACGGTCTAGCAAAATGCTAAAATGGTAGTTATTACCGTTGGACCATATCGGAACGCCTAAAATCCGTTTCGATACGCCTTAGCTAGGCTGTTTCGATACGGGTCCTAGGCGTATCGAAACACCTGGCCCATAAACATTAATTTGGCGTCTTAACTTGGGTTGTTGCTTTCGTAAAAATTTTAGGACATAAACTAATCAGTAATTTAAAATTTTAACATCAAAATTTCAACCACCAGACCGGTTTTCGGGGTGTTACAACTCTCCCCCCCTTAGAAAAGAATTCGTCCTCGAATTCTTACCTGAGGCTTCGGTTTGTTCATCTATGCAATCTTCGGGATCAGAATCTTCTGGAGATGAGGAATTCACCTTTCCTAATCCTTCTGGCCATGTTCGCTTCGCGCTTACACGTCGACGTTTCGCTAGAAATTTCTTAGGACAATCTCGAGCGAGATGATCCTTCTTATCACAACTGCTACAAGCTCCCATTTCCTTTAGGCATCGTCCAATCAGATGATTGTCTTGACAAAAGCTACAAGGAAACTTTTCTTGCTTTGACTCACTTGTTTTCTTGACCGGATCCGACATTGCTTAGGAACGAGGGAATTTCTTAGAAAGAACACTTATTTTAATCTTTTGAAATAGAGGTGGTTTTGGTCTTACTGCTGCTGGAGATAACTATCATATATATAGAATTTCAATTTTGTCTTTTCCCACCTTTCTAAGAACCAATCAAAACTTCTTTTAAAACTTATCCTTCCACCTCTTCGTATACACTTAACACTTTGCGCTTTAGATTGGTGATTAATCACTTAGGTGTCTAACATGTAGGGTGAGTCATTATTCATACCATACGTCTTATTTAGGCAAGGATTTCTTGATCTATACTGTAACATGAAGAATAAATTTCTTACCTGGATTGTGGTCGTGATCATCCACTTGTTCCTTGCCCTTCATGTGGTACATCTGTGCAGAAGTTTTCGTTTCGGGTCGATATGATGCTCTAGATGAAACTCCTGACTTTCCGAAGGACTCTTGTCTTACTCCTTTGCTTCGAAAGGATTGAACAGGGGTCGAATTAGCAAACTTGTTTTTGGGACAGTCTCGCCTAAGATGCCCCATTTCTCCACAAAAGAAGCAAGCTCCGGATTTCTTGCGACATTGCCCCTCTGGGTGTTTGTGTCGGCAATAGCCACAGACTTGAAACTTCATTCCTTGTCCCGAACCATCAATACTTTCCATAGTTCTATCAACATGCTCAAACTGAGAAGGTTGTGAGTACACCTTTTGATCCGAATTGTAATGCTTCCACTTCTTAGAAGACCTCGAGAAATGAGATTCATTCCGATTTCTCTTTTCGGATTTACTGAACCCATTAACTGACTGCACTCTTTTTGCTCCTTCTGTAGCTTTAACTCTGTTTACAAGATCTTGGAAATTTGAGATACTCAAGGCGGTAAACATGGGACGTAACTCATCGTTAAGTCATGCGATAAACATCCGACACTTCTTTTCTTCTTTCTTGATAAAGTCTGCACCATATCTACAATATTTGCAAAAGTCGTGGATGTATTGTTCGATTGGCCGCCCTCCTTGCTGAAGATGAAGAAAAATGTTTCGCCTCTCGGCAATGTAAAATTCACTTATATACTTATTACGGAACTCTTTCAGAAAGAATTCCCAATTCACAGTTTCCTCGGAGACGGTAAGAACGGTAGTTTCCCACCACTGCAAAGCTTCATCAGCAAGCAATGCGAGAGCGCATTCGAGCTTATGTTCATCCGAACATCTTAACTGCTTATCCAAAATCCTCATGGTATTATCCAACCAATACTCGGCTATTTCGGGATCATCATCGTCTCGACCAGTAAAGGTATAAGCTCTGTATTGAGACAACTTATTGATTGGGGCTCGAAAAGGTTGAGCAACAGGCAACGTAGGTTGCACTACTTGGCTAGCCTTCATCGCATTCAAAAATTGCTGAAACATATCAGCCATGTTCTGATAGCATGTTGCCTGAGCGGCAGGTGCTTCAGACTCTACATTCTGAACAGGTGGGTTTCTTGGATTCGGAGGATTCCCTCCTTGCACTTCCTTGCTACCATTCGAGGAATTAGCGGCAGACTCATTGTTACAAGCTTCGTTAGTACGAGACATATCTATATATATATATAAAGGAGATCGGATCAGTTGACAAGTCACAATTCTTAACAGAAAAACTCCTAGGTGGCAAAGCAACATAGCAGACAATACAATCATACTTAAGTTTAGTCCAGAACCGACTAAACTCTAGCTCTGATACCACAAATGTAACACCCCCTTCCCGGCCTGGTAGAGAACCGGGTCGGAGAGCGTTACCGAAAACGATGCGGAAATCTTTTAATCCTCTTTCCTCAAAAGCTTTCTTAACATCTTGACTTACTAAAACTTAATGCTCCTTTTTAAACCAAGTTGACTTAGCAACTGAATCTTATTAATCTTTATACTTGTAATCTTTACCGGGTTTACAAATTAATTCATTTAACTCACAAGAGCCCAACAGAAGCTGCCCATATCGAAACGCCATAAGCTGTTTCGGTACGGCTTAACCACGGTCAAAACTTTGACTTTTCCTTTCTTGACCGTATCGATACGGCTTGACTGACCTTGACTTGACTTAGACCCGTTTCGGAACCCGTTTCGAAACAGGGGTCTCCAGTGGCCAAAACGTTTCGAAACACTTTAACCCGTTTCAAAACGGCAGACCAGAAATGACAGATTTTAGCTGGTTTTAGTCAACTTTAACATAGCAACAATGAACCGATTGCAATGAAACTTGACACACATTATTCTAAAGGTGTAAGCTACAGTCTTGCCAAGTTTTAAGGTCATTTGAATCCATTTGCTCGATTTTACCAGTTTAAGCACAAAACATAAACTTCAAGGCTTTACTCTTAAACAACATAACTCATTACATATTATTTATACCAAAAGCACTTGCACATCACATAGACATGCTAAACGAACATACCAAGCCTAATACATAGACCTTGCCACCATACTAGGAGTTTAAAAGACAAAACACATTACTTGAACTTGGTTGTGACTTGTGCAACGCTCCAACTTCTCCGATCTCGATCCCTTCTACTTGCTTACCCTGAAATGGATGCATGAAATGCATTAGGCACACTTGCCTAGTGAGGTAGTCACATAACCATGCATAATATATAACATGCCTTACAACATGCTCAATAAATTATTTCCATAAACATATAAGGTCATAGCATATATCATAGTCATAACATAACATAAATCATCATCATGGCCTCATGGCACATCACTATCTTGAATTCATAATTTCCCTTGGATCGATTCCTTGTATACGGATACACGAATTCCACCACTACACCATTCATAGTCAACATGGTCCATACCCTCCACTACACCGGTTTGACCATCACACAACACATCCCTCCACTACACCAAGTCATTCTTCTTCCACAGAGCTCATGAATTCATTGGCATGCCAACCGTATCCGATACCTCGAATCCAAGGTCCGTAACAACAATTCATAGATCATATTCACAACATATTATGAACATATAAATACATCACATGACAATAGTAATCACAATATAATTCATGGAATTGATGCAATCCTTACCATGCACTTACCAACATATAATCAATGACGTAAATCTACTAACTCAAGGTTAGTATAACAAAGGTGACAACATAATCGAGTAGGCTCGTGTTTAACCCGAGACGCTACTACACTCACCTTGGTCGGCTAAGGCTCCTAAGGTCGATAATATCTCGTTCGATGCTTGAATCCTTTCTCTTGTGATCGTACGGAAAAAATGAGCTTCTTAAACAAAGGAGATCAAAGCTTTGATCAAGCCATCATGGAGGTGCTTGCTTAAGTTTGAGGTAGAAGACAACAATGGAGGTGCTAACTTAATTAGGGAAGAAGGTGTTTTAGGCTTTCATAGGAAAATCCAAAAACCAAGTTCTTAACACTATTCTTCAATTTATAGAGGTCTTAAGAAATTAATAATTATTTGCCACCTCCCCCACAGCCAATGAAATGATTTCCTATGCTTGAGGGTTTGCCACCCTAAAAGACCAATAGAAAGCTTTCCTTGTTAAGTGGGTTTGTTAAACCCAATATCCACATCTAATTCTCATCATTTACTGAACCAAAGACGTCTCTTCGGTCAGTAAAATACATAAAAAGGAGCCAAGCAAACAGGTGACTCAGCTAAGGGCCGATTTCTTTGACTTTTGGGTACTTGCCCTGTTTTCTGCAGGGTACCGTTTCGAAACGGTCGAGGCCGTTTCGATACGGTCTAGCAAAATGCCAAAATGGTAGTTATCACCGTTGGACCGTATCGGAACGCCTAAAATCCATTTCGATACGCCTTAGCTAGGCCGTTTCGATACGGGTCCTAGGCGTATCGAAACACCTGGCCCAGAAACATTAATTTGGCGTCTTAACTTGGGTTGTTGCTTTCGTAAAAATTTTAGGACATAAACTAATCAGTAATTTAAAATTTTAACATCAAAATTTCAACCACCAGAACCTATTTCCAACCAGACCGGTTTTCGGGGTGTTACAATTACGACCTTATATGCCCTTCCGTTTAAAAAAATTCTCACGGGCCAATCAGAACGTACCATGTGTCATTTTATTAACAAAAAAATAAACTGACTTAAATAAAAATGGTGAATTGCACATTAAGCATGTCAGATTTTATTTTTTTTCATTTTAGTCCCTTATATGAAATGTTCATCTTCTTCCTCTTTTAGACTCAGGTCCCGTTTGACAACTCAAACGGGATTTTTTAAGTGCTTTCACTTGTTTTTTTTTGGTGTTTTTAGTTGCTTTTAAAACTAGTTTTTCCACCCAAACCAAAAAGTTATATTTTATAACTTTTTGAGTGAAAAAGAAAAGAAAATTATTTTTTAACTCTTATTATTTAATTATAATTTATTGTACATTATGCATACTTGTTGAATAATATATATTTTATAATATTTATATTGAGAATAAAATTATTTTATTTGTAATTTATTTTATATTTATTATTAATTTGTAAGTGATACGTCCGTATATAATCTAGAATGTAATTTATATTTTTAAATTAAATTATATAAAAAATACAATTTTTAATATAATTAAAATTGACTTATTTCATATATCATAACATTAACTATTTGAACATCAACCAAGTTTACTTTTACTTTTTATTGCATTTTTTAAAAGCAACCGCAAACTAAGCCTCAGTTTGCTTCGGTGGTTGCGAACTTTTTCCCCGGTTGATCATCAAGCTCTTCACTAGACTCGATAAAAAGTGATTGAAATCATCTTTGTCGCCCTGGATGATTTTGGAACTGCTAATATCCATCCCGGGTACTCCACGATTTTTACTGCAAATTTCTCAAGAGTCAAACACTAATTCTCTGAAAACAACATGATAAGATGGTATTTAATAGTTGTTTTTAGAATGATAAAACTGAGACACATACCTGGCCCATGAAGGAACAAATTTTCTATTTGCTTCATTTTCATCTTCATCATCAGAGCCTTTGTATGGAGAAATATTATATAATTGTTTAAAATACTAAACTCGAGATTGTTTAAAATTATTGAGATTTTTGGGTTAAAAGCGTGAATCCTTTAAAATTTAGTGCCAATATGAAAACCTAAATAAGAGTGGGATTTCCTTGAAAGTTATCCGTTTTCTTTGGAGTCCAATTTCAATTCAATTTAAAATTGGCTTCCCCTAAATTCCAATCGTTCTTAGTGAGTTTCTAACTATATATATATATATATATATATAAAATAAAAAGGGAATATATATTTGATATTTTGGAATAAAAAAACAACTTTAAACTTTTTTCTTCTTCTTTGTTTTATTCTTAACTACCGAAACCCTAGTGAACAGCCACCCTTTGTTGTATTTTGTCCACCGCCGGTTATTTCACCTGGTTTCCGTATACCACTTTGTCAATCTCGTTATCCTTCAAACTTCGCATCTGACTGAATCCTTGAACTATATCACCCTCGACTAAACCATGTTTTGTAACGGTGCTCGACAGGGTAAACGGTTGTAAAAGATAAATATTTGGTCCTCACCCACAAGAAACTTTGATTCAAATCTATGGCCATGTGCTCTCACTTGAATGTCAGAAGTCATAATCTATCCTAATTTATTTTCTTTGAATTATTTTAAAATTGTTATTAATAAAAGTTCGATTTTTATTTCTATTCTTCTTCTTATTATTATGGCTATAAATAAATAAATATATATATACATAATATCTAATATGTATAGATAATTACATTACGTTAACTATACATATATGCTACGGTTTCACTAATGTTTTATAGAAATGCTATGGTTTACTGTTACATATATATTGTATGAATCTGGTCTAAGCCATTTTTTTTTATCCGTATGTGTAATTTCAAAGAATGATATTTATTTTCGGTCTTCTAATCTATTCTTTGAATCGAACATAAATCAATTCGGATTCTTGACTAAAGCGTCTCACTATCCTGACCCAAATCATTCGACTTGAACCGTTGATTTTGATAAGACTTTTCACCTTGGTGTTTTGTTAAGTCCAGAGATTGTGAATATTTTTAGTATGAATATTTTAATAATTATTGTAGTTCTAACTGCAGGGTCATCCTGAACACACAACAATGCAATGTGTACCATCTCAATGCCTCCGAAACCAGACAATCATCGGCAATGTTCGGATACCGTCCTCTGTCTTCGTTCCATACCGTCCGTGCCTGCACAGGGCCGTGTGTAACACAAAGTCCTAATTAGGGATACAAGCCTTGAGTTCAAGTACCAGGAAATAAAAATAAAGAGAGAATGCATACATATGTTACAAGGATTTGTCTGCCGATTGATGAATGCCCAACTCCTTAAAATATTCAAATTTTGGAGGAATGAAATTTTGGCAGACTAAAGCGTATGTGTAATTTCAAAGAATGATATTTATTTTCAGATTCTCAGACATAGGAGTTCGGTACTTAGAGGACCATAGCTATCTGATTTATTACTGTTTTAGTATGAATATTTTTAGTTTTCAGATTTATTTCGGTTTTATTTCAGTTATTTCATTATTTGGGAATTTTATGTAAATTTGATTACTTTTACATTTATTTGGGGATTTTTAAACCGTTTAGCATGCATGAGAATTTTAATTGGATATTTTGCTGCTTTATTTTAGATTGCTTTATCTATACGACTGCGTTTTCGAAATGTGAATTTCAATGTTAAACGACACTGTTTTAAATTAATATTTTGAGTATTAATTTTTGGAAACCTAATATTTAATTACTTGAGAGACACGTTTTCAACCTGACTTCTTAGATTCGGCACATAACCATTGGGTCGGGTTTAGGGGGTTACAAAATGACTCTAAACGGAAGAAGATGAAGTTCATATAAAGGACTAAAATGAACAAAAAATAAAATTTAGTATATCTAATGTGCAATTCACCCCTTTAATTTAAGTCAGCGTTTTTTTAATAAAATGACATGTGATGCGTTTTGATTGGCCCGTAAAATTTTTTTAAAACGAAAGAGCATATAAGGTCATTATTTTTAGTTAAAAGAGCAAAACTTCTCTAAAAATATTTATATTTTAAGGGCCAACTCAAGAAAAAATACATAGTTTAAGGGGCAATGGAGTTATTAAGCCTCTATATATAGAAACACCTTTTAAAAGTAATTTGTTTTTCAATTTTTACTTTGAGTTGAAAAGCTGAACAGAGTAACAGCTTTCACTATGCTTTAGTTTAATCTTTGCTATAAATCCACCAATTTTCTTGCTCAACAAACACAAATCTCTGTTCTTTGAAACTTTCCCATCAATCCCCAGAAAAGAGAGAGAGAGAGAGAGAGAAATGGTAGTTTCATCTTCATCTTCACGCCATGGACTGGCAATCCTTTTCATCCTCCTCCTCCAATTCACGACCTCCATAGCCAAAAGCTTCACCAATCCACCATACCACCACAAAACAAACACCGAATTCATCAAATCTTCATGCACAGCCACAACGTACCCCAGATTATGTTACCGTTCCCTTTCAATCTACGCCACCAAGATCAACACCAGCCCCCGATTGTTAGCCCAATCCGCCCTCATAATAACCTTCAGAGCCAGCAAATCCACGTCGAGGCTGATGAGAAAACTCTCCAAAACCCACGGCTTAAAACCCCGGGTCGCCTGGGCTATGGCGGATTGCATCGAGTTGATCGGCGACTCACTCGACGAGTTGCAGAAATCGATCGGCGAGCTCGTCCATCTGAAACGCTCGAATTTCGAACTCATAATGGGCGATGTTCAGACATGGGTGAGCGCTGCTTTGACGGATGAAGACACGTGTATGGATGGATTTGCCGGGAAAGCCATGAATGGGTATGTGAAGACGATGGTGAGGAAACGGATTGTAAAGATTGCTCATTTGACGAGTAATGCTTTGGCTCTTGTTAATAACTATTCTTCTCCGTCTTAGATCCTTTGATTTTCCCGAGAAAATTTTGAAGATAAGACACGGTGTTTCATGGAATCATGTTCCGTTTCGGGTTTCTGTCTGGTTTTTTTAACCAGTTAGATTTGCTGCAGATTTGTGTCGTTTTTGTTCTTGTTTTTTTCTGTAATTGTATCAGTTGGATATGGAATTTTAGTATGAATTTACTATGATCTCCATTGAAAATCGAAGGTTTTTTTTTTTAATTCCTTTTAGTAAAGTTTTCTTTTTGAACCGACACTATATATATATATATATAAAAATAAAATGGAAGATACACTAATGCACTGTATAAGTTATGCTTTATAGTGTTGACACGTCGATATACAATTTTATATTTAGTCGTGTGGGTGAGAATAAAAGAATAAAGGAAATAAGGAGAAAGAGGGAAATGTATTTTAATTTTAGGGTAAACTACATAAACGGTCACCAAATTTTTAGGGTAGATTCATTTTGGTCACCATATTTTTAAAATATTTGATAAAATCACGCATTTTTTAGTTAGATTTTGATACGGTCCCTCCCGTTACCTTCCGTTAGAAGTTGACTTAAGATTTGTTTTTCCTTAATAAAAAATGGGTAAACTACACCAATCACCACTCAACTTTCTTCTCACACCTATTTTAGTCACTAGAGTTTAACAATTTTCAATTTGATAACTTAACTTTCGAATTGTTCATATTTTGGACACTCTCAAATGACATGGTTATACAAATAATTTTTTTTATTAATCCTTAAAAAATCGGGTAATATTTTTTACTTTGCTTATTAAAATACCAAATATGGTAATGTTTAATAAGCAAAGTAAAAAAATTATTACTCGATTCAAATATTCCAACTAATCGGTCAATTGATTATTCGATTTAATTAGTACAATATAAGATCGAGAATTAAATAATTTGAATTTAGCAATTAACCAAAATGATTTTTTAATTATTAATCGAACCCGATTTCGGTACAAAATTTTAAAATAAATTATTTCAATTTGGTTACGGTTCACAGTTTTAAGCAAAATAATCAATCGATATGATCTAATCTATTATATACAATATTTCTAAATTTTATGCATCACAATATCTTATAGTCTAGTGATTTTGACACACTTTTAATTTTTTTTAAAGTTTTGGCTCTGCGTAGGATTAACAGGTGTAAACTTTCAATTTTTAATTTTCTAGTTGTTTTTACACTTTTATTACAACCGAACAATTATTAAATTTATCATATTATCATACTTGGTATTTTAATAAGCAAAGTAAAAATCATTTCCAGAATCAAATATTTCGGTTAAGTGGTTAATCGATTATCTGATTTAATTGGTAAAATATAATATCAAGATTTAAATAATCTGAACTTACCAATTAACCAAAATAATTTTTACGGATTAATCGAATTTTTTTATTTGTATGAACATGTCATTTGGAGTGGCCAAAATATGAACTATTTGAAATTTAAATTATTAAATTGAAATTTTTTAAATTCTAGTGACCAAAATAGGAGTGAGAATAAGGTTGAGTGATGATTAGTGTAGTTTACCTATTTTTTATTAAGGAAAAATAAAAACCATCGCCAATTTTTAACGGAAGGTAACGAGAGGGACCATATTGAAAGTGAACTAAAAGGTCAGTGACTATATTGAAATCGAACAAAAGATTGAGTGACCTTATCGAATATTTTAAAAGTACGATGACCAAAACGAATTTGCCCTAAAAATTTGGTGACTATTTATGTAGTTTACCCTTAATTCTAAATTTAATTTTGATATATTTAATTGATTTAGTCTTCAATTAATATTGTTATTGGAATAATAAATAAGAAAATATCAGATAAAATATGCTCAAGCGTTAAATATTTTTTTATTTATAGATAAAAGAGATATGAATAGTCTGAACATTATACTAAAATTATATATTTAAAGAATTGATTTTATCCATATGTTATCTACTAGTTAATTGTGTATTTAATCGTGTGGGTGAGAATAGAAGAATAATGGAAAATGAAAAAGAAGAAAGGAAAAGAAAAAAAAAAGAAAACGAGAGACAACGAAACAAAGAGGAAAAGGAGAAAAAATGTATTTTAATTTTAAATGATGTATTTAATTGATTTGATTCGTATGTCATCTATCAGTGCGCATACTTTATTTATTTTAAAGTGATTTTTTTAACTCTACCATACAATACAAGAATGCACGGATAGAAGATAATTTTAGAAACATGAATAAAAAAGGAATTTTTGTTTAGGTATTTGTATCTAATTTATTGGATGATTAATTTAAATCAAGCAATATATAGGTTATTATAAAGACGATTTTTCCAATTAAATTGTTCTATTCACAACTTCAAGTTCTAATGTCTAACTTTACTTCAGAGATTTAATGTCTCATCACACTAGACATATATATATATATATATATATTGATTTAGTGCCTCATCGCACCACTAGATCAACATGTTGGTAAAATAAAAAATATTTTAAAGTTAAATATATATCAATAAAATTGTTTTCAAAATATATATGTGTATATATGGATCCAACTCTAAAAAAATAATTTTCTCAAACTGTCATGAATTAATTTTGTGGTAATCATAAATTTAAACAAAAAAACATAGAATTAATAACGTTATTTTAAATTTGATTTTAAACGACATATATAAAAGGTTCATTTTTAAATTTAATTTTAAACGACATATTAATTTCAAACTGTCATAAATAAGTTCATTTTAAAAAGCATTCCTGACGAATAATTAGTTTTTAAAGATGTATTTAAAATATTTTTTTAATTTATTAAGAGGTTTCAGTGATAAAAGTACTTGTTGTTCTTCTTAGGTGACCCTAGTTCGAGCTGTGCAATCTGCACGATTTGTATGCCTTTCCAAAAGATTAGAAGTGAAGAACAAATATTACCATATAATTACACTAAAATATTAAAAAAAAATAAAAAAATGTATTCAAAATTATTGTTTTAAACGTGGCTCATAAATTAATAATGTGATAATCAATCTTAATAATATAATGATATTGTTGTCATTATAATTATTTTCATAATTTAATAAAAGATAAAATAAAATTTACCACTTAATTAAATTTAACTTATATTATTCTATAATAAAATAAATCATTAAATTTAACTTATATTATTCTATAATAAAATAAATCATTAAAAATATGTAAAAATAATAATTAAAAGCCAAGCTCAAAGACCAAGTAAGAAAAGTTGTAAATATGGATAAAAAGTTCTGGGACCAAGTTTTAAAAAATGCCAATTCAGGGACCAAATGTTAGTTTATTTCTAAATATTACACACACGCACACGCACACGCGCACACGCACACGCACGCGCGCGCGCGCGCGCACACATATATATATATATATTCTAAATGATGATATGATACAATCTTGTAGCAACACGTCAAATTACTAAAAACTAAAGTTCAAGGACCATGTTATGAAAGTTGACAATTGTTTGACTATATGGACAAAAAAATTCAAGGACCAAATTGGGAGAAATTATCAAGTTCAAGGACTAATTGATGCTTTATCCTTAAAATTTATATAATATGAACTATCGCATGTAGAAATACATCTTAAGTCCTCTTGATTTCAAAATTAGGCAAATTGGTGTATCTAAAAAAAGGAGTAATCTATTCCTATCAGTTTTGAAAGTGAGCAATAAAGACTACTAATTACATAGTTAACGTTTTTTTATTAATTTTACCTAAATTTATTAACATAATAACAAATCTAACCATCAAAATTAATACATAATATTAATTTGGTCTTGATTATAAAAAAACAAAAAAAATAGCGTCAATATTTACAAAAACGTATAAATTATGTGTTTTTTTTATCACGGTCAAGTTAACATATTGTAAAGTTGATGGCTAAATTTCTTATTAAGTCAATAAAAATATGTAAAATTGACAGAAAATATCAAAATTGTTGTGAATAAAATAAAGAAGAACAAGAATAAGAACAAAAAGAATAAAGATATTAGAGAAAGAGGGAGATTTGTATTATTCTCAAAATATAAAAATTGTATACAATGCCTTCAATGAATCATCTATTTATAGGCATAAGAAGTACATAATACATTAAACTCTAATTCATAGAGATAATATTCCTAATAATAAATAAATCAAACTCATTTGATAAAGTTCTAATCATGATAGACATCCACATAGATAAATATTCATAACACTCCCCCTTGGATGTCTATGAAGATAATGTGCCTCGTTAAAACCTTACTAAGATAAAAACCCAGTGGGAAAAAAAATTCTTTAGTGAAGGAAAAAGAGTACACACATCTTTGATACGCATAACATGTTGCCTCGATTAAAACCTTACCAGGAAAACCCATTGGGACAAAACCTCGGTTAAGGGAAAAAGAGTGCAACGCGTATTTACTCCCCCTCATGCAAACATCACAGAAGATCTTTGAATCTTCATAATTTAATCTTGAATATCATTTTTCTAAAGATCGTGAGGGATGAAACTTTGGAGTAATATGTTCCATGATGTATCAACTTTCAAACTGAGATATACATCTTGCTTTATCTTCACACAAGATAGCTTTTATCATATTTTGTAAAAGTAAATCCACATATCTTTTGGATATGTTGGGTCAATAATCTTAGCCAAACACATTTTTTTGGCTTGCCTCGTGCATAACAATTATTTCTACGACATTTGAGGAGGCATCAATGAATGTTTGAAGATCTAAATGTAATGATCTTTGTATATTCATAGATATTTCTTGACCAACTAATATATAGTGCTTCAAGACCAAGAAAAGATATAATTATCTTTATTCACATCCAACAATCTTACAACTATTGGGATACTCAATAGATATGCTCTATTCATATTGAATCTTCTTTAAGATTCTTTCAGCTTATGTATATTCATAGACAAAAGAAATATATAAAAATGCTCGATCTTCAGGTCGAGATAAACTTGATGTCAAGATTCAAGTACTTGTATTGAAAGTACTTCATGAGTTTCCAATTTGAAGCTCTTTAGGAGTTCTAAAATTATCATAATGGATCTTGATCCAAACTCCTTTATAAAATACATAAGGAAATCTGATCATTCTTATAGTATTTTCTCAATTAGTATTCGCTAAGGCGATTATACCAAATGCGCCAAAAATATTCATGAGACATGTCTAAATAAATTTCCTCAGAAATTTCCAAATGCTTATAGCATTTTAGATCCTTCAAGGATAAATATGGATCCACAAATAATTAGACGCATGTAAAATTTTCAAAACTGCCAAAGTAATTGCATCCACCATGAAGTAATTAAAACTTTTCATAAATCATAGTTCAAGTCGTATTTACGACTACTTATTTGTGCCTCACTTGCATTACACTTTTAGGTGTTTAGACTGCTGGTCCAAATACTTCTATTTTAGAAGTTCAAAGCGTCTTTCAACATTGGCCAATTCAATATCTATACTTCTGGATAGATTTTATACAAGATCCTCGATTTCTTTCTTTACTTCTATAGAAGTATTTTATGTAAAATTGTTTGTAAAATCGTTGTCGACAACTTTCCAATTTTTCTAGTTCCATTCTCGTAATGACATAACTCATCGAGATCTCTTCAAGATTTCAATCTTTATTCCAGGTACCTGAAACTCTTCAAGAGTTTTATTATTTGTTATGTCTTGGGTCTCTTCAGGAGCACCCGCCTCCAATATATGACCATCTCATATTACTTTCTATTTACGAGAATTTTGATCATTGGAATCATTTCAACTATCATGCTTCAGGCATGATTTACATTCTCTCGCTCTAACATGTAATTTAAACTTAGAGCATTTCAGCTGGTATATGAGACTTAATTACTCTCATTGGGTCAGTAAATATGTCTGACAGTTGACATGTAATAACATGAATTATCTTATGAACTTCTAGTTCATATACGAGGATCTAGATAATGATAATTCATTTTCCTCTATCCAGCTGATTATTATCTCCCCTGATGTTGAGAAAAATCATGTCATAAATGATTCTCCAATTAATGTTTAAGAATTTAAACATAAAAGGAGACTCGTACTCAATATATATTCTCAACCCTTTTTATTTACCCATTTTGTGCGTTGTGGTGGAGCAATTCATATCGCACATTCAAAAATCATAAAATGGGATATGTATGGTTTCTGACCAAAAACCAATCATAACGGGGAGTTTATTATAACTCGTTGGCTTGAAGCGTATAAGTGTTGCTATATGGAAACGCCATATGAATAATAACTCTTTTGTTCTCATAGTTTAGCTATTAAATAAGAGGCATCCAATTGAAATTTTACTAAACTATATTTTTCATAATCAATAGGCTTTGTAACAACTGATATAGCCTAAAATATAAACCCAATAGCTTTTCAAGACGAATAGTCTAACTGCATAATCTGAACCTTTTAGAATCAATCTCACAAACTTCTGGTTGTAAGTCGATAAAACAATGTAGATGCATCTACTAAAATCATATAAAACTTTCCACATTTGTGGATATATGAGCCCATATTTCGTTCAGATATGCAAGACATACAGTCTCAACTTCAGTACAAGAACTTTAAGTTCTAATTCTTTGGTAAGTGGGATCATCTATATCCTTTGAGAACAAACAACACAAGAACTTCAGGTTCTTTTAGTAAGTGGAATTTAATCAATTCCTTTAAGCAACACAAGAACTTCACGTTCTTTAATAAGTGGAATTTAATCCATTCGTTTGAGAATAAGCACCATAAGAACTACAGGTTCTTTTAATACATGTGCATGTAAATCTCAATAATTTCTGCACCATTATTGATTAGGATGGTCTAACCGATCATGCCAACTATATATATGTGTGTATATCTCTGAATTTGTAAACTTCTTGTTTACCATAACATGTAATTCAATCTCATTCGTACATGTCTAGTACGGCCATCAAAATTGTTCCTTTAAATAGGAATATATTTAGCTCTTTCGGAGCTTTCAATTGAAATTATCTTTCGGTAGCAATATATAGCTCTTCTAGAGCTTTCAACTGACTTTTTTTTGGCTACCAGAACTTATATCCATATTGGCTTATTTCAAATGCCAATTGATAACATATGTTATCTATAATTCCCAAAGGGATAGTTTGCGAACTCATATTGCTCTCTTTATGACTTTGACGAGTATAACGCACTGTGAATATGGAATAAAGTTCCATTTGACAATAACATATTTGCTCAACCAGAGCCTTTTGTGATATTAGTACTTCCAGATATAGTACTCACATTATTATCTTGCATTTTAATCGAGAAATGCATAATTGTGCACCTTTCAAAATGTGCTTTGTTTCATTTACTTAAGGTAATGAAAATATGTACTTTGTATCATTCACTTCGAGGAATGAAAAATATAAAATATAGCACATCATATCAAGTCGATTATCTATCAAAGATAAACTTTCAAGTGCTCTTCGAAGTATTGATATTTTAGTACTTTGAGAAATACTACTCATATTTTCCCCTTGCATTTAAATGGGAAAAATATTTCTTATGCTTAAGTACAATATGAGTACTTGCATTATCTGCTAGGCATAAATAGCCACAATTCTAGGCATAAATAGCCACAATTCATTGTATATTTTATTCCAGAAGTAATCATATTCTTCAAATAATAAATTAACATAAAGCGTAAATAAACATAAAGCAAACTAACATAAATAAATAATAAATAAAACGAATTGACATAAAAAAATAAAAAAATCAATTATTCCTGTTAGAGGTTATAAGAGAAATAAAATAAATGGTAAATTATTCTCTTCAAAGGTTATGAGAAAATTAACAATATCCAATTGAGTTGGACCAATAACGCCATAATTATTTTCGCCATAAACAAATTTTGTTTATATTTTATTTTATTTATCATTCATGATTATGGATAAAGTCCATAATACTTTGGCGTTTGACAAGTACGAAACCAATGATTTATAACATCACATTGGTAAAAGGATTTCACTTCCTTAAAATGATCTTTTATCACTCTTGTCATCCTTATAACTTCGCTACCAGCGGGTAGAAGTATTCTTAAAACGATTATATTTTTCATGTGTATATTCATAGCCTCGACCACGACCACAACTTTTAATGTGATTTTTTTTATTCCTTCCATAATATAATCTCACATTCACTTCAGGGAATGGAGTAGAGCCAGTGGGCCTTTAAAACCTTTTTCAAATATCCTTATCACAGAGAACAAAGATTTAATCCTCGTACGTGGCATTGTTAAACCTGTCCACAAGGTTCTTTAAAAACCTCCTTTGAGACCAGTAGCCTGGCAGAACGGGATGTCCAGCCAATTATACTTGGATTATATCGAAATTATGTCTCTAATTGAATAATGATTTACCATGTTTGCATTCACTTCAGGGAATGAAACAGATCCAATAATCGCATGGAATAAACATCATGCTTGCATTCACTTCAGGGAATGCCCCATCATTGATAATTGCATGGAATAAACATCATGCTTGCATTCACTTCAGGGAATGCCCCATCATTGATAATCGCATGGAATAAACATCATGCTTTGCATTCACTTCAAGGAATGCCTCCCATAAAACTTTTTGGATCAATAAGAATTTTCGTAACTTGAAATTGGGAGAAGTCTATGGTCAAGTTTTTCAACGAAGAAGAAACATTGCTTTCGAGCAAATATAAACTTTATAATAATCTTCTTGTAAATTCAAAATCATCATGATTTATCGCACTTTAAAATAATAATATAAAGAATAAAAATAAAACCAAAATTTACCGATATTGATTTTTCTCTCGTGGACAATGGAGACATAGCATATGACCAAGATAGCTTCTCATAGTCCCTTTATATCACATCTCTTTCCAAGCCATTTAAGCATATCATGTAAAACTCAAAACACGGTTAAAAATATTAACTTTTACCAAATAAAATGATATAAATAATAATATGAAAAATATCAAATATAATCATATAAGTAAAAGTGTGAATAAACATACCGCTAATTAACCCTTTTAGAAACAAGAGAAAACACACGTAATTTACACCAAACGCAACATCTTCGTCTCTGTCGATTCGTCTTTTGGTTTGTGAGAAGCCACAAATTTATCTCTTTCCAATGTTCAAATAAAATCAAACATACTTCCAAAATTTTCAAAAATTAAAACAAAGTTAAAATATAAAGAGAAAGAATAAGGAGAAAAAAAAACTTATCTTTGGTTTATTCTATAATCGAATTCTCCCCGGTAACTTCTTTTGAATTATAACGATGAAGACTTCAGTTGATTAGAGTCTCGTGCTGATAACGTGTTGTGAATAAAATAAAGAAGAACAAGAATAAGAACAAAAAGAACAAAGAGATGAGAGAAAGAGGGAGATTTGTATTATTCTCAAAATATAGAAATTGTATACAATGCCTTCAATGAATCATCTATTTATAGGCATAAGAAGTACATAATACATTAAACTCTAATTCATAGAGATAATATTCCTAATAATAAATAAATCAAACTCTTTTGATAAAGTTCTAATCATGATAGACATCCATATAGATAAATATTCATAACAAAAATCATGATTAATTGTCCATCGTTGTTTACTTTTAAAATCGACCAAAACTAGATTATTTCGTTTTTTTTAAAGGACCAATTTTCCTAATCTTAAAATAGAAAGGGGCCTAATAATTCCTTTTACCAATTATTGTACGAATATAACATGCAAATTATGAAATATAAATTATATAATAATCTCTATCATGAATTCATGTACATTGACATTTGACATTATGGGGGGAAAGCTTCTTGTCTGATCTTGTTTTAATTATTGATCCATTTGAACCAAAAATTAAAAATGCCATATTAAATTCATATATATATATAATTATTAACTATATACTTTTTTCGAACAATATTAATTATATACATAATCGTTAATGAAAATGAAATTTTTGTAACAAAAAAATAAATTTGAAGCAACCTTTGATTCAAAATGGAACACAAAATGGAAGATATTTGTTTGCAGCCATGGAGAAAACCCATATAATTGCTGGCACAGTCGGGACATTAAAAATAAAAGCCGGACAAAACTTGTCGGGACATGGATTCTCATGTTTGTTTTTTCAGGCCAACTTCAAGATGAGGTGACATTATGGGGGCACATTTTGCAAATGGAGTTCTTCCAACATATTTAATTCGATTAATCACACATTTAATTCTTTTATTTTAGTTTAATATTATTTTTTAATTGTATTAATGTGATTATAAGGTAGTGTATATTTATAGTTTGTTTTTAAAATCTTTTGATAATGCATACATATCTTTAAATAAAGTTGTTCAAACTTAAATATTTTAAAATGAATATAATTATTTATTTTATTGAGTTCACTTGTTGAGTTTATTTTTATTGATATTATATTTTACCCTAATTCATTAATGTTGTTAAAAAATTATTAGTCAGCAGAGTGTTTTTTTAATGAAAAATCAAACTATTAAAATGGAAAAAAATTGATACACTATCGGTAGAAATTATGTTAGATATTTTTTAAGAAATCGATAGTTTTATTAAAAAACGAAATATCCAAAGTTATAATAAGAGTTGATAACTATTATTGTAAACTAAACACATAATTTAGACATTTTCCTATAACATTGACACTAGTCAGTTTAGATTTTATAAGGACCATACATGGAAAATGTTAAAACCCCAACCAAAATACTCGAACGAAAAATAGATACGAACAAATCTGATTGCATCGGCAAACGAACCACAAAAGGGGATTAAGCTATTGAAAGACCACAAAGAACCGCAAACCAGAGCCAAACATATTCACAAATGCAAATCACGTATCCAAATTCAATCCGAGGGTCTGGAGCAGGGAAGATTAGCAAGATCACAAATAAGCGCTATCTTGATCAGTTATGGTGTTGTTAAATCCAACCATGAGAAAACATATAATAAAAAATCGATCAAACGACCGAAAAAGAAGACGAAAAATATATCAAAAGATAAATAAACTACCACAAAGATAAAATTATATTAAAAAAATAGAGAATCGACCATCAGCACTATAGATTTCTAAATAATTTTTTTGGGTGCAATATTGACCCAATTTTGTCATATCAGTCCGCTAAACAAAATGAAAGAAGAAAAAATTGAATCGGTCAATGCGGCACAAAACCTAGGATTGATAAACTTGTTTTTTTATCAAGAATAAAGTTTCATTTCATGAAATCATAGATACATACAAAGACTTGAGGGGAGATGGGGTCCCCAAATAGTCTGGACAAGCAAGTCCCTGGCAAAGTAAGCAAGCCTGTCGGCTGCTTGATTACAAATCCTAGGAACATAAGAGAAGGAACAAAAAGCGAAGGTTTTGGCTTCTTTCCTAATGTCCTCTTCGACAGCTGATGAGATCCAATCTGAGTGGGATCCCGACTGAAGAGCTTAACAATGGTTTGACAGTCCGATTCAACAATGACATTGGCAAAGTTGTTAGAGGAAGCTAAAGATAAGCCAAGCCTGATGGCCAATGCTTCGGTCGTCGCTGCAGACGGAGCAAGAAAAGGTGCCGTAATGCCTTGCACGACGGTTCCGAAGCTGTCACGCGCGATAGCTGCCACCGTAGCCTTTCCTGTATGACGGTCAAAAGTAGCGTCGTAGTTGATTTTGAAAGATCCTAGAGGCAGAGGAGTCCAAAGACTCATTTCGTTATGTTGGGATGTGTTTTCCTTTGATGGAGAAGAAGATCCCCGAACAAAATCCTAGAAAGCACTATCAGCACGCAGCCATACGTCCTAAGAAAGATCCTTCATGTTCTAAAAAACGAAGGCATTTCACGACTTCCATATTTTCCATAGAAGGAAAGCGAGAAGGGCACAACCTTCAGCAAAAACTCCCATTCTTCCAGAATCATTCATTTTAAGCCACCATTTCGAAAAGCCTGGGAAACTTGAGATAGATGATGAGTAACTGAAGCCCGGAGCTTTCCAAACTGCTTGTGCAAAAGGGAAGAAGGACAGAAGGTGTTCGATAGTCTCTTTATCTTTCCCACATCTTGGACAGTAGTCTGAGTCACTGAACTTGCCATGGAAGCGTGAAGCGAGGTTTCCTTTGGTAGGAATGATGTTATGACAAAGCTTCCACAAGAAAGATCAAATTTTGGGTGGCACCTTTAGTCCCCAAATCGAGTTCCAGAAGGCTTTGTTTCTAACGAGATCTTCGCTTGACGATGGATTCGAGGAGACTTGAAGCTTTTCCTCTATGAACCGATAGCCCACCTTGGCCGAATATTCTCCATTCTTTGCTCCAGCCCAAACTAAGGAGTCTTTAATTTCAAGTCCCCCAATCGAAATATATCTAATTGCTCTTGATTCAACGGGCGAGAAAAGGAGATCGAGTTTTGATTGGTTCCAAGTTCTTTGGTCAAGGTTCATAAGACTACTAACTGATGGGTAACGAGCATAAGAAGGTGAATGTTAAAGGATTCTGAATCCGAGGAGGTTTGGAACCCATTATCATTCCAAGTAGAGATGCTTCTCTCGTTGCCTACCCTTCACACAGATCCATCCTTTATTACCTAAATCCCCTCTCAGATGCATGTCCAAGCCCAATAAGGGTTGTTACACTTAGGGGCTTCAAAAATGTTTCCATTAGGGTAGTAAATTCCCTTAAGGGTTTGTGCTAGAAAGGAGTCAAGGTTCTTTAGAATCTTCCACGGAATCTTAGAAATGAGAGCTTTATTGAATGGTCTAAGGTTCTTGAAGCCTAGACCTCCTTGATCCTTGGGGCAGTAAATGTTTCTCCAATTTATTCAATGGATACTCTTCTCCTTGGCCCCACAGTTATTCCACCAAAATTTGGCCACTTACGAGCTAAGTTCATCGCAAAATATGACCGGCAGGAGAAAACATTGCATAACATATGTGGGAATGGCCTGGGCAACAGCTTTAATGAGGACCTCCTTGCCAGCTTGATTCAAGAATTTGGCTTTCCAACCCCGTAGTTTGTTTTCTACTCTTTTCTTAATGAATGTCAGGGCTTCCTTCTTACTTCGTCCCTAGAAAGAGGGCAAACCGAGATATCTATTATCTTCCTTCATTGGACCAAACCCCAGAATATTGGAAAGATGGGTTTTGAGTTGATTGCTAACATTAGGGGAGAAGAAAACTGGAGAGATTTCTGAAAGTTTACTATTTGCCCAATTGATCTTTGAAACAAGTTTAAGATATTCAAGGCCGCACGACAGTTTCCTTCATTTGATGTAGAGAACATGAGGCAGTCGTCGGTAAACATAAGATGGCTAAGAGTGGGGCATCTTCTCTTTATTTTGAGTCATTCGAAATGACCGGATTCAACCTTCTTTTTTGTAATCCTAGAAAGAATGTTTGAAATGAAAATGAACAGAAAGGGAGAGAGGGGATCACCTTGTCTAAGGCCTCTCCCCGGTCGGAAGTCGTCATGTTTTTCCCCATTTAGGACCAGGGAGAAAGAAACTGAAGAAACACACTTCATAACTCTGTCAATCCACCATTCACTGAAACCCATCCTGATTATTGTAAATCGGAGGAGATCCTAATCAACTTTATCATAGGCTTTTTCGAGGTCGATTTTAAAAGATATAATACATCTCTTTCCTTTTTTTGCTCGCCTAATCGCGTGATAAGCTTCGTTGGCAAGAATTATGTTGTCATGGATTGATCTACCTTGAACAAAGGTCGATTGATGATGAGGGATGAGACTCAGAAGGAAACCTTTAAGACGAGATGCCGTGATCTTGGTGATAATTTTAAGGGAAAAATTACATAGGCTGATTGGTCGAAAGTGAAAGACTTCGCAGATGTTTGACTTCTTTGGGATCAAAACCATATTAGTTTTGTTCATGCCGTAGTCCAGAAAACCATCCTTGAAAAAAGCCGAGACCATCCCTATCAGATCTCCTTTTATGGTATCCTAGAAAGAATGATAGAAACACCTGGGGAATCCATCAGGTCCTGGTGCTTTAGTCGCTCCCATGCTGAAGACTGCATTCTTAATCTCCTCTTTCGAGATTTCTTTGCATAGCTCAGAATTCATCCCATCCGTCACAAGGCACAAAATATAGTTTTCGAGGCACTGGAAGTCAACGGCTTGGTCTTTGGCGAAAATGTGCTGGAAGTGATTTTGTAGATAGTCAGCTATGTCCGTCGGTTCCTCAAGCCAGGTGCCATCACCCTTTTTGATTTTGAGGATGGAGTTGATCCTCCTATGTTGAAGGGTAGTAGCATGAAAAAAAATTAGTATTCTTGTCACCCCATTTCAGCCAGTTTATTTTGCAGTGTTAATGCCAGTATCTCTCTTCACTTTCCCATTCAAGATCTAAAGCTTTTTTGATATGTTTGTATTCCTCCAGTTTCGATCCTGTGAGTTTCCTCCCTTGAAAGTTCTTAATCCGGGCCATCAGGGATTGTTTCTTTTCATTATCCTGTTTATGCTTCAATTTACTCCATCTTATTAAAGCTGCTATTGTTCTTCCAATTACCCTTCCAAAACGAAGTGAGGTATTGTCGCTTTTAGAGGGATTCCAACCTTTACGAATATTTTGGGGACACTCCTTGTCCAGAAGCCATTTAGTTTCATATTTAAATTTCTTTTTGTATATTCGAGAGAAGCCCAGGGGATAAAGGAGAATTGGTGTATGATCTGAAGCAAGGGCGATGTCCATAACTTCAAGAGCTTTGGGGAAAGAGATGCTCCATTCAGAAGAAAAAAGAACTCGACCGAGTCTCTCTAGAATGGCTTCTTCATTACTTCTTTGACTATACCATGTAAAACATCCCCCTTTTATTGGCAACTCTAAGAGCCCAACAGAGTATACAAAATCAGTAAAACATTTGTCGTCTTCCGGGTTAAAAGGATTACCCCCTTCCTTATCCCCCTGGCACGTGACGATATTAGTGTCGCCCATAATTAACCATTTTGCATTTGGGGAGTTTCTGAGTTGATTTAACTCCTCCCAGAAGGCCTGTTTCTCTTCTCTGTACGAGGACCATAGATGAAGGCACCGAACCAATCCTCGCCTTCTTGAAGTGACACAATTGTATCGATGAAATTCTTGCTATGATTTAGGACGGTAATATTTGCGTCTTTGTTCCACCATAGAGCCAAACCCCCCGCTATTCCTTGAGGCTTCATATAGAAAGACGACTCAAACTTCATTTTCATTTTAATATTCTCAAGATATTTGATTTTTTGCTTGGTTTCGCTCAGAAAAATAATAGCCGGCTTATGTTTCACAATTGATTTTCGGAGAGCTCTTATTGTAACACTCGGGTTTAGGGGTCGGGTGAAAATAATATTAAAATAATAAAATAATATTTTGGGCCTCGAGTTTTCAAAACAAATATTTTTTGTTGGACTTGTTTTGATTTTAAAGCCCAATTCCATGGATTTTAGAATATTTGAGATAACCATCTCATTAATGACATACTTGTAAATAAATGGACTTGTGGAATTAAAAACCCATTTTTATTTTAAAAGAGCTTTTCATTATCTTCTTCCCTCTTCTCTTCTCCATTTTAACGACAAAAGCTCCCCTTTCCCAAGTTTACTATTCCATCATCTCTCTTGCTCATTGTTGAAGATTTTTCAAAGGTAAACTCACTTTTGACTTGTCCTCATCGTTCTCTACAAACCTATGGTTTTATTTTTCATTAAAACCCATGATTTCCCATTTTAGAGTTTTGAAAGTTTGGATTAAAAATGTGAACTTTATTAGCTTTAACTTAAGCTTTGGATTTGTTGAGGTTATATAAGTTATTTACAATCCATAATGTCCAACATACTTGGTTTTTACATGGTTTTATGGTGTTTCCCGAAATTGAGTTTTAGGGAGGTTTTAGAGAGTTGAAATGTTGAGTTTTGGAGGTGTTTTGTGTGGGAATTTGTTGGCTGATGGTTAGGCTATGTATAAGGGTTGTTTTGGGAGCTTTTAAGAGTAATTTAAGTGTTGGAATCATTGGTTTTGGACTGTGCTTTAGGGCTGCTCAGGAATGAAGGTTTTGGGGTTGTCTTTAGCTTGAAATCTTGTGTTTTGTGCTTGGTTTGTGTTCCGGGTTGGCTACATTGATTTGTGAACTGATTTGAGGTTATTTTGATTGTGTTGGGATGTTTAGAAGCAAGGATTTGTGTTGGTGAAGCCTCGGGATCGAATCTGGGACTGTTGGGAGCTTGATCGGCTAGTGTGGTTGAGCTTGGAATAATCAGTGAGTGGTTAAATGTTTTTAAATAATTTTCAAGTGTTGGTTCAAGCATGTGGACTAGGTTGGGCTTGGTAGACCCACCTAGAGTTGGGTTAGATTGGTAGTCTAATCCCAAGCTTTAGTTAGAGACTATGGTTGATCTTTAAATGTTGTGTATGTCTCATGTTTAATTGTGATTATGATGGCTATGTATATTGTGTTATACATGTATGTTGAGGCATGGCATTGATGCATTGTTATATGCATGTGGATTGTGCATGACGGTAAGTCATGGTGAGTACGTGCTAAGCACGGAAGTTGATATGAAATGGTGTTGTGAAAGGTTATGAATTGTGTTAGTATTGACACTAGTATGCTTGGGTACAATGATCGATCATTAGGATGTTTAGTGTGCACACGCGAGTCAAAATGCGCACGTAGTCTTGGTGATGGTAGTCATCAAGATGGATTATGGGTTCGCCCGGAAATCTTCTTATATATATGTTAGTCGGTGATGAGTGGAATCCCATCGACGGGGCGTGAGGATGAGTGGAATCCCCTCCGCGTGAAACAGTGATGAGTGTAATCCCACCGTAAGGTAATGGTTGTGGTTGGATGTGAGTTTCAACGGTTATCTGCGTATTCGAGTCATAGCTAGGTGCCAATATGGATTGATATATGTGTTGCCAATAAGAATTTGTGGAATGTGTTGCTTATACATTGATATATGTATTTTCATGTGTTGAGCTTATGACTTGTTGAGCATGGCATAATATTGAGTTTATGTTCATGCATCATGTATATTTTGGCTCTTGTGGTTCGAAGGTAAGATCATGCATTCTACCTTGGTTGTGAGCTCGTGCTTGGACACTGCATTGTCGAGGTTTGTTTTATGAGCTTACCCCCACTAAGATTTATGCTTACGCTCTTGTTGCGTGTAAAAGAGTCTATCGCAATTATAGTGCAAGTGTACACGGCGCAAGTAGTAAAGTGATACGGAAGTATCGGATATCGTCTCCACAGGGACTGGGCTAATAGCTTCACCTAGAATTACTGCACAAAAGTGAAAAGAATGATTTAAGAAGTTGTCACGAGAATAATAAAGAATACTGTAAAATAAAAGTAGAGAAATCAAGATAGAGAGAATGAGCTGGTATTGAGTTGCTCAGTAGTGTAGGTATTGCTAAGTCTGGGAAATTCAGTTCTGTCGTCGTCCCCGTCGCGGCAGCACCTGTCGCGGCGGCAGTCTGTTGCTTGTCGCGGCAGCGAACACTCAACTCTGTACTTCAAGTTTGGCAAGAATCCCTGTTGTGCCTTGGCCTATCCCTAGGTCCAAGTCTGTCGATGATCACGTCTTTGATGATACCTCCCGGCGTGAATCGAATGATGAACACCGATGTTGTTGAATTCTTCTTTAGCCACTTAACCTCGTCCTATCCCTAGGTCCAAGATAGTTCAACTATAAACTAGAGAACTCGCACTTATTCCTTTCATATACTTAACTCTCCCGATATTAAGTAAATAGATAACCTCACAATGCTCTCCCGATGCTCTTGCAAGATGTTAATAACCAGAATAAGAGAACTTGAAGTTTACTTTATTGAACTGAAAATTCCTAAAACAAAAGCAACCCTTGCAACTACTTTACAAAACAACTCGTGGCCCTAAGAGGAATTTAAAACATGTTGAGGAAGAAAACGGCTAGGGTTTTGGGAAGAAGGCTAGAGAATCGGTTCTCCCCTTCCTAGGTCGAAATACATGCCCTTATATAGGCTTTGAGTCTAAGTTTTCTAAAATAGCAAGAATACAACTTTAAACTAAAGTAAAACTCTAATAAAGACTAAATCTTCAGAGAATCTAACTTTAAATCGTCCTCCTTCTTGCTTGGGATTTTCTCTGCTTGAACTTTAGGCTTGGTATTCCTTTTGATCTAGGGCTTGGAAAAATATAGTGGTTTTACACGACAGGCGGGCTGAATTTTCTCTATCTGTCGAGGTCCACTTTGCTTCTTCTCCTCAAAACTGCTGTCGTCCTTTGTTGTCATGGCGACAACCATGGCATCATCGTCCTCCTTGACTGCTTGTCCAGTTCCAGCTCTTCTGCTTCACTGCCCAGCACCTGCCTTTTCCGTCTGCTATAGCAGCAACCTGCAAAAGCAACCAATTTCAGTAGAAACTGTGCCATAGTCTAACTGTAAACTAACCTAAATGCGATGAATTATGCTTGAATGCAGCATAAATATGGGTTAAATAAGGGTAAATAATAGAAATTTTACACACTCAACAGCTCTCTTTTGTTCGACAATGCAGATTTGTAGTTCGTGGGTTGCTAGTGCAAGAGGAGGGCCTCCAAGTGTGCTAGTTTGGCTTTTGAGTTTATCAAGTATAGATTTTTATGTTATGAGAATGTAATAGTCAAGTAATGGGATTTGAGCTTTTGATGTATGTTGATGTTATGTGTTAGGAGCATGTTAGACTCCTATGTTTTTTTGTGGATGTTTGCTTAATGCTTGCTTATGCCTAGTATGTTGGCCTTATGCCTTTTATGAATGCTTGAGTGGATGTTCTTGTTGAAGCATGTTATCTTGAATGCAATGTGTGAATCTTATGTTGAATTGATGCTTCCGATCTATGCATGGCTTTTGTAAGTATGAAGTGTGCTAAGCATGCTTGTGGTGTTTGGTTTTGCCTTAGAGTGTTGCATGTTTCGTCGTGGAAGGTTTTAGTTGGTGTTTAGGTCAGCCTTGTGCCTTAAACCAGCTAAAACTTGTCTATTCGCAGTAGGTGTATCGAAACGGTTGGTCCCGTTTCGATACGACCTCTTGTTTCAGGCCAGGCGTTTCGGTACGTAAGGGGGTCGTTTCAATACGTTTTTGCTACTAGAAATCTGAGATTTTGACGATAAATTGAAGTATCGAAACGAGCCTTGGCGTTTCGGAACGGTCTTCGTATCGTTGA
This sequence comes from Hibiscus tridactylites, assembly GCA_958450335.1. NCBI lineage: Eukaryota > Viridiplantae > Streptophyta > Magnoliopsida > Malvales > Malvaceae > Hibiscus > Hibiscus tridactylites. The sequence goes on from OY288270.1 coordinate 76,478,726, forward strand.
CCACGAGAAGTTGACCGCTGAGGGCGTTTCGGAACGGTTGACCAACGTTTCTATACGGTCTTCTCGTGTTGACTTTGGCCAGTTGACCTAGTCAACGCGTTTCGATACACTCCTTGGGTGTTTCGAAATGGCCTGTAGTTTAAGTTAAAAATGGGCTGTTTTGTTAGGCTATTTGGTTGTTTGCCTCGTTTGTTTCTTCCGCTGTTGCCTTTCTCACATAGGACTTAATAATGCATCTAGATAAGATAAAATTTAATGAAAAGTTTTCTCAGGTTGTTAACCGAAGTGAAGCCTTAATGGGTTTCGCCTCGGTTATCCCCGTGTAACCTGCTCGGACCGGTCAAGCGTCCGGACCGGGTCGAGGGGGTTACACCGACTGTCTTCCTGTTTCCCAAACCTTGAACATTCCAAGCAAGGATAGACATCCCAGAGAAAACCGGGAGAAGCCTAAGACCAGCAAAGCAAAACATCCAAAGAGAAAACCGAGATTAACAGTGCTGGTAGAGCAGAAACCCAGATACCCAAAACAGGGAAATGTCGATACCGCCAACCACAGAAAGCAATAATAGCGTCAGAGTTCCAACTAGTCAATGAGAGAGCGAGGACAAAGTAGCAGTCCAAAAAACGAAGACAAGATAAATAAATAACAAATTTAAGTGTACTGGAGAAAATTCAAATTCAGGCCACTGAAGAAAAGGGCAAAGCAACAAGAGATGGGGGAGAAAGCGAGGGAGAAAGGGAAAAGCAACCAGAAGACGGGATCACGAGTTCAGATAACAGAGAGGACACAACCTGATTGGAGTTGACGCGATCACCGATCCCCCACACATACTCCGACCAATATCTTGGTGGCCAACGATCAGCCCCGAAACGCTCTTCAAACAGGCTTCCAGTGGCTTAGCAAGCACCAGGATTAAAACTCCTGAGATAGTGTCAGAAAGCACCCTTCTTGCATCCAAAAAGAGCCCGACAAGCTTCAGCAGCAAAGCACAAATCCCGTTCTCTTAAGGCAAAGCATCTCCCCGAAAATCCAATGAGCAAATAATCAGAAACCGACAGATTCGAGGGTCCTTCTTACAACTTCCGACGGAACCTGGTCAGTTCTTGAAAACTTCCAGCGAGCTGAACTAGAACAGAAAAAACAGATCCACCCAGAGCTTTCCAATGAGACCACAACTCCGTTGAGCAATCCTCCAACCGACGTCGTTCGCTGCAACTCACCGGCAACGGACGACCTACAGACGAGGGACAACGCCTCACGCACTTAGGACCGTTAAACGATTGCTGGGGCAGGAAATCAGAACCACCGATTGAGGCTCGAGGGTTTAGGCTCGTGAGAAAATTTTTGGGGGCGTGTGGGGCGACTACCCGCAAACCTTTATCGGGGATTTGAGCAATATTCTTGGAGTGTTCAGGTTTGATAAACTTGTTTGTTTCAAGTTGCAACTGTAATTGAAATTCTGTTAACTTTACATGATGGTTTAAATGAATAATATATGTTCAGTTCAGTTTAGACCAATCTTTAATTTTTGGTTTAACTAAAAAGTTTCTGATTCATTAGTAGATTAATTCAAGTCAGATTTTATATAAGCTCAATATAGAGAAACTCTTTTCACCCAGTTTCTTTCATTCACAACGTCATGATTCCAACTCATAACCTTGCTTAAGGGACCTAGTGTCTCATCCCGTTTGACTAATTGGTTGTTTGTAGATCAATCCTTATTTATTTTTTTTTAACCACTAGTTTTCAATCCGCTGATCGACTAATTCAGATCGAGTTTTGCAGAGATCCATAACCCTCCCAACCCAATTTTCTCTATACACAACGCTAAAATTAGATTCTCTAACCTTAATTAAGGAATTTAATGTCTCATCCCACTAGACCAACTGATTGTTGGTTCAACTTTTAACATTAACAAGTTTTGAGGAAACAATTTAGGGATCTAATTAAATTTTTTAAACGAAGGCATAATTAAAAGTAAAAAAAAAAGAATTTAGATTTACTACTACTATTATTATTATTTTAATTTTATGAGGGATTTTTAAAAATATATAACATTTAATTATAAACAGTAAAAAACCTTAAGGCTTAATCAGTTGAAAACTACATTTTGATAAAGAAAATTCACATTTCTTGAATCATTAAGAGCAACCCATCATCTTAATAATTTCTGATTTGAAGGGAGAAAAGGTTTTTCTATAAATTGGGTCCCCAAAACCATTAAAATACACAAACAAATAGGGATCAAATGGCAAGAAAAATCTCAATTTCCGCTTTAATATTTCTGGTTATTCTTCTGCACTTGTCTTCTTATTTTAATCCCTGCTCAGCCTCTAATGGCAAAGAGTTCATAAAAAACTCTTGCAGGGCAACAAGCTACCCCAGATTATGCTTGAAATCTCTAGCACACCACGCTAGCAAAATCAAAGGCAACCCCAAGCTATTAGCCCATGCAGCACTCAACACGACACTTTTCGCCGCGCAATCGACGTCAAGGTTGCTAAAAGACCTGTCGAAGATCCATAAGCTGAAACCCAACGAAGCGGCCGCCATGATGGACTGTGTTGCCGACATAAGTGATTCGGTGCAGAAGTTGCGGATGTCTACAGAGGAGATGGACCGTGAAGACGCTATCGTTCGTGTCAGCGACTCAGATGTACTTCGAACTCAGGTGAACGATATACAGATGTGGGTTAACACAGCGTTGGAGGAAGAGGAGACTTGCATGCATGCTTTGGCCAATATAAATATCAAAAGGAAAGTGAAGAATGGGATGAGGAGACGCATTGTTAAGGTTGCACATTTGACAAGCAATGCATTGGCTCTTGTCAAGAGCTTTGCCTTGGCTCACAAGAAATGAATAATTCACCTTAAATCTACATTGAAGAGGACCTATTTGCAAATAGTGAAAGTAATTTCTTATATACTAGATTAATACTTTAAACCTAAAATATAATATTGATAAAATAAATTTTAAATGAATCTTTTAATCGTTTATTTATGTATAAATCTAAGGACGTAGCCCTTCTTCACAATGATCATTATTGTTCTTTTCATGTGTTATTCGTTCGTATTATTGTTAATTTAATTGTATGCTTACCACCATCACACAAGTTTTTTTTTTTTTTTTGCATGTTTTTTACGTTCTTTTTTTATGACAATGATTTGGCAATATGACTGCATGGACTAAAAAGCTACCCGGACTAAAGTGATACAATTAAAGAGGATGAACAACATTACTAATTCCTTCTATTTGAAACATTTCTAAAAAAATCTTGAAAGCAATAGCAAAAAAAAAAAACTTGCAACACAACTTATAAAATAAACACCCAGTTGTTGAGTCAGTCCGGTGTTAGATTGTTAACAATTAACAATTTAATCATTAATGACTAAAAAGCTTAAAGAAGGTTCCAGAACCAGGAGAAGTGTGTTGTCTGATCCCCTAAATACCAAAAATAACCCACAATCCAATTCCTTCCCCCAAAACCAAAAACCAAATGGCCGATGAGGCTAAAGCCAAAGGCAACGCCGCCTTCTCTTCCGGCGATTTCAACACCGCCGTCAAACACTTCACCGACGCCATAAACCTTTCTCCGACCAACCACGTCCTTTACTCCAACCGCTCCGCCTCTTACGCTTCCCTCCATCAGTACGATGCGGCATTATCCGACGCCAAGAAAACCGTCGACCTTAAACCGGACTGGTCTAAAGGCTACAGCAGGCTCGGCGCGGCTCACCTCGGTTTGCACCAATACCAGGAAGCTGTTTCGGCTTACAAGAAGGGCCTCGAGATCGATCCTAACAATGAAGCATTGAAATCGGGATTGGCCGATGCTCAATCGGCGGTGACGGCTTCGGCTTCTCGATCTAGGTCATCGCAGCCGCCGAACCCATTCGGTGACGCTTTTCAGGGGCCGGAGATGTGGGCTAAATTGACGGCGGATCCGACTACTAGGGTATTTTTACAGCAGCCCGATTTTGTTAAAGCGATGCAGGAGATTCAGAGAAATCCGAGCAAATTGAATGAGCATTTGAAAGACCAGAGAGTTATGCAAGCTTTGGGTGTTTTGTTGAATGTTCAGTTTGCACATGGTGGTGGTGATGACGCTGAGGTCCCAGAGGCGGAGACGCCTTCACCTCCGCCGCCTGCTAAGGAGGAGGCCAAGAAGCCGAAGACTGTGCCTGAACCGGAACCAATGGAAATCTCCGAAGAAGAGAAGGAAAAGAGGGAGAATAAGGAGAAAGCTTTGAAGGAAAAGGAGACTGGAAATGCTGCATATAAGAAGAAAGACTTCGAGACGGCTATTCAACATTACACGAAAGCAATGGAAATTGATGATGAAGATATTTCATATATCACAAATCGAGCTGCTGTTTATTTGGAAATGGGCAAGGTATGGTTATTTACTTTTATTTTACTGAAAATTTACTTCTTTCATTGTAGTTGTTGCTATGAACTTTATAAAAATGCTGAACTTGTTGGTTGATTAACTTTCCTGCTGATATCATTTCGGAGTATAAAGTAATTAATGACTGATTTTCATTGAATGGCATATTTGCATCATTATAGAGTGTTAGTTTACCATGACATGATTGTTGCTAAATGTTCAGAATGTATAAATCTGCTTTTAAAATCCAAAAAAAAACTTCTTCCGTTGTAGTTATTGCTATGAAGTATGAACTTTTTAAAAATGTGGATTTTGTTGGTTGATTAACATTCATACTGATAACATTTTAGAGTATAAAATAATTAATGACTACATATTTACTGTAACTGAATAATTTTGCTGTTGGGTTTCTTCAGCTCTAAGATGATCCCCTACTTTTACAAGCACTCTAATATCGGTTGAATTTATAAAATTATATCTTGAATGGTATCTTAATTCTTAGCATGATTGTAAAGTATTAATTTATGATGGTTTTATTGTGTATGTTCTGTCGTGCGATGCCAAGTGTGCAGAATGTATATTCTACTTAATTATGTTGGTATTGTACATGCACAAACACATTTTTTGCTCTTCAGATGACAAGATGAGGTGACAGTGGACGGGTAAGGAAAGGCCTAGCTTTTCCTCCCGAATAAGTATTTTTGTTCATTTTCTTCTTTCTGGTTATAAGTGGTTTGAAATATTTTGGTCTGGAAAGATGTCAAGTGATTATCATAATTAATCTATTATGTTTTGGCTCCCATTATTTTGACTGGACCTAATAAGAGAATACATTAGTTCACTATAGGTTATATGTATATCTAACTTCAATCCCTTTTCTTTTCTACTGTCCCTGTTGAATGCAGTATGAGGACTGCATTAAGGATTGTGACAAGGCTGTTGAAAGAGGTAGAGAGCTTAGAGCAGATTATAAGATGATAGCGAAAGCTTTGACTAGGAAAGGAACTGCGTTGGTGAAGATGGCTAAATGCTCAAAAGATTTTGAACCGGCTATTGAGACTTTCCAGAAAGCTCTTACAGAGCATCGTAATCCAGACACGTTGAAGAAACTGAATGATGCTGAAAAAGCCAGGAAAGAACTAGAGCAGCAAGAATATTTTGATCCAAAGATAGCTGATGAGGAGCGTGAGAAAGGTATTCATATTGTTTTCGGCGGTATCTTTATTCCTTTTTCTGGTTGTGTGTGTCTGGCTACTGGTATTTCCCTAGGTTATGCTGCATCTTGATCATATTCATTTAAGCTTGGTCCAAGTCAACGTGTAATATTCATGTTGCAGTGAGCAAAGAGTGTAGTCCCCCTAACATGTCATCTGTTGACTTCTCAAATATATTTATATGCAGGGAATGAATTTTTCAAGCAGCAGAAGTATCCAGAGGCTGTGAAGCATTATACAGAGTCGTTGAGAAGAAACCCCAAAGATCCGAAGGTAAGAAGTCTTATTCTGTTTTTGTGAGTTTGTCCCTGAAAAATGCACTAAAACCTGGATCATACTTACTGTTGAAATCATTATGGCCTTTTCAGGCATACAGTAATAGAGCCGCATGCTACACAAAATTGGGTGCTTTGCCTGAGGGATTGAAAGATGCTGAGAGGTGCATTGAGCTTGATCCAACATTTTCAAAGGGTTACACAAGAAAGGGAGCTGTCCAGTTCTTCATGAAGGAGTATGACAAAGCTTTAGAGACATACCAGGAAGGATTGAAACATGATCCGAATAACCAGGAATTGCTCGATGGTGTTAGAAGGTATATGACTTTCTGCTTTAGGTTTCCGGTTTAGTATTCCTATTTCACCGCTGTTTCTCTCAACTGTTTTGCAGGTGTGTAGAACAGATCAACAAAGCTAGTCGAGGTGATTTGAGCCCTGAAGAATTGAAGGAAAGACAGGTAAATTATTTCATTTTTCGTCTATGTTGTTGTCTACACCTACGAATTACTGTTTAGGATGCCCTGATAATGTGAATGGGTGATATGTTGCAGGCCAGGGCAATGCAAGATCCGGAAATTCAAAACATTCTCTCGGATCCAGTCATGAGACAGGTTAGTACTGAAAATACATTGGTTTAGTTGTGCACGCATGACCCATATTCGAGTTTTGTTTTGTTAATATGGTTGATTGAGAAAGATTTGGGATGTGGACAGGTGTTGGCTGATTTCCAGGAGAACCCAAAGGCAGCACAGGAGCACACCAAGAATCCTATGGTGATGAACAAGATTCAAAAGCTCATCTCTGCTGGTATTGTCCAGATGAGATAAATCATAAATGTGACCCAAAGTTTTTAACTTATTTCTTTTTGCCCCCATTTCAGTAAATCTGTGCTTTCTCGTATGGATTCGAATTCATAAAAGTTGAAAAATTTCATTCTGTAGTTTGTCCCCAAGCAAGTAAAGTTTATAAGTTTGATTTGATGGCACAATTTGATGTTTTGAAAGTAGACTTATTTTCTTATTGTAACCGCTTTATATTTATCGTTTGCTTGCAATGAATTCTAGCCGATTGGCATGCAAATTTAGTAGTTGTCAGGCCCCTCTATTATTGAGATTATATCAATTTAGTCCATTTCTTATGAGGTCAAGTTCAAATCTACACGCACATAAGTTATCTCCTAAGCTTGAACTGAGAAATTGTGTTTAACGGGTTTTTTAATGTATAGTCGTCTGATAAGTTCAAAACGGCACGAGGTGGCAAATCATTAGAACGGTCGAACAGGGTTCCGTTAAAGAATCAACCAATAGGGATATTTGATCAAACCGAATTAGTTGAATTACAGGTCTTATTATGCTATTTTAGTGTAAATTGAATATATTTTTTTAATTCGACTAGTGTGAAAAGAACTTTGAGTCAAGTTAAATAAATTTTTGAGTAAACTACATAAATAATCACTGAATTTTTAGAGCGAATTTATTTTGGTCATCGTACTTTTAAAATATCCGATAAGATCATTAAACTTTTAGTTCGATTTTAATATAGTCACAACTTTTAGTTTGCTTTCAATATGGTCTCTATCGTAGCGGTTGATGTTAGTTTTTGTTTTTACTTAATAAAAAATGGTAAATTACACCAATCATCACTCAACTTCCTTCTCACTCCTATTTTGGTCACTAGAGTTTAAAAAATTAAATTTAATAACTTAACTTTCGAATTATTTATATTTTGGCAACTCTCAAATGACATGTTTATACAAATAACAAAATTCGATTAATCCTTAAAAAATTATTTTGGTTAATTCAGATTATTCAATTCTCGATCTTATATTGTACCAATTAAATCAGATAATCGATTAACCAATTAACCGAAATATTTGATTCTGAAAATTATTATTTTTTAATTTGTTTATTAAAATATCAAATATGATAATATGGTAAATTTAATAATTGTTCAGTTGTGATAAAAGTGTAAAAACAACTAGAAAGTCAAAAATTGAAAGTTCGCACCTATTAATCTTACTCAGAGCCAAAACGTTTTTTATAAAAAATTAGAAGGGTATCAAAATCACTAGACTATAAAATATTGTAATGCATAGAATTTAAAAATATTGTATATAATAGATCGGATCGGTTAATCAATTTTGATTAAAATTGTGAACCGTAACCAAATTGAAATAATTTATTTTAAAAACTTGTACCAAAACCGGGTTCGATTAATCCATAAAAAAATATTTTGGTTAATTGCTAAATTCATATTATTCAATTCTCGATCTTATATTGTACTAATTAAATCGGATAATCGATTAACCGGTTAATTGAAATATTTGATTCGAGTAATAATTTTTTACTTTGCTTATTAAAATATCAAATATGATAATATGGTAAATTTAATAACCAAAGTAAAAAAATCATTACACTAATCTTTTTTAGGGATTAATCGAATTTTTCTATTTGTATAACCATGTCATTTGAGAGTGGCCAAAATATGAACAATTCAAAAGTTAAGTTATAAAATTAAAGTTATTAAACTCTAGTGACCAAAATAGATTTGAGAAGAAAGTAGAGTGATGATTTATGTAGTTTACCCATTTTTATTAAAGAAAAACAAAAACTAACGTCAACTTCTAACGGAAGGTAACGAGAGGGACCGTATCAAAATTAAATTAAAAATTAAGTGACCTTATCGAATATTTTAAAAGTATAGTATAACATTAAAAAATAATAATAATAATAAGGAATGGAGGTTGTGGGACTCAAACCCACAACCCTTAGGTAACAAGTCAGTGACCCAACCATCTGAGCTATGCCAACTCTTGAGCATAGAATTCCATCCACTTATTATTAAGTGGATTCAAAAAGGTAAAGGAAATTAATAAAATAATAAAATATTCCAATCACCCTAATTAATAGCTTTTAATTAGGTTTATCTACCCCTAAAGAGGGTAGCTGACCCATCGTCTCCCTTACCCCCTTTAATACCTAAACGCCGACCACCACTGATCTCTTTCGTCCGTGCCACCGCCACCATAAAAGTGACCGTCGCCCCTTCTCGATCGAGACCACGACCGCCACTCACCCCAATTCCCCGCGCGTCGTGGAGAGCAGCTGAAAGGTTCGACTATGACCCAAACTTGCGTCACCTCCGTTGTTCGACGTTTTCGATGTTGATTGACGTCCGTTCGTCGTGCCAGCACCACCGTAAAATTAACAGTGCTGAATCAAACAAAACCCAACCACCAAAGGGTCTGTCCGTCGTCTTTCAAGCCGTCATCGGAGCCTCGTCGTCCTTGCATCGTTTACTCTCGTTTTGGTACTTGTGGATCACCCGATCGCGCCTACGCCCAGCCCGGCTCGTCCCGATCTGTACCGGCTCGTGATCCTATCGTCACTCGTTCCAGTACTGTAGCGGAGCGTGATCTCGGTGCTCGGTAGACCTTTCGATCAACCGATCTGATCTTTTGAGGCGTGTTCCTTGTGTGCTATGTGACTGTTTGCATATTTACTGTTTTACATACTTTATATGTTAATAGAACGGATAATGTGCACATGATTGTCAAACTTGATTTTGTGTAAAACTAGCATGTTTTCTTTTCTGAAAGAAACACGAATGTACTATATGTTTGATTTATGCCCTAGCATTCGATATGACAAGCATGCTTTATGGTTTTCGGTTCTCAGTGTAGAAATATGTTATTAAGTATTGCTATAACTGTCATTGTTGCGTACTATGTTACTGCCTGGACTAATTAGTAGGGGTACTTGGGGTATGATGTGGAGTCACTATCGGCTCAACCCTGATCCAGCTGGTAAGATCGCTTGTATTCGGATCCTAAGCTTCAGCTAGGTCCGCCCGTATTCGGTTGCTAAGCTTTGGCTAGGTCCGCCCATTTTTGGTTCCTAAGTTTCGACTAGGGCCGCCCGTATTCTAAGGTATTTCCTTAGGATAGTACACGCGCCCAATAGGCTTGGGTTAATGCCAGTATACGATATTGTTCTGGGAAACTGTATCATGGTGTTCGGTTGGAGGGTAGATAGGTTGCATGAAAACTTGGATGCTTTTATGATATGTTTTGCATGACATGATTTATTATGTAAATGATGCAAATGTTTTACTTGCACTGTTGGAACACACTGAGCTCTTTAGCTCACACCTCAAATCTTTTCTCCCTTTCAGATATTTTGGATAGGACACCCTATACCTAACGCTCGGAAGATCGACACATTTTGTACTCTACATAGATTGTAATGTTTCTATCCACCGCTTTTGTAATTCAGGGTGACATGTGCCTATGATTTGTAAAGTATAAAGAATCATGTTCTGGGTATTTTGGTTGCTACACTTGATATGACTTATGTTATAACTACGTTTGGATATGTTTTTACATGTTTGCGTATTATGATCGCTTGGTAGCGAATTATGATCTATTATACTTTCAACTAGATACTTAAGTTTTTTATAGGTTTTCTACTTGAGTTTTAAATGACGAGTTGTACCCTGTTAGACATGGTTATTCCGCATAGGCTGGTCTGGGGTGTTGCATTTAGTTGGTATCAGAGCTTTTGGTTTCAAAATCTCGGACTGTGGATGACTCTATTTAAATTGTTGTTTTGGAATGTTTTATTAAAGTTTTATGAAAAGAGGCCATGTCACCCAACTTTACATGTTTAATTGTGTTCGATTCTTCAGTGTCATAAACTGATCTTAGGTTTTATCCTTTGTAGAGATTCTCCGACATGAGCACCAGAAGGGGGTGTCAACCCGCTCGTAGGCGTGGTCGACCCATTATATTTGCAGACCCGATTGACGATCCGGTGGTTGATCCACCTGCCCCTGAAGATGCTACAGCTGCAGTTGACCATCCGACATCTGTAGAGCCTCCTACCGCTCATGGTCATTCAGCATCTGCTGCTTCAACTACTCCGACATCTGTCCCGACTGCTCCTACACCTACTCCCACTATTCCATTGTCTGCTCCTAGTATCAGCATGACTACTCCGGTTAGAGGAGCAACTATTTCTGGGCCCGAGCCTATGACTGGAGTTACTGATGAGACCTTGAGTAAACGGTTTCTTCAGTTGGTTCAAGGAGTAGTCAGAGCGTTGGGAGTCACACCTGAAATTTCTATCTCCCAAACCTTGATTGCCAACGGGATCAAGACCTTATCGGGATCTCTTAGTGGACCATCGACCGAGGCTGAGGAGTGGTTATACGACATCGAGAGACGTATGGGTGAGATAGGTTTTGAGCCATCTAGAAAGTATTTGGGTGATGCATCTATGTTGAATGGGAATGCCCACACCTGGTGGGAGTCAATCATGAGTAGTGTTCCTTCTGATCGGCTGACATGGGATTTCTTTAAGGAACGCTTTAGGAACCGTTTTCTGGGCAAGCGGTTCTTGAGAGAGAGACATCAGGCTTTTAAAGACCTGGTGCAGGGTACCATGACAATGGCTGAGTATGAGATACAATTTCTAGAATTGTCGAAATATGGTACTGGCTTGGTTTCTACTGAGAAAGACAGATGTGACAAGTTCTTGGAAGGCATTTGTATTGCGATACATGATCGAGTGGCTACCCACCATGATCAGGTGTTTGAAGATTTGGTAGACCGGGCTAAGACTGCAGAACATATAGAGATCTTGACAGCTAGTCAGAGTAGTAGAGATGGAGATCGAGATAGAGACAAGGATCGAGGGCGAGATTGAGATCGATCTTGGATATCTTCTAGACATGGATAATCTCGCGCGCGCTCTAATAAGATGGGTCACATCATGTATCATGGAGGTGGTTCGAGTTATAAGCCCACGGTACAGTAGGGCCCATCGGTTAGTCGGGGTGATTCATCAGGGTCCACTCTCTTACATGTATGTGAGTATTGTGGTAATCTTCACCGAGGGGAGTGCAAAAAGATGTCGAGTGCTTGCTTCCGATGTGGATCCACTAACCATTTCAAGAAAGATTGTCCACACCCACCTTCTGTAGACCGATTGTCGTTTCAGACCCATGCTCGATTCTAGACTCCAACCCGTTCACAAACATCTATTCAGACACCGGGTTCAGGGCGTTATTAGAGTATAGCTGTTGGGTCTTCTGCTATATCTAATAGTAGAGGCCATTCACATCAGAGTGGGGGACCGATCAATGACTGAGGCTAGACAACCTACAGTTGTTTATGCTACTAGACGTCATGACGACAGAGATGAGCCAGATGTCATTTCAGGTACATTCACTATATTTTCTGTTTCATACTTTGCATTACTTGACAATGGTTCTATTCATTCCTATGTATCGAGATCTGTGTCCCGAGACCTCCAGATTCCAGTTGAGACCATCGAGAGTGCAGTTACAATTATGAGTCAAATAGGCCAATCTGTGGTTGTAAATAAGGTTTTCAGGCGATGTCCCCTCGAGGTGCAAAGGAAAATTTTTCTAGCTAACCTTATGGAACTACCATTAGAGGAGTTTAATCTAATTCTTGGCATGGATTGGTTGACTGAACACCGAGTTAACTTAGATTGTGAGTCCAAGAGAGCAGTTTTGAAGCCTTCTGATGATCGTACGGTGGTTCTTATTGGTGAGCGCCGAGGGTATCTGTCTAATGTGATATCTGCTTTGGCTGCCGACAGGATGATCTGGAAAGGCTATCGGACTTTTATCGTCGGTTTCTTGAATACCAAGGGTTCTTTGTCAAATATTGAGGAGATTCACACTGTTAGCGAGTTTCCTAATGTATTTCCCGAGGAATTACTTGGATTACCTCCGAATAGGGATGTTGAGTTTGAGATTGAAACCTATCTGAGATCTGCGCCAGTCTCCATGAACCCTTACCGTATGGCTCCTAAGGAGCTGAAGATTTAGTTGCAAGAGCTCTTCGACCGAGGCTTTATCCGACCTAGCTCTTTGCCTTGGGGAGCTTCTGTTCTTTTCGTGAAGAAGAAAGATGGTTCTCTCAAACTGTGCATTGATTACCGTAAGCTGAACAAGTTGACAATCAAGAATAAGTATCCTTTGCCTAGGATTGATGACTTGTTCGATCAGTTTCGAGGAGCCACAATTTTCTCGAAGATTGATTTTCGTTCCGTATACTATCAGCTAATGATAAAGGGGTCTGATGTAGCAAAGGCGGTCATTTGCACTAGATATAGGCATTACGAGTTTTTAGTGATATCGTTTGGTTTGATTAATGCTTTTGTTGCCTTTATGGATTTAATGAACCATGTGTTCCAGCCTTATTTGGATCAATTTGTGGTGGTATTCATTGATGACATCCTAGTCTACTCCTGGATTGAAGTAGAACATGCTGAGCATTTGAGGATTGTTCTGTAGACTCTTAGAGAACACAAATTGTATGCCAAGTTGAGCAAGTGTGAATTTTGGCTTAACGAGGTGACATTTCTGGGGCATGTGGTATCGGCTCGGGGTACTCAGGTTGATTCGAGCAAGATAGTAGCCATTGCGAGTTGGAAGTAACACAAGAATGTTTCCCAGATCCGCAGTTTCTTGGGTTTAGCTGGGTATTACAAGCGTTTCATTGAGGGCTTTTCCATTATTGCGGCTTCCTTGACGAAGCTATTGAGGAAAGATGTTCCCTTCATCTGGACAGATGCTCAGCAAGATAGTTTCGAGAAGTTGAAGACAACTCTAACGCAAGCTCTAGTTTTGACTCAGCCCGAGTCTGGGAAGGATTTCACAGTTTATAGTTATGCATCGCGCTCCGGGCTTGGATGTGTTCTGATGTAGGATGGCAGAGTAATAGCTTATGCGTCTCGTCAGTTGAGGCCGCATGAGTGTAATTATCCTACCCATGATCTAGAGCTGGCCGCCGTGGTCTTTGCCCTGAAGATTTGGAGACACTATCTCTACGGAGAGAAGTGTTATATCTACACAGATCACAAGAGCCTAAAGTACATTGTTACACAGAGATAGCTTAATCTGAGACAACGTCGTTGGATTGAGCTTCTTAAGGACTATGACTGTGTGATTGAGTACCACCCAAGGAAGGCTAATATTGTTGCTGATGCTTTGAGTCGTAAGACTATGTCAGACTTGAGATCCTTGTTTGCCAGGATGAGTATATATAGTAATGGTAGTTTACTAGCCGAGCTGCAGGTTAAACCGACATTGGCTGAGGAAATTAAGGCCAAATAGCTTCTAGACAGTTCCTTACTCCCTGTCATACAACAGGTTGAGCAGGGATCTACTTCTATCTATGCCTTTGATCAAGATGGAGTCATGTGCTTCAAGGGCCGTTATTGTGTACCGAATGATGCCGAGTTGAAGCAGGCCATTCTTAGTGAGGCTCATAACAACCCTTATGCTATGCATCCCGGTGGGGACAATATATACCAAAACCTGAGGCAAAGATATCGTTGGGAATGTATAAAGAAGAACATTTCAAATTATTTATCTCAGTGTTTGACTTGCCAGTAGGTTAAGGCAGAACACCAACATCCTTCTGGCCTTTTGCAACCCATTCTGATTCTGAGTGGAAATGGGAGCACATCACGATGGATTTTGTTACAGGGTTACCTCTGACCCCTTCCAAGAAGGACTCTGTTTGGGTGGTTGTTGATCGAGTCACTAAGTCAGCTCATTTTATTCTTGTTCGAGTTACTTATCCCTTGAAGAAGCTGGCTAAATTGTATATTTCTGAGATTGTCAGACTTCATGGTGTACCTTTGTCTATCATTTCAGATCGGGATCCAAAGTTTACCTCTCGGTTCTAGAAGGCCTTATAGGAGGGCTTGGGCACGCGTCTAAATTTCAGTACATCTTATCATCCGCGGATTGATGGACAGTCAAAGAGGGTAATACAAATTCTTGAGGACATGTTACGAGGATGTGTGATTGATTTCCTTGGTAGTTGGAAGGACTTCTTACCTTTGGCTGAGTTTGCATACATTAACAACTATCATGCTAGTATCCACATGGCACCGTATGAGGCTTTGTATGGCTGTAAGTGTCGTACTCCTATCTGTTGGATAAAGTTGTATGATAAGAAGACCTTAGGCCCAGAGTTGGTTCGAGAGACCGAGGAGACTGTCAGATTGATCCGTAACCGTCTAAAAGAGGCTTTTGATAGACATAAGTCTTATGCTGATTGGAGGAGAAAAGACATTGAGTTTGAGGTCGGCGATCAGGTTTTCCTGAAGGTGTCTTCGTAAAAGAAAGTTTTGAGATTAGGGCGCAAAGGCAAATTGAGTCCAAGATTTATCGGGCCATACCGTATTCAGAAGAGAGTTGGACATGTTGCTTATCAACTTGAGTTACCTCCTCAGCTTAGCTGTCGTATTCATGATGTGTTTCATGTATCTATGTTGAGGCAGTATCACCCAGATCTGAGCCATGTTATTCAGGTACAAGATATGGAGTTGAGGCCAGATCTATCATATGAGGAGGAGCCTGTTCGGATTTTGGATCGAGATGACAGAGTTTTGAAGAACCGGCGTATTCCTATGGTTAAAGTATAGTGGAGTAATCGTGGTCTTGAAGAAGCTACCTGGGAGACTCTTGAGTCAATGGAAGAGCAGTTCTCACATCTGTTCAACTCAAGTAAATTTCGAGGCAGAAATTTCTTCTTAGGGGGAGAGTTGTAACACTAATAATAATAATAATAATAATAATAATAATAATAATAATAATAATGATGATGATGATGAGTGAAGGTTGTGGGGACTCGAACCCACAACCCTTAAGTAGCAAGCCAGTGACCCAACCATCTGAGCTATGACAACTCTTGAGTATAGAATTGCATCTACTTATTATTAAGTGAATTCAAAAAGGTAAAAGAAATTAATAAAATATCTCAACCACCCTAATTAATGACTTTTAATTAGGGCCATCTACCCCCAAAGAGGGTAGCTGACCTATCATCTTCATTATCCCCTTTAATACCTAAACGTCGACCACCACTGATATCTTTCGCCGTCATTCCGTCTGTGCCACTGTCACCATCAAAGTGACCGCCGCCCCTTTCCGATCGAGACCACGACCGCCACTCGCCCCAATCCCCCGTTGTGCGCCGTGGAGAGCAGTCGAAAGGTTCGGCTGTGACCCAAACCCGCGTCACCTATGTTGTTCAACGTTTTTGGCGTTGATCGACGTCCATTCGTCGTGCCAACACTACCGTGAAGTTAATCGTGTTGAGTCGAACAAAACCTAGCCATCAAAGGGTTCGTCCGCTGTCTTTCAAGCCGTCACTAGAGCTTCATCGTCTTTGCACCGTTTACTCTCGTTTTGGTACTCGTGGATCTCGTGATCGCGCCTACGCCCAGCCCAGCTCGTTTTGATCTGTACCGCCTCGTGATCCTATCGTCACTCGTTCCAGTACTATAGCGGAGCGTGATCCCGGTACTCGGTAGACCTTTCGACCGACCGATCTGATCTTTTGAGGTGTATTCCTTGTGTGTTATATGACTGTTTGCATATTTACTGTTTTACATGCTTTATATGTTTTAATAAAACGGATAATGTGCACATGATTGTCAAACTTGATTTTGTGTAAAACTAGTATGTTTTCTTTTCTGAAAGAAACACGAATGTACTATATGTTTGATTTATGCCCTAGCATCCGATATGACAAGCATGCTCTATGGTTTTCGGTTATCAGTGTAAAAATATGTTATTAAGTATTACTATAATTGTCATTGTTGCCCACTATGTTACTGCCTGAACAAATTAGTATGGGTACTTGGGGTATGATGTGGAGTCACTATCGGCTCAGTCCTGATCCAGTTTGTAAGACCGCCCATATTCGGATCCTAAGCTTCGGCTAGGTCCGCCCGTTTTCAGTTCCTAAGTTTCGGCTAGGGCCGCCCGTATTCTAAGATATTTTTTTAGGATGGTACCCGCTTTCAATGGGCTTGGGTTAATGCCAATATACGATACTGTTCTGGGGAACTGTATCATGATGTTCGATTGGAGGGTAAATAGGTTGCATGAAAACTTAGATGCTTTTACGATATGTTTTGCGTGACATGATTTATTATGTAAATGATGCGAATATTTTACTTGCACTGTTGGAACACACTGAGCTTTTTAGCTCACACCTCAAATCTTTTCTCCCTTTTAGATATTTTAGATAGGCCACCCTATACCAGACACTCGGAGGATCGACATATTTTGTACTCTACATAGATTGTAATGTTTCTATCCACCGCTTTTGTAATTCAGGGTGACATGTGCCTATGGTTTGTAAAGTATAAAGAATCATGTTCCGGGTATTTTGGTTGCTACACTTGATATGACTTATGTTATAACTACTTTTGGATATGTTTTTACATATTTGCGTATTATGATCGCTTGGTGGCGAATTATGATCTATGATGCTTTCAACTAGATACTTGAGTTTTTCAACAGGTTTTCTACTTGAGTTTTAAATGACGAGATGTATCCTGTTAGACATGGTCATTCCGCATAGGCCGATCTAGGGGGTTACATATGGTGACCAAAATGAATCCGTTCTAAAAGTTCAGTGAACATTTGTGTAGTTTACCCTAATTTTTTTCATGTTAAGTTTAAAAAATCAACGATAAATTACATATAATGCCACTTCATTATATATTTTATAACAAATATTTCAATTTTATCTAAAATTACAAACAAATCACTCAATTAACATATTATTGCAAACTTATCAATTTTTGTAGAATAACATTTTAGCCTCAGAATTTATACATTTTATTAATTTTGTCCTACTAATTCGAAATAATTAAATAAATTTAATATTTCATATTTAATTTTTTTTTATCAATTTAGTCTTTTTTTAATATTGTCAAAGCAAGCGAGCGAGCTTATCAGAACAAATTAATAGTTCAACAATTGTATTATGTTATACAGCAACAACAAGATACTGCTAAATTGTTATTATACTATAAAAGTAATAAGAGGGTAATATAACATTTCTAGGATAAGAACAAACAATTTAGGAGAAGAATAAAGATTAAAGTGATGAAATTTTTAAATATTAAAAGTTAAATTCATTGAACTGTTTCAAATTAGGATTTAATTGATAGACTGTATAAGTTTTGAGATTGAAAACGTTATTATACCATGCCGCATTAGATGAAAATTGATTTCTTTGTAACAATATGTTAAATGAGTGACATATTCATAATAATTTTTTAATTAAGTGATTTGTTTGTAACTTTTAGAAGAAAAATAACATGTTTAATACTAAAATCTATAATTAAATGTCATTGGATATATTCTACCAAAAATCAATTTTTTTTGACAATATAACTAATTTCAAACTAGAACAAATCATTTTAAAACTTTCTTCAAACACAATAAGACAAATGTAAGATAATTTAAAAGGATAAACTTGACTTAACGTTTCGAGTTTATCATTTTCATTTTTAAATTATTTTTTAATTTTTATTGAGATGATCAATGTGCACATTTTCAAAACTAACACACTCAAGGGATTTTTGCACCAAACTTTTTGGCGTGAATACAAGTCGTAGAATTTAAATATACCAAATAACTCAATAATTTACTCAAATTTTTTTTCAAGTCTTACTCACCCCTATTGGCCTGCATGGTAATGTACAGGACCGTATCAATCCAACATTATTATATAATGCTGGGCAACGCACGTGAAATGGGACTAAATATGCATGCATTTATTTATACATGCATGCATGCATGCACATGTAATGTAACTGTATTTATGCATACATGCATGCACATGTAACGTAACTGTATTTATGCATACATGCATGCACATGTAATGTAACTGTATTTATGCATACATGCATGCAGTTTGCAGAAGAGCATGGAATAACAGATAAATACAGACATGAGGTCAAATTGAATTGAAAATTGATGAATTGTCATCAGTACCCTTGAAGCAATGCACTAACAACATCATGAACCAAAAAAATAATAAACCGATCAAAATAACCCAACATTCATATCGACACACACTAGCTGACTAGAACACCTAAAAGCATACAACCACAAACCTTACGTGTGAAGCACGGTTTTCGGACAAGCACGGACCACCCCGAATGAAAGGTACCTAGCGGGAAATGAGAAATAGTGTCGAGGCAATCATCAGCACCGTGAAGAACAGCCTCGATCTACCGTCTACGATTGATGTAGCTAATGAGGAGACATCTTGCGGCCTGAGAAAGAAATCAAGTAGAACAGTAACCGCGGGTCATCATCAATTTTTTTTAATAGCCAACTTGAAGAAAGAAATTTTCATAATACAATGGGATGATGTTGCTTACTTCTGTAATTTGCTGAGGGAACCGCAAAAGAGGGCATTGTCGGGCATAGGCAACTCGGTTTTGTTTGTGGCCTCGGGGTTGACAACCCTGACATATGTTTCTTGGCCAAGATACCATGAGTCGAGGTTTTCGGTTCTAATGTTCCATACTCCGACGTTGTCAAGTGATATCAAGATTGCGGTCCAAGCACCGGGATAAACCTACAAAGACCGAGACATGAAGGATCTCTGCAGGGATTATTGGTGGCATGTCCAAGACTAATAGACAGGTTTGATGTTTAATGCATGAATGTCGCCACAAAGGCACAAACTACGGTAAACATAATCATTTGTAAACGAAACCGGGAATTAAAGCTACCCAAAAACCGAAAACAACTCGCATATCAGAGTCTAATCATGAAAACAGTGATCTTTACTAGAAAATATGAACTTTCCAAAGCCTTACCTGTGTTGTGGAGCGGGCAATCCCATCCCATTTGTTATATGTGCCCCTGCTATTCTCCGACCACTCACCATCATCCATTCTGCGACAACATAATGACGAGTTAGTGTTGGAAATCATAGTGCATAATGACACCTTAACAAGTGATGTGTTGAGGAAAACAAATTCCTACCCCACAACGAAAAATGCATATCCACTCATGTGATAGGTATGCATCTTGGTGTCATTGTTCTGTAGGATGACTTCCATAAATCCCCTGTACGTTCCGTTAATAACTGATGTTTCCATTTTAGGTGGCCCTGTAAGTGGCTTAGTAGGAAAATCTAGCTTATATACTCCCTTAAGCTTAAACTGGTCGGCAAGCCGGATTGGTGTAGCAGGATTGACAAAGGATATCCCGCTGAGTGTTGCTCGTCTTTTCCCATCGATTGTCTCCGGTGGCTTGTTTCTCAAAACGTAAATGTCAGTCACATTGATTGAACCATATCTAAATGATCCCTGTGGGTTCGGGCGAGCACCACTGGCAGATACATTCCATCTGCATAATTTAAGCACAGAAAGTAAGAATACATAACCAAGTAAAGCGTAAAGATAATTCGTTTTTAACAATGTGAAGTCTCAATGAGTATCGCCACAAACAAGATACCCATTACAAGCAAAAAAGACGATCTGCGTGAAAAAGTGCTCGTGCTTTTGAACCATGAAGGAGAACCAACCTGATAGATCTAGCTTGGTTCATTGAAAAGGTTTTGTCGAATTCATCCTGTGGTGGGTCGGGGAGGGGACCAGCTGCCTTTCCCTTCGAATTAGAATAACGCAAAACAGCAACACCGGTAACTCGTTTCCACTGCGATTCATTCACAAACCGCGCACTTGCAACAATGTAGTAATCGCTACTAGCATTCTGATCGGTGGTTAGCAGAAACGAATAAGACTGCCCTACATGTATGTCTAAGCTAGTGTAGTTCTGCTGCACCGTATATGATCCTTCAGTCTCCGCAAGAAGTAAATTATGACTCTGAATCCTGAAATTCAAGGAGGTCGATATTCCCACATTGTGCACTCTAAGGCGATAAGTTCTCCCTGCCAATGTAAAAAATATAAATGTCAGTTTATCTTTAACTTGCCACTAAATAAGCATCCAATACTTCATTTTAGTCACTAAAACGACCTATAATTACACAAGCAATTGAACTAACATATTTCGAAATGTGTGGCAGTCAAGCAAAACATCATAAGTAAACAATGCCTTGCATGAGATAATCACCTGGATGGACGTTAATTGTTTCATATTCGATCCCATCAGGTACAAGAGTATCGTTATATCGGTAAGGGCCTTTGCCGTTAATAAGAACCCCATCTGGCATCCCTAGAGCTTTTCCATCATCCAGAGCCTTTCTCAATGCCTACAATCCAAAAGGTATCCTCATTAGACACATCGACATTATACCCTACACCCCTCAACCCAAAATCAAATACATATATACGGCAACATTATACAAACCGTGTGATTTCGTGTGTACCAATCACCAATCAAAATGGTAATGTCCCCATCAGGGGTGTCAAAAGGAATAGGAATAATCTCTCTATTGTTGATAATAAAGCTACCAAAACCACCGGCCGCCCTTTGGAAATGCAGCGACGGGAAATAGAAGAAACTCCCGATTTGGTCCTTAACTTGGAACTGATAAGTCCAATTCCACTTAGGAGGGATCGGACAATTAGTACCGGGCAGACCGTCTTGCCACGAACTACGCCTCTGTTGAATCCCGGACCTGAAAAAACACCAAACATTCAACCAAATCATCAACCTTTGTGCCTCGAAATCACTTTAACAAAGACACTACAAAATTAAGTAAGATCCTACCAATGCATGAGTAAACTCTCGTCCAATTTGTTTCGAACATTGACGACGACATTGTAGTTAGTAGTCGCATTGATAGTAGGGCCAGGAAACTTGTCATTTATAGCAATAACCTACAAAGTAATGCAAGATTAAGCAACCATTAACACAATTCTAATAGATCCACAACAGCATTACCCCATAACCTCACTTAACTAAGCAAAGTTCAAGGAGCTACATTTTTTTGTAGATCTGAAGCTAAGAGTTGCCATTTATAGCAATGACCTACAAAGTAATGCAACATTACCCCAAACCTCACTTAAATAAACAAAGTTCAAGTAAAAAGGAGCTACATTTTTCTGTTTATTTTTGTAGATCTGAAGCTAAAAGTTGAAACTTTAAGCTGTTTAAAGGCAACCCATTTCTCAGCTATGAAAGTTAAGCAAAAACACATAAAAGAATTGTACTGAAAAACAGTAGTGGGAAAAGGGCAGAGACCTGTTGGGGAACACCCAAAGGGGAAGCAGTGATGTAAGAGACCACAAAATCATAGGTAACAAACGGATCCTCAGCAAAACACAAGCTTGAAAACAGAGCAATGTGGATAAGAAACAAACCCCAGAACCTACTCAAAGCCATGTTTTTTTTTTCACACACACACACACACAAAAATCTCCTTTCTGGGTTTCTTCTCTTGCAAAATTTGTAGACAGAAAAAATTGGTTAAAAGTTCAAAACTTTGCTGGGGTTTACATTATCTGGCAGGGAAAAGAATAAAAAGAAGGAGAAGGAACCAGAGGCTCTAATCTAAAGATAGAAACTTTGAGTAAGAGAGAGAAAACAGCAGAAACGGCTATAACAATTTTTGCTTTATGAGTTGGGTTTCATCCTTTGTTCATTTAGTGTGTGGGAAAAAAAATAAAAAAGCACTTTGATTATGATTCAAATAGTAAAAAAGCATCGGATTTGTGGGACGCTAGCCATCATTTTAATCCAAAGTGGAACAGAGAGAAGCTGTAGGACCAAAAAAGAACAGATTTTTGGAGAGAGAAAGATAGGGTGACAGCCAGGCAGTGTAGAAAGCTCTCGGCTCAACATTTATGTGAGAAAATGTCAAATTTTGTGTCTTTTATTAACGGTCTAATGTTGCCATCCGTCTCTATATTTTTCATATTTTTTCGCATTTTCCCATTTGTTGTATTTCTATATTCATGGTTTACATTTGTCACTCTCAATAAGGTTCGAATCTAGGTACTCTTTAAGAGAATTTGATGTGTCTTACAACTACACTTAACATTTGTTGGTTTTTATCTGTTTTCGATTTACAGAACACATTTTTGACAATATTATTAATCGATTCCCGTCGAACTTAAATATAACATATTATTAACCGAACGTTGTATTTCAGCTCAAACGTTTTATACATCAAAATGTCTCATATGCAAATTCTATGGAAGTTCACGTCAATAATGTTATTAATCTGACTTTAATTATGGTATCAGAAGGGTAGAGGGAGTGAATTTCATGAATTAAGAAGTATAGAGTAAGTATTAAACGTTTGAAAAGCAAAGGGACTGTAGGCATAATTAAAGCTTTAGTTGACAAAGATTACGCGTTATTAGACGGTTGTGGACCGATGAAGATTGCGAAGCACATGATCCAATGTGAGCATTCTCCGATGAAAATCCAATAGATTTTAGGTTGGTTAGAGAATGGCTGCTATTCTCCTTCCACATGTTTCGGTATTGACGGTTAGTTAAAAGATTATAATATTTATAAACCTGCAAACGGCATGGTTAAATGAATATTATAAGGTTTCAATTTCAAGCTGGACAATATGTTTGAGAACTAATTTATTTTGTTTTCGGATTTATTCTAAATCTAATGTGTTTTACTGATTTTAATTACTGTTCCGATTTGAAGAAATGTAACATTATATTCGTGCTATTGTGTTATGAACATGTATAAAATTATAAAATGTGAAATAAAATGTTAAGACGAATAAGAATGACAATGAAATGAAACAATTTTTTCTACGCAAAATTCATTCAAATTTTGTTTAATAGACATAGCTTTAAGTAGAACCGAAAATGATTTTTGAGATTATAACTTAATATGATATGAAATTTAACAAAAAAAACCGTCTTTATAGGATCGGATAAACAATCGAACCTGATCAAAGTTTTACCAAGAGATTGTTTATTTGACAGACAACATAAGCATGGACGGAGCTATGATTTGAGGTTGAGGGGGACGAACTATAAATATTTAAAAGTGGTGAGGGGAGAACTCATAAATAAATTAATTTTTTTAAAAAAAATTTAAATAAGAGAATAAAAATAAAAAATCTTCATAGTGGGATAGCTGCGTCCCTTACATATGGAAGAAAATAAAGAATAGGTAGGTTTCATAAATCAGGGAAAATGGGAGTAAAATATCGATGAAGATCAAATGAAGTATATTCTCTTCAGGTATTATTTATTATAAGAAGCAGATGTTTAGGGATTATTTATTATAATAAACTAAGGTTGTAAATTCTAATCGAGAGTTGCAATCTGAGGAAACAAGAGATGGAAATGTCGGGAGAAACGTTCTTCACTTAGATTCTAATTCAAATATTAATATCATAAATTGATGCACGATTATCGATTTTACATTATTGTTAGAGTTTATAGGATAGTTCTCCAAATTATTGATTATCATTTTAAATTATTTTTTTAAATTTTTAAATATTTTTATTTTATCTTTAAATTATAACTCTCATTTTAAATTGATCTCTCAAATTTTTGAACGTTCTAATTTCATCCTTAAACTACGATTCCATTCTCAAATTATCATTTATTAACATGAAAGATGATTAGCACATGTTGATAATTTGAGGGTGAAATTAAAACGTTCAAAAGTTTAGGTCAAAATTTATGTATGAAATTGAAATATTTGATGGTCGGTTGTCAGAGTTGTTCACCTGCTCCTTTTCCCTTCGCTTAGGTCTCGGGTTCAAGACCCAACAGAAGCATTCATTCCCTTAGAGTCTCCTCTCCCCTCTAGGTAGAAGTAGTAACATTATTTGTCAAATAAAATATCTATTTTAGACATTATATTTAGGATAGTTCTTTTACACTCGACGAGCAACGACGAGCACCACTATTAACGAGCACCGATGAGCACTGATAGATTATTTTATAAAAATTTTAAATATAAAATACTTTATGCGTAACTATAATTTTTTAAAAAATTAAAAGTATAATTTAATTAAAGTATTTTTTAGTTTTAAATTTATTTTAAATATTATTAATCAAAATAAATTATCTCAAATCAAAAAATTCTAGATTTTTTTTGCTTTGAAATTAACCTAATTGTTGCCGCACTCACCGCCAATCGTCGTCGTCGCCGACAACTTTTGCCGCTGCCGCATCTACCGCCAACCGTCGCCATCGCCGACAACCTTTGCCGCCTCCGTCGCCACCGCCGCCAGTCTTAATTCTTCGTTGATAGCAGCCCTTGCCATAAGTGATGTAGTCTCCTCCGTAGTGCTTAATCGCTCGTTCAGTATTCTAAAAAGACTTACGCCCTGATTTTCATGAGTAATATTCGTCGGAAAGTGTCTCGGCCGGAACCAGCATTCACTTTGTTCATATTATGTGCATTTACCATCAAACAATCCACACCATCTTTTAAAATACATGGCACTACAGAAATTATTGGCAGCAAAACGCAATTTGATAACTAATACATTATATCTAATCAATAATTTCATGATAGTTTATAAATTTCATAAGATAGCTACTGACGACGGTGACGGCGGCTGTCGGCGACAATTGACGGTGGTGTGGCGGCAATTGAGTTAATTTCAAAGTAAAAAAAATTTAGAATTTTTTGATTTGGGATAGTTTATTTTGATTAATAATATTTAAAATTAAAAAAATAATTTTAATTAAATTACACTTTTAATTTTTTAAAAAATTATAATTACACATTAAGTACTTTATATTTAAAAATTTTATAAAATAATCTATCGGTGCTCGTCAATAGTAGTGCTCGACAAGCGCTATAAAATTTTCCTTATATTTAAAAACATACAAGAATCAATTATATTAATGAGGACTAATGTATAATTTTATTCAAAAAAAACTTTTTGGCAAAAGCATACAACTAAAAATTTCAACTTAAAAAAATACTCTTTTAACATGAAAAACTATTTGAACCTAACAAGTGGTATCAATAGAAAAGCGAAAAATGTTCATCCTAAGATACTAAGTTTAATCGCTTTGTGCCTTTGTTTGTAAGTATGTACATTATCAAAGACTTAAAAATATGTATGTACAAATACTAACATGTAATCTAAATACTTGGGGTGCTAAAATGGCTTTGCTAAGTTTTCAAATAACGTCGGAGGATGCTTTACTTTCTCTTGAGAGTTCCGAAATGTTTGATAAATTTGTTATATATAGCGAGAGACTTGATTAATGGATGACTAGAATTTAGACCGTAAAACGGATATAAAATATAAAAAAAAATTGAAGACACCGAGATTGATCACTGCAAAAGGAAGTGTTGAGTTTGGCATTGGATCCTTTGGCAATGTAGAAATAAACAGGAGTCTGCGAGCACCAATAGACCAAATGGTCCCAGTGCACCACGTTCCGCCGCTCCACTGCCGGTTTTGCAGTCGAAGGATGCATCTGACGAGCCTATTGCTTTCTCCAAAGCCTTTTTGGAACTCCTCTGCTGTAACACCCAAAAATTATGCCTAAATTATAAACTCTAGATTTAAAAAATCTCTAATTTAGAATCTTAATTTTGAAATCCGTAATTGAAAATCCTAATAATTAAAAAATTTTAATTAAAAACCCTAATTTTCTATGGTGGACTAAATAAGATTTTTTTGTCAAACTTAAAAGTTAATATGAAATTTCTTGAAAAGTTAAAGATTAATTCTTAAATAACTCTTTTTATGAAATTGAATCCTAAATCAAACCGCCAGTCTCTTCCTCTGTTTTTAATTATTATAATTATTAATTATAACCGTATAATATATATATATATATATTTAATCTTTTAATTTCAAATTGAATTCTAATGTTGAATTGACTCTCCTTTCTCAACTTAAATTCTTGTTTTATTATTATTATTATTATTATTATTATTATTATTATTATTATTATTATTATTATTATTATTATTATTATTATTATTATTATAAACCTAATTTGTTTAGATTACCAACTCTCAATTCTCTCTATATATAGTCATAATTATTACCTACAGAAATAAACCTAAGCCTTAAGTTTTAAAGTGTTGTCGCTCTTAGTTATTCCTATGTTTTATGAATTTTTTCTCGAATTGACGTTGTCATTACCTTACATCGAAGTCGCAACCTCCCTTTGTTCGTCGTTAGAGTTATTGCCGCTTAAGGTGTGTTTTCTTCTGGTGCTAAAAATAAAATATATATTATTTTTCTATGTGTTGGTGTTTTACACATTGTGTGATTATTATATGTATTATGGATTGTATGATTGACATCATGTGCATATGAATTCAGAATGTGTTTTAATTATGATTTATGGAATATTTGATTTATGAAACATCGGATTTTCGGAACTATGATTTATGAATTTATGGACTATGGTTTACGAAGTATGTTTACGGAATATCAGATTTATGAAACTGTGTTTATGAAATTTGATTTTTAAACTTCATATATGTATGAGCATGTGTTGGGATTTATACGGAGAAAGTTCAGTGATTTCATCCTTCGGGCTGAATTCTACTTCGGATTAGTGGTTCTACCCTTCGGGTTGAGTTTCACTTCGGACTAGTGACGATGTAGAGAGTGGTTCTGGGGAACCTTACTTTTCGGACGGTGATGTAGTTGGGTGCATTGTACTGCGCTTGTGATTTGTGTTATGGTTTAAAAGATTTCATTCAAAATAATATTATATTTTATAATTATGATTTTTCTTGCACTCTAGAGACACACTAAGCTCTTTAGCTTACTCCCCAATAGTTTTCCTTTTACAGATATTTTGGACTCTAGGCAACTTGGTACTTGGAGGATCTCATATTTTATCCGGTTATTTTATTATTCAGTACGAAACTATTTTAATTTAATCAGATTTCTATTTATTATTTTGAGACATTGATATAATTTTAGACTATTTATATTTTGAGATTATTTTTAGCATTCATCCACTGTTATTTTAATTCAGAGATTTTATAATTGTTCGAATATCTATTATGATATTTATATTTTTATTTATTATTAAATTTATGTTATTTTATTTTAATTTATAGTATATCTTTTTAAAATTAGTTTTCTTGAGGGAAAAGTTTTCAAACATGACTTCCTAAATTCGGCTATTTCTTCTAGGCCGGGTTTAGGGGGTTACAGCTGCAATGTCCAATTGTGTTGCTGAATCAACGTCTAGAGGAACAACAGATCCTGCCTGGATTGGAGTTTCACTTGGTTAAATTCTTTCCTTTTTAATCTTAAACTTGGTGGACTTTGAAGCAAATGAGTTCCGGTCGTTTTATCGAACAAAACCATCATTGGAATGCTCTGTGAGATACTCAATTATAAGTCCAACAGATCCAATTACCTCACAACACTCTTCTCTTCTTGTTTTGACAGTGACGAAACCATGTAGTGTGTGGGAGGGGTTGTTGCCCCTCCCAATTTTTTTGGTATAATTGCATTTTTAGACCCTTTTAATTTAAATGTTAATCCGACACAGACATCGGCATCGACTTTAGGTTGGTCCGGAATCCTTGTACCATTCTTCTTATCAGTATAAGTCCCAATGGTAGAGTAGTCATGTCTGTTAGCATCCAAGCTTGCTAAACTCCAGGTCCATCCATGGATGTCTCTAAGCCATTGTTTTTGGTTTTCGAGACAGGGAAGAAATCAACATATTCCCACATACCGGTACCAGAGCACGGCATGAAGTAACCCATCTAACATCTCAGACTTTATGAAATCCCTATTAGAAAATAATATATTTTTATAATAACCACTGAAGTTTTATTAAATTATAGAAGATATTATAATTATAAGGTATTCTGAAAAGAGACTAAAATGTTTTACGACCCATATATAAAGAAAAGTGAATAAAAATACGTGACACAAAAATAAATTTTTTTACTAAAATATAAAAATTTAAAAAATTAAAAAAATAATAAACTTGGTGGTCGACAACTAATATTAAAATTAGTTGCCTACCACCAATCAAAAGAGAAAAAAGAAAAGTTAAAGAAGGTGTTGAGCGGCGGTAACTGCACAAAAATTTTTGGAGAGAGAAAAATTAGGTTGTTTCTAGTAATTTAATTTTATTTACGAAAATAATATTTAAATTAAATTGTGATTTTAAGATAAACTATATTACATTTATAACATGAAATTTGAATTGTTTTTATTTGTAACATTTTAAAAGTTTTGAATTTTTTAATTTATTTAAAATGATATATTTAAAATTTTAATTTTTTATTTATATTTTTAATAAATATTATTTTTTTCTAATTTTTATTATTTTTTATACTTTTGTCAAATACTTAATTTGCAAACACAAATTCTAGAAAAAAGTATACAAATAAATAACATAAAATAAATAATTAAAATTGATTTTATGTTTTCACTTTTAAACCAACAATAACATAGCTAAATTCTCTTTTAATCTAATAAGATAGCATGTTAGTATATGTAGTTAGACGCTAAGCCTTCAAATTCTCTTATTTATTTACTCCAAAATCAATTCGATGTAATGTGTCATCATCTGATTGATTATAATTATTTTAATACATTATTTATTTTACTAATATAATATTATGTTATGTATTCATACGTGGACATGTCACGTCATCAATTTATTTCACATAAGCTCGTTTTGTCAACAAGACGACGTACTGTTAGTCAACTAATAATTTTTATCTAAATATAATTATTTTGTTAAAAAAAATTAAAACGTTAAAATTAAAATACTTAAAAAGGCCCAAAAATAACTATTTATCAAACCTTTGAGGTTAATTTTAACATTATGACTATTCTAATAGCAATTAACTTTGGGGAAAACTTAATCTAAAAATTACATGATATTTATAATCAAAACCAAACATTCTAATTAAATCAAAGAGAACATATTCTATGCAATGACATTGAAAAAGTTTTTCACACGAAAGTCCAATTTATGGTTAGGAGTTTAATTAATTATTTAAAATTTAATGTTTATAATTTAAAAGATAGAGTTTAGGATTTAAAACTTTATGGTTAGAGATTTAAATTTTAATTTTTAAATTAAACATGTCTGTATGCATGTCTGTCTTACGGTTCATCTTCGGGGTGCGTGACTGCTCCTCCCAATAATGTCGTCTTCAAGGTTCAAACTCACGTTATCTTCTTGAGAGTGCAATGTGCCTTATCAATGCACCCAACCATTATTGGTTCAATGATGTTTTTTTAATAATCTAAAAGTGATTATAATGTATTATATGTCCATACATATTCCTAATCCTTTAATAATATACACACACCTTAAATATAATGTGATTGAATACGAGTATTCTAAAATAAACATCATCTACTTTTCTACGAAAAATTTGATCCTTACTCGTGAAAATGAAATACATTTTATGATTAATTATTTATCTCTTAACGAAAATATTCGCAATGAGTTGTCAATGTGATGGAAAACACATGTTTTAAAGACTTTGTCCTGTGCTTGAATGCAAATATTCAGAACAGTAGGCTTTAAGGGTTACCACATGCAATTTCAGAGTGCTGTAAATCAACATTAGTTCATTGAAATCATAAAGGATAGTTGATTAAACATCAGCTCTAAAGACCAACTAAACTGCTCTGCAGGGAAAAGAAAAAGTGTTACATGATGGAGTGTGTATATGCCGTGTGAGATGTGGATCGAAATGGATGGAGCCATTTTAGACATTCGGAGGCGGCCAAATCTTGTCAAGTAATTCCTCGACTCGCTTCGTTTGATTAACATATCCGTCCAGTCCAGCAGCTAGAAGCTCCGCAGATGCAGGTCCCATAGCTGATCCAAGGCTTAATTGGTCCCACTTTGTGAGCTGAACATAGAGAGAAATATCAATCAGCATAACAGTTTCAAAGACCTTAACCAATGCCTGCTGACCTGATTAGCAAGGAGCTAAGTGTCCCTTATTTGAGGTCTCGGTTTTGAGTCTCGCGAATGGGAAAGATAGGTATTTGGAGAGCTTTCTCTCCGTTTAGTGTTTGGCCTAGCTCAACTGCTGGAATAGTCAGGGCTCAATGTGGATACTGGATACCGGCAGTGCCTCTGGTGAGTTTCAGTTTCCTTTTCTTTCAGTTTTGACAATAAAAAATACGGGGCAAGAGCGTACCTCTTCAGCAGTGAAATGATAGTTGGCAGCAGACTGCGGGGAAAGCCTCCTAACGTAAGAGTACTTCTCATCAGGTGCAGTAATTGATTCTTTCAGTGACTGCAATATCTTCAAGGGGGCAATGATATAGTCAACCCTGAGAGAAATAAATCATACAGCAGGTTTAAGAACAAGAAAAGATCAAGATTCGATTCTTAATTTCTGGCGATTTCCAATTAAATGAATAATGGTTGATTGTTTGAGTCATATGATACCCCAGCAGACTAAATAGATCCTGCTTGTTTCGAACTGCAGCAGCCATCAGCTTTGATTTATGTCCGTATTTGTGAATGTAGTTATAAGCTTTTGTCACCTGTGATGACAAACGAAAGTACATTAATTTCAAACCATTTATGCTAAAATGAACTTATTAAATACAGTAACTAAAGAACAATTCCTTATTTCCATTGGAGAAGTCCTGAAAAGCTAATTCAAGATTTCAATGCTTAATAGTCACAACTCACAAGCAATAGAAAGACTTAATGCACACTTCGGAAATCATGAAAACCAACATGGCTGCTCATAGAAACAACTGTTCAAATTGAAATATTCGGCGAACAACGTATAAACCGCAACAAGCTAAGCCTACACTCTAAAAACAATAGTTGTTTAACTAACCAGAGCCAACCCAGGATCCTCTCCTCTTTGAATGGCAGCTTCAATCTCAGGGTCACCAGAATGATTGCGTGCCCAATCCTGGAAAAAGAATGTGTTTCAAGGATAATAAAAGATCAAGGTTTTTGCAGACAAAAGTCACAAAAAGTTTTCAGGAAAAAAGTTCACCCTAACACGGCCAACGAAAATCTGGATAACAGAAGCACCAGCTTGGGCTGCAGCTGCAGCTTGAGCAAAGCTGAAGCAAAACAAGCAACGATTAGAAAACGAAGAGTAAAGTCAGGTAAGTGAGGTTGCTCTTTCTTTTAAATTTGGCATATTAAAATCAAGCAACATCAATTGTCAACATAATCATATACCTATAAACAAAAGTCAAATGTGTTTGTATACCCTCAGATTCAAGCAATCTCGAGGCTTCTATTCCCTGTATAACCAACAAGCAATAGTAAGAATCATTTAGCTTTTATATTCCAAGACATACTGTCTTTACAAGTATTACACAATTAGTTGATATACTCACTTGCCAAGTTGAAGGAATTTTAAACAATAAACGCTCGGGAGGAACATCAATCTCATTATACAGCTTCAGTAAGTCATGAACCTGCATATCCCAATAAGCTTTTAGAATCCAGCAGTGTATCCGAAAAAAAAGGAATAAGCTACTATAACAAATAAAAGGAAAAAGTACATTTAGTATCAACAATGTGCAATGTTTTAAAGGAAATTTCATTCATCTTACAATCATGTTTTACTGAGGAGCATTGTATTCCATACAATACTTTTTTTTTTGAAGAACCATACAATACTTCCTATGATAGAAGGATGTACAACAAATATCAAGTATACCGAATTTCTTATTCCAAAAGCTAAGAGAATAACCTAAAGTCAACAGGACAACAAAAATTCTGCAACGATGAATGAATAGATTGTTTCATCAATGTGAATATTAATTAAAACTTTTAACATTGATACTTATGCATAAGACCTAAACCAATTTTCAACAATTAAAATTGGAAAAGATTGTGATACCGGACGACAATCATACACCAAACTTGAAAGAAAATTTGCAAGCAATATATAGTGGCATAAGAAGAGTCAGTACCCTCCTAATAATACCATGTGTTTCATAAGCCAGACGTGCATCCACTTCGGTCGAAACTCGACCGGGAACTAGCTTTGCCAAGTCGGCACCAACATTTACTAAAGCCTACACTTGATGAACAACCAAAAGTCAAACAAATTAACCATCCAATTCTAGTTTTTCTTCCCTTATTAATTTATCAACGAAAATTAGATAGCATAACACCAAAAACTCATGCATTACTTCAGAGTATAAGATTACAAACCTTATTAAAGAAACAAGTCAACCTCATTTCAGGATTGTCAAGCTTAGAACAAGTTGAATCCGCCAAGGCCATATCCACAGCATTCTAAACCAAAAAAGAACAAAAATTTACCAGTCAATTTGTTATACATACTGAAGGTATTAAACTATATTTATATATAAATGACAATGCTTACTCTAAAAATGGTATCTGGAAGTCCCAGTATGCCCAAAAGCAGTGAAGAGCTAACAGTTGCAGCAGTTGGTGGAAACCTACAAATTTCAATAGATTAGTATAAAAAAATTAGTCCTTTTACGCTAAAATTTTCATTTTAAGAAAACCAAAATTCCAAAACAAAAAACAATCTTTACTTTTCAAAATCATCAAAGATGACAGTGTCAGGAACTATCTCACTGAAAGTAGACACAGCATCCAATTCAGTAGTCAACCCTGAATTTTTCCAAAAAAGAAACAAAATTTAAAAACAACCCATGGATCAGAATCCACAGAAATAACTAAAAATGGCTACAGATTCAATAAAAAGGGAAACAGGGAGGTAGGTTACCAGTGTCGAGAGAAGAAGAGAAGCCCGAGGAGGAGGCACGAATAGCTGGGAAAGATTTGTTGAATTTGAAGAGTAGACTGGAAGAACAACACCCATTTGCAAATCTCAATCTTGATTTTGGCAAAGTAGACGAAGAGAGAAATGATGAAGGCGAAGATGGCAAAGAGAGTGACATTTAAAAAAAAAAAAAAAACTTTTCGCGTGAGGGTGAAAGTGCCTATCGTTCTCGGATATTTAAACAATGGATAAGAGTTTTGTCGGAATGCGCGTATTGAAGATATGGGTTAAATACATTTCTTGACCCAAAGTTGGTCACCTTTTTCACTTTAGTCCCTAAAGATTTTTCATTTTGGATTGATTTTTTTTTTTGAAAATGAGTACGTTAATTTTATTAGTAAAGAAAACAATTCAGAAATTTAGATTTTCACATATGATATCAGAACAATCTACTAATCACCAGATGCAATCCTGATTCATAAAACCATTCGAGAAGAAAAAAAAGTGTTCAGAGACTCGAACAAACAATAATGGAGATTATGTGATTCCAAACTCCTAGTTTCTGTGTATTTTTTAATCAGAATGTTGGAACTGGAGAGAACTGTTCATAACAACTTTCCCTTCTTTTAAACATGGTTACTTTGGCTCTTTCATCCCCATCTAATAATTGCAGAACCCCAAGTTAAACCTGCACCGAATCCTGCAGTTGCGATCGTGTGGCCTGGCTTCACCTTTCCGCTTCGAACAGCTTCGTCCAATGCCAAAGGAATGGATGCCGCGCTCGTATTACCATAATTCGCCAAATTCGAAATCACCTTTTCCTGCGGGAACTCTAACCGTGTCGCGACCGCATCGATAATCCTCTGGTTTGCCTGCATTAATCATACCTGTCAGATAGTCTGTGCAACAACCTCAATGGTTGCTGATGCGTAGGGGTAATCACCGGAATCAATTGTACACTAAATCATGTATACCTGATGGAGCAATAACCAGTCAACGCTGGATGAAACGAGACCAGCTTTCTCCAAGGCAGATTCGATCGATTGTGGTACACTTCGCACGGCGAAGCGAAAGACTTCTTTGCCGTTCATCTGTATGCAGGAATATGAGGACCTTTTTGGAGGGAAATCTAACACCGAACCATTGGAACCCAACAGCTCTTCAGGTTTATCATCACTCATGGGGGCACCAAGATGTCTGCAACAGGGGCGGAAACTCAATCGAATTCCTTAAGAGGAAGCAAAATGGGGTCTGTTTACTTCAAAAACACGAGAGGCACATACCTTGCACCCTCACCATCACTATGCAAGTCGAAGCTTAATAAACCATCATCCTCGGCATCACAGGCCTACAGAATCAATGACAAATGATATCATGTTTCGTTGCAAATTCGTGCGTGCACGTTTGTGTATATATAATACACAAACCACTCCGGACTCGTATTATGCGTGTAATGGTGTTTGGCAAACTCAGCAAGGGGTACAGTGCACAACGGGATCATTCCTTGCCAAGATTGCAGATTAAATGCATGATGCAACAAACTACAAGCTTTGATTTAAGACGATATCTCTATTAGCATGCATGTACTAGCTGAAGCAAATTCAAGAAATCGCGCCATTGCATCTTCCAGAAAAGAGTTAACTTATGTAAAGACGTTAGGAGCGTATTACCTGAACTAGTACAGCACCCGCGGCATCCCCAAAGAGGATACATGTCCCTCTATCAGTCCAATCAACAAATCGAGAAATACCGTCAGCTCCAATCACCAAAACATTACGGAACCCACCTCCTATAATCCACAAATGTAGGAAGTTCAAAATTATAACATGGATCAACATAACCGAGACCTCCTTGCTATGAAGTAAAAAAAAATTATTACCCCTAATGTGACAAGCAGCTGAGACCAGACCCAGCACGAATCCACTACAGGCAGCCGTAATATCATAAGCTAAAGGAGAATTTTTGCAGCCAAGCTCTCTTTGGATCTGTCAGGTTAAGCAATGGTTGTCATAACAAGGTACAAAGTCACTATTAGATAAAACATACACTTATGGCTTTTAAAAGAAGAACATACCATGCAGTGATGGAACACAAACAAAACCGAGGACTACTAAAGCTCAACGCATAAATAAAAAAATAACCTGTGGAGCAGCACCGAAAATGTCTTCTGGAGTAGATGTGCACATCAAGATTAGGTCAAGATCATTAGGATCAAAATCTGCCATTTCAAGAGCTTTCCGTGCAGCTTCGACTGCTAGGTTTTTCAAGCTTTCCTTTCCTGTAAAAACAATTGTCAATACAAGTCTCCACCACAGGATCACGGTGAAACCATAACGACGATATATAAAAGGCGTATAAGCTTCGATCTTTTGTTAACAAAAAACTACACTGACAGAAGGGTGCAACACTTATGAAACCTCTTTTAAGATTTTAATAACATCAATGAATATTTGACACAAGCAGGAAATGCCAGATAAACAGTCGAGAAATGTTCTACAAATACAACTAGTATGAATTGTATTCTGACCTGAAATTACACGT
This sequence comes from Hibiscus tridactylites, assembly GCA_958450335.1. Classification (NCBI taxonomy): domain Eukaryota; kingdom Viridiplantae; phylum Streptophyta; class Magnoliopsida; order Malvales; family Malvaceae; genus Hibiscus; species Hibiscus tridactylites. The sequence continues at coordinate 76,514,574 of OY288270.1, forward strand.
CTGCTTCGAATTCCAGTGCGGACAGAAATCCATTCATCAGAAGTATCAACTATTTTAGAAAGATCGTCATTCGAAACAGAAAGAGATGGCACTGCTGACCCACAGCCAACTAACTTGCATCCTTTACTGACAAGCCTGTGTTTTTCCAAAGTATAAACAGAAAAGTAAATCATTAGTCAGGAAAATTGTTATCCTTTCGAATATGAAAGTAGTAAACGTCGAATAAAAACAAGGCTGCATCTCAACACTAATATTAAGAGCCTCGTAGACTAATATCGAATCATCAATCACTAAGATGGCTTCCTAGAGATAAAATGAACCAAAAAAGGATTCATCATTGTATCTAGCAACTAACAGACATGAAGTATCAGTATCAAACATATCCCACAAATGAATAATAGCCACTAACATCGAATCATCAATGATGAAGTATCAGTATTGAGCTCAGCAAAATAAGTAATTCTAGATATCTCGAGACCAAGGTTCGTTAACTGTCTATTCAGCTCGGACTACTTAACAGCATCGTAAGCCAAACATCTTGCTCAAACCAAGTCCAAGAAACCTCTGGAAAGCTACATTTGCATAAACTGGGCGATTTCCGATTTCATATTATCATTAACCATTCTAGCCTTAGTGGTAATCCAAGAGCAAGAAACACAGGTAAGGGGGCACTACAATCAAATGAGATCCCAATATTTCAACCTTTCAAATTTAATCATGTTAATTGTTCCTGTAAATAAACTATAAAAGCAAATGCATGAAGCAATGAACCCCTTTCATCAATTACACTTCAGCAGCCTACAACTTTACAATAACTACAACAAACAAAGTGTGAAATCCCCAATAATAAACAAAAGATTTCTTCATTCTTGAACAAAATAATTATCAACAAAGGAAGCTCATTTAACACCATTTTCAACAAAAATATCAGATGGTAAACTAGATTCCGATAAAGCAAAAAACCATATAAGAGAAGCAGGAAGATTTTACTTGGGCATTCGAGATTCAGAAGGGGAAACATGCTTCTCTGCACCTTCAATGGAACTTGAGCAAACTACCCTCCTAGAGAAGCAAAACCCAGATCGGGAAATGCCTGTTAAAGGCTGAATCTTTGTTCTCAGCCTCGGAACCGAAGGTGTGAAAAAACCAGATGCATTGGCCATTTACACACACAACAACAACACCAAGAAATAAATAAATAAATAAATAGCAGAACAACCAGGAAACACTCTCTTGGTACCGGCAGCAAGCAAAAAAATCGAAACTTTATTTGCCTAAAGAAGCCAAGCAATGGTCTTTAGAATGTGAAACAAAAGAAGAAAAGAAAGAATCAATGAGTTCATGCAAAATCTTAGGAGGGACCGAAGATGAAAAGTTGGGCGATTTTGCCAAGAAAATCTAGAGGAAACTACAAAGAGAATTCTTATATATAATAACATGCAATGAGCTGGTTTTCATTTCACCATTGTTTTTTGCTGCAAATCCAATACAAGTGGTGGGATTGTTCTATGTTTGGGCAAGAAAAACACAGCGGGGACTTAACAAAGATTGAACTTTTGGGAGTACGTGGCAAATACCCATTGGGTGATAGTTCGTGAATTACAATGTTTGGATTTGGTTATTTTAAATTAATGGTTGAAATTAGCTTTCGAAATCTAATACCATAGGAATCAGTTGGGGGAAGGTCTTAAATTTTGAAAATTAGGCAACAGTTTGTTCGGCCGCACATTAACTATCACATTTCTAGGTTTCACATATTAAACTAAAAAAAATATGAGGTTTTTAATAAAATCAAGTTGTAATTTTTGTTATAAATAAGGCGGGTGTGCTTGTAGATCACTTTTGGTGTCTAAATTATTTTTAACTCTAAATAGATGCCTAAATTTTCAATTTTGGTCATTTTAAGTGCCTACCGTTAACTACCGTTATTTTTATTAAAAAATAATTTTTATTTTATTTTATTTATTTATTTTAATTTTTTAACTTATTTTTTAAAAAAACTCTAAATTTCCTAAAACTCACAAAATGGCCCCAAATTCGAAATTCTTAACTTCCCCGGTCGAACCCGCCGCCAATGGTTTCGCTGCCGCCCCATATCCGCCGCCGGACTACCAAGATCGTTTTCCCAACCACCCATCGCCGGTAAACGGCGGTAGGTGTGTCGATCGGCTTCCTAACGTCGAAAGAAGCCAAAATCGCGAAAGGAAGTCGTCGGCATACCTACCGTCGTTTATCGACGATGGGTGGTTGGAGGAAACAGTCGTGGTGGTCCGGAGGTGGTAGTGATGATCTCTGGTGAGGTAGTAAACGACGACATCGACGGTAATTTGCGGATATGGGGTTTTAAGTTAGGGATTTGAGATTATTTTGTAAAGATTTAAAACTGTTAACTTTTTAGAAAATTGAATTTTGAATTTTATTTAAAAATTAATTTAAAAGAAATTAAAAATTAAAACATGCCACTTGTCACAATTTAATTGGCTAACGGTTTTTTATTAACGGTTAGGTACTTAAAATGATCAAAATTGAAACTTTAGGCACCTATTTAGAGCTAAAAATAGTTTAGGCACCAAAAGTGACCCACAAGCAAAGTTTTGACACCTATTTGGGTATTAAGCCTATATATTCAATAAGATAATAATATAATAATTTTTTAGAGACTCCTTTATAAATATAAAGGCCCCATCAAAACTATAAATTAATAATTCATAAACATTACAATTACTACTTTGGTAACTTGCTAAAATATGAATCTATTGTAATCTGTTTCTTTTTAAACTTCAAATCTAGTTCAATTTCATCTTTAACTTTTCTAATTGCACCCACAAGTTTCGGCGTCGAGGAATATTATGTACAATTACTACTTTGGTAACTTTGCTAAAATATATTTAATAACATATACATGAATCCACTTATTTTTAATTAATTGAAATATTATGTACAATTGACAATTTATTTGCACGCAATATCTTTATCAAAGTTATATTTGCTGAGTTAAGAATTTTTTTTTTAATTAATAAATTATTAATTTATCGATATATTAATATCTCTTCAAATTAATAAAATTTTATGGTCTCAAGAAAATTAATTTATAGATGTTTTATTGTATCAATTATAAGGGTCCCAAAGCAATTAGAATCATAAAAGGGTAATTATTTTTACAAAGTTAGGTATGTAAATTTAAAATTTTGAATAGAAGTATCGAAACTCATCATCCGAGTATTTGAAACGCGGTGTGAAATTTTAAAACCTCTAAATTTTCTAGAGTAAAAATATTATAATTTAATTTATGAGTTTCGAAATACAATACTCTATATTATAAGTTTAGTCTTCTTAAGTCACAAACCCCCCTAAAAACATACTTAATTATCAAGCAACACATAAAAACGAAATTTGAGCCTAAAAATTCACCCAACATACATTTATATCGCAATATGTAAATCACATGTAAGGAAAAATCATTTCATTTAAAGTTCATGCTAATCATTTAACATCTTAACACTAAAGTAAAGGATCTTTTGAACCAATCAAATGGTCTTATTAGAAAAACGAATGATATTCGTTCTAAAAGACTCATGTTTAATTGTTTTGTCTGCAAGGTATGTGTGCATTGTCAAAAGGTTAAGAATATGTATGAACAGATACTACCTTGTAATCACCTTTAGACTATTTAAAAAGTAAAGGCTTTACATGTTAGAACTAAAAATTAATTTAATATGAAATCTAACTCAGGGTGTAACCCCTCGTCCCGGTCCGGACGCTTGACCGGTCCGAGTGGGCTACACGGGAATAACCGAGGCGAAACCCGTTAAGGCTCCACATCGGTTAACAACCCGAGAAAACTTTTTCATTTATTATTATCTTGTCTAGATGCATTATTATGTCCTATGTGAAACAACAACAACGGAAGCAACAAGCGAGGCGATCCACCCAAACATCATACCAAAAACAACCCATTTTAACTTAAACTGCAGGCCGTATCGGAACGCCCAGAGGGTGTATCGATACGCCTTGACTAGGTCAACTGGCCAAAGTCAACCAGAGGAGACCGTATCGAAACAAGGGTGGACCGTATCGATACGCCCTCAACGGTCAACTTCTCGTGGTCAACGATACGAAGACTGTTCCGAAACGCCTAGGACCGTTTCAATACCCTCAATTTCTCGTCAAAATCTCAAATTTCCAGTAGCAAAATCGTATCGAAACGCCCCCTTTGCGTATCGAAACGCCTGGCCTGAAACAAGAGGCCGTATCGAAACAGGACCAACCGTTTCGATACACCTGCTGCGAACAAACAAGTTTTAGCTGGTTTATTGCACAAGGCTGCCTCAAACACCAACTAAAACCTCCCACAACCAAACATACATTAACTCTAGATGCAAGGCACCCTATACAAACATGCTTAACACACCTCAAACATATAAAATTCATACATTAAGGGAGGCATCAAATCAACAAAAGATTCATACATAGCATTTAAAGGATTTCATGCCTTAGAGCCAACAACGTATAAGCATTCAAGATAAGCAACACCAACATGGTTTACAGAATAAGACATGGCATCCACAAGCCATACCAACATCAACAAGGAGTCTAACATGCTCCTAACACAAAATAACCACATAAGTCCACATTGCTTGACTATTACATCATTAACTTAAAATAATTCATACTTGAGGTTAGCAAAAGCTCAACTAGCGCACTTGGAGGCCCTCTTCTTGCACTAGCAATCCACGAACTACGGATCTGCATTGTCGAACAAAAGAGAGCGTAAGCATAAAGCTTAGTGAGGGTAAGCTCATAAAACAAACCTCAACAATGCAGGGTCCAAGCACGAGCACACAACTAAGGTAGAATGCATGAGTTCTTACCTTTGAAACCACAAGAGCCAAAATAATAATGATGCATGAACATAATTATCAACATCATGCCATGCTCAACAACTCATAAGCTCAACACATGGAAATACATATATCAATATATTAACAAACACAATCCACCATCCGTATTGGCACCTAGCTATGACCCGAATACGCGGATAACCGTTGCAACTCACATCCAACCACAACCATTACCTTACGGTGGGATTACACTCTTCACCGTTTCACGCGGAGTGGATTCCACTCATCCTCACGCCCCGTCGATGGGATTCCACTCATCACCGACTAACATATATATGAAGATTTTCGGGCGAACCCGTACTCCATCTTGATGACTACCATCACCAAGACCACGCGCGCATTTTGACTCACGTGTACACACTAAACATCCTAATGATCGATCATTGTAGCCAAGCATACTAGTTCCAATACTAACACATTCCACAACCTTTCACAACATAATCTCTTACCAAAATTCTGTGCTTAGCACGTACTCGCCATGATTTACCATCATGCACAAACCACATTTCCACAACCACATGCATATAACAATGCATCAATATCATGCCTCAACACACATGTATAACACAATATCATAACCACATTAATCACAATTAACATGAACCAAGAGGCATAGCAAGCAATTAGAAGTTCAATCAAAGGTCTCCTAAACTAAAATTGAGATTAGGCTACCACTCTAATCTCAACTCTAGGTGGGTTTACCAAGCCCAACCTAAGTCCACATGCTTGAACCAACTCTTGAAAACCAATTTAAAAACATTAACCACTCACTGACTATTCCAAGCTCAACCTACTAGCTGATCAAGCTCCCAACGGTTCCGGATTCGTTCCCAAGGCTTCACCAACACAAATCCTTGCTTCTAAACATCCCAACACAATCAAAACAACTACAAATCAGTCCACAAATCAATGTAGCAACCCGGAACACAAAAAAGCACAAAACACAAGATTTCAATAGGGATGGCAAAAATACCCGGCCCCGACCCGACCCGACCGGGTATTTTTTCTAAAATTTCGGGGATCGGGGCGGGGCGGGGCGGGGCGTGGCGGGGCGGGGCGTGAAAGACATGAAGTCGGGGCGGGGCGGGTTCGGGTATTTGCTAGAAATTCCCCGCCCCGCCCCGATACATTTTTATATTTTTATATATATTTTTATTATATTTATAAAAAATATCATTTTATTTAAACACTTTTATGAGTTTTAAGCTATTTTTTGTTTTTATTTTGGTTCATACTTATTGTAAAATTTTGTTAGATGTTGTTCAAGTTTTAATATATTCGATTCTAACGGTTAATGATTCAAGTTTATTCTTTTGAATATGTAGTTTAACATGTGGATAATTTAAAATTAGTTTTATTTTATTTTTTTATATAAGTTTGAAGTCCTTTGAAACTATAATTTGTGATTGTGGTGGAAGATTGGTCGAATCTAATATTTACCGTCGGCGAAAATTATTTTTTTTTTAAATTTTTTGGGGCGGGTCGGGGCGGGGTCGGGTTTAAAGATTATTGTATCGGGGCGGGTCGGGGCGGGTAAAATAATATTTTAATTCGGGGCGGGGCGGGGTCGGGCAAAAAATATTATAGGTCGGGGCGGGTTCGGGGCAGCCAAAAACCCGCCCCGCCCCGCCCCGTTGCCATCCCTAGATTTCAAGCTAAAGACAACCCCAAATTCTTCATTCCCGAGCAGTCCTAAAGCACAGCCAAAAACCATTGATTCCAACACTTATAACACTCCCAAAATCTTCCAAAACAACCCTCAAACATAGTCTAACCATCAGCCAACAATTTCCCACATCAAACACCCCCAAAACTCAACATTTGAACTTTCTAGAACCTCCCTAAGACCCAATTTCGGGAATATTTATAAAACCATGTAAAAATCAAGTATGTTGGACCTTTTAGATAGTAAACAACTTATATAACATCACTAAATCAAAATCTTAAGTTAAAGATAATAAAGATGACATTTTTAATCTAAAACCTCAAAATCTCAAAATGTAAAAACCATGAGCTTTTATGAAAATAAAGGTATGAACTTGTAGAGAATGATAAGAACAAGTCAAAAATGGGTTTACCTTTGAAAAATCTCCAACAACAAGCAAGAAGGGTGATGGAATAGTGAACACAATGGTGAAAGGGTTTTTGTCGTGAAAGTGAAAGAGAAGGGGGGGGGGGGAGAAGATGAGTTAAATGGGTATTTTTAATGTTTGTTTAAAATTAAAAGGCCAAAGACCATTATACCCTTAATGAAATAAGGCATTTACAAAAGAGGGATATCCATGACTATTTGGGCTTGTTTTGAAATAAGTCCAACATAAAATCATTTGTTTTGAAAACATGAGGCCCAAAATATTATTTTATTATTTTAAATTCACCCGACCCCCAAACCCGGGTGTTACAAGTCTCCCCCACTTAAGGAATTTCGTCCCTGAAATTACCTGACGAAAACAGATACGGAATCTGCTCAAGCATATCAGCTTTCCTCTCCCACGTGGCCTCTTCCACACCTCTATGTCTCCACAACACCTTGACCAACTCTATGGTCTTGCCACACAACACCTTGCTATCAGAAGAAAGTATCTCAACTGGTTCTTCATTATAAGACAAATCCGGATTTAGTTGTATCTCCTCAACGGGCATAACATGAGACGAATCTGATCTATATCTCTTAAGCATCGACACATGAAACACATCATGGATCTTCTCTAACTCTGAAGGCAATCTCAAAACGGTAAGCTACTGGCCCAATCCGCTCAACTATCTCATACGGACCAATAAACCTCAGACTCAACTTGCCTTTCCGGCCAAATCGCATTGCTTTCTTCCACGGAGATACTTTCAAAAACACCTTCTCACCCACTGAAAACTCAATCTCTTTTCTCTTCAATCTGCATAAAATTTCTGACGATCGGAAGCTGCTTTCAAACGGTCACAAATCAACTTCACTTTTTAAGTAATCCCCTTGAGCAAATCTGGCATAGGTAACAGTTTCTGACCCGTTTCGGCCCAACAGATCGGAGCCCTACATTGCCTACCATACAAAGCCTCATAAGGAGCCATCTGTATACTAGCCTGGTAACTGTTGTTGTAAGCAAACTCAACTAAGGGTAAATGCTTCTCCCAAGAACCCTGTAAGTCAATCACACAACAACGAAGCATATCCTCTAAAATCTGTATCACTCGCTCTGGCTGTCCATCTGACTGCGGATGATAAGAAGTACTGAAATACAAACGGCTACCTAAGGCACTATGTAAACAACTCCAGAACCTCGTTGTGAATCTCGGATCTCTGTCTGATACAATAGACTTCGGAACTCCGAAGGTGGTTGTGATCATCCAAGAAGATAGATTATCCCTACAAGTTAACCTATTTCTTGGGGACCACTACCTCTTTATATAATTGATTATTAAATCAACTATTAAGTATTTATAACTCTGCCCCTCATCAGATTATAAATACATCTTGTGGTATCTACACTTTTATTTCCATGACATTTTAATACCCATGACACGCCTAACATAATTGGTCACTTAATTTTGTGTCATACTTTATAAAAACATCATACATTTTACATATGTGCTCACAATTGCGGATTTTAATCCAACAATCTCCCACTTGGGCAACATATGTTTCATGATAAATGTAGAACTTTATGAGCTCAAAATTTGCTACTATATAATATGTATTCTATAACAATCTCGTCAATTAACTATATCCATATAGGATCAAAGCAGTCTTTGTCATATCAATCATATGACTGGTCCATCAATAGTCACATATACAAATATAGTCAAATGACATAGATCAATTATGGGTGCGTAACATGAGAAATTGCATGAAATGTGAACCGAACATGCCTATTTCCAATTGTTGTCATTGAATTTTCACCTAACCTTTTATTTATTTTGCTTTCATTTTATTGTTGTATTATTTTTATGCCATCTAGTTTAGTAGTATTGTAGTGGTGTTATTACATTATTAGTGTTAGTATTGTTATTATTACATTATTAGTGTTAGTATTGTTATTATTAGATGGAGTAATTTTAAAACCCATAAAGAAAAATGTTTATTAAAAGGAAATAGTTCCATTAGAAATAAGGAAAAGCCCATTACAATATACAAGGAGTCCATTTAAATAAATGTCCATGTACAAAGGGGGCCTGTTCGGCCCAATTTTGATAAAACCCTAAGGCACTAATCCTTTTGTGTTCATGTGCAGCACTTGGAGGGTCGCTGGATCACAAACCAATCCAACGACACAGATGAGAACGTGATAAACCCTAGCTGGAAGGTCTAGCGTCGCACCAATTTGCATCCATTTGATGGAAACACGATCCAACGGTACAGATCACGCACGAAAGTCCTAGCTGAAGGAGATTAAGCGCCACACCCTCATATCCTTAGATCAAGGAGTGATCTAATGGCTCAGATCGCTCTAAAGTAGATCGCTCGGGCCGCCACTCGCGCGTGGCAGTTACGCGCGAGACATTTAAGCATCATCTAGCTATTCCATCTTCCCCGATGAAGACCGCACCGTTTTCACCATAGACCGCTCATTGCCGACGCCAGTTGAAGTCACCAGAAACATGTAAAAAGAAAACGAAAGGGATTAAAACCCTAAAATGGAGCATAGTTGTAACACCCCAAAAATTACACGCAAATTGTAAACCCTAGATTTGAAAAATCTCTAATTTAGAAACCTAATTTTGAAATCCCTAATTGAAAACTCTAACAATTGAGAATTTTTAATTCAAAACCCTAACTTTTTTATGATGGACTAAATAAGAATTTTTATCAAACTTGGAAGTTAATATGAAAGTTTTTGAAAGTTTAAGGACTGACTCCATAAATAACCATTTTATCAAATTGAATTTCAATTCTCTCACCCGTCTTTTTTTAATTTGTTTAATTTTTTTTCAACCTTTTTAATTCAAATTGAATTCTAATTCCTTTTTTTCTACGGTTGAATTGACTCTCATTTTTTAACTTAAAATCTTCTTCTTCTTCTTCTTCTTCTTCTTCTTCTTCTTATTCTTCTTCTTATTCTTCTTCTTCTTCTTCTTATTCTTCTTCTTCTTCTTCTTCTTCTTCTTCTTCTTCTTCTTATTCTTATTCTTATTCTTATTCTTATTCTTATTCTTATTATTATTATTATTATTATTATTATTATTATTATTATTATTATTATTATTATTATTATTATTATTATTATATTCTAAACCAAATTTGTTTAGATTACCACCGCTCAACTATATATATAGTCATAGTTATTACGTACAGAAATAAACCTAAGCCTTAAGTTTTAAAGTGCTGTCGCTCTTAGCTATTCCCACGTTTTATGAATTCCTCTCGGATTGACGCTGCCATCACCTTACATCGAAGCCGCAACCGCCCTTTGTTCGTCGTTACAGCTTTATTGTTGCGAGGTGTGTTTTCTTCCGGTGCTATAAATAAATTATATATTATTTTTCTATGTGTTGGTGTTTTACCCCATATGTGATTATTTATATGTATTATGACTTGTATGGTTGACATCACGTGCATACGTTTTTCAAAACGTATTTTAATTATGACTTATGGAATATTTGATTTATGAAACATTGGATTTATGGATCTATGATTTATGGATTTATGAAGTACGTTTATGGAATATCGGATTTATGGAACTTTGTTTATGAAATTTGATTTTTAATCATCATATATGTACGAGCATGGGTTGTGATTTGTTGGGTTTTTAGGTGCTCGATTCCTTCAACCGTTCTTGCTCGCCAAGTGGTGGAGAAGTGTAATTTTGGGTGTAAGAGGTGTGGAAGCAAAATTTGATAAGGACAAGATGGTTTATAGTTGTTCAACCTTCTAACCAAGGTCTACATCCACTACCTTAGCTTCCCACCTAGGATTTTCAATCAATCCACTATTGATTTGTCCCCTTTTCTAGGCTTAGGAGGAAACCCTTACTGTAACCCCCTAGACCCATCTATGCGTTAACACGAATCTCAGGAGGTCACATTAGGGTCACAAGAGCGACCCACCGTAAAAAAAATACACATAAGAAAAACATTTTTTCTCTCTTAAAAACACTTATTATACGGTAACGGTAACCTCTGTTTAAAATACTCTTTTAGAAAATTATTTAAATGTATAACAAAAATTTAGAAAAACATTTTCAGATACTGTCATGAAACAATGATGATGTGCATTCCCACTAACTATGTCGGTACCGTACTCCAAAAGCAACACCGAGAGAACTCCAAACACTAATGTCGGTCATCGAGCCATGTTAGATTTCTTTTAACCTGCGATGGTAAAAACATCATAAGCTTTGGAAAGCTCAGTAATACAGAACTACCAATGGATGCTATAAGTAACATGTAGGTATAACACTATCATGATGTTCGGGCAACAAAATAGGCTCCAAAAATATGACCAGGTATTTCAAAGAAGCGGTATACATGAAGATGATAGGATTATTCTTTAATCAATCACTAAGTATCCTACTAGGAACATATAGACCGAATAATTAGTCAAGATATGATTTACGGTAGTTGAGTCGAGGGCTTAGTGTGTGTTCCGATAGTGCAAAGTTAACACATACGAGGTAACGGTGTGGTGAACGTTATTTCACGGTTATATAATGTTAGTGATAAGGTTCATTTTAGATTTCCTAACTACCCTCCAACCAAACTCCGGTATGTAGATCCCCAGAACTGCAACTATCACGGGCATTAACCCAGGCCCATTGGGCGTAGGTGCCAGCTTAAGGGGATACCTTAGGTACGGTAAGGAATTACCCTAGCCGAAGCATAGGAACCTGAAACGGTAAGGAATTACCAGCCTGATCAGGGCTGAACCTACGGTAATTTCATACTCTATCTCAAAATATCCTAGTAACGGTCTAGGTAGTGACAATAGTAATCAGTAGCAATCGGTAATAGTCGGCAATGATCGATAATAACAATATTCAGTAGCAATCATTGTTAATCAATAATAATAGTGAACATAAAGTAAACTTTAGTTTTCGATGAAACGACACTAGCGAGCATATAATTTTTTATTTTATTTTATTTTTCTCTTTTTTTTCTAGTTTAGATACATATGTATATTTCGGTTTGACAAAAGCCATATTTCGTATCAAAAGACAGCCTTGGGTTCAGGTTGGTAGAATATTTATGTGCACTTGGAACACACTAAAAGGAACCATTTATTTCTCTGAGATACTTGATATTACACGAAAAATGAAAACTCTGAGTTTTTGACAGTTTGAACTGATTCCGGTAATGAGGTCCCAATTAAAGGGGACTTTGTAGCCAACATCGCCAACCAGGCATTTGAAAAAAATGCTTTATTATGATCATTCAAGATATCAACTATATTAAGGTTGTTTCGATCACTTTAGCTAATGAGGGCATTTTGGTCATTTTTACTCTCAGGGCAATTTTGTAATTTAGCTCAGTAATGAAAAAAAATGATGATTTAAAATCTTCAAGATTTCCAACGGTTTATCAAACCTGTTGAGATTTTAGGGGCTCGATTCGATCAACCGTTCTTGCTCGCCAAGTGTGGAGAAGTTGGATAATTGGGTGATTTAGTGGGAGGTGAAAATTTGGCAATTTGACACAAGGATTTATAGTGGTTCAACCTTCTAACCAAGGTCTACATCCACTACCTTAGCTCCCCACTAAGAATTTCCAACAAATTCACTAAGAATTTCGTCCCCTTTTCTAAGATTAGGAGGAAACCGTTACAACCCTCAAAGCTTTCTACCCAAAGCTTGAAGGAACACTCTCTTTACAAAGAAAGACTTAACAAACTAGAAATCCCTCTAAAAGGTGTTTGTTTGCAATTCTAAGCACTCACCCAAAACCTAAACACTTGAGCAAATTTAACAATGTAAGCTCACAAGTGTTGTCTAAGCAAGAAATGAACAATTAAAGCTCTAGACAAATTTTGACATCATAATGTTGTAACAATTGAAGCATTCCCTTGTTCTTGATGCTTGGAGGTCCCTTTTATACTCCTTGATGAGTTTGTGGCCGTTACTAGCCGTTGGGATGATTTGGAGCCGTTGAGGACTTTATTTCCCTTCATAAATGCTGTTCTGCAGCTAGTCGTATCGATACGCGTGGAACCGTATCGGTACGGCCTTCATAGGAACTAGCCGTTGAGCTGCCAGCCAAGGCGTATCGATACGCTTGAGGGCGTATCAGTACGGGTTCACATTTAAATGGCCGTTGGGAAATAGCCTGTATCGATACGGGTTTTGACAGTGGCCAAACTTGGGCAAAAAGGTATCGGTACGGGTATAACCGTATCGATACGGGTACTTTGAAAACACGAGTTTGGCTATTAAAAACATGAAAAATCTTTGCCAAAAACCTCTTAAAATACCTCAAACATAATTTCAAGTTGTTTGGACTTTAAAACAAGTTTTAAATTCTTTTCAAATTAGTACAAAACATTTTTCAATTATTATATCAAAACATTAGTTCTACAAAACCTCCACTACATCAAATTTATCAATATGTGACAAATTTTCTATATGACGTAGTGAATAACGTCACAAAACATACTATAAACGTGACGATTATTTGTTTTCGTCACATTTAGCTATTGATGGTATATTTTTATGACAATTTTAAAAAATATCATTGATTTTTGTCATTATATGTTTGGAGCCAAAATTTCCCTCCAAAAAAAATTGGTGGGAAACCTATCAATAACGTTTAAACCAAATGATGACGTTGTAAAAATGTCGCAAAAGAAATGTAAGCATTAGTGACAAAGTATTATTATGACGATTCGATTTGATTTAGTGACGTTACCATTTTGTCACCAAATAAATTTTATTCGTGACAATTTGATTCATTGTGTTTTATAAGATATAAAAAGTGACGTTTTATTTGTGCCATAAAACATAGATTTAACGTGACGAAAGTTATCTTTTGTCACTCATTGTTATATCTCTTTTCTTTTATATGACGATTTAAAAGACATCGTGAGATTGTATCACATTACTCTATTGTGACACGTGGATTTTTTTCTTTCAAAAAGCATATTAAGGTTAACGGTCAAAGTTGGTTAAATGGTCAAATTACTTTTTTCCTGAGTTTGAGGGGTTAATTGGGCGAAAAAAAATTAAGAGGCTCGATTGATATTTTACAAAAGTTTGGGGGCTTATTGAACTCTTAAGCCTAATGAAAATAATAATTCCACCAACACAAAGAACCATGGTGAAAGCTAGACAATGATCCTCGTTGAAATTTAAAATTTACCCATTTCATTCATTAAAAGGATACTCCTACAAATAATTATAATTGATCTCAACAGAAGTTTGACAGTAATCATCATAATCATTATCGTATCAAAAAATTACCCCATTTAATTTAAAAACTAATGAAATCATAAAAAAATTACATGCTACGATGTATAAAAATAAATAACCAATTTACATGTTTACAAAATTTTTAATTAAAATAAAACAATTTTTTAAAATTTTTGACAACATAAATTTTAGTAAAGTAAATATTTTTATAACATAAAATTATGGCAGTACTCCTACAGTAATTTTTGAACTATGTTTATTTTTAATTAAGACCCCTTTTTATCAATATATATTTTCAAACTATGTCTATTTTTATGTATTAGGGTAAAAGTCAACCTAAAATTATAAACTTTCTTTCTCTGCTACTATTACTTCCCATTTGTCGCCACTCTTTCTTTCCCATAAACTCTCCCATGTTGCTCCACTCTTTCATGGAAGACCAATCACCATTATCTCATCCACCATCAACGTCATCATCATGTATATAATCTAACTGGTTAGACCCACCTTCATCACCACTCTCGTATTCTTCCAATTTCAGTTTTTATTGCATCTTATATTTGTTTTAATAATACTAAAAACATTAAATTTAAATTACAATGGTTGAATTTGTTGGTTTGCTGTGCGTTGCAAAGATGCCAAACTTGTTGTGGATGTTAGGAATGAACCGATTTAATCCTTTTGCTTCAACTCGGGTTTGTTTCAATCCTTTTGTATTTTTAATTCATTTTTAATTATTATTATTATTATTATTATTTGGCATAGAAAAAAGAGAACATTGTCTATGTTTTCGTTGCAAATGATGCCAACTGCTTTTATGTACATATGAGTAAATCATTTTCTGTTCGCTACATTTGTTATTTTTACATTTGAAATTTCCTTCATCATTGTTATACATACTTAGTAGAAAGTTCTAGACTTTACAATAACTATGTCGCAATTTCATCTTATTAGCTTCCTCAATGGCCATGACGATGCTCTTACAATTCTAATTTTAAAGGGAGGCTAATTCAATCTTTTTGTGTAACTACATGATGTAATATCGGTCTTTTTTAGCTAATGACAAATGAATGGAATCTTCTTAAGAATTACATTGATATCGGCATGACCCTTTGTTAATGGAAATCTTTAATGAGAGGCGGTGCTCAATCAGGTACCAACTCAAGTTCATGTATCTGATCATATTGATAGATTTATTCTTGCATGTTTTGTAAAACACAACTTGAAAAAGATAAATGTTATGTTGAACCTATATAAGTATGTGATTATACCATTTAAATTTGATCAAGACTTATAATAATTTCACTCTATTCCTTGAAAAAAAACACTTTGAAGCTTTTGAGAATTATAACAACAATAACTATGAGATAAATAAGGTAGTGACTCTGTAACCCCCTCGTCCCGGTCTAGCCGGATGACCGGTTCGAGTGGGTCACACGGGGAAAACCGAAGCGAAACCCGTTAAGGTTCCCCCTCGGTTAGCAACCCTATTTTTTTTCCATTTTAATCTTGTCACGTTCGAGTATTAAATTCCAAGTGATCAACAGCGGAACATACCACACGAGACAACATTCAAACCCTTAAACCACATTCAAACATCCCAATTTTAATCTTGACTAAAGGCATCTTAGTACCTATGTGTTTTTCTCTTCAAACAGGCCAACAAGGGTCAAACAATGCAGTTTTGGGTCAAGGTTTCGAAACCTTTGGGGAAGATTTCGAAACTTTGGCTGGCAGTGACCTCTGGAACTCAATTTTCACCAAAAGTTTCGAAACCTTGGGGAAGGTTTCGAAACCTTTGACCATAGTTTCGAAACCTTACCCAAAGGTCTCGAAACTTCGGTTGGCAGTAAGGTCTGGAAGCCCAGATTTCTGCAAAGGTTTCGAAACCTTACCCATGGTTTCGAAACCTTAGTGTAGGGGATCACTTATTGCCCAACCTAAGGACTTCCTAACAATGAAAAACACTAAGATCATGCATAGACATATGTAGAAGCTTAGAAAGGACCAAGGGCATGAATTAACACTCACAAGACTCGCACATACTATCATTTAAACAACCATACATGAACCATAGATAGCAACCAAGCAATTAACAAGGCATCCATACATAGCATTCATACAAAGAGCAATTCATGCATATATGGACATACAAGCATTTAAGATTTCATGCCTTAGCAACCAAAACACGTAGACATTCATGGCATGTAACATAAGCAATATTTACAATCAGACAAGGCATCCACTAACCAAGCCAACAACGATATACATCAAAGCTCAAATCAATAACACCTATCCCATTGCTTAACTATTACAATCTATTACTTAAAACTCATACATTGAGCTCACCAAAAGCAACACTTGGAGACCTTTCCTTGCCCTTGCCACCCACAAGCTATTTATCTGCATTGTCGAACAAAAGAGAGCGTAAGCATAAAAGCTTAGTGAGGGTAAGCTCATAAAACAAACCTTCGACAATGCAGGGTCCAAGCACGAGCAATTTCTATAATGAAATGCATGTTCTTACCTCCGATCCGCATAAGTCAAAATGATCATGATGCATGAACATATAATCAACATTATGTCATGCTCAACATCTTGTAAACTCAACTTACTACGATACATAACTCAATGCATTAATCACATTATACATCAATACACAAAGGGCATCACATTTCGTAACATATAAGCATATTTGCATAATCTCATATTGGTATATACATACAACCTCATATTGGCACCTAGCTATGACCCGAATACGCGGATAACCCGTTGGAACGCATTTCCAACGACAACATTACCTCGGTGGGATTCCACTCATCACTGGTCCTTGCATGTGCGGGATTCCACTCATCGCCACATGCCCTACGGATGAGATTCCACTCATCATCACGTAGAAATATATAAAAGCTTCCGGTGGAATATTACATCACCGTACTCCTCCTTGGTACCTTAACGCCACCAAGGCCACGTACGTTTTGACTCAATTTGTGTGCACACTCATCCTAATGATTGATCATTGTACCCAAGCATACTAGTGCCAACATTAAACGCAATCCATATTTCATAGCTACATGCATATGACAAAGCATCAAATATCATGTCTCACATACATGTATTTCACAACCCAATACCATGCCTAGCATGTACTCACCATGATCATCATCATGCATAATTCACAATCCAATCCACATGCATAGCAATGCATCAAGACATGCCTCAACAACATGTATAACACAATATACATAACTACCGTAAACACATATAATTAAGAGGCATAACAAACAATTAGAAGTTCAACCAAAGTTCCCTAAACTTAAGCTTGAGATTAGGCTACCACCCTAACCTCAACTCTAGGTGGGTTTACCAAGCCCAACCTAGGTCCACATGCTTGAACCAATGTTTAAAACCAATTAAAAACAATAACCACTCACCTCTACTCCAAGCTCAACTACCAAGCAAGCATCACCTTCAAGTTTCCGGATTTCTTCCCGAAGCTCCTCCAACGCAAACTCTCGCTTCTAAACAACCTCAATACAATTCAAATAATCCTCAAATCAGCCCAACATCAAAATATCAACCCGGAATACAAATTCAAATATCAAACCCAACATTTCAAGTCATGACCAAACCCCATACTTAGCAATTTCGGACAGCCCTAATACCTCTTCCAAAAACATTGTTTCCAACATCCATTGCACCCACAAATGATCCCAAATCAATCCCTAACCATAGTACTGCCATTGGGCTATCAAACCCCACCTTAAACAACCCCCAAAACTCACCCAAAACCCTCCAAAACACCATTTTCGTACTAATATTTTACCCAGCAGAAAATCATGTTTTTAAACACCCAAATGACATCTAAATGGTCCCAAATCATCCCCTTAGCATACATATACCATCAGCCCTCTAATTACACCCTAAAACCCACCAAAAATCAACTTTTTGACACCTCAAAAATGGGTTTAAGGACCCATTTCGGAAATTCATCAAAATTCAACCAAATCAACATATAATGTGTATTTTGACATGATTAAACAAAACCCCAATACAATTTATCAAAACAAATTGAAAAACCCCATTAAAAACCCAAATTTCCATATGAACCCTAATTCCCAAAACTCAATATTTTCGAAATCTAAGACTATAGATAAATAAAGGATAGAGAGGAGGTTAAGAAAATATATTTACCTCTTAATTTGGTGTTGAAATCGAATGGCAATAAAATGGAATAGTAGCTAAGGTTTTAGGAGAGTTTGAAAACATGGAAGAGGGGTTTGACATGGGAAATGGGTGTTGGGAGGAAGATGACAACTTTTTGCTAAAAGTTGTCTTGCTTTATTTAAAAATTTGGGCAAATTACAACATTGGTCCCTCCCTCCTTATTAAAGCTCAATTTGGTCATTATTTATAGTTGATTTATTTTAGTTAGATTTTATTTGACTCGAGCTATAACCCGGCTAACTCCTAGCCCCAAAACACGGGTGTTACAGACTCCTTAAAAATTAAATGCTTTAGTTTATGAAGTGTATATTTGTAAAATATAGTGTTATATATATTATAGTTTTGATGTGTATGCAAGTTTTGATAATGAAAAGAGGTCTATGGTTGAATCCCCCTTGACCTGTGCTCTTGACACCCCTTTGACCTGTGCTCCTACACCGTTTTGAATCTCCATATGCTAGTTGCAGTTCCTAACGACCAGGTCATAGCATCAACTTGTCGTCGCCCGTCTTGTGGGACTTTGTTGTCTCAAAATCGTATCCCTCTGTTGACTATCTCCGTTGCCGATTATCTTTAGTGGGTTGACTTTCTCTTTAGTTTATGTTTGTTTTTTTTCTATGTGCTTTTTGTTGCTAGTAATACTTCTAGTTAACTTTTTTTTTGTATTTACCAGGGTTCAGAATGGTGGCCAACGATAGCAGTGACCAAGAGGATTAGCATAGAGCCTTACCGGCTAGATTTTGGCATTTTAGTAGGGACGGATTAAATTGTAATGATTTTATAATTTTAGACCTTTATTGTAATTTGTAAAAAAAATATTAGCTTTTATTGTAGTTTGTAAAAAGTATAGGCTTTTATTGTAATTTATACAAAGCATTGACATTTATTATAATTTATGTAAAGCTTTGGCCTTTATTATAATCTATGTGAGTTTTGAACTTTTTGTAATTTATAAAAAAACACTGATAATTATTATAATTTATAAAAGTTTATACCTTCATTGTAATATTTTGATTTTTTAAAATATTACAATTTCTAATAAATAAATTATGATAAAAATAATTATTAATAAAAATATTTTATAATTTGGTGAAATAATTAGTAACTAATGATGATATTTTTGTCATTTATACAATAAAATTATTATATTATTAGTGACGATACGAATGATTAATGACAATTTTTTTATTATTTGTTGACGTAATTTGCTGTCACTAAATACAAATTATTATATGACGTTATGCATTAGCGTCACTATATGTTTAACAATACATGACGAAATGCGATACATCGTCACATTTGACATTTAGCGACACACCTAGGGTGACGTTCATCGTGACGTCAACTTTTACGTCATAAAATACAAAAAAGTGACGTAAATGTAAGTTTTAGTGACAATATTTTAGATGTCACTAATAAGTAAATTTGTTGTAGTGCTCCAAAAACTCACTCGATCTAACATATCCCAACTCTGCAATACTTACCAAACCTTTAGACGTATGCGTTCCACGTGTATCATTTCCAAAATCAACTATATAAAATGTTGGAACGGTCGTCATCATATTTTACCACAGGCTCACCACTGAGCATTCAAACTTATTTTCCAAGTGGATCTTCCAACCTTATATTAGTATCATGAGTGATGAACATATATGAGTCATGCTTCATAACACTTAGGGGCATTTCAGTCATTTAAGCTTTATTTAAGCCTTTGAATTTCATCAAAGGCAATTTTTGCCCATTCCTGTCAAGAGGGTATTTCGGCCATTTTAGAGCTCGAGATAGATTCACCATTTCCGTCAATTATACTAATTATATAATTTCAATCATTTATGTACTCGATAGAGATTTAGTCGTTCTGGTTTTTTTCAGCCCTTCTAGACAATTCATTCGTTTCAAAACTTGAGGGTGTGAATGTCATTTCAGTTAATTGGAAAGTTTCGATGCTAAGATACTTTAGTGACTTCGGTCATTACACCCATCCTAATCAATTCAGTCTTATAGTACCTTCAATCCTTTAGTCATTTTAGTTGTTTCACTCAATTCGATAATTGAAAGTACTTTTATAATTTCCAAACATACGAATAATTTCTTATAAATTTATCTTCAAGGATTAATAAGAATTCAAGGAAATTCAAGCACTTCACAATCTCGAAGGTTTAAGTCTTGTTACTGTAACTCTCCAAGTAATTTGATGTTTTTCAGATAAATCAGTTGTTTAACAAGATCTAAGATAGATTCCTAGATTACTTTCATTGTTAGGGTCATTTTAGTCATTCAGATATCTCAAGGGCATTTTTGTAATTTCTTATTCTAACATTTCGAGCATTAAATCTTTTATCAAGAACAAAATTTAAAATTAAGGTTTCGAGGTTGTCGCTTTACCGAGTGTTCACTAAACTTGAATTTCTTATCGGTCATTTGTTCCTTATTCGAGTCATTCGATCTTAACCAGTTTATTATCATAGCACCGTAACTGTACAACTTATAATAATCGACGATAATCAAATGACCAATCATACTTTTCATGCATTAATCAATTACCAACATGTTCCATAAAGCATACAACAAGTAGTAAAGTATTACCTTGAATCCTAGCTATATCGGTCAACCCTTGAAACGATATTTCGATACTCTCGAACCTGAATTCAACATCCTCAACTATTCGTATTCAAGGAACGGTGAGTACCTTCAATCGCACAAATTCCAATTTCAGTCCTTATTCACATTGCTCACAAATGATTAATAAAATACATAAGCAAACTCGAGTTCAAGGTCCGATTCGGAGGCTTTGGGGTTAGAATTTCACGAAACGGGCTTCAAAAATGAACTCAGGACGTCGAAAAACATAAAATAGGGTTGTTCGTAAAAAGTTGACTTTTTGGTCAAAGTCAAAGTCAACGCTGACGTCAACGGTCAAAGTCAACTAAGTTGACTCATTTGGGTTGACTTGGTTGACTCAATTGACTCGGTCAGGTTGACTCGGTTGACTCGTTAAGGTTGACTCGGTTGACTCGGTTCAAATGAGTTCAGGTCGGTTCGGTTAGTTGGGTCGGGTTAGGGCATGGGTTAAGAAACAATGGGCCTTAACAAGCCGGCCCACTGGCTTATAATGAGCTTGTTGATTATTGGACCCAGTTTTCAGGCTTGGACCAGTTCTGGCTAGGCCGGTTCAAGGCTGATTCGGTATGGTTCAAGGGTGAACCGACTACGGTGGTCGGAGTTCACCTTTGGTGGCGCGTGCTCACCACGCGCGACCTAAAATCGATCGGAAAGCACCCTAAACGATGGTAGCAACTCGATTAAGCCTCCAAACCTTGAAAATTCAATAGCTAATACTCATTAAACCCAAACCGAAGTAATTCCCTTACCTAACTTACCCCTATCGGACGAACGCCGACAACCTTGAAATAATGACGAACCAGCTACTGATCGGTTGGGTTTTGCTCGCCGCGGTGTGAGGAGCTCAGATCTGAAGGCCGGGTCTCAGACGGGCAACCACAACGGACAAAAAAAATGCAAAAACTGAAAGGAGACCTTTGGTTGTTCGTCGGGCGTTCAACCGGAGATTAACGACAAATGGTGGCCCAGATTTGCGCGTGGTGGCCAGGGGTGTGGTCGCGAGGGGGAGACGGCCGCGTTGTCGGTGGCGGTGCACAACACCGACGAGCGGTGGAGGAGATCAAGTGGACGACTAGTGGTGGGAGATGAACGGTTATGAGATGATGAAGGTTCTGGATACTTAGACAAGTGGGGCATTAATTTCACGATAAAGAGGTAGTTGGAAATATATCATACTTGGTTTATTACTTTTATTTAATTACCCGAAAAGGTTTAGCTCAAAAGAATTTTCTTAGCCAACTTTAGTAAGGAAATGAATTAGCCTAATTGGTTAAGACTCGGGCCTATATAACCAAGGGTCGCAGTTTCAATCCCCTTTGGCTGCACTTCTTTTTATCACCTTTTTATTACTCATTTGCTTCCGTATTTATACCTTTAATTATTTATTTAATTTAGGGTGTTACACTTACAAACCGATCAAGCTTTCTACCCAAAGCCTTGATCAAACCCTCTTTACAAAGAGATAAAAATACACAAACTTAAATCCCTCTAATAGGTATTTGTTTGCTCAATAAAGCTCTCACCCAATCCTAAAACACTTGAGCAAATCTAACAATTCTGGCTCACTAGTGTTTGTCTATACAATGAATTGACAATTAACCACTAAGACTCATTTTGATCATATATTGTATTACAATTGAAGCATTAACCATTACTTGATGCTTGGAGGTCCCTTTTATACTCCTTATTGAGTTTGTAGCCGTTACTAGCTGTTGGGGTTGAATTGGAGCCGTTAGAGACTTTATTTCCCATATTTAATGGTGTTCTACAGCCTTCCGTATCGATACGCGTGGACCCGTATCGGTACGACCTTCTTTAGAAACTAGCCGTTGGGCTCTTGCCAGCCTAAGCGTATCGATACGCTTGAGGGCGTATCGGTACGGTATGTCATTTAAAAGACCATTGAGAAAATAGCTGTTAGGGTCGTTGAAATAGGGATCGGTACGCTTAAGGGGCGTATCGAAACGATCCTTATCCATATCGATACGGGTTTTGGCAGAATCAAAACCTGGGAAAAAGTGTATCGATACGAGGTACACCGTATCGGTACGAGCTTGCTGAAAACACCAGTTTGGCTAATTTAAGTCATTAAAAACTTTGCCAAAAACCTTTTTAAATACCTCAAACATATTTTCAAGTTGTTTGGACTTAAAAATAGTGTTGAATTCTTTTCAAACTTGTCCAAAACATTTTTTAATTATTATATCAAAACATTAATTCTACATGATTTGTACGGAGGAAGTAGTGATTTTTACCACACATCAATTGGTGACGTTGTAGTGAGGTTTTCTAGGGAACCTTCCTCTTTTTATGGCGGTTGTAGTTGGGCGCATGTTGGGTTTTTTGGTACTCGATTCCTTCAACCGTTCTTGCTCGCCAAGTGGTGGAGAAAGGAATATTGGGTGATAGAGGTGTGGAAGCTAAAAATGATAAAGACAAGATGATTTATAGTGGTTCAAACTTCTAACCAAGGTCTACATCCACTACCTTAGCTTCCCACTAAGGATTTCCAACCAATCCACTATTGATTCGTCCCCTTTTCTAGGCTTAAGAGGAAACCCTTACAAGACCGATCAAGCTTTCTACCCAAAGCTTTGATCAAACCCTCTTTACAAAGAAAAAAAAAGCAAACTCAAATCCCTCTAATAGGTATTTTTTACACAATAAAGCTCTCACCCAATCCTAAAACACTTTAGCAAATATAACAATTTTGGCTCACTAGTGTTTGTCTATTACAAGAAATTAAACAATAAAGCCCTAAGACAAATTCTTGATCATACTGTTGTTGACAATTGAAACATTAACCATCTCTTGATGCTTGGAGGTCCCTTTTATACTCCTAATTGAGTTTGTAGCCGTTGAGGACCGTTGGGGTTGGATTAGAGCCGTTGGAGCCTTTATTTCCCACCATAAATGCAGTTTTGCAGCTTGGCTTATCGATACCCTTCAAACCGTATCGATACGGTCTCGATAAGGATGTAGCCATTGTGCACTCCAGCTAGTGCGTATCGATACGCTTGCCTAGCGTATTGGTACGGTCCTGTAGTTTAAAAGACCGTTGGGAAATTTGACCGTTGGGGGTAGTTAGGCGTATCGGTACGCGATACAACCGTATTGGTACACTAACTAGACGTTGGGTATTTAAAGCTCTCTGTATCGATACGGCTAAGCGTATCGGTACGAGTTTTGGCTATTGAAAAATTTCTGTAGTTGAAACCCTAGGGCGTATCGGTACGGTACCAGATCGTATCAGTATGGGTACTTAAAAAGCTCGGTTTTGACTACTTTAAATGCACTTTAAATCATTCTAAAGCCTCGTAAAACCCTTAAAAACGCTTTCAAGTTGTTTTTTTTTTACTAAAAACATATTTGAAATTCTTTTCAATTTAGTCCAAAATATTTTTTCAAATATTATATCAAAACACTTAGTTCTACAGTGCATTGCATTGTGAATGTGATATTTATGTTATGGTTTTTAAAGGTTTTTCAGAAAATATTACTGTATTTTATGATTATGGTTTTTCTTGCATTTTAGAGACACACTAAGCTCTTTAGCTTACTGCCACATAGTTTCCTCTTACAGATATCTTTGGACTTTAAGCGGCGTGGTACTTAGATGATCTCAATTTTATCCGATTATTTTATTATTCACTATAAACTAAATTTAAACTATCAGATTATTATTATTCTATGTTTTGTGATATTTACGTATTTCAGATCGTAAAACTTTATATTTTGGGATTATGTCATAATCTCTATGAGATGTCAAAAAGGTAATCTAGAGCTCCTATGAGATGTCATAATAGCCTATCTATTATGTTGTTATTAAGGCCTATTTGAAAACTCTGTGTTGTCATTCGTACCTTGATCTAAAATACTTTTTTTAAATTGTTATCAAAATCTCTATTTTTGAAGTATGTTGTTAATTTGAAAATTTTGTGGACAAAATTTCTTTTAAGGGTGGGAGAGTTGTAACACCCTAAAAATTACGCTCAAATTGTAAACCCTAGATTTGAAAAATCCCTAATTTAGAAACATAATTTTGAAATTCCTAATTGAAAATCTTAACAATTGAGATTTTTTAATTCAAAACCCTAACTTTTTTATGAGGGATTAAATAAGATATTTTTTATCAAACTTGGAATTTAATAAGAATTTTTTTGAAAGTTTAAGGACTGACTCCATAAATAACCATTTTATCAAATTAAATTTCAATTCTCTCACCCGTCTTTTTTTAATTTGTTTAATTTTTTCAACCTTTTTTAATTCAATTTGAATTCTAATTCTTTTTTCCACAGTTGAATTGACTCTCATTTTTCAACCTACATTATTATTATTATTATTATTATTATTATTATTATTATTATTATTATTATTATTATTATTATTATTACTACTACTACTACTACTACTATTATTATTATTATTATTATTATTATTATTATATTCTAAACCTAATTTGTTTAGATTACCACCGCTCAACTATATATATAGTCATAGTTATTACGTACGTAAATAAACTTAAGCCTTAAGTTTTAAAGTGTTGCCGCTCTTAGTTATTCCCACGTTGTATGAATTCCTCTCGGATTGACGCTGCCATCACCTTACATCGAAGCCGTAACCACCCTTTGTTCGTCGTTATAACTTTATTGTTGCGATGTGTGTTTTCTTCCGGTGCTATAAATAAATTATATATTATTTTTCTATGTGTTGGTGTTTTACCCCTTATGTGATTATTTATATGTATTATGGCTTGTATGGTTGACATCACGTGCATACGATTTTCAAAACATGTTTTAATTATTACTTATGGAATATTTGACGTATGAAACATCAGATTCACGGATCTATGATTTATGGATTTATGGACTATGATTTATGAAGTATGTTTATGAAATATCTGATTTATGGAACTTTATTTATGAAATTTGATTTTTAATCATCATATATGTATGAACATGGGTTGGGATTTGTACGGAGGAAGCAGTGATTTTTACGGCACATCGATTGGTGACGTTGTAGTGAGGGGTTTTGGGGAACCTACCTCTTTTTATGATGGTTGTAGTTGGGTGCATTGCATTGTGAATGTGATATTTTTGTTATGGTTTTTAAAGGATTTAAAGAAAATATTACTATATTTTATGATTATGGTTTTTCTTGCACTTTAGAGACACACTAAGCTCTTTAGCTTACTCCCCCATAGTTTTCTCTTACGGATATCTTTGGACTTTAGGCGACGTGGTACTTGGAGGATCTCAATTTTATCCGATTATTTTATTATTTAGTATGAACTAAATTTAAACTATCAGATTATTACTATTCTATGTTTTGGGATATTTACGTATTTCAGATTGTGAAACTTTATATTTTGGGATTATGTTTCAGCATATATTTACAGACTTTATTTCAGATATTTTATTAAATGATCAAAATATTTTTTTAATATTTTGGTTTTGAAAACAATTGTGGTACTTTACGATACATACTGTTAATTAATAATTAATTTGTTTTATAAATTGTTTAAACCTAAAATTGATTACTTGAGGGAAAAGTTTTTAATGGTGACTTCCTAAATTCAGTCTTTTCTTCTAGGCCGGGTTTAGGGGGTTACAATAGTTGACAAAATGACAAGAAGACCAAATCCTGAAATTGAAGCCATGGCGATGATCAAGCACAAGTTGAATTAAAGCGGAAGCAATTCAGGGTGGAAATCAGGGATTCATGCTTGAAAATCAAGCATTTTTGTAACTATATAAACTCATGTAATTTTTTTATGTTAGAACACATACACTATACACGATTTACATGCAAATTACA
Source organism: Hibiscus tridactylites (assembly GCA_958450335.1). NCBI lineage: Eukaryota > Viridiplantae > Streptophyta > Magnoliopsida > Malvales > Malvaceae > Hibiscus > Hibiscus tridactylites. Next base: position 76,541,467 of record OY288270.1, read on the forward strand.
TACAATTTTTTTTCAAAGCATCCAAATTCCAGTGTAGCAAGCAAACAAGGATTGTAAGCATTTTCACAGAGGAATAAAGCAAGCTTCTTCGTTTATGGTAACTCGTTTACTCAATGTTTTATGCTTTTAAAAATAAAGAAAAATGGATAGTTTTTTTACCTTCACCATGCATGTTGGTTCGGTCGCAGCTCCGTTGACAGATACATGATTCGAGGCTTGTCGAAGTATAGAAGTTTATGAGAAACAAAGATTTTTCTTTAGAAAAAATCGTTTTGGGTTGGGAGCTTTCACAAAGAGAATTTGAAAGGTTTTTTTTACTATCGAATTTGGTTACAGGCGCCAATTAATGACGACCAGCACGACGAACGACTGTTATGGCCACCGTACCCGTGGAGGACGCTGAGTATGAATCAGAGAGTTAAAGAGAGAGTGTTCGAGAGTTTGAGAACAAAATGAGTTTTGAAGTTTTCTCTCTCTTTTATTTAACTTTTATACTAACCCGCAATCCGACTCGTATCCACTTTTCAACCCGCGCTCAACTCTCATGGATCTTATACCGCGACACTTCAGTTTTAAATCCTTTCAATTTTGTCATTACCATTTTAATTTGACTTTCAAATTTCAGTTTCCATTCAATTCGGTCCTTAATTCAGATTTCTTGTAAAGGGAAAAATAATTTTGTTATCCTTTTTCTTTATTTGAATTATTTCTTGTTATTTTAGCAATTTAATTATTTTTATATGTTCTTTGATTCATATATGTGTTTGTTAAAAATCCTAGGAATATGTTCTTAAAAATTTATATTAGAGCCTTGTGTGCAGAAAAACGTCCTTCACGTAGTTACGAATAAAATACAATTAATTTTACTTGAATCTTTAATAAATAAAATGAAAATAGACATTTTTGTGGTTGTTAATCACTAATTATGTTTTAATTAAAAAACTATAACACATTTAATTTCCTTTTGTTGTTTTGTTTTAAAAAGGAAAACTAATTAATGCGGCGTCTTACTAAACAGAAATGACAGGTTAGCGCCATGAGTGTTGGCAGTGATTGGAGTTCATTTTTCGGGCGGTAAGGCCGTTAAAATAGAATCTTATTCATAAAGCGGACGAATAAATCAAAACTCTTGTAAACTTTCAAGCTCCAATTTTGAAATCAATAAGGTACCAATTTTTGGGCGTTGTGGGGGTGTTAATCCATCCCCACACGTAACCAACCTCCAAACATGTTTTTCTGGTTTTCGCATACCAAAAATATTATTTTAATAAATAAAATGTTTTGTTAAAATAACCCTAGTTTTAAAATTACAAAATAGAATATCATTAAATTAATTTTACACCTACATGAGTAGTGCTCACGAAAGGCTTAGAGTGATGTTTTCTTAATAAGCATGCAATTATGGAGTTTGTACCAACATGTTCTACACAACCACTCTAAATTTTATTTAACAATTGAGATATTAATATTTATGTAGTCTAATTTTTGAAGTGTTCCTATTGTTTATAAAATAAATGAATGTATATTTATTGTTACAAAATAACTGGAGTGACTTTTCTATTCAATTTATAATTAGCAACATATGTGATAAAATTCTTTTGCATCAATATTCTATTAGAATCGAAGCTTGCTAACCTTATGTTCTCTAACTTACCAGAACTTCGATATGTGCGTATGATATTTTTATTCTCAAAAGATGTCACATAACCATCTTGGCTGCTATCTAATGGTTCATAATAGGGTTGCCTAAATACCTATCTAACATTCTAATAATATACACAATTTCAAACGTGTAGCGACTAGAAAATCCGAAATTATGTTTTTCCCAATTTTTTTTGAAAAAATTATTCTTAGGGGATTTCTTTTTAAATGCTAGTGTTTTGAATAAAATATTGGGAGTCGCCACTGATCATTTTTTAAAAGGTAGACCGGACACCGTTAAACAAAACCAGAGATTTTAAAAAAAATTTGGGTTCGGGAGTCAGTTACGGATGGGGAAGGTTTAGCACCTCCATATCGCCCAAAAATTGGTACCTAACGGTTCGTAATATTTTTATTAGAAAAATTTTAAAGAAAAACTCGGCCTGATTTAATTAATAATTCCCGAATGCATGAATGTATGGTCATACGAGACAGACAACCGAACTCACAATCCACGATACCAAAGAAGATGACGCCCAAATATTTGAGACGCCACCCCTACTAGAATATCGAGACTCTGAGTACTAGAATTAATTAATGCGATTAATTTAATACGACAATTAATTATACTAGTAATGAGTGCCTTTAATTAAATACGACAATTAATTATACTAGCAATGGGTGCTCAAGTCCATAAACTCAAAATCGCTTAAAATAATAGTATACTAGCAATGAGTGCCTCTAACTATTTCAACCGACACAAGGATAACCACAAGCATGCTTACAATCACCGTGCAATTACAATCAACAAGCTTACACCACAAAACTTACCTCACTTACCTTTCGGTTTGCGGAAACTCAACGAACCTAGGCAGGACCTAGGCTCTGATACCAACAAATGTAACTCCATCGACCCGGCCTAGCCGCCAGACTACATCGAACGGGTTACACGGGGAAAACCAAAGCAAAACCCCTTAAGGCTCCACTCTGATTAACAACCCTATAAAATTTCTTTTAAAGTTATCTTGTCTAGATGTTTAATTTTATCCTATGTGAGAGGACTCACAGCGGAAACACACACAGATACAAAACACGCGAAACAGACAATTAAACAAACCCTTTTTATCTTTTACAACAGGTCGTATCGGTACGCTAGAGGACCGTATCGATACGCTCTCAACGGTCAACTTTCCCAAGGTCAAACTACGAAGACCGTATTGATTCTCTTAGAAACCGTACCGATAGGCCAAAATCTCGTTAATTTCAAAGATTTCTAGAGAGCTTTTGGCGTATCGATACACCCCTGCGTACCGGTACGCCCTGCCCAAAACAAGATCCAAAGAAAGGGACCGTATCGATACATCCCTTGAGCGTATCGATACGCCCTGCACTGCAAGACCTGTTTTGGCAGCTAAAAACGCAAGGACTCGACTCTAGTGGCATCTAACGACTTGTCAAGCAACATACAAACTCAAATACAACACAAGACATCCATGGATAAACATACGAAGCACTTTAAACACTTAACGATGCCACATTCATCATGATAGGAATTTAAAGGAAAACATGCATACAAAGTGTTCACCAACATAGCCAAAAGTTAAATAAAAGCAAACTTCAACATGGCATAAGGCAATACAAGTCCAAAACGTCAAGGCAAACTTGTCTAAGCAAAAGAACATGCCATCAATATCACAAAACACAAAGGTCCTATCCCATTGCTTAAAGTACTAATTATTGAAGTCTAAACCATACTTGAGCAAACCAAACTCCCTTTGATCCTCCCTTGTTCCCCGAGCTGCTTCGAAGGTCTAAGGGCCTGCATTGTTGGAAAAGAGAGCATAAGTGTTTAAGCTTAGTGAGCGGTGCTCAAAATGGTAGCTACAACAATGTAGTTTTTAAAACATAGTTTGCTTGAAAACCAAAACCGTTTCCAAATCATTTCCACATACTAGAACACACAATGTCATGCATTTACCTTCACGTGCATTTACCGAAATACAACCACAAGCCATAGGCTTACCATATGCTCATTCTCATAACGCAAGCAAAGTAAACAACAATGCTAAGCATAATAGATAGAATCAACAACATGCTTAACATGAGAATTAAAGCATTCATGGGTATATTGACATTCAACGTTTTTACTCGGATATGCAGATAGCTTTCTCAAACTCACTAGACATTTCCGGTAGAATCTCACATCACCATACTCACTCGTCTAGTAAAACATAATTTCCAATCGAATCTCACATCACCGTACTCCTCCTTAGTGGAATCTAACATCACTAAGGCCACGCGTGAATTTTACCTCGAGTGCACTCTAATCTTATTGATTGATCAATTATATCTGGTAACAACTCAACACGTGTCAATATACTCATTCACAACCACAAGCATTACCGATGCTTGAACCACTTACCATGTCCATACTTCCATGGAAGACATGTACTCACAATGCAAATATAAACACAAGTCATAAGTCTCAACATGTATAACAATGCAAACTAACACATTATCAACATGATATGTTCACATTGCATCAAGAATCGTAAAACACAGATTAATTGCATAAAACCTTTAAAACTTACTCTTGAGCTTGGATTGGCCTTTCAAGCTCAATCCAAACTCCCAAAACATTCTTTTAACCACATTAAGGCTTTTCAAATAGATCCACTCACCAGCCAACACACAACCGATGTCCGAGATGCCGAATCAAGCCTCCGAACTACCTGGATTTCCGTCCACAAAGCCCGAATCCAAATCTGCTGTTTTGAGCAACCCAAAATCGAACATTAGAACACAAATACACTCACAAACACAACGAAGACTCAGAACTCAACAACCTTGCATCTACGCACATCGACTCAAGCCCAAACTACACCCGAAACATAGCCAAATCAAACCCAAATTACTAGCAGCCACAACCAACGAATTTACCATAAAAAATCTACCTTTTTACATCCCTAAACATCAATCCAAAACTACCAAAACTCCAGCTGCCATTTAAACTCAAAAACCCAACAAAAACTTAAGATTTTCAACTCTTAAAATTAGCCATAATACCCATTTCAGGTTTCCATTAAAAACCCACCATTTTTATGTTATTTTTGTGTTAAACAAAGATAAAAACACTCCCAACTCAGCCTTAATCAACCCAAACAAAAACCCAAAGATTTATTTTCATTTCCAATCCAAACTTTAAAAATCAAGATAGGATAAATCCATGAGTTTTGTAAAAATCACAACATTTAGGACTTACAGAAGATGAAACTAAGTTAGGGAACCATTTACCTTGAAGAAATCACTTAGTTGAGAGCTTGAAATCCAATGGAATAGTAGAAAGGGGTTTTGGGAGGTTTTAACGTGAAAGGCTATTTTGGAGAAGAAGATGGCTTTTGAAACAAAACCTTTTTTTTATTCCCTTTTATAAAAAATCCCCCTTTTGCCCTTTAGTCTTTTAAAACCCCTTTTTGGTGTATTAAAAATAGTTTTTCCTCCAATTTAATTTAACCCAACCCGGTTCAACTAGTTCAATAACTCCCGACCCTAAACTCGGGGCATTACAACTCTCCCCCACTTAAAGAATTTCATCCCAGAAATTTACCTGGCGGAAAGAGATGCGGAAACTGCTTACGCATGTCATCCTTCCTCTCGCAAGTGGCTTCTTCCACCCCTCGTTGACACCACTTAACCTTAACCAACTAAATTGTCCTTCCTCGCAATACTTTGCTATCCGAAGCCAAAATCTCAACTGGTTCTTCATCGTAGGTCAAATCCGGATTCAATTCTATCTTCTCAATTGGCATAACATGTGACAGATCTGATTTATACCTCCGAAGCATCGAGACATGAAACACATCGTGAATCTTCTCTAGCTCGGCCGGCAGTCTCAATCTATAGGCAACGAGACCAACTCTCTCAACTATCTCATACGGGCCAATGAACCTCGGGCTCAACTTGCCTTTCCTATCGAATCTCATCACCTTCTTCCAAGATGAGACTTTCAAGAACACTTTGTTGCCCACGACATATTCTATTTCTCTTCTTTTCAAGTCTGCATAGGATTTCTGTCTATCCGAAGCTGCCTTCAAACGGTCGCAAATCAATTGTACTTTCTCGGTAGTACCCTTAAGCATATCCGACAAAGGTATCAATTTCTGCCCCGCTTCGACCCAACAAACAAGTGTTCTACATTTTCTACCATATAGAGCTTCGTAAGGTGCCATCTGAATGCTCTCTTGATAACTGTTATTATAAGCAAACTCTACTAACGGTAGATGCTTCTCCCACGAACCCTGAAACTCTATGATGCAACATCTCAACATATCTTCCAACACTTGTATAACTCTCTCTGACTCACCATCACTCTGAGTGTGATCTAAAGTGCTAAAATTCAGTCGAGTACCCAAAGCACTATGCAAACTCTCCCAAAATCTAGCCGTGAACCTCGGATCTCTGCCTGACACTATAGATTTTAGTACACCATGCAATCTCACTATCTCACTGATATACTAATCGGCCAACTTATCTAAAGTATAAGTGGTGTGAACGGCCAAAAAGTGCACACACTTCGTAAGATGATCAACAGTTACCCAAACCGAATTCTTCTTAGAAGGTTTCAACGGCAAACTCGATACGAAATCCATGGTGATTCTCTCTCACTTCCACTCGGGAATTCTCTACGGTTGTAACAAACCTAAAGGAAACTGGTGCTCGGCTTTAACTCGTTGACATATCATGCACTTACTCACAAACCCGACAACATCTTTCTTCAAACCAATCCAGAAATACACATTTTTCAAATCACGGAACATTTTCATGCTTCCCGAATGCATAGCAAACGGACTACTTTGAGCCTCAGTCAGGATGGTGCGTCTCAAGTCTACATCTTCCGGAACAACTACTCTACTCTTGAAACACAAAACTCCATCACTACTAAAACAAAAATCTGTCGGTTTACCCTCCGATATGTCTTGCACATGAGATGCTAACGATCTATCTTGCAACTGTTTCTCTCTAATCAACTGAAGCAACGAATGTCTAACTTGTGTAGAACTAATGTTTTAATATAATAATTGCAAAATGGTTTGGACAAATTGGAAAAGAGTTTAAAACTTGTCTTTAAGTCCAAACAACTTGAAAATATGTTTGAGGCATTTAAAAAGGCTTTTGGCAAAGTTTTCAATGATTTTAAATAGCCAAACTTAACTTTTCAGCAAGCCCGTACCGATACGGTGTACCCCGTATCGATACCTTTTTGCCCAGGTTTTGATTATACCAAACTCGTATCGAAACATACTTTGCCGTATTTATACGGATAGGGATCGTTTCGATACGCCCCTTAAGCGTGCCGATCCCAGTTTTAACGTCCCCAACGGCTATTTCCCAACGGTCTTTTAAATGACATACCGTACCGATACGCCCATCAAGCGTATCGATATGTTTGGGCTGGCAAGAGCCCAACGACTAGTTTCTGAAGAAGACCATACCGATACGGGTCCACGCGTATCGATACGAAAGGCTGCAAAACATCATTAAAGATGGGAAATAAAGTCTCCAACAGTTCCAATTCAACCCCAACGGCTAGTAACGACTACAAACTCAAAGAGGAGTATAAAAGAGACCTCCAAGCATCTTGTAATGGTTAATGCTTCAATTGTAATACAACATATGATCAAGAAATTGTCTTAGTGCTTAAGTGTCAATTTATTGTATAGACAAACACTAGTGAGCCAAAATTGTTAGATTTGCTCTAGCGTTTAAGGATTGGGTGAGAGCTTTATTGTGCAAACAAATACCTATCAGAGGGATTTGAGTTTGCGTATTTTTTATCTCTTGTAAAGAGGGTTTGATCAAGGCTTTGGGTAGAAAGCTTGATCAGTTTGTAAGGGTTTCCTCCTAAGCCTAGAAAAGGGGACGAATCAATAGTGGATTGATTGGAAATCTTTAGTGGGAAGCTAAGGTAGTGGATGTAGACCTTGGTTAGAAGGTTGAAACACTATAAATCATCTTGTATTTTATCTTTTTAGCTTCCACACCTCTTACACCCAAAATTCCATTTATCCACCACTTGGCGAGCAAGAATGATTGAAGGAATCGAGCACCGAATAACCCAACAATTGGTATCAGAGCTTGGCTCAATTGAAGATGATTAACATCCTATTGAGAATATACGACAAGCTCGATCAACATTTCAAACAACCTAGCGTATGAAAACTTCAAGATGGATCCGGAAGAGAACATCGAGAAGATGTTTGATAGGTTCTCCACTATCACCAATGGTCTCAAAGGCTATGGAGAAGCCATCCCGGAAGAGAAGCTTGTCCGAAAGCTCATCTACTCCCTTCCCGTGTCATGGGACTCAAAGAGGACCGCCATTATCGAAGATAAGAATTTGAAGACCTTGTAGCTTGATGAACTCATGGGGTCGCTTCTCACTCACCAAAGAATGAAGAAAAACAAAGAAGAGGAGAAGAAGAGGGAAGAAATTATAGCTATGGGGGAGAAGAAGCTCAAAGGACTTGGCATCAACACAAATGCCATTGCTTTCAAATCCTCCACATGCTATCATATAGATTCAAGTGAAGAGGAGGATGATGAAGAAGAGATAGTTCATCTCTTCAAGAAGTGTGCCCCTTACATGAAGAAAGCCTTGAAAGAGTTTGAATGAGAATCCATGAAAAAGAAGAGGGCAATCACTTCAAGCCATAAGAAGAAGGCATATGTGGCTACTTGGAGTGATGAAGACTCCACCGACGATGGACAAGCCAACCTTTGCCCTATGGCCATCGAAGAAGATTCAAGGGTAACTTCTAATTCATCTACTTCATGTTCATATTCTTTTGATGAATTACAAGATGCCTATGATGATTTGGTTTTAGAGTTTAAAAATCACATTTTGAAAAACAATAAAATGATTTCAAAGTTGAAAATTCAAAATGATTTGATTTTTAAAACCAAACTTGAACTTGAAGCAAAACTCAAAGAGTTTGAACAAAAATGTTTTGATTTACAAAATTTGCTTCATAAATTTCAAGAAGAAAAAGATTTGATTTCCAAAGGGTTTGAAAAGAAAAATAATTTTGGAAAATCAAGACAATCTAGTACCCCTAGATTTGTAAATGGTAAATGTTTTAGAAGTGTTTGGGGTCCCAAAAGGACTAACCACTTCAACTAAAAATGATGAAATTGAAAAATGGATTCCTAAATGGACAAATTTTTTTTCTACTAACGCCTATGGATCCAAAGCAATTTGGATACCAAAAATTACTTGATTGTCTTTTGCTAGGTGTGATGGAGATTGATCAACAAGTCAAACATTGAGGCGGAGCTCCATGCACACAAGGAAGAACACTTGCAGAAGGAAGGCTTCACATCCTCCCTTAGATTCAAGTGTGGTAAAAATCTAGTTGTTCTTTCTTTTATTTGATTTATTTGTTATTTATTTCAACTAGATGATCATATATGTAGGACTAACATTCTATGATGATGCTTTGAGTAAGGGGGAGCCATTTTTAAAACCAAAATTCTTAATTTTGTCATTTTTTACCTCTATTGTTATTTTGAGCTTAAAAGTGTCTAAATTCTTTTTGATATAACAAAAGGGGGAGAAATGGTTTGAAAATTTGAATTTTCAAATGAATAAGGGGGAGCTTTAATTGATTTTGTATATTTAATTCTCTTATTCCAAATATATTTCACAAAGGGGGAGAAATCCCAAACAATTTTTCAAGTTAGTTTTATTATATAAAAAAGGGGAGATTGTAGAACTAATGTTTTGATATAATAATTGAAAAATAGTTTGGAAAAATTTGAAGATAATTTAAAACTTGTCTTTAAGTCCGAACAACTTGAAAAATGTTTGAGGCATTTAAAAAGGCTTTTGGAAAAGTTTTCAATGATTTTAAATAGCCAAACTTGACTTTTCAGCAAGCCCGTACCGATATGGTGCACCCCGTATCGATACCTTTTGCGTAGGTTTTGATTCTGCCAAAACCCGTATTGAAATAGGCTTTGCCGTATCGATACGTATATGGATCGTTTCGATATGCCCCTTAAGCGTACCGATCCCAGTTTTAACGTCCCCAACGGCTATTTCCCAACGGTCTTTTAAATGACATACCGTACCGATATGCCCTCAAGCGTATCGACACGCTTAGGCTGGAAAGAGCCCAACGGCTAGTTTCTGAAGAAGTCCGTACCGATACGGGTCCACGCGTATCGATATAGAAGGCTGCAGAACAAAATTAAAGATGGGAAATAAAGTCTCCAACGGCTCCAATTCAACCCCAACGGCTAGTAACGACTACAAACTCAAACATGAGTATAATAGGGACCTCCAAGCATCTAGTAATGGTTAATGCTTCAATTGTAATACAACATATGATCAATAAATTGTCTTAGTGCTTAAGTGTCAAATTATTGTATAGACAAACACTAGTGAGCCAAAATTGTTAAATTTGCTCAAGTGTTTTAGGATTGGGTGAGAGCTTTATTGTGCAAACAAATACCTATTAGAGGGATTTGAGTTTGCGTATTTTTTATCTCTTGTAAAGAGGGTTTGATCAAGGCTTTGGGTAGAAAGCTTGATCGGTTTGTAAGGGTTTCCTCCTAAGCCTAGAAAAGGGGACGAATTAATAGTGGATTGATTGGAAATCCTTAGTGGGAAGCTAAGGTAGTGGATGTAGACCTTGGTTAGAAGGTTGAACCACTATAAATCATCTTGTCTTTTATCTTTTTAGCTTCCACACCTCTTCCACACAAAATTCCACTTCTCCACCACTTGGCGAGCAAGAACGGTTGAAGGAATCGAGCACCGAATAACCCAACAACTTGCAACTCGGCAACTAAATCCCCATCTTGAGACAAACTCAATCTAGCAAACATAGCTCATAACTCCACTGCTGCCTTTCTACTCAAAGCATCGACCACTACATTGGCTTTACCCGGGTGATACTCAATCATGAGATTGTAGTCTTTAAGCAACTCTAGCCACCTACGCTGTCTAAGATTCAACTCTCTTTGCGTCATTACATACTTCATACTCTTTTGATCCGTATACATGTTGCATTTCCCACTATACAAGTAATGTCTCCAAACTTTCAAAGCGAAGACCACTGCAGCCAATTCTATATCATGTGTAGGGTAATTACGCTCATGAGTCTTCAACTGTCTAGACGTATAAGCCACTACTCTTCCCTCTTGCATAAGCCCACAACCCAAGCCAACATACGACGCATCACTGAAGACTATAAACTCTTTCCTTGACACGGGCTGAACTAAAACATGAGCTTCGGTTAAGGCTTCTTTCAATTTCTCAAATGCTTGTTGTGTTGCATCATTCCACTCAAACCGAACATTCTTATGTAGCAATTTAGTCAAAGGAACTGCAACCTTCGAGAAACCCTCAACAAATCGTCTATAGTAACCGGCCAAGCCTAAGAAACTACGAACTTCGGGCACTGTCTTCAGTGGTTTCCAATTCACAACTGCCTCAACTTTCTTAGGATCCACTTGGATTCCCTCGCCTGATACAATATGGCCTAAGAAGACTACTTCCCTAATCCAGAATTCACATTTGGTTAACTTAGCATACAACTGATTGTCTAACAATTTCTGCAACACCAAATGTAAATGCCGATCATGATCTTCCTCGGTATGAGAGTACACTAAAATATCATCAATGAACACCACCACAAACTGATCTAAGTACTCATGAAATAATCTATTCATCATGTCCATAAAAGTTGACGATGCATTAGTCAAACCAAATGGCATCACTAAGAATTCGTAGTGCCCATAACGAGCGCGAAAAGCTGTCTTCGGCACGTCTTGATCTCTTACCTTCAACTGATAATAAACAGATCTCAAATCTATCTTCGAGAACACTGAAGCACCTCTCAACTGATCAAACAAGTCATCAATTCTCGGCAACGGATACTTGTTCTTCACTGTCAACTTATTCAACTATCGGTAATTGATACACATTCTCAAACTACCATCTTTCATTTTCACAAACAACATCGGTGCACCCCAAGGTGAAGTACTTGGATGAATGAACCATCGGTCTATCAATTCCTGAAGTTGTGTCTTCAACTCTTTCATTTCTTTAGGAGCCACTCGGTACAGTGCAATCGACATTGGAGCTGAATCTGAATAAGTCTCAATAACAAACTCTACATATCTATCTGGAGGCAAATCAGACAATTCTTCTGGAATTACACTCCGAAAGTCACAAACTGTCCTAATGTCTCGTGGCCGTGCCTCATCCATATTCAGATTCATAACATATGCTAGGTACGCCTAACAACCGACATCCAACAACTTCTGAGCCTCTAAGGCTGAAACTACATTGGACAAGAACTTAATGTTCTCGCCCACTATCACTACCTCGTGATCCTCTGAAAGTCTCAAGGACACATGCTTTGTCTCAAAATCTACTCTAGCCCTATGCTCTACAAGCCAGTCCATGCCTAATATTACTTCAAAGCCATAGAACTGCAATTCCATCATATCCACAGGAAAAACATGACCTTGAACCATCAAAGGACATCTTCTGTACATCTTTTTTATTACAATTGTCTCACCAAAAGAACTAGTGACATTCATACCCACATCTAATATCTCAACCGGAATATCTAACAATCTTGCATGCTAACTCAATATATACGAATGCGTATAACCGGAATCAATCAAGGAAAGCAAAGTCAAAGACTATGACGAGAAATTACCTGCGATCACATCTGTGTCATTCCTATCCTCACGGAGTGCATACACCTTAGCTGGCCCACCTCCCTCGAGCTGAACTGCTACAACATGAGCTACATTCCTCTGGCCATCATTCATAGGCTAAAAGTTACCTCGACCGTGCCCACGGCCTCTCTGATGCTCGACAGCTCGTGCAGGAGCTTGTCCAACCCTAGACAGATGTGGACAATCACGCTTCAAGTGCGCCCTAGACCCGCAGTTATAACAAGAGCCATAAGTGCCCAACACTCACCAAAATGACGTTTAGCACACTTGTTGCACTCGGGAGTACGATTCTCAGTTTCTTGGCCGTGATGGCCTCGCCCCGAATTACCACCTCTGCGTTTATGATCATGATGAGGGTTCCTCTCATTGTGCCTCTTAGCATGATCTCTGTCCCAATCAACATTCCTCTTTCCGTAACTAGATCCACCCTTGCGATCCGTAAGTCCCAAAGACTGTTCGATGTCCTTGGCCCTAGCGACCAACACATCAAAATCTATATAGTCGGAAGCCAACATGTATGTCTTCACATCCTGAACCAACCCATAACGGAAACGCTCACATCGTTCTACTTCAGTGGGAACTAACTCAGAAGCAAACTGGCTTAGACGTACAAACTGCACCTCATAGTCGAACACGGTCAAGCTACCCTGAACTAGAGCCATGAACTCTCGCTTCTTCTCATCTAGGTATTAAGGACCTAGGAACTTCTTACGGAAAGCAGCCCTAAAGAATTCCCAAGTAACCTCGGCCTTTGGCATACCTGTAGTAATAGTAGTCCACCAAGTGTAGGCATCTCCCTGAAGCAAAGAGAAAATGCAACCCAACTTATGTGCTATAGAGCACTCCATCTGACTCAAAATACGAACTGTGCTCTCAAACCATGGCTCGAAACCCTCGGGTGACAACCAATGGAACTCAACCCCGCCCAAGCTACTAAGTCGTTCTAACGATAAACCAGAACCTACACCCTGAGGCGGTGCTGCAACCCGAACACCCGATAAAGCTGTCTGTATAGCCCCGGCTATAGCCTGAATCAACGGATTCACATCAATACCTGCCTACATCTGTGTCATTCTTGTCCTCACGGTGTGCATACACCCTAGTTGGCCCACCTCCCTCGAGCTAAACTGCTACAACATGAGCTACATTCCTCTGGCCGTCATGCCTAGGCTGAAAGTTACCTCGACCGCGCCCACAGCCTCTCTAATGCTCGACAGCTCGTGCCGGAGCTTGTCCATCCCTTGACGGATATGGACAATCGCGCTTCAAGTGCGCCTAGACCCGCAGTTCCAACAAGAGCCATAAGTGCCTCAACGCTCACCGAAATGACGTTTACCACACTTGTTGCACTTGGGAACACGATTCTCAGTCCCTTGGCCGTGATGGCCTCACCCCGAAATACCACCTCCGCGTCTATGATCATGATAAGGTTTCATCTTCTTGTGCCTCTTGGCACGATCTCTGTCCCAATCAGCATTCCTCTTTCCGGAACTAGATCCACCCTTGCGATCCGCAAGTCCCAAAGACTGTTCGATGTCCTTCGCCCTAACGACCAACACATCAAAATATGTATAGTCGGAAGCCAACATGTAGGTCTTTACATCCTTAACCAACCCATAACGGAAACACTCACATCATTCGCCTCGGTGGAATCTAAATCAAAAGCATACTGGCTTAGACGTACAAACTGCAGCTCATAGTCGGACACGATCAAGCTACCCTGAACAAGAGCCATGAACTCTCACTTCTTCTCATCTAGGTATCGAGGACCTAGGAACTTCTTACGGAAAGCAGCCCTGAAGAATTCTCAAGTAACCTCAGCCTTTGGCATACTCGTAGTAATAGTAGTCCACCAAGTGTAGGCATCTCCCTGAAGCAAAGAGACAATGCAACCTAACTTATGTGCTTCAGAGCACTCCATCTGACTAACAATACGAACTTTGCTCTCAAACCATGCCTCAGAACCCTCGGGTGACAACCCACAGATCTCAACCTCGCCCAACCTGCATCCTGATGCGGTGCTGCAACCTGAACACCCGCTAAAGCTGTCTGTATAGCCCCGACTATAGCCTGAATCAACGGATTAACATCAATACCTACATGTACCTGACCAGCCTGGGGCCCAACACCTTTCGCATTCGCTCCACCACCCGGAGGCGGAGGAGGAGGACAAGGCAAGTTTTCTCTTCGCACATCCTCAACATTCTCAATCCGCTCAACCCTCGGCCTTCCCCTCGGTCTCACCATGCTAACAAATGCAAAGCTAATCAACAAAAACAACAAGTGAAATGATTTGGGGTCAGCAAGAAACAAGGTCCAAGGTGCTCAAGTCCTTAAACTCAAAATCACTTACAATATTAGTATACTAGCAATGGGTGCCTTTAACTATTTCAACCAACACAAGGATAACCACAAGCATGCTTACAATCACCGTGCAATTACAATCAACAAGCTTACACTACAAAACTTACCTCACTTACCTTTCGGCTTGTGGAAACTCAACGAACCTAGGTGGAACCTAGGCTCTGATACCAACAAATGTAACCCCCTCGACCCGGCCTAGCCGCCAGACTGCATCGAACGAGTTATACGGGGAAACCGAAGCAAAACCCCTTAAGGTTCCACTCCGATTAACAAACCTATAAAATTTCTTTTAAAGTTATCTTGTCTAGATGTTTAATTTTATCCTATGTGAGAGGACTCGCAGCGGAATCACACACGGATACAAAACACGCGAAACAGACAATTAAACAAACCCTTTTTATCTTTTACAATAGGCCGTATCGATATGCTAGAGGACTGCATCGATACGCTCTCAACGGTCAACTTTCCCAAGGTCAAACTACGAAGACCGTACTGATACTCTTAGGACCCGTACCGTTACGCCAAAATCTCGTCAATTTCTCAGATTTCCAGAGAGCTTTTGGCGTACCGATACACCCCCACGTATCGGAACGCCCTGCCCAAAACAAGCCCCAAAGGAAGGGACCATATCGATACAGCCCTTGAGCGTATCGATACGCCCTGCACTGCAAGACTTGTTTTGGCAGCTAAAAACACAAGGACTCGACTCTAGAGGCATTTAACGACTAGTCAAGCAACATACAAACTCAAATACAACACAAGACATCTATGGATAAGCATACGAAGCAATTTAAACACTTAACGATGCCGCATTCATCATGATAGGAATTTAAAGGAAAACATGCATACAAAGCGTTCACCAACATAGCCAAAAGTTAAATAAAAGCATACTTCAGCATGGCATAAGGAAATACAAGTCCAAAACGTCAAGGCAAACTTGTCTAAGCAAAAGGACATGCCATCAACATCACAAAACACAAAGGTCCTATCCCATTGCTTAAAATACTAGTTAATAAAGTCTAAACCATACTTGAGCAAACCAAACTCCCTTGGATCCTCCCTTGTTTCCCGAGCTGCTCTGAAGGTCTAAGGGCCTGCATTGTTGGAAAAGAGAGCGTAAGCGTTTAAGCTTAGTGAGCGGTGCTCAAAACGGTAGCTACAACAATGCAGTTTTTAAAACATAATTATCTTGAAAACCAAAACCGTTTCCAAATCATTTCCACATACTAGAACACACAATGTCATGCATTTACCTTCACGTGCATTTACCGAAATGCAACCACAAGCAATAGGCTTACCATATGCAAATTCTCATAACGCAAGCAAAGTAAACAACAATGCTAAGCATAATAGATAGAATCAACAACATGCTTAACATGAGAATTAAAGCATTCATGGGTATATTGACATTCAACGTTTTTACTCGAATATGCGGATTGCTTTCTCAAACCCACTAGACACTCCGGTGGAATCTCACATCACTGTACTCACTCGTATAGTAAAAGATAATTTTCGATGGAATCTTACATCATCGTACTCCTCCTTAGTGGAATCTAACATCACTAAGGCCACGCGCAAATTTTACCTCGAGTGCAGTCTAATCCTATTTATCGATAAATTATATCCGATAACAACTCAACACGTGTCAATATACTCATTCACAACCACAAACATTACCGATGCTTGAGCCACTTACCATGTCCAAACTTCCATGGAAGGCATGTACTCACAATGCAAATAAAACACAAGTCATAAGTCTCAACATGTATAACAATGCAAACTAACACATTATCAACATGATATGTTCACATTGCATCAAGAATCGTAAAACACGAATTAATTGCATAAAACCTTTAAAACTCACTCTTGATCTTGAATTGGCCTTTCAAGCTCAACCCATACTCCCAAAACATTCCTTTAACCATGTTAAGGCTTTTAAAATCGATCCACTCACCAGCCAACACACAACCGATGTCCGAGATGCCAAATCAAGCCTCCGAACTACCTAAATTTCCGTCCACAAAGCCTGAATCCAAATCCACTGTTTTGAGCAACCCAAAATCGAACATTAGTACACAAATACACTCACAAACATAGCGAAGACTCGGAACTCAACAACCTTGCATCTACGCACATCGATTCAAGCCCAAACTACACCCGAAATATAGCCAAATCGAACCCAAATTACTAGCAGCCACAACCAACGAATTTACCATAAAAAATCTACCTTTTTACATCCCTAAACATCAATCCAAAACTACCAAACCTCCAGCTGCCATTTAAACTCAAAACCCAACCAAAAACTCAAGATTTTCAACTCTTAAAATCACCCATAATACCCATTTCAGATTTCCATTAAAAACCCACCATTTTTATGTTATTTTTGTGTTAAAACAAAGTTAAAAACACTCCCAACTCAGCCTTAATCAACCCAAACAAAAACCCAAAGATTTCTTTTCATTTCCAATCAAATCTTTAAAAATCAAGATAGGATAAATCCATGAGTTTTGTAAAAATCACAACATTTAGGACTTAAGGAAGATGAAACTAAGTTAGGGAATCGTTTACCTCGAAGAAATCACTTGGTTGAGAGCTTGAAAACCAATAGAATAGTAGAACGGGGTTTTGGGAGGTTTTAACGTGAAAGGCTAATTTGGAGAAGAAGATGGCTTTTGAAACAAAAACCTTTTTTATTCCCTTTTATGAAAAATCCCTTTTTTGCTCTTTAGTCTTTTAAAACCCCATTTTGGTGTATTAAAAATAGTTTTTCCTCTAATTTAATTTAACCTGACCCGGTTCAACTAGTTCGATAACTCCCGACCCTAAACTCGTGGCGTTACAAGATCGAAAAGGTAACTCTTCCTATTCTTTTTTTGTATTCGAATATAAAAAATAAATAAATAAAGAAAACCAAAGTGAAAGTTACCTCTGAAAAAACTTAGTCTCTTTTTTTATTGCTTGTTCGAAAAGTGATTGAGATTAACTTATACATTCATTTTTATTGCAAAAATTACAATGATTATCCTAATCTACTATTTCTGACAATATGATCTTCATTTTTAGCCACTTGCATGTCGGTTGCATCACGACCGTTGATTTCTCGGTGATGGACGGTTGGATTTAGCTCGGGAGCGGATGGTCAAGATGGCGTTTCGGCGGCGACGCGACACCCTTCAGATGCAGACACGTGGCAGAGAGGACTCCAAAAGCCTCGACGTGCCTTGCACGCGCGCGTGGGGAGACGAACAGCCAACGCGTGTATCTCACGCGCGATCCGAAGGGCCATCGAGCTTCAGTCTCAGCCGTTGGATCGAATCTTGATCCAACGGCTATGGGGCGGCTGCACATAGGGGAAAAATATGGATTAGAGTTTTTGTTTTTAATTAGATTGGGCCCAAATGGGCTCTTTTTTGTAATGGACTGAACAATATTATTTAAGTGGGCTTTATTTTAATTAAAATGAGTTTTTGTTTTTAGGATATGTTCTCTATAATAATAATAATAATAATAATAATAATAATAATAATAATAATAATAATAATAATAATAATAATAATAATAATAATAATAATAATAATAATAATAATAATAATAATAATAATAATAATAATAATAATAATAATAATAATAATAATAATAATAATAATAATAATAATAATAATAATAATAATGATAATACTATTATACACACATACAAATTTAATATATATTTAGGGGTGTAAATGAACAGAGCGTTCGACGAACTGTTCGTGAACCGTTCGTATAACGTTCGTTTATGTTCGTTTATTAAGCTAAATAAACGAGTATGAACAAAAATTTTATGTTCATTTAATAAACGAACGAACACGAACATAGGTGTGTTCGGCTCGTTTATGTTCACGAACAAACTCGTTTATGTTCGTTTAGAAGCTCATTTATAGACTCGTTTATGTTCGTTTAGAAGCTCATTTATAGACTCGTTTATGTTCGTTTAAAGGCTCGTTTATGTTCGTTTATAAGCCCATTTATGTTCGTTTATTAGCTCGTTTATGTCCGTTTATAAAGTTCAAAGTAGGGGTGTAATACAGTGTAAAGAACTGATTTACACCGGTGTAAGACAATGTTGATTGTTTAGTAACGAACATGTTCGCGAACGCTAAACGAACATGTTCGCGAACGCTAAACGAACATGTTCGCGAACGCTAAATGGACAAGTTGATGAACGCTAAACGAACAAGTTGATGAACATATATAAACAATCATGTTCGTGAACGCTAAACGAACATGTTCGTGAACGCTAAACGAACATGTTCGCGAACATTTAAACGAACATGTTCGTGAACATTAAACGAACCGAGCTCGAACGCACCAAAAAATAAACGAACCGAGCTTGAACATACCATTAAAAATTTAAACGAACACGAACCGAGTTCGGACACCTTTAAAAATAAATAAACGAACACGGACGTACCCTTGTTCGTTCAAGCTCGGTTCGTTTACAGCCCTATATATATTAGACACCCATATTAATATTAATAATATTATATAGAGGTGGATAAAAATGAGTGATTACAATTGCCCCTCTTTGCTTGTTCTCGTGAAACGAGAACAAAGCAAAGACCAAGTGCACTCATTTTTGTCCTACTTTCCTGTCCCTGGCCTTGAAATCACTTGTTCTTCTGAAACTTTCTACTCTTCCTCGACCAATTATTTCAAGCTTCAAACTCCTCAATGCCTCGATTTGTACTCGTCTCGACATCAAAAAGAAAGCTTGACATCATGCCCAAATGTCTTACTGATTGCCCGTAGGTCTTATCACCATGCTCGAAGGACTTACCGGTGGCCCGAAGGACTTATCATCATGCCCGGAGGACTTAAGATAAGGATTCATGCCAACAGGCTACAAAAATATTTCTTAAATAGGATTCACGCCAACAGGCTACCAATCCCTTAAAATGATGCCTCGGTTTCTATCGGTTTTGACATCACATTAAGGTTAGCATCATGCCCGAAGGACTCACTAATGGCCCGAAGGACTTATCACCAAGCCCGAAGGACTTATCATCATGCCCGAAGGACTTATCGATGGCCCGAAGGACTTAAGATAAGGATTCACACCAACATGCTACCAAAATATTTCTTAAATTGGATTCATACCAACAGACTACCAATGGGAATCTTCAATAAGATCTACTTCTTCAACATGAAGTTGCATACCGTAATCTTCAAATATATGTTTAAAACAAACACAATGTTTCTAAATTAGCATGCCCCTAACACGAGGATCTCTAGATGATGCATGCAATGTAATATTTTCTTCTTTTTCATTCTTTTCTTTTTCTCTCTTTCTATTCCTTTTCTTTTTCCTCTTTTTTTCTCTTTCTCTTTCTCTTCTTTTTTTCTTTTTCTTTCTTCCATCTTTTCTTTTCAAATCCATCTTTAAAACCCTATTCCCTGAAAGGTCATTCTCAGATTTCACTTCATATCTCTGCAGTATGCTCCTCAGTCTTCATCTTCATTCATTGAATCTCTATCTCGCATTTGACTCGCACTTTTTCCTTGTGCGAGTAACTCTTTCTCTTCAAGATCTCTACTCAGTTTCATAAGTTCATCTTCTAGTCCCTATACTACTCTTATATAGGGACTTTCATCATCTCATTGCCCCCCATTCAGTATCAGGCTCGACGTTTTCTCGTCTTTGACTCAATATGCAGAGTCTTCGTCTACTTTGAAATTTGGGCAAACGAAATGCCTCAATTCCTGTGAACTCATCTTATAAGCTCAATCTTCTTTATTAAATGTAACGAAGCATCTCGGCAGAAACCAATTGTAGGTCCTTATGCTTTAATTCTTACTATAAAAAATGCCATTTTGAAAAGATGGCAGTCATTTAAAAAAATAAAACTTGAAGAGAGTGCCAAACATTTTGAAAACCACAATTCGGGAAAAAATTATAGGTATTTTAAAAATCAAAATTTGAAAAAAAATCCGAACATTTTTTTTGCCTACTGATGTTTTGAGAAAATGATAAATATTAAAAAAAAATCGAAATTTGAGAAAAATGCCAAACATTTTTTAAAAAACTAATGCTCGAGCAAAATCAAAATCAGAGTAAATGCCAAAAATTTCTTAAAAACTAATGTTCAAAGGAAAATCAAAATTGGAGTAAATGCCAAACATTTTTTAAAAACTAATGTTCGGTCCAAAATATCAAATACAATAACACATTTGCTTCAAATTGTCAAAGATCAATCCGATTGAAGCGTATTCTTAGAAGATTTTGAATGTTGTGATGATATATGCACATGTATAGTCTCTTCTGATCTATTAGGATTTTGAGAGAAACAATTCCTATACCTAATCTCTAACCCCTTTTAGGTGGCTCTCTTGATCTCCCTATCTCACCATGCCCCATCCTTCCCTCATTTGGTGTCAATCAGGCACTTGAAATTTGACGTCCCTTGAGGTAAGGTTATCCCTTTGGCGGAATGTGATCTGAAGACAATCTTACTCAACTAAGACATCTACGTATGATTAGAATGGTCTTTATAAGCTTGTAATGTATGCCCTGATTCACAGTTACGAAAGAAGGGGTATATAGGCTCAAGTAAGTTTTCAAGGGTCATGGAAAACCAAGGATCATTTTCGAGCAATATCATCTTAAGAATTCATGACGGAAGTGTGCTCTGATGAGTATTTTTTGTTTCCTTGGATCGCTCTAGACTGCCCATTTTTGGGTTTTCACCCTAGAGTTCATTTTCTTCTTCTAAATTTTAGACCAGGTAAATCTAACCCGATTTTTGTTCTGACTCAGTATTCATGCGTTTCTTTAATCACTCTAGACTACCCATCTTTGGGTTTTCCCCTAGAGTTCATTTCTTTCTGCTGTAAACTCAGGCTGGCTCGTATTCTGGATGGATATTGATACTTGCTTTCTACTCAAAGATGATTAGTCATCCATGCTTCTTCAAAATTGGTGATGATTTGAATGAATGATTGTGTACAATTTATCTGTTCCTTTATTGCACCTTTTGGTTCAATGCTTTTATTCTCGATTGCTCTCCTCTTTTGTTGGCAGAATCCTTTATTAATGTCTTTTGATGTTTCTTTGACCTATCTGTATGTTCTCAAATCTTGCCCATTAAAAATCGAGCGACTCCAATTTGTCAGCAAAATCTTGATCCTATTTGCCGCCAATATGAAGGTGATCCTTGGTTTGGGTTCTATAAAAAAACGAACATGCTAAAAAAATGGGATAACAACGAGTGTATTTTCTTGCTTCATGAATGGTAAGTCAAAGAATGCCATTTGTCATGTCATCCATAGACATCTAGAGAAAGTGTTCGGGGGGTAGGGATTTTAGAGTTAACACTCAACTCAAGGATCTTAAACGACAAATGCCTGAGAATGTATTCCTAAATGGGTGTGCCCATTATCTAAACACTCATTTCGTTTTTCTGTTGGCCCAAATAGATAGCAGATACTCACATTTGCAATGTCTCCACACCATTCAATCTTTTCTAAGCATATGCATCTTAGAATTGATTTTTTAGATTTGAGTCAAAGTATAAAAAATGACATATACATGTATGCGTATGTATGGAAAAAATGTATATGTGCATGGGGGAACAAAAAGTAGCCCATAACAATGAATGAAATGTTTAAAGAATCGAAGAATGTAAAATATGTTTTTTAAATGAGAATACAGAAGATTCGATTTTCCATCCTAACAAAATAAATAGACATATGTCTTTAAGTCACAGAGTTTGTTCCGTGAATTATTCTCACAAAGGGGAAACCAAAGTCAAGCTAGCATCTTTGCAAAAGATTAAAAATTCAAGCATATAGACCATCTTATTCTGGCCTTCTTGGCATAATGTAGACTTGTCTTAATTCTATATTTTCCACTACTGAATTAATTCTTGGGTCAGGACCCCGCTACTGATCAGCTTCTTGACCTCTTCCAACAACGGTCTACACTTCTTGGTAGGGTGCCCTGTTGCCTCCATATGGAAATCACAGGTGTTATTCGGGTCAAAATTGTGGGCGGATGGATCACGTATATTTTTCATCGGTCTGGGAATGAGATAGCGACCTTCAACCAAATGAAGCCAAACGTCTGCAATGGATACTCCAAATACCTCTAAGTTTGCACTTGTTCGAGAAATTTTCCTTGATGGCTCGAAAGAATCGGCATTTCTTCCTCTTTTGAGATTACGAGGACTTTGGAAGCAGAACTCATTTATCTCTCCTTCTTCTACTTCCTCGGTTTGGTACTTAGACTTAAATCTCAATTTCCTTCTTGGATCGCATAGTCTATTCTTTCCCCTATCTTCATGAAATCCTCAAATCTGCTTCTTGATTTCTCTAACAATCTATCAAAGTATGGGATGGGAAGAGTTGCATGGAACATGGGAATCATTTCTTCTTCGATTATAGGAGGCTGAACTTGTGCCGCCAAACCTCTCCATCTTAGAGCATATTCTTTGAAGGTCTCATTTGGCCTCATCGTCATGCCTTGCAGAAACTATCGAGTCGGTGCCAAATCCAAAGCATATCTATATTGCTCCAAAAAGGCGCTAGCTAAATCACTCCAGGATTGAATCTGCTTTCTACTCAACCGGTTATACCATACTGCTGTCGGTTCTGTCAGGCTATCGTGAAAGTAATGGATCAACAATTTTTCATTCTTCAAGTAACCTTCCATTTTTTCTGCAAAACATAGTCAGGTGAACCTTCGGGAAACTAGTACCATCATACTGCATAAATTTGGGAGCCTTGAAATATAGAGGAATCACCAAATCATGGACTAGGCAAAGCTCCCTTGCATTAAAGACATCCATTTTTTCTTTCTTCTTGAGCTCTTTCTTAAATCTATCTTCTAGATGCTCTAGTCTTTGTTCCATTTTTTCTCACAAGTGATCTTCAAATGCTGCCATCGAGCTCGTGAAATTTAATTATTTATTTAATTAATGTGTGAAATGCATCATAAATGTTAAAATATAAAAGGCAAACAATGAGTATGAATTATCGTAATGAATGCAAATGAGGTGTTGATTCTCCAATAGTCCTTTAAAAGAATTTAATTAATGTGTGAAATGCATCATAAATCTTAAATCTCTATATATCACAAAATATCTTCTATTTTATAAAAAACCCTAATATAGAATATTTTTGAATCAACGAAATGTAATGCAATGAGATATTAGTCGCAAAGTGATCATCGTAGAAAGACTTTCATTAAACAAAAAGGCTCGTTACATCAGACATTATTTTTCCAAGCTTTACAGATACTGATGAGCCCTAACCCCTAACTTTCTAATATCACCCAACAAACGAGTCAGCTTTCCTCCGTGGTCCAATGTCGGATCAATATCCTGACTTAATGGCATTGCTTCGTCAACTAAATCTGCCACCTGTTGGGCCACTTCGCGCGCTTGAACGATGACACTTTTCATATCCTTGTCCCGCTTTAATATTTCTCGCTCAACTTTTCGCACCTGGAGGGTTACCTCTTCGACACTTTCATAGCTAGCTTTCTTGTAGGCTTCTGCATGGATCTCACTTGTACGCAAAGAAGTCGTAAGTTCTTTTGTTTGTTCTTTGAGTGCTTCATTCTCCAACTGAAAGGTGTTGGATATGGTCTCACTCTGTTGCAAACTTGTTTTCAAAATCTCGTTCATAGCTAAGCTGTCTTGCAACTCTTTCTGAAGGGTATCATATCAGCTCTCGACTTTTTCCAACCTTTGTGACAATAATCGAGCCCTATTTTCACTGACCCTACCTCTTTGCTTCCACTGTCCCAAGTCATTCTTCAGCCGAACGATACTCTTTTTCCATTCTTCTAAAGTATTACCCATTCCTGCATTTCTAAACACACAGTAGAGCTCATGATGATCATCTTGTAGACTCTTCAATTTCTCGCTCAAAATATCCTTCTCTTGCCTAAACTGGTTACACTCGAATGAATGCCCCTCTTCTAAGATCCCCCCATCTGTGACCTCTGAATTTAAATTGCTGGAGTAACTTGCTTCTGCGTTACCCAAGCCTTCCCTCAGATCCTGACTTCCTTCCAACTTTGCCCCTCATGCAGTTTTTGTCTCGATGTAGAATCTGGGTTTCCCCTCTTTGAAACTTAGTATACCCGACTGTCAAGATTTTTGACCTGATCCTTTAAAGCCCCACAATTCTCTGTGGTGTGACCTGAACTCCCTAGGTGGTAGCTGCACCTAGAACGTCGATTGTAACCTTTCAGGCAAGGTGGTTCTTTCGGACCAGAATGAACATGGGTGATAAGGTTTTTCTCGATAAGCATCAGGAGTAGCTCGGTGTACCTTACATGAATATGGATGTACTTCTTCTTATTACTTGCTTTTCGGGTTTCTTCTGGACCTACTTTTATTTCTTGAAATCTTGACTCGGATGTATTCCTCACTGGTTTGTTGATAGAAATCACAAAAGGGTTCAACTTGTTGTATTTGCCGACGTTATCTTGTTTCAGAGTGATATTCTAACCACAGATGTCTTCATTCTGACTCTTGACTATCCCTTCTTCTAGTTCTATAGTTCCCTTGCCTTTGGCCATAGCGGTCATCATATACATCATCTCGGTCATCTGTTTCTTTAAATCTTGTATCTCAATTCGTTCGTCACTAACGTAAGCGTCACCTACTACGTCTGGTTCAAAGCCTTCAGATATGCTACCCTCTATAGTATTTAGTGTATCTTCGAATGTCTGTTCTATTTGATCACGAGGCCTCTTATCCATTATGATTTTCTTCTAAAGTGGTAGCCACTTGCGAAATTAATATCGTTATTTTATGCCATAAGGATGCAAATGCCAAAAAATGTAAAGAAAAGACATAAAAGAAAATTATGTCAGTATAATGAAATAATCGACAAAATAAGGTAAATCAAATGACAAATGATAAACATGACTATAAATTAAAGCCAATAGATCAAGCAACAAACAAAAAAGACAAATAAAGTGGGGGATAGTTGTAACACCCGTGTTTTGGGGATGGGAGTTTGACATGTGTATTTGGTTCGAGCCGTCAAAACCGATTTAATTTAATTGGACCTTAGTTTTGATTCAAATGAGATTAAAAATTTAAAGAGTGGCATTTTTGTAAATAATTTTAAAAAAAAGAAGACAACCTTTTTGAAACTAAAAGAAAAAAAGAAGAAGCCATCTTCCTCCCCACCCCCCTTTTTACAATCTAACGTGAAAAGGAAACCCAAACCCTCTCAAAGCTTGAATTACTATTCCATTGAGGTACTTCACCATTTCAAGGGGTTTTCTCAAGGTAATTTTATATTTGAGTTCTCCTTTTCATTTCAAGTCTTTCCATGGTTTTGGATTTCAAAACCATCATCTTTTTAAATTTCCAAGTTTTTCAAGTTTGATGAAAGTTTGGATTTTTAATGGGTTTTTCATTTGTTTTTAGTTTGTTGAGTTAGACTTTGAGTTAATCACACTTAGATACACCTAATATCTTAAAATGGAAGGATTTTGGGAAAAAACCGAAGTGGGTCTTTGGGACATTTTTCAAAGTGTAAAACTTGAGTTTTTGGTGTGTTTTTGTGTTGGGTTGAAAGGCTGATGGTATAGGGTTGTTAGGGAAGTGTTTTGGAAGCCTTTAGGTTTCATTTGGGTGTTAGAAATTGTGGTTTTCAGCTGGGTATTTGGGGAGCACGAAAATGAGAGTTTTGTGGTTAGTTTGGGTTTGAAATTGTGAAGTTTGGCTTGTGTTTGTGAGTTGGGTTTGTGGCTGAGTTTAGCATCGAATCGGTTGAGTAATACTTGACTTTTGATTGGTTAGAAGCAAGAGGGAACATCAGAGAATGATCGGGATTGGTTCCGGAGATTGTGGAGGCTTGACTAGCTTGGTTTGGTTTGCTAAGGAAGGGTGGTGAGTGAAACTTTCAATTGTTTTAAATTGGTTCAAGTGTGTGTAGTGGAGGTATTGGAATGAGCTTGGTAGGCCATTCCAAGGTAGAAGTTAAATTGGTAGTTTAACTTCTTGTGTGTTTACAAGCTTAAGATGTTTATGCTTATATTGCTCTTGTGAGGCATGAATTGATTTTGTATGTATATACATCGATAGTGGCGTTAAGTCATCAAGGAGGAGTACGGTGATGTAATATTCCACTGGAAATTTATTTATATTATACGTGATGATGAGTGGAATCCCATCCGTAGGGTATGTGATGATGAGTGGAATCCCATCCATGCAAGGTCCGATGATGAGTGTAATCCCACCGAGGTAATGTTGTTGTTGAGAGTAAATCCGCATCTCCGAGTAAACTGATAGTGGCCAATGTACTTACTCTTGTGGATATTATGTTGAGATACTTGCTTTATCTTGTTGAGTTTAATATGAAGTAAGATCCATATTATTGACTCTTTTGTTGTTAGCTAGTTGCTATGTTGATGCTTATGTATGGTTGTGTGTGATGTTAAGGATTATATGCTTGAACCCTGGATTGTCGTTGTTTTTGGTTTTAGAGCATCCTCATTAAGCTTCTAGCTTACGCTCTCATTTTTGACAATGCAGATCAGTAGCTCGGAGTTAGCAAGGAGCAAGGCGAAGGGGCATTCCAAGCTTTGTAGTTGCTCAAGTATGATTTAGTAAATAAAGTAGTAGTTTAGCAATGGGGCTACTATGTGTTTGTCTGAGCGTTGTATGACTCATAATTGTGGAATGTTGATTATGTTTTGCTTGGATTTGTAAACCATGTTATGACTTGTTAAATGCTTGTGATGAGAAGTCATGCCTTAGATGTTTATGTTGCTTTTAGTTGAGCATGCAAGCCTTATATGTGAAGACATGTGCCATTTGGCCCTTTTGAGCTTTTAAGCATGCCTATTTATGCAATATCTATCTCTAAGTGAATGCCATGATGTATATGTGTTGTTGTTCATCTAAATTGTTCTATATGCTTGTTCTTGGTCGTGCAATGTGGTATGAATGCTTGTATGTGGCTAGGGAGGTCTTAAATTGCATCTAGAATTGAGTCTTGTGTTGTTTTGCTAAATTTTGAAGTCTTGCAGTGCAAGGCGTACCGATACGCCTAAGGGCCGTATCGATACAGTTTGCCCTCCAAGACTCAGTTTTGGCTTGGTGTATCGATACACGGGGGTGTATCGATACGCTCAAAGCTCACTGGAAATCTGATATTTTGGTGAGACTTTAGCGTATCGGTATGGGCTCCAAGCGTATCGGTACGAGTTTATCTCGTTGACCACGAGATGTTGACCGAGAAGGGCGTATCGATACGCTCAAGGGTTGTATCGATACGGTCTTTTTGTGTTGACCATAGGGTGTTAACCTTGGTCAAGGCTTATCGATACCCTTGATTGGTGTATCGATACGGCCTGCTCTATAAGTGTAAAATGGGCTGTTAACATGTTGTTTGGGGTTCGGTTGTGTATCTTTCTTGATGTTTTCCGCTGTCGTGATCGCTTAAGAAATAATATGCCTTTAGACAAGATTTAATTAAAAGAAATTTTCTAGGGTTGCTAACCGAGGTGGGACCTTAACGGGTTTCACATCGGTTTTCCCCGTATAGCCTACTCGAACCGGTCAGCCGACCAGACCAGGGCGAGGGGTTACATTAGTTGTATCAGAGCCTGAGGTTTCCGAGCCCTCGGGCAGGTAAGTGAGGTAAGTTTGAAGTGTTAAGCAATTGTTATGTCTCGGTGTATGCTATGCCTGCATTTTTGTTGTTTGATCGTTCATTTGGTGTTTGGAAGCATGATTGTTGCGTTTGGTGTAGTGTCGAGTTCCTATTGCTACTGTTACTTAATTTGAAAAAGGTTTTGTAAAGGAAAATACTTGAGCACAGTTGGACCCTTGCCTTTGCTAACCTAATCCTTATATGTTGTTTGTTGTAGTTATTATCTTGCTCGCTGTAACATGAGACCACGAGGGAGGCCTAGGATGGTTCAACCGGAACCACGGGCACAAGCTCCGGGAGTTGAGCAGATTGGTGGGGCGTAGGCTCCTCAACCTCTTCCACCTCCTCCTCATCAAGAGGGAGGTGAGGCGGGAGCCGAGGGTGTAGGACCACAAGTTGGCCAAGGACCAACTAGAATAGATTTAGCTCCCCTAGTTCAGGCGATAGCTGGGGCTTTCCAGGCTGAAGTGGCTGGGGGTCAGGCAGTGGCACAACCCCAGAGAGAGGGTACTAGTTTGCCATTGGAGAGACTCCACAGTTTGGGAGGTGAAGAGTTCAGAGGGTCGACACCCGAGAGGTCTGAGATGTGGTTAGAGAATACCGTCCGTATTCTGGCATAGATGGGATGTACCGGGGAACGCAAGCTAGGGTGTGTTATATCTCTGCTTCAGGGTGATGCCTACACTTGGTGGGTCACCATCATTACGGGTATGGAAGAGGCCGAGATCACTTGGGAGTTCTTCGAGTCAGCTTTCCGTAAGAAATATCTGGGTCCTCGATATCTCGATGAGAAGAAGAGGGAATTTATGGTCTTGCTTCAGGGGAGTATGACTGTGACAGACTGAGTCAGTATGCATCTGAGCTTGTTCCTACTGAAGTGGAACGTTGTAACCGTTTCCGCTATGGGTTGAATGAAGAGATCAAGAGATACACTTTAGCTTTTGACTACACAGATTTTGATGTCTTGGTCGCGAGGGCCAAGGACTTGGAGCACAGTTTGGGCTTGACCAAACGATATGGTGGTTCTAGTTCTGAGAAGAGATCTAGTGACTTTGATAGAGGTGATGCCAAGAGGCATCGGGACAATCAGCATCACTATGACCATAGACGTGGTGGAGGTAACCACGGTAAGGGCCAACAGGGCCAGAGGACTGGTGGGAGGTTGCCCACGTGTGCTAGTTGCGGGAGGAATCACACCGATGAGTGTTGGGGGAACTTCCACTCGTGTTGGGGTTGTGAAGCTAGGGATCATATTAGGCGTGACTTTCCACATCAGGTGGGACAGGCACCTGCTCAGGCTTCTGCTAGAGCCAATGACTTTCAGAGAGGCCGCGGGCGTGGTAGAGGTAACTTCCAGCCGAGGAATGATGGCCAGAGGAACATAGCACAAGTAGTTGCAGTCCAGCCAGAGGGCGGAGGCCAGGCCAGAGTTTACGCTCAGCGTGGGGATCATCATGACACATATGTGATTGCATGTAAGTTCTCGATACAGTCTTTGGGTTTGCTTTCTTTGATTGACTCCGGGTCTACACATTCATATATTCTGAGTGAGCATGCAAAGTTGTTGAAATTGCCTCGTGAAATATTAGAGGTAGGAGTTAGTGTTACTAGTTCCTTCGGAGATACGGTAGTAGTTAGGAGGATGTATAGAAGATGTCCGCTTATGGTTCAGGGACACATGTTTCCAGTGGGTATGATGGAGCTACCATTTTATGGCTTTGATGTGATTCTGGGTATGGACTGGCTCACTGAGTATAGAGCTAGGATAGACTTTGAGACTAAGAGGATTTCTTTGAGACTCACGGATGATTATGAGATTGTGGTGGTGGGTGAGAACGTGAAGTTCTTATCGAATGTAGTTTCAGTTCTAGAGGCTAAGAGGTTAGTTGAGACGGGTTGTGAAGCGTATTTGGCCTATGTGATGAATCTGAACATGAGTGAGGTTAGACCTCAAGACATCCAGATAGTGTGTGACTTTCCTAGTGTGTTTCCGGAAGAGTTGTCGGGTTTACCACCTGATAGAGAGGTAGAGTTTGCGATAGAGACTTATTCAGATTCAGCTCATGTTTCAATTGCTCCGTATCATATGGCACCGAAAGAACTGAAAGAGTTGAAGACTCAGTTGCAAGAGTTGACTGATAGAGGCTTCATTCGACCTAGTTCTTCGCCTTGGGGTGCTCCAGTTTTATTTGTAAAGAAGAAAGATGGAAGCATGAGAATGTGTATAGATTACAGACAATTGAATCAGTTAACAGTGAAGAACAAGTATCCGTTGTCGAGAATTGATGATTTGTTTGACCAGTTGAGAGGGGCATCAGTCTTTTCGAAGATTGACTTGAGATCCGGCTACTACCAGCTAAAGGTAAGAGAGGTTGATGTACCGAAGACGGCCTTTAGAACTAGATATGGTCACTATGAGTTTTTAGTCATGCCTTTTGGGTTGACTAACGCACCGGCTGCTTTCATGGATATGATGAATAGGATCTTCCATCATTACCTAGATCAGTTTATAGTTGTCTTCATAGATGACATCTTGGTGTATCCGCGTACCGAGGAAGACCACGATCGACACTTGAGGTTAGTTTTGCAGACTTTGCTAGATAATCAGTTGTATGCAAAGTTGAGCAAGTGTGAGTTCTGGATCCGAGAGGTAGTCTTCCTAGGGCATGTAGTGTCAGCCGATGGGATTAGAGTTGATCTAGAGAAAATAGAGGCCATTGTTAAGTGGAAGCAACCGAAGTCAGTAACAGATATTCGTAGCTTTCTAGGCTTAGCTGGATATTATAGAAGATTCGTAGAAGGTTTCTCGAAGTTAGTCGCTCCATTGACACAATTACTTCAGAATAGTGTTCAGTTTGAGTGGTCAGATGCAAGACAGAGAGCCTTTGAGAAGTTGAAAGAAGCTTTGACCCAAGCACCAATCTTGATTCAGCCAGAGTCTGGGAAAGAATATGTAGTTTACAGTGATGCTTCCTATGTTGGTTGTGTTCTCATGCAAGACAAGAGAGTAGTAGCTTATGCCTCAAGACAGTTGAAGACTCACGAGCGTAACTATCCGACCCATGATATAGAGTTAGCTGCAGTGGTGTTTGCTCTGAAGATTTGGAGGCATTATTTGTACGGTGAGAAATGCACAGTGTACATGGATCACAAGAGTTTGAAGTACATCATGACTCAGCGAGATTTGAATATCAGACAACGTAGGTGGTTAGAGTTGCTAAAGGACTATGATCTTACGATTGAGTACCATCCGGGTAAGGCCAATGTAGTGGCCGATGCTTTGAGTATAAAGGTAGTTGTAGATTTGAGAGCCATGTTTGCTAGATTGAGCTTGTCCGGGGATGGTGGCTTGGTGGCCGAGCTACAAGTTAGACCTACTTTGGATCAGTTGATTAGGGAGAAGCAGCTCTTAGATAGATCTTTGGCACCTCACGTGCAAGACATAGCCGAGGGTAGATCTTCAGATTACAGTTTCAGTACCGATGTGGTCTTGTGTTTCAGAAATAGGATTGTTGTGCCAGAAGACAGTGACTTGAGACGTGCGATCTTGACTGAAGCGCACAGTAGTCCGTTTGCTATGCATCCTGGAAGTACGAAGATGTATCGGGATTTGAAGAATGAGTACTTTTGGGTTGGCTTGAAGAGAGATGTGGCCGACTTTGTGAGTAAGTGTATGGTGTGCCAGAGAGTGAAGGCGGAACATCAGGTTCCCTCAGGTTTGTCGCAACCATTGAGAATTTCGGAATGGAAATGGGAGAATATTACCATGAATTTTGTTTCGGGCTTGCCTTTGACTCCTACGAAGAAGAACTCAGTTTGGGTTATAGTAGATCATTTCACGAAGTGTGCCCACTTCTTGGTAGTCAATACGACTTATACCTTAGATAGATTGGTCGATCTGTACATTGGTGAGATTGTTAGACTGCATGGTGTGCCGAAGTCTATTGTGTCCGATAGAGATATGAGGTTTACAACTCGATTTTGGGAGTGTTTGCATACAGCTTTGGGTACCCGTTTGAACTTCAGCACATCTTATCATCCTCAGTCCGATGGTCAGTCAGAGAGGGTTATACAGATTCTAGAAGATATGTTGCGTTGTTGCATTATTGATTTTCAGGGTACGTGGGAGAAGCACTTGCCTCTAGTTGAGTTTGCTTACAATAATAGTTTTCAGTCGAGCATTCAGATGGCTCTGTATGAGGCCTTGTATGGTAGGAAGTGTAGAACTCCAGTTTGTTGGGCTGAAGTGAGACAGAAGTTGTTACCCATGCCAGATTTGCTTAAGGGGACAACCGATATAGTGAAATTGATTTGCAATCGCTTAAAGGCAGCTTCGGATAGGCAGAAGTCCTATGCCGACTTGAAGAAGAAGGAAGTTGAGTTCTCAGTGGGTGAGAATGTGTTCTTAAAAGTGTCTCCGTGGAAGAAAGTAATGAGATTTGGCCGAAAAGGGAAGTTGAGTCCGAGGTACATAGGGCCGTATGAGATTGTGAAGAGGGTTGGTCCAGTTGCTTATCAGTTGCGTTTGCCATCCGAGCTAGAGAAGATACACGATGTGTTTCATGTTTCGATGCTCTGTAAGTATAGGTCAGATCCAACTCATGTTATGCCTGTAGAAGAGATTGAATTGAATCCGGATTTGACTTATGAAGAAGAACCTGTTGAGATCCTAGCTTCTGACAGTAAGCTATTGCAGGGTAGATCGATTTAGTTAGTAAAAGTGCAGTGGCAACGTTGAGGGGTGGACGAGGCCACTTGGGAGAGGAAGGAAGATATGGAAATGCAGTTTCCTTATCTCTTTCAGTTAGGTAATTTCGGGGACGAAATTCCTTAAGTGGGGGATAGTTGTAACACCCGTGTTTTGGGGATGAGAGTTTGACGTGTGTATTTGGTTCGAGCCATCAAAACCAATTTAATTTAATTGGACCTTAGTTTTGATTCAAATGAAATTAAAAATTTAAAGAGTGGCATTTTTGTAAATAATTTTAAAAAAAAGAAGACAACCTTTTTGAAACTAAAAGAAAAAAAGAAGAAGCCATCTTCCTCCCCACCCCCCTTTTTACAATCTAACATGAAAAGGAAACCCAAACCCTCTCAAAGCTTGAATTACTATTCCATTGAGGTACTTCACCATTTCAAGGGATTTTCTCAAGGTAATTTTATATTTGAGTTCTCCTTTTCATTTCAAGTCTTTCCATGGTTTTGGATTTCAAAACCATCATCTTTTTAAATTTCCAAGTTTTTCAAGTTTGATGAAAGTTTGGATTTTTAATGGGTTTTTCATTTGTTTTTAGTTTGTTGAGTTAGACTTTGAGTTAATCACACTTAGATACACCTAATATCTTAAAATGGAAGGATTTTGGGAAAAATCCGAAGTGGGTATTTGGGACATTTTTCAAAGTGTCAAAACTTGAGTTTTTGGTGTGTTTTTGTGTTGGGTTGAAAGGCTGATGGTATAGGGTTGTTAGGGAAGTGTTTTGGAAGCCTTTAGGTTTCATTTGGGTGTTAGAAATTGTGGTTTTCAGCTGGGTATTTGGGGAGCACGAAAATGAGAGTTTTGTGGTTAGTTTGGGTTTGAAATTGTGAAGTTTGGCTTGTGTTTGTGAGTTGGGTTTGTGGCTGAGTTTAGCATCGAATCGGTTGAGTAATACTTGACTTTTGATTGGTTAGAAGCAAGAGGGAACATCAGAGAAGGATCAGGATCGGTTCCGGAGATTGTGGAGGCTTGACTAGCTTGGCTTGGTTTGCTAAGGAAGGGTGGTGAGTGAAACTTTCAATTGTTTTAAATTGGTTCAAGTGTGTGTAGTGGAGGTATTGGAATGAGCTTGGTAGGCCATTCCAAGGTAGAAGTTAAATTGGTATTTTAACTTCCTGTGTGTTTACAAGCTTAAGATGTTTATGCTTATATTGCTCTTGTGAGGCATGAATTGATTTTGTATGTATATACATCGATATGTGTGATGATGAATATGTGTTATAAATGATGGATATGTGATGTGGTTTAAATGTAATAGGCACTAGTTAACTTACCGGGTCTAAATGATCGATCATTAGGATTAGTGTGCACACGTTTGAGTCAAATTCGCGCGTGGCCTTGGTGGCGTTAATTCATCAAGGAGGAGTACGGTGATGTAATATTCCACCGGAAATTTATTTACATTATACGTGATGATGAGTGGAATCCCATCCGTAGGGCATGTGATGATGAGTGGAATCCCATCCATGCGAGGTCCAATGATGAGTGTAATCCCACCGAGGTAATGTTGTTGTTGAGAGTAAATTTGCATATCCGAGTAAACTAATATTGGCCAATGTACTTACTCTTGTGGATATTATGTTGAGATACTTGCTTTATCTTGTTGAGTTTAATATGAAGTAAGATGCCATATTATTGACTCTTGTGTTGTTAGCTAGTTGCTATGTTGATGCTTATGTATGGTTGTGTGTGATGTTAAGGATTAAATGCTTGAACCCTGCATTGTCGTTGTTTTTGGTTTTAGAGCATCCTCACTAAGCTTCTAGCTTACGCTCTCATTTCTGACAATGCAGATCAGTAGCTCGGAGTTAGCAATGAGCATGGCGAAGGGGCATTCCAAGCTTTGTAGTTGCTCAAGTATGATTTAGTAAATAAAGTAGTAGTTTAGCAATGGGGCTACTATGTGTTTGTATGAGCGTTGTATGACTCATAATTGTGGAATGTTGATTATGTTTTGCTTGGATTTGTAAACCATGTTATGACTTGTTAAATGCTTGTGATGAGAAGTCATGCCTTGGATGTTTATGTTGCTTTTGGTTGAGCATGCAAGCCTTATATGTGAAGACATGTGCCATTTGGCCCTTTTGAGCTTTTAAGCATGCCTATTTATGCAATATCTATCTCTAAGTGAATGCCATGATGTATATGTGTTGTTGTTCATCTAAATTGCACTATATGCTTGTTCTTGGTCGTGCAATGTGGTATGAATGCTTGTATGTGGCTAGGGAGGTCTTAAATTGCATCTAGAATTAAGTCTTGTGTAGTTTTGCTGAATTTTGAAGTCTTGTAGTGCAGGGCGTACCGATACGCCTAAGGGCCGTATCGATACGGTTTGCCCTCCAGGACTCAGTTTTGGCTTGGTGTATTGATACACGGGGGTGTATCGATACGCTCAAAGCTCACTGGAAATTTGATATTTTGGTGAGACTTTGGCGTATCGGTACGGGCTCCAATCGTATCGGTATGGATTTATCTCGTTGACCACGAGATGTTGACCGAGAAGGGCGTATCGATACGCTCAAGGGTTGTATCGATACGGTCTTCCTGTGTTGACCATAGGGTGTTGACCTTGGTCAAGGCGTATCGATACCCTTCATTGGTGTATCGATACGGCCTGCTCTGTAAGTGTAAAATGGGCTGCTAACATGTTGTTTGGGGTTCGGTTGTGTATCCTTCTTGATGTTTTCCGCTGTCTTGATCACTTAGGAAATAATATGCCTTTAGACAATATTTAATTAAAAGAAATTTTCTAGGGTTGCTAACCGAGGTGGGACCTTAACGGGTTTCACATCGGTTTTCCCCGTGTAGCCTACTCGAACCGGTCAGCCGACCAGACCGGGGCGAGGGGGTTACATATTAAAAGTAATGAACGATACATATGGTTAAAAGGGATTTGCATACATTAATGAATATTTAACAAATAATCAAGCAATAAACATATACCATAAAAATCAAATTAATTGTTTAATTAAGGCAATATAAAAATTAAATAACAATAAGGGACTAAAATAAAAATAAAAATAAAGAAACAAAGCTAGAATTCAATAGAATGAAAATTAAACGGGCGAAATTAAAATAAATGAAAGATAGGTACATAAATTAAAGGAGCATAAAATAACAAACTGAAATGAAATAAAATAAGAACAAAGTGCGAAAATGAAACATGCAAATTAAGTAAGGGGTTCGGGGGTAATTAATCCATGAGAAATTTAATTTAGTTATTAATTAGGGACCAAATTAAAAGGCTGATGAAACTTTGAAGGACTTGGGCTGAGATTTCCCCTGTGCGGAATGGTCTCTGGTGTTATTACCTATACGTGGAATGGCTTATATGGTCACTAACCTTGTTTTAAAATAATATTATAATATAAAACTCATTTTAAAAAAATTAGGCTCATTTATTCTCATCTTCCTCAAACCAAAACCCTAGGGTCATTTCTTTATCCTTTCATCTTCTGGCACCACATACCTCGTCGGTCGTCGTTGGTCGACGCCAGCGAGCCCCCAAACCCTTTTTTCTTTTATTTCTTTTTTTTCGAATCGAAATCCCATTTAGTTTCAGATCTAACCCTAAAATCCTATTTATTTTTTTACCTCTATATTTTTTCTTTGTTTTGAAAACCCTAACCCCTTTTATGACCACCCTACCACTCACCATGCACGGCCGGAAATGGATCGGCGGCTAATCATCGGAGCACTGGACGACTTAGATCGAAAAAGGTAACCCTTCATATTCTTTTTTTGTATTCGAATATAAAAATATAAATAAATAATGAAAACCAAAATGAAAGTTACCTCTGAAAAAATTTAGTCTCTTTTTTTTATTGCTTGTTCGAAAAGTGATTGAGATTAACTTTTACATTCGTTTTTATTGCAAAAATTACAATGATTATCCTAATCTACTGTTTCTGACAATATGATCTTCATTTTCGGCCACTTGCATGATGGTCGCATCACGGCCGTTGATTTCTCGGCGATGGACGGTTGGATTCACCTCGGGAGCGGACGATCAAGATGGCGTTTCGACGGCAACGTGACACCCTTCAGACGTGGACACGTGGCGAGGAGGACTCCAAAAGCCTCGATGTGCCTTGCACGCACACGTGGGGAGACGAACGGCCAGCGCGTGCATCTCACGTGCGATCCGAAGGGCCATCGAGCTTCAATCTCAGCCGTTGGATCGAATCTTGATCCAACGACTTTGGGGCGGCTGCGCATAGGAGAAAAAGATGAATTAGGGTTTCTGTTTTTAATTAGATTGGGCCCAAATGGCCTCTTTTTTGTAATGGACTTAACAATATTATTTAAGTCAGCTTTATTTTAATTAAAATGGGTTTTTATTTTTAGGATATGTTTTCTATAATAATAATAATAATAATAATAATAATAATAATAATAATAATAATAATAATAATAATAATAATAATAATAATAATAATTAATATACACGCATACAAATTTAATATATATTAGACACTCATATTAATATTAATAATATTATATAGAGGTGGACAAAAATGAGTGATTACATAACGCATACATACTTAAGCATACATTAGATTCTCAACAGCTTATGCATAGAGAAGCATTTGTATTTTCTACATTTCAATGTTACTTTTTAAGGCATTGAGTAAGACTAAATTTGTCTTCTTTATCGTATAAGTATCACTTGGTTCACTCACACTAAACTTGTAATATATACAATCATCAACAAAATTTATCTCAAAACCGAACGAGATAATCACTTGGTGAAACTTAGAATACCATTTAAGAGAGGTATACTTAATGTTGCGTGTAAAAGTGTCTATCGCAATTGTAGTGCAAGTGTACACGACGCAAGTAGTAAAGTGATACGAAGTATCAGATATCGTCTCCACAGGGGCTGAGCTAATAGCTTCACCTTGATTTACTGCACGAGAGTAAGAAAATAATTGAGAAAGTTGTCACGAAAATAATAAAGAAAACTTAAATAAAAGAGTAGAGAAATCAAGATAGAGAGAATGGGCTGGTATTGAATTGCTCAGTAGTGCAGGTATTGCTAAGTCTAGGAAATCAAGTTCTGTCGTCGTCCCCGTCGCGGCAGCACCTGTCGCGGCAGCGAACACTCAACTCCGTACTTCAAGTTTGGCAAGAATCCTTGTTATGCCTTGGCCTATCCCTAGGTCCAAGTCTGTCGATGAGCACATCTTTGATGATACCTCCCGGCGTTAATCGAAGGATGAACACTGATATTGTTGAATTCTTCTTTAGCCACTTAACCTCGGCCTATCCCTAGGTCCGAGATAGTTCAACTATAAACTAGAGAACTCGCTCTTATTCCTTTCGTATACTTAACTCTCCCGATATTAAGTAAATAGATAACATCACAATGCTCTCCCGATGCTCTTGCAAGATGTTAATAACCAGAATAAGAGAACTTGAAGTTTATTTTATTGAACTGAAAATTCCTAAAACAAAAACAACCCTTGCAGCTACTTTACAAGACAACCCGTGGCCCTAAGGGGAATTTAGAACATGATGAGGGAAGGAAAACGGCTAGGGTTTTGGGAAGAAGGCTAGAGAATAGGTGATGGTCTCCCTAGGTCGAAATACATGCCCTTATATAGGCTTTGGGTCCAAGTTTTCTAAAATAGCAAGAATACAACTTTAAATTAAAGTACAACTCTAATAAAGACTAAATCTTCAAAGACTCACACTTTAAGCCGTCCTCTTTCTTGATTGGGATTTTCTCTCCTTGAACTTTGGGCTTGACATTCCTTTCGATATGGGGCTTGGAAAAATATAGTGGTTTTACACGACAGACGGGCTGAATTTTCTCTATCTGTCGAGGTCCACTTTGCTTCTTCTCCTCAAAACTGTTGTCGTCCTCTGCTATCACGGTGGCAACCATGGCAGCATCGTCCTCCTTGACTGCTCGTCCAGTTCCAGCTCTCCTGCTTCACTGCCCAGCGCCTGCCTCTTCTATTTGCTACAGCAGCAACCTGCAAAAACAACCAATTTCAGTAGAAACTATGCCTTTTAATATATTTGTGATGTTTAACTGTAAACTGACCTAAATGCAATGAATAATGCTTGAATGCAGCAGAAATATGGGTTAAATAGGGGGTAAATAATAGAACTTTTACACACTCAACACACCCCCAAACTCAAGTTTTTGCTTGCCCTCAAGCAACTAAGACCTAAAAGAAAAATGAAATATTTTTGTTTTAGCTTAAAACAGTGAACTTTCCCTTACCCTTCATTCGTTCCCTATGGCGACATCACCCGGTCGGATAATCTAGGATCTGTCCGGAGTCTCACTATAGTCCTCGTGCAGTGTGTGCATGCTTGTGAACAGTTATATGCCAAGACTCTCTTAGTTTCACTAGAATAATTCAGCCCTTAACTCGAATTTTTATGCCAAAGTTTATTTTTTTTGAAGGCATTTCTTATGCTCCTTTAATTTTTTATTTTGACTCGATTTCACTATTTTTTAAGCTAAAGTTTCACTAGATCCAGTTTTAGGCACCTCTAGCTAACTTCCTAGAGCCGGTTTCGGGCACCTCTAGGGCTGTTGAGTCTCTTTTGCTAAACTTCTTTCCTAGAGCCAGTGTTAGGCACCTCTAGGGGCTATTCAAGTGCTAGGCTTCCTATTCTAGTTGACTAAAAGAGTTCTAAGCAATATAACAGTCACAAATAGTGTTTTAAGTTTTCAAAACTATAGAAAGGCTCTAAACTGCTCCTAAAACTATCCTAAAAGCACTGCCACGACAGAGCTGTCACGGCAGGTAAGTTCAGTTCACAGACTTAAGCCAAAATTTTCATATTTTCATTTTTTAAAAAAAAAACTAAGTAAAAGACACAAATTTTAAAACTAAAATGGACTCCATTAATGGAGGGATGCCACCCCAAACTCGAGGGTTGCATTGCCCTCAATGCAAATGACAAATAAAGATAAAGAAAACAGTACATCACAAAATATATAGGCAGACAACAAAAATAAGAGAAGAAACTTAATTTTAATCGCTGTCCTCGCTGCTGCTGCTGAGTCTGATCTGGCGGCGGGCACGAGCTTTTGGAGCTGGCTGGGGTATGGGGGAGGCAGATGTGTTCTTTGCCTTGGCCTCCCGTGGTGGCTAGATCCTGGTTGGGGAGATATGAGGGGGTTGCTCCACAACCTGGATTTCAGAGTTGCTGCTGCTGCTCTCACCGCTGCTGCTGCCGCTGGCTCTTGGCATGTTGTTTTTGTCCGCCATTCGCTTCTGCCTCTTCATCGGTGAGAACTCCTTCGATAGATTCCTCTTAATAGAGGGTTCATTGTCACTAGCGGCCCAAACGGAGGAGGACGAGAATCCAGCAATAAAGGCATCAAGCTCCTCTGATGCCATTCTACGTTTCGTACCACGGGCAGATTGCACAGCACAGTTGCTGCCGGCGACTGTCGGGGCAGGGGATGGTGTGGAGGCGGCAGAGGGTGTCTGTGGGGTGGCAGCAGGTGTAGGGGTGTGGGCAGGTGTGGCGACAGTAAAATAATATGCAGGGAAAGTGGGGAAAACAGCATCAGGGAAATTTAAAGAGTTATGGATAAAGTTTACCGTAGATGCCGTAAAATCCCTGATGAAGGTCATCAGACCAAGCTGCCGTTCCTCCATCTTCTGAATGGCAGCTAAGATCTGGGAGGAGGAGTCTGTTGGGGCGGCTGCTGCGGCAGTTGGTTCAGTTTCTGGCTGCTCTATCGTGTCTGCTGTTGTGGCAGCTGGGTCGAATGACGATAGAGGAGTGGCAGCGGTCAGCTCCATGAGGTTGAGGATGTTCTTTTCAGTCCAACCTTTCCCTTGGACTCACAGATCAGTGGGCACTTCTGGTACGTCATGGCCACGGCAGAGTGAGGTGATGAGGTATGGGAGGTAAAGCAGACCCGTCGGTCTGTGTGCGCACTCCAATATGCTCTCACGGATATAGCTGCCCACGTTAATGGGCCTTTCATGTAAAATGGAGTGAATTAATGCTAACCTTGGCTGGTCGACCGTGGTGTTGTGGGACGATGGCATGATACGTTTTTTGATAAACGCATTCCATAATTTAGCCTCCGGCAGCTGTTGGGTCCTCTTTAATGTCCGTGGGTTCTTTCGGCTGGTGTTCCATTGAGTCCCCTCATCTGTCAGCTCTGCCATGATAGCGTCATAGGCAGCAGGGTCTATGTAACCCCCTTAACCCGGCCTAGACGGTTGACCCGAATTAAGAAAGTCACACGGGGAAAACCAAAGTCAACCCGAAAGTCAACCTTGATTAACGACCCTTTTTTTCTTTTTAAACTTGTCTAGATGCACATTAGTCCTAATTGTGATCACACAAACATCATACGCAAAGATCACAAACATCAGAGATCAAGCAGGGACCCAATTGAACAAATTACAACTTTAGGGACCAAATTGTAATTTCTGATAATATGTGGACTTAACCCAAATTAATCTTACCAACTTGAAATTAGTCAGGTTTCATGCTTCTCTGTGAAATTTCAGCTCAAAAGGACTTCCCAAACTCATACAATTGCACAAATAAGTTTTAGGACCAAAACGCAAACAATTCAAAACATTTAACCGCCAATGTCAGCCCCCAACGGTCACCCGTTCCGAAACAGGCAGAGCCCGTTTCGAAACTCGGGGCCGTTCCGCAACGCGTACCGCAATGGGGGTCTGGCAGAGGCCAAACCGTTTCGAAACGGTGCATACCGTTTCGGACGCCTGGGTTCATTCAAGGCACCCGTTCTGAAACGGTGCACACTGTTCCGAAACGCCCTGCCCAGATTGCAACAAAAAGCATTCCAAAACATGCAATTAAACGTCCAATCATGCTCCAAATGCAACCAAACTTTACCAGCATGCAATTCAACATATATAAGGCATACTTGCATCAACAATTCATCAAAACAACATCATAGGCAAAAAGCCCCAATTCTATAGGCATGCTTCCTACACAAGCTAGCTATTCAAGCACAAACTTCCAATACAAGCATATAATGATCCAATACAAAAACCAGCATTCTCAACAACATTCAACATACTTAGGGAGTTCAAAACCTCTCCCAAAACATACACATTGGTCCCCCATTGCCAAAGCATCAAAAGCTAAAATGTACCAGCAAAACCTTCCATACATTGAGCTCTACTTGTACTTGAATGCTTGCCCTCCTTGCTGCCCTCAAGGTCCACTAATGTTCTGCATTATTGAATTAAGAAAACGAAAGAGAGCGTAAGCAAAAGCTTAGTGAGGAATGCTCAATAAAACCATTCAATGATGCATTTATAAAACATTTACAAATCATGCTTTAAATCAACCTTTGCACATACTCAAAAGCATACTTAAAACAAGCATCTCATGCTTCATCATATAATAACATGTCATATTGGCTCAAGTGATAGATTCCATTTCTTTAAAACAAGTTCATCAACTTCCCAAGGACTTTTAAACACCTTGGCCCCAAGGACTTTTAAACACCTTGGCCATGGACTTTTAAACACCATGAATGAGGACCACACAAGGACTTTTAACCACCTTTGTGTTCATAGCTTGAATCACCCCAAGGACTTTTAAACACCTTGGCCCCATGGACTTTTAAACACCATGGCCCCATGGACTTTTAAACACCATGGAAAGGATCACCTAAGGACTTTTAACCACCTTAGTGTCCGCAACAAGAACCATCCAAGGACTTTTAACCACCTTGATGTTCTTAAGTAAACAAGGCTCACTCAAGGACTTTTAACCACCTTAGTGACCTTAACCTTTTCAAAGTATCACTTGCCAATATACATCAATTTCATCATTAAATCCACTGTTTTAAAGCATTAAACCAAGCCATATTCATCATGCATTTAAAAGCATCAAACCACATTTATTCAATGTACAAAACAAGGAACTCTTACCTAGAGCTTCCTTCATCATATGGCTTACAACAACAGCAAATACCATGCTAAATCATGCTTTCAAAACAGTAATTAAATCATGCAATAAACCACATTGCATCACAACAAAATCATGGCCACCACTAGAGAGTACTTTCCGAAAACTTACACTTGAGCTTAGCAAAGTTGTTTAGACTTAAACTAAGCTCCCAAGACATTGGTTTCAAAGCCGAAAACCATTTTTCACTCACGCACTCACCGATTTCCACTTTGCTTCAAGCCAAAGCACCAAATCAAGCTTCCGGATCAACAACTCTTGGATCAAAAGATGCCTCCCCTGTTTTAACACATCAAAGCAGAGGATTAATGCATCATCATGCATTAATAGCTTCAATGAAAGCACCTAAACTCGCTGCTCTCATCCACACACCATTTTCGGCCACCAAACACAACCGAAAATGCATCCAAACCACTTTTCAACAAAGCCCAGCCATAAACCAGCAAAACCACACATCCTTAAACATCATATATCATCTAAAAACAACCTATCTACATCCTTATAACTCCAGCAACATCAGATCCACAAGATCACCTCAAAAACAACCTTGAATCACAAGCTAAACTTAGGAAACTCAACCTATCCGGGATTGCATTGATCAAAGTTCAATTCCTTATCAATTTAATGTTCATTTAACATCAAAAACACATCTCAAATCACAGATTAATCAGATCTAACGAAAATCATCAAAAATCACCAAATCTTGCATTATAAGCCAAGATCTATTTCACCACTTAAAAACCTTTAATAAAACATCAATTTAGGATTGAAAACTTAGGAATTTCAGTAAAGAACTGATAGTTTAGAGGAGAAGGACGTTCTTACCTCCAAACTTGAGTTTCTCCTCTTTTTGGAATCAAAAACCTTGTTGAAACAAGTAGCAATTGAAGAGGTTTTGAAGATATGTTGATTAGGAATCAAATGAGAGTTGAAAGGAGGGATTTAGGTGAGAAAATCAGATCCAATTCTCTGGAGAATGGGTGTTTGGGTTGAGAGAAAATGAGAGAAAGAAAATTGAGAAAAGTTGGTTACAAAATCCAAAATAGCCAAATGGCTTTCCCTCCACTTTTAATATCATTTAAAATCAGAATTTAGTCTTAAAATATCTTAGAAAAATCTGGAGAAACTCCCTTTGGGTAAATAGCTCCTTAAAGATTCAAAGTTTCAACCCTTTATAAAACAGCCACAAAACTTTCGAAAATTACATTTTGGTCACTAGCCAAAATGTCACCCTTCCAAAACTCATTTTCCAAAATTGATTTCACAGTTCACTTAATTATATTAAAAGATGATTTTAGAACATTTTTCCATATTTTTAATGCAACCCGAACTAGGCTTTCCTAAATTCATCCTTTTAGATTCAAACAGCACTTTGACCGAACCGGTCAACGCCCAAGACTTCTAAGCCCAAAACCGGGGCGTTACAACTCTCCCCCCCTTAAGAAATTTCGTCCTCAAAATTTACCTGAAGGAAAGAGATAAGGAAACTGCTTCAGCATGTCTTCCTTCCGCTCCCACGTGGCTTCCTCAACACCTCGATGCTTCCACAGCACCTTCACCAACTCAATGGTCTTGCCACGAAGAACCTTGCTATCTGAATCCAGAACCTTCACCGGTTCCTCATCATAGGTCAAATCCGGATTCAATTCCACTTCTTCCACAGGCATCACATGCGAAGGATCAGATCTATACTTCCGGAGCATAGAAACATGGAACACATCATGAATCTTCTCCAACTCCTGAGGTAACCTCAAC
Organism: Hibiscus tridactylites; assembly: GCA_958450335.1. Taxonomy (NCBI): domain Eukaryota; kingdom Viridiplantae; phylum Streptophyta; class Magnoliopsida; order Malvales; family Malvaceae; genus Hibiscus; species Hibiscus tridactylites. The sequence goes on from OY288270.1 coordinate 76,586,339, forward strand.
CGATACGCAACAGGACCCACACGCTCAACAACCTCATATGGTCCAATGTACCTAGGGCTCAACTTACCCTTCCGGCCAAACCTCATCACCTTCTTCCAAGGCGAAACCTTCAAGAACACACGATCACCCACCGCGTACTCTATCTCCTTACGCTTCAAATCTGCGTAAGATTTCTGCCGGTCGGAAGTAGCCTTCAACCGCTCACAAATGAGCTTCACCTTCTCGGTGGTCCCTTTCAACAAAGCTGGCATCGAAACCAACTTTTGACCAGTTTCAGCCCAACAAAGAGGAGTCCTACACTTCCTCCCGTACAAAGCCTCATAAGGTGCCATCTGTATACTCGCCTGATAACTATTGTTATAAGCGAACTCAACCAAAGGCAGATGCTTCTCCCAAGAACCTTGGAACTCAATCACGCAGCACCTCAGCATATCCTCCAAAATCTGGATAACTCGCTCAGACTGACCATCCGACTGAGGATGATAGGATGTACTGAAATGCAACCTTGTACCCAGAGCTTGATGCAAACACTGCCAGAAACGCGACGTGAACCTCGGATCCCTATCCGACACAATCGACTTAGGCACACCATGCAGCCGCACAATCTCAGCAATGTACAGCTCTGCCAGCTTATCCAAAGAAAACGTAGTATGCACAGGCAAGAAATGCGCACACTTCGTCAGGCGATCCACAATCACCCAAACAGAATTCTTCTTTGATGGAGACAAAGGTAAACCGGATACAAAATCCATGGTAACCCTCTCCCACTTCCATTCAGGGATTCTCAAAGGTTGCAACAATCCTGAAGGAACCTGATGTTCAGCCTTAACTCGCTGACACACCATACACTTGCTCACAAACTCTGCAACATCCCTCTTCAAACCCACCCAATAGTACTCATGACGAAGATCACGATACATCTTAGTACTACCAGGGTGCATAGCAAAAGGACTACTATGACCTTCAGTCAGAATAGCACGCCTCAACTCAGCATCAGCAGGCACTACTATTCGACTCCCAAAACACAACACCCCATCATCATTAAAACAGAAATCCGAAGGCCTACCCTCCGCGATATCCTGAACATGAGACACCAAGGAATCATCCAGCAACTGCTTATCCTTGATCAACTGTACCAATGATGGTTTCACCTGCAACTCAGCAACAAGACCACCATCTCGCGATATGCTCAAGCTAGCAAACATAGCCCTCAGCTCAACAGCTACCTTCCTACTCAAGGCATCCGCAACAACATTAGCCTTTTCAGGGTGATACTCAATCGTCAGATCATAATCCTTGAGCAACTCCAACCAACGCCGCTGCCTAAGATTCAACTCCTTTTGAGACATCAGATACCTCAAACTCTTGTGATCCGTGTACACAGTACACTTCTCACCATACAGATAATACCTCCAAATCTTCAGAGCAAAGACCACTGCAGCCAACTCAATATCATGCGTAGGATAATTACGCTCATGCACTTTCAACTGCCGCGACGCATAAGCCACCACCTTACCCTCTTGCATCAGCACACACCCCAAACCAACATAGGATGCATCGCTATAGACCACAAACTCTTTCCCTGATTCAGGCTGAACCAAGATAGGAGCTTGCGTCAAAGCCGCCTTCAGCTTCTCAAAAGCCTGTTGTCTCGCTTCCGTCCACTCATACTTAACATCCTTTTGCAACAACTTCGTCAAAGGAGCAGCAATCTTGGAAAAACCATCCACAAACCTTCGGTAGTATCCTTCCAAACCAAGGAAACTACGAACCTCATGAACAGACTTCGGAACCTTCCAATTCATCACCGCCTCAATCTTCTGAGGATCAACACGAATCCCCTCAGCTGAGACCACATGCCCAAGAAACACCACCTCCTTAAGCCAGAACTCACACTTGCTCAACTTAGCATAAAGCTGATTCTCCAACAAAGCTTGCAGCACAATCCTCAAATGCTCTTCGTGCTCCTCCTCAGTACGCGAGTACACAAGGATATCATCAATGAACACCACAATGAACTTGTCCAGGTATTCATGAAACACACGATTCATCATGTCCATGAAAGCAGCAGGAGCATTTGTCAAACCAAACGGCATCACAAGGAACTCATAATGCCCATACCTTGTCCTGAAAGCTGTCTTAGGCACATCCACATCCTTCACCTTTAACTGGTAATACCCTGACCTCAAGTCAATCTTAGAGAACACAGCAGCTCCCCGAAATTGATCAAAGAGATCATCAATCCTCGGCAAAGGGTACAGATTCTTGATAGTCAACTTGTTCAGCTGACGGTAATCAATGCACATCCTCATAGTGCCATCCTTCTTCTTCACAAACAAGACTGGTGCACCCCAAGGTGACACACTCGGCCGGATGAAACCACGATCAAGCAGCTCTTGCAACTGCGTCTTCAGCTCCTTCAGCTCCTTAGGTGCCATTCTATAGGGAGTAATGGACACAGGAGTTGTATTCTCATACAGCTCAATTCCAAACTCCACCTCGCGATTAGGAGGTAAACCAGGCAACTCTTCAGGAAAAACACCAGGAAACTCCTTCACAACCCTGATATCTTGCACCCTCAACTCCTTAGAACTAGGATTCATCACAAAAGCTAGATAAGCTTCACAACCTTGCCTCAGCATCCTGCTCGCCTCCAAGGTAAAAACAACATTGGCAAGAAACTTCACATTCTCACCAACCACAACGACTTCATAATCGTCCGCAAGCTTAAGCGAAACACGCTTATTTTCACAATCCACAACAGCACGATGCTCAGCAAGCCAATCCATACCAAGGATTACATCAAAACCATAAAAGGGCAACTCCATAAGATCAACATGAAAAACATGTTCTTGAACAACCAAAGGACACCTTCTATAAAGCTTTCGAGTCACAACAGTTTCTCCAAAAGAACTAGTGACACGAACACCAACATCCAAAGACTCAACAGGCAAACCAAGCAGTTCAGCATGCTCACGCAAAATGTATGAATGCGTAGATCCAGAATCAATCAAAGAAAGCAACGACAAGGATTGAAAAGTAAAGGTACCTGCAATCACATCCGCGTCATTCCTGCCCTCACGCTGAGCATACACTCTCGCTTGGCCTCCACCTTCAGGCTGAATAGCCACAACATGGGCTACTCCACGACCACCTTCCTCACGCCTCTGGAAATTACCACGGCCGCGCCCACGACCTCTCTGTGGTGCAGCAACAGCAGGAGCACGCATCTGATCACCAGCCAACCTCGGACAATCTCTCCTCAAGTGGTCTGCAGAACCACAATTCCAGCACCCAAAACCAGCTGCCGCCACAGGAGCTTGCACCTCCCTTACAGCACGAGGACAGTCACGCTTCATGTGACCACGTGAACCACAGATCCAACAAGCACTAGGGTCAGCTCTAGCATTACCACCCCTAGCAGGTGCACCACCACCTCTCTTAGCTGAGGACTGATACCTCTGATCACGTCCCCTCTTGTTCCGTCCACCTCCGGAACTATACTCAGCAGCTCTCTTACCAGAACTTGCTCCAGCACCTTTCGCAGCCAAACTCAAATTCATCTCTATGTCCTTAGCTCGGCCCACCAACATATCAAAGTCATCATATTCAGTGGCCAGCACATACATCTTTACCTCCGTTACAAGACCATAACGAAACCTTTCGCACCTCTCCCGCTCATCAGGAATCAGCTCAGGTGCATACTGACCGAGTCGCACAAACTGCACCTCATACTCGGCCACACTCATGCTCCCTTGGGTAAGAGTCATGAATTCACGCTTCTTCTCATCAAGATATCTCACACCAAGATATCTCCTCTTGAACACATTCTTAAAGAATGTCCAAGTCACATCAGCTTCAGCCATCCCAGAGATTGTGGTCGTCCACCACGTATAAGCATCGTCCTGCAGCAAGGACACAACACAACCCAGCTTTTGCACATCCGTGCAACTCATCTGACCCAAGATTCGCTTGGTACTCTCTAGCCAAGCTTCAGAACTCTCAGCTGACATACCCCTGAACTCAGTCCCACCAAGACTGCGCAGACGCTCTAAGGGTAGTCTAACACCAGCATCTCCCTGATGCCCAGCTCCTTGAGCTCCAGCTACTGCTGCTCGAAAAGCACCCGCAATAGCTTGTACCAACATAGACATATCAGGCATAGCTTGCCCCTGACCAACCTCTGGTCCTGCAGCCCCAGCACCAGCTGCTGCAGCTTCAGCTCTCCCTCCCTCAGCACCACCACCACCAGGTGGAGGAGGAGGTAACACTGCACTACCCGTGTTCTCTTCATTTTCATTCTCATTCTGAGCCGCAGCTCGCACATTACCTCGTAACTCTCTACGTGGTGCCATACTTTTACCATGCAATAACAATGCAAATAAAACAAAGTCAGACCCAGCAAGGTAAGCAATCCAAGTATTCAAGCTCAATTTCATTCAAAATCAACATCATTTCATTAGCTTTTGTTTGGCAATGGGTACCCGCAACATGCTACATCACAGCATACAACTCATTTGCATCCAAATCACAAGCCACTAAACATGCTTTCAAACAACAAGCATACAAGGCATACATACTTCAATCATGCATACAAACATTCCCAATTACTCGAGAACTCAGCTCTGATACCACCAAATGTAACCCCCTTAACCCGGCCTAGACGGTTGACCCGAATTAAGAAAGTCACACGGGGAAAACCAAAGTCAACCCGAAAGTCAACCTTGATTAACGACCCTTTTTTTTCTTTTTAAACTTGTCTAGATGCACATTAGTCCTAATTGTGATCACACAAACATCATACGCAAAGATCACAAACATTAGAGATCAAGCAGGGACCCAATTGAACAAATTACAACTTTAGGGACCAAATTGTAATTTCTGATAATATGTGGACTTAACCCAAATTAATCTTACCAACTTGAAATTAGTCAGGTTTCATGCTTCTCTGTGAAATTTCAGCTCAAAAGGACTTCCCAAACTCATACAATTGCACAAACAAGTTTCAGGACCAAAACGCAAACAATTCAAAACATTTAACCGCCAATGTCAGCCCCCAACGGTCACCCGTTCCGAAACAGGCAGAGCCCGTTTCGAAACTCGGGGTCGTTCCGCAACGCGTACCGCAACGGGGGTCTGGCAGAGGCCAAACCGTTTCGAAACGGTGCATACCGTTTCGGACGCCTGGGTTCATTCAAGGCACCCGTTCCGAAACGGTGCACACTGTTCCGAAACGCCCTGCCCAGATTGCAACAAAAAGCATTCCAAAACATGCAATTAAACGTCCAATCATGCTCCAAATGCAACCAAACTTTACCAGCATGCAATTCAACATATATAAGGCATACTTGCATCAACAATTCATCAAAACAACATCATAGGCAAAAAGCCCCAATTCTATAGGCATGCTTCCTACACAAGCTAGCTATTCAAGCACAAACTTCCAATACAAGCATATAATGATCCAATACAAAAACCAGCATTCTCAACAACATTCAACATACTTAGGGAGTTCAAAACCTCTCCCAAAACATACACATTGGTCCCCCATTGCCAAAGCATCAAAAGCTAAAATGTACCAGCAAAACCTTCCATACATTGAGCTCTACTTGTACTTGAATGCTTGCCCTCCTTGCTGCCCTCAAGGTCCACTAATGTTCTGCATTATTGAATTAAGAAAACGAAAGAGAGTGTAAGCAAAAGCTTAGTGAGGAATGCTCAATAAAACCATTCAATAATGCATTTATAAAACATTTACAAATCATGCTTTAAATCAACCTTTGCACATACTCAAAAGCATACTTAAAACAAGCATCTCATGCTTCATCATATCATAACATGTCATATTGGCTCAAGTGATAGATTCCATTTCTTTAAAACAAGTTCATCAACTTCCCAAGGACTTTTAAACACCTTGGCCCCAAGGACTTTTAAACACCTTGGCCATGGACTTTTAAACACCATGAATGAGGACCACACAAGGACTTTTAACCACCTTTGTGTCCATAGCTTGAATCACCCCAAGGACTTTTAAACACCTTGGCCCCAAGGACTTTTAAACACCTTGGCCCCATGGACTTTTAAACACCATGGCCCCATGGACTTTTAAACACCATGGAAAGGATCACCTAAGGACTTTTAACCACCTTAGTGTCCGCAACAAGAACCATCCAAGGACTTTTAACCACCTTGATGTTCTTAAGTAAACAAGGCTCACTCAAGGACTTTTAACCACCTTAGTGACCTTAACCTTTTCAAAGTATCACTTGCCAATATACATCAATTTCATCATTAAATCAACTGTTTTAAAGCATTAAACCAAGCCATATTCATCATGCATTTAAAAGCATCAAACCACATTTATTCAATGTACAAAAACAAGGAACTCTTACCTAGAGCTTCCTTCATCATATGGCTTACAACAACAGCAAATACCATGCTAAATCATGCTTTTAAAACAGTAATTAAATCATGCAATAAACCACATTGCATCACAACAAAATCATGGCCACCACTAGAGAGTACTTTCTGAAAACTTACACTTGAGCTTAGCAAAGTTGTTTAGACTTAAACTAAGCTCCCAAGACATTGGTTTCAAAGCCGAAAACCATTTTTCACTCACGCACTCACCGATTTCCACTTTGCTTTAAGCCAAAGCACCAAATCAAGCTTCCAGATCAACAACTCTTGGATCCAAAGATGCCTCCCCTGTTTTAACACATCAAAGCAGAGGATTAATGCATCATCATGCATTAATAGCTTCAATGAAAGCACCTAAACTCGCTGCTCTCATCCATACACCATTTTCGGCCACCAAACACAACCGAAAATGCATCCAAACCACTTTTCAACAAAGCCCAGCCATAAACCAGCAAAACCACACATCCTTAAACATCATATATCATCTAAAAACAACCTATCTACATCCTTATAACTCCAGCAACATCAGATCCACAAGATCACCTCAAAAACAACCTTGAATCACAAGCTAAACTTAGGAAACTCAACCTATCCGGGATTGCATTGATCAAAGTTCAATTCCTTATCAATTTAATGTTCATTTAACATCAAAAACACATCTCAAATCACAGATTAATCAGATCTAACGAAAATCATCAAAAATCACCAAATCTTGCATTATAAGCCAAGATCCATTTCACCACTTAAAAACCTTTAATAAAACATCAATTTAGGATTGAAAACTTAGGAATTTCAGTAAAGAACTGATAGTTTAGAGGATAAGGACGTTCTTACCTCCAAACTTGAGTTTCTCCTCTTTTTGGAATCAAAAACCTTGTTGAAACAAGTAGCAATTGAAGAGGTTTTGAAGATATGTTGATTAGGAATCAAATGAGAGTTGAAAGGAGGGATTTAGGTGAGAAAATCAGATCCAATTCTCTGGAGAATGGGTGTTTGGGTTGAGAGAAAATGAGAGAAAGAAAATTGAGAAAAGTTGGTTACAAAATCCAAAATAGCCAAATGGCTTTCCCTCCACTTTTAATATCATTTAAAATCAGAATTTAGTCTTAAAATATCTTAGAAAAATCTGGAGAAACTCCCTTTGGGTAAATAGCTCCTTAAAGATTCAAAGTTTCAACCCTTTATAAAACAGCCACAAAACTTTCGAAAATTACATTTTGGTCACTAGCCAAAATGTCACCCTTCCAAAACTCATTTTCCAAAATTGATTTCACAGTTCACTTAATTATATTAAAAGATGATTTTAGAACATTTTTCCATATTTTTAATGCAACCCGAACTAGGCTTTCCTAAATTCACCCTTTTAGATTCAAACATCACTTTGACCGAACCGGTCAACGCCCAAGACTTCTAAGCCCAAAACCGGGGCGTTACAGTCTAATGTGTTGAGGAACTGTTGGTGAGCGTCGTCGTTGCTGCCGACGTAGAATCCGTACAATGTGTTAATGTACTCCGCTTCGAACGACTTTTTTTTCCTTGTAAAATCACCACTGTCGCCGTCCTGCTGCTAATGGTAGCATAGAATTCTCGTACCAACGAGATGTTCATTTCTTCAGGCTGCTCAGAAAAAGTCTGCCATTATAGAGCACGAATTTTCCGGGCTATGAACGGCTTTAAGCCCAGATTTTCCTCCTTCGATGTGTAAATGAATCCTCTCTCTTCCCACATATCTCTGATCGCAAATGAGCGTGGGGTGGTTGCTGTCGGTGTGGAGCTGAAAGCAGCATTCCTACGGGTTTTCCTGGGAGACATTTTTGCAAGGGTTGTGGAAATAAAAATGAAAGCAAGTAAAATATAGAGGGAGCAAGAAAAAAGAGTAGAAGTGAGTGAAAATGAAAAATGAAACGGGGTTATATAGAGAATGATTTGCTGCCCGTTGAAGCTGTAACGGCAGGCGCGAATAACGGGGCCAGCTGTTATACGTTAGCGTGTCTGACGCGTCTGTCACGTGTTTCCGTGTCTGTTGCGCGTCTGTGACGTGTTTCTGCGTCTGTCGTGACAACGTGTTGACAGCCTGTATCTTCCGCGTCTATCGCGGCAGCTGTAACGACAGGCTCCAAAATTTGGGCTTTGTTGGGCTGGTGGATGGATGGTGGGCTGAGTTCACTTCTCCTGTTCTTCTTGACTCCTTTATTTCCTAAAAACAGAAAAAAACATTATTCAAATAAAATAAATCTTATTCCTAATAACTAATAAGTAATAATAAAACTAAAAATAAAGAAAATAAAAATTAGGTTAAATTAGGAATGCCAGGTGGGGCATCTCCTAAGGTAACCACTTCCTGTATTCCTGGGGCTTTAGTCCCCTGATAATGCTTTAAGCGATGTCCGTTGACTTTGAATTGGTGCCCATCTTTTAATGATCGGATTGTGATAGCACCATGGGGAAAAACCTGTACTACTTGGAACGGGCCAGACCATCTAGATTTTAGCTTTCCTGGGAAGAGTTTCAATCTAGAATTGGATAGCAATACAAGCTGCCCTGGGAAGAACTGTCGTGGCAACAACTTTTTATCATGCCACTTCTTAGTTTTATCCTTGTAGATTCTTGCATTGTCATAGGCCATTGTTTGGATTTCATCGATTTCGTTCAAATCCAATAGCCTTTTCTGCCCTGCCTTGTCCAAGTCTATATTCACTACCTTGATTGCCCAGTATGCTCTGTGCTCGATCTCGACAGGTAGATGACATGTTTTCCCATAAATCAATCGGTATGGAGACATTCCCAATGGAGTTTTAAAAGTTGTCCTATAGGCCCATAATACATCATTAAGGAGTAAACACCAATCTTTCCTAGTTGGCTTGACCATCTTCTCAAGAATGTTCTTAACTTCCCTGTTGGATATTTCAGCTTGTCCATTGGTCTGTAGGTGATATGTTGTTGTGATCCGATGCTTGACACCATATTTCTTCAAGGCAGCAGCAATAACCCTGTTGTCGAAATGTCTCCCTTCATCACTGATGATCGCCTTAGGGATGCCAAACCTAGAAAAGATGATTTTGTGTAAAAACCTTTGAACTGTCTTGGCATCATTCTTTTGAGTGGCGATAGCTTCAACCCACTTGGATACATAGTCTATTGCCAGAAGGATGTACAAATTCCCACATGAAGATGGGAATGGTCCCATAAAATCAATCCCCCAAACGTCGAAGATCTCGACTTCAAGAATGTTCTGCAGCGGCATCTCGTGTCTCCTTGAGATGTTTCCTGTCCGTTGGCACTTGTCACAACTCTTGTAGAAGATTTGAGCATCTTTATACAGTGACGGCCAATAAAACCCTGACTGCAGCACCTTGGCAGCAGTTTTGTTGCCTCCTAAGTGTCCTCCATACTGTGAAGCATGGCAGTGATGAAGTATATCTTCTTGCTCCTCCTTTGGTACGCATCTCCTTATAACATGATCTGCACAGATTTTGAAAAGAAGAGGTTCGTCCCAATAATAATGCTTAACATCATTTTGGAACCTCTTCCTGGCTTGATAATTGAGGTCATAAGGAATTATTCCGCTAACTAAGAAATTAACGAAATCAGTATACTAGGGGAGTTCAGAAGACTTACCTGCCGCCATGGATGTTGCGGCAGTGACTGCGGCAGCAAAGAGCTGCTCATCTGGGAAGGTCTCCAGTATGTTTGTCTTATCTATCGGTAGACTCTGGCCCTTCTCCAACCTTGACAAGTGATCTGCCACTTAATTTTTTGTCCCTTTTTTGTCCTTGATTTCAAGGTCGAATTCTTGCAGTAGTAGGATCCAACGTATCAATCGAGGCTTTGCATCTTTTTTCGCGAATAGATACTTCAATGCAGAATGGTCTGTGTGCACTATAACCTTCGTCCCAAGTATGTAAGAACGAAACTTGTCAATGGAGAATACCACAGCTAATAACTCATTCTCTGTGGTGGTGTAGTTCACTTGGGCGTCGTTCAGTGTCTTGCTGGCATAGTATATGACATGAAATAATTTGTCTTTCCGCTGCCCAAGTGCTGCCCCGACAGCATAGTGACTAGCATCACACATGATCTCAAATGGCTGTGTCCAGTCTGGTGGTTGTACTATTGGGGCTGTTACCAGCTTTTCCTTTAGAACCTTAAATGCTTCAGTACATTTATCATAAAAGTCAAAGGGTCGGTTCTGCTCCAGAAGATGGCATAGGGGCTTGATGATTTTTGAAAAATTCGCAATGAATCTACAATAAAAGCCAGCATGTCCTAAGAAACTTCTGATTCCCTTGACTGTGGTGGGCGGCGACAGCTTTTCGATCACTTCAATCTTAGCTCTGTCGACTTCTATGCCACGGCAACTAATCTTATGGCCAAGGACTATCCCTTCATCTACCATGAAGTGACATTTTTCCCAATTCAAAACTAGGTTTGCTTTTTCACATCTTTCGAGTACCTTTTTTAGGTTGCCTAGGCAGCTGTCAAAACCGTCTCCAAAGACCGAAAAGTCATCCATGAAAATCTCAAGGAAGTCCTCCACCATATCGGAGAATATGGCCATCATGCACCTTTAGAAGGTGGCGGGTGCATTGCATAATCCAAATGGCATTCTCCTAAAAGCATATGTTCCGTAGGGGCATGTGAATGTCGTCTTTTCTTGATCTTCCGATGCGATAGCTATTTGATTGTAACCTGAATAAACATCAAGAAAACAATAGTAAGGTTTACCCGCTAGTCTATCAAGCATTTGATCAATAAAGGGTAAAGGAAAGTGGTCCTTTCGGGTAGCTTTGTTAAGCTTCCGATAGTCCATACAAACCCTCCAACCGGTCACGGTCCTGGTTGGGATTAACTCATTATTTTCGTTGGTCACCACGGTCATTCATTCTTTCTTGGGAACACATTGCACCAGGCTCACCCATTTGCTGTCCGAGATGGCGTAGATTATTCCAGCATCTAACCACTTGATTATCTCCCGGCGTGAATCGAAGGATGAACACCGATATTGTTGAATTCTTCTTTAGCCACTTAACCTCGGCCTATCCCTAGGTCCGAGATAGTTCAACTATAAACTAGAGAACCCGCTCTTATTCCTTTCGTATACTTAACTCTCCCGATATTAAGTAAATAGATAACCTCACAATGCTCTCCCGATGCTCTTGCAAGATGTTAATAACCAGAATAAGAGAACTTGAAGTTTATTTTATTGAACTGAAAATTCCTAAAACAAAAACAACCCTTGCAGCTACTTTACAAGACAACCCGTGGCCCTAAATGGAATTTAGAACATGATGAGGGAAGGAAAACGACTAGGGTTTTGGGAAGAAGGCTAGAGAATAGGTGATGTTCTCCCTAGGTCGAAATACATGCCCTTATATAGGCTTTGGGTCCAAGCTTTCTAAAATAGCAAGAATACAACTTTAAATTAAAGTACAACTATAATAAAGACTAAATCTTCAAAGAATCACACTTTAAGCCGTCCTCTTTCTTGCTTGGGATTTTCTCTCCTTGAACTTTGGGCTGTACATTCCTTTCGATCTGGGGCTTGGAAAAATATAGTGGTTTTACACGACAGACGGGCTGAATTTTCTCTATCTGTCGAGGTCCACTTTGCTTCTTCTCCTCAAAACTGTTGTCGTCCTCTGCTGTCACGGCGGCAACCATGGCAGCATCGTCCTCCTTGACTGCTCGTCCAGTTCCAGCTCTTCTGCTTCACTGCCCAGCGCCTGCCTCTTCTATCTGCTACAGCAGCAACCTGCAAAAGCAACCAATTTCAGTAGAAACTGTGCCTTTTAATATATTTGTGATGTTTAACTGTAAACTGACCTAAATGCAATGAATAATGCTTGAATGCAGTAGAAATATGGGTTAAATAGGGGGTAAATAATAGAACTTTTACACACTCAACACTTAAACTCATAGATATATTTCTTTAATTTAAATATCTTTGATTTTGTTTCATATGATACATGTAACACCCCTCGCTCGGGTTAGGAACGAGGAGCGTTCAGAAACTTTCTAATCAGATTAACAGAAAAGTGGGCCAATTTAAATTTTTCTCTTCTAAAATAAGAAGAACTAATCTATGAGCAACAAAACAAAAATTTCAATTAGACAAATTCACCATGGTAATACAATTTTGATTTTAAGGATTCGATTCTATTCCATAACGAACAATGCCAATTAATCAAACAATATTAACACTAATAAATATAACCTTTCCTCCACAATTTACTAAATTGATTATCAATTAAAATCTCTCTAATCAATTCGAATGGTTTCCATATTATCCAAGTGACTAGTTTTCTCATCTATATATAACTCTTTACAACATTCGAAACCATAGTTGCAAAGAGGTATATCAATTTCGCTAAAACATTCAAGGATCATACCCGTTTTATTTATTTTCATATGATCTCATAACAAGAGGCATACATGATTATAGTTCATGCTTACTTCCATATAACATATGTACAACAAAAAGAGGATTATCATGCCTCTAAACAAAACACCATGAGATAACATTTGCAACCTTATGGTATTCAAAAAGAAAGTCATCGTTCTAACATTCAATACACACATCTTAAATAAAGCTTAAAGACCATCATGATGCAAAGAACCAAGACCACAATGCAAGAGCCTAAGCCACCCACTATCATCAAAACATAACCAAAGCATGCCATACTTTTAAAGCTTCCTTCACGTGTATATATATAACACCAAGGGTTGAGAATCTCTAATCAACCAATCCTGAATTTTGGGAAGAATAACAAACAAGAGGTGGTAAGTACATATAAGTACTTAGCGAGGTAATAAAATTTCCAATTTTATAGTTTGGTTATAAGATGATCACATGCCACGTTCATATACAATAATCATCCAATTCATGATAAGAATAGATTCAACAAACCATTCGATTACAATTACCCATTATTAAACATGTTCAATTCGAATGAAACAATTAATGAAATTTCACTTCAATTCATACAATCAACACCCAATTCAATTCAATCAATACCATAACCATATGAAACATTCCAATACATAACCTTTATTATATTAACCATTTCGATTGATAACAAGCACCTATGTTTAATTTTGCCTTGGTACCTAGTTAGTTCAAAGGTAAACGAGTCACATATTTCAAGTCGATACTTTAAGTATCTTAAACAAGAAGGTGTCTTCTACACCCAAACAATTTGGTACACAATGTACATATCAAGCTTATGCCCTTGACATCAAATAGAAAAATAAATGTATCACCATCAAGACAGTACACTTGGTACTTAACAAGTCAAGCTCTAGACTCTAGGCATGCCATACCACCTAGGAACAGCTAGAACCAAGGTCTTTGTATTACACACTTTAATTTGTTCTTTTAATCAATTGAAGAATAAACAATACAAGCAATAATATTTAGCCATTATGTAGTCATGCTTATACTTGTTTTGGTCAATTAAGAGCATAATCTCAATAAATTCAATTCAAATTTCGGACCATAATATACCATATTAATTCATAATTTAGAAAGCATTATATCCATTTAATAATTCAAGGCTATATTTAAAGCTCAATCGAATGTATACACATGCATTTCCATCCAAGTCGATAAATTGCTTCTTCTACCACTTCTCAATGAGAAATTTTCACCAATTGCTATACTCATGCATATGTTTATTTAATTTGAAGTTCAAATTTCCAGCATCTAGGTATCAAATCCATAATTTCCTCCATGCAAGATCAACAAGCATCAAGCATACAAACAACCAAAAATTTACAAGAAAAACACCATTTCAATCATCCACAATTTTCAATCAAAGCATTCAATTGTTAATTTAAGTTATTCTTCCCTAATTACCAATTATATATATATATATATATATATATATATATATATATATATATATATATATATATATATTAATCCAATTTCATAATTGAGACAAGAATAAAATGATAATTTGGTTAGAATCTAAGTTCCAATCTTAGGGAGGATTACACTCACAATACTCCTAGATACTCTTGAATTTGGATGCCTTTGAGTGAGTCCTTCTTGCCTATTGTGGTGCCTTCTTCGAAACCCTCTTTCCTTTGCTCTAATTAAATGCATTCCAAAAAATAAACATAGGTTAACATCTCTTTAATAAGACAATCTTAAATTATGGACATCAAATGGTATATGTCTAGACTATACATTGTTTCAAATAGATTGCACCCCTTATATTCAGCTTATATCTTTTTATCCGTAAATCGGAATTACGATTATTATATACCGTTCGAAAGCTTACATAACTGACTTTAAAACCATACAAAGTTTGCACTCTAATTATTTCCCAATTAAATCAGTTTATTCATTAAAGTTGAGCCAAAACAATATTTTACAAACTGCTGTTGAACTTTAAAGACATACTTAAGTGGTTCGTTCGATCTAATTTCCATACTAATTCAGCTAATTTTTTTCAAGACATAACATTCTTCATCTTAATTATATTTCTATACTAGAATATGCTTTAATTAGTTCACATAGGTCCCTCAATTTAACCATTTCTCCAGATTAGTCCTTATTAGCATGCTTTACAGCAAAAACACTTAATTAACTTAATTCCATTGCTAATTTGTTCTCTAATTTCTTCTTGTATTTATTTCTATTAATCTTTCAATCATTCTCAAGAATTTTCAGCTTCCAATTTACTCAATTAACTTTAAATTCTTCAATTCAACTAGGCTAGTCCCTAAACTTTCCAATTTTCCTATTTGTGCTCTTAGCTTCGATCTAGCATCAAATTCATTCTTTTCATCATCCTTTTCATCAAATTAGAACACATCTCCCCGAATGATTTGTTCCTACAAGAAGTTTTCTAATTTCGATTGTAAGCCCCCTGATTTTCAAGATTTTCATATAACTATTATACTAGAGAGAAACTTAAAAAATTTCCTAAGGTCCGGTTAACCCAAATTACTAACTATTTTTGCAAGGTTATTTACTACTATTACACAATCCTTGAACTACTCTAGCCGAATTTTCCAGCCCCAAGACTCAAACTAATAATCATACAAAATCAATAATTTTCATAATTAAAGACTAACATTGAACATTTCTTGGAGTAAGGAGCTTACCAAGCTTTGTCTCTAAATTTTTCCAAGCCAAATTATACTTCATGCAAGAGAAAGATGAACATTTTGCATGGATTTTCAGCCAAGCTTCAACTCTCCTCTCTCTCTCGGTTACTTAGCCGGTTAGGAGAAGGGTTGGTGGCGATGACAAGGTGTCACTCACCAAGCTTGATTGGTCTAATTTACCCTCCCTAATTGGTTCTTAAGATGTAAGATAGTGGAGGGGGCAATTTAGGTAGTTTCGGGTTTGAGACATGCAAGTCCTTAAGGTTTAATTTTGATCAATTTGCTCCTAGATTTATCTCATTTTGTAGTTTGCCATTTTATTCAATTTAGTCCTTAATAACTGAATTACAAAGTAATTTAACAATTAATTTGGCTTGATTATTAGCTAATAAGTCCAATGATCACTTAGGTACATTTGGGGGTGTTACAATACAACTCCATGGTTGTATCATATAAATAGTTTTTTCAATGTCACCTTTGAAAACTCAAGCTTAACATCTATCTATTGTAGCTTAAGATTATAATGAACAACAAGTGTCATGGTTGTTCTATAAGAGTCTTTCAATGAAACTAGAAAAAATCTTTACAAAATCAATATCTTCTTTTAGAGTATATCATTTAAATACAAGACATGTCTTATACTTATTCATATTATCATTTGTATCATTTTTGGTGTTTTATTGGCTTGCATAAAATTATGCTCTTATTGCATGACATCAATCTACTTTTGAGAGTTAAAACATTTTATAATTTATTTTATCATTTAATTGTTATTTTTTTAAAAGAAATATAATATAATAATCTGAAATAGTATTTCTCCTTTATCTCGTGAATCTCTTTAATTGACACTTGTTTTTGAGGTTGTTGAGTTTGTTCTTCTAAAACAATTACCTTATTTTGAAGGAGAGTTATTCAACATTCTCTTGCTGAGGTACTTAATTCACTTCTTGATTAATGATGTAAAAACCTAAACATAATACTAATTATTAGAATCATATTGACTCCTTTGTTAGTAGTATTAAAAATATGATCCAACATATAGTTGAACCCCAAATTTTATAAAAAAGAAATTATCATCTTACAAACAAATAATTTTAATAGTTAATTTAAAAAACCATAACAGATAAATCATCTAACAATTAAAAAAATAAAAATAACATAATTTTTATTTTCTCACCCTTTAAATAAAAAAATGATAAAGAAATTTAAATTAAATATTTGAAAATTTTAAAATATAAAAAATAAAATATTTTGAGTTTGTTGTAGAAAAATAAATATTAAAATTCTAAGCTATAAAAGTTAACGAAGTCAAATTGTCACCATAACCAAAGCCATGTGTCAAAATTCTAACCATATAAAAAAATTTGTAACCATCTATTTTCTCATCGGCTTACCGCATATATCTCCTATTAAATGCTATAAATTTCTATGGATTTAACCTCAAATCATTAATCACCTTTCATCGAACAAAACTTTTGTTTGCACAAAAAAATCATTATTTTTTTTCTTTCAAATAAACAGAAGGAAAATGGCAAAGATTGCTTTATTCATTATTTTGACCTCAATGATCATGATTATTTCAACCCAGTTCGTTATCGGCGACAACGAACCTTCGTCAGCACCAATAGCAGATGTTAGTGCAGTTGCAGAACCTGTTTCAGACGGCCAACCTTCGTCTGCACCAATAGCTGATATTAGTGCAGTTGATGGGCCTGTGTCGGTTGCTGCCGGACCGGAAAATGACAATAAAGAAAAGAAATAGCCATAAAAATTAATATTTGTTATTCCAATAATTGCATATGCATTCGTTGTTATTTTCTTGATTTATATGCAACTTATGTATGAAAATTTATGACGTGTCACTACATTTAGTGATATCGAAACCGTTAAGATAATATGAGATTAGAGTTTTATGGATTGAATTTTATCCTAATCTTTTTGTTGTTCTTATAAAAGTTTTAAAATATAATTTCGAATGTGTTTAAGTATGCAATATTCTTCGATTAAAAGTTTAAAAAATGTTATGAGCAATTTTAAATATTATTTTTTTGAAATTAAATATTATAACCTTGTTTGGTAAATAGCAGTTTGAGCTAAAATTAGATGTTTAAGCTAATATTAGATGACCGGTCAAATTTGCTAATTTAAATGTTTAGTGAATAGTGGATTGAGGTGAAACCTCTAATTTTGAAAAAGCTGTTAATAGGAGCTTTTTGAAATTAACGATTCGACATAATAGTTATAAAGACCATTTTACCCTTGACAATTATCAAATATTTCCAAATAACCTAAATTTAACATTTTCTATTTTAATTTTTCACCCTCACGTATTTATATTTTGACATTTGTAAAGTAATACTTTTTGTTTTTTCTTTTTATTTTCACACATTTTTATTTTTATTTTTATTTAATAATTAATTAATTTATATTAAAAATAATTATATAAATAATAAATTAATATACAGATCTTAAAATGTGCTTAGTATTGTTATTTTAAAAATTATTTTTTATAATCTAATTAATATTAATATATACAAAATATTTTTTTTGAACGGTAATAGATACAAAATATTGATAACTAATAAACTATTCAAACAAGCATCGATTATGATTATGTCCTTATATGTCATTTTTTGTTTAAATAATCAAACAACTATCAGCTAATTTTACCAAACACTTTTATACAATTCGCTAGTTAAATCATCTAGTGCAATCAGCTATCAGCTAATGTAATCCACTATCAGTTATCCGCTAATTGACAAACAAGCTCTATATATATTAGAAGCATATAAATTCAAATACATTTGTAATCGAAATTGTTTAAACAAATAATATCCTTCAATTAAAAGATTAAAAATTGATTCAAAATTTAAAATATTATATATTTGTAACTGAGCTCAATTTTTAAACGTTTCACCGACTATAAATGAGAAATATTTTTAGGTTATCCACGTATTTTTTCTCCTTTTATTAGAGGTTTCAATATATATATATATATATGATAAATATTCTATGTACACGCGGTGGAAACTGAAAATTTTCACAAGCGTCTTAGTTTTAGGGTATAAGGAGTTAGTTTAGGGTATAGGGTTTAGGGGTTTAGAATTTAGAGATAGTTGTTTCAATTTAAAGTTTAGGGTTATAATTTAGAGTTTATAAGTTAAAACCTAAATACTCACTATATTACCCTAAAAACTAAACCCTAATCTATAATATTTGATTAAGTAAACTTTTCAATTGAACTGATCGAAAAAAGTGATTTGATGCAGTTGATTTTATCTAAAACTTGATTTGATTTTAATTTGAAAATATAAAGTCTATTTTTAATATTTTTCAATCGGATTAATAGATTGATCACATCTATTATTCCATTAAACATATATTATTAAATACAAAACTTGGGTACTAATTTCAAATGGATTGTAGTTCTTTTTTTTAGTAAAGACTCATTAAGTGCTTTGTTATGAACAAATTTGTATAATGCTTTACCTATTACCTACCTACAAATCCCGTTAAAAGGGTTTTAAATATTAATTTAGAAATTTTTTAAATAAAATTTAAGTTATAAAAATAAAAACTCCAACGACTCAAATTTCATTTCGTAAATCCAATGGAACCAAAATTTATCATAGAATAACAAAACCAGTTAAGATCAAAAGGAAAAATCTTGACCTTTGAACAGTAATTTAACTTTACCGTATGCATAAATCAAAGTACTCAACTCGACGCGAAAAAAATCGACTCTTTTTTACTCGACTTGTAACTTTTCAAATAAAATTTAAATTACAAAAATAAAAACTCGAACAACTCAAATTTCATTTCGAAAACCAATGGAACCAAAATTTATCATAGAATAACAAAACCAATCCACAATACTTTAAGGAACATTTTATCCCCAAAATTATATTGGTACATTTGGGGGTGTTACAATTCTCCTCTCCTTAAAAGAAGAATTCGTCCTCGAATTCTTACCTGAATTGAACAAATGATGATACTGCTCCTTCATTGTATCCTCGGGTTCACAGGTCGCTTCTTCCGTCTTATGGTTTCTCCACAAGACTTTCACCAAGGAAACATTCTTGTTTCGAAGTCTTTTAACCTCTCTATCAAGAATTGGGACTGGCTCTTCTTCATAGGATAGATCGGGATTTAATTCAACTTCTTCCGGTTCCAGGATGTGGGATGGATCTGCTCGGTATTTTCGTAGCATTGAAACGTGGAAGACATTGTAAATCTTATCGAACTCACTAGGGAGTGCTAGTCGATAAGCCACTGGACCAATTCTTTTAGTAACTTCAAAGGGTCCGATGAATCGAGGACTGAGCTTTCCTCTCTTACCAAATCTAAAAACTTTCTTCTAGGGAGAAACTTTAAGGAACACTTTATCCCCAATATTATGTTGGATGTCTCTTTGTTTTAAATCGGCATAAGCTTTTTGCATGTCAAAGGCTTGCTTCAATCTGATATGAATAATTTGAACTTGCTCTTTGGTTTCCCAAAGCAATTGAGGACCAAGAACTTTATTTTCACCCAATTCAGACCAGCATAGAGGTGTCTTGCATCTTCTTCCATATAGAGCTTCGAACGGTGCCATTTGAATTGAAGCTTGGTAACTGTTATTGTAAGCAAATTCTACAAGCGGTACAGATTTCTCCCAATTTCTTCCGAAGTCGATAACATAGGCTCTGAGCATATCTCCGAGCACTTGTATCACTCTTTCGGATTGACCATCACTTTGAGGATTGAAAGACGTACTAAGATTTAACTTAGTTCCAAGGGCCCGGGTAAGGTTTTCCAAAATCTAGCTGTGAACCTAGGATCTCGATTAGAGACAATTGAGGTAGGAACTCCGTGTAAACGGATCACTTCTCGAATGTACATGTCAACTAGAGTCTCCAGACTATAGTTCATCCAAACAGGAATAAAGTGAGCCGACCTAGTGAATCAATCCACTATTACCCACACTGCATCGCATTTTCTTAGAGTGCAAGGAAGACCGGTTACAAAATCCATAGTAATTCGATCCCACTTCCATTGAGGAAATTTGAGTGGTTGCAGCAACCCAGTGGGAGCTTGGTGTTCAGCTTTGATTCTTTGACAGTTCAAACATTTAGATACATAGTCGACGATGGCTGATTTCATTCCTGGCCACCAATACAATGGTTGGAGATCTTTAAACATTTTGACAAATCCATGATGAATCAAGAAGGAACTTTGATGAGCTTCATATAGAATTTCAATTTTCAATTTTTCATCATTCGGAACACATACTCTATTCTTGAAATACAACATGCCATTCGGATGAATTGAGAAGTCTCGATTGGCCTCTGAGTCAAGTTCAAGACGGTTGCTTGAATTTCAGGATCACTTTGCTGTAATTCTTTAATTCTTGAGATTAAACAAGATTGGATTTGAAGCTCGGACATGAATCCTCGCTTCTGGTGCACTCGAAGGTGAGCATTTATTGAATTTGAAGCCGAGTATGGTCTCTGACTGAGAGTATCAGCGACCACGTCTGCTTTTCTCGGATGATAGTCGATAATTAAATCATAATCCTTAAGCAGCTCTAACCATTATCTTTGCCTTAGATTCAATTCCTTTTGAGTCATAAGATATTTGAGACTTTTGTGATCAGTAAATAGATGGCACCTTTCACCATACAAATAATGCCTCCAAATTTTAAGAGCGAACACGATCACAGCAAGTTCTAGATCGTGAGTCAGATAATTGAGTTCATGGGATTTCAATTGATGTGAATCATACACAACCACATTGTCTCCTTGCATTAAGACGCATCCTAGACCTGGATGAGATGCATCACTAAAAACTATTAATTCTTTTCCCGGTTCCGGTTGAATAAGAACTAGGGCATGAGTTAGGGCTTGTTTAAGTTGGTCGAAACTTTGTTGTTGCTTTTCCGACCATGAAAAAGGCTCGTTTTTTCGAAGAAGCTTAGTCAAAGGCAAGGCGATAAAGAAGAATCCATTGACAAATCTTCTATAGTATCCGGTTAATTCGAGAAAGCTTCGGGCTTCGCTCACATTTCTTGGGGGTCTCCAATCAACAATAGACTGGACTTTCATCGATTCTACTTTAATTCCTTGAGCCGAAATGACATGACCAAGGAATGACACTTATGGTAACCAGAATTCACATTTGGAAAACTTAGCAAATAACTGACATTCTCATAGAGTTTGCAAGACGATTCGGAGGTGTTCGGCATGTTCCTCCTTGTCACGAGAGTAGAACAAAATGTCATCTATAAAGACGACCACAAATTTATCAAGATAGGGCTTGAATACTGTGTTCATGAGATCCATGAATGCAATTGGGGCATTGGTTAGCCCGAATGGCATTACAAGAAATTCATAATGGACATATCTTGTTCTAAAAGCTGTCTTGGGTACATCGTCATCTTTCACTTTCATCTGATAATACCCTGATCGAAGGTCGATCTTGGAAAATACAGCAGCATGTTTGAGTTGATCGAACAAATCCTCGATCCTTGGCAACGGATATTTGTTCTTGATTGTTACTTTGTTCAATTATCCATAATTAATACAAAGCCTCATTGTCCCATCCTTTTTCTTCACAAACAATACAAGAGCGCCCCAGTGAGATGTATTGGGTCGAATGAATCCCTTATCTTTGAGTTCTTGAATTTTCTTCTTGAGTTCCTTTAACTCGATTGGTGCCATACGATAGGGCGTGTAACGCCCGAGGTTTGAGGCCCGGGAGATAACCGGGTTTGGCTAAACCGGTTTGGGTTAGTTTAATTGAAAGAAACCATTTTTAATAGACAAAAAAGGGGGTCTTTTATTTAAAAGGGGCAAAATGGGAATTTTGAGTAAATGAAATAAAGAAAACAAAAGTTTAAAAAGTCATCTTCTCCAAAAATCCCCCTTTTCACCAAAAACCTCTTCTAAACCCTATTTCACTATTCTATTGCCCCAAATTCTTCATCCAAGCAAGATTATTTCAAGGTAATCTCTTCCTTGCTTAGATTCTTACATATTTGATTTATACTCATTGAAAACTTTCTTTGAAATCCATTAAAATGCATTTTTGGTTTTGGGTTGGAGATATGGGTATTTTAATGGGATTTTCGTTTGAGTCTTTTGATGTCATATTTAAGGGTGTTTTTAATCTTGTTTTGGTGTCTTAAAAATGCTAAAATGGTGGCTAATAGTAGGAAACCTGAAATAGGCCTAAAATTGGGATTTGGGGTTGAAAAGGTAGAGTTTTTGGCTTGGTTTTGGGTTGAAAACGTGGCTGGTTGTTCTTTTGATGTTGGGGGATGTTTCTAGGTGATATTCGATGTGTTTTGATGGTTGAAATTGGTGGATTCAGTTTGGGGTTTGTTTAGAACGAAATCAGTGAAGTTTTGGGCGAAATTAGAGTTTGAATCAATGTGTTTTGGTTGCAAGGAGTGAATTTCCGGGTTGTTACTGGTTTACAAGTGTATTAGCATCCTAATATTCTGTTTTGGGTTGTCTTGAAGCATATGAGTTTGATTCGGGTACTTCGGGCGCGATACCGGGTGTTGCGGAGGCTTGAGGTCGGTGTTTCGGCTTTCGTTTGGGCTCTATCGGTGAGTGGAAACTGTTTTGAGGCTTTAAATATGTTCAATGAAGGTTTCTTGGGGTTTGGGTGGAGTCTTAGAGACTAACCTAGACCAAAGTGTAAGTTTATCTGTTCTCGCCTTGTTTAGTTGATTGTTGGTGTTCGCGATTATGTGTGTTGTGGTGTTGTTTGTGGATTGTTTTTATCCCGTTTTAATGTTGTTTTGTTTTCGTAGTTCATGTCGAGCCTCACGTGATGGTTAGTCATTGTATACGGTGATGTGTAGTCCCATCGGAAAAATGCTAGTTGTTATGTACGATGATGTGTAGTCCCACTGAGAATGGCTGTGCATGTGCAAACCATGTTTCGTCTATGCTTGCGTTTGTTACATCTCTTTCTTAAATGGTTTTGCTTTTAAAACTGAGATACATGTTTTAAACTACATTGTTGTATTTTAGAGCTCCGCTCACTAAGCTTTTAAGCTTACGCTCTATTTTTCCAACAATGCAGATCGTTAGAGACTCCAGGAGGCAAGTAGGCAAGGGAGGACTTCTGGGAGTTCTTGCTAGCTCAAAGTATGATTTTACTAGTTGTAATAATGCTTAGACGATGGGAATACTAGACTTTCATGTTAGGGAGTTGGAGATCAAACTCTTATGCTTGGCTTTGTTTAAGTTGCTAGCATGTTTTAATTGTTGATACCATGTATTGTTGAGGATTGTTATGGCTTTTGGTAGATTACCTTGCATTTTGACTTGTTGATGTTTTTGAAGTTAAGTGTTCTTATAAGATTTGGGTTGAGATCCATTTTGTGCAGGTATGTATGTTTGAAGTCGTGTTTAGGGTGTTTTGCCTCTAGATTGTTTGTATAATAAGTTGTTATGTGGTTTTTGATGTCTCAGGGCAAGTTTGGGGACGTTTGGAGATGTCGAAATGCATTTTCGGGCCAAACTGTGTCCAGGCGTTTTGGAACGCCTGATATGGTTTCGGAACGGTCCAGCTCTAGGAGTACCCGTATCAAAACGGGAGTGGTGCCATTTTGGTACGATTTGCCGCTGGAGGTTCCTGTTTCGGAACCATATAGGGTCGTTTCGGTACGTTTGGCCATTAGAGGCTCCCGTTCCGAAACCAGGTGGGACCGTTTTGGAACGGCTTGGTGTTACTTTTAAATGAAGCTCGTGTTTTGGAACAGGCAGGCCTGTTTCGAAACGCAGGTAGTTAAAACGGTTGAAAAGCATCTTTGAAGGATTCCAAATGTTACGTTTTAGCCCCTAATGCCCGTATGCTTCTGTAGGGCGTGTAGGTGTTCCCTTTTTGTAAGAGCGCAAGTGCACACTCCTGTCAAGTTATAGTATATAAGATGTCAAATCCCACGAGGACTGGACATCTTGTTTTGTCTCGTAGTTCCTGCACAAGGGTAAAATAAAATACAAGTGAATTGTTTGATTTGGGTGAAAAGTAAATAAAAACACAAGTAATAGAAGAGGTGAATCAGGTTGATAGAGCAGGCAGGGTTATATTGCCACTTAGTGTGAAAACTGTGTTGTAATAGGTATGAGTTATCCTTTGCTGCCACGATATGCTGCCTCGGCGGGTATGGCGGGCGGCAAACTACGACCCTGTCACAGGGCCGCAATAGGGGTGTGTACTGTCTCGGCAGGTGGAATGAAAAGACGTCCTGGCGGCAAGTCTGGCAGATACTTCAAGTTCGGTAGGATAGTCGACAGTGATCCCTCCTATTTCTAGGTTAGGATGCTCGAGATTGATAACTTGAGGACTAGTGTGGAACTAAGTCAGTCAACTCGGTTAGTAATCCCTTTTAGCCGCTGAAACTTGTGGACTACTGTGGAACCAAGTTAGTCACGCCTCTCGTTGTGACTGTACTTAACCCTTTCGTGAGCCTTGCACTTTCGTGCCCGACAAATATATTCTCTCAAACAACTGGTGTAGAAAGATTGAAAGAATGTAGAACAATGGATTAAGTAAACTTGTAATATTTTATTGAAGAAATAACTCAAAAACCTAAAACAACCGTTTCACTCTAGTTACAACATAACCCTAACCCAAAGAGAATTTAGAACATGGCGGCAGAGAAGAACACAAGAATAGTCTATAGAAAACCTGGGATGATTTAAACTAGAAGTACAATGGGTATTTATAGAATCAAAACTAGGTTAAGTCCTCCTTAAAGTAGAAGTCCTCTAAAGTAGCTTTCCTTATTTAATGTAGCTTTAAATACTGACTTCTTTGCTTGGAATATGGACTCTTCCCCGTTTGCCTTAGCCCGTAAGTAAGCTTGGGAATTTCACTTTGGCAGCCCTAGCCGCTGCTACAGACGTTGGAAAATCATACGAACGCCGGTGATAGATTTAGGAGTTTTTTCTCTAAAAATCGCGCTCCAGTTCTCCCAACTTCCATAGTCAGCTGCCGAGGGCAGCAAGGTCAGTAGCAGCTTTGCTCGGCATGTGCTCGGCAGATGCTTGGCAGCAACTTGTCCTTAGTTGGAACTGCTTCAGTACAACTCCTGGGTTTGCTCCTCAGCATTGTGTCCTCCGTTCCTCGGTTCCCTCGTTCAGCTGTTAGTACCTACAAGCAAGAATACACTAAAACAATATCTATTGTTCATCAAATGAATGATAAGTTATAGAATAAGGCAGAACAATGAAATACTGTAAAATGCTATGCATGAGCCTAATTATGCCTAAAATGAGCCTAAAAACAATAATAATAAGAGTTGGAAAGTGCATGAAATATACGACTTTTGGGCAATTTACACACCCCTAACTTGAACTATTGCGTGTCCTCAAGCAATGCAACCTAAAGTACTTGCTCTAATAATAGTCAGAAAGAAAAGCATGTTTTTAACCTGATTTTCTGCCTCAAGGTCGTGGCACCTATACATATATAAAACTTAATGAAGTGAAATAAACAAGAAAACAACTCAGAATTAAATTCCTAATGCATGTGTGATGTTTGCAAATCTGTAAATAAGATGAATACGCAAAATAAAGGATTAAACAAAGATATCGTTGTAATTAAAAGGTTGCTGCTGAGGCGGCACATTTAAGCATATTATTATTTTTAATCAAGGCAATGATGGCTTCAACTTATCACAACTACTCTTCCAGGTCTGACGTTTAGATAGGAGCAAACTACAGAACCCTGAACCCTTGGAGTAGAGTCATCCTGTGAAGGCTTTCATTCACTCATGCTAATTTGTCTATCGGTTTTATGTTTTTAGATTCATGGGCTCTGATAGCAGTGGAGTGTCCTCGCACATTATTCTTCCTAGAGCCTGTTGCGGGCACCTCTAGGGTAACACAACACTTTTCTTTGTTTTTGATTTTGCTGCCATGGCAGTTCTACATTTTTTTGTGTCTTTTGCCTACCTCGGCGGCTACCTGCAATTATCATTAGAATCTTGCAAAGAAAACAAGCAGGCAGTGTTCATCAAATATTCTAACACATTCAGCAAGCAACAAAGATTTTCAACATTTTTATGCAAAAAGAAAAAAAATCTAAGTCATATTCATGCTTTTTTTTTCAAGATTAAGTTCAATTTTTTTATTAGGTGCGAAAATAAGTTAATCGGCTATCCTATCATAGGCACATGTCATAACAAACTTTTCTTTTCCGATTATTACTAAGGCAAGTACAATGCAATCTAAATGCAACTAAGAATGCTTTCAAATGATGCGAGAGCTATCCCCCCCAAACTCGAGACGGGCATTGCCCTCAATGCACAAAATAGAAAAGTTAAGAAAATATACATGTTAAAGATAATAAAAAAGAAAACAGTAAATAAAATAAAAGAAAATAAGTTAAAAGTTTGTTGAGGGTTGAGAAGAGGCTGGATTCTAGTTAGCTGAGGAGGAGGAAGATGTTTCACGATGAAGCAGCGGCTGACAGATGCTTTGGCGGCGGTTCTAGCAGGTGAGGTCTTTGCTTTCCGCGGCGGCTGGATTCTCTTTGGCATATGTTGTGGCTATTCTGGAGGCTCGGCAGGGGGAACGACGGGAGATGCATCGCTTCCTTCTGACTCGGTCTCGAGGTCCACAGGTTCTTTTGTGGGTGCTGCCGGAGGGATGAATGCAATTGGGATGGATGTTGTTGCCGCTACTACTGTTGTTTCTGGTTCCAGCGACAGCTGCTCAATCCCTCTGATGAGGAGGAGTCTGCTACTGTATTTGATGTGCAGGCTGGGGGGAGATTTAGCTGGTGCTTTTCAGGGGAGTCTGCCACTGTGTTTGATGGGGTGGCAGCTGAGTGATGCGGAGAATGCATAGGAGAGGACATATGGCGGTCTGTCTAGCGGGCAGTGGCGGCTAGTGAAGTTCTTTGTGCTCGTACTGATACTGTAAGCTCCTCAGGAAAGGGTGGCATGGTGGGCACATCACCGGGGAATTTCTGCAGGAAGTAAGCCACCAGGGATTCTTGGGCCTCCCCCACATAGTTCATGAAGGCTAACTGATGTTGCTCTATCCATTTTGTGTGTTCGAGGAGTGTGTGGAGTAGTGGGGGGACTTCTTTGTCTGTGGCAGCCTCAGTACACTGCTGGGGGCGGCTGGCGTTTCAAACTGTGTGGCGGAGAGCTGACCGGGCGTTGCTAGTTCTTTCTCCGCATCCAACATCATTTGATTGCAGAACTTTTTGGTTCAGCCCTCCTTGGAAGTTGTAAACTCATCAGTGGGCTCTGCCGGGACTCGGAAATTGGTGCATAGACCTGTGATGAGGGATAGGAAGTACAGCCTGCCTTTCTTCTTCTTGAAGCAGTTGTATATTTTTTTGCAGATGATTTCCCCCACATAGATCGGTCGATTCATCAGGATACTGTGAATTAAGGCTAGGCGCGGCCGGTCAACTGTTGAGTTGTGAGATGTGGGCAGCAGACGCCTTTTCACAAATGTATTCCACAACATAGCTTCAAGAAATAGGTGGCGGCGCTGGACAGATCCCACATGTTTGCCCCCCAGCCATAGTGTGTTGGGCTTGCAGATTCTGGCCTTGATCTCCTCATAGTGGGCAACCGTTAGTGACTGCCTCTAGTCCTCGTGCGAGTTGTCGTTCATGTCGAGGTTATAATAGTTGTTGATGAAAGCAGGGTTGAGCTTGACCGCCTCCCTGCGGACGTAGACGAATGGCTTGTCTGGGCAGGGCTGATGGGAGTAAAATTCCCTAACTATAGTGATGTTCGCTATGTCAGGCTGCTGAGCGAACATCTCCCATCCCTTGTAGTGGATGGTTTAGAACAAGGCGGGCTCAAGACCACGGTCTCCCGTTTGCTTCGTGTAAAGGAAGCCTTGTTCCTCCCAGACGACCTGCTTAGAGAATTGTGCTCTATATCTCTCCTCGTCTGCCTTGAAGCAAAACCTGTAGTAGATGGGATTTTGGGTAGATGTTGAAGCCATGTGAACGGTTGTATTCTAACTGAAAATAGAAAGGAAATATTTTGAGAGAGCAGAAGAATAAGATAGAAGCTAGCAAAAAGATGGAAGTGAAGTGAAGTAAAATGAAGTGAGTGAGTGATTTATATAGGAGCAGTCGAGAAGTGTCAGGGCGGCATTAAATGATCAACGATCTGATTTCATAGCGCACGTGGTAGATTTTTCTGCCCGTTATTTTCGGAGTCGTTGGCAACTAGCTGTTGGCGGTCAACTAGCAGTTATGCTTTACCGCGCTGGCTGCTGACTCGGCAGGATGGTGGGCGGGCTTTGTGCTGGTCTTCCTTTGTAATCCTGCTCTTTTATTCTCGTTCCTAAAATAAAAATAAAAAACAGAAATAATTAAATAATTGCTGATAAATAAAATGCTGAAAATGAATCTAATCCTAAAACAAAATAAACTATAATCCCAATGCGTAAAAATTAAAATAATAGAATTGAAATAAAAATTAAGTTATGTTGGGAGTGAATTTGGGTGCATCTCCCAGACATAACCACTTCCTGAGGTGGTACCAATATTAGCCGTCCTAGGATGGGCTGCTTCTGGTTTTGCAAAGTTCAAAAGTGGGTTTGGCTGCTTCTGGTGGGCTGCTGGATGATGCTCCCATAGTCCGGTTGTGGTAGATTTCGATGAACTTTCCAAATTAGGTCTCCAGGTTCTTAATAGCAGCCTTCTGGTTGTTCATCTTCGTCATGTCCATAAAAGACTCATTTTTTTCAATAAATTTATTTGTATACAATAAATTCACAAGTTTGTTTCATAAAGTTATTCAGAGTTGCTTCTAGTGAATTATTGTGTTGTGGCTGCTGAGTCTGCTGTCGGGACTGATTCTGTTGGTAGCCTCACTGTAGTTGTTGTGGATTTGCAGCTGTCTTTGGGTTGCTCCAGGAGAAGTTGGGATGGTTTCTCCAGTTAGGATTGTATGTGTTCTGGGCTGGCCTGCTATTCCTCTCATATCCTCCCATGTAGTTTGTAGATGTTATGCATTCAGAGGAATCGTGGTTGGCCCCACATTCACCACAGAAGGACTCAACAACTTTTACTTCATGAATCTTCCCTGGGGATTGCACCATCTTCATCACCAGCTCCGTCAGAGTGTCAAGGCGGGCATTAACAGATTCGGTAGTTTCTACCTCATTTACAGTAGCTGGCCGCCTTGTGCCACCTCGACTCGCTGTCGGGTATTTATAATTGTTTTTAGCTGTTATGGTGAGCAGTCGTAGTGCTTCCTCTGGAGGTCTGTCTAGGATGATCCCATTGACCGAGGCATCTATCAACATCCGAGTTGGGTAGTTAACCCCATTGTAGAATATAGATACATGAGTCCAAGTCGGTAGACCGTGAAGCGGACAGTTGTTCATCATTTGTTGGTACCGCTCCTATGCCTCGTACATCGGCTCATCATCCCCTTGTCTAAAGGTTGTGATCTCATTCCACAGCCTATCAGTGACGTTGGACGGGCTGAATCGGTCTAGAAAGTCTTTGCAGAGCTCCGCCCATGAAGTAAAAGATCCGGCTTGCTGGTTATTCAACCATTGTTTCGCCCTATCCCTCAATGAATAGGGAAATAGCCTTAGCCGCAAAATGTCCTGGTGTACCCCATGTATCTTGAATGCTCGGAAAATGTCCAGGAATCCTCGTAGATGCTGCCAAGCATCTTCTGTGGTAGTCCCTAGTTGTCTGCACTTGGGGTGGATCAGGGGGATTGTGCCTCTGCTATACTTGTGGTCCTCTGGGCGGGAATTCTTACTGCCCACCCCTACCATTAATGGCATCAACTAGGGGTTCTTCGTTTACCATGGTCTCTTCCTTTGCTTTGCCCTTGTCTTTGTTCTTTATGGCTTCCCTGAGTTCCCTCTTGATTCGTCTAGTTTCACGCTTAAGATCGTCGTAAATAATGAAGTTTTCTTTAGGGTTAGCCCTGGTCATACACTTGCAAAGGACGCAGTAATTTTTTTCGATTAAAAATAAAAATAAAAGAAAAAGAAAAAAGGTGTAGAAATTGAAAAACAAAATTCGTTGTTACCAATCCCAGGCAATGGCGCCAAAAACTTGTAGGGCGTGTAGGTGTTCCCTCTTTGTAAGAGCGCAAGTGCACACTCTTGTCAAGTTATAGTATATAAGATGTTGAATCCCACGAGAACTGGACAGCTTGTTTCGTCTCGTAGTTTCTGCACAAGGGTAAAATAAAACACAAGTGAATTGTTTGATTTGGGTGAAAAGTAAATAAAAACACAAGTAATAGAAGAGGTGAATCATGTTGATAGAGCAGGCAGGGTTATACTGCCACTTAGTGTGAAAACTGTGTTGTAATAGGTATGAGTTATCCTTTGCTTCCATGATATGCTGCCTCGGCGGGTACAATGGGCGACAAACTACGACCCTGTCACACAGCCGCAGCAGGTCACTGCCACTACAGGGGTGTGTACTATCTCGGCAAGTGTAATGGAAAGACGTCCTAGCGGCAAGCCTGGCAGATACTCCAAGTTCAGCAGGATAGTCGACAGTGATCCCTCCTATTTCTAGGTTAGGATACTCGAGATTGATAACTTGAGGACTAGTGTGGAACCAAGTCAGTCAACTCGGTTAGTAATCCCTTTTAGCTGCTGAAACTTGTGGACTAGTGTGGAACAAGTTAGTCATGCCTCCCGTTGTGACCATACTTAACCCTTTCGTGAGCCTTGCACTTTCGTGCCCGACAAATAGATTCTCTCAAACGACTGGTGTAGAAAGATTGAAAGAATGAAGAACAATGGATTCAGTAAAGTTGGAATATTTTATTGAAGAAATAACTCAAAAACCTAAAACAACCATTTCACTCTAGTTACAACATAACCCTAACCCAAAGAGAATTTAGAACATGGTGGCAGAGAAGAACACAAGAAGATTCAATAGAAAACATAGGATGATTTAAACTAGAAGTACAATGGGTATTTATAGACTCAAAACTAGGTTAAGTCCTCCTCAAAGTAGAAGTCCTCTAAAGTAGCTTTCCTTCTTTAATGTAGCTTTAAATGCTGACTTCTTTGCTTAGAATATGGACTCATCCTCGTTTTCCTTAGCCCGCATGTAAGCTTGGGAATTTCACTTCGACAACCCTAGCCGTTGCTATTGACGTTGGAAAATCATACGAACGTCGGTGATAGATTCAGGAGTTTTTGCTCTACAAATCACGCTCCAATTCTCCCAACTTCCATAGTCAGCTATCGAGGGCAGCAAGGTCAGCAGCAGCTTTGCTCGGCAGGTGCTCGGCAGGTGCTTGGCAGCAACTTGTCCTTAGTTGGAACTGCTTCAGTACAACTCTTGGGTTTGCTCCTCAGCATTGTGTCCTCCGTTCCTCGGTTCTCTCGTTCAGCTGTTAGTAGCTACAAGCAAGAATACACTAAAACAATTTCTTTTGTTCATCAAATGAATGCTAAGTTAAGAATCATAAAGAACAACGAAATGCTGTAAAATGCTATGCATGAGCCTAATTATGCCTAAAATGAGGTTAAAAACAACAATAATAAGAGTTGGAAAGTGCATGAAATATAGTACTTTTGGGCACTTTACAGCTTCCTAAATGAGTTATATGTGCCCCTTTGTAATGGTTTTGCCTCGTGAGCATGAAATCTGACAAATAAGCTACTTGGTAAGTTTAAATCATCGTATGCCTTCTGATTGGTTCGTATTTCGCTTTCGATTTTTTCGTTGTTGCCTCCACGCATATGATTAAAAGTGATATTTAGGCAAGATAAATAAACTGAAAAAAATTAGGGTTGCTAATCGGAGTGAGGCGTTAGCGGGTTTCGCTTTGGTTTTCCTCGTGTAACCCGTTCGGTT
This sequence comes from Hibiscus tridactylites, assembly GCA_958450335.1. Classification (NCBI taxonomy): domain Eukaryota; kingdom Viridiplantae; phylum Streptophyta; class Magnoliopsida; order Malvales; family Malvaceae; genus Hibiscus; species Hibiscus tridactylites. The sequence continues at coordinate 76,618,703 of OY288270.1, forward strand.
CAGTCTGATGACTAGGCCGAGATGAGGGAATTACATTTGGTGGTATCAGAGCCTCAGTTGCGAGGTCTCCCGGGAAGGTAAGTCAGGTAAGTTGGTTTTGTTGGTTTGGTTGCTATTGCACGGTGTATGAAAGCATGTTTTATTGTTCTTGTTGTTGGTTGAAGTTTAGTCGAGTGTTCCCATTGCTAGGTGTTGTTATTGGAAAATGGTTTTGGTTTAGAGAACTTGAGAACTTGGATCCTTGCTCTTGCTAACCTAATGTTTTCTTGTGTGAGATGTGTTTTCTGTTTTAGATTTTATCTTCATTATGGTAAGACCGAGAGGACAACCTAGAGCGGGTGACCAGTCACCCGAGGATGAGCCCCATTTTCCTCCTACTCCCGATGGTAATGGGGTGGATGTAGAAGGTAATGTGCCTCAGGCCGGCGCGAATGCTGGAGGTGAGGGTAACAGACCTCAGGCCGATGCAAATGTTGGGGGTAATGGAGCTCAGGCGGGTCAGGGTCAGGTAGGTGTAGACATGACTCATTTGATTCAGACTATAGCTGGGGCTTTTCGGACAGCTTTAGCCGGTATGCATGCTGCAGCACCACCTCAGGGTGCGGGGACAGGTTTACCCCTTGAGAGGCTTCAAAGTTTGGATGGAGTTGAGTTCCGTGGTTTGACTCCCGAGGGTTCAAAAGCTTGGCTCGAGAGTACTACACGCATCTTAGGTCAGATGGAGTGCTTAGACACTCGTAAGTTGGGTTGTGTTGTCTCCTTGCTTCAAGGAGATGCATATGCTTGGTGGACTACCGTTACTTTGGGTATGGCAGAAGCAGATGTCACTTGGGAATACTTCATAACAGCCTTTAAGAAGAAGTATCTTTGTGTCCGATATCAGGATGAAAAGAAGAGAGAATTTATGGCCTTGGTTCAGGGTGGTAAGACGGTGTCCGAGTATGAGTTTCGGTTTGTGAGGTTGAGTCAGTATTCTCCCGAGTTGGTTCCCAGTGAGAGGGAACGGTGTGAGCATTTCCGTTATGGTTTGACTAGGGATGTGAAGACTTATATGCTTGCTTCTAATTACACTGAGTTTGATGTTTTGGTCTCTAGGGCCAAAGATATTGAGCAGAACTTAGGCTCGAGTGCTCGTGCTAGCGGGTCTGATTTCAGAAAGAGACACGCAGTTTGGGACAGAGATCATGCCAAGAGGCATAGAGATAAGAGGTATCAACCCGATTTGAGGCATAGGGGCGGTAACCATAGACGGGGTCATCAGGGCCAAGGAGCTGTTGTTCACACTCATGAGTGCACTAGATGCAGGAGACGCCATTCGGGAGAGTGTATGGGTACCTTTGGGGTATGTTGGAACTGTGGTTCCCGAGATCATTTGAGGCGTAAGTGTTCACAACCGGCTAGGGGTGGACCGGCTCCAGCTAGGGGTGTGAAGACTTATATGCTTGCTTCTGATTACACCGAGTTTGATGTTTTGGTCTCTAGGGCCAAAGATATTGAGCAGAACTTAGGCTCGAGTGCTCGTGCTAGCAGGTCTGATTCCAGAAAGAGACACACAGTTTGGGATAGAGATCATGCCAAGAGGCAAAGAGATAGAAGGTATCAACCCGATTAGAGGCATAGGGGCGGTAACCATAGACGGGGCCATCAGGGCCAATGAGTTGTTGTTCACACTCCTAAGTGCACTAGATGCGGGAGACGCCATTCGGGCGAGTGTATGGGTACCTTTGAGGTATGTTGGAACTTTGGTTCCCGAGATCATTTGAGGCGTAACTGTCCACACCCGGCTAGAGGCGGACCGGCTCCAGCTAGGGGGTTTGAGCATCAGAGAGGTCGTGGGCGCGGTCGAGGAAATTTTTAGCCGAGGAACTTAGCTCATGTGGAGGCAGTTCAGCCCGAGGGTGGAGGACCAGCTAGGGTGCATGCACATCGAGAGGCTGGGAATGACACGGATGTCATCGCAGGTAATTTCTCGTTACAGTCTTTGACTTTGCTTTCTTTGATAGATTCGGGTTCGACACATTTGTACATTTTGGGTGAACATGCAAGATCTCTAGGTTTAACGTATGAGTGGTTAGAAGTAGGTGTGGATGTTACTAGTTCTTTCGGTGAGACTGTGGTAGTTAAGAAGATGTATAGGAGGTGTCCTTTGATGATTCAGGGCCATGTGTTTCCAGTCAACATGATTGAATTGTCGTTCTATGGTTTTGATGTGATTTGGGCATGGATTGGCTCGTAGAGCATAGAGATAGGGTATACTTTGAGACCAAGAGAGTCTCCTTAAGGCTTATGGATGATTTTGAAGTTGTAATGGTTGGCGAGAACATTAAGTTCTTATCTAATGTTGTTTCTTCTTTAGAAGCTCAGAGATTGATGGATTCAGGTTTTCAGGCGTATTTGGCTTATATGATGAATCCGAATATAGGTAAGGTTAGACCGCAAGACATCAGAACAGTTTGTGATTTTCCGAGTGTTTTTCCAGAAGAGTTGCCGGGTTTGCCTCCAGACAAGGAAGTTGAGTTTGATATTGAGACATATTCCGATTCTGCACCCATGTCTATTGCTCCGTATAGAATGGCACCGAAAGAGTTGAAAGAGTTGAAGACACAACTTCAAGAACTGTCAGATAGAGGTTTCATTAGGCCTAGTATTTCTCTGTGGGGTGCTCCGGTTTTGTTTGTGAAGAAAAAGGATGGCAGTATGAGGATGTGTATAGACTATATGCAGTTGAACAAGGTAACAATGAAAAACAAGTACCCTTTGCCGCAGATAGATGACTTGCTTGATCAGTTGAGAGGTGCTTCAGTGTTTTCGAAGATTGATTTGAGATCGGGATACTACCAGTTGAAGGTGAAAGATGTGGACATACCGAAGACCACTTTCCGTACACGTTATGGGCACTATGAGTTCTTGGTAATGCCTTTCGGTTTGACTAATGCTCTAGTTGCATTAATGAATATGATGAACCGAGTGTTTCATGAGTTTTTGGATAGGTTTGTGGTAGTGTTCATAGATGATATCTTAGTGTACTCTAGGATCGAGGAAGAGCATGGTGAGCATTTGCGACTAGTGCTTCAGACTTTGCTTGAAAATCAGTTGTATGCCAAGTTGAGTAAGTGCGAGTTTTGGATTAGGGAGATGGTCTTCCTAGTTCATGTGATCTCAGCCAATGGAATTAGTGTAGATCCCAAGAAGATAGAAGTCATGGTGAGTTGGAAGCAACCGAAGTCGGTGACCAAAATCCGTAGTTTCCTAAGCTTGGCGGGGTATTATCGAAGATTTGTCGAGGGATTTTCGAAGATTGTGGCACCCTTGACTAAATTGCTTCAGAAGAATGTTCCGAATGAGTGGTCAGATGCAAGACAACAAGCGTTTGAGAAGTTGAAGAAAGCTTTGATCGAAGCTCCTATTTTGATTTAGCCTGAACCGGGGAAAGAGCTTGTGATATATAGTGATGCATCATATGTAGGTTTAGGTTGTGTGCTTATGCAAGAGGGTAAGGTCGTAGCTTATGCTTCGAGACAGTTGAAGGTTCACGAGAAGAACTACCCCACTCATGACATAGAACTATCTGCGGTAGTGTTTGCTTTGAAGATGTAGAGACATCATCTTTATGGTGAGAAGTGCAACATTTATACCGACCACAAGAGTTTGAATACTTGATGACTCAGAGGGAGCTGAACCTTAGGCAACGTAGGTGGATAGAGCTTCTTAAGGATTATGACCTTACAATAGAGTACCATCCGGGTAAGCAAACGTAGTGGCCGATGCTTTGAGTAGAAAAGTGGCAATTGAGTTACGAGCTATGTTTACGAGATTGAGTGTGTCACGGGATGGCGGTTTGATAGCCGAGCTACAGGTTAAACCTTTGTTGGTTCAGTTGATTTGAGAGAAACAGTTACAAGACGAGTCTTTGGCACCTCACATGCAAGATATAGTCGAGGGTAGGCCTACAAATTTTTGTTTTTGTGAGAACGGGATCCTATGTTTCAAGGATAGGATAGTAGTCCCAGAAGATGCCGAGTTAAGGCGTACTATCTTAAATGAAGCACATAATAGTTCGTTTGCTATGCATTCGGGTAGTATGAAGATGTATCGTGGGTTAAAAGAAGAGTACTACTGGATTGGGTTGAAGAAAGATGTAGCCGAGTTTGTGAGTAAGTGTATGGTATGTCAGCGAGTTAAGGCCGAGCATCTGTTTCCTTCAGGTTTGTTACAGCCGTTGAAGATTCCGGAATAGAAGTGGGAACGTATTACCATGGACTTTGTGTCGGGTTTACCGTTGACTCCTTCGAAGAAGAATTCAGTGCGGGTGATAGTCGACAGATTCACTAAGTGTGCCCATTTCATACATGTTCATACTAGCTACACCTTAGATAAGTTGGTCGATCTGTACATCAGTGAGATATTGAGATTGCATGGGGTACTGAAGTCGATCGTATCAGACCGAGATCCGAGGCTTACAGCTAGATTTTGGGAGTGTTTGCATCGTGCTTTGGGTACTTTGTTGAACTTCAGCACTTCGTATCATCCGCGGTCAGATGGTCAGTCAGAGAGAGTTATTCAGGTGTTAGAGGACATGTTGTGGTGTTGCATCATCGATTTTCAGGGTTCTTGGGAGAAACACCTACCGTTAGTGGAGTTTGCATACAACAACAATTATCAAGCTAGTATTCAGATGGCACCGTATGAGGCTTTGTATGGTAGGAGGTGTAGAACACCTATCTGTTGGGCCGAGGCCGGACATAAGCTTGTACCTATGCCCGACTTGCTTAAGGGCACTACCGAGAAGGTAAAACTGATATGTGATCGCTTGAAGGCAGCTTCAGACCGACAGAAATCGTATGCCAATTTTAAAAGAGATCGAGTATGCTGTGGGCGACAAAGTGTTCTTGAAAGTCTCACCTTGGAAGAAGGTGATGAGGTTTGGTAGGAAAGGTAAGTTGAGCCCAAGATTCATTGGTCCATACGAGGTAGTTGAGAGAATCGGTCTCGTTTCTTATAGATTGAGATTGTCGACCGAGTTAGAAAGAATTCATGATGTGTTCCACGTTTCGATGCTCTGAAAGTATAGATCAGATCTGTCTCATGTGATGCCGGTGGAAGAGATCAAGTTGAACCCAGATTTGTCGTATGATGAAAAGCCGGTTGAAATTCTTGCTACGGCTAGTAAAGTGTTATGGGGGAGGTCTTTCGAGTTAGTCAAGGTTCTGTGGAGACGCCGAGGTGTGGAAGAGGCCACTTGGGAGAGGAAGGAAGACATGGAAAGATAGTTTCTGTATCTTTTTCCGTCAGGTAATTTCAGGGACGAAATTTCTTAAGTGGGGGAGAGTTGTAACGCCCGGGGTTTGGGGCCCGAGAGATAACCGGGTTTGGCTAAACTGGTTCGGGTTAGTTTAATTGAAAAAAAAAAACATTTAATAGACAAAAAGGGGGTCTTTTATTTAAAGGGGCAAAATGGGAATTTTGAGTAAATAAAATAAAGAAAAGAAAAGATTGAAAAGTCATCTTCTCCAAAAATCCCTCTTTAAAACCAAAAACCTCTCCTAAACCCTATTTCACTATTCCATTGCCCCAAATTCTTCATCCAAGCAAGATTATTTCAAGGTAATCTCTTCCTTGCTTAGATTCTTACATATTTGATTTATACTCGTTGAAAACTTTCTTTTAAACCCATTAAAATGCATTTTTGGTTTTGGGTTGGAGAAATGGGTATTTTTATGGGATTTTCGTTTGGGTCTTTTGATGCCATATTTAAGGGTGTTTTTAATCTTGTTTTGATGTCTTAAAAATGCTAAAGTAATGGCTAATAGTAGGAAACCCGAAATGGGTCTAAAATGGGATTTTTAGGTTGAAAAGGTAGAGTTTTTGGCTTGGCTTTGGGTTGAAATCATGGTTGGTAGTTCTTTTGATGTTGGGAAATGTTTCTAGGTGATATTGGATGTGTTTTGATGGTTGAAATTGATGGATTCAGTTTGGTGTTTGTTTAGAACGAAATTGGTGAAGTTTTGGGCGAAATTAGAGTTTGAATCAATGTGTTTTGGTTGCAAGGAGTGGATTTTTGGGTTGTTGCTGGTTTACAAGTGTATTAGCATCCTAATATTCTTTTTTAGGTTGTCTTAAAGCAAATGAGTTTGATTCGGGTACTTCGGGCGCGATACCGGGTGTTGCGAAGGCTTGAGGTTGGTGTTTCAGCTTTTGTTTGGATTCTATCGGTGAGTGGAAACTATTTTGAGGCTTTAAATATGTTCAATGAAGGTTTCTTGGGGTTTGGGTGGAGTCTTATAGACTAACCTAGACCCAAGTGTAAGTTTATCTATTCCCGCCTTGCTTAGTTGATTGTTGGCGTTCGCGATTATGTGTGCTGTGGTGTTGTTTGTGGATTGTTTTTATCCCGTTTTAATGTTGTTGTGCTGTCAGAGTTGATATCGAGCCTTATGTGATGGTTATTCGTTGTATACGGTGATGTGTAGTCCTACCGGTAGTGACTAGTAGATAAGTACGGTGATGTGTAGTCCTATCAGAAAAATGCTAGTTGTTGTGTACGGTGATGTGTAGTCCCGCTGGGAATGGTTGTGCATGTGCAAACCATGTTTCGTCTATGCTTGCATTTATTACATCTCTTTCTTAAATGGTGTTGCTTTTAAAACTAAGATATATGTTTTAAACAACATTGTTGTTGTGTTTTAAAGCTCCGCTCACTAAGCTTTTAAGCTTACGCTCTCTTTTTCCAACAATGCATATCGTTAGAGACTCCGGGAGGCAAGTAGGCAAGGGAGGACTTCTGGGAGTTCTTGTTAGCTCAAAGTATGATTTTACTAGTTGTAATAATGCTTAGACAATGGGAAAACTAGACTTTCATGTTAGGGAGTTGGTGATCAAACTCCCATGCTTGGCTTTGTTTAAGTTACTAGCATGTTTTAATTGTTGATACCGTGTATTGTTGAGGATTGTTATGGCTTTTGGTAGATTACCTTGCATTTTGACTTATTGGTGTTTTTGAAGTTAAGTGTTCTTATGAGCTTTGGGTTGAGATCCATTTTGTGCGGGTATGCATGTTTGAAGTCGTGTTTAGGGTGTTTTACCTCTAGATTGTTTGTATAATAAGTTTCTATGTGGTTTGTGATGTCTCGAGGTAAGTTTGGGGACGTTCGGAGATGCCGAAATGCATTTTTCGGGTCAAATTGTGTCCAGGCGTTTCGGAACGCATGATATGGTTTCAGAACGGTCGAGCTCCAGGGGTACCTGTATCGAAACGTGGGTGGTGCCTTTTCGGTACGATTTGCCACTGGAGGTTCCTGTTTCGGAACCATGTAGGGCCGTTCTGGTACGTTTGGCCACTAGAGGCTCCCGTTCTAGAACCGGGTGGGACCGTTTCAGAACGGCTTGGTGTTACTTTTAAATGAAGCCCGCGTTTCGGAACGGGAAGGCATGTTTCGAAACGCATGTAGTTAAAACGGTTGAAAGGCATCTTTGAAGGTTTTCGAATGTTACGTTTTAGCCCCTAATGCTCTTATGCTTCCTAAATGAGTTATATGTGCCCCTTTGTAATGGTTTTGCCTCGTGAGCATGAACTCTTACAAATATGCTACTTGGTAAGTTTAAATCAGTGTATGCCTTCTGATTGGTTCGTATTCTGCTTTCGTTTTTTCTGTTGTTTCCTCCACGCATAGGATTAAAAGTGATATTTAGGCAAGATAAATAAACTGGAAAAAAATTAGGGCTGCTAATCGGAGTGAGGCCTTAGCAAGTTTCGCTTGGTTTCCCCCGTGTAATCTATTCAGTTCGGTCTAATGGCTAGGCCGGGACGAGGGGTTACAGGGAGTAATGGACACCGGATTTGTTCTAGGCTAGACTTCAATCCCAAATTCCACTTCTCTAGTCGGTGGAAGACCAGGGAGTTCCTTAGGAAAAACATCAATGAATTCGGAAACAATTGGCATTTCCGGTAAACCGAAGTCAATTTGATCTTGTAAAACCATATAAGTAAAAATAGAGATAGACTTTTCATCAATCAAAAGCTCTTTTCCTAGACCCCCGGAGGTATAATCTTTTGTTTTGACAATCTATCCAAGCTTCAAGTTTACTCAACCAATCTAATCTCAAAATTAAATCAAACTCACAGATTGGTAATATATATAAGTCAACGAGAAAAGGCATGTTTCGAATGGTAAGGAGGCTATTTCTACAAATCAAATATATATTAGAAGTTCCCCCTAAAGGATTTGACACTAATAGATTGGTTCGAACCAGTTTGGGCTCTAAGCTCAATTTTTCTATCAAATTTGCACATAGGAAATAATGTGTAGATCACGAGTCTATCAAAGCATAAACAGATACGGAGTTTAGTTCAACGGTACCTGCAATGACATTGAGAGATTCTTCGTCTTCCCTTCCCCAAATGTGATACATACGAGCAGAAGCTTGAGATTCTTGATGAGTGTAAGCAGGGGCATTTGAATGATTTCATTTATTCTTGTCATGATTTCCCGATTGAGTCTTGTTAAGACCTTTCCCCGATTGGATGGAGCTGGACTCTGATTTGCAGTAGACCGTGTTGGAGCCCTATTTTGATTTTTGGGAAAATCTTTGATAAAGTAATCAGCTCCACCACAAGCATAGCATAGATTGGATTGAGATCGACACTGGCCAAAATAAAGTTTATGGCAAAATTCGCAAGTGGGGACCTTCCCGGAATTTCCCGTATTATTTACAGAAATTACTGGAACTGAGGGCTTATTTACCGATTGAGGACTCGGTGTAAAATTACTTCTCGGTGTAGGGGTGTATGTCGATGAACTCTCCTTATGATACTTGGTTTTCTTTGATTGCCAATTAGATTTGTCGTTTTGCTTCTGTTTCTTGTCATTTCGATTCCCGACCTTCCTTCTTTCTGCAGCTTTCATCTTCTCCTCAGTTGCGATAGCTCGGTTAACAAGATTCTGGAAGTCAGTAATTCCCAAGGCTGTAAAGATCGGGCTCAATTCATCGTTCAAGCCGTCAATGAACATTCGAAATTTATCAGCCTCGGTTTTAATATATTCCGAGCCATACTTGCAATACTTGCAGAATTCAGCTACATACTATTCAATGGGCTTGTTAACTTGCTTGAGATACAAGAAACATTTTATGTGTTCTGCTAAATACTGATCACTAATATACTTCTTTTTTAATTCTTCTACAAAGAATTTCCACGTGACGTCTTCTGCAGGCAGCAACAGTTAGAATAATGGTTTCCCACCAGCTCATTGCTTCATCTGCCAGCAAGGCTACAACACACTCCAGTTTGTGTTCATTCGAGCATTGCAATTGTTTGGTCACCACCTTGGTTGTGTTTTCCAACCAGTATTCGGCATCTTCTGGTTTTGCATCATTCACACCAGAGAAAGTATAGGCTCGATGCTGAGCCAATTTGTCTATAGGAGCTCGATTTAGTATAGTGATTGCAGAAGTGGAAGAGTGATCTTGCTTGAGGTTCGATACGAGCTGATCGAACATTTCTTTCATGCTTAATAAGCATTCTCTTTGGGCTATTTGAATCACAGAAACATCTTGTTGAGGTTGAACCGGAGTTTCAACTCGAACCGTCTCTTGTGGTCCAGTTTGTTGTACTGGAGCTCGGGGTTGAGACGTTTCTGGTGGTTCATTTCGGATTGGATGATCTCCTATCCTAACACTTCCTCCTTCATTTGAGGAACTCTCGAGACTTTCATTGTCCCGAGCAGATCTAGGTTCAGGCATTCTAAAATGAGGATTATCATGCCTCTAAAAAAACACCATGAGAATAACATTTACAACCTCATGGAATTCAAAAAAAAAGTCAGCGTTCTAACATTCAATACACACATCTTAAATAAAGCTTAAAGACCATCATGATGCAAAGAACCAAGAGCACAATGCAAGAGCCTAAGCCACCCACTATCATCAAAACATAACCAAAGCATGTCATACTTTGCATATATATAGCTCCAAGGATTAAGAATCTCTAATCAATCGATCCTGAGTTTTAGGAAGAATAACAAACAAGAGGTGGTAAGTACATGGAAGTACTTAGCAAGGTCATAAAATTGCCAATTTTAAAGTTTGGTTATAAGATGATCACATACCACGTTTATATACAATAATCATCCAATTCATGATAAGAATATATTCAACAAACCATTCGATTACAATTACCCACTATTAAACATGTTCAATTCGAATGAAACAATTAATGAAATTTCACTTCAATTCATACAATCAACACGAATTCAATTCAATCAATACCATAACCATATGAAACATTCTAATACATAACCTTTATCATATTAACCATTTCGATTGATAACAAGCACCTATGTTTAATTTAGCCTTGGTACCTAGTTAGTTCAAAGGTACACGAGTCACATATTTCAAGTCGATACTTTAAGTATCTTAAACAAGAAGGTGTCTTCTACACCCCAAACAAGACGGTACACAAGGTACCTATCAAGCTGATGCCCTTTACATCAAATAGAAAAATAAATACATCACCATCGAGACAGTACACTTGGTACTTAACAAGTCGAGGTCTAGACTCTAGGCATGCCATACTACCTAGGAACAACTAGAACCAAGGTCTTTGTATTACACACTTTAATTTGTTCTTTTAATCAATTGAAGAATAAAAAAATACAAGCAATAATATTTAGCCATTATGTAGTCATGCTTATACTTGTTTCGGTCAATTAAGAGCATAATCTCAATTAATTCAATTCAATTTTCAGACCATAATATACCATATTAATTCATAATTTAGAAAGCATTACATCCATTTAATAATTCAAGGCAACATTTAGAGCTCAATCAAATGTATACACATGCATTTCCATCCAAATCGATAAATTGCTTCTTCTACCACTTCTCAATTAGAAATTTTCACCAATTGTTATACTCATGCATATGTTTATTTAATTTGAAGCTCAAATTTCCAGCATCTAGGTATCAAATCCATAATTTCCTCCATGTAAGATCAACAAGCATCAAGCATGCAAACAACCAAGAATTTACAAGAAAAACACCATTTCAATCATCCACAAGTTTCAATCAAAGCATTCAATTGTTAATTTAAGTTATTCTTCCCTAGTTACGAATTATATATACTAATCCAATTTCATAATTGAGACAAGAATAAAATGATAATTTGGTTAGAACCTAAGTTCCAACCCTAGGGAGGATTACACTCACAATACTCCTAGCTATTCTTGAATTTGGGTGCCTTTGAGTGAGTCCTTCTTGCCTATTGTGGTGCCTTCTTCGAAACCCTCTTTCCTTTGCTCTAATCAAATGCATTCCAAACAATAAACTTAGGTTAACATCTCTCTTTAATAAGACAATCTTAAATTATGGACATCAAATGGTATATGTTTAGACTATACATTGTTTCGAACAGATTGCACTCTTATATTCGGCTTATATCTTTTTATCTGTAAATCGAAATTACAATTATTATATATCGTTAGAAAGCTTACATAACTGACTTTAAAACTATACAAAGTTTGTGCTCTAATTATTTCCCAATTAAAGCAGTTTATTCATTAAAGTTGAGCCAAAGCAGTGTTTTACAAACAGCTTTTAAATTTTAAAGACATACTTAAGCGGTTTGTTCGATCTAATTTCTATACTAATTCAGCTAATTTCTTTTCAGGACATAACATTCTTCATCTTAATTGTAATTTTATACTAGAATCAGCTTTAATTATTTCACCTAGGTCCCCCAATTTAACCATTTCTCCATATTAGTCCTTATTAGCATGCCTTACAACTAAAACACTTAATTACCTTAATTCCATTGCTAATTATTTCTCTAATTTCTTCTTGTATTTATTTATATTAATCTTTCAATCATTCTCAAGAATTTTCAGCTTCCAATTTACTCAATTAACTTTAAATTCTTCAATTCGATTAGGCTAGTCCCTAAACTTTCCATTTTTCCTATTTGTGCTCTTAGCTTTGATCTAGCATCAAAATCATTATTTTCATAATCCTTTTCATCAAATTAGAACACATCTCCCCGAATGATTTGTTCCTACAAGAAATTTTCTAATTTCGATTGTAAGCCCCCCGATTTTCAAGATTTTCATATAACTATTATACTAGAGAGAAACTTAAGAAATTTCCTAAGGTTCGGTTAACACAAATTACTAACTATTTTTGCAAGGTTGTTTACTACTATTACACAATCCTTGAACTACTCTAGCCGAATTTTCCAGCCCCAAGACTCAAACTAATAATCATACAAAATCAATAATTTCCATAATCAAAGACTAACATTGAACATAGCTTGGAGTGGGGAGCTTACCAAGCTTTGTCTCTAAGTTTTTCCAAGCTAATTTATACTTCATGCAAGAGAAAGATGAACATTTTCCATGGATTTTCAGCCAAGCTTCAACTCTCCTCTCTCTCTCGGTTACTTAGCCGGTTAGGAGAAGGGTTGGTGGTGATGACAAGGTGTCACTCACCAAGCTTGATTGGTCTAATTTACCCTCCCTAATTGGTTCTTAGGATGTAAGATAGTGGAGGGGCAATTTAGGTAGTTTCGGGTTTGAGACATGCAAGTCCTTAAAGTTTAATTTTGATCAATTTGCTCCTAGATTTATCTCATTCTGTAGTTTACCCTTTTATTCAATTTAGTCCTTAATATCTGAATTACAAAGTAATTTAACAATTAATTTGGCTTGATTATTAGCTAATAAGTCCAATAATCACTTAGGTACATTTGGGGGTGTTACAATACAACTCTATGATTGTATCATATAAATAGTTTTTTCAATGTCACCTTTGAAAACACAAGCTTAACATCTATCTATTGTAGCTTAAGATTATAATGAACAACTAGTGTCATGGTTGTTCTATAAGAGTCTTTCAATGAAACTAGAAATAAAAAATCTTTACAAATCAATATCTTCTTTTAGAGTACATCATTTAAATACAAGACATGTCTTATACTTATTCATATTATCATTTGTATCCTTTTTGGTGTTAAATATTCATTTACACCCAATTGATTTGCACATTCAAGTAATGGGAAAGTTCCATAACTTTATTGGCTTGCATAAAATTATGCTCTTATTGTATGACATCAATCTACTTTTGAGAGTTAAAACATTTTATAATTTATTTTATCATTTAATTGTTATTTTTTTAAAGAAATACAATATAATAATATGAAATAGTATTTCTCCTTTATCTCGTGAATTTCTTTAATTGACACTTGTTTTTGAGGTTGTTGAGTTTGTTCTTCTAAAACAATTACCTTATTTTGAAGGAGAGTTATTCAACATTCTCTTGATGAGGTACTTAATTCACTTCTTGATTAATGATAGATGTAAAAATCTAAACATAATACTAATTATTAGAATCATCTTGACTCCTTTGTTAGTAATATTAAAAATATGATCTAACATATAGTTGAACCCCAAATTTCATAAAAAGGAAATTATCATCTTACAAACAAATAATTTTAGTAGTTAATTTAAAATGTAACCCCCTCGTCCCGGTCTGGTCGGATGACCGATCCGAGTGGGACACACGGGGAAATCCGAAGCGAAACCCGTTAAGGTTCCCCCTCAGTTAACGACCCAGAAAATTCCTTTTTACTTTATCTTGTCTATAGGCATAATTAAATCATATGTGAAGCACAGCAGCGGAAAATGCAAACAATTTAACATACTCCGACCAACCAAAACATTAAACAACTCATTTTAATCCTTTACACCAGGCCGTTTCAAAACGCCCTTAGGGTGTTCCGAAACGCCTTGACTTAGTCAACAGGCCAGGGTCAACCATAGGGTGACCGTTTCGAAACAGGGGTGACCCGTATCGAAACGACCCTAACAGTCAATTTCTCGTGGTCAACGAGATCTGCCCGTTTCAAAACATAAAAGGCCCGTTTCGGAACGCCTTTATCTCGCCAATTTCTCAGAATTCCAGTAGCAAAAATGTTCCGAAACGATCCCCATCCGTTTCGAAACGGAAGGCCAATTGCAAAGGGACCGTATCGAAACAGGGTGAACGTTTCGAAATGCCCCCTGTCTACAGACTCGTTTTGGCTGTTTTAAGGTACAAGGGTGCCCCAAAACACCTCCACAACCTCTAACAACCCCCTAGCAATAAAACCTAGGGCAACCCAACATACAAGCATGCTTCAACATCAACAAAACGAACTAAACACTAAGACACAACAAAACAAGTCATGCATACATACAACTCACTTAAGGAATTAAGCATTCAAAGGTCAACACCTAGACAACTTCACAATAGCAACATGGAAACAAGGTATCAAGCAAGGCATACATCAAAAGTCAAAATAGCCAACACATACAAGGAGTCTAACATGCTCCCAAGCAACATCAACCACAACATAGCCATCAAAATAACACATGTCCCATTGCTTAGACTATTACATGTTCAACATTAAAAACTCATACTTGAAGTACTCAAGGCTAACAATCACACTTGGAGGCCCTCCACTTGCTCGAGCAACCCGCGAACTAAGGATCTGCAATGTTGAACAAAGAGAGCGTAAGCAAAGATGCTTAGTGAGGGTAAGCTCTAAAAACAAACCTCAACATTGCAGGGTCCGAGCACGATCTAGCCAAGGCATTACACAAATGTACCAAGGATTCACAAGAGCCACAAGATAAAGATGCATGAGCAATATACAATATAAAAGCCATGATCACAAGCTCAACTTCACAGTACATGTAATCACATTCAAGTATCCAATTAAAGATTTTAAACCTCAACACATTGATACACATATCAAACAACATTGGCACCTAGCTATGACCCGAATACACGGATAGACACGTTGGAACTCACATCCAACAACCACATTACCTCACGGTGGGATTACACTCATCACCGGACTCGCGGAGGGGATTCCACTCATCCTCACGCCCCGTCGATGGGATTCCACTCATCACCGACTATATTTAAATACAATTTCCGGGCGAACCCGTACTCCTCCTTGGTGACTCAACGCCACCAAGGCCACGCGCGACTTTTGACTCATGTATACACACTAACATCCTAATGATCGATCATTTGTATTCAAGTATACTAGTGCCAACATTTACTCATTTCACATTACTCATTTCAATCAATTCCGTGCTTAGCACGTACTCACCAACAACCATCATCATGCATGTCTCAAGCATCACAAGTCATATCTCATCTCACATGTATAATACAATATACACAAGCATTCATACCACATTTCATACGAGACATACACAACCATATAATGAGTTCATCCAAAGGCTCTAGGTCAAGCTTAGGATTAGGTTACCACCCTAATCCTAACTCTAGGTGGGTCTACCAAGCCCAACCTACTCCACATACTCGAACCAACCATTTTAAAACCATTTAAATCAATTAACCACTCACCTAAGCTTCCAAGCTCAAAGACCAAGCAAGCAACCACCTTCAATTCCCCGGATTTACTTCCGATGTTTCACCGATGCCCAAACTCGATTCTAATCAATCCCAAACACAAACAAAACATCCACAATCAATATCTCATCATCGAAACTAACCCGGAATGCAATTCAACCACAAACTACCATGTTGCAAGCATGAACAATTTCCATTTTTCACCAATTCGGATGGCCCCAAGACCATGCCCAAAAACCATGATTTCAACTTCCATTATACCCACAAATGATTCCAATTCAACCCCTATCCATAGCACTATCAAAAGCCTATCAAAACCCACCTAAAACAACCCCCAAAACTCACCCAAAACCCTCCAAAAACCCCATGTTTACCCAAATCCGAAAATTACCCAAAATCATTTGAAATTCACATATGTCACACCATTTGACCTCCATACATCATAACTAAACATATTAATTCAAAACATTTAGTTTTATAACATAAAGCTTTCATTTTTAATCCAACTTTCCAAAATGACATTTTCTAAAACCTTCATGGAAATGAAAATAAAAAGCACTTTCATGGAGACGGAGATGAGGGAAAGTCAAAAATACCATTACCTTTCAATTTGGAGTTGAAATGGAGAAGCTTTTTTAATGGAATAGTAACAAGCGGGAGAAGAGCTCTTTCACGTTAGGAGGAAAATGAAGAAGAGGGTGAATAGTGGAAAGATGAGAGGAAAAGAGGATTTAAATTTGAAGATGGGTAAATTACCCAAAAGGCCATTAATGAATGGCTATCCTTTTAATTCTTTAAGGGCTCTCAAATTTGAAATCAAATCAATTTGGTCCCCCATTCAATTGATTATTTTTGAAACCCGGAATTTTAAAAGAATCATTTTAATTATAAAATCGAGCCCAAATAATATTAAAATATTATTTTCACCTAACCCCTAAACTCGGGTGTTACAACTCTCCCCCACTTAAGGAATTTCATCCCCGAAATTACCTGGTGGAAACAAATACGGAAACTGCTCAACCATATCCGCTTTCCTCTCCCACGTGGCCTCTTCCACACCTCTATGTCTCCACAACACTTTGACCAACTCTATGGTCTTGCCACGCAACACCTTGCTATCAGAAGCAAGTATCTCAACGGGCTCTTCATTATAGGACATATCTGAATTTAACTATATCTCCTCAATGGGCATCACATGAGAAGGATCCGATCTATATCTCCTAAGCATAAACACATGAAAGACATCATGGATCTTTTCTAACTCAGAAGGTAACCTCAAACGATAAGCTACAGGCCCAATCCGCTCAACTATCTCATACGGACCAATGAACCTCGGACTCAACTTGCCCTTTCGGCCAAATCTCATTACCTTCTTCCACGGAGATACTTTCAAAAACACTTTCTCACCCACTGAGTACTCAATCTCTTTCCTCTTCAAATCTGCATAAGACTTCTGACGATCGGAAGCTGCTTTCAAACGATCACAAATCAACTTTACTTTGTCGGTAGTCCCCTTAAGCAAGTCTGGCATAGGTAACAATCTCTGACCTGTCTCAGCCCAACAAATCGGAGTCCTACATCGTCTACCATACAAAGCCTCATAAGGTGCCATCTGAATACTAGACTGATAACTGTTGTTGTAAGCAAACTCAACCAACGGTAAGTGTTTCTCCCAAGAACCCTGGAAGTCAATCACACAACAATGACGCATATCCTCAAGAATCTGTATCACTCGCTCTGACTGCCCATTGGACTGCGGATGATAAGATGTGCTGAAATGCAACCGGCTACCTAAAGCACTATGCAAGCAACCCCAGAACCTCGAAGTAAATCTAGGATCCCTATCTGAAACAATAGACTTCGGAACTCCATGAAGTCTCACAATCTCACGGATATACAAGTTTGCCAACTTGTCTAAGGAATCCGTAGTGTTCACTGCTAAGAAATGAACACACTTAGTGAACCTATCAACAATCACCCAAACGGAGTTCTTCTTCGAAGGAGACAAAGGCAACCCCGACACAAAATCCATGGTGATCCTCTCCCATTTCCATTTCGGAATCTTCAAAGGGTGTAGCAAACCTGAAGGAACCTGATGTTCTGCCTTCACTCTCTGACAAACCATACAACGGCTCACATACTCGGCTACATCTCGCTTCAAACCAACCCAAAAGTAATCATTCTTCAAATCTCGGTACATTTTGGTACTACCCGGATGCATAGAAAAGGGACTCGAATGTGCTTCACTCAGAATCTGACGTCTCAACTCAACATCTTCCGGTACAACAATTCTATCTCTAAAGCACAACAAACTCTCACCACTGAAACCATACTCGGTCGGTCTTCCTTCGGCTATGTCCTGAACATGAGGAACTAAACTCACATCTTGCAACTACTTCTCTCTAATCAACTGAATCAAAGAAGGCTTCACTTGCAACTCGGTGATCAAACCACCATCATCGGACACACTCAATCTAGCAAACATAGCTCTCAACTCAACGGCCACTTTTCTACTCAAAGCATCGGCTACTACATTTGCTTTACCTGGATGGTAGCCAATGGTCAAATCATAATCTTTTAGCAACTCTAACCATCTCCTCTGTCTCAAGTTCAACTCTTTTTGTGTCATCAAGTACTTCAAGCTCTTGTGATCGGTGTAAACTATACACTTCTCACCATACAAATAATGACGCCAAATCTTCAATGCAAACACAACTGCGGCTAGCTCTATATCATGGGTAGGATAGTTCTTCTCATGGATCTTCAACTGTCTAGAAGCATAAGCAACAACTCTCCTATCTTGCATCAAAACACATCCTAAGCCTACGTAGGAAGCATCACTGTAGATCACAAACTCCTTACCTGAAACAGGTTGCACTAACACTGGAGCATTCGTCAAAGCTTCTTTCAATTTCTCAAAGGCCTTCTGTCTTGCATCTGACCATTCAAAATTGACTCCCTTTTGCAACAATTTAGTCAAAGGAGCAGCTACTCTAGAGAAACCATCAACAAATCTCCTATAGTAACCGGCTAACCCTAGGAAACTCCTAATCTCGGTCACGGACTTAGGTTGTTTCCACTCAACAATAGCCTCAATCTTCGAAGGATCAACTCGGATACCCTCGGCCGAAACGACATGGCCAAGAAATACAACCTCTCGAATCCAGAACTCACATTTACTAAGCTTCGCATACAACTGATTGCTCAACAATCTCTGCAAAACAAATCTCAAGTGCTCATCATGCTCTTCTTCTGTCTTTGAGTACACAAGTATATCATCAATGAAAACCACTACAAAACGGTCTAGATAGTCTCTAAAGATTCTGTTCATCATGTCCATGAATGCTGCTGGTGCATTCGTGAGCCCAAATGGCATCACAAGAAACTCATAGTGGCCATATCTAGTCCTAAAAGCTGTCTTCGGAACATCACATTCTTTCACCTTCAACTGATAGTACCCGGATCTCAAATCTATCTTCGAGAACACTGAAGCACCTCTCAACTGATCAAACAAATCATCTATACGAGGCAACGGATACTTATTCTTCACGGTCAACTGATTCAACTATCTATAGTCAATACACATGCGCATACTACCATCTTTCTTTTTTACAAACAGCACGGGAGCACCCCAAGGAGAACTACTAGGCCTAATGAAACCACGGTCTAATAATTCTTGCAACTGACTCTTCAATTCTTTCAACTCTTTTGGAGCCATGCGATACGGAGCTATCGAAACTGGATTAGATCCTGAAACTGTCTCAATCACAAACTCAACATCTATGTCAGGAGGCAAACCCGGCAACTCTTCGGGAAACACATCTGGAAAGTCACACACTGTTCTGATATCTTTCGGTCTAGCTTCACTCATATCCGGATTCATAAGATAAGCCAAATAAGCCCCACATCCAGAGTCCATCAACCTATGAGCCTCTAAAGCTGACACCACATTAGACAAGAACTTAATGTTCTCGCCTACTATTACTACCTCATAGTCATCAGAAAGCTTCAAAGAAATTCTCTTTGTTTCAAAATCTACACTAGCCCGATGCTCAACCAACCAATCCATACCCAAAATAATATCAAAACCATAGAAAGGAAGTTCCATCATATCAACTGAGAACACATGACCCTGAATCTTCAGTGGACACCTCCTATACATACGTCTAACCACGACTGTCTCACCAAAGGAACTAGTAACATGCATACCTACATCTAGGATCTCAACAGGGATATCTAACTTCTATGCATGCTCACTCAAAATGTAGGAATGCGTAGAACCCGAATCAACCAAAGAAAGCAAAGACATAGACTGTAACTCGAAATTACCTGCTATCACATCGGTGTCGTTCCCGGCCTCTCTCTGAGCATACACCCTCGCTGGTCCTCCCGCCTCTGGCTGCACAACCACAACATGAGCAAGGTTCCTCTGAGCATCTACCCTAGGTGCATCAGCCCTAGGCTGGAAGTAGCCACGACCGCGCCCACGACCTCTCTGAAAATCATTCGCTCTCGTAGGAGCCTGAGCAATGTTCGGTGCCTAGGCCGCCTGATGCGGACAATCCCTCCTAAAGTGGTCCCTCGAACCACAGTTCCAACAAGCATGGAAGTTACCCCAACACTCACCAGCGTGCTGTCTCCCACATCGAGTACACTCGGGCAAACGCCCTCCTCCTCTATGGCCCTGATGGCCCCTACCATGGTGGCCACCACCACGTCTATGGTCAAACTGATGTCCGCCACCTCTGTGCCTCTTGGCATCTCTACCATCATAGTGGTTATGCCTCTTACCAAAACTGGAACCACCCGATCGTTTGGCCGAACCCAAACTATGCTCTAAATCCTTAGCCCTCGCGACCAATACATCAAAGTCTGAGTAGTCCGAAGCTAGCGTGTACCTCTTAATTTCTTCATTCAACCCATAACGGAAACGGTTGCAGCGTTCCACTTCAGTAGGAACCAACTCTGGAGCATACTGACTCAAGCGAACAAAGCGGATCTCATAATCAGTCACAGAAGCCTCTCCCTGAGTAAGAGCCATAAACTCTCGCTTCTTCTCATCTAAGTACCTCGGTCCCAAGTACCTCTTCCTGAAAGCGGTCTCAAAGAAGTCCCAATCAATCTCTGTCTCTGGAACCCCTGTAGTAATGGTGACCCACCAGGTGTAGGCATCACCCTGAAGCAACGAGATCACACAACCCAATCTACGTGCGCCCGCACAACCCATCTGAGCCAAGATACGAACTGTCTTCTCCCAACCATAACTCCAACCTCTCCGGAGTAGATCCTCTAAACTTCTCGGCTCCCAAGCTACGGGGCCTCTCCAAAGGTAGACTGGCATCGTCACACCTAGGCTGAGCTGCAGCCTGAGCTCTCGCAACTGCGGCCTGAAATGCTCCCGCTATCACTTGCACTAGCGGAGTCATATCAATTCCAGCTGGACCTTGGCCACCTTGGCCACCTTGAGGTCCATCTCCTCCGGCTCCATCCTCGCCCCCAACTCCAGGTGGAGGAGGTGGTGGTGGTGGAGGTGGTGGAGGAGCGCCAACTCCCTCGGCCACCGGCCCTTCTAGGTGAGCCTCCACACCAACTGCCGGCTCTACAGGAGCCGCAACCCGTGGTTCCTGACGAACCACTCTCGGTCTACCTCTCGGTCTAGACATCGCTCTCACAGATATCAACTACAACCACAACAACAAAACATACAAAGTTGGGTTAGCAAGGCAAGGCTTCCAAGTGTTCAAGTACGTTCCCTCACTTAAAAAATCATTTTTTTCCAGTGTAATAGTAGCAATGGGACTCACACACACATACTTCTGAATAAACAGTCAATCATACTTGTCAAACAAGCAACCATTCTTATAAGGCAAGCAAACACTGTGCATATCAATCAAAACTTGAACTTACCTCACTTACCTGCCCAAGGTCTCGGTAACCTTAGGCTCTAATACCAACAAGTGTAACCCCCTCGTCCCGATCTGGTCGGATGACCGATCCGAGTGGGCCACACGGGGAAAACCGAAGCGAAACCCGTTAAGGTTCCCCCTCGGTTAACGACCCAGAAAATTCCTTTTTACTTTATCTTGTCTATAGGCATAATTAAATCCTATGTGAAGCACAGCAGCGGAAAATGCAAACAATTTAACATACTCCGACCAACCAAAACATTAAACAGCTCATTTTAATCCTTTACAGCAGGCCGTTTCGAAACGCCCTTAGGGTGTTCCGAAACGCCTTGACTTAGTCAACAGGCCAGGGTCAACCATAGGGTGACCGTTTCGAAACAGGGGTGACCCGTATCGAAACGACCCTAACGGTCAATTTCTCGTGGTCAACGAGATCTGACCGTTTCGAAACATCAAAGGCCCGTTTCGGAACGCCTTTATCTCGTCAATTTCTCAGAATTCCAGTAGCAAAAATGTTCCGAAACGACCCCCATTCGTTTTGAAACGGAAGGCCAATTGCAAAGGGACCGTATCGAAACAGGGTGGCCCGTTTCGAAACGCCCCCTGTCTGCAGACTCATTTTGGCTGTTTTAAGGCACAAGGGTGCCCCAAAACACCTCCACAACCTCTAACAACCCCCTAGCAATAAAACCTAGGGCAACCCAACATACAAGCATGCTTCAACATCAACAAAACGAACTAAACACTAAGACACAACAAAACAAGTCATGCATACATACAACTCACTTAAGGAATTAAGCATTCAAAGGTCAACACCTAGACAACTTCACAATAGCAACATGCAAACAAGGTATCAAGCAAGGCATACATCCAAAGTCAAAATAGCCAACACATACAAGGAGTCTAACATGCTCCCAAGCAACATCAACCACAACATAGCCATCAAAATAACACATGTCCCATTGCTTAGACTATTACATGTTCAACATTAAAAACTCATACTTGAAGTACTCAAGGCTAACAATCACACTTGGAGGCCCTCCACTTGCTCGAGCAACCCGCGAACTAAGGATCTGCAATGTTGAATAAAGAGAGCGTAAGCAAAGATGCTTAGTGAGGGTAAGCTCTAAAAACAAACCTCAACATTGCAGGGTCCGAGCACGATCTAGCCAAGGCATTACACAAATGTACCAAGGATTCACAAGAGCCACAAGATAAAGATGCATGAGCAATATACAATATAAAAGCCATGATCACAAGCTCAACTTCACAGTACATGTAATCACATTCAAGTATCCAATTAAAGATTTTAAACCTCAACACATTGATACACATATCAAACGACATTGGCACCTAGCTATGACCCGAATACACGGATAGACACGTTGGAACTCACATCCAACAACCACATTACCTCACGGTGGGATTGCACTCATCATCGGACTCGCGGAGGGGATTCCACTCATCCTCACGCCCCGTCAATGGGATTCCACTCATCACCGACTATATTTAAATACAATTTCCGGGCGAACCCGTACTCCTCCTTGGTGACTCAACGCCACCAAGGCCACGCGCGACTTTTGACTCATGTGTACACACTAACATCCTAATGATCGATCATTTGTATTCAAGTATACTAGTGCCAACATTTACTCATTTCACATTACTCATTTCAATCAATTCCGTGCTTAGCACGTACTCACCAACAACCATCATCATGCATGTCTCAAGCATCACAAGTCATATCTCATCTCACATGTATAATACAATATACACAAGCATTCATACCACATTTCGTACGAGACATACACAACCATATAATGAGTTCATCCAAAGGCTCTAGATCAAGCTTAGGATTAGGTTACCACCCTAATCCTAACTCTAGGTGGGTCTACCAAGCCCAACCTAGTCCATATACTCGAACCAACCATTTTAAAACCATTTAAATCAATTAACCACTCACCTAAGCTTCCAAGCTCAAAGACCAAGCAAGCAACCACCTTCAATTCCCCGGATTTACTTCCGATGCTTCACCGATGCCCAAACTCGATTCTAATCAATCCCAAACACAAACAAAACATCCACAATCAATATCTCATCATCGAAACTAACCCGGAATGCAATTCTACCACAAACTACCATGTTGCAAGCATGAACAATTTCCATTTTTCACCAATTCGGATGGCCCCAAGACCATGCCCAAAAACCATGATTTCAACTTCCATTATACCCACAAATGATTCCAATTCAACCCCTATCCATAGCACTATCAAAAGCCTATCAAAACCCACCTAAAACAACCCCCAAAACTCACCCAAAACCCTCCAAAAACCCCATGTTTACCCAAATCCGAAAATTACCTAAAATCATTTGAAATTCACATATGTCACACCATTTGACCTCCATACATCATAACTAAACATATTAATTCAAAACATTTAGTTTTATAACATAAAGCTTTCATTTTTAATCCAACTTTCAAAAATGACATTTTCTAAAACCTTCATGGAAATGAAAATGAAAAGTACTTTCATGGAGAGGGAGATGAGGGAAAGTCAAAAATACCATTACCTTTCAATTTGGAGTTGAAATGGAGAAGCTTTTTGAATGGAATAGTAACAAGGGGGAGAAGAGCTCTTTCACGTTAGGAGGAAAATGAAGAAGAGGGTGAATAGTGGAAAGATGAGAGGGAAAGGGGATTTAAATTTGAAGATGGGTAAATTACCCAAAAGACCATTAATGAATGGCTATCCTTTTAATTCTTTAAGGGCTCTCAAATTTGAAATCAAATCAATTTGGTCCCCCATTCAATTGATTATTTTTGAAACCCGGAATTTTAAAAGAATCATTTTAATTATAAAATCGAGCCCAAATAATATTGAAATATTATTTTCACCTAACCCCTAAACCCGGGTGTTACAACTCTCCCCCACTTAAGGAATTTCGTCCCCGAAATTACCTGGTGGAAACAAATACGGAAACTGCTCAACCATATCTGCTTTCCTCTCCCACGTGGCCTCTTCCACACCTCTATGTCTCCACAACACTTTGACCAACTCTATGGTCTTGCCACGCAACACCTTGCTATCAGAAGCAAGTATCTCAACGGGCTCTTCATTATAGGACATATCCGGATTTAACTCTATCTTCTCAACGGGCATCACATGAGAAGGATCTGATCTATATCTCCTAAGCATAGACACATGAAAGACATCGTGGATCTTTTCTAACTCAGAAGGTAACCTCAAACGATAAGCTACAGGCCCAATCCGCTCAACTATCTCATACGGACCAATGAACCTCGGACTCAACTTGCCCTTTCGGCCAAATCTCATTACCTTCTTCCACGGAGATACTTTCAGAAACACTTTCTCACCCACTGAGTACTCAATCTCTTTCCTCTTCAAATCTGCATAAGACTTCTGACGATCGGAAGCTGCTTTCAAACGATCACAAATCAACTTTACTTTGTCGGTAGTCCCCTTAAGCAAGTCTGGCATAGGTAACAATCTCTGACCTGTCTCAGCCCAACAAATCGGAGTCCTACATCGTCTACCATACAAAGCCTCATAAGGTGCCATCTGAATACTAGACTGATAACTGTTGTTGTAAGCAAACTCAACCAACGGTAAGTGTTTCTCCCAAGAACCCTGGAAGTCAATCACACAACAACGAAGCATATCCTCAAGAATCTGTATCACTCGCTCTGACTGCCCATCGGACTGCGGATGATAAGATGTGCTGAAATGCAATCGGCTACCTAAAGCACTATGCAAGCAACCCCAGAACCTCGAAGTAAATCTAGGATCCCTATCTGAAACAATAGACTTCGGAACTCCATGAAGTCTCACAATCTCACGGATATACAAGTTTGCCAACTTGTCTAAGGAATCCGTAGTGTTCACTGCTAAGAAATGAGCACACTAAGTGAACCTATCAACAATCACCCAAACGGAGTTCTTGTAACGCCCCGGTTTTGGGCTCAGAAGTTTTGGCGTTGACCGGTTTAGTCAAAGTGCTGATCGAATATATAAGAGGGAATTTAGGAAAACCTAGTTCGGGTTGCATTAAAAATATGGAAAAATATTCTAAAATCATCTTTTTAATATATAAAAGTGAACTGTGAAATCAATTTTGGAAAATGAGGTTCGGAAGGTTGACATTTTGGCTAGTGACCAAAATGTAATTTTTGAAAGTTGCGGGACAGTTTTATAAAGGATTGAAACTTTGAATCTTTAAGGAGCTATTATTCCAAAAAGGATTTCTCCAGATTTTTCTAAGATATTTTAAGTCTAAAATCTGATTTTAAAGATTAAGAAAAGAGAGGGAAATCATTTTAACCAAATCTTAGCTAATTTTTCTATTTTCTCTCAAATTCTCTTTTCTCTCATTTTCTCTCTACCCAAACAAGATTTCCTCAGATTTCTTTCTCTGATTTTGACATCTACATCTCTCATTTCAACTCTCATTTGATTCCTAATCATCTCATCATCAAAACCTCTCAATTTGCAAATTGTTTCATCAAGCATTTTGGCTCTAAAAGGGAGAAATTCGAGTTTGGAGGTAAGAACGTCCTTCTCCTCTAAACTATCAGTTCTTTACTGAAATTCCTAAGTTCTCAATCCTTGATTCATGTTTTATTAAAGGCTTTTCAATTGAGATCTTGATTTTTGGCTAAAATGCAAGATTTGGTGATTTTGGTAAAAATTTCGTGTGATCTGTTTAAGCAAGGTTTTGAGGTGTTAAAATGATGTTAAATGAATGCTAAAATGATTAGAAGTTGAGGTTTAATCAATGCAATCCCGGATAGGTTGAATTTCCTAAGGTTGGCTTGAGTTTTTGGTTGTTTTTGGAGTGTTTTTGGTGATCTGTTATACCTGGAGGTATAAGGACGTGGTTGTGATCTTTTTGCATGTTATGTGATGTATAAAAATGGTTAGAAGTGATGGATCTTGGCTGGGTTAAGTTTTGGAAGTGTTTGGAGATGATTTCGGTTGTGTTTGGTAGCCAAATTGTTAGATTTGTGGTGAGCAGCGAGTTGTGTTGTGGTTGCTGGTGTTTTAATGCATAAGGATGCATTAATGTTCTGTTTTTATGTGCTTGAAACAGGGGAGGTTGATCCTTGAGTTTTGGAGGTGTTTTCGGAAGGTTTCGGAAGCTTGGAAAGCTTGTTGGCTAGGCTTGTTTGGTAATCGGTGAGTGAAAATGGATTTTCAGCTTTTAAACCAAAGGTTGAAGGTTTTGGGAGCTTAGTTTAAGTCTAAACAACTTTGCTAAGCTCAAGAGTAAGTTTTCGGATTACTCTCTTTAAGTGGTGGCCATGTTTTGATGAAATGTGAAATGATGATTTTGCATGATTTGCTACTGTTTTGGAAAGCATGTTTGAGCATGTTAATTGCTGATGTTTTAGCATGATTTATGCTGATGTTTTAAGCCATGTGTTGAAGGTGTCTCTAGGTAAGAGTGCCTTGTTTTTATGCGTTGTTAAATGATGATTTAATGCTTTGAAATGCATGATGAAATGGCTTGATTTAAATGCTTTAAAACAGTGGATTACATGATGTATAAAGTGTGTATTGGCAAGTGATGGTTTGTAAAAGTGAAGGTCACTAAGGTGGTTAAAAGTCCTTGAGTGAGCCTTGTTATCTAAGATCATCAAGGTGGTTAAAAGTCCTTGGATGAATCTTGTTGCGGACACTAAGGTGGTTAAAAGTCCTTAGGTGCTCCTTTCCATGGTGGTTAAAAGTCCATGGGGCCAAGGTGTTTAAAAGTCCTTGGGGCCAAGGTGTTTAAAAGTCCTTGGGGTATTTCAAGCTACGGACACAAAGGTGGTTAAAAGTCCTTGTGTGGTCCATTCATGGTGTTTAAAAGTCCATGGCCAAGGTGTTTAAAAGTCCTTGGGGTCCAAGGTGTTTAAAAGTCCTTGGGGAAAGTTGTTGAACTTGATTTCATAAATGAAATGTATCACTTGAGCCAATATGACATGTTTTGTACATGAGATGCATGAGATGCATGATTTGATGTTTATGTTGAAGCATGAGATGCTAGTTTAAATGAAATGTGGAAGCATGTTATTGCTTGATTTAAAGTACGCTTTGAGCATGTGTAAAGGTTGTTTACAAGCATGAATTACAAATGGTTTTAAATGCATTATTGAATGGTTTTTAAAGAGCGCTCCTCACTAAGCTTTGGCTTACGCTCTCTCGTTTTCTTGATTCAATAATGCAGAGCATTAGAGTGCATTGAGGGCAGCAAGAGGAGGCAAGCACACAAGTTCAAGTAAAGCTCAATGTATGGAAGGTTTTGTTAAACATTTTAGCTTTTGGTCGATTTGGCAATGGGGGACCAATGTATATGTTTTGGGAGGTGTTTAAGACTCCCTAAGTATGTTAAATGTTGCTGTGGTTGTTGGTTTTTGGTTTGATCTCTTATATGCTTGGCTATGAAGGTTTATGCATGAAAGGTAGCTTAAGTAGGAAGCATGTCATTTAAATTGGGGCTTTTCATGTGTGATGGTTATGAGTTGAATTGTTGATGCATTTATGATCCCTGCATGCTGTATATCTATGTGGTATGACTTGGTGATGTTAATCTGAGGTTTGAAGCATGAATGGTATGAATTTCAAGTCGATTTCAGACAGGGGTATCGGTACTCGGGCTCGCGTATCGATACGCCTGAGCCAAATATGCTCTTTTCTGCCCAGGCGTATCGGTACGGTTGTGGGGGTATCGATACTCATCTGGGTAAAGTTTGAATGCCGTATCGGTACAGGGGATATCGTATCGATACCGTTGCTCGAGTTTGGTTACTGCCTTCCCCGCGTATCGATACGACATCAGGTGTATCGATACCTGACCGTTAAATTCAGTTAAAAGTATCTTTATATGTTTTGCTTGGTTTACGTTTTAGTCCTGAATCATGTCGTTCAATTGTATGAGCTTGGGATGTCCGTTTGAGCTGAAATTTGGCAGAGAGGCATGAAACCTGATTAATTTCAAGATGGTAACTTCAATTTGGGCTAAGTCCTTTAATTTGTCAGAATTTACAATTTGGTCCCTAAAGTTGTAATTTGTTCAATTGGGTTCCTGTTTGATCTCTGATGTTTGTGATCTTTGAGTATGTTGTTTGTGTGATCACAATTAGGGTTAATGTGCATCTAGATAAGATTAAAAAGAAAAAAAAAGGGTCGTTAATCAAGGTTGACTTTCGGGTTGACTTTGGTTTTCCCCGTGTAATCTTCGTAGTTCGGGTCAACCGTCTAGACCGGGCTACGGGGGTTACATTTGGTGGTATCAGAGCTGAGTTCTCGAGTAATTGGGAATGTGTGTATGCATGATTGAAGCATGGTTTGGTTTGTATGCTTGTTGGGTGAAAGCATGTTCAGTGTTATGATATGATGATGTGTATGTGATGCATGTTGTGATGATGCATGATGAGGGTACCCATTGCCAAACAAAAGCTAAAGGGATGATGTTGTTTTTGAAAGAAATTGAGCTTGAATACTTGGAATTTGCTTACCTTGCTGGTCCTGACTTGTTTATTTTGTATTGTTATGCATGGTAAAGTATGGCACCACGTAGAGAGTTAAGGAGTAGCGCGAGAGCTACGACCCCGGAAGGGAATGTGAATGATGAGCACACTGGTAGTGCTGTGATACCTCCTCCTCCACCTGGTGGTGGTGGTGCGGAGAGGGAAAGAGCTGGAGCTGGAGCTGAGGCAGCTGGTGCTGGAGCTGCAGGACCTGAAGCTGGTCAGGGGCAAGCGATACCTGACATGTCTGTGCTTGTACAAGCTATTGCGGGTGCGTTTCGAGCAGCAGTAGCTGGAGCTCAAGGAGCTGGGCATCAGGGAGATGCTGGTGCTAGACTACCCTTGGAACGTTTGCGCAGTCTTGGTGGGACTGAGTTTAGGGGTATGTCAGCTGAGAGGTCTGAAGCGTGGTTGGAGAGTACTAAGCGTGTCTTGGGACAAATGAGTTGCACTGACGTGCAGAAGCTGGTATGTGTGGTGTCACTGCTGCAAGGTGATGCTTATACGTGGTGGACGGCCACAATCTCTGGGATGGCTGATGCTGATGTTACTTGGACGTTCTTTCAGCATGCGTTCAAGAGGAGATATCTGGGGGTTAGATATCTGGATGAAAAGAAGCGTGAATTCATGTCTCTGACCCAAGGGAACATGAGTGTGGCTGAGTATGAGGTACAGTTTGTACGTCTTAGCTAGTATGCACCAGAGTTGGTACCTGATGAGCGCGAAAGGTGCGAAAGGTTCCGTTATGGTTTGGTGACGGAGGTTAAGACTTATATGTTAGCTGCTGAGTACAATGATTTCGATGTGCTGGTTAGTCGGTCCAAGGACATTGAGATGAACCTGAGTTTGTCTGCTAAGGGTGCTGGAGCTAGTTCTGGAAAGAGAGCTGCTGAGTATAGTTCCGGTGGACGGAACAAGAGAGGGCGTGATCAGAGGTTTCAGTCCTCGTCTAAGAGAGGTGGAGGTGCACCTGCTAGGGGTGGCAATGCTAGAGCTGACCCTAGTGCTTGTTGGATTTGCGGTTCACGTGGTCACTTGAAGCGTGACTGTCCTCGTGCTGGGAGGGAGGTGCAAGCTCCTGTGATAGCAGCTGGTTATGAGTGCTGGAGTTGTGGTTCAGCTGATCATCTGAGACGCGATTGTCCGAGGATGGCTGGTGGTCAAGAGCGTGCTCCTGTTGTTGCAGCACCGCAGAGAGGTCATGGGCGCGGCCGTGGTAATTTTCAGAGGCGAGAGGAAGGTGGGCGCGGTGTAGCTCATGTTGTGGCTATTCAACCTGAGGGTGGAGGCCAAGCGAGGGTGTATGCTCAGCGCGAAGGAAGGAATGATGCAGATGTGATTGCAGGTACCTTTACTTTGCAATCCTTGTCATTGCTTTCTTTGATTGATTCTGGATCTACGCATTCATACATTCTTCGTGAGCATGCTGAGTTGCTTGGTTTGCCTGTTGAGTTTTTGGATGTTGGTGTTAGAGTCACTAGTTCTTTTGGTGAAACTGTTGTGACTCGTAAGCTTTATAAAAGGTGTCCTTTGGTTGTTCAAGAGCATGTCTTTCTTGTTGATCTTATGGAGTTGCCCTTTTATGGTTTTGATGTGATCCTTGGTATGGATTGGCTTGCTGAGCATCGTGCTGTTGTGGATTGTGAGAATAAGCGGGTTTCGCTTAGGCTTGCGGATGATTATGAAGTGGTGGTGGTTGGTGAGAATGTGAAGTTTCTTGCCAATGTTGTTTCTACCTTGGAGGCGAGCAGGATGCTGAGGCAAGGTTGTGAAGCTTTTCTGGCTTTTGTGATGAATCCTAGTTCGAAGGAGCTGAGGGTGCAGGATATCAGGGTTGTGAAGGAGTTTCCTGATGTTTTTCCTGAGGAGTTGCCTGGTTTACCTCCTAATCGCGAGGTGGAGTTTGGTATTGAGCTGTATGAGAATACCACTCCTGTGTCCATTACTCCCTATAGAATGGCACCTAAGGAGCTGAAGGAGCTGAAGACGCAGTTGCAAGAGTTGCTTGATCGTGGGTTCATCCGGCCGAGTGTTTCGCCTTGGGGTGCTCCTGTCTTGTTTGTGAAGAAGAAAGATGGCACGATGAGGATGTGCATTGATTACCGTCAGCTGAACAAGTTGACTATCAAGAATCGGTATCCTTTGCCGAGGATTGATGATCTCTTTGATCAATTTCGGGGAGCTGCTGTGTTCTCTAAGATTGACTTGAGGTCAGGGTATTATCAATTGAAGGTGAAGGATGTGGATGTGCCTAAGACAGCTTTCAGGACAAGGTATGGGCATTATGAGTTCCTTGTGATGCCGTTTGGTTTGACAAATGCTCCTGCTGCTTTCATGGACATGATGAATCGTGTTTTTCATGAATACCTGGACAAGTTTGTCGTGGTGTTCATTGATGATATCCTTGTGTACTCGCGTACTGAGGAAGAGCACGAAGAGCATTTGAGGATTGTGTTGCAAGCTTTGTTGGAGAATCAGCTTTATGCTAAGTTGAGCAAGTGTGAGTTTTGGCTTAGAGAGGTTGTTTTTCTTGGGCATGTGGTCTCAGCTGAGGGGATTCGTGTTGATCCTCAGAAGATTGAAGCGGTGATGAACTGGAAAGTTCCTAAGTCTGTTCAGGAGGTTCGTAGTTTCCTTGGTTTGGCAGGATACTACCGAAGGTTTGTGGATGGTTTTTCCAAGATTGCTGATCCTTTGACGAAGTTGCTGCAGAAAGATGTTAGGTATGAGTGGACAGAAGCGAGACAGCAAGCTTTTGAGAAGCTGAAGTTGGCTTTGACGCAAGCCCCTATCTTGATTCAGCCTGAATCAGGGAAAGAGTTTGTAGTCTACAGTGATGCATCCTATGTTGGTTTGGGGTGTGTGCTGATGCAAGAGGGTAAGGTTGTGGCTTATGCGTCGCGGCAGTTGAAGGTGCATGAGCGCAATTATCCTACGCATGATATTGAGCTGGCTGCAGTGGTTTTTGCTCTGAAGATCTGGAGGCATTATCTGTATGGTGAGAAGTGTACTGTGTACACGGATCACAAGAGTTTGAGGTATCTGATGTCTCAGAAGGAGTTGAATCTCAGGCAGCGACGTTGGTTGAAGTTGCTCAAGGATTATGATCTGACGATAGAGTATCATCCTGGAAAGGCCAATGTTGTTGCGGATGCCTTGAGTAGGAAGGTAGCTGTTGAGCTGAGAGCTATGTTTGCTAGCTTGAGTATATCGCAGGATGGTGGTCTTGTTGCTGAGTTGCAGGTGAAACCTTCGTTGGTTCAGTTGATCAAGGATAAGCAGTTGTTGGATGATTCCTTGGTGTCTCATGTTCAGGATATCGCGGAGGGTAGACCTTCGGATTTCTGTTTTAATGAGGATGGGGTGTTGTGTTTTGGTAATCGGATAGTAGTGCCTGCAGATGCTGAGTTGAGGCATGCTATTCTAGCTGAAGGTCATAGTAGTCCTTTTGCTATGCATCCTGGTAGTACAAAGATGTATCGCGATCTTCGTGATGAGTACTATTGGGTGGGCTTGAAGAAGGATGTGGCAGAGTTCGTGAGCAAGTGTTTGGTGTGTCAGCGAGTTAAGGCTGAACATCAGGTTCCTTCTGGTTTGTTGCAACCGTTGAAAATCCCTGAATGGAAGTGGGAGAGGGTTACCATGGATTTTGTATCTGGTTTGCCTTTGTCTCCGTCGAAGAAGAATTCTGTTTGGGTGATTGTGGATCGCCTGACGAAGTGTGCACATTTCTTGCCTGTGCATACTACGTTTTCCTTGGATAAGCTGGCAGAGCTGTACGTTGCTGAGGTTGTGAGGTTGCATGGTGTGCCTAAGTCGATCGTGTCGGATAGGGATCCGAGGTTCACGTCGCGTTTTTGGCAGTGTTTGCATCAAGCTTTGGGTACAAGGTTGCATTTCAGTACATCCTATCATCCTCAGTCGGATGGCCAGTCTGAGCGAGTTATTCAGATTTTGGAGGATATGTTGAGATGTTGCGTGATAGATGTAATCACCTATTTTGTCCGGGGTGTTTAACCCGTTTTTTTTCTTCTTTTATTAATGGGCTTTAAGTATGTGGTGATTAATAGTTAAAAAAACAAAAAAAGAACAAAAAAAAAAGAAAAAAGAAAACAATATATATATATATATATATTAATATTATATACATATTATCACCACCATTTCACCATCATATTTTACTATTGTTATCTATTATTACTATTTATTATTATTAGTATCGTTCCTTCTTATTATCTTCTATTATCATATTATTATTATTATAAATTATCATTACCATCTTTGTTACCCTTGTTACCAATATTAATACTAGTATTACTAATACTTATTATCATTATAATGTCATTACCGTATAGTATTATTATTATTATTATTAATCAAATCTGAAAAACACAAAAACATTAAATAAATACAAGCCCAATATTAATAAATAAAAGCCCAGTTTATTAATTTAAAAGTCCACATCACATAATAAACAGCCCAAAAATATTATACAGATATTACGGCCCGTTTAGGCCCAGAGAATAAAGCCTGATCTGATCTAAAAAACCCTAACCCTATTCCCTTCTTTTTGTGCAGCCGCCGCCACCTCCCCACCGTTAGATCTGGGATCAAGATCTAACGGTCCAGATCGAGCCAAGACCAAAAAACCCTAGGAGCTGTCTGCTGAAGCCCTTGCGCCGTCACATGTCTACCGTCGGATCTGGATCGAAATCAACGGTCGGGGTAGAAGCTCGGAAGACTCCAGAACTTCCACGCGCGGCACGCGCGGCTCCCCAGTTCCGACACGCGCGCCGTGTTGTCCTCAGACGCGAGCGTGCAGCCCACCGTTCGTCTCTTCGTCTCTTCGAGCCCCTCTGGTCCCCCCCTCCTCCAGCAGCCACATGCAACGCAAAAGGACGAATGTCAGAAAAAATGCACAACAAATTCGCAACAAATCAGACGCAAAAAACAGAAATCAACAGAAATCAGAGGCATGCAGCAACCAAATGAATCCGGCCAAGAATCACAGCAACATTTATCAGTAGTTTCATATTTTAGAAAATGCAAAAAATGTAAGAAATTCGGGCTATAAATACCCGAAACCAAATGTAATGAAAGGGGGGGAGGATATTCTCAGAAAAAAATTGTAATCAGAGGGGTTTTTTTTTCAGAGAGTTTGTAACCAACAGATTTCAATCAATACAAACAAGGCAGAAAACAATCTCGAGTTTTAGAGGTATACGCTCGTCTCCATTTCTTCAGTTTTGAATCGCAACCAAAAAATAAAAAATAGAGAGGGTTAGGGTTTTTACCTCCGCGTCCCCTCCTTTGCCGTTTCGTTTCCCTTGCCGGCGACAAGCCTTGGGTCTCCTCCGAGATCACATACGGTGAGTCGGTGAGGAACGAACGCAAAAAAAAAGGTTTTTTAAAATATTTCTGGGTTTCGATTTGGGTTCGGAAACGAAGGGAAACGATTTTTGTTTTGGTTTTGAGAAGAGAAGGGTTTTTTTTCGGTTTCAAGAAAGAAAGAAAAAAAGAAACTTTTTTAGGGTTCCGGCGCCGGCAACGGCGACCGGAACCCCTTGGCGGCGCCGGACTTCAAAGAGAAATGGGGAGAGAGTTCTCTGGTTTTAGGGTTTACCAAACGAAAAAGGGGCTGATATGTTTTTTGATTTAGGTTTTATAATGTTTTAAAGTTTTTTAAAATCGGTTTAATCGCATTTTAAGGACCTCCGCGTCGCTTTAATTGCGCGGGGAGGGCTTCCGTGTTTTGAAACCCCTTCCGCAGTCCCTCCATGTTTTCGGTCGTTTTCAATTTTGTCTTGATATTCGTCCAAATCGTTTTTTGGGTGGTCGAATCACCATTTTGGTCCCCTATTTCGTGTTTTAATCAGTTTTTAAATGGGAAATTTGCCATTTTAGTCCTCGTCAGTTTGCTTTTTTTTGCCATTAATTCTGCATTATATTTGTGTTAAGTGGTTTTGTTATCCATGCGTTTTACTTAGTATCGAATATATATTTATTTGTGTGCCATGTTGTTATGTTTATTTAACATAAATGTATGAGATGTGATTGTTGCTTTTTTTATGTGGTCGTATGCTTTTATGTTTAGCATTTAATTTTATGCGTAATGTAGCTTTGTCATACATGTTGCATGCCTATTTGTTTTAATATCATTCGAATATATATTTGTTGTATGCTTTTTAATATCGTTCGAATACATCTGCGACATGCATTTTTATTGTCATTCATGTGACTTTTAGCATTTTTAAATTAATTCATTTTTAATTATGAAACGGAGATACCTATTAATTCGCGTATTCGGGTCGACATACCTAGCTTATTGGATGTCCCGCGAATATTCGGATTAATTCGAATCGTCTAAAGGTAAATTCGAGATTAAAATAGACAAGACCATAGCACCATATTTTATCTGTTCGCATCATGCATAAAGGTGACGTACGGGATCCGAACCCTAAACTAACACGGCAGTCAGTCTTATATGATGTCGGTTTAGTTTTTGGTCCGGTGTACCGTCATCCTTTTTAATTAAATGCTTAATTAATTTGATGCCACCAATTTGAAAAAGCTCGTGAGTCAAAGCCTAATTTTCAATCTAGAACCACTAATTAAATTCCTTTTAAATTTCAGATAATTTCCATCAATTAAAGGCAACAATTGTTTTGGTACCGATTTCCGGGCGTGATGGGGACGCTAACCCTACCCCACACGTAACCAACTCCCGAGCCTTTTCAAAAGAATCTCTGGTTTTGTTTTTACGGTGTCTGGCCTACCTCAGTGGCCGGTGGCGACTCCAAACCGAGAAAAAGATTTTTTAAAAAAAAGGTTTTCTTTCCAAAACCCGAACCGAATTATTTTCTTTAAACTCCCCCTTTTTAAATCAAATCGAACATTTTTTTCAAAAGTAGCGGGACGAGAAAAAAAAAACCCGCTACAGATTGGCGACTCTGCTGGGGAGAAATTTTGTTTTTCAAAACAAAAAGAGAGTTAGGCCAAAGAAATAATTGTTGCTTTTAATGATGGAAATTTTTGGAATTTAATTTGACTTTAACGAGATGATTCTTCTTTGAAAATAAGACTTTAAGCACACGAGCTTTGATAATTGGTGGTCTTGAATTAATTTTTCATTTAATTTCAAAGGAATCACCGACATGTGTTGCATCACGCATTAGGCTCTATACCCGAGCTTCGTCCCTTAAGTGGGAGTGAAACGCCCATACCCATGTGAGTCTCCCTCCACGGGTCGGTAATTCACTTCCGGAATCCACGCCTTTGACATGTGAGTAGCCCTCCACGTCATTAGGTTGTGCTTTCCCTCGAACCGAAACCAATTCGCAAGCTTGTAATGGGCCAGAATTGGGGTTCTTGTTGCCTTAGTAGGTAATAAGATAGGTTCGGGTACCCTTGTTAGAACCGAACCACATGCGTGAGAATTTAAGAAGCCTACCCCGATTAGAGCCATGCGGATAACCATAGAATTAGAATTCATGCTATTAGGTCTTGCATCGTTGATCTGCTTTGGTATTTCCCTTTTATTTGTTTTATTCAGATATTCATTATTGGTGTTACTAACCCAGTTGCCTTCCTGTCTTGTTTTGCTTATTTTTGCATACTCATCGCATTTTCATACGAAGTATTGATTCGAGAACAGTCTAAGTTGAAAACCTTCATAACGGGAGAAAGAGTCCACAGCAACGAAGTTTTCGGAACCCTAATGGAAAGGGACGAGGAAATTTATTTTCTTACCGCGTTGTAAGAAGACTTGATCTCCGTTAGGGAAAGTTGTTTGATAAGGATGTTCGTCGAACCAACATTTCCTTGCATTCGGGTTTGTTTTTTAATTTGTTGCATTTAATCATATGTTTATGTTTTGCATTTGACATATCATGCATTGCATCATTGATTCATGGAATTTAATTGTTCGGGGTCATGGCAGCATTCGTGACTATCGAAGATTCCGCACCCACACTTTACTCGCCACCAAAGGAGGCAAATGGAGGAGAGTTTTGCTAAGTTGGAAGCTGATTTGAGAGGTCAGTTAGAGCGAGCCCAGCAAGAATTAAGGGACACCATCATCAAGTCCCAACAAGATATGATGAACGAGATATCTCAACTGTTGCAAGCAAATCTGAAAGGAAAGGGTGCTGCCGGAAACCCTAGTCAGGATAAGGGAGACCCTTCGTTTTCCCCGGGTTTTGTCACCGATACCCCTAAGCCCTCGCAAGGAGCGGCTGCCCAAGGAGATGGGGCAACATCACACCAGGCGGGCGCCTCTACCCATATTCCATCGGGTCTGATTTTTAATACGGAGAATGTCGGGGATAGTGTCCCGGACCTGGATGAGATCGAGAACTTAAACAAAGTGAAGGCCGAGTTCTCAAAACAACTAGAGGAAACTCGAAAAGACCTCGAGGAGAAATTCCGAACTAAAGAAGGAGAAGAGGGGGCATACGGAATGAATGCTAGAGACCTCAGCTTGGTTCCGGATCTGATAATCCCGCCCAAGTTCAAAACACCGGAATTTGAGAAATTTGACGGGACGACTTGCCCTACTGCTCACATAACCATGTTCTGTAGAAAGATGACGGGTTTCATCGACAATGAGAAGTTGTTAATTCACTGTTTTCAAGACAGCTTAGCGGGGCCCGCGGTGAGGTGGTACAATCAGTTGACTCGTGCTCAGATCAGGTCATGGAAGGATTTGGCCAAAGCTTTCACCGATCAGTATAGGCACATAACCGACATGGTTCCAAACCGACTCATGCTACAAGGTTTGGAACAAAAGCCCAATGAGAGCCTCCGTGAGTACGCCCAGCGTTGGCGAGATGTAGCGGCACAGGTTCAGCCCCCGCTCCGTGAGAACGAGATCTCCCCTATGTTTGTCGATACACTAAAGGGGACCCTCTATGACCGCATGATAAGTAACCCCATCGGTAACTTCTCAGATATGGTTATGACCGGTGAGCGAATCGAAGCAGCTATCAAGAGTGGTAGGATTGATGGAGGAGAGAATGCCCGAAAGCAGTTTAAGAAGAAGGACCATGATGTGAACAATGTCGGTACTTATGAGACTTCTAAGCACTTCACAGTCTCAGCGCCTCAAGCCGCAATTGGGAATGTGCAAGGCTCGAACCGAAGAGAGAATAAGGCTCCCAGGAAGGAACAAGAAAGAATGACCTTCACCCCTCTACCTATACCGTACAAGGAGGTGTACAAGCACTTATACGAGGCCGATCTGGTTCGCCCGTATCATGTTACTCCCTTCCAGCCGCCTTACCCTGCGTGGTACGATGAGAAGGCACACTGTGAGTACCACGGCGGAGTACCGGGGCACACGATAGAGAACTGCTTAGCGTTCAAGAAGCTTGTGCAAAACATGATTAACAACGGGGTCCTCGAGTTGGAGAAGCCCAATGTGACGACCAATCCGCTTCCGAACCACGGAAGTCGAAGCGTGAATGCTCTTGAAGAAGTTGATACGAAGAAGACAAGGATGGAAGTGTCTGAGATCAAGTCACCTCTGAGTTGGGTGTATGAGCAATTGCGTACAGCGGGCTTAATTGAGAAGGGCCCGAATGAAGCATGTGATGGTCTTGAATCCTTCTGTAAGTTCCATCAGACTACGGGGCACGAGATTCAGGGTTGCCCGGAATTTAAGCAGCTGGTCCAGGATTTGATGGACAATCGAGAGGTTGAATTCCTCGAAGAAGTTTGAAGGGTGGGATGGACGGCCAGCTTAGTCAAGAGTTCTAATGCATCCAAGTTTGTTTGCTTTCATTTCATTGCATGCTTTTTTTTTTCCCAGAAGTGATGTGTGGAATCCACTTTGCTACCCTTTGCCCGAAGGTAGCAAAGATTTTTGTAAGGGCCCAAGTTTGCATTTTCAAAATTTCAATGAAAGGATGCATTACGTTTCAATTGCCTTTTCATTTTTGTGTGTATATATTTGCCTATTGAGTCCCCGTATATCAATTGCACAAGGGACGTTGACCTTGACCCCAAAGGTTGACTTCGAGTCGCCTTTGTCTAGTGGAAATCGAAAGCTTTGAAGATGATGAATATGTGGCTTACACTCCAAGTTAATTCGGTCACCTAATCAAACACACGTAGAATTATGACCTTCAGGAGAATAACCGGAAGTTTTTCGTGCTAAAAAAAAAATTCAAGAATACTAAGCCTAACAATGTTCGAAGCCTGGTAATAGGCATTTTCGGATACAAATGTGGAATTTTTGGGGCACTCCGCTGTAGCAAAAGACCAATAAGGTTGCTATGCACCATCCACTTTAGCTACATGAGTGATGGTAAATTCGTGACAATGCCGAGTAACTCGGGGTATCGTTGTATGCTCCATCTTTATTCTCGAGCCAAAGGAATGTGACGAGTTGACTTCCCCACAATCATAAAGAATTGATAAAGGCAAAGCCTATTGAAGATAAATCTAATTTTTGGGCACCCCGCTGTAGCAAAAGACCAATAAGGTTGCTATGCACCATCCACTTTAGCTACATGGGTGATGGTAAAATCGTGACAATGCCGAGTAACTCGGGGTATCGTTGTATGCTCCATCTTTATTCTCGAGCCAAAGGAATGTGATGAGTTGACTTCCCCAAAATCGTAATGAATTGATAAAGGCGAAGCCTATTGAAGATAAATCTAATTGATTAAAAGCCGAAATAACTTGGAGAGTATGTCACATTTTCAGACATCAGCTTAGCTTTCGAGGTCTCCTAGACACATGATGCTTGAGGCAATCATTGGTAAGCCATAACAGTGTCGTCTGCGCACTTGATATTCAGGGTATTTGATCTAGCTTGATATATCCATGATTTGAAAAGAAAATCTAGTTTTCGAAAACGCATCTTATTTTGAAATTAGAAGATGCAGTCTAAATCTTTTTTAAACACAAATTAATTTCCCATTGCTTCGGGGATAAAGTTTAGAATGCAATGCCATGAACACAAATGGTAGGTCTTCAGTGGCCATAGTGAGGACGGTAGTAGATTCCTGCATACTACAGTTCAGGGACTGGAAGCGAATTTTTTTTTCGGAATGTTTCAATTGCTTCAGAAGTTGAGAAGTGGGCCCCAACGAACTTAAGAGAAAAAGTTCAGGGACTTGGGGGCACGTGTTTCCTCCATTATTGAGAAGAGATGAAGTCGTCATGTTGAATTAAGACGAAGAGATTAAAAGATTGATATCTGGCAAAGATAAGAAAGCCCGAAGAAACCGAAAAAAAAAAAGGAAAGAAGAAGAAGGTCAAGATTGACCAATCTGAAGAGTGGAAGCGTCCGAGCACTCCTTAATGAACTTAAGAGAAAAGTTCAGAGACTTGGGGGCATGTGTTCCCCCGATGTTAAAGATAAGAGAAAATTCGTCACATTCAGTAAAGACGAAGAAAGTGTTTGAGCACCCGGCTGGAATAGGGGGCAATGCTTTAAGAACGGGCACCACGAGAGGTGTTACGTCTATCCTGACCAGTGGAAGTCAGCAGTCGTCTTCTGAGAAGAGACCAAGAGACTAAGATTTGGCAGAAGTAAGAAAACCAAAAGAGATTGAGAAGAAGAAAAGACAAGAAGAAGGTCGAGATCGACCAACTCGGAGAGTAGAAGCATCCGAGCATAATTCATACATCATTTGTAGTTAGGCATCCCTAGGATTAGGGGCATGCTAACTTACATCAGCATATCATTTTTACCTATTTTTGATAGGTATACTAAAGCTTTTCTCAAAAAAGGAAGCTCGCCTATCCGATCAGGCTCTTGGAGAATGGAACCCGCCTATCTGATCAGGCTCTTGAAGAATGAAACCAGCCTATCCGTTCAGGCTCTTGGAGAATGGAACCCGCCTATCCGATCAGGCCCTTGGAGAATGGAACCCGCCTATCTGATCAGGCTCTTGAAGAATGAAACCAGCCTATCCCTTCAGGCTCTTGGAGAATGGAACCCGCCTATCCGATCAGGCCCTTGGAGAATGGAACCCGCCTATCTGATCAGGCTCTTAGAGAATGAAACCAGCCTATCCCTTCAGGCTCTTGGAGAATGGAACCCGCCTATCCGATCAGGCCCTTGGAGAATGGAACCCGCCTATCCGATCAGGCTCTTGAAGAATGGAACACGCCTATCCGATCAGGCTCTTGGAGAATGGAACCCGCCTATCCGATCAGGCTCTTGAAGAATGAAACTCGCCTATCCGATCAGGCCCTTGGAGAATGGAACCCGCCTATCCGATCAGGCTCTTGAAGAATGAAACTCGCCTACCCGATCAGGCCCTTGGAGAATGGAACCCGCCTATCCGGTCAGGCTCTTAAAGAATGGAACCCGCCTACACGTTCAGGCTCTTGGAGAAGGGAACCCGCCTGTACGCTCAGGCTCTCAGAGAATAGAACCCGCCTATCCGTTCGGGCATTTTCCCGTACTGACTTCCGAACCGCCAGTAGTTCAAGTGCATGGTGACTTGGAATCCAAATAGGGAAGTCGGACAAAATTGGTGCTTATGGCCTTTGCTTTATCCTTGTCCTACAAGTATAAGCAAAGGGGGGCAGCTGTAATCACCTATTTTGTCCGGGGTGTTTAACCCGTTTTTTTTCTTCTTTTATTAATGGGCTTTAAGTATGTGGTGATTAATAGTTAAAAAAACAAAAAAAGAACAAAAAAAAAAGAAAAAAGAAAACAATATATATATATATATATATTAATATTATATACATATTATCACCACCATTTCACCATCATATTTTACTATTGTTATCTATTATTACTATTTATTATTATTAGTATCGTTCCTTCTTATTATCTTCTATTATCATATTATTATTATTATAAATTATCATTACCATCTTTGTTACCCTTGTTACCAATATTAATACTAGTATTACTAATACTTATTATCATTATAATGTCATTACCGTATAGTATTATTATTATTATTATTAATCAAATCTGAAAAACACAAAAACATTAAATAAATACAAGCCCAATATTAATAAATAAAAGCCCTGTTTATTAATTTAAAAGTCCACATCACATAATAAACAGCCCAAAAATATTATACAGATATTACGGCCCGTTTAGGCCCAGAGAATAAAGCCTGATCTGATCTAAAAAACCCTAACCCTATTCCCTTCTTTTTGTGCAGCCGCCGCCACCTCCCCACCGTTAGATCTGGGATCAAGATCTAACGGTCCAGATCGAGCCAAGACCAAAAAACCCTAGGAGCTGTCTGCTGAAGCCCTTGCGCCGTCACATGTCTACCGTCGGATCTGGATCGAAATCAACGGTCGGGGTAGAAGCTCGGAAGACTCCAGAACTTCCACGCGCGGCACGCGCGGCTCCCCAGTTCCGACACGCGCGCCGTGTCGTCCTCAGACGCGAGCGTGCAGCCCACCGTTCGTCTCTTCGTCTCTTCGAGCCCCTCTGGTCCCCCCCTCCTCCAGCAGCCACATGCAACGCAAAAGGACGAATGTCAGAAAAAATGCACAACAAATTCGCAACAAATCAGACGCAAAAAACAGAAATCAACAGAAATCAGAGGCATGCAGCAACCAAATGAATCCGGCCAAGAATCACAGCAACATTTATCAGTAGTTTCATATTTTAGAAAATGCAAAAAATGTAAGAAATTCGGGCTATAAATACCCGAAACCAAATGTAATGAAAGGGGGGGGAGGATATTCTCAGAAAAAAATTGTAATCAGAGGGGTTTTTTTTTCAGAGAGTTTGTAACCAACAGATTTCAATCAATACAAACAAGGCAGAAAACAATCTCGAGTTTTAGAGGTATACGCTCGTCTCCATTTCTTCAGTTTTGAATCGCAACCAAAAAATAAAAAATAGAGAGGGTTAGGGTTTTTACCTCCGCGTCCCCTCCTTCGCCGTTTCGTTTCCCTTGCCGGCGACAAGCCTTGGGTCTCCTCCGAGATCACATACGGTGAGTCGGTGAGGAACGAACGCAAAAAAAAAGGTTTTTTAAAATATTTCTGGGTTTCGATTTGGGTTCGGAAACGAAGGGAAACGATTTTTGTTTTGGTTTTGAGAAGAGAAGGGTTTTTTTTCGGTTTCAAGAAAGAAAGAAAAAAAGAAACTTTTTTAGGGTTCCGGCGCCGGCAACGGCGACCGGAACCCCTTGGCGGCGCCGGACTTCAAAGAGAAATGGGGAGAGAGTTCTCTGGTTTTAGGGTTTACCAAACGAAAAAGGGGCTGATATGTTTTTTGATTTAGGTTTTATAATGTTTTAAAGTTTTTTAAAATCGGTTTAATCGCATTTTAAGGACCTCCGCGTCGCTTTAATTGCGCGGGGAGGGCTTCCGTGTTTTGAAACCCCTTCCGCAGTCCCTCCATGTTTTCGGTCGTTTTCAATTTCGTCTTGATATTCGTCCAAATCGTTTTTTGGGTGGTCGAATCACCATTTTGGTCCCCTATTTCGTGTTTTAATCAGTTTTTAAATGGGAAATTTGCCATTTTAGTCCTCGTCAGTTTGCTTTTTTTTGCCATTAATTCTGCATTATATTTTTGTTAAGTGGTTTTGTTATCCATGCGTTTTACTTAGTATCGAATATATATTTATTTGTGTGCCATGTTGTTATGTTTATTTAACATAAATGTATGAGATGTGATTGTTGCTTTTTTTATGTGGTCGTATGCTTTTATGTTTAGCATTTAATTTTATGCGTAATGTAGCTTTGTCATACATGTTGCATGCCTATTTGTTTTAATATCATTCGAATATATATTTGTTGTATGCTTTTTAATATCGTTCGAATACATCTGCGACATGCATTTTTATTGTCATTCATGTGACTTTTAGCATTTTTAAATTAATTCATTTTTAATTATGAAACGGAGATACCTATTAATTCGCGTATTCGGGTCGACATACCTAGCTTATTGGATGTCCCGCGAATATTCGGATTAATTCGAATCGTCTAAAGGTAAATTCGAGATTAAAATAGACAAGACCATAGCACCATATTTTATCTGTTCGCATCATGCATAAAGGTGACGTACGGGATCCGAACCCTAAACTAACACGGCAGTCAGTCTTATATGATGTCGGTTTAGTTTTTGGTCCGGTGTACCGTCATCCTTTTTAATTAAATGCTTAATTAATTTGATGCCACCAATTTGAAAAAGCTCGTGAGTCAAAGCCTAATTTTCAATCTAGAACCACTAATTAAATTCCTTTTAAATTTCAGATAATTTCCATCAATTAAAGGCAACAATTGTTTTGGTACCGATTTCCGGGCGTGATGGGGACGCTAACCCTACCCCACACGTAACCAACTCCCGAGCCTTTTCAAAAGAATCTCTG
The DNA here is from genome assembly GCA_958450335.1 of Hibiscus tridactylites. Classification (NCBI taxonomy): domain Eukaryota; kingdom Viridiplantae; phylum Streptophyta; class Magnoliopsida; order Malvales; family Malvaceae; genus Hibiscus; species Hibiscus tridactylites. Next base: position 76,662,862 of record OY288270.1, read on the forward strand.
GTTTTGTTTTTACGGTGTCTGGCCTACCTCAGTGGCCGGTGGCGACTCCAAACCGAGAAAAAGATTTTTTAAAAAAAAGGTTTTCTTTCCAAAACCCGAACCGAATTATTTTCTTTAAACTCCCCCTTTTTAAATCAAATCGAACATTTTTTTCAAAAGTAGCGGGACGAGAAAAAAAAACCCGCTACAATAGAGTTCCAAGGTTCTTGGGAGAAGCATCTGCCTTTGGTTGAGTTCGCTTACAACAACAGTTTTCAGGCAAGTATACAGATGGCACCTTATGAGGCTCTGTATGGGAGGAGGTGTAGGACTCCTCTGTGTTGGGCTGAAACTGGTCAAAAGTTGGTTTCGATGCCTGCTTTGTTGAAAGGTACCACCGAGAAAGTGAAGCTCATATGTGAGAGGTTGAAGGCTGCTTCTGATCGGCAGAAGTCTTACGCGGATTTGAAGCGTAGGGAGATAGAGTTTGCGGTGGGTGATCGCGTGTTCTTGAAGGTTTCGCCTTGGAAGAAGGTGATGAGGTTTGGGCGGAAGGGTAAGTTGAGCCCTAGATATATTGGACCGTATGAGGTTGTTGAGCGTGTTGGTCCTATTGCGTATCGGTTGAGGTTACCTCAGGAGCTGGAGAAGATTCATGATGTGTTCCATGTTTCTATGCTCCGGAGGTATCGATCTGATCCTTCGCATGTGTTGCATGTGGAGGAGGTGGAACTGAATCCGGATTTGACCTATGATGAGGAACCGGTGAAGATTCTGGATTCAGATAGCAAGGTTCTTCGTGGCAAGACCATTGAGTTGGTGAAGGTGCTGTGGAAGCATCGCGGTGTTGAGGAAGCCACGTGGGAGCGAAAGGAGGATATGCTGAAGCAGTTTCCTTATCTCTTTCCTTCAGGTAAATTTCGAGGACGAAATTTCTTAAGGGGGGGAGAGTTGTAACGCCCCGGTTTTGGGCTCAGAAGTTTTGGCGTTGACCGGTTTAGTCAAACTGCTGATCGAATATATAAGAGGGAATTTAGGAAAACCTAGTTCGGGTTGCATTAAAAATATGGAAAAATATTCTAAAATCATCTTTTAATATATAAAAGTGAACTGTGAAATCAATTTTGGAAAATGAGGTTCGGAAGGTTGACATTTTGGCTAGTGACCAAAATGTAATTTTTGAAAGTTGCGGGACAGTTTTATAAAGGATTGAAACTTTGAATCTTTAAGGAGCTATTATTCCAAAAAGGATTTCTCCAGATTTTTCTAAGATATTTTAAGTCTAAAATCTGATTTTAAAGATTAAGAAAAGAGAGGGAAATCATTTTAACCAAATCTTAGCTAATTTTTCTATTTTCTCTCAAATTCTCTTTTCTCTCATTTTCTCTCTACCCAAACAAGATTTCCTCAGATTTCTTTCTCTGATTTTGACATCTACATCTCTCATTTCAACTCTCATTTGATTCCTAATCATCTCATCATCAAAACCTCTCAATTTGCAAATTGTTTCATCAAGCATTTTGGCTCTAAAAGGGAGAAATTCGAGTTTGGAGGTAAGAACGTCCTTCTCCTCTAAACTATCAGTTCTTTACTGAAATTCCTAAGTTCTCAATCCTTGATTCATGTTTTATTAAAGGCTTTTCAATTGAGATCTTGATTTTTGGCTAAAATGCAAGATTTGGTGATTTTGGTAAAAATTTCGTGTGATCTGTTTAAGCAAGGTTTTGAGGTGTTAAAATGATGTTAAATGAATGCTAAAATGATTAGAAGTTGAGGTTTAATCAATGCAATCCCGGATAGGTTGAATTTCCTAAGGTTGGCTTGAGTTTTTGGTTGTTTTTGGAGTGTTTTTGGTGATCTGTTATACCTGGAGGTATAAGGACGTGGTTGTGATCTTTTTGCATGTTATGTGATGTATAAAAATGGTTAGAAGTGATGGATCTTGGCTGGGTTAAGTTTTGGAAGTGTTTGGAGATGATTTCGGTTGTGTTTGGTAGCCAAATTGTTAGATTTGTGGTGAGCAGCGAGTTGTGTTGTGGTTGCTGGTGTTTTAATGCATAAGGATGCATTAATGTTCTGTTTTTATGTGCTTGAAACAGGGGAGGTTGATCCTTGAGTTTTGGAGGTGTTTTCGGAAGGTTTCGGAAGCTTGGAAAGCTTGTTGGCTAGGCTTGTTTGGTAATCGGTGAGTGAAAATGGATTTTCAGCTTTTAAACCAAAGGTTGAAGGTTTTGGGAGCTTAGTTTAAGTCTAAACAACTTTGCTAAGCTCAAGAGTAAGTTTTCGGATTACTCTCTTTAAGTGGTGGCCATGTTTTGATGAAATGTGAAATGATGATTTTGCATGATTTGCTACTGTTTTGGAAAGCATGTTTGAGCATGTTAATTGCTGATGTTTTAGCATGATTTATGCTGATGTTTTAAGCCATGTGTTGAAGGTGTCTCTAGGTAAGAGTGCCTTGTTTTTATGCGTTGTTAAATGATGATTTAATGCTTTGAAATGCATGATGAAATGGCTTGATTTAAATGCTTTAAAACAGTGGATTACATGATGTATAAAGTGTGTATTGGCAAGTGATGGTTTGTAAAAGTGAAGGTCACTAAGGTGGTTAAAAGTCCTTGAGTGAGCCTTGTTATCTAAGATCATCAAGGTGGTTAAAAGTCCTTGGATGAATCTTGTTGCGGACACTAAGGTGGTTAAAAGTCCTTAGGTGCTCCTTTCCATGGTGGTTAAAAGTCCATGGGGCCAAGGTGTTTAAAAGTCCTTGGGGCCAAGGTGTTTAAAAGTCCTTGGGGTATTTCAAGCTACGGACACAAAGGTGGTTAAAAGTCCTTGTGTGGTCCATTCATGGTGTTTAAAAGTCCATGGCCAAGGTGTTTAAAAGTCCTTGGGGTCCAAGGTGTTTAAAAGTCCTTGGGAAAAGTTGTTGAACTTGATTTCATAAATGAAATGTATCACTTGAGCCAATATGACATGTTTTGTACATGAGATGCATGAGATGCATGATTTGATGTTTATGTTGAAGCATGAGATGCTAGTTTAAATGAAATGTGGAAGCATGTTATTGCTTGATTTAAAGTACGCTTTGAGCATGTGTAAAGGTTGTTTACAAGCATGAATTACAAATGGTTTTAAATGCATTATTGAATGGTTTTTAAAGAGCGCTCCTCACTAAGCTTTGGCTTACGCTCTCTCGTTTTCTTGATTCAATAATGCAGAGCATTAGAGTGCATTGAGGGCAGCAAGAGGAGGCAAGCACACAAGTTCAAGTAAAGCTCAATGTATGGAAGGTTTTGTTAAACATTTTATCTTTTGGTCGATTTGGCAATGGGGGACCAATGTATATGTTTTGGGAGGTGTTTAAGACTCCCTAAGTATGTTAAATGTTGCTGTGGTTGTTGGTTTTTGGTTTGATCTCTTATATGCTTGGCTATGAAGGTTTATGCATGAAAGGTAGCTTAAGTAGGAAGCATGTCATTTAAATTGGGGCTTTTCATGTGTGATGGTTATGAGTTGAATTGTTGATGCATTTATGATCCCTGCATGCTGTATATCTATGTGGTATGACTTGGTGATGTTAATCTGAGGTTTGAAGCATGAATGGTATGAATTTCAAGTCGATTTCAGACAGGGGTATCGGTACTCGGGCTCGCGTATCGATACGCCTGAGCCAAATATGCTCTTTTCTGCCCAGGCGTATCGGTACGGTTGTGGGGGTATCGATACTCATCTGGGTAAAGTTTGAATGTCGTATCGGTACAGGGGATATCGTATCGATACCGTTGCTCGAGTTTGGTTACTGCCTTCCCCGCGTATCGATACGACATCAGGTGTATCGATACCTGACCGTTAAATTCAGTTAAAAGTATCTTTATATGTTTTGCTTGGTTTACGTTTTAGTCCTGAATCATGTCGTTCAATTGTATGAGCTTGGGATGTCCGTTTGAGCTGAAATTTTGCAGAGAGGCATGAAACCTGATTAATTTCAAGATGGTAACTTCAATTTGGGCTAAGTCCTTTAATTTGTCAGAATTTACAATTTGGTCCCTAAAGTTGTAATTTGTTCAATTGGGTTCCTGTTTGATCTCTGATGTTTGTGATCTTTGAGTATGTTGTTTGTGTGATCACAATTAGGGTTAATGTGCATCTAGATAAGATTAAAAAGAAAAAAAAGGGTCGTTAATCAAGGTTGACTTTCGGGTTGACTTGGGTTTTCCCCGTGTAATCTTCGTAGTTCGGGTCAACCGTCTAGACCGGGCTATGGGGGTTACAGTTCTTCTTCGAAGGAGACAAAGGCAACCCCGACACAAAATCCATGGTGATCCTCTCCCATTTCCATTTCGGAATCTTCAAAGGTTGTAGAAAACCTGAAGGAACATGATGTTCTGCCTTCACTCTCTGACAAACCATACAACGGCTCACATACTCGGCTACATCTCGCTTCAAACCAACCCAAAAGTAATCATTCTTCAAATCTCGGTACATTTTGGTACTACCCGGATGCATAGAAAAGGGACTCGAATGTGCTTCACTCAGAATCTGACGTCTCAACTCAACATCTTCCGGTACAACAATTCTATCTCTAAAGCACAACAAACTCTCACCACTGAAACCATACTCGGTCGGTCTTCCTTCGGCTATGTCCTAAACATGAGGAACTAAACTCACATCTTGCAACTGCTTCTCTCTAATCAACTGAATCAAAGAAGGCTTCACTTGCAACTCGGTGATCAAACCACCATCATCGGACACACTCAATCTAGCAAACATAGCTCTCAACTCAACGGCCACTTTTCTACTCAAAGCATCGGCTACTACATTTGCTTTACCTGGATGGTACTCAATGGTCAAATCATAATCTTTTAGCAACTCAAACCATCTCCTCTGTCTCAAGTTCAACTCTTTCTGTGTCATCAAGTACTTCAAGCTCTTGTGATCGGTGTAAACTATACACTTCTCACCATACAAATAATGACGCCAAATCTTCAATGCAAACACAACTGCGGCTAGCTCTATATCATGGGTAGGATAGTTCTTCTCATGGATCTTCAACTGTCTAGAAGCATAAGTAACAACTCTCCTATCTTGCGTCAAAATACATCCTAAGCCTACGTAGGAAGCATCACTGTAGATCACAAACTCCTTACCTGAAAGAGGTTGCACTAACACTGGAGCATTCGTCAAAGCTTCTTTCAATTTCTCAAAGGCCTTCTGTCTTGCATCTGACCATTCAAACTTGACTCCCTTTTGCAACAATTTAGTCAATGGAGCAGCTACTCTAGAGAAACCATCAACAAATCTCCTATAGTAACCGGATAACCCTAGGAAACTCCTAATCTCGGTCACGGACTTAGGTTGTTTCCACTCAACAATAGCCTCAATCTTCGAAGGATCAACTCGGATACCCACGGCCGAAATGACATGGCCAAGAAATACAACCTCTCGAATCCAGAACTCACATTTACTAAGCTTCGCATACAACTGATTGCTCAACAATCTCTGCAAAACAAATCTCAAGTGCTCATCATGCTCTTCTTCTGTCTTTGAGTACACAAGTATATCATCAATGAAAACCACTACAAAACGGTCTAGATAGTCTCTAAAGATTCTGTTCATCATGTCCATGAATGTTGCTGGTGCATTCGTGAGCCCAAATGGCATCACAAGAAACTCATAGTGGCCATATCTAGTCCTAAAAGCTGTCTTCAGAACATCACATTCTTTCACCTTCAACTGATAGTACCCGGATCTCAAATCTATCTTCGAGAACACTGAAGTACCTCTCAACTGATTAAACAAATCATCTATACGAGGCAACGGATACTTGTTCTTCACGGTCAACTGATTCAACTGTCTATAGTCAATACACATGCGCATACTACCATCCTTCTTTTTTACAAACAACACGGGAGCACCCCAAGGAGAACTACTAGGCCTAATGAAACCACGGTCTAATAATTCTTGCAACTGACTCTTCAATTCTTTCAAATCTTTCGGAGCCATGCGATACGGAGCTATCGAAACTGGATTAGATCCTGAAACTGTCTCAATCACAAACTCAACATCTCTGTCAGGAGGCAAACCCAGCAACTCTTCGGGAAACACATCTGGAAAGTCACACACTGTTCTGATATCTTTCGGTCTAGCTTCACTCATATCCGGATTCATAACATAAGCCAAATAAGCCCCACATCCAGAGTCCATCAACCTATGAGCCTCTAAAGCTGACACCACATTAGACAAGAACTTAATGTTCTCGCCTACTATTACTACCTCATAGTCATCAGAAAGCTTCAAAGAAATTCTCTTTGTTTCAAAATCTACACTAGCCCGATGCTCAACCAACCAATCCATACCCAAAATAATATCAAAACCATAGAAAGGAAGTTCCATCATATCAACTGAGAACACATGACCCTGAATCTTCAGTGGACACCTCCTATACATACGTCTAACCACGACTGTCTCACCAAAGGAACTAGTAACATGCATACCTACATCTAGGATCTCAACAGGGATATCTAACTTCTATGCATGCTCACTCAAAATGTAGGAATGCGTAGAACCCGAATCAACCAAAGAAAGCAAAGACATAGACTGTAACTCGAAATTACCTGCTATCACATCGGTGTCGTTCCCGGCCTCTCTCTGAGCATACACCCTCGCTGGTCCTCCCGCCTCTGGCTGCACAGCCACAACATGAGCAAGGTTCCTCTGAGCATCTACCCTAGGTGCATCAGCCCTAGGCTGGAAGTAGCCACGACCGCGCCCACGGCCTCTCTGAAAATCATTCGCTCTCGTAGGAGCCTGAGCAATGTTCGGTGCCTGAGCCGCCTGATGCGGACAATCCCTCCTAAAGTGGTCCCTCGAACCACAGTTCCAACAAGCATGGAAGTTACCCCAACACTCACCAGCGTGCTGTCTCCCACATCGAGTACACTCGGGCAAACGCCCTCCTCCTCTATGGCCCTGATGGCCCCTACCATGGTGGCCACCGCCACGTCTATGGTCAAACTGATGTCCGCCACCTCTGTGCCTCTTGGCATCTCTACCATCAAAGTGGTTATGCCTCTTACCAGAACTGGAATCACCCGATCGTTTGGCCGAACCCAAACTATGCTCTAAATCCTTGGCCCTCGCGACCAATACATCAAAGTCTGAGTAGTCCGAAGCTAGCGTGTACCTCTTAATTTCTTCATTCAACCCATAACAGAAACGGTTGCAGCGTTCCACTTCAGTAGGAACCAACTCTGGAGCATACTGACTCAAGCGAACAAAGCGGATCTCATAATCAGTCACAGAAGCCTCTCCCTGAGTAAGAGCCATAAAGTCTCGCTTCTTCTCATCTAAGTACCTCGGTCCCAAGTACCTCTTCCTGAAAGCGGTCTCAAAGAAGTCCCAATCAATCTCTGTCTCTGGAACCCCTGTAGTAATGGTGACCCACCAGGTGTAGGCATCACTCTGAAGCAACGAGATCACACAACCCAATCTATGTGCGCCCGCACAACCCATCTGAGCCAAGATACGAACTGTCTTCTCCAACCATAACTTCGACCTCTCCGGAGTAGATCCTCTAAACTCCTCGGCTCCCAAGCTACGGAGCCTCTCCAAAGGTAGACTGACATCATCACACCTAGGCTGAGCTACAGCCTGAGCTCCCGCAACTGCGGCCTGAAATGCTCCCGCTATCGCTTGCACTAGCGGAGTCATATCAATTCCAGCTGGACCTTGGCCACCTTGAGGTCCATCTCCTCCGGCTCCATCCTCGCCCCCAACTCCAGGTGGAGGAGGTGGTGGAGGAGCGCCAACTCCCTCGGCCACCGGCCCTTCTAGGTGAGCCTCCACACCAACTGCCGGCTCTACAGGAGCCGCAACCCGTGGTTCCTGACGAACCACTCTCGGTCTACCTCTCGCTCTAGACATCGCTCTCATAGATATCAACTACAACCACAACAACAAAACATACAAAGCTGGGTTAGCAAGGCAAGGCTTCCAAGTGTAACCCCCTCGTCCCGGTCTGGTCGGATGACTGATCCGAGTGGGCCACACGGGGAAAACCGAAGCGAAACTCGTTAAGGTTCCCCCTCGGTTAACGACCCAAAAAATTCCTTTTTACTTTATCTTGTCTATAGGCATAATTAAATCCTATGTGAAATACAGCAGCGGAAAATGCAAACAATTTAACATACTCCGACCAACCAAAACATTAAACAGCTCATTTTAATCCTTTACAACAGGTCGTTTCGAAACGCCGTTAGGGTGTTCCGAAACGCCTTGACTTAGTCAACAGGCCAGGGTCAACCATAGGGTGACCGTTTCGAAACAGGGGTGACCCGTATCGAAACGACCCTAATGGTCAATTTCTCGTGGTCAACGAGATCTGACCGTTTCGAAACATCAAAAGCTCGTTTCGGAACGCCTTTATCTCGCCAATTTCTCAGAATTCCAGTAGCAAAAATGTTCCGAAACGACCCCCATCCGTTTCGAAACGGAAGGCCAATTGCAAAGGGACCGTATCGAAATAGGGTGGCCCGTTTCGAAACGCCCCCTATCTGCAGACTCGTTTTGGCTGTTTTAAGGCACAAGGGTACCCCAAAACACCTCTACAACCTCTAACAACCCCCTAGCAATAAAACCTAGGGCAACCCAACATACAAGCATGCTTCAACATCAACAAAACGAACTAAACACTAAGACACAACAAAACAAGTCATGCATACATACAACTCACTTAAGGAATTAAGCATTCAAAAGTCAACACCTAGACAACTTCACAATAGCAACATGCAAACAAGGTATCAAGCAAGGCATACATCAAAAGTCAAAATAGCCAACACATACAAGGAGTCTAACATGCTCCCAAGCAACATCAACCACAACATAGCCATCAAAATAACACATGTCCCATTGCTTAGACTATTACATGTTCAACATTAAAAACTCATACTTGAAGTACTCAAGGCTAACAATCACACTTGGAGGCCCTCCACTTGCTCGAGCAACCCGCGAACTAAGGATCTGCAATGTTGAACAAAGAGAGCGTAAGCAAAGATGCTTAGTGAGGGTAAGCTCTAAAAACAAACCTCGACATTGCAGGGTCCGAGCACGATCTAGCCAAGGCATTACACAAATGTACCAAGGATTCACAAGAGCCACAAGATAAAGATGCATGAGCAATATACAATATAAAAGCCATGATCACAAGCTCAACTTCACAGTACATGTAATCACATTCAAGTATCCAATTAAAGATTTTAAACCTCAACACATTGATACACATATCAAACAACATTGGCACCTAGCTATGACCCGAATACACGGATAGACACGTTGGAACTCACATCCAACAACCACATTACCTCACGGTGGGATTACACTCATCACCAGACTCGTAGAGGGGATTCCACTCATCCTCACACCCCGTCGATGGGATTCCACTCATCACCGACTATATTTAAATACAATTTCCGGGCGAACCCGTACTCCTCCTTGGTGACTCAACGCCACCAAGGCCACGCGCGACTTTTGACTCATGTGTACACACTAACATCCTAATGATTGATCATTTGTATTCAAGTATACTAGTGCCAACATTTACTCATTTCACATTACTCATTTCAATCAATTCCGTGCTTAGCACGTACTCACCAACAACCATCATCATGCATGTCTCAAGCATCACAAGTCATATCTCATCTCACATGTATAATACAATATACACAAGCATTCATACCAAATTTCATACGAGACATACACAACCATATAATGAGTTCATCCAAAGGCTCTAGATCAAGCTTAGGATTAGGTTACCACCCTAATCCTAACTCTAGGTGGGTCTACCAAGCCCAACCTAGTCCATATACTCGAACCAACCATTTTAAAACCATTTAAATCAATTAACCACTCACCTAAGCTTCCAAGCTCAAAGACCAAGCAAGCAACCACCTTCAATTCCCCGGATTTACTTCCGATGCTTCACCGATGCCCAAACTCGATTCTAATCAATCCCAAACACAAACAAAACATCCACAATCAATATCTCATCATCGAAACTAACCCGGAATGCAATTCAACCACAAACTATCATGTTGCAAGCATGAACAATTTCCATTTTTCACCAATTCGGATGGCCCCAAGACCATGCCCAAAAACCATGATTTCAACTTCCATTATACCCACAAATGATTCCAATTCAACCCCTATCCATAGCACTATCAAAAGCCTATCAAAACCCACCTAAAACAACCCCCAAAACTCACCCAAAACCCTCCAAAAACCCCATGTTTACCCAAATCCGAAAATTACCCAAAATCATTTGAAATTCACATATGTCACACCATTTGACCTCCATACATCATAACTAAACATATTAATTCAAAACATTTAGTTTTATAACATAAAGCTTTCATTTTTAATCCAACTTTCCAAAATGACATTTTCTAAAACCTTCATGGAAATGAAAATAAAAAGTACTTTCATGGAGAGGGAGATGAGGGAAAGTAAAAAATACCATTACCTTTCAATTTGGAGTTGAAATGGAGAAGCTTTTTGAATGGAATAGTAACAAGGGGGAGAAGAGCTCTTTCACGTTAGGAGGAAAATGAAGAAGAGGGTGAATAGTGGAAAGATGAGAGGAAAAGGGGATTTAAATTTGAAGATGGGTAAATTACCCAAAAGGCCATTAATGAATGGCTATCCTTTTAATTCTTTAAGGGCTCTCAAATTTGAAATCAAATCAATTTGGTCCCCCATTCAATTGATTATTTTTGAAACCCGGAATTTTAAAAGAATCATTTTAATTATAAAATCGAGCCCAAATAATATTAAAATATTATTTTCACCTAACCCCTAAACCCGGGTGTTACATAAAAAACCATAACAGATAAATCATCTTACAATTAAAAAAATAAAAAATAACATAATTTTTATTTTCTCACCCTTTAAATAAATAAAATGATAAAGAAATTTAAATTAAATATTTGAAAATTTTAAAATATAAAAAATAAAATATTTTGAGTTTGTTGTAAAAAATAAATATTAAAATTCTAAGCTATAAAAGTTGACGAAGTTAAATTGTCACCATAACCAAAGCCATGTGTCAAAATTCTAACCATATAAAAAAATTTATAACCATCTATTTTCTCATCAGCTTACCGCATATGTCTCCTATTAAATGCTATAAATTTCTATGGATTTAACCTCAAATCATTTATCACAGAACAAAACTTTTGTTTGCACAAAAAAAATCATTATTTTTTTCTTTCAAATAAACAGAAGGAAAATGGCAAAGATTGCTTTATTCATTGTTTTGACCTCAATGGTCATGATTATTTCAACCCAGTTCGTTATCGGCGACAACGAACCTTCGTCAGCACCAATAGCAGATGTTAGTGCAGTTGCAGGACCTGTTTCAGACGGCCAACCTTCGTCTGCACCAATAACTGATATTAGTGCAGTTGATGGGCCTGTGTCGGTTGCTGCCGGACCGGAAAATGACAATAAAGAAAAGAAATAACCATAAAAATTAATATTTTTTATTCCAATAATTGCATATGCATTCGTTGTTATTTTATTGATTTATATGCAACTTATGTATGAAAATTTGTGACGTGTCACTACATTCAGCGGTATCGAAACCGTTAAGATAATATAAGATTAGAGTTTTATGGATTGAATTTTATCCTAATCTTTTTGTTGTTCTTATAAAAGTTTTAAAATATAATTTCGAATGTGTTTAAGTATGCAATATTCTTCGATTAGAAGTTTAAAAAATGTTATGAACAATTTTAAATATTATTTTTTTTTTGAAATTAAATATTATAACCTTGTTTGGTAAATAACGGTTTGAGCTAAAATTAGAAGTTTGAGCTAATATTAGATGACCGGTCAAATTTGCTAATTTAAATGTTTGGTGAATAGTGGATTGAGGTGAAACCTCTAATTTTGAAAAAGTTGTTAATAGGAGCTTTTTGAAATTAGTGGTTTGGCATAATAGTTATAAAGACCCTTTTACCCTTAACAATTATCAAATATTTCCAAATAACCTAAATTTAACATTTTCTATTTTAATTTTTCACCCTCACGTATTTATATTTTGACATTTGTAAAGTAATACTTTTTGTTTTTTCTTTTTATTCTCACACATTTATATTTTTATTTAAATTTAATAATTAATTAATTTATATTAAAAATAATTATATAAATAATAAACTAATATATAGATCTTCAAATATGCTTAGTATTGTTATATTAAAAAATATTTTTTATAATCTAATTAATATTAATATATACAAAATATTTTTTTGAACGGTAATAGATACAAAATATTGATAACTAATAAACTATTCAAACAAGCATCGATTATAATCATGTCCTTATATGTCGTTTTTTGTTTAAATAATTAAACAACTATTAGCTATCAGCTAATTTTACCAAACACTTTTATACAATCCACTAGTCAAATCAGCTAGTACAATCAGCTATTAGCTAATGTAATCCACTATCAGCTATCTGCTAATTACCAAACAGACCTTATATATATTAGAAGCATATAAATTCGAATACATTTGTAAACGAAATTGTTTAAACAAATAATATCCTTCAATTAAAAGATTAAAAATTCATTCAAAATTTAAAATATTATATATTTGTAACCGAGCTCAAATTTTAAACGTTTCACCGACTATAAATGAGAAATATTTGTAGGTTATCCACGTATTTTTCTCCTTTTATTAGAGGTTTCAATATATATATAAGATAAATATTCTATACACAGGCGTTGGAAACTGAAATATTTCATAAGCGCCTTAGTTTTAGGGTATAAGGAGTTAGTTTATGGTATAGGGTTTAGAGGTTTAGGTGTAGGGGTTAGAATTTAGGGATAGTTGTTTCAATTTAAAGTTTAGGGTTATAATTTAGAGTTTATAGGTTAAAACCTAAATCCTTACCATATTACCCTAAAAACTAAACTCTAACCTATAATATTTTGATTAAGTAAACTTTTCAATTGAACCGATTGAAAATAGTGATTTGATGCAGTTGATTTTATCTAAAACTTGATTTGATTTTAATTTGAAAATATAAAGTCTATTTTTAATATTTTTCAATCGGATCAATGTATTGATCACCACTATTATTCCATTAAACATATATTATTGAATACAAAACTTGGGTACTAATTTCAAATGGATTTTAGTTTTTTTTTAATAAAGACTGATTAAGTGCTTTGTTATGAACAAATTTGTATAATGCTTTACCTATTACCTACCTACAAATCCCGTTAAAAGGGTTTTAAATATTAATTTAAAAATTTTTTAAATAAAATTTAAGTTATAAAAATAAAATCTCCAACAACTCAAATTTCATTTTGTAAATCCAATGGAACCAAAATTTATCATAGAATAACAAAACCAGTTAAGATCAAAAGGAAAAATCTTGACCTTTGAACAGCAATTTAACTTTACCGTATGCATAAAGCAAAGTACTCAACTCGACACGAAAAAAATTGACTCTTTTTTACTCGACTTGTAATTTTTCAAATAAAATTTAAATTACAAAAATAAAAACTCGAACAACTCAAATTTCATTTCGTAAAACTAATGGAACCAAAATTTATCATAGAATAACAAAACCAATCCATAGCATAAGTTAAGATCAAAAGGAAAAATCTTGACCTTTGAATAGTAATTTAACTTTACCGTATGCATAAATCAAAGCAATAAGTAAATACATAAAACTTTGGCAACGGATACTAAAGCATCCAACAAAAGTATGTCATTATAAAATCCATTGGAAATTGATATGAATGACACCAAAAATTTAAGGGTAAACTATACCATTGACCACCATACTTTGGTTAATGTATTAAAATGACTATTTTAAAAAATCGACTCAATTGACCACCTAAACTATTAAAATTGGATCAATGTGACCACCAGCCGTTAATGGGTAACGGAAGGTGACGTGGCAGTTAAAAAATTAAAGGTATAATTACACATTTGGTCTTTACTATTTACACAGTTTTTCAATTTAGTCCTGATTTTAAACTAATAAAATAAATTAATTAGGTGGTGACACGTGTCAACACCTTATTGGAGGAATTTAATTATTTATATTTGATATAATAAATTATTTTCCTCCTTCAATCAGGTGGTGACACGTGTCACCAAGAAAAATAAATTCAACCACACATGCTATCCAAGGGAATCGAACATGGGCAATCGAGGTGCAAAAGCCACTGCACCAAGCACACTTTTGTGCTTTAAAACACCAAATTCAATATATATCTCATATTGGTTTCTACATTTATAAGCTAAAAAGCTCAAACCCTAGACATTAATTTCACATATATATAACCTTAAACCTTAAACCTTAAATGTTTCAATTTAATTTTACACTAAACATTTCAAATTAATTTCAAGCTAAAAATCGAAGCATTGTTTTAACGTTTGGTTCTCAGCTCAATCAGCATCTGCAAGATTTGCATAAGACCATCCTGGGCTCCGTTTCTCTGCAGCATCAACAACTGAGATCCATGGAAGAGCATGCTCGTTCATTTCTTGCCATTAAATGTGATGTAAGATTGGAAAAATTTTGCTTTGTCTTACTCTATTGCATGTGGCTACATTACTTCTGATTCATGATTTATGAAATATTGGTAGGCAACCAAAGCCTTGGAATCTAAGGTTCAGAGTGCGACCGAGACATATGCATTAGGAGTTGCAAGAATAAAGGAACTTACTCTCTTGGGTAAGTTTTTCTCATATTTGTGGGATGATGACAGGGATTGCACCGCAACTTGATTTCAGCACAAGAAATATCCAAGGCAACATTTCATTTTCTCACTGAAATCAATAATCAAGCTTCCAAATTCATGACAACCCTTGAGGAAATGGAAACCAAGAAATCTCAGCAACTAACAAATTTCGAAAACAGATTCAAGGCAAGTTGGTATTCTACATGCATTATTGATATGGAGGAAAAAAAATAAAGGCTAATAATGAAATTGATATGCTGTGAAACAGGAAGAAGCTGCTAGGGAGGAAAAGCATGCTATTGAAAAGATTACAGCAATATTAGCAACTTTGACATCTAATAGAAGTGCTATGGTAAGTATCTGCCACTTTATTATCTTGCAAAACCAATATATACACATGGAGATTTTTAGCTTTTTAGCTTAGTCTAAAATTAATTTGAAACATTTAGGCTTTAAGATTAGGGTTATATATGTGAAATTAGTGTTTAGGGTTTGAGCTTTTTAGCTTATAAATGTAGAAACCAATAAGAGATATATATTGAATTTTGTGTTTTAAAGCACAAAATTGTGCTTGGTGCAGTGGCTTTGCACTTAGATTGCCCAGGTTCGATTCCCCTAGATAGCATGTGTGGTTGAATTTATTTTTCTCCTCTAAATAGGTGGTGACACGTGTCACCACCTGATTGGAGGAGGAAAATAATTTATTATATCAAATATAAATAATTAAATTTCTCCAATAAGGTGTTGACACGTGTCACCACCTAATTAATTTATTTTATTAGTTTAAAATTAGGACTAAATTGAAAAAATGTGTAAATAGTAAAGAGCAAATGTGTAATTATACCTTTAATTTTTTAACTGCCACGTCACCTTCCGTTAGCCCATTAACGGCTGGTGGTCACATTGATCCAATTTCAATAGTTTGGGTGGTCAATTGAGTCGATTTTTTTAAGGTGGTCATTTTAATACATTAACCAAAGTATGGTGGTCAATGGTATACGTCACCTTCCGTTAGCCTATTAACGGTTGGTGGTCACATTGGTCCAATTTTAATAGTTTGGGTGGTCAATTGAGTCGATTTTTTTTAAGGTGGTCATTTTAATACATTAACCAAAGTATGGTGGTCAATGGTATAGTTTACCCTAAATTTTAAATGAGTATTTGACTTCATTTAAACCAAAACCATTCTAAAATAATATATACATCATTTTTTTTAAGTTAAGCTGATTACAAGTAGTATATGTTCTAAATATACTCTCAATCATTTAACAATGTATGCTCAATCACCCTGCTGCAGCTATTGGTGCTCAAACTCGTGACATCTAAGAACAACAATCGTTCCTTTAACCACTGAGACAAGTTGGTTGGTGCAACATTTACGTCAATTAAAATCGTAAAGCAAATCCATATATAACTTTAATATATATTATCATAGAATTCTAAAAAAAATGAATCCAGACGTAATCACATAATCCTTATAAGAATTGTAAACATGTAGTAAAGAAGGTAGTTCTTCCATACATGGTCAACCAAAAAAAATTCACATAAAAAACCAATGCATGCAAAGAGGCATGATATACGCATTAGGAGGTTTTTAATGGGGCTCACAACTTAAGTCGAATATCTAAGCCAATTCGTGTAAACATATGTGTTGTGTGATTGGTAAGTAAGCTTGCAGGTGGATTGTTTTCGATGGAAGGGAGGTTAAATTTTGGCTTGATGTTTGTTTAGACACGACTCTCAAGGACTTATTTACAAGACTTTGAAATTGATGTCCTGGAAAATGCTTTTGTTACCTTCGTTGTTAATGAAAATAAAGAGGTAAGGAGTGTTGGAAAAATTTGATAATTTTGGAGTTTTTAATAAGAAATTGATTCAAATGTTGTTGAAGAAAATGTAGAACCAATTGTTGGTTTGTAAATGTGCAGACGTGCACGACGTGGGTAACGCAAATGTCTGAACCGGTCTGGTCCTTCGTGGGCTTGCAGATATTTTGACCCAAATTTGAAATGAATTTTCCTCAAATAAAAGCATAAATTTGTCAAATTTTATCTTGAAATTAAAAGGGTAAATATTGAAAGTTACCTTTAATTCAGATAATAATTTTGGAAATTGCTTTATAGGAGAATCAATTGATTCTCAATATTAAATGCTCTATTATGTCAAAATTTCTACTTATACCCTCATGACAATCCTATAAATAGGGAGTAAAGCTTCTAGGTTTACAACCAACAAAAACCACAGAAAATTTTTATTGTTTTACTCTGTGGTTTTCGATGATAGGCGAAGGCAAGGGTCGGTTCGTGATCTCCATAGTAGTGCAGTTGTGGCTGATCTTATGATGTTGTATCCTGGGAGACGGACGACCAATGAACTTGAGCACCATAGGAGTGGCTGAAAATCTGTCATAAGGAAACTGCGTTCGTGCAGGCCTCAACACGTTTCTTTTGGTTCCAAATCGGCTTGATTTATATATTGTTGTATTGTTCTAAATTTTGTATTGTTCGTTTAAATAATATTATTTTATCTTATTATTTATTCTTGGATTAACGCTTATTTTCTAACAATCTTAAGGCAGATTCTCAGTTTTAATCCAAGACGAACAGATTATTGTATCTAAAGCAATGATTCACAGAATGAGGAAATTTTCACGCATAAAAAAGAAAAACCTAATGCTGTTATTTGTGATTTACATGTGTGCTTTTTCCATAACCTTTATATGACTTTAAACTAAAGTGACCAATTGTTTCATATTTGGCATTTAACTATTTTTTCTTGTCTTCAAAGCTTTTGATGCCCGTAAATGCTCAAAGGCATCTCAACGATTTTCATGGTAGTGAATGCCCAAAGACAAGAAACGTTGAGATCACCAACACCGCGAATTCAACACGATGCAAGCGGTTTTCTTGAGATAGAACATTTGAATATTCGATTAGTAAGGTAATTTAAATATTTCTTAATAAGTTTTCTTGTAAATATGACACTTTTAAAACCATAAATTATGATATTATTAAGGTAATATTCCATATTAAATTTTGACTTTTAATATGGTTTATGTCATAATTAAACTTTTTTATGACATTGTTAAGGTAATAATGAAATATTCCTTAAATTTTTTTGACATTAATATTAAATAATAAATATGACATTCAATATGAAAATATGGTAATTTTATAACCTTATATGCAAACCCTTCTTGCAATGGAAATAAAAACTTAAAATACATATTTGCATGTATTGTTAAGATAAAGTTTTAATTTTGATAATATTTTTGGTAATATTATTATGATAGTGTTGCCTTATAATGTGGACATTTTAAATATGACATGTATATAAATTATACTTTGTCACATTTTTGGTCTTAATTGTGATTCTTTGTATTTTTAGAAATTATGTGAATTTTATTTCGTACTAACAATTTCTTTTGAGAAATTTTGTAAAGAGAAATATGATATCAAGGCGAAGTCGTGTTTTGTTTTGGAAATAAAAGATCTCATAAATAATTTGTTTCGGGAATTTAATTCATGTCGTTTTAACGGGTTTACTTAATCTTCCAAACAAAAAATGAAATTAAAATCAAAGGATTAATTCCTTTTGATTTCTGTTGGTTAAACAGAACTAAGTTTGATTGATATCTATGTTGTTTAACAGAAGATATAATGGAAATAAACTACTAAATTAGAATCTTGTGTTGATTCTAATTTTAGAAAAGAAAATATATCATTGTATTTATTTTCAAGAGAATCTTGTATGATTCTAACGTTGCAAGGAAAATAAATCATTGAATTTATTTCCGTAAGAATCAAGTATGATTCAATTTTTGTAAAAGGAAATAAATCATTAAATTTATTTATATGCTAGAATCATGCGTTGATTCTAACTTGTTAAGAAAAATAAATCATTGAATTTATTTCCGTAAGAATCAAATATGATTAAATTTATGTAAAAGGAAATAAATCATTAAATTTATTTTTGTACTAGAATCATGCGTTAATTCTAACTTGTTAAGAAAAATAAATCATTGAATTTATTTCCGTAAGAATCAAATATGATTCAATTTGTGTAAAAGGAAATAAATCATTAAATTTATTTATGTACTAGAATCATGTGTTGATTCTAACTTGTTAAGGGAAATAAATCGTTGGATTTAATTTCGTGAGAATCTAGAATGATTCAACCTTGAAATAAATTGGTGAATTTATTTTGGAAAGAGAAATAACTTAAAGTTATTATTTCTTAAAGAATCAAGTATAATTCTATTTTAGAAATAAATCGGTGAATTATTTTGGAAATAACATTTGTTACTAAATTCCGACTAAGGTCTCGAATCAAAGCATAGAAGAATTTGGTTCTCTATGTTAAAATTAAATTCTTAAAACCTATTCTGATGCTTGCTATGAAGTGCATAGTGTTTAAAAATGGCTAAAGAATCGAGAGGGTTGTTGGACCATAAATGAAAGATTCTAAATTGTTGTGAATCAAAGGTAGTGATTTCGATTGATCATCCGTGCTTGGAATGATTTCAAGAATAGAATTCATAAACGGTGATTGAAAGAAAATTTAAAAATGCATGCCTAGGATTGGTTCTTTGAGAGACTTGGTATTTAAGCGTGTCTAGTGCACAACCTCTGTTTCATAAGTTACCTACCTAGTGCATTGTTTATTATTGTTCTTTCTATTAATACCGTGTGAACTTTTGTTTGGGGTTTAGTTTACTAAATCACCGTCGTCTAACAAAAGTTAGAAATTATGTTTCTGTTTCTGGTTTTAGTCTTTGACTAAATTTCTGACGTTTAACAGATTCATAATGCTTGGTTTTGGATTGTGTCTACGTGACACAATGGAAAAATTAGTGAAATTTATTGGAAAGAATTTCATACATGACAACAAAAGATGTTGCATAATTGACCGTGATAAACTTGGTTAAATATCTGAAGGATGATCCTCATATTATTAGAGAGGATAAGGTAAATATTGTTACCACCTTCAAATGTTACTAAGGTAAATATTGCTAAGACAAATATTATCACGGCAAATGTAGTGGAAGTCAAAAACGACTTCAAACCGTAAATTAGACGGTGTGTTCAAGAAGCAAAATTTCATGAAAAATGCTTCAATTGCCATAAGATGGGAACAAGTATTCAGACTATAGACTTTCAAACGAGGGCAACGTTATTGCCATAACAATTGATATGACAACATATTGGTTGAAGGAATATGTTTATTACCTTCATTGATGATAGCACAAAAATAATGTAAAGATGAAACTATAGTGAAAATTGTTCTCTATGAGCATGATGTTGAATCCCAAACTTAATTAAAGGTTTAAGATGGGGAGAAGCTCTATATGAGTAACGTTGGTACTATAATGTGCCTAACATGTGGGGGAAGATGTTCTATAAGCTAATTACCTTTTAAACAAGATTCACCATAATTAAAGAGACTAGACACCATATAAGTTATGGAAGGTAATTAAACCTTCCTACAACTACTTGAAAATGTGGGGGTGTCTTGCAAATGTAATGACCTCATTACTAAAGCAACTGAGAATAGATCCCTAAAAATGGTGGATTGTATTTTCATTGGCTATATAGAATATAGCAATGAATATCGATTTCTTGTGTATGAATCGAAGAACCCTGAGATTCACAAGCATATGATAATGGAAGCAAAGGATGCCTTTTCTTTGAAAATGGATTCCCTTGTAAAGCTAGGGAAGTTGGTCAAAGTTCAATGAAACGAACTTCGGAGATTACCGATAAAGATGACTCAAATGATCAACAAGGGTTTGAGCTTGAAATAGAGCCACAAAGAAGTAAACGAGCAAGGGTAGAAAAATTCTTTGGATCATTTTTCTAAACTTTATGCTAGAGGTTGAATCTCAAATGTATAATGATGTTATACATTCATCTGAAGGCATCTTATGGAAGGATGCCATTAAGAGTGAAATTGATTCTATCATGCAAAACCATATGTGGGGAATTAGTGGATCTTCCTCTGTGAATTAAACCACTAAGTTTTGAATGGATTTTCAAACGGAAAATGAAAGCATATGAAACAATTGATAAGTATAAGGCCAGAATGGTAATAAAAGGTTACCGAATGCCTTGACTATTTCGATACATACTCTCATGTATAAGGATAACCTTCGTAAGTATGATACTTACAATTGTCGTTTTGCGGAATCTAGACGTACATCGAATAGATGCTAAAAGAGCTTTTTTAAATGGAGATCTTGATGAAAAAATGTACATGGAACAACCTAAGGGTTATGTAGTTTCAAGTCAAGAGAGAAAAGTATGTAGATTGGTGAAGTCCTTGTATAGACTTAAACAAGCACCAAAGTAAAGACATGAGAAGTTCGATAATGTCATGATGACAAACGACTTCAAGATAAATGATTGTGACAAATGTGTATATGTCAAAACTACTAACATTGGATATATAATTCTATGTTTGTATGTTAAGAACATATTCATTGTTGGAAGCAACAATAAAATGGTAAACGTACCAAAGACTTGTCAAATTCAAGATTGACATGAAAAATATGAGATTAACATATTTGATTTTGGGCATCCAAATCAAACAGTCACTTGAAGGTCTCATATTGACGTAGTCACACTACGCGGGCAAGAGAAGTTTGGCAATGATGTTTCCGGCATAGCCAAAACTCCAATAAATACATGCCAACTTTTGTCCAAGAACAAAGACCAAAGTGTTGACCAAGTAGATTCAATAGACCAGATATTGTTTCTACCGTGAGCAGTTCAAGTAGATTCACAAGAAATTCAAGTGAAAATCACTAGAAAGCAATTGTGAGGGTATTGAGATATCATAGATATACTTGAGATTATGAATCGCATTATTCCAGAGATCCTACTATTTAGAAGGATACTCCGATGCGATTGGATATCTGATATTCAGGATATCAAAGGCACAAGTGGATATGTCTTCACTTTGGGAGGAGGAACTGTGTCATGTAAATCCTTAAGAAAATGGCTAAAATCAAATCCATAATAGATTTTGAGTTGTAGTTCTAGACAAGTCTAGAAAAGAAGTCGAATGGCTTCAGAAATTTCTTGAAGGATATTCCTAAACGACCAAAGCCAATGCCCACAATTGGTAGAGCACAGAGCTTTGTGTATAATGGGTAAGTCGAGACATATGCGTCGTCGACATAATACCGTTAGACAACTGATCTCAAATGAAGTTATCTCTATTGATTTTTTGAAATCAAAGGATAACAGTGCGGATCCACTAACTAAAGGGTTAAGTCAAGATCAAGTTCAAAAAAAGCGAAAGGAATGAGACTAAAGCCCATGTAAATTTAAGGTGCTATGTGAAGGAAACCCCTACCTAGTTGACTGGAGATCCCAAGATCTAGGTTCAAAAGGACAAC
The DNA here is from genome assembly GCA_958450335.1 of Hibiscus tridactylites. Classification (NCBI taxonomy): domain Eukaryota; kingdom Viridiplantae; phylum Streptophyta; class Magnoliopsida; order Malvales; family Malvaceae; genus Hibiscus; species Hibiscus tridactylites. The sequence continues at coordinate 76,684,995 of OY288270.1, forward strand.
CTAATTGCATAGACCTGTACGGTCAATGTAGGGGCTCTTATCCCCAAGTCCATTCCTTTGATGTAAACAGTGATCAAAGTGGTTTAGGCTAAGCAATGCTTTTAATGACCATTGTGTGCTTTTGTGAGTCAAACAACATAAGTCACCTATGTGAGAGTGAAGTGGGGCTGCTTCAATGAGACTATTGGGCATAGTTCTTTCAAACTCTTGCAGAACCAGGCGATGTCCACGGCCATATGGACATACCCATGAGAACTAATACTCTTGTCAGAGAGGTAGTTGTGTGAAGTCTATCATCGTTTACACAAACGACAGAACAGTTCAAGGACATTACGTCTACTGGTCAGCTAGTAAAGTAAATATACTTTCACAATGGAAGGTTCAAGGGTGGACACCTACCTATCCTATGCAGCTATCGATCGTAGAATATATCACCACATCGAGTCAAAATGTTTTTGATTAAATCAATTTTATTCATGTGGGGATTGTTGGAAAATTTTGATAATTTTGGAGCTTTGAATAAGAAATTGATTCTAATGTTGTTGAGGAAAATGTGGAACCAATTGTTGGTTCGTAAATGTGCAGACGTGCACGACGTGGGTAACGCAAATGTCTGAACTGGTCTGGTCCTTCGTGGGCTTGCAGATATTTTGACCCAAATTTGAAATGAATTTTCCTCAAATAAAAGCATAAATTTGCCAAATTTTATCTTGGAATTAAAAGGGTAAATATTGGAAGTTACCTTTAATTCAGATAATAATTTTGGAAATTACTTTATAGGAGAATCAATTGATTCTCAATATTAAATGCTCTATTAGGTCAAAATTTCCACTTATACCCTCATGACAATCCTATAAATAGGGAGTAAAGCTTCTAGGTTTACAACCAACAAAAACCACAGAAATTTTTTATTGTTTTACTCTCTGGTTTTCAGTGATAGGTGAAGGCAAGGGTCGGTTCGTGATCTCCATACTAGTGCAACTGTGGCTGATCTTATGTTGATATATCCTGGGAGACGGACGACCAATGAACTTGAGTACTATAGGAGTGGTCGAAAATCTGTCATAAGGAAACTGCGTTCATGCAGGCCTCAACACGTTTCTTTTGGTTCCAAATCGGTTTGATTTATATATTGTTGTATTGTTCTTAATTTTGTATTGTTCGTTTAAACAATATTATTTTATCTTATTATTTATTCTTGAATTAACGTTTATTTTCTAACAAGGAGTCTATTTAGGGGATCATTGAGACAATGGATGAACATCAATTGCAGCCTTGCAGGAGCATATCAAAACATAAATATTTATATTTTAAAATCATTTCTATTAAGCACTTGCTCCTCCCAATATTGTCTAGTATACTTTATTTTTATGACCTTATAGTTCTAAAATTAATTAAATTTTGCATTGACCCGCCTTTTCCCGATTTTATTTTTTTAAGACCTTTTAATTTTAAAGTTAGTGGAATTAAATTCTAACTCCTTTAGTTTTATGTTTTAATTATTTTTAAGATCCTGGTCAATCCAAAATTAAACAACTTACCTCGTCATGATTCAATCATGGTTTCGTCCATGCTTATAAAATAATGTTTCTTGATAATCAAGTATTCTGCTCTATAAATATAGGGAAAGTCTTAACTTTTAGAACTATGAGAAAAAATTGTTTTGGAGAGATGCTATCCTTTTTGTAGTCTCTGCAATTACGACTATGTTATAAAGATCAATTTTGTAGGGATGTTGTGAGAGTGTTTGGGGATACACCGAATTTTGAGATATATATTCCACTTATAAGATATATACGATGCGATATCATATATTTGTACTCTACATTTAAATTATATCTATCTCTCACCCATGGAGGTAAACCAGATTGAATCACACCAAAATCTTATCTCTTACATTGTTTACTTTTACACGTACAATATTTCAAATCTTATCTCAGCACATTCATTGACTAAGAAAAGAAACAATTCATGGGTTGGTGAGAATTGAACAATTGGCATGATATTTATATGTATCATGCCTGTGATGGCAATTTTGGGTGAAAAACCCCTTTTAAATTATTCTTGAGGAAAATGGCTCCCAAAAACTATTATTTGGCAAAATGACCCCCAAACTTGCCAGGTCGGCAGACCTCGCGTTGTGTAGGACGCGAGGTACGACATCGCGTTCTGCACAACGCGATTTTAGTCGACGTGGCATTGTTGTCCGTGTTAACGGTTTCACAGTACCTCGCGTTCTGCAGAACGCGAGGTCCCCGAGAAATTGAAACGGCGGCTGGAATATATCGCTCTGCCCTGAACCACAAGCAAAAACAAGCGTGGGTAGGCCTGTTCGAGCCCAATTTCGAGCGTGTAAATCGTATATTTTTAGCGATCATCGAGTTTGGGGTCGTAGTACTGGAAATTGTGTATCGTATGATACCAACATGGTTAATTTCCGTCCATTCTACAATGGTTTAAAATTGCTTCGAAAACCCTATGCTATCATCTTTTTTTGAATGAAGTTTCATTTGAACAAATGTCGATAGGCATGTTCGAGCAGAATTTCATACGTAGAAATTTTAAATTTTTAGCTAACATCGACTTTGGGGTCGTAGTACTGGAAATGCTCTATCGTATGACACTGACACGGTCAATTTCCGTCTATTCTATACTAACTTAAAGTTGCTTCGAAAACACTATCATAACATATTTTTTTGAATGATTGAAAATATAAGATGGCGTACTGTATAAATCGAAGTAGACTGACTTTATTGATTCGATTGTCATGGGCGAACTCGCAAATACAAATTAAAAATAATTAATTAATACGAGGGGCTGAGCGATTAGGACATTTAGGAGCTGTGTGCCCAGGATTTCGACATATAGAACAATGCTTCTTTTGTCCGGTTTTCTCTCGATGTTCGACCAAATCCTCGCCACAGTATATTCTTGTAAAAGGTGGACGTTCTTTGGCTCGTAGTAGTGCTGGATCTGGGCGTATGATCGGTTCAGTGTCCACAGCATTCGGATCAACCTCATTTCTGATTGGAGGAAACTCTTTTTCGTAAACCTTAAGCACCATTTTGAGTAAGTATACTGGATCAACCATATGCATGTATTCTATTCGTTGGTTAGTGCAAGCAGCAATGGCGTATACGCACGGGTATTTGAAAGTTTGGAAAATTCTGCACTCGCAGGTTCTTTCCCTCAGATCTACCACGTAAGCGTTGTGCTGAATGCCTTCCAACCGCCTGGAAAATTCCGCAACACGAAACAAGTGTCCTTCTCGCGAGAAGAGGGTTGCTTGCATCTGTCTTGATTGGCCCAATTGAATATGCAATCTTGTGCGGAAATCTGGATGGACTTTGTGTCCACCTGCCATGTACTCAGTTGCTTGCCTGCCCAAGGTTGCAAAAAGGGTAGCTAAATGATAATAGGTCGCTTTGACAATGGAAGTGATAGGCAACTGCCGAACTCCCTTCAGTGATGAGTTCACTGCCTCAGCCAAGTTCGTTGTCATGTGACCATAACGTTTACCCTCGTCATACGATCGAAGCCATTTTTCCTTTGGGATTTTTTCAAGGTATTCTGCGCCTTTTTTGTTTCTCGCTCTCAGTTCCTCCAGCAGATCAGACACCTCTTGTTTGTAGTGTGAGTTGCCTACGGGATGACAGTTGAATAGTTATGGGAGTAAGAAATAATAAAAGGGAGTAAGAAATAATATAGTAAATGAAAATGACATAAGAACGTACCCATATCGAGCACCATTTGACGTTCATCACGGTTCTTGTATTGCAGCAGGTAGTTTGCGGCTATGTGCCGCAAGCAGAAACGGTGGTGAATGTATGGAGGCTTCCAATAGTCACCCAAATTTTGTATCGCCCACAGCAGCGCGGTCCGAGACCACGATATGACACTCCAGGGGCATCATCTTCTGCCGCACCATTGCATAGCGGTCCATCGACTTTTCAGCAGACGATGCCTCCACCCCAGTACGGCTCCACTGATGCCTATCGTCCCCATACGCCCACGACTGACCTTATGCTTATCGATTATCCACAGCTGCACCCTCAGTATGGGTTTCCGATTGTGGAGAGTACGCCGATCGGTAGCTTGTTTTACTCCCCTCCTGCGCCCAGCACAGATCCGCATATTGCGCACGATGGTCAGGATGATAGGGACCAGGGACCACCACACGATGGAGACAGGAGGTATCCAGACTGTGAGCGTCATCCACCCGACTGCGAAACGGGTGGACATAGGCATTTTTAGTCTTTTTTTACTGTTTTCTACTTTTGTTTTTAATATTTATGTAAAACACTTTTGAATTTTATAATGTCGTATTATAATTTTGTTTACGTATTATAATTTTGTTTACATATTATAATTAAACTTTATAATGTTTATTTAATTTTTGTTTTTAATAAGTTTAATGGGATTACTAAACCGAAAATCGACATTAGTTGAAATGCAACTTCAATAAAAAAAAAAGATGATGGCATAGGGTTTTCGAAGCCATTTTAAATCATTGTATATTGGATGGAAATTAACCATGTTGGTATCATACGATAGACAATTTTCAGTACTACGACCCCAAACTCGATGATCGCTAAAAATATACAATTTACACACTCGAAATTGGGCTCGAACAGGCCTACCCACACTTGTTTTTGCTTGTGGTTCAGGGCAGAAATGCACAGACCTCGCGTTCTGTAGAACGCGAGGTCTGTGCGATATATTCCAGCCGCTGTTTCAACGCGAGGTACTGTAAAACCGTTACCACGGACAACAATGCCACGTCGACTAAAATCGCGTTGTGCAGAACGCGATGTCGTACCTCGCGTCCTACACAACGCGAGGTCTGCCGACCTGGCAAGTTTGGAGGTCATTTTGTCAAATAATAGTTTTTGGGAGCCATTTTTCCCAATAATAATTTAAAAAGGGTTTTTCACCCAAAATTGCCGCCTGTGATATGAAGAAAAAAAACATAATAATAGCTACAATAATAGCTTTGTTGCTGCTTTGAGAATTGCCAGAAACCCAACATAACCATAACATTAGCAGAGAAGCAAAGTATGGTAATCGTCAAACTTTCATTTTCTCTCATCTTTAGTGTCTTCCTCATGGCATCGCTCGTCTTCTTCCCACATGGAAGTCTCTAGGAAGGTGCCGTCGATTTCTGTTGAAGTTTTTATTCGATCATTTTTTTAAAAGAAAAATTACAAACTTAAATGGCAATACTACATGTTTTTCTATTAAAAAAGTTGACTACATGTTTCAGGTGCCGGCTGGGTGTGCAGACCTAAATCAAGGAGAGGACCTAATTCAATTGAAGAATCTCCATAGGTCCTAGAATGAAATTTTGATGGCCAATAGTATATATTTTGTCTTCCTACGTATTTTTTAAATAATGGTTTTGTTGTTGGTGCACCGTACAAGAGCATTGTGATTAAACATGTTTAAACATTCAATATATTTCCATTTAAAGGCGATGGAGACACGGTAGTTTAAGTATTGTATAAAAAGTAATTACTCGTGGAGTATTATTATTGTTATGAAATAAGTCTACTTTTACCGAGTAAATTATTTTTTTATTCATTTAGCTTCAGGGACGGAGATCCTGATTTAAAGTTGGGAGCGAAACATAAATATTTGAGAGTGTGAGGGCAAATTCATAAATAAACTAAATTTAAAGAAATATATATAGGAAGACAGGTGAAAAAATAATTTGGGGTGGGGGCGATTGCCCCACCCCACCCTGTATAGCTCACTCTCTGTAACCCCCTAGACCCGCCTATACGTTACCACGGATCCTAGGAAGTCACATTAGGGTCATCGGAGCGACCCACGTTAAAAATTTTAAATAAACAATTGCTAAACCAATTAAAATCATAAATCAAGTTTCGAATTAAAATATATTTTCAGAAAACATTCAGATAGTGAAACAAAACTGTGATAAAAGTTGTTAATACAAGTTTCATTCTCGAATATAAATCAAAACGTGACATACATGCCCCCTAATCTCAGGTACCATACTCCGCAAGTAAGCCGAAGAAACTCCCATAGCGACGTTGACAGCCGCGACATGGTCGATCTTCTAACCTGTGATGGTAAAAACAACGTGAGCTTCGAAAAGCTCAGTAATACATTCTACCAAGGGATGCTAAAAGCACAAGCAGGTATATGAAAAGCTTAACACTGTCATGATGGACTGGGTAACAGTAAGCTCTAATTACGATTCGATGTTTCAGTGGAGCGTTATATCATAAGGTAACAGAGTTATTCTTTATTTGATCACTCGAACCTTAAGAGATGAGTCTAAGGCCGGAGATTCAAAAGAGATTTCAGATTTAAGAAGTTGAATAAAGGAGTTCAGAGTAGTTCATTGAGCGCGAATTGTAAGTTTACTGAGAGTTCACTTTGATACATTAATTTAGTAGGGTATGATTTTAGAAGAGGTCAGAAAGTTTTATTAATTTACTTAACTACCCTCCAACCAATCTCCAAAATGCAATTCCTCATGAACTGTATACAGAAGGTCTTACCCTAGGCCTGAGGCGTAGGAGCCTACCTAAGGGAATGCCTTAGGTCCAGAAAGACTTACCCTTGGCCCGTTAGGCGTAGGAGCTTAGGTCCAGAAAGGCTTACCAGTGCTGAGCCTACAGATCTTCATTTATATCCCAGATAATATACCCAGATGAAATTTAGTTTATATTCAGAAGACAATAATATCAGAAAACAGATATCAGATATATTTTTATATTAGAAGACATATATCAGATTTATTTTTGTATTAAAAGACGGGTATCAGATATATTTCTGTATCAAAAGACAAAAGCCAAGAGTTGAGCTTCCATTACGGGTAACAGAGTCATACTTTTAATTCAGAGCAGATAATCTTAGTTTAAAGCAGAGTGTATTCACGGACATAGGGTACACACTTTATGGTTCAATATATTTCTCAGAGACACTTGATAATTATCAGAAAGGGAGCATAAAATGTTTGATGATTTTGGACTAATTTCAGAACGAGGTCTCTAGGCGAGGGAGCTCGAAACTAACAGTTCAAACTAACATTCAGAAGTTTTCGCATCGAGATCATTGAGATTTCAGATGTATTGAGAGTGATCCAATCATTTAAGCCTACGAGGGCATTTTGGTTATTTCAACCTTAAGGGGTAATTTGGTAATTAGATTATCAGGTAAGAGTAGTGATGTACGGAGTTCAGATGTTCTAGTTAGATATCAGGTTTCCGAGTCCCTTTGAACTAATCGCAAACCGTCGCACACGGTTTATTATTTAACCGGGTCAGTGCACCGCATGTACTCATTTCTCATAACTGACTACATAGTATAACAAAAGCTTGTCTTCATCAGGCAACCATTGAATATCCAACGGGAAAACGAACAAGTATTCAAATGGTATATCCCAAGTAATCGAGCAGGTGTAATGCATTTGAACTCGATCCATAGCATCAAATACACACGGGAACATGTTGCTCTTACCATTGACCTAGGTACTTTCTCAAAATAACTTGAACATGCCTTTATATGGTATTCTTCCAACATCATAAAAATTCCTGAAACGACCAACCAACAAGGGTCGTGTATTACCACTTTTCAGAGTTATAGCCTTTGCTTGGTCTTATTGATATTTCTCATTCCATGTCTTAGAGGTATTTTCAATCACCTCGATATCCGAAGGTGTTTCAATTATTTTGAGCCATTTCGGTTCTTCCAACTATTTATTCTCACCAGATCTCGAGGGTATGTTCAACATTTTGGTCAATTGGTAAGTAGTGCTCGAGGATATTTCGGTCTTTTGGTTATTACAGACATTCCGACCACACTAGCTTTATTAGCATTTTAAATCCCTTTTCGTCAATTCAGTTTTTTACGCCATAATGATTAATTCAGACATAGGCTAATTTTTGTAGATTTATCTAAGGATATTTATTCAGAATCTAGCAAACCTAATTACTTTACAATCTCGAAAGTCCAAGACTTGTTGCCGAAACATTCCAAGTAAATTTTGTTTTGAAGATTTCAGATGAATCGGTTATTCTACCAGATTTAATGTAAATTCTCGGGATCACTTTCATTTCTGGGGGTATTTTAGTCATTCGCATCTCTCGAGGGTATTTTCGTAATGTACAACCAAATACTTTTGTTATTGAATCCTTTAACGCAACTAATCAGGTTTGGGGATTGACTGCCCTACTAATTATTCATTGAACTTGGATTTCCTCACCAGTCATCAATTGCATATTCGAATCGGTCGGTCTTAACTAGTTTATCATCATTTTACCGGTAATAATAAAGATTGAAAAATAAACAACGATGATCAGATAGTCGATAGTTTTGCTCATGCATTAACCAATTACTCAAATATTCCATAAAGCATACAGAAGGTAGGAAGGTATTACCTTAACTCCGAGCTACATCGGTCGATTCGTAAATCCCCATTTGATTGCACTCGAACCCGAATTCGATGTCCATCAACAGTTCGTATTCAAGAAACCGAGAATACCTTCAATTACACAAATTCCAAGATCAGACCTTATTCACAAAGCTCTTAAATGGATAATTAAATATATATACAAGTTCGGGTTCAAGTCAGATTCGGAGGCCTTCGGGTTAGAATTTTGCAAAACGGGCTTCAAAAACGGACTCAGACGTCGAAAAACATACAATAGGAGTTTTCGAAAAAGTTGACTTTTTGGTCTACAGTCGAAGACAACGCTGACGTCAGCAGGTCAACCGATTTGACTCAGACGGTTTGACTCACTGAGTCGACTCAGACAGGTTGACACAAACCGGGTCAACGGGTCAGACAGACGGGTCTGGGATCAGACTGGGTTGGGTCGATTCAGGCCGATTCAGACCGGTTCACTTACCCAAACTAAACTGATCGTCGAAAGGTTACCAAAAAACTCACCGAAGTCACCTTTGGCATCGATTCTGCCGGATTTCAAAAGCTCATTAGCACCACAGTTCAACCAAACCTATACATCCCAAAATAAATCTGAAATCTAACCGAAAACTTACCAAAACGAACTAGGACGGCCAAAAAATAGCGTAGCTCCGATGTGGGCCTTGCCGGAATCGAACAGACATTCGACCGAAGGGGTTTTACTCCCCTCGCCGCACCGATCTCGCCTGGTCCGTCGATGAGCTGAAACCTTGACGGGAATGGCCGAAAATCAAAGAAAACCACGGCGGCTTAGGTGGGTGATTCGTCGAACCTCTGAGTCGTTCTCCTGGTCGGTTGACGACGTGATGGCGCGAGTGAACCCCAAGGACGTGATCGGCGAGCGACGGCAGTTTTGGTATGAAATACGGTGCTAGCCACGGACGAACGGTGGCCGAGGTTGAGCCGGTGAAAGGTGGGGTAGGCGAACGGTCGTGGAGAGAGGAATATCTTAATTTCTGAGTGGGGTTTTTTTAAATCGGTAGGTGGGTGTTTCAAACTTTTATTATTATTTAGTCAGATCAACTAAAACATAGCTAAAAATAAGTTGACGCAGAATATAACCAAGAGTTTCCTTAGCCCAAGTGGTTAACGCTTTATTTTACCAAGCTGAGGTTAGGGGTTCGTGCCCCCTTAATAGCACCTTCTCTTCTTCTTTTCTTTTCTCTCTTTTTTTATCTTAAAACTTTTGGGGTGTTACACTCTTCGTCTAACTTTTACGGTGTTTCTGTTTTGGTCAACCAATAATGAATTTTTTATATATTTCGATTCAACTTTGATTAGATGATAGGGATTACAGATCGAACCAAGATAAGACCAAACCTCTAGTTTGAGTTTTTTTTTTATTTCGAGGAAAACAAAATTAAAGAAAAAAAAGTTTGGAGAAAAAAGAACATTATGTGTCAGTTACTTTGCAAATGACGATCAATAGCAGTTGAACAACAGTGCAAAAGAATGTTGGTTAGGGGAAACAAGAAAACTAATATATTAGGTTAATTTCATAAATAAAATAGCCTAAAATGCAGCATCACGACGTAAAGAATTACCGTCCAAATAACTTAAAAACTAAAATTTGAAAGTTAGGTGATCGATCTGAATAATTAAATGACCAAAATAAAAACACGCTAAATATTGATGACTAAAAAGGCAGTTCACCCTTTATTACCAAACAAGCACTTATATCACATAAAATGTCATAAAGGGAGGTGCGTGCATCTTAATGCTGCTAATAAGTAGGGATGTTTAAAAATACCCGATTCGGATGACTCGATCTGTTGACCCAACGACCCGGTCAATAATATCTGATAATTTTATAAATTTTTTCACCTCTCGAGTTGGGCATGAGTTACAAAATTTTAAATTTTCGGTTACCCGTATTTTGTATATCAGAAAAAAGAAATGATTCGCCAAGTTCAGGATTGATTTCGGATAATAAGTTAGATCATACCAATAAAAATTCGTTTTATTCCATTTACTCCAACGAAAGGATTTAACAATCATTTAGCTAAAATCACGGAACTATTCATACGCTATTAAACAGAAATAAAGAATCTAAATCTTTGATAATTTTGTCATCATCTAATTGTTTTCGCATGGGCCCATTCAACAATGTGATAAAACAATCAATTAAAAAAATCATATAATTCCAATTACAAATTTATTGGGTCCTTTGGAAACAACCCTTCAAATTGCGAATTTTTATTCATCATTTACCCTTTAATAACTCATAATTACGCCTCGGTAACGAAATATTTGCAGCTTGACAATTTAAAATAGACTTTCAAGTACTTAACTATTATTTAATAACATCGTTTTGAATGCAGTCAATTTGAATTGGTATTTTTTCCATCATCATTATCATCATTATTATTATGAAGAAACGTCACATTAATTAGTGTATATCTAGGTACCCGGATATATTTGAAATTAAAATATTTTTTATATTTAATATATACATATATTTATATTAAACTAATAAAAAAATTCAATATTTTTATGTTTTATATTAAATAAATACTACATATTTCTATATTAAACTAACAAATACATTAAAAAACAAAAATGGATGTAAAAAATTAACATAACTAAATATTCACATTTGGTAAAAATGTAACACAACAAAATATTCACATTTAACTTTTTTTTACGTTCAACACTACTTTGAATCTGGTAATCTCACCTTTTAGGTGGTCGAACTCGAATCACATTTTAAATCATTTTGACTTGGCACATTTATCACTCAACTTGTTAGTAGCTTGAACAACAGGGGAGGGCGTTGTTGGGCACTTCATTTTGAGATGGAAATGGTCTTACAGTTTCAAAAACACAAATTTCTCGTCCAAATTTATGAAATGCAACAACAAGTTTAGCTCGAAATACATATTTTTATATTTTAATATTAAACTAATAAAATATTTTTATATTTAATAAATACATAATTTTATATTCGGGTAACTAATTACCCGGTTTTACGGGTACTCGGATGACCAATACGGGCCAGGACACGGGCTGACCAAACTACTACTCGAAGACCCGAGTACCCGAATTTAAACACCCCTACTGTAACGCCCGGGGTTTGGGGCCCAGGAGATAACCGAGTTTGGTTAAATCAGTTCAGGTTAATTTAATTGAAAGAAAATATTTTTAATGAAAAAAAGGGGTTTTAATGAATAAGGGCAAAAGAGGATTTTGAGAATTTTTAAAGAAATGGTTTTTATATCAAAATATCATCATCTTCTTCTTTCCAACAATTTTCACATTTGCTTTTCTCAAAAACCTCCATTGTTATTATTCCATTTCTCCCACCTTTCTCACAAGCAAGTTTTCAAGGAAAGCATTCCCTTGTTTTGATTTTTCCTTCCTTAAGTTTGTTATTAGTTAAATTTTCCTTAAAACCCATTATTTAGAGTTATTTCAAAAATGCTTTGAGTTTGAAAATTAGTAAAATGAAGGGATAATCGGGTTTGGTTAAACCGATTCAGGTTAATTTAATTGAAAGAAAACATTTTTGTAATGAACAAAAAGGGATTTTAATAAATAAGGACAAAAGGGGGTTTTGAGAATTTTTAAAAAAGGGTTTTTATTCAAAATATCATCATCTTCTTCTTTCCAACACTTTTCACATTTATTTTTCTCAAAAACATCCATTGTTACTTGTAACCTCCTCGCCCCGGCCTAGCAAACAAACTGGACCGAACGGATTACACGAGGAAAACAGAAGCGAAACCCGTTAAGATCTCACCCTGATTAGTAACCCTATTTTTTTAATTATCTTGTCTAAATGCTTTATTTTACCCTACATGAGATAAGCAAACAGCGGAAAAGCAACCATTAATTCGATCCAAACAAAACTAACAATTTAAGACAAATTTTATCCACTTAGCTAAGGGAGTATCGATACTTCAAAGTACCATATCAATACGCTTTCAACGGTCAACCTTCCCTAGAGTCAACTCTGAGAGTCCGTATCGAAACCCTCCAAGGCTGGTATCGATACGCTCTCAACGGTCAAAATCTCAAAGTCAACCCTAAGATCGTATCGGTACGCCTAAAGCCCGTACCGATACCCTAATTTCTCATCAAAATCTCAGATTTCCATAGAGCAATTTGGGTAACGATACGTCCCCGCGTATCGGTACGCTATGCCTAAAAACAAGGGGTCGTATCGATACCACCCTTGGGCGTACCGATACGCCCTACACAAAAAGTCTGCATATTTGATTTTTAAGCATAAAAAGACTATCCTAAACAACTTAAGTAGGCATTAGATCAACATAAAAACAAGCGTACAACTTTAGGCAAACAAGAAAAATTCATTTAAGGTAATCAAACACATGACAAGGCTCAATTCATCAAACAAGATATAAAAAGCAATAAAACATGCTTAACATCCACCAAAGGAGTCAAATGCCAAAATAAAACATGCTTCAACATTTAAACAAGTTAACAACATCAACAATAACAAGACTTAGGAGTTTGAACACCAATTCATACAAACAAGCCTAGCATTCCCATTGTCTAAGCATTATTACAAACATAAAAACCATACTTTGAACTTAGCAAGAACTCCAAGAATTCCTCCCTTGACCACTTGCCTCCCGGAACCTCTAACGATCTGCATTGTTGAAAAAGAGAGAGTAAGCTTAAAGCTTAGTGAGCGGAGCTCTAAAACACGACAACAATGCAGTTCAAAACATAAATCTTAGTTTTGGAAACAAAACCATTTAAGTAAGAGATGTAATAACACAAGCATAGGCTAGACATGGTTTGCACATGCACAACCATCCCGGTGGGACTACACATCACCGTACACAACAACTAGCATTTTCCGATGGGACTACACATCACCGTACTCATCTACTAGTCACTACCGGAGGGACTACACATCACCGTAAACAACGATAGCCATCATGTAACCCCCTCGTCTCGGTCTGGCCGGATGACCGGTCCGAGTAAGCTACACGGGGAAAACCGAGTGAAAACCCCCTAAGTAATTCCCCCTCGGTTAGCAACCCTATTTTTTTCATTTTAAATCTTGTCTAGATGAGTATTTAATCCTATGTGATCATACAGCGGAACAACATTCACGAGGCAAACAAACGAACTCAGCCCAACATCTTACAGCCCAATTTTAAGCTTTAACTACAGGCGGTATCGATACCCTTAAGGGGTGTATCGATACCCCTTGACTAGGTTTAAGCTTTAACTGCAGGCGGTATCGATACACTTAAGGGGTGTATCGATACCCCCTTGACTATGTCAACTGGTCAAAGTCAACCCGTAGAGACCGTATCGATACACCCAAGGAGTGTATCGATACCCTCCCCAACGGTTGACTTCCCACGGTCAACGCTAAGATGACGGTATCGATACACCAGAGGCCAGTATCGATACCGAAATGGACAGTAGCTCCAGTGACCAAAATGGTATAGATACACCTCTCAAGTGTATCGATACACGAGGCCTGAAACAAGAAGGTGGTATCGATACCGTACCAACCGTATCGATACCCCTGCTACGAACTTGCAGGTTTGAGCTGATTTAAGGCACAATGAGGCCCTTAAATCCCTCTAAAACCCCAACCAACACACTAACATCAATCCTAAGGCAAAACAAACATAAAAGCATGCTTTAACATGAAATCAAAGGCACAATCCAACACAAGATGATACACAAACCATACAAGCACCCTAAGCTTTCAAGCATGGCATTCCAACAAAAGTCATACAAGCTCATACACAACCCTTGCCACATTGCTAACTAATACAAAATCAACCACCGTACTTGAGTCACAAACTTGGAAGCCCTTCTTGCCTTGCCTCGAGCTAACACCACGCTAATGATTTGCATTGTTGAACATGGAGAGCGTAAGCTATAAGCTTAGTGCGGGTGCTCTAAAACGAAAAACATCAACAATGCAGGGTTCAAGCATGTAAATCCTAAGCTCACATACATCAAACATTGTCATAAAATCAAGTAGACCTAGCTAGTCTTTCAAGTGGCATAGTATGGCATCTTACTTCATACTAAGCATCAAGCATCAATTATCAACAATAGTAAATCATCATCACATATCACAATATATGAACAAGTTTAATTGGCCACTTTAAATTACCCCGATTGTGCGGATTTAAACCTCAACAACACTTTACCTCGGTGGGATTACACTCATCACCGGACCTTGCATGTGCGGGATTTCACTCATCGCCACATGCCCTACGGATGGGATTCCACTCATCATCCCGTAGAAATAAATAAAAGCTTCTGGTGGAATATTACATCACCGTACTCCTCCTTGATGACTTAACGCCATCAAGGCCACGTACGTTTTGACTCAATTTGTGTGCACACTAATCCTAATGATCGATCATTTATAACCGATAATTTATTTAGTGCCAATTATCATAACCACATTACATATCATCAACCATACTCCATGCCCATCACATACATATACATTTCATGAATATTCAAGTACCCATTTAACCACAAGCACAAGAGCATAGTCAACAAGCACATTAGCATTTAAGGAGAACAAAGGCTAAATGTAACTACTTGAGTTAAAAGGAAGTGGCCTACCAAGCACACTTTACACACACACTACACATACTCGAACCAAACTTTAAATCAAGTTTGAAACCACTCACCGCCCTTCCTTAGCAAATCGAAACAATCCTCCTACGAACCCAGATTCGGTCCCAAAGCCTCTCCAACGCTTCCTCTTGCTTCTAGCCAAACAAAACACACTTATTACACCACAATTCAATGCTAAAACTCAATCACCATCTCACTTAACAAGCACAAACCAAATTTCACAAATTCCCAATCCACATAATCCCCAAAATTCCAATTTTCGTGCTCCCCAATAACCTTGCTGAAATTTTCATTTCCAAACCTCCAAATGACCTCCAAAAAGTCCCAAATCACCCTCATAACATATGTAACCCAACAGCCCTTCAATTTCAACCTTAAACCTCCCAAAAACCCAAGTTTTAACACCTTAAAATTGGCCCTAAGACCCTACTACGGATTCTTATCAAAATTCAACCAAAATGACATATAATGTGCATTTCAACTTGATTAAACAAAGCCCCAACACAATTTATCAAAACTAAATGGAAAACCCCTTAAAAACCCAAACTTTGATATAAACCCTAATTTTCAAAACTCCATAACTTTGAAATCTAAGACAATGGGTGGATAGGGGATAAAGAGGAGGGTTAGAAAACATAATTACCTTTGAAAAACACCTTGGATTGAAGAAGGTATTGAATGGAATAGTAACCAAAGTTTAAAGGGGTTTTGAAGATGGTGGGGAGGGTTTCCAACGTTTGGAAAGGGAATGGGAAAGAGAAGATGACTTTAATTTTAAAGTTATCTTGCTTTTTGAAAGTTTTGGGTAAAATTGCAATGTAGGTCCCTCCCTTTTTATTAAAGCTCAATTACACCACATTTTAGGTTGAATTGTTTTAATTAAATTTTATTGACTCGAACTATAAACCCGGTTAACTCCTAGGCCCAAAACACGGGTGTTACACATCACGTGAGGCTTGACATCAAGTAAGACTACACAATAACATTAGAACGGAGAGTAAAGGCAAATCCACATTTCACACAACAACACAAATAATCACACACCAACACTTAACGAAACAAAATAAATTTGGCAAACTTACATTTGGGTTTAGGTTAGCCCTTAAGGCTCCACCCAAACCCCCCACGAAACCACTTTGAATCATTTTAAAACTTCAAAACATTTCCGCTCACCGATATACCCCAAACGAAAGCCGAAACACCGTTCTCAAGCCTTCGCAACACCCAGTATCGCGCCCAAAGTACCCAAATCAATCTCCTCTGCTTCAAGACAACCCAAAAGAATCTATTAGGATGTTAATACACTTGTAAACCACCAACAACCCGAAAACTCGCTCCATGCAACCAAAACACATTGATTCGAACTCAAATTTCACCCAAAACTCCACCAATTTCGTTCTAGACAAACCCTAAACCGGATCCATCCATATCAACTATCAAAACACATCTAAAATCGTCTAGAAAAATCCCTCAACATCAAAGGAACCACCAGCCATGATTTCCACCCAAAACTAAGCCAAAAACTCAACCTTTTAAACCCAAAAATCCCATTTTTATACTCATTTTGTGTTTCCCACCATTAGCCACCATTTTAACATTTTTAAGACACCAAAGCATGATTAAAAACACCCTTAAACATGACATTAAAATACCCACACGAAAATCCTTCCATTTTACTATTTTTTCAAACTCAAAGCATTTTTGTAATAACCATAAATAATGGATTTTTAAGGGAAAATCTAACTAATGACAGTTTAAGGGGAGAAGAATTAAAACAATGAAATGCTTACCTTGAAAACTTGCTGGAAAGAGGAATTTGGGCAATGGAATAGTGGAAATAGGGTTTAAGAGAGGATTTTGGTGAAAAGGGGATTTTTGAAGAAGATGACTCTTTTCTTTCTTTTTTTTCTTTTCAAACTTTTATTTTCTTCTTTTATTTCATTTACCCTAAAATTCTCATTTTGCCCATTTAATTAAAAAACCCCTTTTATGTCTATTAAAAATGTTTTCTTTTAATTGATTTAACCCAAACCGGTTTAACCAAACCTGGTTATCTCCCGGGCCCCAAACCCAGGCGTTACAACTCTCCCCCACTTAAGGAATTTCGTCCCCGAATTTACCTGACGGAAAACGATATGGAAACTATTTTTTCCATGTCTTCCTTCCTCTCCCAAGTAGCCTCCTCCACACCTCGATGTCTCTACAAAACTTTGACCAACTCGATAGATCTCAAACGCAACACTTTCCTGCCCGTAGCAAGAATCTCAACTGGTTCTTCATCATATGATAGGTTGGGGTTCAACTCAATCTCTTCCATTAGCATTACATGAGACGGATCCGATCTATACTTTCGGAGCATCGAAACATGGAATACATCATGAATCCTCTCTAACTTTGTCGGCAGTCTCAATCTATACGCAACGGGACCGATCCTCTCAACTACCTCGTAAGGTTTAATGAATCTCGAACTCAATTTACCTTTCCTACCAAACCTCATCACCTTCTTCCAAGGTGAGACTTTCAAGAACACTTTTTCACCCACGTCATACTCTATCTCTTTTCTCTTCAAATCGGTATACAATTTATGTCTATCTGAAGCGGCCTTCAATCGATCACAGATCAATTTTACCTTCTCGGTAGTGCCCTTAAGCAAGTCTAGCATCGGTACAAGCTTTTGCCCGGCCTCGGTCCAACAAATAGGTGTTCTACACCTCCTACCATATAGAGCCTCTTACGGTGCAATCTAAATACTAGCCTGATAATTGTTGTTGTATGCAAACTCCACTAACGGTAGGTGTTTCTCCCAAGAACCCTAAAAGTCGATGATACAATACCTCAACATGTCCTCCAATACCTGAATAACTCTCTCCGACTGACCATCTGACTACGGGTGATACGAAGTACTGAAGTTCAACCAAGTACCTAAGGCACGATGCAAACACTCCCAAAATCTAGTTGTAAACCTTGGATCTCGGTCTGATACAATCAATTTTGGTACCCCATGCAATCTCACTATTTCATTGATGTACAGATCGGCCAACTTATCTAAGGTGTAGGTAGTATGAACAGGTATGAAATGGGCACACTTAGTGAATCTGTCGACTACCACCCACACTGAATTCTTCTTCGAATGAGTCAATGGTAAACCTGACACAAAGTCCATGGTCATACGTTCCCACTTTCATTCCAGAATCTTCAACGGCTGTAACAAACCTGAAGGAAACTGATGCTCAGCTTTAACTCGCTGACATACCATACACTTACTCACAAACTCGACCACATCTTTCTTCAACACATCTTTCATACATCTCCGACACAAAGGACTCTTATGGGCTTCATTCAAGATAGTACATCTTAACTCGGCGTCTTCTAGGACTACTATCCTATCCTTGAAACATAGGATCACATTCTCACCAAATCAGAAATTTGTGGGTCTACCCTCGGCTATATCTTGCACATGAGGTGCCAAAGACTCGTCTTGCAACTGTTTCTCTCGAATCAACTAAACCAACAAAGATTTAACCTATAGCTCGGCTATCAAACCGCCATCATTTGTCACACTCAATCTCGCAAATATGGCTCTCAACTCAACTGCCACTTTTCTACTCAAAGCATCAGCCACTGCGTTTGCCTTACCCCGGATGGTATTCTATCGTAAGGTCATAGTCCTTAAAAAGCTCTAACCACCTACGATGTCTAAGGTTCAACTCTCTCTGAGTCATCAAGTATTTCAAACTCTTGTGGTCGGTATAAACGGTGCACTTCTCACCATAAAGGTGATGTCTCCAAATCTTCAAATCAAACACTACTACGGCTAACTCAATATCATGAGTGGGGTAGTTCTTCTCGTGAACCTTCAACTGTCTCGAAGCGTAAGCTACAACCTTACCCTCTTGCATAAGCACGCAACCTAAACCTACATACGAGGCATCACTGTAAATCACAAACTCTTTCCCTGGTTCAGGCTGAATCAAAATAAGAGCTTCGGTCAAAGCTTTCTTTAACTTCTCAAATGCTTGTTGTCTTGCATCCGACCACTCATAGGGAACATTCTTCTGAAGCAATTTAGTCAAAGGTGTCGCAATCTTCGAAAACCCCTCGACAAATCTTTGATAATACCCCGCCAAGCCTAGGAAACTACATATTTCTGTCACTGACTTCGGTTGTTTCCAACTCTCTATGGCTTCTATCTTCTTGGGATCCACACTAATTCCATAGACCGAGATCACATGACCTAAGAAGACTACCTCCTTAATCCAAAACTCGCATTTACTCAACTTGGCATACAACTGATTCTCAAGCAAAGTCTGAAGCACTAGCCATAAATGTTCATCATGCTCTTCCTCGGTCCTAGAGTACACTAAGATATCATCTATGAACACTACCACAAACCTATCCAAAAACTTGTAAAACACTCGGTTCATCATATCCATAAATCCAGCTGGAGCATTAGTCAAACCGAAAGGCATTACCAAGAACTCATAGTGCCCATAACGTGTACGGAAAGCTGTCTTCGGTATGTCCACATCTTTCACCTTCAATTGATAGTAACCGGATCTCAAATCAATCTTCGAAAATACTGAAGCACCTCTCAACTGATCAAGCAAGTCATCAATCCGCAGCAAAGGATACTTGTTCTTCATTGTTACCTTGTTCAACTATCTATAGTTTATACACATCCTCATACAGCCGTCCTTTTTCTTCACAAACAAGATCGGAGCACCCCACGGAGAAATACTAGGCCTAATGAAACCTTTATCTGACAATTCATGAAGATGTGTCTTCAACTCTTTCGGTGCCATTCTATACGGAGCAATAGACACGGGTGCAGAATCAGAATACGTCTCAATAGCAAACTCAACTTCCCTATCTAGAGGCAAACCCGACAACTCTTTCGAAAAAACACTCGGAAATCACAAAATGTTCTGATATCTTGCGGTCTAACCTCACTCATATTCAGATTTATCACATAAGCCAAATACGCCTGACAACTCGAATCCATCAATCTTTGAGCTTCTAGAGCATAAACAACATTGGACAAGAACTTAATGTTCTCGCCCACCACTACAACTTCAAGATCATTCGTAAGCCTCCAGGAGACTCTCTTGGTCTTAAAGTCTATCCTAGCTCTATGCTTTACAAGCCAATCCATGCCCAAAATCATATCAAAACCATAGAACGGTAATTTCATCATGTCAACCGGAAACACATGGCCCTGAATCATCAAGGGACACCTCCTAAACATCTTCCTAACTACCATGGTATCACCGAAAGAACTAGTAACATTCACACCTACTTCTAACCACTCATACGGTAAACCTACAGACCTTGCATGTTCACCCAAAATATACGAATGTGTCGAACCCAAAACAATCAAAGAAAGCAAAATCAAATACTGTAACGAGAAATTGCTTGTAATGACATCTGTGTCATTCCCAGCCTCTCGCTGCGCATACACCCTAATCGGTCCTCCACCCTGGGGCTGAAATGCCACTACATGAGCTAAGTTCCTCTGACCATCGTTCCTCGGCTGGAAATTACCTCGACCGCGTCCACGGCCTCTCTGATGCTCAAACCCCCTAGCTGAAGTCGGTCCGCCCCTAGCCGGGTGTGGACAGTTACGCCTCAAATGATCTCGGGAACCACAGTTCCAACATACCCCAAAGGTACCCATACACTCGCCCGGATGACGTCTCTCTCATCTAGTGCACACAGGAGTGTGAACAACAGCTCCTTGGCCCTGATGGCCCCGTCCATGGTTACCGCCCCTATGTCTTGAATCGGGTTGATACCTCCTATCTCTATGCCTCTTGGCATGATCTCTGTCCCAATCCGCATGTCTCTTCCCAGAATTGGACCCACTCGCACGGGTACTCGAGCCCAAGTTCTGCTCAATATCCTTGGCCCTAGAGACCAAAACATCAAACTTGGTGTAGTCAGAGGCAAGCATATAAGTCTTCACATCTCTAGTCAAACCATAACGGAAGCGCTCACACCGTTCCCTCTCACTGGGAACCAACTCGGGAGCATACTGGCTCAACCTCACAAACTGAACCTCATACTCGGACACCATCTTACTACCCTGAACCAAGGTAATAAACTATCTCTTCTTTTCATCCTGACATCGAACTCCGAGATACTTACTCTTAAAAGTTGTTCTGGAGAATTCTCAGGCGATATCTGCTTCTGCCATACCCGAAGTAATGGTAGTTCACAAGGAGACAACACAACCCAACTTACGAGTGTTTGAGCACTCCATCTGACCTAAGATGCGTGTAGTACTCTCGAGCCAAGCCTCTGAACCCTCGAGATTCAAACCACGGAACTCGACTCCACCCAAGCTATAGAGCCTCTTAAGGGGTAAATCAGTCCCCGCACCCTAAGGTGGTGCTGCAGCATGCATACCAGCTAAGGCTGTCTGGAAAGCCCCGGCTATAGTCTGAATCAAATGAGTCATGTTCGCACCTGCTTGAGCTCCATTACCCCCAACATTTGCATCGGCCTGAGGTCCATTACCATCACCTCCAGCATTCATACCGGCCTGAGGCACATTACCTTCGCCACCCACCCCATTACCATCGGGAGCAGGGAGAAGAGGAGGCATATCTCCATGTGCTTGGTCACTCGCTCTAGGCCGTCCTCTCGGTCTTACCATAACGAAGATAAAATATAAAACAACAGACACATCACACACAAGAAAACATGAGGTTAGCAAGGGCAAGGATCAGAGTTCTCAAGCTCTTTAAACCAAAACCATTTTCCAATAACAACACCTAGCAATGGGAACACTCGACTAGACTTCAACCAACAACAAGAACAATAAAGCATGCTTTCATACACTGTGCAATGGCAACCAATCCAAATAAACCAACTTACCTAACTTACCTTCCTAGGACACCTCGTAAACCGAGGCTCTGATACCACCAAATGTAAGCCCCTCGTCCCGGCCTAGCCAACAGAGTGAACCGAGTGGGTTACACGGGGAAAACTAAAGCGAAACCCGGTAAGATCTCACCCCGATTAGCCAACATAAATCTTAGTTTTGGAAACAAAACCATTTAAGTAAGAGATGTAACAACACAAGTATAGGCTAGACATGGTTTGCACATGCACAACCATCTCGGTGGGACTACACATCACCGTACACAACAACTAGAATTTTTTGATGGGACTACACATCACCGTACTCATCTACTAGTCACTACCGGTGGGACTACACATCATCGTAAACAACGACAACCATCACGTGAGGCTTGACATCAACTAAGACTACACAACAACATTAGAACGGAGAGTAAAGGAGAATTCACATTTCACACAACAACACAAATAATCAAACACCAACACTTAACGAAACAAGATAAATTTGGAAAACTTACACTTGGGTTTAGGTTAGCCCTTAAGGCTCCACCCAAACCCCCCACGAAACCACTTTGAATCATTTTAAAACTTCAAAACATTTCCACTAACTGATAGGGCCCAAACGAAAGCCGAAACACCATTCTCAAGCCTCCGCAACACCCGGTATCGCGCCCAAAGTACTTGAATCAATCTCTTCTGCATCAAGACAACCCAAAAGAAACTATTAGGATGCTAATACACTTGTAAACCAGCAACAACCCGGAAACTCGCTCCTTGCAACAAAAACACATTGATTCGAACTCAAATTTCACCCAAAACTCCACCAATTTCGTTCTAGACAAACCCTAAACCGAATCCATCCATATCAACTATCAAAATACATTCAAAATCATCTAGAAACATCCCTCAACATCAAAGGAACCACCAGCCACTATTTCCACCCAAAACTAAGCCAAAAACTCAACCTTTTCAACCCAAAAATCCCATTTTTATACTCATTTCGGGTTTCCCACCATTAGCCACCATTTTAACATTTTTAAGACACCAAAGCATGATTAAAAACACCCTTAAACATGACATTAAAACACCCACACGAAAATCTCTCAATTTTACTATTTTTCAAACTCAAAGCATTTTTGAAATAACCTTAAATAATGGATTTTTAAGGGAAAATCTAACTAATGACAGCTCAAGGGAAGAAGAGTTAAAACAATGAAATGCTTACCTTGAAAACTTGCTTGAAAGAGGAATTTGGGCAATGGAATAGTGAAAATAGGGTTTAGGGGAAAGTTTTGGTGAAAAGGGGATTTTTGAAGAAGATGACTCTTTTCTTTATTTTTTTCTTTTCAAACTCTTCTTTTCTTCCTTTATTTCATTTACCCCAAAATTCTGATTTTGCCCCTTTAATTAAAAAACCCCATTTATGTCTATTAAAAATGTTTTCTTTTAATTGATTTAACATGAACCAGTTTAACCAAACCCAGTTATCTCCCGGGCCCCAAACTCGGGCGTTACATTACTATTCCATTGCTTCCACCTTTCCCACAAGCAAGTTTTCAAGGTAAGCATTCCCTTGTTTTGATTTTCCTTCCTTAAGTTTGTTATTAGTTAAATTTTCCTTAAAACCCATTGTTACTATTCCATTGCTCCCACCTTTCCCACAAGCAAGTTTTCAAGGTAAGCATTCCCTTGTTTTGATTTTTCCTTCCTTAAGTTTGTTATTAGTTAAATTTTCCTTAAACCCATTATTTAGAGTTATTTCAAAAATGCTTTGAGTTTGAAAAATAGTAAAATGAAGGGATTTTCGTTTGGGTCTTTTGATGTCAAATTTAAGGGTGTTTTTAATCTTGTTTTGGTGTCTTAAAAATGCCAAAATAGTGGCTAATAGTAGGAAACCCAAAATGGGTCTAAAAATGGCATTTTGGGGTTGAAAAGGTAGAGTTTTTGGCTTGGTTTTGTGTTAAAATCGTGGCTGATGATTTATTTGCTGTTGGGGTGTTTTTAGATGATATTTGGTGTGTTTTGATGTTTGGAATTGACGGGTTCAGCTTGAAGTTTCACTAGAACGAATTTGGGTGAAGTTTGGGTTGAATGTCGATGTGTTTTGTTGCAAGATTGTTGAGTTTTGAGTTGCTGCTATGTTAGTGGGTATACTAGCATCCTAATGTTCTGTTTTGGGTTGCCTAAATCAAAGGAAATGGATTTGGGCTTCGTGGACATGAATCCAGGTAGTTCAGAAACTTGAATCGGGGATTCGGCTATCGTTTAGGCTCTATCGGTGAGTGGGAATTGTTTTGAAGCTTTAAATTGTTCAATGATGTTTTTTGGGGTTTGGGTGGAGCCTTAGAGGCTAACCTAGATCCAAGCGTAAGTTTGTCTATTCTTGCCTTGTTTAGTTTATTGTTGGCGTTCGTGTTTATGTGTGTTGTAGTGTTGATTTTGAAATGCTTTTATCCCCGTTTTAATGTTGTTGTGTTGTCGTAGTTGATGTCAAGCCTCGCGTGATGGTTAGTCGTTGTGTACGGTGATGTTTAGTCCCACCGGTAGTGACTAGTAGATGAGTACGGTGACGTGTAGTCCCACCAGAAATATGCTAGTTGTTGTGTACGGTGATGTGTAGTCCCACCGAGGGATGGTTGTGCATGTGCAAACCATGTTTCGTTTAAGCTTCCATTTCATTGTATCTCTTTCTTAAGTGGTTTCGTTTTTAAAACTAAGATATATGTTTTGAATTGCATTGTTATTGTGTTTTAGAGCTCCGCTTGCTAAGCTTTTAAGCTTACGCTCTATTTTTCCAACAATGCAGATCGTTAGTATATTCGGAGGCAAGCGGGGCAAGGGAGGAGTTCTTGGAGTTCTTGCTAGCTTAAAGTATGGATTTTATAGTTGAAATAATACTTATGTAGTGGGAATGCTAGACCATGTTAGGGAGTTGGTGTTCAAACTCCTATGTTTGAGTTTTTTTAATGTTGCTAACATGTTTTAAATGTTGTTACCTTGTTATGTTGAGGCTTGTTATGCCTTGAGTTTATTGCTATGTGTATTGACTTGTTAGTGTTTTTGAACTAAAGTGTTCTTATGAGCTTTTGGGTTTGAGATCTATTTTCGTGTGTATGCATGTTTGAAGCTTGTCTTTAGGGTGTTTTGCCTCTAGATTGTTTGTATAATAAGTTTCCATATGGTTTGTGATGTTTTGGGGTAAGTTTGGGAATGTTTGGAGATGCCGAAATGCATTTTCGGGCCAAAATGTGTTTAGGCGTTTCGAAACGTCTGATATGGTTTCAGAATGGCCAAGCTCCAGGGGCACCCGTATCGGAACGGGGGTGGTGTCATTTCGGTACGATTTGCCACTAGAGGCTCCTGTTTCGGAACCATGAGGGGTCGTTCTGGAACGGCCTAATGTTGCTTTTTGAATGAAGCCCACGTTTCGGAACGGGTAGCCCTGTTTCGAAACGCATGTAGTTAAAACGGTTAAGGAGCATCTTTGAAGGTTTCCAAATGTTACGGTTTAGTCTCTAATGCTTGTATGCTTCCTAAATGAGTTTAGATGAATCCTTTGTGATGGTTTTTCCTCGTGAGCATGGAACTTGACTAATAACTACTTGGTAAGGCTAAGTTACCTTTATGCCTCTGCTCAGTTCGTATATGTGTTCGTTTTTCCGTTGTTACCTCCACACATAGGATTAAACGTGACATTTAGACAAGATTAATAAAACGAAAAAAATAGGGTTGCTAAACGGAGTGAGGCCTTAGCGGGTTTCGCTTCGGTTTTCCCCGTGTAACCCGTTCGGTTCGGTCTGTTGGCTAGGCCGGGACGAGGGGGTTACACCTACAATAAATTTAGGCTAAAATTCCACCATTAATATCGTTTATAGAGGTAAAATTACACCATTAATATATTAAATAATAATTTATAACGATATAATATCCTTTTGCATCATGTATTTTTTTATGCTAAAGGGGTACTTTTACCCCTGAGTTCAACCTAAAAATGCAATTTCGTCCCTCGTCGAAAAGTGCACTCAATGTGGCCCTCCAGTCCATGAAATCGATCAAATTGACCCTTTGACCGGTGTTGACCGTTACGGTGCTGACGTGACAGTTAACGATGATGACGTGGCAATCTATGATGTTGACGTGGTGGTCAACGGTGCTGACGTGGCAGTACACGTGGGATGATGATGTGGCAGGAGGGGTTGAATTGATTATTTTAACCGAATTCGGTGGCATAATTGATTTTTTCCCGAGTTTAGGGGCGTAATTAAAAGTTAAATAACTTATTTAATCTTTAAGCTAAAAAAATAAAAACTATTAATATTTAAATAATATTTAAATAATCATAAATTATTAAAAAATATATATAAAACACCATAATGAATTAAATATAAGTAAAAACATTAAAGTTATAAATATAAAAAATTAAAAAATATTTATAAACCATTGGAGAATCTTTCAATTGTTTCTCGTTATGCTACGCGTACTAATGTTCCTTGCACATATTTTTAATTGAGACATCTTTGTATTAAAGTATTAATAAAGCCAAAATTCTCTTTCATTTCTCTACATCAAATATTAATGAGCATCAATTTGATGTAAAAAAGCAGAAAAAATTGAATTCTATTGTTACTCTAGTACAATGCTGATTCCACTAAATTTTTTTAACGAATAGTAATACTTAAAGTGACGAAGTCAATTTTTTTCTATAAAAGTGTTTAACTTTTTTAATACTTTATAAAAAAAATTATTAAGTTTTTACATTAAATTTTATCATTTTTTAATTTATAATATATTTTAATTTTTTATATAATTTTTATTTTCAGTAACTTTTAGAATATTTTATTTATTTTTATTATCTTTATAGGGTTTTATAAAATAAATGGAAGAATATTTTGATCTTCTGCGAGAGTTCACTTTGTCTATTTTAAATTATCATCACTTAATAAAATTATTTATCTAGTTTTAATATTTTAAATTTTTAATAGTTTTATAAATTCTTATTTTTTAACTTAAATATTAAATAAATTATCGAACTTTTAATTATAATCAATTATGCCCCTAAACTCGGGAAAAAATCAATTATGCCCTCGAATTCGGTTAAAATAATCAATTCAGCCCCTTCTGCCACATCATCATCCCACGTGTATTGCCACGTCAGCATCATGGATTGCCACGTCACCACCGTTAACTGCCACGTTAACACTGTAACGGTCAACGTCGGTCAAAGGGTCAATTTGATCGATTTCATGGACTGGAGGACCACATTGAGTACACTTTTCGGCGAGGGGCGAAATTGCATTTTTGGGGCGAACTCAGGGGAAAAAGTACTCATTTAGTCTTTTTTAAGTTCTACATTTTTTGGACTGTTATATGAGATTAATTGGATGACGAAAAAATTGTTCTAAAATTTCACGAATTTTACAAAAGTAGGATAATTGAGATAACATTTTAAAATTAAAGGGACATAACGTCATAAAAAATAATTAAAGATTCATCTTGATAATAAAAAAAAGCATATTATTTAAGGGGAAATTGTGCCTTTAAGCCAAGTCCACTAACTATTACTACTTTAAGGTCAATATTCAGGCGGAACTTTTACTTTCTTCCTTTTTGAATAAGTCCCTAAACTTCCTTTTAACCATTTTTCGTTATCAATTCAATTCCAAATTGAACTATCATATACTCAATCAAACTTAACCGAATATAACACATTTCTCAATACTTCAAAATTAATATAACGTAACCCCGAACTCAACAAGTGTCCTAATAAAAAACGGATAATATTTATCTTAAGAAACATGTATTTAAATCGCTTTATTTACATAGTGTATGCACATCAAAGACATAGAATCTCGTTTCTTAGCTATCAAACTCCAACAGAAAATGATTACCTGCGAGTTTCAGTATAGAGACATCTTCAATGCCAATATGACATTGCTCTATACGATGAAGAACCACATTGTCGACTATACCTTCAACTTCAACATGCCTAACCTTTGCTCCTGTTGCGTCCATCATCATGTTTATAGGCCCTTCCGATGACGCTTTCTGGATCGTTCTTTTCTCGGCTTTAATCTTTTTCGGATTAATTTTTCTTCTCCAGAAGTTTTCTCTACAATTGAGCATTGTTATTTGTTGATGTTAGAATGAGGAGCACCGAAGAAGAAAAATAAAGACAATGAACCGAGATGATCATGACAGATTTAGACGGTTCACCCTAGGAAAATAAACTACAATTGTGAACCTCCTTTAAAATTATGCAGAGGCTGAAGATTTGAGTGTAAAAATTTAATATTGTTGCCCCACAACCAAAAAACCACCAAGTCTAAACCATTCTTATTTCTTAATGTTACCACCAACTTAGCACTTTTATTGACCAAGATATTTGTACATGTATCTGCATCTGATATGAAAGAAAGAAAAAAACATAGTAAAATAGCTACAATAACAGTTTTTGTTGCTGTTTTGAGAATTGACAGAAACGCACCAACATATCCAAAATATTAGCAGAGAAGCAAAGTATGGTCATCACCGGACCTTCATTTTCTCTCATCTTTTGTTGCTTCCTCTTGGTCGTCTTCTTCCCACATTAAATAGTCTGTCGGAAGGCGCCGCCGCCTCCTGTTGTAGTTAAGTTTTTATTTTTTTTAATCAAATCGTTAACCACTTAAATAGCATTACTTTTAAATTTACTACATGTTTTTTCTATAAAAAAAGTAGTTTACTACATGTTTCGGGTACCGGCTGGGTGTGCAGATCTAATTCACGGACAGGACCTGGTTGCGGTTGGT
Organism: Hibiscus tridactylites; assembly: GCA_958450335.1. Lineage (NCBI taxonomy): Eukaryota > Viridiplantae > Streptophyta > Magnoliopsida > Malvales > Malvaceae > Hibiscus > Hibiscus tridactylites. The sequence continues at coordinate 76,713,690 of OY288270.1, forward strand.
GTCTGGGTGCCAACGAAACCTCAAACACCTCAGGTCAGGTGAATTCAGCCACATCAAACAATTCAATCAAGCCTGAAAAGCACCCTCAAGCTTCCAACAACATTATATATATTTTAAGGTTGACAGTGTTGGACCAATGCACCTAACCCTTGTTGGTAAACTAAATTAATTTTTGTATAATGTAATTGGATCCCACTCATTTATACTATTTTTTATATAAAATACTAAAATGTTACTAATGAAGTATAATCAATATTATACATATATATATATATGGCGTAAGTGGATCCTACCTATTTATAATATTGATTATTGTTAATTAACATTGTAGCATTTATTTTGTTTTGCAAACTAACCTTAATTAACAAATTAATGGCATTAATATGTTGTCTTTAAAGTAACACACTTCAATTATTTAGGTTGGTTAACTCAAGAGTGGTTTCAGTAGAAAAAAGATACTATTTATTATAGAGATTCGAGTTTAATTTGTTTTGTCTGCAAGGTGTGTGGCGCATCAAATGTTAAGAAAAATATGAAAAGATACTACATTGTAATAACCTTATAACTATTTAAAAAAATTATATAGGCTGCTGGAGGTTGTTTGATTGATTCTTTAAGAAAAAGGCCCAATAATACAAAACGCAAAAAATTTTCCCTCATACCCAAATATAAAAAGCTATTACTACGGTCCATCAGGCCCTAATAATAGTAAAATCAGACCAAGTGAAAACACAAATTAACATTATTGATGGAAAACATCATAATTAGAATTTTATAATCCTATAAACAACTTTTAGGTAATTTTTTAAAACAAATATTTAATATTTAATATGATTTTTTTTACCAAATTAATACCATTTTTTAAAATATTAATATTTTAAAAAATATTTGATGCACGAACAATAAATTTTATCCACAAATATATCTATTTAAGTTTAAAACTATTAAATATAAATTTATAATCTTAAACCACTAGATATCAAACCCTAAATTCTAGAAACATAGTTTCAAGG